>OX336397.1:26025001-27346251 GCA_946902985.2 Meconema thalassinum | reverse complement strand
CTGGCGTGCCAAGAGGGATTTATTTTGTTATTGTGAGCTCCATACTGTGTCGTGCGCAGTCAGATCCGCCGCCTGCGCCTCGCTCTCGTTAGATTGACCGGCTTCTAAGTCATGCGAGAGCCATCTGGACCTCGAATCTCTTTGGACTCGGCGTTCTTGACCAGGTTTGGATTTAAAACAAGAATGATAGCTGTGTTTTCTTGGTCAGAGAGTTGTTGGTCCAAAAGAGTGACCAGAAATGGGGCGAGATGGTAAGATGTTGGTAGTTTTTTACTGGATTGAGGAAATTAATAGAGGAGGGCGAAAAGCAATTTGTTGCCTTGTAATTTGAACTACGTGCACGGGACAAATTGGCGTCAGAAGTTCGTATAAGGCTTCAAGTACGTGTGTGCGTCATTTTGGCAGTGTAAATGGTTTCAAAATTAGTGAGCTTATGTGAACTAAAAGTGGACGATTTGAAACGTGAACTGGAAGAGCGCGAAATGGACACGTCAGGAATGAAGTCAGTGCTTCAGCAACGTTTAAGGCGGGCCGATATGGACGCTGGCAGAGACCCACCAAGCCTCGTATTTGAGACAACCTGCGGTACCAGTGATATAGGTAAGTTGTTGAACGAAAGTTATAAAATCTTAGAAGATAAATTAGAAAGTTTAGCAGATAAGTTATAAGAGTACTCTAAAATCTTGAAAGATGAATTTAGAGACACTTGTAAAAGTTTGGAAAATAAATTAGAAGATAATTCTAAAATCCTAGAAGGAAGAATACAGAATGTACAAATTGACTTTAAGAGTGAATTAGAGGAAGCGGCCAAATGCATTAAACTGTTAGAAGAGGGCTTGAAGCAGCCAAGTAAATGGTGTATTGTAAGTGTGGGGATCTGGAGTACATGTGTTCCATGATGGTGACAATCATACTCCTTTGGATTTTGCTGAAGGAGAATCAAACTATTTCATTTATTGGAATTATTTTACTTATTTTTTATCGTGGTGGGCGTGATGTGTAATGTCTTGTACCTTGGTGTTCCTTGCAATAAAGGGTAAGATGGCGTACCGTGAAGCAAATGTGTAATTAGTCTACAGACGTAATCTATTCATTCCCCAAATATAATCACTATAATCCCACATTTGGTGCCGAAAGCACGGGAATGAACATTTATGTTACTTTAAATAAACGAAAAAAGATTCAAGAGGCGCTGTTCATTACAGATAAGTTGCAATAAGCTATACGGTTACTCACTATAATTTGGAGGAGAATAGCGTACGGTACAATTTGTTACGCACGATATAAATACTGAATACTAGTTGTATGCTACACATACAATACAGCATTAATATAATAACGTACGCACGTGTAAGCTACGATAGCGCCATCTGTTAACAAAATAGGAATACTGAACATGCATTACACTGATCCTGAAGGCGTTTAGGAATACTTCATCGTGACGTGTTCACAAGAAATAGCTCTGAAACTTAACAATGTTAAGAGGAAATGCACACGAGAGAGAGCAAACGTCACACGATTCGTGAATGCTATAAACTTTTTTAATGAAAACACTGATATTATAGAATACGAGCACCATTGCGGGCGCTTGGACGAAAGTTTGACATTACTCATTGAAATGGATATCGAACTACACGAACTCCTCACCGACACGGAATACTACGAGGCTGTTAAATCTTGTGACGATTACATTGACAGAGCAAAGTTAGCCATCCTACATGCCACTAAGCACATTGAAAGGAAGATTTCTTCAGGCATGGCAGATCTCACCATAAATCCACCTCCATCTTCAAATCAGGCTCTACACACTACATTCAGTCACTCGGTAAAATTACCTAGAGTAAAGTTGGAAATGTTTTCAGGAGACGTTGAAAGTTGGCAACGCTTCTGGGAGCAGTTCAAATCTTCTGTTGACGATAACCCATCGCTGTCCACGATCAACAAACATGTATTCTTATGCGACTATCTAGACGGAGAACCAAAACTACTAGTCGATGGTATCGCCATCACAGCGCCCACTTACGAAAACACAAAGAGAATGCTCCACCAACGCTATGGAGATCGAAATAGAAATATTCTAGAGCACTTGGATTACTTGGAAACAATACAACCAACTCAGGTTGGCACATGCAAAACACTGAACAGCACGTTTATTGAATGTAATATGCGTATTCAAGCACTTCGGACATTAACGGAAGATATCAATACTTACGGGAGAATTTTAGCCCCCAAAATTCTACGAGCCTTTCCGCCGGATATCTGCCAGAGATGGATCGTTCACGTTAGATGGCAAAATATTGCATAAGGAGACATTGAAGCTGTTAGATTTTATAAACGAGGAGGTAGACGGCGCAATGATCACTCATAAAATTAGGGGAGATTTCACTCAACCACATAATTTCACTACCACGGCTGCAACGTTACACGTAAACACGAAGTCAAAACGGACTGCAAGGATAACCAATAATATACCTTCACAATTCTGCGTATTCTGTGAGAGAAAAGGACACTGGGCTCAAAAATGCAAGCAGTTTACTGACGTGCTGGCCAGGATTGAGAAACTGAAGCAGTCATCAAGATGTTTCCTGTGTCTCAACCGCGGCCATTCGGTTAGGAACTGCACAAAACGTGGGAAGGTCACATGCTCAAAGTGCAAAGGATCACATCATCACTTGATATGTGCGAGTGCTGTTCATGACTCAACAATGACAACGATCCACCAGATTGACACTCAATTGCAGGATTTCACGCACCTACAAACAGCTAGGGTGCGGGTTATCGGACCGACAGGACTGAGCAAGGTGACACGTTGCATGTTAGACGCAGGCTTTATCTGCACATCGCTCGTCAATTCGCTCAAGCTGGAAATAGTAGCTGAGCGAAGCGTTACCATCACTGCTTTTGAATTAGGTGAAGCAACTCTTGTGAAACGTCGATTGGCACGTTTCAAGATGCAGGGACTTTGCAACAAGTCAACCACAGTAATAAATGCACTCGAGAGCAACCATCTGCAGAACTTTGGTCAGGTTTTCCAGCGACTGTGAGGGGCTAACCTGAAACTTAATCTGAAGAAGTGTAACCTCTTCCGGAGGGAGGTCAAGTGTTTGGGTCATGTGCTCTGCAGAGGGAGATTCAGGAGACCTGGGGAAGATCACGCCATCCGGGAATGGCCAATGCATAGGGACAAGCACGAAGTGAGAAGCTTTTTCGGGTTATGTGCTTACTACCGTCGTTACGTTCCTGGATTTGCCAATATCACTAAGCCATTGACGAGACTCACCGAAGAGTGAGAGGTTTTCGAGGGGGACTTCGACTGTCAACGAGCGTTAGAGGAGCTTAGGAGTTCGTAGGGCAGTGCACCCATTTTAAGTTACCCTCGTCCTGAAGCCATCAACCATTCGCATCCACATAGAAACAAAGTCTCTAAAACTAGGCAATCCTTTAATCCATGGCACAAGGATAAAAAGCATGACTGACAATGTTTTATTGTAAAGGTAACGTAATGTATTTATTAAGATAATTAATGACGTATCGTAATACACACATCAACATTAATAACGAACGTTAATAGAGGCCCGACACTGGTATATCCATGTTTTGGCACCGGGAATTAATTTGGAAATACTAAGTATGAACTTGCCGGATTGCAAGTCAGGTCGAAAATTTGTAATACTACTACGGAGAAAGGGGATTAATTCGTTGTGTTGACAAAAGTGAACGTTTAAAAGAAAAGGTGCCAGCCAGAAAGTGGAACGCTCAGTTCAAGTAAATCAATCATATGCACACAACCGGCTTAGCCCTGAGTTCTGCTATCCATTCATCCATCATGTATTCAACAGTGAAGTATAATAACACTTATGAAGTCATGTGGCCTGTATATTCCAACTGGCCAGAATGATCATTCTATAGTGAATTACATGTGGATTAATTTGTGTCACTTGAATGTCCGGACAGATCGCTAGTTACTTGGTATTCAGTTGCCAGTTTCAATGAATTAATCGTCATGTCCTCGTACAGCCTTTTTTTCTACGTAAATTTCATGTGTTTCTCGTTAAAAGAAAAGAATATCAATGACAACATTCCTCTGTAATGAGTGATAGAAAATTAAATTGGATGCTCGTTCTTGAGATATATACCTTGCCCCATGCACAATATTCTTTTTCGTGCACGAGAAGGAATATCACGTTTATCCAGAATAACCCTTCCTCCAAGATCTCCGACATATAAAACAGCATTGTCTGTATAATATGTATTCAGACAGCATGACACTTCATCAGTGAAGAGTAGAAACGCGTTCGGTTCCTCATATTTGAGGAAAACGTGCTTAGTAATGGTACTGCTGAAAGTTACAGTAATTAACTTTACACTAGTTAGATCTCTGCATCATCTTACGTAGCGAAATTAAATGCTATTCAGTCGGTCTACACGATTGAACCCAAATTGTAATGGGTGTTATTCCTTAACACTGAGACAAATTATATGAGAGTACATAATTCCCTGTCAACAAATGTTTAGAGAAAGGAGACATGCCACAGTGGTTGAGGTACTCCAAAGTAAATTCTCTAAAAATGGAAAGGTAACACAGAAGATCCCAACTCCTATCGAGGTATCGCACTAGAGAACAACGGTTCCAAATTGTTCACCAAAATCCTGTGTATTAGATAGACCGAGTTGTTTGACACCTCTATTCCGGACTTTCAATTTGGCTGTAGAAGGGGAAGATCAACTCTCAGTGAAGTAAGGAATTTATTGACTGACATAGATGATGTCTTAAGAAATGAATAGGGAAAATTATTCGCAGTTTTCATAGACTTTAATAAGGCTTTCGACTTACTGGGTAGGGAAGTACTTATCAGAAAATTAGAGCGCTTTACAAGACGGGAAATCTATGTTGCTATAATAATCAGAAACATACTATCTGACACGAGACGTCATAGATGACGGCATTTAAACATCCTGTGTCATGACCCAAACGAACAGTGCACTACAGGGTGACCACACGAGTCCCGTATCTTTCAATATAGTAATAGCCAATGTGACAATAACCACTCTTGGGTTGGATAAGAATGTCATTGTATACTTGTATGCTGATGACATTGTCATAGGAGGATAAATCCTGAAAGACGTCGAAGATGTGATCGATAGACTCTTGGAATTCGCAATGGAAAATAAGTTAACAATCATAACCAAAAACACACACCAAATGACGTTGCGGAAGGGAGGAAGAAATGCATTACAAGACCAATTGCTCAGACCACCTACTCTTATTTTGTTAGAAACAAAACAATAGCAGCGATTAGAGCTCAGGAAGGCATTCCAAAGCCCGAAAAACTATTCCTAACCACCTCAATGGAACTCATTCAAATGGAAATAATACTGGTTATGACTTACGGAATTGAACTTATATGTGATCATTTCAAAGTGAGTGAAGAAACTCGAGATCAGGGCCATCCAGTGATTGCGCTCTGAGATCGCGGGCGCGCTCGGGGAGCACTGGGCAGTCAGACTAGCGCACCTTCCCCTACCACCACTACACTGTGGCAGGGGAGGAGACCTGAGGCAGACGGACAATGTTCCGACCTTGCTGGCAAGATACGTACGTACAGTCGTGTGGTCGATGGCTTTTGTGGGATTGTTCACATATTGGCATAAAAATATACCTCACATAGGCCTACAGGGTGAGATTTTTTCTAATTTCTCAACTATCTCCTTAGGACGAACACATGCCGCCGCGTCCATTAGGCACTCCTTGATTAGATTCCCTTCCGCAAAGGGTTTCCCAGCTTTGGCAATTCGCATCGAACATTTGTAGCTTGCTCGTAATTTGGGTCCACCAACCTCAATTCTTCAAACTATGACTGGTGTCTGTCAAATCACCGTAATCATCCCTGTGCAGTGCCGTTCCAAATTGTGTTTCTTTAAACACATTAAATCTCGGTGGCGCACTAAATATAAGCAGTACAGAAAAATTAAGAAGCCTCCATGGCTTAGGCGGCAGCACGCCGGCCTCTCACCGCTGGGTCCGTGGTTCAAATCCCGGTCACTCCATGTGAGATCTGTGCTGGGCAAAACGGAGGCAGACAGGTTTTTCTCCGGGTACTCCGGTTTTCCCTGTCAAAATTTCATTCCGGCAACACTCTCCACTCTCATTTCATTTCATCTGTCATGCATTTAATCATTGCCCCAGAGGAGTGCGTCAGGCCTCGGCAGCCGGCACAGTTAATATCCTCGAGGCTAGATGGGGGCTTCATTCATTCCATTCCTAACCCGGTTGGAGACTGGAAGCAGGCTGTGGATTTTTCATTCTGCTTTAAGGGCTGCTGCTTCGCCACTCCTTTTTTAATATGATGTTCAGTCATGACCACTGCGAAACTGACCTACACACTGTCAACAAAGTGCATTGGACTAGACAGCGACTAGATGCGCTCAGTCAGCCAAGCTCCTCCCACCCCTAACGAAACTACCTTCCATCAAAGCGCTCGGAGCACTGGCTTAGAGCGCGGCCGGAGCGTTGTGTGGATGGCCCTGCTCTAGAGAATGTAGAGGCCTCTTCCCTCAAGAGAACATCTGGAATATCGAAATTCACTCCATCGAGATACGTATATGTACTAACTATCCACGACTACCTGGTACAAGAGATCAGAAATTGTATGTTTCTGTCATCGACGAACGCTTTCTAAGGATTGAATGGTTCTGTCATCGACGAACGCTTTTAAAGGTACTATAAGAAGAAGAGAACAAAATGAGCGGACATTTGGTGGTAATTTTGCAGCACTGACGCGATGAGGAATTGCCTCTGGACTAGGACTATTTACAAGCGGAGACATTTTGTCACCAGGTTAGCACGTCATGGTTTCCATCATGTGGTGTGGACCAATAAGAGATTTCATGAAATTTTAATTCACTTGTGTGTGAACTGTGTGATGTTTGGTGTGGTGATTACCCCATGCAATTTGGCAAAATGAGATAAAAATTATTGTAAGATTATGCTAATCATATGTGGTGCACACTGGGCTTAATTCTTTCAATAAATAGCTCATTTGGATGACTTATTACGATCTTCAAACGATCATTATCTAATGATTTATATTTAGGATTTTTAATCTATGTCCACAATTTTGTAATGAAATGTTGTTGTTTGAGTCATAAGTCTTTTGACTGGTTTGATGCAGTGTTCCAAGCCCCCTGTCCAGTGCTAATCGTTTCATCTCTACATAGCTCCCACACCCTACATCCGAGGCAATCTGTTTAACATATTCTAACCTTGGTCTACCCCTACAGTTCTTGTCCTCAACCCTTCTTCCATCACTAAGCTTGCTATTCCTGGGTGTCTTAGTATGTGTCCTACTAATCTCTTCTCTTCATTAGCAGTCGCCAGAAATATCTCTCCTCTCCCACTCGTCTTAATACCTACCCATCTGATCTTCATCATTTACCTGTAACACCACATTTCAAATGCTTCAATTCTCCTATTTTCTGCTGCACCAATAGTCCAAGTTTCACTTCCATAGAGCGGCACGCTCCAGACAAAGGCTTTCAAAAATGACTTCCTAAATCAATACTCGATGTCAGCAGATTCCTTTTTTGTAGAAATGCATTCCTTGCCTGAGCCAATCTACTTTTTATATCCTCTTTGCTTCGTCCATCACTGGTTGTTTTGCTTCCTAAGTGACAGAAGTCTCCTACTTCCTTCAGCTTTTCACCTGCCAATTTGATGTACATAGAGCACTGATCTCTGTACATGGATGGCTGGTAGCTAAGGCAGCAGTAAGCCGAATAGACGATGACAGGTATAGCAAGATGGCAGCGAGCGCATGGTGCAATATTGCGAATCCGGCTCTGTGGTTGGTTTCTGGTAGTTTGATGTTATACATGAATTTATACTGGCAGTAAATATATTGTGTTTCTTGTAGTTGTAATATGGGCTGATCTTAGTTTTAAGTACCGGTTTGGTGACCCATCATCCCAGGCAAGCCGGCAGATAGGTCACTTAGCCGTAATTTTGAAGTAATTGTGAAGTTAAGTATACATATGCGGTGGTGCTGAAGCAGACGTGATCGGGCTTGGCTATTGCGTGTTTATATTTGATTCCATTTCAGGGTTTTTCGGTTCTGGGTGCGAATAGTTCGCTTAATAGTTGTAAAACGGAGGGGAGAGTATATTTTGAGTAGGTTTTTAGTTGTGCTAAGTTTTATGTGGAGCTGAGGAGTGAAATTGGTTTGGCTTAAAGTGCATTTTTGGCTTTGATCTACTTCCCGTTATTATTAAGTTTATTGTTCTGCTAGCGTGATTAAAAGCTGTAGTGTTTGAAGTAGAGTGCTGGGATTACTTGGGGGAAGTGTTGGTTATTTCATGGAAACAGGTATTCATTACCAAGCACCGATTACGATATGTCGAATCTAGGCCTGTATAGTGAGCTACGTTTATAGGTACATCACTTGAAGAATGCATAATTTCGTGGCATATATACATGTATACCGTATATACAATTAACAAGAATGTTTCCAGAAATTGTTTTTCACTCGTTACTCTGTTCCTGATCGCTAATTGCGTGTACTCAGCACCTATGTTGATATTTGTCAGCCGTTACTATACATTCATTTTTATTGATATTCCGGAGATTTACTGACCTCGGAATGACGTGTCAGTGATCCCAGTGGCCTGATGCTATGAGTGAACATATCTCTATATTTTTATTTGCTCCAAAGCACCATTAATTACGATTTAAAATTGACCAGATTATCATTGCTTCCCCATAAGGAGTGCTCGAGAATGATTACGCCAACATGGCCGACCGAGCGCTCAACCTGGCGTACTTTCTCGTGCAGCGGAGAGCTGCTATCAGCGATCCATGTATAGAGATCAGTGACATAGAGGTTTCCGATTTATTTCGGCTGCATTCCAGTATTTTTGTTTTTAATTTGTTAATTTTCATCATGTATTCTTTCCATAAGACAGAGTCCATACCATTCAAAAACTCATTCAAATCATCAGGCGTGTCGGCCAAGATGACGATGTCATCAGCAAACCTAAGAGTTGAAATTATTTCTCCTTGAATCTTCACTCCCACTTTAAATGTTTCTCCTATTTCCTTCATTGCTTGTTCAATGTAAAGACTGAAAAGTATGGGTGATAAGTTGCAGCCTTGCCTTACACCTTTCTGAATACCAGCTTATCTCTCATGTCCTTCAGCTCGAATGACTGCTGTCTGGTTTCTGTATAGATTGTATATCACCCTCCTATCCCTGTACTTTATTCCAATAGATTTCCAAATGTCAAACAATTTAGTCCAATCAACGTTATCGAAAGCCTTTTCTAAGTCTACAAATGCCATGGACGTTCTCTTATCTTTCCTTATTCTACCTTCCAGAATCAGCCTAAGACTTAGTACAGCTTCCCTTGTTCCTACATTTCTCCTGAAACCAAACTGGTCTTCACCCAACTCCGCTTCTATCTGGCTTTCCATCCTCTTGTAAATTATTCTAGACAGGATCTTTGAAGCATGAGTAATCAAGCTGATTGTACGGTAATCTTCACATCTGTCAGCTCCTACTTTCTTTGGTATAGAGATAATTACATTCTTCTTGAAATCAGGGGGTAACTCACCTGTCTCATAAATCCTACACACCAAGTGATATAACCTGATCAGACCTTCATCTCCTATGCAGCGTAGCAACTCAATCGGTATATCTTCTATGCCTGGTGCTTTGTTCCTGCTCAAGTCCTCCAATGCTATGTCAAATTCTGATCTCAATATTAAATCTCCTTTTGCATCCTCATCAATTTCCTCCTCCCTTTCCATTACATGATTCTCAATCTCCTTTCCCTTATAAAACACTCTATGTAAGCTTTCCATCTCTCAACATTTTCTTCCCTATCTGAGAGGGGCTTTCCATTTTCGTCCTTAATATTACAGCACTTAGTCTTCTTTTCCCCAAAAGTATTCTTAATCCTTCGATAAGCTGCGTCTACTTTTCCTAATTTCAGACAATTTTCTATTCCTGCACATTTCTCTTTCAACCATTCTTCTATCGCTTCCTTGCACTTCTTGTTAACCTCATTTTTCAGACGTCTGTATTCTGCTTTCCCCTTTTCATCTCTTACATTCTTGTGTTTCCGGCTTTCATCCATCAATTCTAGTATATCCTGAGTGATCCACGGTTTTCTGCCTATTTTTCTTTTCTACCAATGTTTTCTTCGGCGGATTTTTTTATTTCCCTTTTCAAAAGTCCCAATTCGTCTGCAATTGAAGATAGTTTAGGGTTTTTCGTTAGTCCTTCCTTTATACTCTTCTTGAATATTTCCTTTACATCCTTAACTTTCAGTCTGTCTATCGCCCAACTTTTTGGCTTTTGACTTTTCTTCAGTTTCTTCAACTTTCATCTGCATTTCATCACAACTAGATTGTGGTCAGAGTTTATGTCAGCACCAGGATATGTTTTACAATCCAAAATCTGATTTCGAAACCTCTGCTTGACCATAATGAAGTCGATTTGGTAACGCCCTGTATCTCTTGATCTCATCCTTGTGTATATTCTCTATGGTGATTACTGAATAAGGTGTTAGCTATGATCAATTCATGCTCGGTGCAGAATTCCATCAGCCTACTTCCTCGATCATTCCTTGCTCCTAATCCGAAATCTCCTATTATCTTCCCTTCTCTTCCTTCTCCTACCTCTGCATTCCAATCTCCCATTACTATAACTTTTTCATCACCCTTGATATACCTCAGAATTTCATCTATTTCTTCGTAGACCTTTTCAACATCTTCATCATCATCTTGACTGGTAGGCATATTGACTTGTACCACTGTGGTGCACGTAGATTTATTATTGATTTTTGCTAGAATAATCCGTTCACTATATTGCTCATAATATTCCACCCGCTGTCCAAGTTAGCTACTCAATATGAGACCAACCCCTGCTTGGCCATTGTTTGATTTAGTGCTAATGACCCTATAGTCACCTGACCAAAAGTCCTGCTCTTCCTGCCCGCGCATTTCACTACCAAATCCAACCTTAACCTATCCGTTTCCCTTTCGAATTTTTCTAACCTTCCACTTCCTAGCAGACTTCTTACATTCCACGCTCCGATCCGTAGAATGTCAGATTTCCTCATTGTCACTTCTGTGATGTTAACCCCCTCTCGAGTAATCCCCATCCGGAGATCCGAACGGGGGACTAGTTTACCTCCGGATTGAATTTTACAAGGGAGGAGGTCATCATCACATATAATTAAGCATAGAAAGGTGCATATCCTCGGGAATAGCATTACGGCTGTAGTTTCCCGTTGCTTTCAGCTGTGCAGCAGAACGAAGTGTAACCCCTAGTTGGCTTATATTATCAATATCTTAACCGTCTAATAGACAAGTAAAGAATTGATTTATTCTGAATGGCTGCTACTCCATTCAGAATAAGTAAAGAGCAATTCTACTAACAAAAATTCTAACCTTCTACTAACAATTAAATACCATAATTCTACTAACGAAAAAATACTCAAGTTCCCCCATCAACGAATACTAACTCTAAAACAGTCTGTCATCAGGCACACTCAATATATAAATATATAAATATATATGCAATATTTTGGTCACAGAATGTAATTGTATGTCATAAGTGATTTTTATAACAGAATGTAAGTGGCTACTTACCTAGCTTGCTTCAGTGGATATTTTCTATTGCTAGTACTATGTTCCACAGGTCGGAGAACACCCTTACAAATTATACACTTGGAGCCTCACATTTTCAAAATGGTATCAGGAACATGCCAGCCTGCAGTGATATGAGGAAACAAATCTCAACTGGTAACGGTCTAAAGCCCTATTCATGTAGCACATGCGGATCAAACTTCACCTTGAAGAAAAGTTTGAAGACACACCTGCTCATTCATAGTGGTGTAAAGCCATATTCATATAGCACATGCGGATCAAAATGTACACATCAGGGTAATTTGAAGAATCTCATGCCGATTCATAATGCTGTAAAGTCTTATACTTGTAGCACATGCGAAAAGATCTTTACTTTGAAACAATCTTTACAGAGACACATGCTCATTCATAGTGGTGTTAAGCCATATCCATGTAGCACATGCGGTGTAAAGTTTATTCAAAAAGGTACTTTGAAGACACACATGCTCATTCATAGTGGTGTAAGGCCATATTCATGTAGCACATGCGGATCCAAATTTATACAGAAGGAAAATTTGAAGAAACACATGCTGATTCATAGTGGTGTTAGGCCATATTCAAGTAGCACAAACGGATCAAACTTTACCTTGAAGGGACGCAAGGTCATTCATAGTGGTGTTACGCCATATTCATGTGGCACATGCGATTCAAACTTTACCTCGAAGCAAAGTTTGAAGACGCACATGCTCATTCATAGTGGTGTAAAGCCCTATTCATGTAGCACATGCGGATCAATATTTACACAGAGGCAAAATTTGAAGAAACACATGGTGATTCATAGCGGTGTAAAGGCATATACTTGTAGCACATGCGACAAGAGCTTTGCGCATAAGGTAACTTTAAAGAGACACGTATACACTCATAGTCGTGAAAGGCCTTATTCATGTTGCACATGCGGATTATTCTTTACTGAGAGGTTTTTAATGAAGAAACACATGCTGATTCATACTGGTGTAGCGCAAAATTCAGGTACCAAATACGGAAATAAGATGGTGAATCATAATGGTACCAGGGCACTTTCCTGTAGCATATGCGGAAGAAAGTTTACAAACAAGGAACGTTTAAAGAGACACATACAGATTCATACTGGTCTAAAGTCACATTTTTGTAGCATATGTAGAAACAGCTTTATTTCGAATGAACGTTTAAGGAGACACATGCTCACTCATACTGGTGAAAAGCCATATTCATGTAGCACATGTGGATCAAACATTACTGAGAAGGGAAGTTTGAAGAAACACATGCTCATTCATGCCCGTGTAGCGTCTTATTCATGTAGCACATGCGGAAAGAAATTTACGGAGATTAGTAAATTGAATACACACATGGTGATTCATAATGGTATTGGTGCATTTTCCTGTAGCACTTGCGGAAAAAACTTTACTAATAAGGAACGTTTAAAGCGACACTTGCTGATTCATAGTGGTGTAAAGTCATATTCTTGTAGCACATGCCGAAAGAGCTTTATTTCGAATGAACGTTTAAAGAAACACATGCTCACTCATAGTGGTGAATAGCCATATTCATGTAACACATGCGGATCAAACTTTACAAGGAATGGAGATTTGAAGAGACACATGCTTAATCATAGTGGAGTATAGACTTGTTCATATAGCTCATGCCGAAAGAGGTTTACTCAGAAGGGAGATTAAAAGAGGCATATTCTCGTTCTTAGTGGATTAAAGGGATACTCCTTTAGGAATTTGTATCAAACATTCCTCAGCTGGAAAATGATCATAGTGGTATCAAACCATATACATATTCTAGATCCGGGAAGAAATTTACTTGCCACGGAGCTTGAAGGATCCACTTGCTCATTCATAGTAGTGTGGAGCTATATGCATGCAGTACGTGCGGAGCAATCTTTAATCGAGTTGGAAATTTTGAAGACTCACGCGCTTATTCATAGTGGTGTAAAGCCACATTCCGGTAGTACATGCGGAATGAACGGTAATTTCGAACCACATTTAAAAAGACACATTTTCATATATTATGGTGTAAAGCCTTAATCATGTAGTACATGTGCAGCCAATTTTAGACTAAAGGATATTTTGGAAACAAATGTGCTGATCCATATAGGTAAATATGTGCATTGTTAAGGAACATGTGGAGATTGGCTAGTTATTTTTGTGATAGGAAGTTAGAAAATGCGCATTTTAGTAGCACATGTGAGGAAGACTTCGCTATGAGACTATATTTTGAGACACATCTGCTTATTCATAGTAGCTTACAGCCCTTTTCTTGCAGTTGATATGGAGCTAATTTTCTGGGTAAGGGTCTTAGGAGAGACACCTCCTATTTCATAGTGGGCTGAAACAATAACCATTTAGTACACCCGGACCAAACCTACTCTGCGAAGTTCTTGGCCAAATGTGCTTTAATGTTAATGTGGAGTAACATTTGCTGGGATAAGATCTTTGTGAAGTCACATGCAAGTTCATATGGCCTGAAGCATTTGCGGAAACTTAACTAGGAAAGGATGTCTAGAAAAAACTCATGTAGAGAAGACGTTAATACAAAATCAAATTTTTAGACACATGCTTATTCATTTCTTATAATAGCCGCATCGGCACATATTATGCCGAGCAAACTTTACTGAAGAAAAATTAATCCAAACGTATGTATTATATACGCAGCAAGTATCTGTTATGAATCGCTTGTTACTTTGTGGACACAAGGCATATACAAAGAGTACATGCGGAGCTGTTTTTACTTACTGGGTGTATATCGACATACGTGTTGATTCATACTTGCCAAAAGTAGCTTTCATAGAGTATGTTGGGATTATAATTCATTGACTGGGAGGCTCGCAAGAATCACTTGTTGATCGTTCGTACAAAAGCCATATTCAAGTGGTACATGTGGTGAAAAGTACGATGTGAGATTTCGAGAAGTACTTTCATTGATAGTGGCCAGAAGTTATATTCATGTTATGTAAAATGAGTTTTAATTACAAATAATGTGTTATTGCGGACTGAAGAAAATTAGCGAAATACAAGCTGAGAAAGGTTTGTTAGTATGCGGGATATTCATGGAGCGCATCTTAATTCATAGACGGTAAGTTATACCATAGCTCGCATGTATCCTCGTTGAAACATATCTTCATTCTTACTAGAAAAATGCTACGTTTAAGTGATATATGTTGGAATAGAATTTGCTCGAAAGATTAGTCTAATGTGACACGTGTGTATCCTGAATGCATGACTACTACATTCAAAACAGGGTTCTTAAAAAAGTATCTTAGGATATAGCCGATTTTGTCGGCAACAGGCAAATGCCTATTTCTTGTGAATCACTCTATCAGTGTGCAGGGCATTTGAAACTGAATTCTCGCCTGTTAGCCAGAACAACTTGCGTGCTTTCATGTAAAGTAGAAATTAATAAACGGGTTTGGGTAAATTGAAAACTCATATTAGGTAGAATTCATTACAAACCAAAAGGGGGTGTTGAAAAATTATAACGGATGAAATGCGAGAATAGACTTATGAAAATGCAATAAAAGGGCATGCCTTCCAATGACCCTTCAATAAGAACCTACGCGTTCATTAACACCTATTGAATCCAACTTCACCATAGGTATATACGCAATATCCTCAGTGGTTCATCCATACCATGTGCAGTATAAAATTTTCAATACAAAAAAGAATAAATACAATACATTTCCAAACCATGCTCCCCACAGAAAAAATCCTTATTTCGTCTTGTGAAAAACCATCCGAGGACATATTAATCATTCTTAAATCTATTCATAACACAATTTTTACCATCACCAGATATTCTTGACATATACATTTTTAGAACATTATTTTATAGTATCATCAACTAATATACACATTGTTACAGATCTGTTTTTGAATACCTTTTATGAAAGATTTTTATAACAGAGAGGGAAAATCCTAGGTAAATATTGATCGACTTTGCTCGTAATTCAATTAGTTTTAATTTATTAAGAAGACAATTAATGAAGAAGACCACAATGTGGCCGAAACAGGTATAATATATTCTATTCTTATTTTTGACTAATGAGGATTAAATTTAATAAATACTTGCGGTATTTTACTTCTGATTATATCGTCAATAAGGAAACCATTAAATGCTTGTAATAATAAGTTATTCATCACTAAGCAGATAGAGGTAACATTACAGTTAATCTTGATGAACCAAATCGTTAAAAAGAAAGATGAAAAGTTTAATTCAAAACACCGTGTTTCTTTTCGATGACAAGGATGAGAAAACATTGTGTCAAATGAACCTCTAATTACCAACTTTACAAGCCTTTCCTAAAATATACAAACAAAATACACCAATTAGACCAATCGTCAATAATATGCATAATCAAACTTTCAAGTAAGTGAATTATATACAGAAGTTCCTAAAATACCATTACAATTTCACTCCTCTTTCAATAATTCAAGTGATTTCATCATAAAAACTAAAAACATTCCATATTTCTCATCTTATTCAATCCATTCACTTGATATTACAGACATATATACACTCTTGATAACATTTTTTCTCATTTAACGGTTAACTATTTCAACAAATAGACGGTTAAAGTATGGGTTCTCCTTCCTCCGGTATAATGGCGAACATTTTCATAGACCATTTGGAATATCAATTTATAATTAACAAAACACCTTCTTAAGAATTTTAGGGAAGTTATGTAGATGACATATTCGTTATATTAAACAATAATACAGAAAACATTGATAACTCATTAAAGAAATTAAACAATTTAGACCCTAAAATTCAACTTCCTGTTGATTCAGAGGTTAATGGAACACTGAACTATCTTATCACAATAACAAGAAACAATGATTTTTTCACCTACAAGGTTTTTACAAAACCAACGACTACATCAAACGTAATTAGAAATGATTCATTACATCCCGGATCGCATAAGTCATCAACATTTTATAGCCTTATTCATAGGGCCTTAAATGCACCTATGCGTTCTGATGATTACGTCCATGAAATAAACACAATTTATACTATCGCAGATCTCAACGGATACAGTAGGAGTTTCGTAAATAACATTTAAAATAGAATTAAGAATAAGCCAATTTGGACACTTCAACGAGAATCCAAAGAAAGAGATAAAGTAAGTTTTACTTATATATCCAATAATATGTATGGAATAACAAATATCTTTAAAATAGGAAATTGCAGAATAGCTCTCAAAACAAATAACACTGCAGCTGAACTTTTATTTAATTTTAATTTCTTAAATAGGGAGAATATATTTATTAAATCAGGAGGTTATGAACTGACATGTAACGATTGCCAATCTACATACATAGGCCAAACTGTTTGTACTCTTCAACAAAGATATTATGAACATGTAAACGCTTTTAAATACAGAAAGCACTCTTAGTATGGGTGAACACATGCATGAGTCACTCCATTTTTAACTTCAATAAATACCGATTTAACGATACTTCATTTAAGAGATAAAGGTAGTATTTTAGACATACATCAAAGAATAGGAATGTACATCAACCAGAAATTAGGTACGGTATTTGTCCTAATCTTAATGAAACTGTTAATGACCATAACCCCCTTGTATTTGTGCGTTTCAATTTTACCAACATGACAGTATCCCCCATAGAGAACAGATTAAACTTCGCATCTCATGAGTTATTCTCTTTCATTTCACTAAACCCAATCTCAACTTAATATATAACTATTATACTTCTTCCTATAAAACATTTCGCCATTATAAAAGAATTTCTGTTTCTATTTGATTCATATATATACGGAACAAATCCACATACTGTGACCGATTCAGTCAGGGTCAATTACCGGCCCCGGATGATAGGAGATCGAGAGGAGACCGGAGGGTCAGTATGACGTCATGGCATGACGCGGCGAGGCAACCGCTGGAGTAGGGGAATGCTCCAGAAGATTCCAACCCCTTCCATTTTTTTTCTCGAGAGGAGGACACAGTTCCGGAATGTTCAGTTAGTCAGCGGGACATGGACGAGTATGTTATCCAGCGTGGCACGGACGAGTAGCCTATGTCATGTGGACTGAAATTTGCATCGGGAACTTGAACGGTTTACGTGACTGGTCAGTGCTCGTGGCCATTTGATACGAGGAGTGATCAGCAGGCCATGAGGCTAGCGTGCGTGTAGTGCCAGTGAGTTGTTTACAGTGAAGTGTGTCAGTTTGTTTGTTGAACAGTGTTCAGTAAGGTGTCACTAGAACGATAATCGTGAATTTCAAGACGATATCGGACTCGTTAGTATGTGAGGAAATAATCAGAACTGATAAACGAAGGTCCGTTAAATTCATGCATATGCTGCTATTGATATGTGAAGACGCGTGGAATATTATACAGTACTTTACCATTTTGATTACGAAGATTAATGCACGTGGTCTGGTTAAGTTAGCGGATAGTAAGGTGTGGAAGGCATGTACTGTGGTAATAGCAAGACAAAATTGTGCGCCTTTGAACGTCCGAGTGGAGGCCGTAATGAAAAACTGAATTATCATGCCGACAATTTATGTTAATTAAAGGTGAATACCAGGAGGTGTTTAACATTACGAGTATCGGGGAAAGAACAATAATAACGATAGTCGAGACGAAGCATTATCGCGAGGCCCTATATTGTAAACAGGCATTCATTCGAAAATAGCATAGCAGTGCTGGCATACAAGAGACGCAGTGAGAATGTGACGGAAGGCTACATCTGCTTTAAGCTTGTGTTGAAGGACTGCAGGCCGCAGGCAACTTGATATGTCGGTCAAGGCCAGGTCGAAATAGCTTCTCGTGGAAGGAAGTGTGTCACTGGTTGAGGAAAGTGAGTACATATAATTCAAGTGAACCAGGAACTAGACGCTATAGTGCGTGGGCGTGAAAGTGCTCTGATATCATGAAATGTAATATTCCTACACGGCAGCATGAACCTTATAACCATGGACTCAAATATTCTGGGAATCAACATGCATATTAATAAGCAAATTATGCTGCACTGAACCTCTAAAGGGGCCATAATGGGGTGAACGGTCGCGACGAGATGGACGAGTGGGCCTTGGTTGGGACGTCAGGAGATGCCGTCGCTGACGGTGACCGGGGGCAACCGGTGGGCGGGCATGGGTGTCGCCAGGACATTGAGAGGAGCTGGGGGCGAATACCTCTACCAGTACGCTGGGAGACTACATCGCGGAGACGCTGGAGGAACAACGCCGCCCAAATGCCGCAGACGACGCTGACGCCGACGCCAAGGGTTTCCGAGGACGCCCGATCTAAAGAAAGACGTTTCATTTCCATCCTTGTTCATCAGGAAGAAGAGAACTTCTACCTCGGATAGCCGTGCCATGAGATGACCTGAGATCGTGTAACTTAACGCCATTCATAATCATTTATTCCAGATTGAACAAGAGCATCATTTTCTCATAGGGTTGTACAGATATTTTTTCCCCTTTCTTTTCGGGTCGTTTTGACTTACATAAATTAACAGTATCAATGGTAGGAATAAGACATACATTTATTCTGAGACCTGATAATAATAACAATAATAATAAGTTGAAAGTGGGTAACGATAATATGAGATGCCCATTTTGCTGGGAGATTCTAGCATTTCGATTTCCGAGGTCATTATATGAATTTAATTCTGAAAGGTTTGTCACGGATTGCATAGATTTTAATAGCAAAAGGATAGCAAAATGAATATGGTTGGAGATTGTCGAGTAAGGTTCCTTGGATAGGATCCCATATTATCATACGACCTCGTGGTCCCGATAAAGTTGATACGCTCTTTAAAGTGTGGGTTCTTGAGACATGCTAATAATGCATGATTTTTGTAATAATGTTGTGTAAAGTTAATGTGATAATTAAATATGGTATTATTCCGTCATATGTGACGAGGTTATTCACGAGGCGACGTATGACCGTTGAATTGAATTTGTGAGGACAGGGTCCTTTACTCTTGACGAACGTGTTTCGTTTATCGATGAGTTGTATATTGAATAGCGCAGGGGTGTAATTGATAGTGCGCTCTACAGTCAGATTGTTCGGATCCTCACACAGAGTGTTCGACGGAAGGGTTGCGATTAAATGTTCGTTGTGAGAATGAAATACACTAGGGTGCCTTATTACGAGGTTCTTAACCTTTCCTAAACATTAGACAATGCTATAATTTAATTACAATAACAAATATGACAGTGTGGATGAAGGTTGCAGGAACGGCGAATATAAATCAGTAATAATAATAAGAATTAGCAGTGTAAATATGTGAGCACAATCTGGGTGTGTTAATAATTTATGATAAGTTATAATTAATTTTTGAAATGCCATATTATGTGAAGCTGAGTTGATGTTTGAGGGATATTTGATATGATATGATGCTCTTTAGTTATTAATTTGCAGTTCGATAGAGGAGATCCGTCCATTGCTGTATAAGGGTAGACAGTTGTGATATACACAGATATTCGATATTTTCTTCGAGTTTTTGCCGCAGGTGAACTTTGTGATAAGTGGCCAGTGATGTTTACATGCGTGTGCACCGATAAATTAAGGGTTAATTTAGTTTTTGAAAGGCGATCCCCTTGTCGGAACTTTAAGAGAGGACACCCACGAGTTTGAATAAGTATAATTTTTTTGTTTGTTTAGGGACTATGAACTTTATTTTTTTCGGACTTTGTCCCACCCTAACTCTACACTCGTGCGTGGTAGGCAGGTTGCATATTTATTTATCCTTTGGCCAATAAAGGAGCAGATGTGATTTTACGAGGGCTTTTATTCTTCTCTGTTTGTTAATTCAAGTTAGGGAGTTTGCTTTTGAATCCTGGTTCAGTTTATTTGCCATCCCAACCCGTAAACGACCCGATACCTTTTGTCTCTGGCTCGCTGGAATATTTCTTTTATTCTTGTATGTATGAACCAAGATTCACGCTCTAATCTTTTTCACCCTCTCCCTTGGCCGTTTCTTCTGATGGGGCCGGGATGTTGGCCGGGTGTTCGCCTGTCTCATTGGAGAAACGGGCACAATACATACCCACATACAGACTTTCACTTTTATATATAAGATATTAGAATCATATGCATTTTATGTTTTCAACCCTAATATACTTCCCATAACTTACTAATTACTTAATATAGAACCTTCTCTCTAAGTCCCATTTATAGCCAATGTCCGAAAAGGAAGTGTGTCGAGGGGAATTGGTTGGCAGAACCCTCGTCAATGTCATGGGGCCCACGCTGGTCAGAGTGATGTACCAGAATGAATTCCCAGTGGCCTTGAAAAAGGGTACACAGTTGGTCTGGTGTAACCCTGTTACAACGATTGTCTGAGAGGTTACCGTGAACAATATTCAGAAGAGTGGCGGCTCTGTCTCTAAGTGGAAGAAAGACCTGCAGATCGGACAAAGTAAGCGGATTCCCGAACGGGAGGCCAAAGTTAGTGTGCTGCTCACCAAGTATCAAGATGGTCTTGCAATCGAAGGGTGCCCGTGTGGTAGAAGAAATGTTGTGAAGCACAAGATAAATACAGGTAGTTTGCCACTTATTCATCAGCGCCCAAGACGATTATCACTAGCAAAACGACTATCATTTGCGACATGTCTAACCAAGGTGCAATTGAGCCGTCGAGTAGTCCTTGGACCTCGCCTGTCGATTTAGTTAAGGAAATGGATGGATCAACGAAATTCTGCGTGGACTACTGGCAATAGAATAGCAAGACAGTCAATGACAGCCACCCTTTACCCATGACAGATGACTCGCTGGATACGTTGTCGGGATCTCAGATATCTTCCATACTTGACTTAAAAAGTGGATATTGACTGGTTGAAATGGAACTCCAAGATAGAGAAAAGACCGCGGGTACTGGACTCGGTAAGTTTACAGTTATGCCATTTAGACTTTGCAATACACCAGCTACGTTCGAGAGATTGATGGTGACAGTACTGGGAGAGCTCTCGTGGAAAACTTGCCTCGTATACCTGGATGATGAGATAATGATCGGGAAGATGTTTGACGAGCATCTATCGAACTTGGAGGGTGTGCTAAACCGATTACAAGGAACCAATCTCAAGCTGAACCCAAAGGCATGCCAGTTATTCCAGGAAAATGTCAAATATCTAGGACACATAGTTTCGAAACAAGGCCTAGCTATTCACCCAGAGAACACTCACGCAGTGAGGGAATGGCCCGCACCCAGGGATGTAGGCCTACATGAACTTAGGAACTTGTTGGGATTATGTTCCTACTATTGACGTTTGGTACCAGGATTTGCAAACATAGCCAAACAATTGGCGAAGCTTACTGAAAATGGACGCTTGTTGTCGTGGGACGACAGCAGTCAATCAGATTTTAAGCAGCTTAAGACATTGTTGACCTCCACTCCTATTTTGAGTTATCCATTCACTACAGGTCTGTTTATTTTGGACACCGATGGTGGAGTTTTATCACAGATACAAGATGGTCAAGAAAGAGTAATAGCCTGCTTCAGTAATGTGCTGTCCAAGCCTGAAAGGAACTACTGTGTGACGAGGCGCGAATTGATAGCTGTAGTGAAGTCAGTAGAATACTTTTATATATACTTATATGGCCAAAGATTTCTGATTCGCACAGATCATACTGCAGTGCATTGAAATGGCTAATGCAGTTCAAGACCCCAGAAGGATAGATTGCCAGATGGATAGACCGTCTGCAAGAATACTATTTCGACATAGAACATAGAGCAGGATCAAGTCCCAAGAGTGCTGAGGCTATGTCCAGGAGACCTCTCCTGTCGATTGTCATCATTGTGCTCAACAGGAAATGAAACCTATTTAGCTTAGTTTTGATATCATAAAAATCATCAATTAAAAATCTGTGTATGTATAGAGTAATTTAACATTATCGTATTACGATTACGTCTGCGAACACCAACCCTAGATTAGGTTAAACTACAGCCGCCATCTTGTTATGTTAGGCTCGGTATTAGGATAACCCAGGCCTAGGGTATTAGCAAAAGTGGGAGCAAATATCCTAGGTTGAGTTAAGCTATGGCCGCCATCTTGGGAGGGGGAGGAGCCTTAAGTTAAGCTACGTCTGCACTCTTGTTAAGTTACTCTCCTCCGAAGATGGTGACTATAACTTAACCTAGCATATTTGCTCCCACATTTGCTCACATATTTGCTCCCACTTTCACCTGCCTACACCATATTTTCTCACAATTTTGCTCTCACTTTAAACAGTATCCACTTTTGATTACACTTTTGCTCCCATATTTTCTCCCACTTTTTGCTCCCAATATTTGTTCCCACTTTTGCTCCCACGTATGCTCCCTTATTTGCTCCCACTTTTGATTGTGTAATGGATCGACGTAACCGCTTGGACATTATGAGAATACGCGGACTTTAAAAAGAGAAAGGGATATGTGTATCTGTGATTTTCTTTTGTTTAACGTAAATGAAAGGTCTTTACCCCCTATACCCCAAAAATAAATTTCAGGTCCCTAGGACAAAAACTGTGCAGTAGTGTGTTTTGAGGGGTTCTAAATCCACCTCCACCTCCCCACCTCCAAGATGGCGGCCGTAGCTTAACTTAACCTAGCCTAACCTAACAAGATGGCGGCCGTAGCTTAACTTAACCTAGCCTAACCTAACAAGATGGCGGCCGTAGCCTAACCTAACCTACGAGGTGTGATCAAAAAGTTCCAAAAATTTGGCTGCAACTTAACCAAACCTAGCCTAGCCTAACCTAACCTAACCTACAAGGTGTGATCATAAAGTTCCAAAATGGCGGCCGTAGCTTCACTTAACCTAACCTAACTTAACCTAAACCTACGAGGTGTGATCAAATTTTTTTTCTAAATAGTGGTCATAGCTTAACTGAACCTTGCCTAACCTAACCTAACCTAAACCTACGAAGTGTGGTCATAAAGTTCCAAGATGGAGGTCGTAGCTTAACTCAACCTAACCTAACCCTACGAGGTGTGATCAAAAAGTTCCAAAAATGGCTGCCGTAGCTTAACTTAACCTTTGAGTCATTTTTTAACGGGTCCCGGAGGACGGGTCCTTGTTGACGGGTCCCTGTGGGCGGGTCCTTTGGACTGATCCCTATGGACTGGCCCTTGCATTTTATCCAAATTATTTTCGGAAAAATGAAAAAAATGTTAAGTTTTGTTTTAACGTTAAATAACTTAAAGAACATTTGTTTGAGTATATATATGACTTTTTAGAATGATACGTTTTCAAAACATCGCCTACTTTCACAATTAAACATTTTTGGATTTTGTCCCAGAGATCTGGGACTTGGTTTGTGGGTAGAGGGGGTAAATACCTGTCATTTATGTCAAACACACTTTTTTGTAAAATTCCTAGTTTGCAAAATATAGTCCATTTTAAAAAAATGAAATTTGGAAAAAAATGTCAAAAATTCCATATTTTATTCTAACGATTAAGGATATAAAAGCCATTGGTTGAGTCTATATATGACTTTATAGAATGATTAGTTTTCAAAAATATAGCATACTTTCCAAATATTTTTTAGAAAAATTTAAAAAAATATAATATTTTTCGACTAAGAATGGGATAAACGTAGGTGTTAGAGTTAACATATGACTTTATATGATTTTTTTTAGTTTAAACATATAGTCTACTTTCCCCCAATCACCTTTTTTTTTTGGAAAAAACAAATAATGTTCTTGACTTGGCATGGGGTAGAGGTAAGAGTACGAGTTGAGAGTACCTTAGAGTACTTTAGATTTTTTTGAAAGTTTAGTGTGTTGTTGTTGCTTACAAACATGGCAGTAAGCATTATGTTGTGATAAAATGGACTGATTTACTTTCCAAGACCAAGAGAAAAATCCACTAAATGCATTGACAAAATAACTTGTCAAATAAACCAACACAAAATGCCCAACATAAGACCCCACACATAAACTAACACATAAGCTAATTTGTAAAATTTGTAATGCATGTTAAACATGAACTCACTTGTCTGTTGTATGAAAAGGACTCGTCAACAATGACCTGTCAACAATGGACACTGCTTGCACATTTTTAATTACTACCCACCTCTCTCCACTCCTAATGCAAAATGAACATGTAAAACATAAATTGGAAAAATCCATGTTTCCATATTGACAAATAGAAAAAAAAACATTAAACTAAAATTTAAAAAACTGTTAATGGGAATTTGGTAAATTGATAAATGAAAAAAAAAAAAACAACTTGGAAAATCCATGTTTCTATATCATGAAATTGAAAACCTTAAAACTGACATTTTAAGAACTGTAAATGGGAAATTGTGAAATTGGTAAATGTGTAAACTGTTCATACTAAATATGAGGAAGAACTATTGGATATACAAAATGAGCTTTGTCATGCTAAAATTATTGTGTAATGAATCCATGTAACCGCTTAAACTATTTCTTAACAATTCATGTAATATTTTCTACCACTTTGCTACCACTTTTCTAGTTTGCTACCACTTTGCTACCACTTTTCTACCACTTTTCTAACACTTTTCTACCAATTTGTTACCACTTTTCTAGCACTTTTCTACCACTTTGCTACCACTTTTCTACCACTTTTCTACCACTTTGCTACCACTTTGCTACCACTTTTCTACCACTTTGTTACCAATTGTCTACCACTTGTCTACCACTTTGAACCACATTTCTACCACTTTTCTATCACTTTAAACTGTACATATTAAATATAAAAGCCAACGCTAAATAACTCTATTACCAGAACAGATATAACCTTTGTAGTGTGCAAATCATACTAACAGGTTAGTTGTAAAATGTTAAACACTTGCATGGTATTACATTTTAGGTAATGCATGCGAATCATGAACTCGCTTTTCTGTTGTATGAAAAGGACTCGTCAACAATGACCTGTCAACAATGGACACTGCTTACACATTTTTAATTACTACCCACCTCTCTCCACTCCTAATGCAAAATGAACATGTAAAACACAAATTGGAAAAATCCATGTTTCCATATTAACAAATAGAAAAAACAACAACATTAAACTGAAATTTTAAAAACTGCAAATGGGAATTTGGTAAATTAATAAATGTGAAAACAACAAATTGGAAAATCCATATTTCTATATCATGAAATTGAAAAACATTTAACTGACATTTTAAGAACTGTAAATGGGAAATTGTGAAATTAATAAATGTGTAAACAACAAAATGCAAAATCCATGTTTCCATGTTATGAAATTAAAAAACTTAAAACTGATATTAAAAAAAACTGAAAATGGGGTATTGGAAAATTGGCATATGTGTAAACAACAAAATGAAAGAAAAAAAATCCAGTGGGAAAGTGATCATGTTGTACAGTAACCTATAAGACTAGCATAAGAAAAATTGCATGACATGTAAAAAACACAAATTGTAAAAAAATCCATGTTTCCATATTAACAAATAGAACAAAAAAAACATTAAACTGAAATTTAAAAAAAACTATAAATGTGAATTTGGTAAATTGACAAATGTGAAAACAACAAATTGGAAAATCCATGTTTCAATATCATGAAATTGAAAAACTTTAAACTAACATTTTAAGAACTGAAAATGGGAAATTGTGAAATTAATAAATGTGTAAACAACGAAATGCAAAAACTCCATGTTTTCCATGTTATCAAATTGAAAAAAAACAACTAAAAACTGACATTAAAAACTGAGGTTAGGTATGTGACCTTGTTGTTTACTCTTTTAGGAAAATGTAAAAAGTAAAATCTAAAAATCAAAAAAATCTTAAATTTAAAATGTAAAATCTAAAATATTTAAATGAGGTTTCTGCTGGTTATGACAACACGTTTATGATTTAGTCAATGTTGACGTGTGGTATCCAATTACTGCTGACTTTGCATGATCATCACCCATTGTCTTGATCAACACCTTGGGTTTCAAATTACTGTAGCGTTCGTCGTAGCAATAGAACTGTGCGCTCTCTGCCATGTCAGCAACATGACACCGGAAGGAACACCTGTGTAATATCCAATGACTGCTAACTTTGTATAATCATCACCCATTGTCTTAATGAACACGTAGGGTTTCAAATTACTGCAGCGTAGTCATAGCAATAGAACTGTGTGCTCTCTGCCATATCTGTAATATTACACAGGAAATAACAAGACATCTTACTGTACATACCATCTCCTCAGATTTAACATCTTAAGAACAAGTATTATTCTCTTTCAACTACAAATGACTCGTTAGAACACATCCATCCACCAAGTTAGATCCCTTGACCTGCTCTCACATGTCAGCAACATGACACCGGAAGGAACACCTGTGTAATATCCAATGACTGTTAACTTTGTATAATCATCACCCATTGTCTTAATGAACACGTAGGGTTTCAAATTACTGCAGCCTAGTCATAGCAACAGAACTGTGTGCTCTCTGCCATGTCTGTAATATTACACAGGAAATAACAAGACGTCTTACTGTACATACCATCTCCTCAGTTTTAACATCTTAAGAACAAGTATTATTCTCTTTCAACTACAAATGACTCGTTAGAACACATTCATCCACCAAGTTAGATCCCTTGACCTGCTCTCAAATGGCATGTGCCTCGTGTACTAGGGTGTGTGCATTAGCCATAACCTAACGTTACGTACGAACTAAACAGAATGTGACTTGTTAGCTCTTTTAGTGCACGTGCACAGGTGAACACTTTTGTGTTAGGTCATATTACACATGAACTTGCATTTTCTCACGTAAGTACATTTCTCTGTTCCACAAGATACAAATTTGATTGCTGGATTGTATCCTGCACTGTTTATGCGATATAGCTTTGCCAGGTACTTCTCTACATATAGCAATTTTACCACTGCTCTACCTAAGCCTTTTGCTCTTTTGGCTTTCTTACAGTCGAGTGTGTGATAGACAGCATTAACTGTATATCAAACCCAGTTCATCTTTGTATTTGTAATCCAAGTAATGATTTGAAAAGTCACAAATGTATTCAGTTTTAAACCTTATCTCTGTTTTTGTTTTGTTTAATATGTTTATGACATGCATATTAACCTGAAATCGAACCCTCTGGTGAAAAGGCTAACAGCTTAACCACTGCATCACCATGCCCTTGTTTCTTAGTTCAACTCGTTCTAGGCCTCAGACCTGGAAATCGAGTTAAGACTACCAATACAAGAGCTAAAAGTGCTTACCACTGCAACACAAAAAATAAATAAATGGATAGCTGGTAACATTAGACAACCGGAAATGATTATATTTCTGTTAGCAATGCATTTCGTCATCAGCCAACTCTCTGAGCACTGACAGCAACACAGTTTAGTTTAGAACAAGCGAGTGTGTGTGTGTATTGATTATTAGCCTCAAGTATTTAAAGCTTGTTGTGTGTAGCGATCATTTTGTCTCGGTAACCACTGAGCATTTTTGTGTTTTAGCTATCCTCTTTAACCAATCAAATAAAGATAGTCTACTCTTAATTCTTGATAAATCAGAGTTTGCGTACACCGTTTCTCATTTATTTACCCATACCTGCAACCTATACTCTCTCTATACTGCAGTTTGATCTGAAAACAAGTTTCAATGGTAAAAGACTTGTCAGTCACAATACATGTAGCCTACACTAATTCTTTCTCTACCTAGCTATGTTTCATCACACATGGTAAACATCTCACATGTTCGTACCCGATTATTAGTTTATAAAATCTCAAGTGAATGACCTTGATGTATTGGGTACTTTTGGTAAATGCATTGGCCATGGGAAAGGGTTGACCATTCTAAGTCCTATGACACCTCACATGTTAATATTCAATTATTAGTTCATAAAATCTTAGGTCAATGACCTTGCTGTTTTGAATCTTTTGGGTAAATTCGTTGGTCATGGAAAAGGGTTGACCATCCTGAGTCCCATGACACCTCACTTGACCCTCTCTGATTATTAGTTAGCGAGATATTAACAAAAGTGTAGTTAGACCCTTTTAACAAAAATAATAATAGATTCAAAAACAAAATGTCACCTCAAGTCCAACGACCTCTAATACAAGTCCCATAGCCTTATTGGTTCATGAAATGTTAAAAAGCTAATTACCTATTAGTTTGGGATCTTTTGATAATTTAAAAATAAATAACTCATTTATAAATCTGTATTCAAAAAGCCCGCCCTCTTACAAAAACCCCAAGTGCACATGCGTAAAAACAAAAACAAAAACAAAAACATAAATGTTAATTCATAGTAGCGATCGGCTCTTTGCTTGCGTATCATGTGGAACAACGTTTTAATTTCATTATAGCAGTAGGGGTCATGAGCCATTCAAAAGGAACCGGTCTAAAGGGATTAGTCAAAAAGGACCCGTCAACAATGACCCGTCAACAATGACCCGTCCACAGGGACTCGTCCACAAGGACCCGTCCACAGGGGCTTGCGTGTGCGTGCGGGGGAACATACGATTACATCAGCAAATCATCTCATCTAGTTTCAAATTTAGCCACTACGGCGCGTGCAACACACAGGAAGTGCGTGGGAACATACGATTACGTCAGCGAAACATGAACTCACTTGTCTGTTGTATGACTATCAGTTTAGTAGTGGCATCATGCAGCAAAGGACGTTTACTTACACACAATCCATCATTATGGTAAGCTTTTTTTTCTTATCATTATGGAAATTTCCTTATTAGAATAAAATGTTATAGTGGTTTTGGTCACTTATAGCTAAACTGTAATAGATATGATTTTTTTTGTTTCTTTATAGGCTACTACAATAAATATTCACAATGCTATGGGGGTAGAACTGTTGATTAGAGAGAAAAAAAGCTCACTGATTTACCAATGCATACTCTTTTCCGTATCATTAACATTCAAAAAGTGGACACAATGTATGGTGAACTTGTATTATGTGATAGTGAAAATTATCAGACATTCCTTTCTACACGTTTTAATGATATATGTCAGAAAAGTGTGCTCGAGGATCTGAATCGTGGTGGACATTCTCTATATCTAATTTATGAGGGTATAAAAAACAATAAATGTATTGTACCTTCTGACTTTGAAGTTAAGTTAGGTTAGGTAAGGTGGGATTTGGTTAGGTTAGGTAAGGTTAGGTTAGGTAAGGTAAGGTGGGATCTTGTTAGGTTAGGTAAGGTTAGGTTACGTTAGGTTAGGTTAGGTTAGGTGAAGTTGGGTTAGGCAGAATGGCTGCGGTATGAATCAAAAGCCAGCTCCTGTCAGTTTTGCCTCACAAGGTTGAGTGTACCCCCATTCCAACCCGCAGCCTAGAATTAAATTTCTTGACAGAGCCAGGACTCGAACCCGAGCCTCCACAGTAACAGCTAAAAATGCTAGCCACTACACCATAAAGTGGGGCAATATAAGGCTGGTCTTGATTGTACATGATCAATCAATAATTACCTAATAATAATAATAAAAATAATAATAATAATAATAAATATTCCATTTAGCAACTACATAGCCGACCTCTCCCTGGGTTCTTTTACATGTCAACATTGTATGACATGCGTGTCTTAATTTTTGCCGCCTTTCAAAAATCACTTACCACGACCAAGAGCGAACCTGCAAGCTTGGGATTGGTAGTCCGACAAAATAACCACTCACCCACCGTGGCAAGCTATCAATCAATAATTACCTAATAAAATTAATAATAATAATAAATATTCCATTTAGCAACTACACGGCCGACCTCCCCCTGTGACATTATTCACGGTCTCAGAGTATGGCGGCCATCTTACGCATTAGCCCCTGACCCAGCTATGACTGTCCCCTCCATAAGAATAACATAGAGTGGTTGCGCGCGGCGGCCATGTTGCGCATTAGCCCCTGTCCCAGCTTCGGCCTATATATCCTACTAAAGTGGGTCATGAATGTATGGGAGAGAAAAATTAGGTCGGCAACTGCATGAGTAAAACATGTCTAACGTTGCATTATCATGTTGGCCAACGTGTTTAAACACGCGACTAACTGATGGTCGTCTCACAATATGGAACAGCTATATTGGTATTTAGATGTGTCGAAGCCTCAAATCTAATCACTGGTCTTCAAAGTTCCTTTAAGTTTATTGGTTTATTTATGTTTTTAGAAGGTTTCCTGACACTTTATTTACGTTCATGTTTAGACGGAAAATCCTGATATTTGATTATTACTTTTCTTGTTTAGCAGATTATTTTAGTCCTATCAGTTTCGTTGTATTTTTTTAGTGACTATGTTAACCTCGAGAAGTGTAAAAAATTGGTGTATTAAATTCAAGATTATACTCCTCATTGGAAGAAATGTCCATTCCAAACTTCATTTAGCACCTCCATGTGCTTTAACAATATCACTGACCCGTCGGTCAACAGCTAGATTAACGAGACAAAAGTCGTACACGTTATCAGCTCAATTAGTACCAAAACTTGTACTGGGCTACTAAGGGTAAACATATCCTACATCTATAGTACAATCAAACATATAAATGGTTTCACTAACTTTATAGAGTTCCAGCTTATGGACGGTATTTTTAATTTGCTGTGCTAACAGCTGTGGATTCTGAACATTATTCTAAACAAATGTACCTGTGCAACAGGTGCCCTTATGTCAGACTTCTACGGTCTGTAAAACTTGTATTAATAAACCAGGGTCTTTCCTTTACAGTCCTAAAATGACCCCTCACTTCGAACCCAAGATAGCCTGCTTGGCTCATCTTATAAAATACAGATTACAGCTCGTATCATAGTCGTCTGAATGTCGAAATGAATAAAGTAACACTCCCGTGTCTTCATGTGGCATAAATCAGGTTCCATGCGGTGCTGGTTAGCGTTCATATCACTCACCGCCTTTTAAATAATATCACTGGTAAAGTAGGCGCTGTGATCGCGTCTACAATGTCAATAAAAAATGTGACATTGGCTTGTTTCATAGCCTTGGCTAACAGGTGGGAAACTGTATTTGCTGCTTCAGTGGAATGCAGGTCAGACATGATTATATAACGAAAAAATTCCTACACATAAAAGAGTGTTGGTTCGATGCCTAGTTGAACTATAAAAATGTGTATTTACAATAATGAGGGCAAGAGCGTTTATCCCAACCTCTGGGAAATGATACGAATAATGAGGTGGTTACCTAACAACTAGGAAAACATATTAATTAAGGCTCTACCGAAGAATGTACAGCGTAAGGTCTTATTAAAGCTAATAGCCTTAACAAGATCGTACATAAAAAGGTTTTTGCCAGTCGTACACATGTCTCCTTCACGTTTACATCGTGAATTTGCATCCCTGGTCTCGGTTGCAAAGTGGCATGGTGGTAATGTGCCAAGGATCACCGTCCTTCCTTCCTGGTAGTTTTCAGCCATCACTAGACCCCTCCATCGTGTGGTTTCTACGCCATTCCAAACTCCATCATGACAGAAATAGTAATCATTTCTTCAGCGTGTTGAATGTACGGGATAAATTCCATTGTAATGCAGTATTTGAAAGGTTTTCACTGACTCTAATCGTGTTAGATTATTAGTTACAATTCTCATTGAATCTACACTTTAATAGCGGGTAAGAGCAATAAATGGCCATGGGTTATCATTCGCTCACAGATTCTAGTTTTGCAGCTTTTGCCACTAGGTTTACTCAAATCTGGTGCATTAAATCACACGTAAACTTTTCTTAGCATTATTCACTGCACGTTTCCGGTAATACTGTAATACTTTAAGCGCACTCGGCAAACACTTGCTGGTCGGCGTGTTCGATGTCAGCGTGGACAAAAATTTGATAATTTCGCAAAATACACGGAATCTGCTTTCAGTAATAGATTCAAATTGACTTGGCAGCTTTGCTGCGTGCTTATGCACATCACTGTTCACTGGATTAAATTTTTTCCAAAGGTACTCGTCGATGTTAAAATTTAAACGTTACATCAGGACCATGCCTGCAGTAAGAGTGGTGGTTAGCTAAATGCCGGATGCTCTATCTAGCTGTTAGTCAAAAGTGCGACTGTAAAATGTTCAAAGCATTTTCTGCGGGGTTTCATCTTTATGTTTCCTTTTCAGCATAAATTGAATATTCTTCCAGTGCATCGAAATATGTACAAACGCTGGTTAACAGTACAGTCTCGTAGGTAACAAAAATATGAATTACATTGGCGGCGCGGCAACTCATAATAAATCAAATGAGCGCTACTCATGTATCCTCCTTGGAAGTCCTCGCTTCGTCCAGAGATGTTATATTCCTCATGAGCCATGGAGGTCACATAGTATATGTGATTTCGGGCTCAAAAGCCATTCCGTTGGTGAAATAAAAATGATGAAAAATTTTTTTATTTACTTCACTCCCTCAATTGGCGAAATATCTTCTCAAGATAGCTGTATTAACAATCCCAATGCGCTCATCCGTATACGTGTCATTCACAGTTAAACTACCGTTACCATAGATGTGAGCGACTCGGTGTGGGCCATGAAACAAGGGTTGAAATTTATGGTACACTCTCTCAGTAGGATTTGAGATTCCAGGTCTCCTGATCAAGACTAGATCATTTAAATTAAGAGCTCCTCTGAAGCGTTGGTTCCTCACTCTTCGTAAGCGTTTCTCATCTTGTCTTTCCATCGTATCACGTGCTGCGGTGAACTTACTTGCCTGTGAAGGTTGGATACATGGTGGTAAACTTACAATGTGTTGCCAATCTCTTGTAGGCTTCCGAGTAAGGTGTAATCTAGCTGGTATTTGGCCAGTACTCTCATGTCGTGTGTAGTTAATACATTTGGCCATAACGACTAGGACTTCGGTCCATTTCCAATATTAGTTTCCACAGTATAGCCGACAGTATTTTCCAAGTTCTGTTCTACTTCCATTTCTTCGATAGGATTATAAATGTGTAGTTCGTCCAATATCTTGGTGAGTAAATTTATGTGTGCCACATCAAGATGTATTGGTGGAAATTCGAGGAATTGTACTGTGTTAGTACCCATATTGATAACTCCCTCATATCTGCGTATAAAATCAGCTCCAATTATCGCTGTGTGTTTATGGTTGTTCAGCACGATGAAATCATGTGTATAAGTATGCCCGCCAATCATAACAAAACATAAAAGTTGCACTTTCCACTTTATAGTGCGGTCTGGGATAATACCTCTTATCTTTATATTAGAGACTGGTAACTCTCTAAGATCGTCACTCAATTTCTGTTGGCTGTAAAATTCATCTGAAATCACGCTAATCATAGCGCCAGTATCAATTAAAATATTTACAGTGATATTGTTGATGCTCGCGGCAATGACTGGCAATTGGGTCAGTTGCACGCGGTCAGTAGTCCGTGGTTCGTCGAGTAAATCTCCTGCTGTCGGCTGCCAAAGTAATACATCCGCTATCACTATGGGAGAATTACTCATTTTAGGCTTCATTGCGAATTTTTCGCTTTTTTGTTTGTCCTGAGTGGCCTCTGGATGACCCTGCTCCATCATAATTTTCAGGTACTTCTTCCACATGGTTGTATTCCCGCGATGTTTGAGGTTCATTTTGCTCCTTTCTTCTACCACGAAGTTCGCGTAGATATCGTTGGCTCTCTTCAGCTCTACCTTGCCAATCCCTAACTGCTCGGTCGTTCCTACTGTTATTATTGTTACCCTGATACCTTGGGTCCCTATCTCTACGATAGCCTCCTCTGTATCTGTAATCTCTCCTCGGATTTTTATTGTTATTCCGACGGTCATAACTGTTGTTGTTGTTGTTGCCTTGGTTTTGACCACGATTCCAACGAGGTCGATCGTTCCTCAAGGCCTGGCAGTGCCTTTGACAATACTCCTCCGTTTGATTATTCCTTTCATACGGCGTCCTATCTCTCCTCGGATTGTTATCGTTCCGGTTACGAGCTTCTCTGCCCTTGTCTCTGTCAGTGCGGTTGGTAGTCTGCACCATCCGATCTACTGATGTCAGACGGTCTTCCATGTTGTGCACGAATGTCCCTTGAGAGCTTTCGCTGGCGACCAATCAGATTTCCTGGTGATGACGGAGGGATCACTGGACTATATTTATGGACTTGATATTAGTTTGTAGTCTGTTATAATTATCTTTATGGTTCTAATAATATTTAACTGTACATTTTGTGATGTAGCCATACGCTAAATAAATAATACTTGACGCGTCTCACCACGATGTCTTGTCGGAGCAAATTGTTCGTTTCTACAGTCTGATCTGCACAGAATTTAAACTCATTTGACGAACGTATCCGCCCTTGAAGCGATCAGTGATTTTTGGACATCTCCTGGATATTGCCTTATGATAGTTTGCACTAACTCTTGCTCGGATACAGGTGGACGTAGACAGTGGAGTCGGGCAAGCTGTTGCGCAAAGTATGTCGGGTACATGGTAGGTAAATTGCTAGCAAAAGGTTTGCTGTACATCTCAGCTCTGATACCTTGCTGAATTTCCGTAGACCAAAATGTCCTTAACAGAGCTTCCTTGAATCCTTGGTAGTTTCGAAAAGAACAACTAAAGGTTTTAAACCACACAAGAACTGGGCCATCTAACAAGCGCTCTACTACTCGAAGTTCCCTGTCGGGTGTTACCAACGTTTCACGCATGAAGTTTTCCAGGTTATGAAGGAATTCTACAGGTGTCTGGGATCCTGTTCCTGTGTATTTATGCGGGCGGTCATCAGGGCTCTTTAATAAGATCACATTTGAGTTTGGAGTCTGAATGATACTCTGTGTCCTATTAAACGTGGGAATGTCGAATCTGACGGGTGTTTCGCCAGTATCAGGTTGCATTTCCTCTCTCGATGTCGGTATAGTATCAGCAGGTTTCTGCTCAAAATACTTCTTCCAGGCTTCGATAGGATTCGGTCGTTCTTCCGCCCTCGATATTTGGGTTATGTTAGCGCCTCTCTGCTCCAGTTAATGCTTTAAAATTGGTGTTTCAGGTTCAGGTGTCACTTGAGTTGACTTTGTTTCCTGTTTGTCACAGATCGTGTACATCTGAATTTCCAGTCTTTCGATTTTACCTCTGACGATTCCGTCCAAATCACGGTATTTTTCCTCAATTTCCTCGCCAAGTTCCTCAATTGCTTTGCGTAACATCTAGGTCATTTGCCCTTATGATAATAATAAGGTAATGAAAAATGTCTACTAAACGAACATGGTGTAATTTTAAATCTGATATAGGCAATTCAGATTTCTACCTTCCATGTCTTCCAAAGTCTGAACGTTATTTTCTGGCTTAGGCCTATACTCGATGCGTGTAGTGAAAGAGCTTATCGAGTACTGCTCGGGTCCAAGCTGCACGAATCGCAGATGATGACGATATATGATGACAGACGTTCGGGGGGGGGGGGGTCCCGGTCCTATTCACATTGACCGGTGAATCACTCATTCTTTCGTAACACTACAGTGGTTTGAGCAAAGACCCTGTATGAACATCAGCATTGTCAGCAATACCAGGTAACACGGCGGAGTCTGGACATTCCTCTCATGTCAACTCGCGATGAATCAGCAAGCTATTCTCACACCTGGCCACCTCCTCCCCCTACACCCACCAGGGTCTCTCAACTTGTGGGACGTGGGTTTGCGACCACGGGACCCCAGCTGAGTCCGGCATTGCTTCTGCTTACTGGTGCCGGGCTCCTTTCAGTTCTCTTACCTGTCAGCCTCCCTTGGTCAAACTCTTGTTCACTTCCGACCCCGATGGTATCAGGGTATCCGAGGCCTAGCGACTCTTTCACTTTCCCGCCTTAATTGGCCCTTGTCTAATCATTCCTGATAGCCTCATTCTTCGAGGTGTCAGCCTTCTTTTTCTTTTCTTAATATCTCATGTCTTCTGCTCAAGACCCTCAAGGAGGAAGGGTGTGTGTAGCCCCACCACTTCAGGTGCACCCTCGATAGTGCTACATCCTCAAGGGCTCATGGCTGGTGAGTTCGGGAGCTGGCAACCCTGAGGGTTTCCAGAGCGGGTCCGGTTTTACCCCTTTTTTCCATTGCCTTTGGGACGGACCCTGTCCTCTTTCCGAGAATGGAGTGGTCTGTCCGCAATTTCAAGCAGACAATGTTACTGGCAGGGTACCGAAGGGTAAGTATACAAATGTTGGTTCTGAACGGTGAAACGGTGTAGATTTGTGCCAAAGGGCCTAAATGAAGGGAATGGGGTGATCTGTCCGCAATTTCAAGTGGACAGGGTTACCCGCAGGGTTCGAAAGGGTAAGTATACAAATTTTGGTCCGGATCGGTGAAACGATATAGATTTTTGCCAAAGGGTTTAAATGCAGGAAATGGGGTGGTCTCTCCGAAATTTTAGGTGGACAGTGATATTCCCAGTGTTACAAAGGGTAAGTATACACATTTTGGTTCAGATCGGTGAAACGGTGTAGATTTGAGCCAAGGGGCCTAAATGCAGGGAATTGAGTGGTCTGTCCGCAATTTCAAGCAAACAGTGTAACTCGCAGGGTACCAAAGGGTAAGTATACAAATGTTGGTTCTGATCGGTGATGCGGTGTAGATTTGGGTCAAAGGGCCTAAATGCAGAGAATGAGGTGGTCTGTCCGAAATTTCAAGTGGGCAGGGTTACCCGCAGGGTTGCAAAGGGTAAGTATACAAATTTTGGTTCGGATCGGTCAAACGGTGTAGATGTTTGCCAAAGGGCCTAAATACAGGAAATGGGGTGGTCTGTCCGAAATTTTAAGTGGTCAGTGTTATTCACAGGGTTACATAGGGTAAGTATACAAATTTTTGTGGAGATCGGTGAAACGGTGTAGATTTGGGCCAAAGGGCCTAAATGCAGGGAATGGGGTGGTCTGTCGGAAATTTCAAGTGGACAGGGTTACCCGCAGGGTTCCGAAGGGTAAGTATACAAATTTTGGTTCAGATCGGTGAAACGGTTTGGATTTGTATACATAACAGACAGACAGACAGACAGACAAACATTGAGCTTTATATATATAGATTTATGTTTTTAGAGGGTTTCCTAACACTTTATTTACGTTCATGTTTAGACGGAAAATCCTGATATTTGATTATTACTTTTCTTGTTTAGCAGATTATTTTAGTCCTATCAATTTCGTTGTATTTATTTTGTGACCATGTTAACCTCGAGTAGTGTAAACAATTGGTGTAGAAAATTCAAGATCATACTCCTCATTGGAAGAAAAGTCCATTCCTAACTTCATTTAGCACCTCCATGTGCTTTAACAATAAAACTGACCTGTCGGTCATCAGCTAGATTAACGAGACAAAAGTCGTACACGTTATCAGCTCAATTAGTACCAAAACTTGTACTGGGCTACTAAGGGTAATCATATCCTACCTCTATAGTACAATGAAACATAACAATGCGCCGGCTTAGGACCATGATAGCGTATCTACAAAATTTGTCAAATTGGCGCATCGCATGGCTTTTTTTAGTTAGAATGAAGCATATTTACTGCCAAAACAGCGTAAGCGTATTCTTAATATTTTTTGAAATAAGCCTATAGCGTAACTAGCCTACCTTCCGCAAGATATCATTAATACCTAAAAATCGTAAGTTAAGATAAGTCACTTTGCTTCTATGGATTACGAGAAAAATGTTACAGCAGTATCAGCGTAAGTGTAAATACGCTACTTTGGTTCGAACTGAATGATTGGCGCGCACTAATGGTTTGTTATGCTTACTGCCTTTTCCTTACTAATTGTATCACCAAGACCTATGAACTTGTGGAGTGAGGTGACATGGGAGGCAGGAAGCGAAGGACCTGTCAACAGCCCGCCGTGTTATCAAGGATTTCTGTCTATTCCAATACTACTAACATAGGGCCGTTGCCTATACCAGTGAGATGTTGCAAATGAGTGAGTGATCGACCAATATATTTGGTTCTGTTACTACGCACGGATCGGAAACCCCTACATCTCTCATTATCGTCTGCTATCGACACTCCTCTCAGGTTCACATAACTTGGACTCGAGTAGTGCTGTATTAGCTTAAATGCCTTTCAGTTCTTGGTGAGTTCGTTCATTACTGCGCAAAGTTTGAATAGCTACGATGTATTTAAGCCGAGCTCAGAAGATCGTGGCTGCTTTAAATATACCAAAGTAATGGTGATTTCTTTGGAGCTAGAGCATTGTATTCAGGAATAGATTTTATAACCAAGTTGAGGAGAGGCCAAGTCAGTGATCATGGATCTTTAAGAATGCTCTCATTAACTAATTTATAAAACGCATGTGATTCCCAGAGGCTATGACTGCACTAAGTACTGCATTCATCGCTTTTCCAGAGCCGCCATCCGCAATTCCAGTGCCCATTGATTCTAAAGCAGGGTTTGGAAGTGATGTGGATTCAGAATTAGAATTAGATTCCGAACAGGAGAAACCTTTGGCAGAACTCACGAACGTTTCTGGAAAACAAAATCACAATTCTGAGGATATGCAAGAAAGTTCGTGTGGTGTTAAGTCTATAGTAAGTGCTATAAAATACAGTACGGCACCAGATAAATTTCAAGACTGCCCTAATGGGAGAGGAATCACCGCTGAAGGAGGTATTCGCATTGACGTAGATGACAAAAGTGATGATGAAAAATCAGAAATTTCATAAGACTCATTTGTGCCATCATCCTCGAACGGGATTACAACAGACGATGAAATGCATGACATGGAGGCCCACACTGTTAGGAGAAAAAATCAGTACCAGCGTCCGATTGGCTGGTAGGAGTTGCGATGTCATTAGCACTCACGGAAATTTATGTCGGATTAAAGAAAAGAATGACACCCCAGAAGCTAATGACAACAATACTACTAAAAGAAGGATGAGAAGAAGAATCACTCAGCCAACTGAGTGGAAAAGGAACAAACGTAAAATGAGCAGGCAAAGTGGGCAGCCCTATAAAAGTGACAGTAACATTCTGAAACCAGGTAAATTCTTACAACATAGAGACAGCTCGAATTGCCATAGAAAGTGTTCAAGTAACTTAGATGAAGAAAGTAGACAAAATATATTCTCATCATTTTGGAAGTTGCGATGCAATTAGCACTCACGAAAATTTATGTCGGATTAAAGAACAGAATGACACCCCAGAAGTTCATGACAACAATACTACTAAAAGAAGGGTGAGAAGAAAAATCACTCAGCCATTCATGATCCATTGTTAACTTGTTACCTAATAACACTTGTACCTTTAACCTTTAACTAGTGACGTATGGAATTCGGAACATAACTTGTGACGTGAGGTCTAAGAGACTCCTGCCAAACATATTTATCAATTTTAATATGTTTAAAATGTAATAATACAAGGAGTAAAAAATGTCATTTTTTAATCTCAGTATGCAAACGTTCTGATAAATTTCATGATGCAGGTTGTCGCCACTTAAAATTAAACAAATACACCGCAGATCACTTTTCACTGATTCACACGTACAACACACTTTGGAACCTAACCGTAATTGGTGGTGACGTGAGGTCTGCCAGTCCACTTGAAACTTCAACCTACTGACGCGAGCTAACCAGGACCACTAAAATTTCATCAACGTGGGTGTTAAGTGTCAGCATGAGCACACAGATAAGAAGGCGAACCTAAACAACAGCTCCGTGCAAGATTTAATTATTAAAGAAGCACAGATGTTTATTTCTTTTATTTCAAGCCTCCAGCTAAAGGTTAGGGGGCGTGGTGGCGCAGTGGTCCATCCATTGACCTCTCACCACGGACCGGGTTCGATTCCCGGTCAATGTATGTGATATTTTCAACGTGATATACCATGTCCTATGTTTCAGATTCCACGCAAAAAGGAGGTTCCGTGGCTCATTATTAGGAGATTAACGGTCACGTAAAACTACAAACTTCACTTTTTCAGTTAAAGGTTAAGAAATAGAATCAAATAATGCTTTGTAGTATTTAATGATTCAAAATAAACTTACTCCTACACTCAAGGTACCTACATAAGCATATGTAAAATAATTTCAATAAAAAATCATTGAAGCCAAAATAGCGTATCTCTGTTAATGACCTTAAAAAATCTATACCATGATTCTATAACACTGCATGTAAGAAATAACTGCACAATGATCTCTGGAAATATGTTAGCAATATATAAAAATCACCGACTTCCAAATCAAAATATATAACCAGTTACATCAAAATTAATAACAATGTTGTAAGTTCTTCTTGCTTCCTGAAAAGTAGTGTTTGTGTAGATTCGCTATTCTGGTGCTAAGCCGGCGAATGGTTTCACTAACTTTATACAGTTCCAGCTTATGGACAGTATTATTAATCTGCTGTGCTAACAGCTGTGGATTCTGAACATTATTCTAAACAAATGAATGTGTGCAACAGGTGCCCTTATGTCAGACTTCTACGGTCTCAAAAACTTGTATTGATAAACCAGGGTCTTTCTTTTACGGTCCTAAAATGACCCCTCACTTCGAACCCAAGATAGCCTGCTTGGCTCATCTTAAAAAATACAGATTACAGCTCGTATCATAGTCGTGTAAATGTCGAAATGAATAAAGTAACACTCCCGTGTCTTCATGTGGCATAAAACAGGTTCCATGCGGCGCTGGTTAGCGTTCATATCACTCACCGCCTTTTAAATAATATCACTGGTAAAGAAGGCGCTGTGATCGCGTCTACAATGTCAAAAAAAGAATGTGACATTGGCTTGTTTCATAGCCTTGGCTAACAGGTGGGAAACTGTATTTGCTGCTTCAGTGAAATGCAGGTCTGACATGATTATATAACGAAAAATTTCCTACACATAAAAGAGTGTTGGTTCGATGCCTAGTTGAACTATAAAAATGTGTATTTACAATAATTAGTTCATTAGTCGGTCGGTTTTTAGTCTGATCCGTTGCCTTTAAAAACTATTTGATCTCGTAATGTCTAGAGTTTGTTTATATCTAGCTGTTTTCTCACTGGAGAAGATTTAATTTAAAAATGTAAATTACGCGTTTCACATAAATACGTACTGATGTACCTTCAACTGTTCTTGGTCGCCATGGTAACTTGTTGACTGAAGTGCATTGGGGGTTTTGATTTTCTGGCGTGTTTTGAAGTGCACGTTCTTGGGTCATGGTGATGTTGGTTAACTTATTTGTTTTAATTTTCCTTTGGTTTTCCTTTTTTGGAGTTTTCTTGGTACTCCTACGTTATTCTTTCGTTACCTTGTTTATGGTAATAATTTTGCACTAGTTTTTTTCTGATTCTCCAAGGCCCTCATGGTCCAGTTTGGGAATATGTCTGGTGCTTATTTAGTGTTTATTTTGGTTTGTAGCTGTTTATGCTCTTACCTCAAGTAATTTTTTTTTGATATCGGCCTTAAATATTTATTATTTCTACAGTGAGAATTCTAGCTGAGATTTTATTTTATATTTAAATTTAGGCTGCCTGATGCATGTTCTGTTTTCTGGTGGAGGTGTTTTCTTTTTAAATTTTAACATTAAATTTTTATTTTAAATTTTTAATCAACTGTTGTGGCATTATTTCGTCGGCAGCAGTTCCATTAGTTATTGGGGGGTGTCTGTAGAATAGCCTGTGCGTTGTCCCCTTCTCCACCTTCCTTCCATCCCTTTGGAGCTCTTCTGTTGGGACATGTCATCTGGAGGTGATTTTGGTTACTGAAGCGAGGCGGACCTCTAAATAAGGTAAGTTGGCCCATCCACGCTGGCCATCCAAAGTGTCAAAGATCATACTCCTCATTGGAAGAAAAGTCCATTCCAAACTTCATTTAGCACCTCCATGTGCTTTAACAATAAATCTGACCTGTCGGTCATCAGCGAGATTAACGAGACAAAAGTCGTAAACGTCATCAGCTCAATTAGTACCAAATCTTGTACTGGTCTACTATGGTAATCATATCCTACCTCTATAGTACAATCAAACATAACAATGGTTTCACTAACTTTACAAAGTTCCAGCTTATGGAAGGTATTTTTAATCTGCTGTGCTAACAGCTGTGGATTCTGAACATTATTCTAAACAAATGAACGTGTGCTACAGGTGCTCTTATGTCCGACTTCTACGGTCTGGAAAACTTGTATTAATAAACCAGGGTCTTTCCTTTACAGTCCTAAAATGACCCCTCACTTCGAACCCAAGATATCCTGCTTGGCTCATTTTATAAAATACAGATTACAGCTCGTATCATAGTCGTCTGAATGTCGAAATGAATAAAGTAACACTCCCGTGTCTTCATGTGGCATAAAACAGGTTTCATGCGGCGCTGGTTAGCGTTCATATCACTCACAGCCTTTTAAATAATATCACTGGTAAAGAAGGCGCTGTGATCGCGTCTACAATGTCAATAAAATAATGTGACATTGGCTTGTTTCATGGCCTTGGCTAACAGGTTGGAAACTGTATTTGCTGCTTCAGTGAAATGCAGGTCAGACATGATTATATAACGAAAAATTTCCTACACATAAAAGAGTGTTGGTTCGATGCCTAGTTGAACTATAAAAATGTGTATTTACAATAATGAGGGCAAGAGCGTTTATCCCAAGGTCTGGGAAATGACACGAATAATGTGGTGGTTACCTAACCACTTTGAAAACATATTAATTAAGCCTTTACATAAGAATGTGCAGCGAAAGGTCTTATTACAACTAATCCCCTTAAGAAGATCGTACATAAAAAGATTTTCGACTGCCAGTCGGACTCAAATGTCTCCTTCACGTTTCCATCGTGAATTTGCCTGCCTGGTCTCGGTTGCAAAGTGGCATGGTGGTAATGTGCTAAGGAACACCGTCCTTCCTGGTAGTTTTCAGCCATCACTAGATCCCTCCATCATGGGGTTTTTACGCCATTCCAAACTCCATCATGATACGAATAGTAATCATTTCATCAGCGTGTTGAATGTGCGGGATAGATTCCATAGTAATGCAGTATTTGAAAGGTTTTCACTGACTCTAATCGTGTTAGATTATTAGTTAAATTTCTCATTGAATCTACACTTTAATAGCGGGTAAGAGCAATAAATAGCCATGGGTTATAATCCGCTCACAGATTCTAGTTTAGAAGCGTTTGACACTAGGTGCTCTCAAAACTGGTGCATTAAATCACACGTAAACTTTTCTTAGCATTATTCACTGCATGTTTCCGGTAATACTGGAATACTTTATGTGCACTCCGCAAACACGTGCTGGGCGGCGTGTTCGATGTAAGCGTGGACAAAAATTTGATAATTCCGCAAAATACTCGGAATCTGCTTTCACTAATAGATTCAAATTGACTTGGCAGCTTTGCTGCGTGCTTATGCACATCACTGTTCACTGGATTAAATTTCTTCCACAAGATACTCGTCGATTTCGACGATGACGAAATTTAAACGTCACATCAGGACCATGCCTGCAGTAAGAGTGGTGGTTACCTGAATGCCGGATGCTCTATCTAGCTGTTAGTCAAAAGTGCGACTGTAAATTGTTCATAGCATTCTCTGCGGGGTTTCATCTTTATGTTTCCTTTTCAGCATAAATTAAATATTCTTCCAGTGCATCGAAATATGTACAATCGCTGGTTAACAATACAGTCTCGTAGGTAACAAAAATATGAATTACATTTAAGGCGCGGCATCTCACAATAAATCAAATGAGCGCTACTCATGCTTTCTCCTTGGAAGTCCTCGCTTCGTCCAGAGATGTTAAATTCCTCATGAGCCATGGAGGTCACATAGCAAATGTGAATTCGGGCTAAATACAGAGTGGTCCACCAGAGTAAGGGGGTAAGGCGGTTTAGAAGCCACCCATTTAATTTGTACCCGGCTATACATGTTAAAATAATGAATATCTCTCTAACGCATGGTCCGATTTTGACATTTGAGGTGTCGTTTGACTCGGGCTGATGGGGGCCTTGCGATGGATCACTCGTTATATATATATTTTTAAATTTTTGTTTTCGAAAGTAGGTGATAGTTTGAAAACCAAACATGATAGAATGTTGTGCCATGGTTCAAACAAACGGTCTTTATAACCTTTATTTTCTATAATAAAACTTTGTATTTTTTATGTATATTTTAAAACACTCGAATTTTGAAATTCCTATATTTTGGAAACTGGAAACTTTACAAAAAAGTTCATTTGACGTAAATCAATGGTCCCTACGCCCTCTACCCGAAAAATAAATTTCAAGACTCTAGGATAAAAACTTGACAGTAGTGGCATGATGACAGAGCTGTCTCACTTAGCAAGTTGTGAGCCCCTGCGACCTTGGAATGGAAGGAGTCATTCTAGGAGGGCGTGCTTGGATTCGATTTTTTCGTCTCGTCGAAAAGTGAAATGCTGGAAACACGGCTTTTTGGATCAAAAACGTGATTTTAGACTTTTTGTTATATCTCGCGAACCAATCATGCAAGAGGCGTGTACGAGGGGTTCAAGGACTCGTAGAGACGTCGTCTTTGCTATGGACCACTCGTTATAATTTTAAAAAATTGAAAACTCGATTTCGGGGTAAACAAGGTTTTTTTGTGATTTTTGTTGATATCTCACGAACCAATAAGGCTAGAGACGTGTACGAGGTGTCATTGTTTTCGTCGCGTTGTCCTCTTGTCGAGGATGTTCGTGTTGAGCAGGAATGATAAACCATGTTGAGGTAAAACCGTGATTTTAGACTTTTTGCTCTATCTCGCAAACCAATAACGCTACAGACGTGTACGAGGTGTCCTAGGACTCGGGCTATCGCCCCCTTTTTGAATCTATGTTTTAAATTTTGACAAAGGGCCTAACGGCACATTTGTTGAAAAAGAATTTTCTTTACCTGTTTACAATGTTCATGAAGCGTGGTGGTTGAGAGAGACGATACGGCTGGGTGTGTGTGTTTCAACGAACCTGTCGTTGACCACGGTGGCTATGCTTAATAGAACAATCGCTATTTCGACGGGTCGGTTTATGACAGAGCGAGGGTGCGTTTTTCTGATATTTTACCTTTAACGTGTAAACGGTGATGAGAACTTGGTTCTTTGTCGGTCGAAGCGAGTACAGAAATCAAACTTGCAGAGGAGCAAACGAGCAGGATGTGAATGTCATTGGAGCTTATTGGAATGCGCTGATCAGACTTGACAACAGGTGCAATGGAAAATGACAAAGACGCTTGAAGGTGAAATAATCTGACCATCGTGGTGGCAGGAAAGAGCGAAATGCATGTGAACACGTGTGAGATGACATGTACACTAAACAAGTTACATTCTGTTTGCTTCGTACGTGACAAAATGCAAGTTCATGTGAAATTTGATCTTGCACAGGTGTTCACCTTAAGCGTTAGCTGTCCTCGTGCACGATAACTGTTAACAAGTCACATCCTGTTTGCTTCGTACGTGACAAAATGTAAGTTGACGAGTAATATGATCCAACACACGTGTTCACCTTGGACGTTAGCTGTACATGTGTCTGATAACAGAATGTTCAAAGCGTGGGAATCGCTGAATCAGTAAAAAGTATGATGCAACTTGTGGGAATAATGTCACAACCAATTGATAGGCGAGAGCTGCGAGCAGCAGTGGTGGGAGGTGAAGGGGGGAGAGGGGGGAGGGGTAATGTATGAGAGAACCCAGGTGGAAAGATAAAGAAATATGTGGAGTTGAGGACTGTACACACAGAGCTATAAGTGGTGTACAACATGTGTGAATAAAAAGTACACAGGTTTACACAACATGTAATTTATTGATCCAAGAATTAAACGTAGAGTTTAATCCTAACCATTTGACATATAGTTTATTTCATTTCTGTTTCAACACTTTTTCCACAAGATAATGATAAGGAAATGCTGTTTTCTGAAGTTCATGGAGATAAAATCTACCTTTTATGGGTTGATGTTTGAGGTCCTCGAGTAAATAGGTGACTGGACTGTCCAAGTTGACTTGACGAATTCGAAATAGTTCAGTTCCCCACTGAGGCGTGTAGCCCTTATTGAAAGCAGACTTAAATTTGCTCACACGAACAAAATCCCCAATTTTCAGTCGGTGACGTTTAGGATCGGCTGTTTTTATGGGGTTAAACAGTTTATCCAATCGCTGAATATTTTTGGTCACGAGGCGTGGCTTGGTCCCAATCGTTCTATGTTTGGTGTCATTGTAACGTGACACTAGCTCTGGTAACATGTCCAGCCAGCGATACGTGCCCTGAGCGGTAAACGCTTTCCACATATGGGTTTTCAATGTTCGGTTAAACCGCTCGACCACGCTGGCTTTGAGATTGCTGTACGTGGTGTAATGGTAAATATCCTTAGATTTGAGAAAACTGAAGAAATCCTTGTTGAAAAATTCTTTCCCCTGGTCGGTTTGTAGCAGCTGAGGTTGACGTTTGGAGTGTTGAATAATATGTTGAAAGGCCTTGGTAACTAGTGGACCAGACTTGCGACGCACAGGTTCAACAAAGGCCATTTTGGAATAGACATCAATGACGGTCAACATATAGCTTACACCGTCGTTAACGCCAGCATAGGGTATCATTTCAACCAAGTCAGCCTGCCAAAGTTCATCCAGACCTCGTGAAATCACCTTGAGTCGCGGATAGTGACGCCTAGCTGGGCGATGCAACTCGTGAGCAATACCCATTTTAATGGGTGAGGGCTTAAACATTAATTTTGGCATTTCGAAGTTCTTGTTCAATTTCTTGAATTTCCCATCGTGACCGGTATGGCCGGCTTGACGTGAGGCATGCAACAATTGTAGCCGCTGGACGAGCTTATTTGGATTGTGCCAGTAGGTAACATTCACAAGGGGTTTTAATGGTTTAAATGTCACTCCCGAAGCGGATGCATTACGACGACCACTTTGATTGGTGGGAAACATTTTTGCACTGATGGTTTTATATTTTTGAGATATATTGGCATTCACTTGTTGAGCTGGATCATACCGTCCTTTGTGGGCATGGCTATCCAATAAAATGGATTTATATTTGTCAAGATCCTCTGACGTATAATCTTGGGAAGAGGGGGTTCGAGAAAAGAGCAGCTTTAACAGTCCTGGGGTTAATTTATAGTTGTTGTTTTTAATGACAGCTTTAGTACGAGCAAATTTAATGGGTGAATCGCCAATTTTAAAACTATCATTCTCATAGCGAACACCATGCGGGGTATCTGTGTTTCCAATACATAGATCGGTGAAATAGGGTTCCAATGTTGATCTATAATATTTTATTTAAATGTTTTTCAGTTGAGCTTTATGTTGAGGGGTGGCCAAGAGTTGTGAAAACGGAGACGCCCTGGAAGGGCAAGGTGTTTAGATCATGGCCAAGGATTTTTTTTCTCAAATACTCTGCAAGGGGTGCGGCCAATTTTGAGGCGTAAACACTTGTTCCTCCTCATCCTCAACCTCGCTAACACTAGTCAAATCTTCCTGCTCCTATTCCTCTTCCTTTTCATCAAGGTCCTCGAGCAGCGTCTGAGTGGCTTGTGAAACGGTGGGTAGCGTTTCAGATGGCTTGAAAGAGGGTTTCAACATGGCTTTTAGTGGAGGTGCTAAATGTTGTTGAATATACAAAGCATGATTTGCACGTGATTGTTTCAATTGACGAAACATTTGGCGAATAGAATTTTTTGCTCTAATAATACGCTTTTTCAATTGACTCTCTGCTAACGCCATGGTGTCTTGACAAATGACTTGAGAGGGAATGAGACAGGGCCTTAAATGGCAATAAAATGATCAAACCCTAAGCGATACCGTCCTTGGTTGAGTTCACATTGTTTGTCAATCACTAAACAGGCATGACGTTGAGTGTTCCAGCACTTGGCACACAATTCTGTAAACATTTGAAAGGTCATATCCGGATTCACATGTTCATTATAAATGTGACGACTGTTCCTCTCGTCTTGGCGAAATAAAACAATGCCATTGGCATTGTCACGAATCAACTGTTTAGACATTTTAGAATACGTTTGTCCAAGATAGAAGCAATCGATATGTTTGTGTCGACCCATGCTGAAATAGCTTTGAATGATGCCTTGATGTTCAGTGGATACATCATCGAAAATCATGAGTGAATCAGGCTTTACCTCATCCGGTGAAATATTATTTTCTTGCATGGAAAATGTGAAATAACCCATATTCTCTTTTTGTAATCCAGACATGACTTGATCCAGAAACACGTAGAGGGGTTGGTAGAGAGATTTTGCAAAAATATAAATATTTTAAAAACGCAGACAATTGGGCGCTGTGATGAGCGTCAGCAAAAGATTGGTCTTCCCACAGCCGGAAGGTCCCACAATGATGCAGCGAATGGAAGATGGAAACAGTGAACCATGGCGTTGTGGGACAGAGATGGGAAACCATGTCCCCCACGGGGAATGACTCTTGCTGCTTAATAATCTTCATTTCAACTAAGGCTTAGCCAGGCTAGCAGGCTGTCTATATACAGGACACCGAGCCTTGTCTTAGAAACAGTAGACTCATACTACAGGTTGACGATGGATGTCTTTGGACGTGCGTTGATGGCCAAAGCTAGGTCTGTCCCCATACATGATCCTAAACAAGAAACAGATCCTGCTAATAAACATTATGTGGATAGGTCAGCAGAGCCACGCACAAAACAGGGAGATTATGACTTTAAGGGAAAGCGGTTAACCTATGTAAAACATCCTCAAGTGTCTACAGACGTTACTACGAAAAAGTATGTGGATAACAAAGTGTATGAGTTTTATGACAAAGTGCCCCAGCTTACGGTGAATGGCTATAGCGCTAATCACCAATGGATTATTCACGTGAAAGACCCGCAAGACGAAGACGATGTCTGTACCAAGCGTTACGTGACCTATGAAATGAAAAGGCTTTATAAATTTATCCCATCTGTAATTTTAGTGTATCTGACAAATGAAAAACCTGTGAAAGACAGAAACCATTTACCGCTAGTCCATGATCAGCACCTGACCTATGTGCTTGCTTCAGGATTAAGCCACTATCGATTACACTATGATGGAACCATTCACATCAAATATGCCATACCTGATGAGAACCATTTACAAATAAAGATAAATGGTCATAGGATGTTGGTCCATAACCATGAAATGGTCAATGCAGGTGACGAATTATCCTTTCATCTCATGTTGACATGGGATGAAAAGCAAGCGGGAAAAACCATAAAAGATTTCCCACTTTATGTGGAATTGGAATATACAGCCATGAAATAACATTCTGACGTTAGTTGTGATTTAAACTTTCTTGTGAAAGTTTGTTGGTCATTATCATCATGGTGAAAGAAAGGTATGTGGTGAGAAAGACTAAAGAAAGGACTTTGTCCTTGGCAAAGCCTGGGCTTAAAACATTCGTGAACAAGCCTTTGCGAAAGAAAAAATAAAAAATAATGTATTGACCATAAGGAAAGCCTTTCAAGCAGCACAGAGACATGTTATTCCAAAACGTCGGCGACAGGGTTCAAACCAAGGGCGAGTGATTCCCGTCCCCAAACGAGCCGGATTTTAACCTGTTTTATTTGCCGGTCTGGCTGCTCTAGGTTCACTTTTGGGCGATGCCAGTGCAGTGGCGAAAACAATTAAAGCCACGCAGCAGGGCAAGCAAAAACTAAAAGAAAGTCAGCGACATAATAAACGATGGAAGCGATTGCAATGGGAGCAAGAAATGCCAATTTAAAGCCAGCCTTTTATCAACAAGGATTTGGGATTTCACCATTTCGAAATATAAAAAAAAATAACCTCAGCCATAGCAAGATATGCCCTGACGAAACAACAAGTGGAAAGCTATGCTAAACAACTAAAGCTTTCTCATTTTCGAGGTGTGTTTATGCGAAACCAATTACCCCCACGAGCCTGGAAACAGGAATGTGCTGTTGTCAATTTGGATGATCACCGAGGACCAGGAAAACATTATGTAGCTTATGACAAAGAGGGATCCATCGTATGGTACTTTGACAGTTTTGGGAATTTGCCTCCGCCCATGGAACTAGTGACCTATTTTGGAAACAGGATCAAGATATATTATAATGTGAAACGTGAGCAAACGTTTAACAGCCAACCGTGTGGACGTTTGTTTTTATTTTTTTTATATAAGACGCAGCATAAGCAAACACGTCAACAGTATGTCGGCAGAAAGTAAAACGTTTACACTGCATGGACGTGGACCTGAAGTCAGCCTAGACTTTTACCCGCCTATCGAATTGAGTGAAAAACCCTATGGTTTAGGAATTGTTTCTCTTGAAACGTACAATCGAATATACAACATACCTGAAATGTGAACAACAAGTTTTACTATGATGATTCTGTGCTCACCCTGAACTCTTGCAGATACACGATCGATGAATCAGACCATGAATGAAATTCATTGAGGATCATCATGTGTCGGTGACGTGTAATATTATTAGCCAAGTGTACGCCAATCAAGAACCATCGCATTCGCTTTATGACTTTATTGTGACATCGCCCAATGGGTATATTATTCGTGAAAACCCTCCAGTGGTGCTTTTTCATTCTCTGGCAGTCGATAGTATTAGTAACATAACATTAAGACTGATCAATAGAGATCAACAACTCATTGATCTAGATTCTACCACACCTGTGGCTTACAAGTTGGTGCTAAAGCCACTATGAAGTTTGTGTATAAAGCAACAACACCGTCTAGGAATGGTGTTAGTTGTTTGCCACGTGAATACACGTTAACATCTCAGGACAAGCAGATTTTACAGCATTTGGGTTACCACGTCAACCCCCATGATGAATTCTATCCTAGAGGTAGCGAACCGCATCGAGGAGCAACCAGGAGTGGTAAGAATTGATCTCCATTCCTATCAAGCTCAAACACCTGGACTCAATAAAAATGATGAAATTCAATTTGTTATCAACAACCAAGATATTTACACCCTACCGCATGAAAGTGTCATTCAGATTGAAGGTAGGCTCACCAAAGACGATGGCACTACACCTACCACGTCCAAGTTGGCCAACCATGGTTTGGTCTTTCTGTTTTCTGAAGTACGTTACGTGATTAACGATATCGTGGTGGATAGTACTCGAAATGTGGGCATTTCCAGTGTCATGTAACTGTACCCCTCTTATAGTGAGGAAGAAGGTAAAACACTTTGCATGGCAGGTTGGTGCCCTGACTCGACCATTGACTGGATGGTACACACCGATGGGACCTTTACTGGATATTTACCTCTTAAACTAATTTTAGGCTTTGCCGAAGATCACCAACGCATTGTGGTGAACGCAAGGCAAGTGATTTATCTAGTGAGAGATAGGAGTGATAATAATGCACTCAAGGGAGCCGACAATGCCCCCATAGATTCAAAAATTCAACTACAACGCTTGCTATGGAAAGTGCCCCATGTGACCCTTGACGATAGCAAAAAACTGGACATACTCAAAATGGTAAAGAGAGATATGCCTCTACCCATGGAATTTAGAAGCTGGGCACTCCATGAGTATCCGTTATAGCCCACCACCAACACACACAGTTGGTCTGTAAAAACAGCTCGCTATACCAGAGACCTCTCTACCTGATCGTGGGTTTTCAAACGAATCGCAAGTATCAACAAACCAAAGATGCCACGCAATTTGATCACCTGCAATTGAGAAATGCACGTCTTTTCCTCAACGGCGCTGTGTTTCCCCCTGAAGGGCTGGATTTGAATTTTTCAAAAAATTAATTTGGCCCCCTGTACGACTTGTTTTCTAAATTTCGATGGTCGTATTATCAAAAAGAGAACAGCCCCATGCTACTACCCCAAGCGTTTAAGGCACGAGCACCACTGATTGTCTTTGACTGTTCTTACCTGGAAGAGTCTGTCAAGCCATCCAATATTGACATTCGACTAGATTTTGAAACGCTTGACAATGTACCAGACAATACGACGGCCTACTGTTTGATTATTCATCACAAACAAATCAACTATTTTGCACTGTCCAACCAAGTGACGAGTGTATAAACAACTGGTCGACACACGTCAAGCCGCTCAGTCATGACTTGCTTTAAAGCCTCAAGAGACGTCACATCCATGAATTTAAACTCTGAGGAACAACGTTTCAAGACTTTTGCAACATGGCCAGTGCCTTTCATAAACCTTCAAGCCTTGGCGGCCGCTGGATTCTACTATTTAAAAACAAGAGTTGAAGTTAAATGTGCCTTTTGTCCCATCATCATAGACCAATGGCAGGAGGGCGATAAACCCATGCAGGAACATCAGCGCTGGTCACCCACCCGCCTCTACCTGTGTAGAATGGAAGTGGGAAATATACCCTGTCATTCAAGCTATCCCTCACTCGTGCCTCTGAGTGATGAAAAAACAAGTTACGATACGTGTGGACCGTATGGTGTCCACTTTATTTATTCCCAAAAGCACATTCTCGACATGCACACTCATCCAAAAAGAACTTTTTCGTTTACCATTTATAATTTACATTACAAAAAATAATTAAATACTAGTTATTAAAGTTACTAAAAAAATACTATTACTCATTAAATATTTACAAAAAAACTACAACTTTGTACAGCTTTAAAAGAATCAAACTATTTACCAGTCAATTAAAAAAGGTTGCATAGAACTTCTTTAAAGAGCAAAAGGTCCAAGCGGGTTGCCACTACTTACAAAATCTGCTATTTACAATGGCAGAAACCAATATTTACAAAATACTAAATCTACAAGTTACATAAAGCTATGTCCCATAAACGATTAAACAGTGAAATCACACCTCCTCCTCCTTACGATCATAACCCCAGGGCAGGCTGGTGAGCAGGTCATCAGCCCACACACGTTTGTTATCCATGGAGGCGAGGGTGCGTTTTCTCTGTTCCAGAAGATGCAAATGATGGTTGCTGGATTGTATCCTGCACTGTGTATGAGACATAGCTTTGCCAGTGCGTAAAACCGCTAGATAGTCATCAACACGTAGCGATTTTACCACTGCTCTACCTACACCTTTTGCTCTTTTGGCTTCCTTACAGTCGAGTGTGCGGTAAGCATTTTTGAGGCCAGACCTACGAATTCCGTCATAATGGAATCACGGCATTCATCTTTTAAAACGCCCATTACCTTCTTGTTTTTTATGGGCAGCTGAAACACGTTGTCAGCGCTATAGCAAGAGGTGTCGAACCAGTCACTATGCTGCCTCATGACGTCATAGGGGTTGCAGTGGCGAATGTGGTAAATGAATGAGTCCGTGTCCATATACAAAAGAGAGACGTCCTCAAAATGGTGTTTGGCAAACACTCATAGTGGAATCGATACATGACCGATTTGGAAAAGTCTAAAATCACTTGACCCAAGTAAATGGGCTTATCCATGGTCACGCTGGTCTTACGCAATTCAGTAGTGGCTAAATCCTCATCGATAATGTTGATCGATTTGAAATTTGGCTTGGCAATGTACCGCCGGTCACCCCAACGCCCCTCCCAGACATTGACCAATTAAATGTCACGGTATTTGCGAACATTCTCCATGGACTTGCCATAGATGCAGTTGTTCATTAATTTAAAAATAATAATTTCAAACTGCTGTGTTGCCATTTGTCGGTGCCCTGTGTTGAGTCGCATGTATGGCTCAAGCCATGCTTTTTGAGCAAAAGAAATACCCCTGTGGATTTTCTTCAACGCCAAGCCTTGGGCGAGGCATTGCACCAACATTTGGATATGTAGCACATACCGATTTTTGTTGTAAAGTGTGCCCATGAGTTTTTCAATTTTCACTTTAGTGTCAGGGGGCTCAAGGCAGAATGGGAAATCGGCATGTTCATCATACAAGAATGAGGGATATTCAATATCCACTTCTAGCACATATCCACGGCCTGTTTCTTGGCAAGCCATGTTCACATCAAATTCTGACACTTGTTTGTCCATCAGCCAACCAAACTTCCCATAGGGCAAAGGCTGACTCATGGCGTAACCGTAAAAATTATTCACGTCATAGTACATTAAGTACGATTCTGGTTTGTCTGGTGAATAATCAGGCATGTAGACATTGTTGGCTTCGGCATGGCGTTGGTTAAGCGACACAAAGCCGCCACGAATGTCCTTTTCAAAAAATAGAACCATGTCTACATCAGTGAGTAAATCCAATTCCACTTGAGTGTATTTCAAAGCGGCATCGAACGAGAGCCCAGGACTCGTATAATAGTGAGCCGGGTCAAGACCGTAAATGTGTTGACACAACTCACGGAATTTTTCAAACACATCGGTGAGCAGCAATACATCCAGTTTTAGGTAATGCAAAGCATATTCACTTAGCGTGCTCATGCCAAACACTCACCAAACTTGACATGCATGTGCATAGTATTCATCGGAAACGGTACTGCGTGTTAGTTTTGAGTAAAATTTCTCTTGTGGTGGGAGATTTCTTTGCTTAAATACGTCCCAGCTGTTGCAGAAATCATACGGGAATATACCTTTCCGAATGCACAATTGAAATTGCTCAGGATCATTAAAATGCATTCTAGTATTTTTTAATTCCTCCTCATTCAAGCCATTCACAAGGCTGTCTAGCGAGGATGCCATAAACTTAAAAGAATCCAAAAATCGAATGCTAAAGTCGCTCAATCTCCATGTCAGGGCTGTAAAACGCTCATGGTTTTGGGGGATAATGGTAATCGAGCCCTTGTTGACATGACCCAATTCACGAATCAAAATCTGAATGTCATAATTCGCCAGATTGTGGAAAAAGACACAGATAAAACGAGGAGCTGAAAACTTCAAATTGCATTTACTATGCGCAGCTCCACGAAACTCCCCCGTAAAGTGCGAGTGATCACGAACGGTGTCTTCAACACTGATCAGTGGCTTTTCGCAAATATGGCATGTCGTAGCATGCTCATACTGCTGCTGCTGTTCTGGAGTTAGGCTCATGGGTACTGGGTGGTCCAGTAATTCCTGTACATCATGAGCCAACTTGACAAGTTCATCCAAGAACCATTTGGCACAATCTGGACCCTCACGGTATTTGTAAACGGATTGTGTGGGGTCATAGGCACACACCACATTAAATCCTATGGCAAAGGGTTCATGTTTTTGAATGGGGGTGGTTGAGCTCATGGTGGGATCTGGCTCACATCCCACCATGGGTGTAGTGAGAGCTTCGAAATCTGCATATACCACATAGGGGACAGTGTCACGCTTGTGAATGTCCTTAAACTTTAACACAGCCTTGTCCCCTTGTGGCAATATCAGTCTCACTGCTTCCTGAGAAACGCAATCTACCCTATGACGTTCCAAATGCGTAGGGGTTTTAAAATATTGCAGACAACGATCACAAATATGTTTTGGACGCTTGTCCTTAGACATTTGACTGGTTAGCAATCTACTTAAGCTTTTAATCAGACAATAGTGACTCACCACTCCTACAGATCAATATAAAAGATGAATGTGGTGTCGTTTTGTTTCTTTTGAAGCATAAAGAGGACCCACGATCTCATTACCATCAAGGCCATACACTATGAACGAAAAGTCCTGGTTATCTTGTTCAAACCTATGAGTCTCGGTTAAGTCCATAGGGAACGACACACGAGTTAAATTTAATGTTTTTTTAAATTCTTCAAACTTGGCCTTGTACTTTTCTGGTCTGTAACAATGCTGTTGTACTGGCTGCAAATACGAAGCCACAGCCCACAGAAAGCAATCATTGTCATGGTTCTCAATATTTACCACTGCCTTTTTCGAAGCTATTGCTGGTGGTGTTTCAATAAAGCTAGACCCAGCATTCAACGGGTTGAATTGACAAATGTTGATTTGCAGATAATGAATTTTGTTTAACGCTAAACCACTCGGTCCTTGTTGCAGTTTATCAAATTTTGATAGCAAGGCATTCACCACATGGCTTTGATAACACTTGTTCAGATTATCGGCTATCAAAAGCTCTTGCATTTTACTGCAAATATAAAATGTATCTTTATGTTCTACGTCCTTCTTTTTATATATGAAATCACACACCAGTTCTGTATTCACCTTTAAAGCCATATGCAACCTCTGTACAGTACAAATTTCAATTTTTAAAAATTCAAAACAAGATTCTAAAAATTCTTTGGGAATCAAACTTTTTCTATCATTGACCACACGACCAGAGCACACACGCAATTTGAAACAACTGTTTAGGGGTTCCCAAGTTAACGTATCCGTAGCAGTAAAAACATTATTTTGAAAGAACACTCTCACCTGAGTTTTCAGCTGTAGACTGCTTGACAATGGCTCCACTCTAAAGCCACTTGGTTTTCAGCTGTTGTGGCTAAAGCAGTAGAGTTTTTTTTTCTCCAAATATCTATAAAGAAATAAAATAAAATAAACCACCATAAGTATATCAATTCCGTATAGTTTATGCACGTCATAAACAAAACAAAATCAAACAGGTTATATATATAAAAACAAATCTCACCTTGACGTGTAGTGCTTTGCTTTATTCCCGTCTCGTGGGCTAGTGGGGTAATGGTTTCCTTTTCTAGCTGTCTGTCTTTCTCTATTTTTCAATCTCTTTCCCACATACACACAACAGGTAGGCGATGCGCGTTATCTACAAACAAATAAATAAACATTTAATTATAAATTTAACAATCAATAAATAATTGCTTGTAACAATATATAAATCAATATATATATATATATATAAATATATAAATATATAACCTCAAAATTATGTCGACACAATTTCAAAAGCCAAGACGAAAACTTACAACATGGAAAGCACCCAACACCGTATGGGGAGAATTCCAGATTGATCATGAGGCCATTTCTAACAAAAATACACAGGAAATTTTAAATGTCAGAACGCGTAAAGGGTTCTTCGAGTCTGACCATTATTTGTTACAAGTCAAGATTAGACCAATCCCAAGACAGAAAAAGACAACAAAAAGCAAAATTGTGAAGCCTGATCCAGAATATTTGAAGATAAACAGGGACAAATTCATTGAAGAAATTAATAGGCATCCAACAGACACTTGGACAGATCTTGCGGCCACAGTTCAAAAGGCAATGTGTTGGGCGCAACCTCCTAGAAAACGAAAACATAGGTGGTGGAACGTAATTTGTGATCAAGCCACTGAGAGAAGAACACAGGCATGGATGAAGTTCAGCAGTAACAGAACATCCGAAACATGGAAGGAATTTCACGAAGTTCAAAAACAATCATCAAAGGAAATCAGAAGAGAAAAACGAGCGCACGACAACAACAGGCTAAAAGAAATTGAAGAAGATTTTAAGAGAAATAACACAAGAAATTTTTACAGAACATTCAAAGAAAATATTAAGGGTTATCAGCCTCCTAGCCTATGCTTTCGAAGAACAGATGGTTCCCTGGAAACGAACATGAAAGAAAACTGTACAATTCTCAAACAATACTTTAATAATCTTCTCAATTGTACAGAACCCACGGAGAAATTGACCTTCCAAAAAACCACATCCAATCCCGATTCTACTCCACCTGCAATAGAGGAGATAGAGGAGATCATACAACAAATGAAAAATAACAGAGCGGCAGGAGAAGATGGCATTATTGCTGAAGTATGGAAGCTTCAAGGTAAAAACATCACCAAAACAATTCATAAGATCATCACATATATTTGGATCACAGAGAAAATGCCAGAGGAATGGAAATGTGCATTGATCCACCCATTGCATAAAAAGGGTGATAAGTCAGATCCAAATAATTACAGAGGGATTTCTCTTGTGCCAGTCGCTTACAAAATATTCTCTAAAGTGTTATTAAACAGACTAGAACCACAAGCAGATCCACAAATAGGAGAATACCAGGCAGGCTTCAGAAAAGGGAGATCATGCACCGAACAGATCTGGAACTTGAGAACACTACTGAAAGTCAGACAGACAAAAACACTGTAGTTACCTTTGTGGACTTTAAAATAGCATACGACAGAATTGATAGATAAACGCTCTTTGCAGTACTGGAAAAATATGGCATTGACAAAAAAAAAAACAGGGCACTTATACAACTAACGCTCACGGACACCACCTCTAAAGTTAAGTTCATGGGTGAAATTTCAGAACCCTTTCATATACGCACAGGTGTCAAACAAGGAGACGGCCTCTCACCAATCTTGTTCAACATGGTCTTAGACAAAATTGTTAAGCAAGGGGAGGTACAAGTTAAAGGAATACAGCTAGGAAGAACCCGCGAAACAAAAACAATCATAAAATGTCTGGCATTTGCAGATGACGTAGCCTTACTCAGCAATAACACACAGGAGGAAAAGGAAGCACTGGAACGATTACATGAAATAGCTGCTAAAACAGGTTTACAGATATCTTATGAGAAGACCCAATTCATGGAACGACATTCCAACAATGTAAAAACCATGCATACCATATATGGATCCATACAAAGAGTTGAAAAATTTAAGTACTTAGGAGAATATATACAAATAGGAGGATCAAACAAGGTGTCTAACATAGAACGAACGGAAAAACTCCAGAAAGCATACAAACTTACTTGGTCACATTATAATAAGAAAAGCATATCAAGACAGGCCAAACTTAGACACTACAAAACAGTTGTATACCAGAAGCATTGTATGCGTCAGAAACGACCACAATTGGATCATCTGGCATCATAGAAACAGAAAAAATTGAACGTAAAATTCTGAGAAAAATATTTGGAGCAGTACACAGAGATGGGATATGGATGAAAATACCTACCAAAGAGCTATATGAACACACAGACAGACTCACAGATATCATTAGAAAACGCAGACTGACTTTCTACGGGCACATACAGAGAATGAGCAATAAACGACTTACAAAGAAAATCTTTGATGTTGTAAACATTTCATAAAGGAAAACAAATTGGTATCATGAAATAGAAGACGACTTAAAGCAATTAGGGATCAACAAGCAAATGATAAAAGACAGAGAAAAATTCAGAAACAAAAATAAGAACGACAAATTTTTAGTAAGTAAAAGGAAGAAGATAGGAACATTGTGGACGGAACAAAAGAAACAGGAACACAGTCAAAGGATGAAGAGATTTTGGGAAGAGAAGAAGGGAAAGAAGTGAAAATTGTGACATCATGAGATATTCAAGTTCATACACTGTCCATAAGGGCAAAAATGATGTAATAATAATAATAAATATATAAATAAATACCTACCCCACAACAAGGTTAAGTATTTTCCACCAACACCAAAACTGTTAAACAAGAGCATGTGTTTCATGCAACGCAGTGTGTTCAAAGGTAGTCACCTAAGTGAGAGTGGAAATGATAACGACATGTCTTTATATATGTTACGTTGCATGTATAAACATTTTTTTCCACGCATTGAACATTCTTTTATCAGGCACATGGACAGCTAACGCCCAAGGTGAACACCTGTGCCAGATCAAATTTCACATGAACTTGCATTTTGTCAGGTCCGAAGCAAACAGGATGTAACTTGTTTAGCGTACATGTGGTTTCACACATGTTCACATGCATTTCGCACTCTCCTGCCACCACGATTGTCAGATTATTTCACCTTCAAGCGTCTTTGTCATTTTCCATTGCACCTGTTGTCAAGGCAGATCAGCGCATTCCAATAAGTTCAAATGATATTCGCCTCCTGCTCCCCTGCTAGTTTGTTTCCTGTATCCGCTTCGACCAACATAGAACCAATTTCTCTTCATCGTTTACACGTTAAAGATCTCCTTCGGGGTAAAAAAAATCTTAGCATGCTTCACACATTTTCAAATATCAGCCTCCATCCATCTGCCATAGGAAAGATCAGAAAAATGAACCCTCGCTCTGTCATAAACCGACCCGCCGAAATAGTGATTGTTCTATTAAGCATGGTCCTTGTGGTTAGTGACAGGTTCGTTGAAACACACACACACACAAAGCAGTATCGTCTCTCTCAACCACCACGCTTCATGAACATTTTAAACAGGTAAAGAAAAAAAGGTTTTTCTACATGTATGGCGTTAGGCCCTTTGTGAATTATTTTTTGGAAAACATATCTACCACATTCGAAGGGGGTTAGCCCGAGTCCTAGGACACCTCGTACACGTCTGTAGCGTTATTGGTTTGCGAGATAGAGCAAAAAGTCTAAAATCACGGTTTTACCTCAACATGGTTTTTCATTCATGCTCAACACGAACATCCTCGGCAAGAGGACAAAGCGCCGAAAAAAATGACACCTCGTACACGTCTCTAGGCTTATTGGTTCGTGAGATATCAGAAAAATCACAAAAAACACTTGTTTACCCCAAAATTGGGTTTCCAAATTTTGTTTACTATAACGAGTGGTCCATATCAAAGAGGACGTCACCCCGAGTCCTTGGACCCCTCGTACACGCCTCTAGCATCATTGGTTCCCGAGATATAACAAAAAGTCTAAAATCATGTTTTTACCCCCAAAAAACCATGTTTCCAGCATTTCACTTTTCGACACCTACATTCCCGTAAAGAGCGCAACGAGACGAAAAAACTAATCCAAGCACGCCCTCCGAGCACGACTGCTTCCATTCCAAGGTTGCAGGGGCTCACAACTTGCTAAGTGAGACAGCTGTCATCATCCCACTACTGTCAAGTTTTTATCCTAGAGTCTTGAAATTTATTTTGGGGGTAGAGTGCATAGGGACAATTGATTTACGTCAAATAAACGTTTTTGTAAAATTTCTAGTTTTCAAAATATAGGAATTTCAAAATTCGAGTGTTTTCAAAAATAGATAAAAATTAAAAAGTTTTATTATAGAAAATAAAGGTCATAAAGACAGTTCGTTTGAACGAAGGCACAACATTCTATCATGTTTGGTTTTCAAACTATCACCTACTTTTGGAAACAAAAATTTTCAAAAAAAAAATTCAAAAATATAACGAGTGGTCCATAGCAAAGCCCCCGTCAGCCCGAGTCGAACGACACCTCATTTGTCAAAATCGGACCATGCGTTCGAGAGATATTCATTATTTTAACATGTACAGTCGGGTACAAATAAAATGGGTGGCTTAGAAACCGCCTTACCCCCCTACTCACCAGCCCCTTATAATTTAGTTTTATGAAACGCAACTAACATTGCATTTCTCCCAATGGTCGATATTGCTCTGCGCTCTGACTGTGTGACAGCAATGTAATTGGTTCTTGAATCTAGCAAAGAAAACCCGACCGTAAACTTTTCTGCGCCAAATACTATGGCCCATTCTACTAACATATGACTTATTGCGCCTTGAAATAACACACTCACACACACACGTAATACGATCGAATTTATAGCTTACGTCACGTGATTTGTAATAGTAGGAATTTAAATCAACACCAGAAACTATGATTTGAGACTTTGACATGGACTTAAACGTTTGAGGTGGGACAGCCACAGTTAATACTGCACTTGCAGCGCGTGATATCAACCATGTGTTGGTTGCTGAGTCGGTTAATGCCTGACCTGCGCGGTGAGTGCGAACGGGTAGAACGGTGCTTCGAACCAGTGGTAAGCATATTTTTTGAACGAAAACCCACGCTCCATTTTAGTAAGGATGTAAGTACATTGCCTCATTAATTCCCTTACGATGTATTTTTGTGAAGAGTACGTGGAATTTTGCTGATTTATAAAGAGAATTCGATCGAATGTGTGCGTTATGCCACGTGACCTGTAATGGCAGAAAATAAAAAAACTGGCATGGATATTAACATAACTTAAGCATCTCACTGATACTCTCTCCCAACATCAAATTCTTATTACGGCAGTACAATAAACAAGATTTACAGATGAACATCCTTTCGAGTCTCAGGGGTACAGAATATTTAAAGGCAAAGTTGGTAAACTTGTTGCAAAGAACATTCCTCACCTTGGCACGGGATTCATTGTAAATAGAAAAATTTTGGACTCGGTTGTAGATTTCAGTTCTCCTGACAGCCGAGTAGCAATCCTCACTTTCCGATGCACGAACAAAATGTATAATATGGTTAATGTGCATGCGCCAATTAATGAGGCAAACAAAAAAGACAGAGAAGGAACAGACGAATTTTGGGAAGAACTGGAGGATATAATGGCTAAAATTCTGGACAAACATATGATTATCTTGCTTGGTGATTTCAATGCTCAACTTGGCCGTGAAAGAAAATTCCGAAACATTGTAGGAAGTTACCCAGCTCAATACAGAATCAACCGCAATGGAGAGAGACTTCTGGAGCTCTGTAAGGCGTTCAACCTTGTTATGAAATCTACTGCTTTCAAACACCTGCCAAGAAAGCAGAAAACGTGGACTTCTCCAAATCCAAAACTTGGTGAATTCCAAATCGATCATATCGCTATTTCACGCAAGGCACACCGATAGATCCAGAATGTACAAGTCCTGAGAAGTGTAAATCTTGATTCTGATCATTACCTCTCCAAAATCAAGGTTAAACTTCTTCCAAGAAATACCAGGAGGTTCTGCCGAAGAGAGATCAACAGATGTGACACAGAGAAGCTACACTTGAATCACGAGTTTACTGAGAAGCTTGAAACTTTGGATCCACAGAATTGGGAACAACTACGAGATGGCATGGTGAGAACAGCTAAAAAGATAGTCCCGCTAACAAAAAGAAGGAAACATCTCTGGTGGACCAGTGAATGTGAAGCAGCATAAGGCTGAGACAACTAGCATGGCAGAGATGGAACTCTAAGAAGAATTCAGATAACTGGGAGAGTTTTCTGTTAGTGAGGAAACATGCTGCAAAAACCATACGTGGGGTAAAACGTGCATACGACAAAAGTCAATTGGAAAAGATTCAACAAGACTTCAAGAAGAACAACACTCGAGATTTCTACAGAACCTTCAGACAGAATCTCACTAAATACACTCCACCTAGCCTACACTTCAAAGATCCTGAGGGAAAAACTGCCTATATTGACAAGGACAACTGCACTATCATGGCGAATTATTTTGAGACTCTCCTTAACTGTGAAAGCCCAGGATCCTCATTCTCATTTGACGACAATCCAAATACAAACCCGGACTCTACACCACCAACCAAAGAAGAAATTATGCTGATCATTCAGCCACTTAAAAACAATAAGGCACCAGGCGAGGATTCAATAATCACCGAATTATGGAAGCATGCTGGCGACGTAGCTATCGATAAACTAACAGAAATAATTAGTGAGATATGGGAAAAGGAGGAACTCCCTATTGATTGGAGATCAGCTCTGCTTGACCCTCTTCACAAAAAAGGTGATAGAACGAATGTGAACAATTACCGTGGCATCTCCCTCCTTGCAATAACATACAAAATCCTTTCAAAATCCCTTCAAACTTGAGCAGAGGAACAGTTGGATACACAGTTAGGGGAATATCAAGGGGGATTTCGGAAGGGACGATCATGTGCCGAACAGATTTTGAAACTTAAATCTATCCTTTCATATCTGAAGCTTAGAAACAAACAACCTTCATTGACTTCAAAAAGGCTTATGACTCTATCGATCGACCCACCCTATTTGAAATACTGAAAGAACTGGGACTGGACAACAAAACAAGAGCAATTATTCAGAAAACCTTAACCAACACTGCGTCCAAAGTGAAATTCGGGGGAGAAATTTCAGAGCCCTTCCAAATCAAGACTGGTGTAAGACGGGGAGATGGACTATCTCCTTTGCTCTTCAACTGTGTGTTCGAAAAAGTCATCCGGCAGTGGCGAAAAGTAATGAACATTAACAAGTCTGAAAATGGAGTCAGATTGGGCTACAAAAAACAGAACCTGATAGTTGACTGCCTAGCATTCGCAGATGACCTCACAATTTTTTCAGATTCCCTCGATGCAGCCGCAGCGCAAATTAATGAACTCCAGATTCAAGCAGCAAAAACGGGCCTTAAGATCTCCTTTGAAAAAACAGAATTCATCTCTAATATCAAGTTAGCGCCAAAAGAGCTGGATGTAGGACAGGGGAAAATCAAGCAAACGAAAGCGTTCAAATATTTGGGTGAGTGGATAGACCTCAATCTCTCCGAGAAGGCAGCTTTCGAGTCACGAATCAAGAAAATGGAAATGGCATATAATCTAACAAAGGCAATTTACAACAAGAAATCCATATCAACAAATGCCAAGTTAAGACACTACCAAACAGTCATCCGTCCAGAGGTTTGTATGCTGCAGAGTGCCTTGAAATGCATCGCAAGGGACTAACAGAGAAGCTGGAAGTGAAAGAAAGAAAAGTTGTAAGAAAAATCTTGGGTCCGGTAAAAAAAAAATGGGGAATATAGGAGACGGCACAACCACGAACTTTACACCCACGTGGAAAAAATAACTGATGCCATGAAGAAACGGAGAATTGCCTTTCACTGTCATATAACAAGAATGAACCCAGCACGATGGACAAATAGAATTTTCACCTACTTCCTCAAAAAGAAAACCAAGCGTGCTTGGTTCACTGAGGTGGACAAAGATTTACAAGAAGTGGGAATTACAGGCAACGATATTTGGGAACGTGCCACACTTAAACAGAAACTAACAGCACACCGATGTTTTCAAGAAAAGCCAAAGCTTCCAACTGGCAAGAAGTGGACTGCAGAAAGGAAACAACAGCATCGAGAACTAATGCGAAAGTACTGGGAGGATGTTAAAGCTCGATGCAGCAAGAAGCAGTTGAAATGACGTGGTCCGTAGATGGCCGAATCGAAAGAGGAAGAAGAAGAAGACAAACAGACAAACATTGAGCACACCGCTCGGCGTTGACCGTGTTTAGGCTTTACTCGCTAACCGTTGGAGATACACGAAAAGTGATGAGGACCTTTCGGATAGAAAATTACATTTTTATCCTCGTTACGCCATCAAAAGTTTGCTATTTGTAAGCGTTCTGTTTTTATTTGAAATGGAAACATGAAATTCTGAAACCAAAGGGTGTAGTGACATAACTAAAATGATCGCCATCTTTAAATAGTGTAAGTATGGAAATCGAAAGTAGTCTATATTTCAACCAGGTAAAGCAGCTACATCCATGCAAAATTTCATGTAAATCGGACCAGTGGTTCTTGCGTGATTGAGTAATACACTAACACACACCATCTCATTTTTATATCTTAGTACCGTATAGATAATAGTAATAAAATAGCATTCTATGCGGAGTGAACATGGCTTCCATCTTGCCCCACACTCGCCTTAACAGTTGACCACCCTCACTTCACAACGGCAAAGACTCGTCAGGCGGGTAACAGCAGTTAGCACTCTGCTTTTAATAATAGTATAATTGCGCACGAATGTGCATTTGGAATAAATACATAATAATAACACAAACACTGTCAGATGAGAAGTTAAATAAATTGACCAGTGGTGCATGGTTTCCGCTGGCATCTACCACAAACCGCACTCGAGACCCGGATCCCACCAACCCACCGACCAGTGCGCGCCCCATATTACATGATCCTTGGCCTGTGCAATGCCTCACGTGATCGATATCATAATAATAAAGGAACTGCGCAAAAATGCGCATTACATTATCGAGTACTCCAATAAGGACAGTGTTCTCTTAGAGCATTTACTAAAATGATATCGACCACACTGTTTAGCACATAATATGCACACACACTGCTGAGAAGGTCCATGAAAGCCACGCCGCACGCACAGCTTATGATGGAAGCCGTGCACAGCAAATCTATACAGAGCACTCCTCATTATTTTCATTGTTCGGTTCAGTCCAATTTCTCTGAGACATGGCATCAGTCGATTTCCGCTCGCTTTCTTTGTCTCATCCTTAGGAATTCCTGTTCCTGTCCAGTAGAAGGCAATTGCAATCGAGATCTTAAGTCTTCAATAAGAAAAGTTTCCCTGGCAAGTTCATAAACATGTCGGGAGTGCGTGTATTTTGATACTCCTAGGGCAGCCTTTAAGTATCGCGCTTTGACTCTTTCAATTGATCTGAGATCGCTCAAGCTTAATTTATCCCAGACTATGTCTAACCCATATGTGAGGACCGGCATCAAAGAGTGCTAAGGCGGATTTCAGTGAAAGTCGAGATATGTTTCTAATATCGAAAATAGCTTTAGTGGCCGATGCCACCCGCTGTTTTATGTGAATCCTGAAGGATTGCATAGTAGTTTGCAGAGTCAAGCCTATATAGGTGAAGCCATTTACAATTTGAAGGGGGGATTTACACCTCTCACTTTGAGATAGTTCAACACTGAATCAAACCATCTCTTCGCCACCTAGGTCTACCTCTGCTTCTCTTACTCTCTACAGCCGAGCTCATTAACCTATTCTCTGCACATGACCTCACCATCTGAGTCGGCTCATACGATCAGCTTCATCTAGCGTGACTTAGCCTTTATCTCTTCATTACGAGTACCTTCCTACCATTGCTCCCATCTGCCCTCATATGAGTTACCTCTAGCCTATGCTTCAGCTCTCACTTCCATACAGCAAGGTCGGTCTGAATACAAGTCCGGCTCCGTGGCTAAATGGTAAGCGTGTTAGACTCTAGTCCGAGGGGTCCCGGGTTCGATTCCCGGTCGGGCCACGGGGAATTTAATCTCCTCTGGCTCGGGGACTAGGTGTTTTTGACGTCTTCATGTACAAGGAAACCAACCACTGGAATCAAACAAACAGAAACAAGAAACAAGAAAAGAGGTACGCAAAGCTCTAACTTTGTATCTAATGGGGCCTCGGTTCAAGACACTCTAATTCTCCTTTTCTTCTTTTGCTTTAGCGTTTGTCCCGGCTCGTGGCAGGGCCCGCTGTCTCCACTTTACTCGGTCATGGGCCATGTCCGGATGAAGGTTGACACTTTTCAAATCCCTGTGCAGTTTATCGGCCCAACCTGGTCTCGGTCACCCCTTTGGTCTTTTCCCGGCGACCTCTAGTGTGCAGCCGCTCCTGACCTAGCACATGCCCAAACCATCGCAGACGACCCTCATTTTGTTATTGATTGCTGCGATACCAAATCGTTCCCTTATTCTTTGATTGGGGATGTGATCCAACCTAGTAATGCCAGCTGTCCATCTAAGCATCCTGGTCTCCATGACACTTAGCCGACGTTCTGCTCCCCTCGTGGTCGGCCAACATTCGGTACTATAAAGCGCCACGGGACGAATGACAGTGCGGTAAATCTTCTAATTGCCCAAAAAAACTGAGCGAAGTAGGGACACTGACTTCTTTCTTGCAGAATAGTGTAGATCGCAACTGAGAACTTCTGCACCTCAACTCTAAAGGCTCGGTCAAACTGGACGCGGTCTGCCCGCGCCAACGGAGCGACCTCAGCCCGTCGCGGACTGTGGTGGTCAAACTGGACGCGGTCTGCCCGCGCCAACGGAGCGACCGCAGCCCGTCGCGGACTGTGGTGGTCAAACTGGACGCGGTCTACCCGCGCCAACGGAGAGACCGCAGCCCGTCGCGGACTGTGGTGGTCAAACTGGACGCGGTCTACCCGCGCCAACGGAGTGACCGCAGCCCGTCGCGGACTGTGCTGGTCAAACTGGACGCGGTCTGCCCGCGCCAACGGAGCGACCGCAACCCGTCGCGGACTGTGGTGGTCAAACTGGACGCGGTCTGCCCGCACCAACGGAGCGACCGCAGCCCGTCGCGGACTGTGGTGGTCAAACTGGACGCGGTCTGCCCGCACCAACGGAGCGACCGCAGCCCGTCGCGGACTGTGGTGGTCAAACTGGACGCGGTCTGCCCGCACCAACGGAGCGACCGCAGCCCGTCGCGGACTGTGGTGGTCAAACTGGACGCGGACTGCTCGCGCCAACGGAGCGACCGCAGCCCGTCGCGGACTGTGGTGGTCAAACTGGACGCGGTCTGCCCGCACCAACGGAGCGACCGCAGCCCGTCGCGGACTGTGGTGGTCAAACTGGACGCGGTCTGCCCGCACCAACGGAGCGACCGCAGCCCGTCGCGGACTGTGGTGGTCAAACTGGACGCGGTCTGCCCGCGCCAACGGAGCGACCGCAGCCCGTCGCGGACTGTGGTGGTCAAACTGGACGCGGTCTGCCCGCACCAACGGAGCGACCGCAGCCCGTCGTGGACTGTGGTGGTCAAACTGGACGCGGTCTGCCCGCACCAACGGAGCGACCGCAGCCCGTCGCGGACTGTGGTGGTCAAACTGGACGCGGTCTGCCCGCACCAACGGAGCGACCGCAGCCCGTCGCGGACTGTGGTGGTCAAACTGGACGCGGTCTGCCCGCACCAACGGAGCGACCGCAGCCCGTCGCGGACTGTGGTGGTCAAACTGGACGCGGTCTGCCCGCACCAACGGAGCGACCGCAGCCCGTCGCGGACTGTGGTGGTCAAACTGGACGCGGTCTGCCCGCACCAACGGAGCGACCGCAGCCCGTCGCGGACTGTGGTGGTCAAACTGAATACGGACAAGTCAATGCGATCAAGTGTATATCACAGTGTTTTCTGTTTGTGGTTTTGTTGGATATTTATGGTGGTTTTCTAGATGCTAGAAGTAAATAAAGATTCAATACCTATAGCAGCGTGACTATTTTAATGAGAGTAACAGTGTCACGGAATAAATGGCAAAGAAGATGTAGCAGTATTTCAACAATAATGTTTATTATGAACTGCCACCTAGCGGTTATATCTGGTAACTAGGATAAGGCAGAAACTATATTGCCAACACTCCCACTTAGGTTCTGCCTTTAAAAACAATACTTGGCAACAAGAAAGATTATGTTGCTACACTTATTGCCGCCCTCATCTTCTCAAACCTATTCTTTGGTAACGGCTTGGTAAATATATCTGCTTCTTGGTTCTCTGAGCATATATATTTCACGTCCAGTTCCTTGCTGTTGTAATTTTCCAGTATGAACTTTTACTTGATATCAATATGCTTTGTCCTTGCTTCAAAACTCCCGTTTTTGATCCTAGTGATTGCACTTTGGTTGTCCACGAAGAGAGTTGGACTTCCAGTTTTATATCCAACTAGTTGTGTCACTAGTTTGTTTAGCCAGAATAGGTTTGTTGTAGCGTGGCAAGCCGCCACAAACTCTGATTCTACTGTGGACAGAGCCACGGCCTTTTGTTTCTAGGCTCCCCACATCACTGGTGAATCTCCGATCTTTAGCAGATAGACTGATCTTGACTTCCTAGTCTTCGTGTCTCCTGAAAAATCAGCGTCCGAGAAACCCTTAGTTTCAATGCCTGTTTTCTGTCCATGGAACTTAATTCCGTATGCAACTGTACCCTTGAGGTACTTAAATATCCTCTTGACTGCTTTCCAGTGCATTAAATGCGAATTTAAGCAGTGTTGACTCACTCTGTTCACTGCCAGTGCTATGTCAGGGCGCGTGATCAACGATAAGAACAGTAAACTTCCCACCGCCTCTCTGTAGGGCACTTTTGGTGACAGTTTTTGGCTTTCACTGTTCGCTGCTTGACTATTCAAATTCTGGTGATCGTCCGCTGGTATGTGTACCGAGTTTGCTTCTAACATGTTGAATTTATCCAATAGTTTCATAGTTTACAGCTTTTGATCAGCTGTTATTGATCCATCGGATAGCCTGGTTAGGATGATTCCTAACAACATCCCCAATGGTGACACTATTATCTCAACTTCCTTCCTCAGGTTACCAAGGAGTCTCTTGATCACGTCCTTTTTCATGCAAACAACTAGTCCATCATCCACGTGGACTGATAAAATAATACATTCATTTATGATACCTGGTGATTTGAACACGCATGGATCAGCTTCAATTGGTTTAAGGTTAAACCTCTTAAGACAATTGGTGAACTTTTTATTCCAGCATCTCGGTGCTTGCTTTAAGCCGTACAGACTTTTAATCAGTTTACATACTTTGTCGCTGCCATCATCAAAACCTTCTGGTTGTTCCATATACACTTCTTCTTCCAGGACTCCATGTAAAAACGCTGCCTTTACATCAAACTGCTCGACGTGCATCCCATGAGCTGCTGCTAGCGACAGTATAGCTCTCACTGAGTCATACTTTACAACTGGGTTGAATGTTTCATCATAGTCAACTCCAGCTCTTTGTTGGCATCCTTTGACCACCAATCTTGCCTTGTATCCAGATATTTTTCCGTCTGATTTATGCTTTAGCTTGTAAACCTATCTTATACTTAAAACATTGGCTTTCTTTGGTCGTTCAACTAAAGTCCAAGTGTTGTTCATTTCCAAGGCTTCCATCTCCTATTCCATGGCTTTTCTCCAGTTTCCATGGCCCCTGGTTTGTTTTGCTTCTTGAAAGCTTGTAGGTTCCTGGCTCAGTAGACAATTTTGTTCTGCTCCCGTGCATTTATTGCAGATATAGTCGTCATCCTTATTGTAGTGTTCCTCGTCAATACCGACACATTTGTTGTGATAACATTTTTCACAACTATCACAATGAATCCAGTCAATCAGTCTATCTTGTATAGTTGGTATTATACAGTTGGGTGCATTCATTGCCATTGTCTGTCATGATGCTGACGTCTACTGCTGTATGTGTTACAACAAATGCTCCGTCATCTTTGAGCGTGTCCTCTTCGTCAGAGGGAACTTCTTCATCTTCTTCTGGTACATCGACCTCGTTTCCATCTTCCTTTTCTTCAAGGTTTCCTGGTTCTTCCTCAATGATGTCATACGTCGATAGTTTATTGTACATCTCTTTCTCTTTAAAAATTACATCACGGTGTACTTCAACCTTATTTATTTTTGGGAACCAGATTCTATATCCTTTGACAGTGTCGCTGTATCCGACCATAATTCCTTCTTCGGCTTTCATGTCCGTTTTTTTCCTCTTTTTTTGGGAATATGTTCCATCACTTTAGAGCCAAACACTTTGCATTTATTCAAATCTGTGTTTCTCTGAGTCCAGACTTCATACGGAGTTTCATTTTCGTTTGAGCTTGCTCCCGTATGATTTAACACGTAGACAGCCGTGTTGACTGCTTCAGCCCACAATGCCTTTGGTAGACCTGCACTGAGGATCAACGTTCTTGCTGCTTCTACTACAGTTCTGTTTTCTCTTTCAGCTCTTCCATTTTGTTCTGGTGTATATGGTAGAGTCTCTTCGTGTTTGACACCTTCCTTGAACAGAATTTCTTTCAGTTGACTGTTAGCAAACTCCAATCCATTATCTGTTCTTAGAATGTTAACGTGTTTCCTGGTTTCTTTTTCAATTCTAACCAGAAAGTTCTTTACGCAGTCTGGCACCTCACTCTTGTCTTTTAGAAAGTAAACCTGGCGGTAATGAGAAAATTCGTCTTTAATTAATAGAAAATATTTGGAACCTCCCAGTGATTTTATTTCCATATACCCACACACATCAGCATGAACAACTCCTCCAATGTCAGTCGCTCTGTTGTTGCTTTTACGATAAGGTTGACGGTGAATTTTCCCTAGTATACACGCTTCACACGGTTCTTTCTCTCCTGCTGCGCGAATATTTTTCATTGCTAATACTTTGTTGACATGATCATAGTTCTGATGTGCTAGTCTTTCATGCCATTGCTGTATGCTCACTTCATTGCTTCGCTCCCACTGCGGTGAACGGTCTTTGCTTCCCTTGGGTTATCTGTCTAAATTTCATTATAAAGAGCTTGCCTGCTCTTTCTCCCACTGCACATGTACTGCTGCCTTGTACGAACCTGCAACTAGTTTTGTCTGTTCCCACTTTATAACCTTTATCTAAAATTGCACTCATGGATACTAAATTAAATTTTAAATCTGGAATGTACAGTACCTCATCTAAGTGTTTATCTACCCACTTTGAGCCATTGTATGCTTGGATGTTGATAAATCCCTTTCCAACAGCGTAAATTGTTGTGCCATTTCGAATTTGGATAGGTATTTTGGGATTTAAACTCACCAGTTCTGTGAACCACTCCGTTCTCCCACTCATATGGCTCGTGGCTCCAGAGTCAAGACACCACCTCTCCTTCATCATGTTGGAATCTAAACCTGACGACAACATTACGTCGATAAAGGTTCTACCTCCTTTTTTTATCCCTTGATGATCTAGAGTTCTCATTCTGGGCAGACTCGCTTTGCTTTGTTCGGCATTCTTGTTCCCAATGTACGGGATTTCCACAGTAGTTACAGTTTCCCTTGCGTTTCGGTGTTTTTCGTCCCTTGTATTTTTCTCTAGCTGCCAGTGCTTCCCCGGCGACGGCTTCCTCATGAATACCCAATCGTGTTTCCTTCATGCCCAACCGTGCTATTAGATTTGGCAGAGTTCGGTCAGCCTGAGCTGCCAACTCCCATGCTGAGACAAAATGACTGAAAGAAGACGGTAAAGTTAGGAGAATTTTGGTGATTATTAAGTTATCTGAAACGTTCTCACCCAGAGCTATCAATCTGTGCGCAAGGTCCTGCACCTTTGATATGTGCATTGCGATGCTAGAATTTTGGTGATTATTAAGTTATCTGAAACGTTCTCACCCAGAGCTCTCAATCTGTGCGCAAGGTCCTGCACCTTTGATATGTGCATTGCGATGCTCTTCTTCATCGTGTACCACTGCTGGTGTAGCATGTAGAACCCTGTTTCTATCCTACTGTCGTAGAACTCATGTAGTCGGTCCCACATCTCCTTGGCACTCTCGCAGTTCACGATGTGTAGCATGGCTTCTGACGTTATCTGGAACTGAGCTTTTGATTCGTCCTGCGTCCACTGTTTTAGTTCGGTCTTGTATGTTCTCACTGCAGCTGCAGTTGGCTGGTTCGTTCCATTACCGGTTGGCTCTTGTGGTTTTGGGTTGTCACTTGTTGCAACCCCCCAGACATCCTTGTCCATCAAGGGGATTCAGGTCTGGAACTTCCACAAAGCCCAGTTTTCCAACCCACGCAGTTTCATTGCTTCGTGAACACTTTCCATATTTTTTTGTGATAATTGCACTTTCGCACGTGGGCTGGCTAACCACAATAAAGTTGTTTCACAGACACTTTTCGGAAATACCGTATTAAATATATTTATGATTCAACACCTAGAACCATCCACCTGGGCCCATAACCTGTTGGGTATTTATGGTGGTTATCTAGATGCTAGAAGTAAATAAAGATTCAGTACCTATAGCAGCGTGACTATTTTAATAAGAGTAACAGTGTCACGGAATAAATGGCAAAGAAGATGTAGCAGTATTTCAACAAAATGAACTGCCACCTAGCGGTTATATCTGGTAACTAGGATAAGGCAGAAACTATATTGCCAACAGGTTTTAATTCAACATGTCCAGCAGTTCCTTGGACGAAGAAGAATTGCGCCTTCTGTTCGCTTTGAGTCAAGCGAGATGAAAGAGAAAATTGGTGCATGATATTAATGAGAAAAGACAGGAGTTCGTAGAGTATCACAAATTATGTTGCAAATTGAGGTCATTTCCAGACCGTTTTTTCTTATATTTTCGAATGACTGTAGAACGCCCTCGCGCACAAGGTCAATTAACTTCTCCGTTTCGCCCGCCATGCTTCCAGCCCGCGCGGACTTTGTGGAAAATCACAAGTGCTCAATTGCCCGCCGCGGTAGATCGCCTTCTGTTTAACAAGGATGATGCAATACAAAGTTCGCAGCGGTCGGGCGGCCGGGTTCCTGTTTGACCGAGCCTTAATTCGTTCCTCATACTGTGACCATCCTAAGAGAATACACAGACAAGTACCGATACTTAAAATGGTCCACTTTCTCCTACCCGCGTGTCTTCCCTACCGACATAACCTTCATTGAAATGTAGATTTACTCACAATATTCGCTACATTTCTGACCAAGTTCTAACCTGTTGGGACGTACGTTTTCGTCAGAGTCTGTCAGGACAACCAGGTCATCAGCACAGGTCAGACTGCTTACCTGGTTTCCACCTAATTGAATCCCATCCAGCCAGTTTAGCGAATGGTACACAGTAGTTGTTAAAGCTCACACCCTTCGTCCTGATCTGCCCCTTCATATGGCGGGTACACTGATCAATCACGACCTGATTTCCTGACATTTCCAAATCTATCCACATTAATCGTTCATTTACGTACCTCACAGTTTCTCTTGAAATACTCGCCATTTTGCCCTGCCTCGTTTTACACCTGACAGGTACACTTTGTAATCTCCTACACTAATCCATAGAATGGCGGCTTCGGTGGCGTCTGGTAGCTAAGTTACAAACTAGTAGTCGTTGACGGTGGCGTTTGGCAGCAAAAGTAGGAAATATTTGAAAATTCAAAAGTCTGCTGTTCTTACATGAATAAAAAACAACAGATAACACACACTAATACAGTCATCACAATTAACACCGGTTATCAGACAGATTCTACACACACCCAAAGTACTCGGGGCTACATGACCGCGTTGTCTGAGCCCCTAAACTGAGGAACCAACCAACCAGGTAGAGCACAAGGATTACCAAAATGTGTCGAAGACACCTACCGGTAGTTCTGTTTCATAGAATCATCCCGACTGTCGAGACCACTTAGGTGTTGCTCGTGGTTCACTTGTTTTCTGGAATAGCCTACACAAATCCTAAGGGAGGATAGGATCCTAGCATTGGATTGGAACGGTAACGGTGCTAAGAAACATGATCATCCCTAGAAGACCAGGAAAGAAACGATCCAAGATGAAGCTATTATCACGCAATGTCAAAGTTGTACAGAAATTAAGTACCGAATTCCTACCTTTTCATAACTTGCACAAGGCAGATTGTTGAAATTATATTATTTACTAGCAGTAGTGCCCGGCTTCGCCCGGTGGATTTATTTGTTTTATGGATGATAATGAATACTACTACAGAACTGGAGCGCTCAAGGATAAGGATCGGGAAGCAGCTGATAACCTCAGTATACTGCACCAACACCATCGCCCTTATACAGAGGCCTACTATTGTCATGATGAGAACTGTTTTAAGGAGCCTTGCACTAATTACTCCCCGTGACTGCAATTTATAAGCAGCTCGCAATTCTGCAACAGAATACTGGTAGGGGCGATTTGATGCAGCCCGCATTGCCAGGCAACGGTAGACTTAGGTATTATTGAAGCTGTTCGGAGCGTTTGTTCTTCCGACTTACTGAACAAAAATCAATCTTTAAGGTTACCTGAGAGGTGTAGCCTAATGCTACATAGCTATTCCTCTTGAATCTGGCTATCATATACCAAAAAGAATTGTTCGAATCCGACTGGTAGTTGCAGAGATTAGCGCGTTTAAACAAACTCTTGAGCTTCATTATATTAGTAGAGATGATCCGCGCACCATTTTGGGAGTCATTACAAGTGGATTTCAATTTGAATTGTCACTGCTGTACCGGAAATATTTATTTTATTGCGTCAATAAAACATTTCATGGTCGGCGCCATCTTACATTGACGTCAGCACCCATTGCCAACATGTCCGATACAAAATTCACCACACGATACGTGAATAATGAAATAAAAGGCAAAACCATTGGTCTGGATAAAGATTATTAATGTGTAACTACCCCCAATGTGCGTGACAAAAACGACGGTCTGGACAAAGATATTGGTCTGCCGGATGCGATACAACTCAGTACCGAATGCGTGGGGTTGGCAATACTGTGCATGATGCTAAAATGGCTGTATCAACTGGACTTTTGCCTATACAGGGTGTTTCAGAAATACTTTTACAAACTTTGGGGATTGGTTCCTTACACCAAAACAAGAAAAAAAGTGTATATACACATATGTCCCAAAATCATTCGTTTTCGCTTTATTAATGAAAGATCATTGTACAGTGACACATTAATTGACAGCCTGTTTGGAAGTGGTTAACACATGAACTCATATCAACAAAAGGTTCCTGACACCACAGATAAAAGCCTAACGGGTCCTCCTCTGCCCAACCATCTGTCCTGGAAGATATCCCCCAGTGCTTTGCGAACAAGGTGACTAAAGTGTGCAGGAGCTCCATCATGCATCCAGGGGCACATTGTCATGCAGTAACCTAAGTCTGGAAGGGTGGATAAAGTCTCTGGAGCCAGCACCAGTAAGACGTGCTGGTAGAACAATCCTAAACTGGTTTTGATGGCGAGCCTGTCTGGAACACCTGTGCATTTGACAGTTTTTCCATCTGTCGGTGTCAAGAACCTTTTTTGATATGAGTTCATGTGTTAAACACTTCCAAACAGGCTGCCAATTAATGGGTCACTGTACAATGTTCTTTCATTGAAATGAAAATCCACATCCTGCTTCCAGTCTCCGACAGGGTCAGGAATGGAATGAATGAAGCCCCCATCTAGCGGCGAGGATGTGAACTGTGCTGGCTGCCGAGGCCTGACGCACTCCTCTGGGGCAATGATTAAATGAATGACAGATGAAATGAAATGAGAGTGGAGAGTGTTGCTGGAATGAAATTTTGACAGGGAAAACCGGAGTACCCGGAGAATAACCTGTCTGCCTCCGCTTTGTCCAGCACGGATCTCACATAGAGTGGCCGGGATTTGAACCACGGACCCAGCGGTGAGAGGCCGGCGTGCTGCCGCTTAAGCCACGGAGGCTTGCTTTCATTAATAAATCTAAAACGAAGGATTTGGGACATATGTGTATATGAACTTTTTTGTATTCTTGTTTTGGTGTAAGGAACCAATCCCCAAAGTTTGTGAATGTATTCCTGAAACAGCCTGTATATTAGGGATGGCCGGGTGGTCTCAGACAGCGGAGGGGTAAACATCACCTCCAGATATTGTCCCGACTATTCACTCAGGTAATTGTGTTAATTTCAATAATTTAAGAATTTTATAGAAAGGAGTACCTAGTGTAAATTTTTACGAGAAGTTCTATACTTTAGGCTCTTTTACGTCCTGGGCCCTAGGGGTTCGTCCCCATTTGCCCCACTCCCACCCCCCTCTCTCGTCAGACAAGCGAGCAATTATTTTTATCGTGTATCTCTTGTATCTCCTGATTAAGGAAACATTACTTAATAGGGTATGATGGTGTTGAACTATGACTGATTAAACCTGCATTCAAAATATTTAAAATAAAACAAGCATATTGCACATTGTAGAATAACACTACGGGTTAGAAAAGAGCTGTGTGTACTGTTGGTTGGTTCTTAAGTTTAGGGGCTGCGTGTAGCCCCGTGTACTTTGGGTGTGTGTAGAATCTGTCTGATAACGGGTGTTAATTGTGATGACTTTATTAGTGTGTGTTATCTGTTTTTTAATTCAAGTAAGGACTGCAGACTTTTGAATTTTTCAAATAGTTCCTACTTTTGCCATCAAACGCCACCGTCAACGACTACTAGTTCAGAACTTAGCTACCAGACGCCACCGCAGTCGGCTTTTGGCAACGAACGTACGAATCTAAGAGCGTTGTTTACATTCTTAACCTGTACAATTTAGCTTCAAACAGGTGTAATTAGTGGAAGGTTCTTTAACATGCCATAAATCTATGACATGGGACCACCGGCTTTACTTCCCCTCCGAAGGAAGGCATACTGAGGGATTTTAACGCTCTTAAAAAATCCGACGACTTCGTCCGGATTTGAACCCGCGATCTTGGGCACAGATACACGCAGCTTCGCTGGCGTAGTCGGTAGCATGCTCAACTGCTGTGCCCAAGATCGCGGGTTCAAATCCGGACGAAGTCGTCGGATTTCATAAGAGCGCTAAAATTCTTCAGTATGCCTTCCTTTGGAGGCGAAGTAAAGCTGGCGGTCCCATGTCATATATTTATGGCATGTAAAAGATCCTTCCACAGACTAAACTTGTGTGAAGCTAAATTTCTAGGTTAGATTTCGTTGGAACGCTCTATCAAAGTTCCAACGTTCACCACTATGGGTGTCCGCTTGAAGCAGCTACAGACACTGGCGAGCCGAACATGTCCTCCGACACTCCCGGCACTAACAGCCGTACGATAAATAAATAAATTACGATACAGGACACAGCTACCTACCATGACAATCCAAACAGCCTACAGACCAAGCACCAGGAAGCACTCAGGCTATAGCAGGGAGTTCACAATGCCACAGACATTTGGCAAGAGCAAGGCTATAGAATTAATAAGAATATATTCAAAGCTGTCCAGTTTGAAATAAATAACGGTAATCCAACGACTAAAATCAGAAATAGGTATATTTCCTGAAGCATGCTACCAAAGGAATGTACATAATGATTTTAGGTTATGTAAAACAATACTAAGTTGTAATTCTCTTAACGAAGGCACTGAATCACTGAGGCATTGAACAAACTTGATTCGAGAAGAAATTTAAAACAATGTTTAGTAATCGAAATTGTCTCTAAAAATGAACGTCGTATCTTCAGATTGCAGTGTCCATCCTGAAAACCATACGTAAGCCAAGGCCTATTATGTTCTTGCATTCCTCTTGAGGTACCGTAGCCTGCATACGTAACTGTCTTCATCTATGTATTCGCGTTTCGTGTATACTGTGAAGGCTGGACAATGGAACTCTTTCGCTGTGGAACACTACCAGGTGTAGGAATCTCGCTACCGGTACCTGTTATATATGGCAATTCGCAACGCTGGGCAAATCTCGGAACTGCGTTTTGTTTAGCCATTTGATAATCTCCGGAGTCGAAGTACTTCCTTCTGTCGGACAAAAGGTTTTGAAGAAGTGCTTCTCCCTTGCTGTCATGCTGTTTGATTCGTAGACCTGACTTCATTTCTTCCAATTTCTTCGCTTCTTTTGGTATCGGTACATTCACTCCTACTTCTTCAGTAGCTTGCATACTATCCTTTGATTGCTGCTCCTCATCCATAATGTTATTCTTCAACCTTTACTTTTAAGTTCTGTGATGCCTGCTTTATGTTTTGGTTTTGATCTGCTCCTCGGCAAGGATCTTACAACTAATGCCCAACGGGAACAATGAGTGTTTTATAAAGCAACAATTGCCGAGCTTTTCCGGTAATATTTGGTGTTCTGTGCTGTACTTAGAAAGCACTGCCAGCTGGATCGCATCCCTTAAATATAACACAAAAGTAAATTGATCAACAGAAAGCCTTGAGTATTCCTTGTCATTAAGCAGGTGTCCATGAAGCATCCTTTAGCTTCGAGTCCCTTTCGTTTCATGTACGGTACATACAATAATAATTTATTAGAGCTGCCAATGGCCATACAAAAATAAAAATTAATTAATCGCAGAGAGTCATAACATGCATCTATAAATATTGAGAGCTATGAAACTCTGTCATTTAATCTCTTATATAAAAACAAGTGTCCTGACTGACTGACTGACTGACTGACTGACTGACTGACTGACTCATCATCGGCCAGCCAAAACTATTAAAGTTAGAAACATGAAATTTTGGGAATATGTTCGTTGTAAGTCGAAAACGCCCACTAAGGAAGGGTTTTTGGATATTCAGTTTCTAAAGGGGTGTTAAGGGGGTACACTTGCATTTCATTGAATAACAATATCTCCAGATTGCTTTCATTGGGGGATTTGATACTCGGCATATAAACTCATCATTAAAAATAAGAAGATACGTGTCTGAGGGTTTTTCGATGTGGTGTATATTTTGAGGTGAAAGGAGTGAAAAGTGGGGGTTGAAGATTTCCTAACCAAGCGTGTATCTCTTAAACGTCATAGGCGAGGAGTTTGGACCTCAGCGGAAAAAATCAGCATAAAAAATAACAAAATAGGTGTTTGACCGTTTTTTCATAAATCCAATATAAGGGGCCCATGGGGAGGGGTGAAATTATGGGTAGGGGGGATGGAAACGTAATATGTCTGAGTGAAAAGTTATACATGGCCTATGTTGTAGACAATAACACATTACACCTTTTTTGTCTCTTGCTATTTCATCATACGACGAATACTTAGGGAGTTATTAATGATTTTGTACTTTTTGGCCGGAATTTTCTAAGTCCCAGGAATGACATAAAAATTGATTCGAATGAAATTTCGAAAAATAGTTTTTTTTAATACTTTTATTATATTTTTCACGTCTTTTAGGGTCCGGAACCAACATGATATTTTGATGTTTTTTTTTCGTCCCATGCATTTTTGGTTTCAGGTGATAGAATTCTTTTCCACTGGGACCGATGCTTATCTATTATATAAAACTAAGTGTCCTGACTGACTGACTGACTCATCATCGCCCAGCCAAAACTATTAAAGTTAGAAACATGAAATTTTGGGAATATGTTCGTTGTAAGTCGAAAACGCCCACTAAGGAAGGGTTTTTGGATATTCAGTTTCTTAAGGGGTGTTAAGGGGGTACACTTGCATTTCATTGAATAACAATATCTCCAGATTGCTTTCATTGGGGGATTTGATACTCGGCATATAAACTCATCATTAAAAATAAGAAGATACATGTCTGAGGGTTTTTCGATGTGGTGTATATTTTGAGGTGAAAGGGGTGAAAAGTGGGGGTTGAAGGTTCCCTAACCGAGCGTGTATCTCTTAAACGACGTAGGCGAGGAGTTTGGAACTCAGCGGAAAAAAATCAGCATAAAAAATAGCAAAATAGGTGTTTGACCGTTTTTTCATAAATCCAATATAAAGGGCCCATGGGGAGGGGTGAAAATATGGGGGGGAACGTAATATGTCTGAGTGTAAAATTTTGCATGGCCTATGTTGTAGACAATAACACATTACATCTTTTTTGTCTCTTGCTATTTCATCATACGACGAATACTTAGGGAGTTATTAATGATTTTGTACTTTTTGGCCGGAATTTTTTAAGTCCCAGGAATGGCATAAAAATTGATTCGAATGAAATTTCGAAAAATAGTTTTTTTTATACTTTTATTATATTTTTCACGTTTTTAGGGTCCGGAACCAATATGATATTTTGTTGTTTTTATTCGTCCCATGCATTTTTGGTTTCAGGTGATAGAATTCTTTTCCACTGGGACCGATGCTTATCTATTATATAAAACTAAGTGTCCTGACTGACTGACTGACTCATCATCGCCCAGCCAAAACTATTAAAGCTAGAAACATGAAATTTTGGGAATATGTTCGTTGTAAGTCGAAAACGTCCACTAAGGAAGGGTTTTTGGATATTCAGTTTCTAAAGGGGTGTTAAGGGGGTACACCTGCATTTCATTGAATAACAATATGACACGACTATGACGCGAGCGAAGCCGCGGGTACCTGCTAGTTTAATATAAAGAAATTCGCACAATATGCATAAGTGCTTGTGTTACTCCGTGCTAAGCCTTGTTCGTGAGATGTTCCTCTTTTGACAGCCTAGTGAATGATATCGCCCACACCATTCACATGAACAATCCGTACCGGGTTCATGGAATTTCTTTGTAGAGCACACTTTGTGTGCGCACTGCGTATCTAGTGATGGCGTGTCTTATTCCTGACCATTTTCTAGATGTCATAGCATCTGTCATGTAGAATTCGCTCCATATTTCTTGTTTCTTGTCTCTTAGATCCGGTAGTAATTCTCTGTAGCTGTCTGTAGATGGGAGCATACTTATGAATAATCTACCTCTGAAAGAAGCAATATTGACGTTGATTTCACTCAACAGGTCATTCTGGCAACGTTATATTATTTCAGACTATAATGATAATCAGATGATTATTATTTACACGAATGTATCCATGCAGAGAGTACTGAGCTGATGAGAAGTGACAGTGCTTCTGTTGTAGGAGGCACTGGAAAATGTACATTCTCTACTCTTTGAAGGACAATGATCGCCGGCAAGGGAAACCCATTGAACTATAGTATCCTTAGACCATAAATTCAATAGATGGCTGATGACGTCACATTGTTGAAACCAACATCTCGATCAGCTGACTGAAGGGATGTGCGGATAGTGATAATAGAATTATCCAATATGGAGCTCCTTTTGTATTCCTTGACGTTGCTTAGCACTCGCCATTAGCCAATTGCAGTCTGTATTGAGCCATTACCCTCCAGTCAGCTGATCGAGATGTTGGTTTCACGTCACAGTGCAGGCGCAGTGTGGCAATGCGCCCTCTATTGTATTTATGCTCTAAGATAGTATCTATAGATCAATGGGGAAACCACTTTTCTGCCTCTATGCACTGAACGATCATAGCCATATCCGAGGATCATGGGGCGGGGGGAACTCCTAGTTATAAGGATCGTCCGCTGCGCAGCGCTCCTCGAGCCAAGTGACTTCATGTTTGAGATTCTGTGATATTACCTTCACTGACTTCGATGCACGGTTACCGTTCCGGTATTGATATTCTACATCCTATTCCGATCTTCAACATGATCCGAGTAGTGATAAGTATTCTTCTTGTCTTGGACCTGACCTGTATTTGAATCGGTAAGATCCTAGTTCTTAAACCGTTTGCACACAATTAAAGTTTGTCAAATTCATTACTTCAAGATTTAATAAAATTTGCTTGTCTCACACTAAACACGGCAATTTCCCCGATGCGTTCATGGAAGCGAAATATAACAAATGAAGTCGACGTTGCATGAAGGCAGGAAGAATTGTAACAGCTATCGGTGAAATTAATAGTCTAATAATATTTATTGCAGCCAATGGCTGGCTACATTGCAATCTACTCAACATTGCAGGCCTACACTAGGCGGGATCGTGTGCATTTTGAGAGACATCTTGAGGAAGATAGATTTAGATCACTATAGCCCTGTTAAGTGTTTGAGATTGAGATGTGGCCATACGCATTCCAGGCCGTACGTAATGACTAGAATGATTTCCAGCTCAAATATAGCTAATGATAGATCGCGCACGTTTATTACATCACTCATGGCTTTTATCGCAGCATTCATTCTGTTTCTTACAAGTAACGTGAAGCCGTTACCTGAAGTTAGAAATTATTGTTATTTTCGTACCAGAAACATACAAATTTTACACAGTGACATTATTTTTGCCCAAAACTTGGCCACTTCCAATCTTTTTTTTTAAATAAAAATCTTTTTCTGTTCCTCGATGAAGATCGTCTTCAGTACAGGAGGGTGGACATAGTCGACATTGAAGCATATGTTGAACAGTCTTGTCTTCTCCACAGTCACATCATCTTGAGCAGTGTAGGCCTATCCTCCCCCATCTTGTCAAATTAGCCTTTGATCTGTCAACTCCAGATCCCAGTATATGCAGGGACTTCCAAGTCGTCCATTCCTCGTCATAGCCAGGAGGTAAGGATTTAGAGACTCTTTTCCAACCAGGGTGAAGGTAGGTCTTAGCCCCCACAGTTATAACCTAGCTTTCTCAGCAGTGACTCTAAGTTCCTTTGATGTTCTATTCTTATAAACAACATCCTTGGTAGGATACAGTGGAAGGCTACATTTATTCATCTTTACTTCCCAAAGTCGTACAAGTTTCCCTATGTCCTCTGCAAACCTCTTATTTACAGATTCGAAACGCGTCGTTTTATTTTGAATCGCTCACCCGTAGGAAATTCATTAAATTTAATGCATATCACCTTCGCAAGGAGAGAAATGAGAGAAAAGTGTCCTTGAAACTCACCAACCCACACAAACAGTGTTGGCGACCATGATGTCACCATGACGTCACACGGTCATGGCATTGCCATGACGTTACATGGTCATGACGTTGTCATGACGTCGACGTCATGACGTCGCACAAGATGGCGACAATGACGTCACGACTATAGCTGAACTAACCTAGCCTAACCTAACCTCACTTTCGAGGGGTGTTCAAAAATGTTCCAAAATGTTAATCCATATCCTAATTTACTGGTGACGTCACCTACGAGGTGTAATGAAAAGTTAATCCATAGCCTACTTTCCGGGTGACGTCACAACGAGGGGTGGTCCAAAATTCCAAAATGTTGATCCTTAGCCTACTTTCCACTAACCAAAATGGCGACTAACCGAAATGGAGGCTAACCAAAATGGCGGCCATGGCTTAACCAACCTAGCCAGTTCTAACCTCACCTAGGAGGAGCGATCGAAAAGTTCCAAAATATCAATCCATAGCCTACATTCCTGGTGACTTTGCAACGAGGTGTAATCAAAATTCCAAACCGAACGCATGGTCAGATTTTGATAAATGAGGTGTCGAGGCTGACACCCCTTTTTCCAAAATTCCAAAAATGTTGACCCATAGCCTACTTTCCTGGTGACTTTGCAACGAGGTGTAATCAAAAATTCCAAACCGAACGCATGGTCAGATTTTGACAAATAAGGTGTCGTTGTAATCGGGCTGACACCCCTTTTTCCAAAATTCCAAAAATGTTGACCCATAGCCTATTTACCTGGTGACGTCAACCCCTAACCTGGCAAAGCCGATATCTCCCGAACGCATGGTCGGATTTTGACAAATGAAGTGTCGAGGCTGACACCCCCTTTTCTCAAAATTCCAAAAATGTTGACCCATAGCCTACTTTCCTGGTGAATTTGCAACGAGGTGTAATCAAAAATTCCAAACCGAACGCATGGTCAGATTTTGACAAATGAGGTGTCGTTGTAATCGGGCTGACACCCCCTTTTTCCAAAATTCCAAAAATGTTGACCCATAGCCTATTTACCTGGTGACGTCACCTACTAACCTGGCAAAGCCGATATCTCCCGAACGCATGGTCGGATTTTGACAAATGAAGTGTCGAGGCTGACACCCCCTTTTTTCAAAATTCCAAAAATGTTGACCCATAGCCTACTTGCCTGGTGACGTTACCTACTAACCTGGCAAAGCCGATATCTCCCGAACGCATGGTTGGATTTTGACAAATGAGTTGTCGAGGCTGACACCCCCTTTTTCCAAAATTCCAAAAGTGTTGACTCATAGCCTACTTTCCTGGTGACGTCACCTACTAACATGACAAAGTAGATATCTCCCGAACGCATGGTAGGATTTTGACAAATGAGGTGTCGAGGCTGACACCCCTTTTTCCAAAATTGTTTGTTGGGTCCGATCTACCAACACTGTGTGTATTTCCCTGTTATCTTGTCTGGTACGTGGATTATGAGTTTGAATTTGCCCTGGAGTCTGCGATTTTGAACTCGTATGATCCAATCGTCGCAACAACTCTGCCATGTCCTCCAATGTGCATACATTTGATGAAATTAAATGTTTCCTGACCTCGGCTGGTAACTGTCTGGATATGACGTGTATCAGCTCCGGTTCTACTAATGGGGTATGAAGATGTTGAAGTCTGGCTAACTGATTCGTGAAGTAACTCGCATAACGTGTCGGTACTGAATATGGGTACTTCATGGAATAAATTTCAGCACTAATATCGTGCTGTAATTCTTCACTCCAAAATCGTTTTAATAGCGCCTCTGCAAATTCATCGAATGTGTTGTAGATGTATCTGAAAGCTCTGTGCCAAATTAGGGCTTCCGATGCAAGATATATCTCCACAACTCTCATTTCTCTTTTTCTTGGAATCCTATTTTCATCTAGGTAGTATCGCAAGTCCAGTAAAAATTCTACGGCTGTGACATTTCCCTCTCCAGTGAACTTGTCTGGTTTTCCTTCATGGCTCTTGCTCACTACCACGTTTTGATTACTTCTGTTTGCACCCTGATCATATGTTCTTCCTAACATATCCGGTTCTCTGGTTGTTCTCTCCGTGCTTTCTGTTTCAAAAATATTGCGTGACCTGCTAAACATGTGAGTGTCAACGCTCTCCTTGTCTTCATCCTGATCATCCTGTCCAATTCCTAGTTTATTCAGTTCTCCTCTCAGTTTGCTGTCTCTTTCCTAAAATAATTCTTCTAAATTTTGTTTCATGTTGGGTGTGTCCCTGATCGACAGTGATTTCATTTGCTCGTTAAGCTCACATCTTTCTTTCTCCTGTTTCGACTTGACCTTCGCTATCTCAGTATTGACCTCATCTACTAATTTCCTAATCTCTTCTAATTCTTTGAGTTTAATCCTATCAGTTTTACTTGTAATTTTGCTTAATGTTGTAACATTAGATTCTTCTAGAGTGTCAATGCGTTTTGTTAACTTCTCTCTTTACCCAGTTACATGTATGTTAGATTTTCGTTCCATTTCTTTGACCTCTTTCATAATTTTACCATGCATTTCACATATATGGTCACTACAACTCTTTAACACTTCCTCCTTCAATTTTAAAACATCAATAATACATTTATTTATATCTACATTGATACCTTCAGAAATCAACTTTTGTTGATTTATCACCTTTTGTTGAAGTTCATCAACTGTACCATTTAAGGTAGTCAGCTTATTCTGCAGCTAACCTTGGGATCCTGAAATTGTGTTAAAATGGTTTGAGTTGTCCACTTTGATTGTGTCTATACTCTTTTGTAGATTCACCTGTAGCTATTGTAGTCGTTTCTCTGCGTCAGTTTGGGATGCTTTGGCTTCCACCTGTGCCTCTTCTAACAACTCTTTAGCTTCCATCTGGGCTTTTCTGGCTTCTTCTTGAGCTAATCTGCTTTCTTCTTGCCCCTGTCGACTCATTTCTTGGGATACTTTTCCTTCATTCTGAGCCTTATCTAAAGCTAATCTGATCTCCTCCTGAGATGTATCTGCCTTTTCTTGGGATGCTGCTAACTCTGCTTTCACTTCTGACTTTGCAGCAGCAGAGTGTCCTTAATTTCCTTCCCTAACTTTTTTGTGTTTTCATGTGTAAGTGCATGTAGGGCTTCAACTTCGGCAGTTAAACCTGCCTGACTGGTTCTCATCTGCTCCAATATTGACCTGATGTAGGTCATGTCCACAGACGACATACTCTTTATATATATGAGAAATAGGGAAGTATTACTATACTAAACACAGCGAAATTCCAGAATGACCAACAAATAAATTATCTTAGATAAACCAAAGTATTTCGTAGATATGTTCTACCTGCCTATCAAATGTCTACGCTAACACTAACGATGTTTACTACGTCGTATAAATAAAACTGACCTAAATTCAATACTCAATTCTAACCAAAAATTTACTTAATCACAATAACAACTTTACACTTACGCTTTACATGACCAAAATGTCATTTGCCGGAACAATGCAAGATATGCCTCTCAACTAATTGTACTCCTCATATCAGACAATGGGAATTCACTTCCACAACTTATCAGATTGGGATCGGCCTTTACAAATGGAAACAAAACTCGACTGTGTCGTACAACAAGCTTGCTTAAAATAGCCGTGATTACGAAATATCACCTAGTGTAACAAACTCGACACAACCGGTGGTCACTCATCTCTGGGAATTCAAATTAACAAATTCGAAAGACTCAGGCAATCGACAACGTCAAACCCACACCTGTTGGGCGACCATGAATTATATGCTATATATGCACCCGAATTCCTCTAGGTCACAGTCTCAAATCCGCGCAGATGGAAAAAGGATATTAGGGATGACAATACCGGCTAAGAATTGAACATGTCCTACCGGACTAATGACTAGGGAACCCTGAACACACATAACGCACACCGATTACAACTAGTTGCATACAGAGCAGCTTAAGAAAAAATAATAATAGAGCACTAATGAGCAACTCGACTCTTGGGTAATTAAGGTAAATGTGTCGATAGACTGTCTGCATCTAGCTAGCGGTATCGTTATCGCGTAATTAAGCATTGAAATAAGAATCAGCTCTATAAAAACGTAGCAAGTGTATAAAAACGCTTGCCTTTTATTAACTAAAAATTACATTACATAAATATCTCTAACACTGTTGAAAGATAAAATAAAACACTCAAAATGAAATAGCTGCCCTTCTCTAGGCGTAATATAACTAAAATGAGTCTCTCGTTTATCACACACAAATTATGTGAAAATAATATATTTCCTTGAAAGATGTTGCAAACAAACAACACTATTACAATGCCAAATGCTGTAGTTCTACTTCCGTTGTACTTCACTTTAACGTTCAACTTCTACAAACATGTTCCCGGTTTAATACAGTCGTTAGAGTCTCCGCAATATTGCGTCAAATGTACACATCTGAATAAAATAATTAATAATAATAATAATACTGTTTATATACACTATCGCGTCCTGCACGATTTCTTTATAATAATAATAATAATAATAATAATAATAATAACAATAATAATAATAATAATTAAGCATTTTATTAATCCCTTAACGAGTCAAGGACTCATATACAAAGGAATCGTACAGTTTTATCATGTTGGCGACAAATTACAATTCAATGTTTAGTTTACAAAGTTTTCAGTCTGAAAATATATACAACATTTTGTAGCTTTCATAAGTTCTTGTACACAATGTAGTCTTCTTTTGTCTTCTTAGATTTTGGAATTTCTTCAAACTGACATTTTATAATCTTTCCACATAAACTGTTTTAGCCTCCTTTTAAAGATTGGTAGGCTAGGTGCAATTTTTATATTTTCTGGTAGTCTATTGAACTTTACGAAGGCACTATACTTAATGCTATTACTGCCATATTGTTTGGAATTGATATGGAAAAGTGATTTTTCATCTGAATGTCTAGTTTTGTAAGCGTGTAAATCGGATTGTTTAGTAAGATTTAAATTTGTGTGGTTACCTTTGTGTAGGATTTGGTACATCAGGACATTTGATTTGATTTCTGCATTTAGGGCTACTGGTTGAATTTTACTCGTAATATAAAGGTGTTTGGTTGGTGTTAAAAAGGGTAGTTATACATATTTCTTATGGCTCTATTCTGAATTACCTCAATTTCCTTTTTTAGGTAATTTGAACATTTTATCCAAATTGTATTCAAATATTGTAAGTGGCTATGGATTAAGGAAAAATACACTTTCCTTAGTAGATATTTTGGGATATAGTAGCTCAAATTTTTATCATCCCAGCAGCAGGTGATATTTTTTAAACTAATGCATCAATGTGCTTTTGCCAGAAGAGATGTTCATCTATTATTAGGCCTAGGTATTTGACAGATGAGACCCTTTTAACTGCCTTTTCATTCAGCATTATATTCTGAGTGATGTCTAACTTTGTTCTACGCTTAGATATTATTAAATAATTTGTTTTATCTTCATTTATTGTTAATTTATTTCACTGGGTCCAGCCAAGTATTGTATACATGTACTCCTGCATTTGTGTAATCAGTGTGTTGGTAGTGTACGCATTGTAAAAGATGCTTAAGTCATCTGCAAACAACGTTATATTACCATGAAAACTGAGTGTTGCTATGTCATTAATATATACTAAGAAGAGGGAAGGACCCAGTATTGATCCTTGGGCACACCGTGGGTAATATTTACTTCCTCACTTCTGTAGCCATTTATTTCAACATACTGCTTACGACTAGATAGGTAATTGTAAACCATGTCCAAGCTACTCCTCGGATACCTGCTTTATCAAGTTTCCCTAAAAGAATTTCATGGTCAACAGTATCAAACGCCTTTCTCAGGTCTATGAAAAGGCCACTCGCTGTCATCTTATTGACTATGACATCCTGTAAGTTAGAGATTATATCAATTGTGGCTATTTCTGTGCTTGAGTTTTCTTGGAATCCATACTGCCCTTTGTAGGAGTAATCATTTTTATTTAAAAAAATTAACAATTCTGTTTTTACTACTGTTTCGAGTACCTTGGATATGGGTGGGAGGATGGAAATGGGTCTGTAATTGTCTGGATTGCTTTTGTCACCTCCCTTATAGACTGGTATGACTCGAGCTATTTTTAGATCATCAGGCACCAGACCAGTCTCTAACGATAAATTTATTAAAGTAGTTAGTGGGCCACTTAGCATGTTAATGGAGGTTTTTAAGAATTTTACTGACATACCATCTTTGTCTTGGCTACTTTTCATTTTAAGGCTTAATATAATATTGCGAATTTCCATCTCATTAGTCGGGGTCATAAGTATGGAATCTGTGTTGACATTAATTTCATTAACTTTCTTCCTTGGGAGGATGATTTTGGCTAACTTGTGTGCTATGTTTATAAAGTGAGTGTTTAGAGCATTGCAAATATCTTCTTTTCCTGTGAAAGATTTACCGTCAATTATTATCTCACTGGGACCATCTTTGTTTTCAGTTGTGCAGTTGTAGATCATTTCATTGATTACTTTCCAAGTATTTTTTATGCTATTGGCGTTCAATGTTAATTTATGTTCATAGTATGAGGATTTCAGTTTCCGTTTTAAAGCTGTCACTTTGTTCCTACATATTATGTGTTCTTCCTTTAAGAGGTTGTTGTTTCTGTGAATGTCTGTTTTAAGTTTAGCATGTAGTAGGCCCCTTTGTTTTATTAGCTGAATTAATTCTGTTGTTATCCATGGGTTATTGTGGTTCTGGTGTATTTCCTTCAAAGGTGTGTCAGTGTTTTCTTTGTTGGGTGTCTGTGTCAAGATTTTGTGTTTCATGGCGATGTAAGTTTCATTTGCATCATCTAAACAGTCTATTTGATTGAGATCATTGGAGAATATGTTTTTGTTCACGTATCGGTGATTTTTATTTACGTTTTTTGATCTAGACCTTTGCTTGTTGGTGGGGTGTTTAAATGTCATGTTCGAGATTGGGCTTTTGCCAGAAAATCTCAGTTACAAGAATATTATGATCACTAATATCACTATTTATATTGCTTATTCTATAGGCATATTTACAGTTATTAGTGGCTACCTGATCAAGGAGTGTACTTGTTGATTCACATATTCTTGTTGGATACCGAGTATTGCCTTGTGTGAAACCATAGCTTGATAGTGGATTGAGGTATGATTTGGTTACATTATTTTTGTTTAGTAAGTTAATATTTCTATCACCAATGCATAAGCAAAGATTGGCATTATTTTTCGAGAGAATGTGCTCCAGAGATTGCATGAAATTTGTTTCGTTATTTATGTTAGGATTATATATTGCAATTATATTAATAGTTTGCAAGTTATTGAAATGAACAGTATCACTTCTTATAAGCTCTAACTGGATCAAGCTATGGTTACTCTCAACTAGGTTAAGAACTTTGATATTCCATTTTTGTGGACATAAACTCCCACGCATCCACCATCCTGATTGTCTCTGTGTACAAAAGAAACAGAATAGTTGTTTAGGTTGAAGTATTTAGCTTCATTACTTTTTACCCAAGTCTCGGTCACCACTATGACATCTAGATTATCAACAATATGTATTAGTATCTCGATATCTTCTAGTTTATTTTTTATGCTTCTGCTATTTAGGTAAAGACACTTGATTTGGCTAACCTCATTTTTAGTGTCTGTTACGTAGTCGTGGATACAGTCATATTTACGCTCATCAATTGATGTGTGTAAGTCAACATCAACTAGTAGGTCCATGTCTTCATTCATATTTGTCTCCAATTGAATAGAGTTCATTCCTACCTCCTTCTCTCGTATATCACACAATAAAATTGTCAAATCCTGTATTACATCGTTATAACCAATGTGAATTATTGGTACAAACAGTTAGGTTCATGACTATTCACTTAAATATACAAATCCGTATTTAATATTCAATAATATTACAAACATGCGACGCATGACTTTCAGAACAGCTTCCAAAATAAAAATATAAGTGTGCATGGCATAAACCCGCACTGCTCACACTCGTGTTTCTCCAAAAATACATATTACGGCTTTAATTAACTGACACATAGTATTTCACATCTTTCCATCATAAATTCTTTATCTCGCACACTTCATAAACATATCATCGCGTCCTTATTACTCTTCCTTCGACATAATTGCTTGTCGTATATATTCTCCTCTTAGCACTTTTACAAACTTCTATGAACCATATCAAATACTTTCAAAAAAGTAAGATATTCAGAATTCCTACTAGATATTACGAATGTAACACCTTTCATGAATTCACTACTCCTCCTCCGACATAATCTTCTATTGATTATACAATTCCGTGCAAATTTTCATCTATACATCTCTCACAAAATATTACCGCAAATCTCTTCACATTCTCGCTTCAATAAATCATGCCGTATTTATTCTCGTTGCTTTAAATACATTTCTGTAACAATTTCTAGCCTTGCTCTGAATCTTAAGTCTGCTCGCGTTTGTCATTCAAATAACAATATCTTTACGTCCAGTCTCTCCTTACAATAGACACTTAATATCCTTCCTTTCATTTTACAAGATCTTTTCATAACAAATATTGGTCTACAATACCTTATAATTTCATTTTCATCATTCAGCTACGCCTTTAAAATACGCATACTGTTCTTACGTTCAAAACAAACTTCTGGGTTTTACAATATCCTCTTCTCGGACAATGGAGTTTCTTCAATGCAAATATTGAATACTCCTGTCAATAATTACGGTTTTATACATCATAATTTCATTCCTGAGACGAATTAGCTTCATATATTTAGGATCATCTTGTCCTCTCTTTCTCTTGTATCACATGTACAAATTTACGCATGTCAAAACTCATGACTACTTTCTCTCCACTGTTACAATATTTATTTAACATACTTATTACCGTTTCCTCTGATGTTACAACAATATCTATTTGACACACGTATTACCGTTTTCTCTGATCTTACAACAACATCTATTCGACATACTTATTACCGTTTTCTCTGATGTTACAACAATATCCACGAAATATACTTTGTTATCGCAAAGGGTTTATCTTCAAGCAAAAATTCAAAGCGTTCTAATAAACTGCAAAAATAATTACGGTGAGGAATATCATCAATAAACGTTCAAAATACGTCCAAATGACGTATGAAGATTTCTACAAGAATTTCTAAATTCTAGACAAAATAATAACATGGGCTATGAATAAAAGATAAGATGTTGGTCATTATACTGGAATATCATGTACAAGTTCTAACTACATAGGTGTGTAAAATTGCACTTGTCTACCTTCAAAACTATGGCCGCTGGTAAGATCTGATGATGTTGGTATCTGTGGAATTTCTCCCACGCGCCTTCGGGAATGTGACGCTTGCCTGCCATCTGGTCTGTATGAGTCACGCCACTTCCGTGTAGACCGCTGGGTTTGTTGTACAGCAATGGGTTGAGTAAAACCGGTAATCAGCTGGGACTCGACAGGCAGTCTCCCCCCGTCCGTGCCGTTGACCTCGCTCCTACGCAGCGTTTCACTCTTCTCGGCCCGATGACCTAGATACTCCTCACGCTTCATTCTAGGGTACATCTCCTTTCTGCCCATCTCTGGGTGTTCTTGGATGTCGGTAGTGTTGCAATGTGCTTTCTTAACCCGAGAAATCACCTCAGCTTATGAACTTATCTCCATTGTAATAGATTGTTGCGTTTATTCGAAAGAACTGCAGATGTTGAAGCAGCTCGCTCCCATTAGTTATGTTGTCATGGTCATATCTGGATCTCTCTTCTTAGTATAGCTTTACTTTCCCTTCACAGTGGAAGAATTAAAACATTCTCCTTCCTTCTAAACAATAAATAGTCGTAATCTCTCCCATTCGACCTAATTCTTTATACATCTTGTATAGTGTGATGTGTTTCTTCCTTGAAGTATGACAATGGCTTTGGCTTCTCTTCTGCGTGGTCTTACGTTCGAAGTTTCTATGTAATGCTACAAAGTATAGTTTCACGACTTATATCTCTCGTTGTTTCTGCTAAATACTTCTTCTCAATTTTATTATCAGCTTATTCATACTTGTTGTTCCATGTTTCTACTATATTTCTTCATCTTGAAGTCTAATACTTTCCAAGGATTTACCTCTTGTAGATTAGAGAGTGATTCGTTGTACGTGTTGTCTCCTTGAAAGTTAAGATAGAAAGAGACTCGTTACTTGGCGTTCGCTAGCCTCCTCCGTTCGATTTCCCTCGTAAATTCACTGAACTAGCCTCAGTCCGCTCTGAAAATTCACTCATTCGCTTATATCTCCTCTCTCAATTATCCAATTTAATTTCCGTCTTGTCAATTAAATTCCTTTTTCCTTCCTAGTGAATTTGATGTCACAATCTATATATATAAAAATCAATGTTACGTGATAGTATGTATGTGGGTGTGTATGTCTCCTATGCGTTCATACACCACCTATCCGATTGCGCTGAAACTTGGGTGAGATGTTGATTACTCTCCAAGGAAGGTTCCTGGCTTAGTAAATCCATTTTACAATAGGCAGCGCACGAGTAGATTCAACAAATGAGCGACGACGCGCGAAGCATTTCGACACAGTCCCGTATTTGTTCGTAAACCTTTCACCCGATTGCGATGAAACTTGTGTGAGAAGTTGTTTCCTCTCCAGGGAAGGTTTCTAACTTAGTAAATACATTTCACAGTAGATAGCTCACGAGTAGATTCAACAAATAAGTGACGACACGCAACGCGTTTCAACGAAGTCCCGTATGCATTCATATATCATTCGTCCGATAGCTATGAAACTCGGGTTAGATGTTGCGTACACTTCAGGGAACATTTTTGGCTTAGTAAATCCACTTTACAATAGGCAACGCGCGAGTAGATTCAAGAAATGAGCTACGACGCACGAAGCGTTTCAACAAAGTCACGTATGCGTTCATATACCATTAGTCCGATAGCGATGAAACTTGGGTGAGATGTTGTGTACACTCCAGGAAAGGTGTCTGGCTTAGTAAATCTACTTTACAATACGAAGCGCACGATTAGATTCAACAAATGAGCTACGACGCGCGAAACGTTTCAAAAAAGTCCCGTATGCGTTCATATACCATTCGTCCGATTGCGATTAAACTTGGGTGAGATGTTGTGTACACTCGAGGAAAGGTGTCTGGCTTAGTAAATCTACTTTACAATAGGCAGCGCACAATTAGATTCAACAAATGAGCTACGACGCGCGAAACGTTTCAATAAAGTCCCGTATGCGTTCTATACCATTCGGCCGATAGCGAAGAAACTTGGGTGAAATATTGAGTACATTCTATGGAAGGATTCTGGCTTAGTATATCCACTTTACAATAGGTAGCGTACGAGTAGATGCAACAAATGAGCGTCGACGCGCGAAGCGTTTCAACAATGTCCCGTATGTGTTCATATACCATTCGTACGATAGCAATGAAACTAGGGTGAGATATTGTGTACACTTACGTGAAGGTTTCTAACTTAGTAAATATATTTCACAGTAAATAGCGCACGAGTAGCTTCAACTAATGAGTGACGACACGCAAAGCGTTCCAAGAAAGTCCCGTATGCATTCATATACCCTTCGTCCGATAGCTATGAAACTTGGGTTAGATATTGTGTACACTTCAGGGAAGGTTTCTGGCTTAGTAAATCCACTTTTCAATAGGCAGCGCGAGAGTAGATTCAACAAATGAGCTACGACGCGCTAAGCGTTTCAACAAAGCCACGTATGCGTTCATATACCATTCGTCCGATAGCGATGAAACTAGGGTGAGATGTTGTTTACACTCCAGAGAGGATGTCTGGCTTAGTAAATCTACTTTACAGTAGGCAGCGCACGAGTAGATTACACAAGTGAGTGACGGCACGCGAATCGTTTCAACAAAGTCCCGTATAAGGTCATAAACCATTCGTCCGATAGCAATGAAACTTGGGTGAGATATTGAGTACACTCTAAGGAAGGATTCTGGCTTAGTATATCCACTTTACAATAGGTAGCGCACGAGTAGATTCAACAAATGAGCGACGACGCGCACACCGTTTCAACAAAGTCCAGTATGTGTTCATATACCATTCGTCGGATAGCAATGAAACTTGGGTGAGTAAATACATTTCACAGTAGATAGCGCACGAGTAGATTCAAAAAATGAGTGACGACACGCAAAACGTTTTAAGATAATCCCGTATGCATTCATATACCAATCGTCGGATAGCTATGAAACTTGGGTTAGATGTTGTGTACACTTTTGGGAAGGTTTCTGGCAGAGTAAATCCACTTTACAATAGGCAGCGCACGTTTAGATTCAACAAATGAGCTACGACGCGCGAAGCGTTTCAACAAAGTCACGTATGCAGTCATATACCATTCGTCCGATAGCGATGAAACTTGGCTGAGATATTAAGTACACTCTAAGGAAGGATTCTGGCTTAACAAATATACTTTACAATAGGTAGCGCACGAGTAGATTCAACAAATGAACGACGACGTGCGAAGCGTTTCAACAAAGTACCGTACGCGTTCATATAGGCCTACCATTCATCCGATAGCGGTGTAACTTGGCTGAGATGTGGTGTACAGTCCAGGGAAGGTTTTTGACTTAGAAAATCCATTGCACAGTAGGTAGCGCACGAGTAGATTCAACTAATGAGCGAAGGCACGCGAATCGCTTCAACAAAGTCCCTTATGCGTTCATTTAGGCCTACTATTCATCCAATTACGATTAAACTTGGGTGAGTTGTTGTGCACACTGCAGGGAACGTTTCTAATTTACTAAGTCCATTGTATAATGGGTTTCGCACGAGTAGTTTCAACAAATGAGTGACGGCGCACAAACCGTTTCATCAAAGTTCCATCTGCGTTCATATACCATTCATCCGATTGTGATGAATCTAGGGTGAGTTTTTATGCAAACTGCAGGGAAGGTTTCTGACTTACTAAACCTATTGTACAATAGGTAGCGCGCGAGTTGATTCAGCAAATGAATCACGGTGCGCGAATCATCTAAACAAAATCCGTAAGCGTTCATATGCCATTCATCCGATTGCGATGAAACTTTGACGACTTAGTAAATACATTTTACAATAGGTAGCGCACGAGTAGATGCAACAAATGTGTGACGATGCGTGAAGTGTTTCAGAAAAGTTCCATCTGCGTTCATATACCATTTATCCGATTGCGATGAATCTTTGGTGAGTTGTTGCGCACGCTGCCACAAATGTTTTCATTTTACGATAGCTTAGAGGCAGTTAACGGAAATTGAAGAAAAAATTGTGTATCCAAAAGCACTTCAAGAGACCAAATTACAATGCCAACACTTTTTTGATTGGCATTGCAACGCATGCAGGGTACAACTTGTCCTTTATACTATTAAAATAATGTGTTTAATATTTATCAGTTCCGCTGTAATCAATCTTTTATCTGATTGGCTGTCAAGTCTTTATGGCGCGTGCAGGTCACGCGTCGTCCCCACTTCTCTCTTCTCTGGCTCGCGTTCGACCTCTGCTTATCCTTGCCATGTCCCCTCGCATCAAAAACAGGTTTCTCGCAGCTAACACTGATAAAACTGTGCACTCTGCTGGACTTGTCTCAAGTCTTTTATGCTTGGTTAAAATGTATCAAGTAATAAAATTTCCCTTCCTTCTCCAGATACAAATATTTCTTCTGGCTAAAATGTTACCAATGGCTTGTTGATGCATAATCTCTCTTCCTGAGTGTAAATAAGATTCATACCTCGAAATTTTTATACACTACTTTCCTCTGATGCTCTCGTTTCGTACCTCGTCCGGTGATATTGTCTTGACTAGAACTAATTACGAGCGCAGTACCAAGACAACAGGGAACGATATGGATACAACAATAATAACAATAGAAACTTTCATAACAATCAGAGACCATACCAGAGGGGTTATTCAAACTGGCAGGAGAACAGTCGGCAGGAAAGACCGTATCAAAGGAATGGTGGAACGCGATTCTGGAAGGACCGACGGGATAACGTGGAATCAGAACCACGGGATGACAGGACTGATTGGGAGGCACGTTACCGAGAGATGCAGGGATATTTAGAAGAACTACATAGAAACGAAGAGACAGAGCGAGAAATGTGGGGAAGAGCCATGGGGAACAGGAAAAATCCCGACAATCACGGTGTTGAAGGAGCTGAAAGCCTATCCAGACAACAGGAGAGACAGAATAATCACGGAGGTGGGAATTCACAAGGGGGATTCCGCGATAAAAAATCAGGAAATCAGAATTAGTAGACAACCTGGATTTGGGAGTGGTCGAGGACCAGGGTGCGCTCATTATCGCACATATCGAGGAATGGATAGCTTTTCCAGAGGACAGCATGGAAGAAGTTATTAGGCCTCAAAATGACGTTATCAGACAGTTGCCTATAATATATGCCAGGATAGGAAGGTTGAAAGTGAGGTGCCTATTAGAGACGGGTAGTCAGATCAGTCTAGTATCTGAAGCCCAGGTAAAGGAAGTGGGAAAGAATCAGAATGTTCCGCTGATACCCGTGCAACAAATGAAAGTCAGAGGAGTAATACCTGAAAGAACAATGGTATGCAAACATCATGCATATCTGAAGTTAGATGTCATGAACCATATTTTCGCACAAACTTTTATTGTCATGGCTAAGATGAACCATAACGTTATTCTTGGAGCCAACTTAATATGTGACCATCATGCTGTCATCGATCTTCGCAATAATACGGTGAATTTAAAACAGCTGGAAGAATTAAGCTACGTAGGATTGAACATGGAGGAAACGCCCCTTTGTCGAGAAGCAAATACCTGGGTGACGGAAACAAGAACAGATGACGTCACGGACGAGAAAAGTATGCAGGAGGGAGAACTTGTTGACACGGCAATAGTAGAGATGACAGAACAAGATACTATGCAGGAACTATGGACATTAATGGCTGAAGAGGAAAACATTGGATCAAAATTTGAAATTTTATTATTGGATAAATTGAAAGAAGCTAAATTAGAGGAACCTAACAGAAGAAAATTGGAGGATATTTTACGTCGCCATAAAGAAGTTTTTGACACTATTCCGGGGAAAATCCTAAATTTCCAATACGCTATTGAACCCATGTACCATTGGTTCAAGGGGTCGAATCCATGTATTATGGTAAAAAGAAGGAAGGAAATATACAGTCTTCAGTGGAACATAGAAAGATTTTATACGAGAGGGCGAGCATAACGTTGTGGAAGAATTAGGGTCCAGATGGCCAGGAAATGATATCATGCATGACGCATAGATAAGGAGACGGTCATGAATATAAATAGAACGAGTGGAACTTCCCACTCGAGTGACTGCGAGCATGTTTCGGAAATTGCTCTTACGTTGCAGGAAAATGGCAACCGCGCAGCTGTGCCAGAAGAAGAAGAATTAGATTTAACCCAGTTGCAAGAATAAAATTAACTAAAGAAATACAGCATTGTGATTCATTTCGGAATAGAGATTTTTGTGTGGAGAAAGATGTTTTAATAATTGCCCAGGAGAGAAGTGCAAACGTGGCCATACGTCATTGGGAGTTCCCCGAGACCCGAGGAGGTGGGGATTAAAAATCAACTGTAACACCCACACAGCTGAAGACCAAATTTTATTTAATATCTCAGAACTGCACGATCGATTTTCATGTGCAAAGAAGTCAGTTTACGTTTAGAAAACGAGCTTTCAAGAGATATAATTATTAAAAGTGTGCGACCATTACTTCAAAAGTTGGTTCCGAAAAAGACAAGGATTTTATCTTTTTGTCGCCAGAGAGTATAAAAGTCCTGGCAGAGCCAAGCCAATCATGCAGTATCAGTCAGCCCATGGGGGCGTGACGTTGGAGCATCACCATATTTAGCCTTGAACGACCGCTGAGGCGGGTCGTACTGTTTCACCAATCATCCAGTTCCGTGAGCGCCGAGGCGCTGCACGATGAAGCATCAGAGTACGATAAGTATCATCAAAGTATCGCCGTGTGAAGACTTAGGAAAATCCTAATACAAGATTTAGTTCCGCCATTATCAGTCTTATAGTGAAAAGTTCAGTATTACAGTCAAAGTAGGCTGCGAACTTAAAGAACAGGCGATAGGTCTTCAAATAACAGTTCATTTAAACGACCGAAAGTATCGTAACGTTTTTGAAGTACCATAATATCGAAACAAACATTCTATAAATGTTAAAGAACCCGATCAGGGTCGGGAAAAATAAGGGCCGCATAGTATTCTGAAACGATAGGAATTAGAGAACAGAATACTCAGAAGGGAGAATTAAATTCAAGACGTTGTTTCAAGGAAACAAACGAACTATAAAAAGCACTAAGTTACGAGGAGCATTAGATGCTAGAAAATAATAGGTCACCGATAGAGTATTTGGGAGACCGTGAACAGGACAGACTTTCGCTAGAAAAACTAATAGTGTCTAGAAAGAAGCAATTTCGAGCTAATAATAATAATAGCCGATCGTTAGGAAACCGGATTTGAAGAAGTACCACTCCAGGGAGGGGTAGTGTGTTCGAGACTTTCATATTCTGGTCAGATAGGAAGCCAACATCTACTAGTTTCACCCTTGGAGACGGGGAATGTAAAAATCACGTGTGCAAGGCCTAATCAAAGCCTCAGTGATTAGAATCAGTGTAGTTTAAATATATAAAATTTGTGTTAGTATAGTAATTTTTCAGTGATTTTATTGTGTATAATAGGAATACAGAATTGTATTTTAAAATGCTACCAGTGTTTAAGGTATTTGAGTTATATGTGTGGCAAGAAATATCAGTGTATGAAATGGAATTGAACAAGATGGCTTAATCACAAATAGTGGGCGAAATGAAACATCGTTGGAAAGCACGGTCGGGAACCGTCTGAGCATGTAAGTAACCATTTTCATTATGTTATGTGTTGGGAGATATTTGTGTACAATCCACCTGAGAATGAGAAAAAGGGATGTTTTTGAATAACAAATAACAGAATAAGAGTGCGATCTGAACAAATAAAAATTGAGAAATTATAAAATGATTATGTGAAATGAATAAATCCCTTAGAGGAAATGTATGAAATAAAATATCAGTGTATTTGATAAATGTTATGAAAGCAAGCGGAATAATAATAATAATAATAAAAATTATATAAATGAAGATTAAGTTGAATTATATGAAAGTAATAGCTTTTGAGCTCCGGTAAAAGTATAAAGACATGGTGTGAATACATGTTCTTAAAGTATAGCGATTATTGTCACGGGAGAGGAGTAATATAAAAATTGAGATATAGATCAAATGTTGATTTTGAATTTATCAGTCCTTTGGAAGACGTTTGGCCTTAAAGTTAATGAATATAGCGCAATGTAGCGCATTAAAGTAAATTGTCACGCTAGGAAGGCGTTGAACTTAAATATACTTGGTAAATTAATTGTGAGGGGTAATTGAGCTATGATAAGTCCTCCATATAGTGATGTAGATCACGAGGCCATGTGTGTTGTTATGTTATAATAGGGTGCGAATTTATTGTATTATGAGCGCAGGTTATAAGGCCGAGGCCGCCCTAAGTCGCATTTATATAAGTCCTCCAGTATGGGATTGGTTCCCGAGGCAGTTGAGAGAGTCGAACCCAGACTCGTCTAGTTGTTGAAGCCCCTAAATATTGTTGTTGTATTGAATTATTTTTACCCATCAATGATGACACTTAATAATTAATAAATGCCAAGGTTACGAGAGTGGTTTATGAACCTAAATAACGTTGGTAAAATAAATGAAAGAAACAGAGAACTGTGTATAAGAAATAGCTATTTTAAAGCAGAGTGTAGCCGTCCCGTGTGGGCGAGACTTGGGGTCGTGCTCCTGGACAATAAATCAAGCTGAGTGTTACGGTCCGACCCCTCGCTATTGATAGTGCGGTAGGTCGGGGGACCGTCTGTTTGAAGTAATAATACACCATGAGTGTTTAGAGTTTGTTAATGACCAGGGATTCGAACCGAGGTTCTTGTAGATGAAAGTTACCGCTTGCAAGTTCAGATCGTTGCTTTCTTATGAGATGATGGTCTTTTAAGACAAATAATAATAAATATAAATCCCTAATGTAATGGTATATTGATGTAGGATTTCACGAGTTCAGTGAAGACAATTAGATTTCGGGAGTGATCATAATTTTTGACTTTGTTCAAGTAGTCTTCTATAACTCGGGAGTACACAAGTATTTTCCCCAATCACTGTAGTGAATTTGTTAACTTGAGAGAGGTGGTAACATGAGAACATTGTGGAAAGTCCAAAAATTTAAGTAAAGGAGTAACATTTACTTTAAATAAGATTATATATTGTTTTGATTATAAGAAACTCATAAAATAGATATTGAGATGTGTAAAGAATAACACAGTTTATATTGGAAAGTATCGAGCCATTGGAACTCGTGATTGTAGTGAATTTTAAAAGGGATACTTTATGGAAGTGAAAAGAATTATCAGTTTGTTGGTTTGTAGGAAACCATGTATTTTAATATAACAATTGTTTGATTTTATGTATTCCTTGTTCACTTTGAACAAGTTAGAAGGATTGGTCAGTAGTTTATTTGTTTAATTTGTTTGTAGCGCCATATATTTGGTAAATTAAATGTTTTATAATAGGAGTTGATTTTGTTTTTATTTTTGGAAGTGTATCCTCTATTTAATCCAAAATGTGTAAGTCACAGAGTGGGAGAACATACAGTAACCCCGAATATCCCGATTTGAGCATTGCTGGCATACTGTGATTTGCATATTTCTTGCTAAAAGGGCACACTATGCAAGTTGATGATTGGACACCCTTTAAGAGTAAATTGTATTCGATCCCAGAGAAATATAATCCTCAGGTGAAGGACATTATCAATAATCTGCTTGACGCCGGTATGATACGAAAATCGCCGACTCCGTACTTGAATGCTATTTTGGCGGTGCCCAAACTAAATGGTTCCATTAGACTGTGCCTAGACGCGACATCTTTAAATAGTAAGCTTCTGGTTTAACACGATAAAGCACCACTCATACGTGAAGTATTGAAAGGATTTAGAGGGAAGAAGATATACAGTTCTGTTGATCTCAGCAATAGTTTCCATCACCTCGAATTGGAAGAATAATCCCAGTTGCTCACGGGATTTTTATTTGATAACCAGACATTCGTATGGCAACGCATGCCCTTTGGAGTAAAAACTGCAGGTTGTTCGCTTATCAGAGCACTAGATCGGTGTTTGACAGAAGAAGTGAAAAATTTTACAGTACGTTACGAGGATGACATTCTCATAGCATCTGAGACAATGGAAGAGCATTTGGTAAACTTAAATAAACTCCTGGACAACCAGAAAACGATGAATTTTAAGATCAACTTGAAGAAGTCTCACTTTTTCCAAAGGGAAATCTTATATTTGGGGCATATCATTGACCAAGATGGTGAAAGGCCAATCCGGCGAAAATTGACGCAATCAAGAATTTCCCAACACCAACCAGAGTGAAGCACGTCAGAGCATTTTTAGGAGTTACTGAATTCTTCAAGGAGAATTGTCCAAATTATACCGAGACGGTGGCGCCGATGCAGAAGACACTCAAGAAAAGCAATCGATGGTCGTGGAGCAAGGAGTGCGACATGTCCTTCGAGGCATCTAAATAACTACTTGAAAACTGCATGAAACTTGGTTATCCTGACTTCGAAAAGAAATTTGTTATACCAGCGGATGCATCTCTAATTGTAGTCGGTGCAATGCTGTATCAAGAAGAACCTGCTGACCCAAGGAACTTCATATTTGGCATTTACCAGTCGTAAACTGCGCAAGCATGAAAGGAACTACACCGTAACTGAACTTGAATTACTAGCGATACTGAATGCCCTGCAACGATGGAGGAAGATTGTTTTTGGCTAAAGCGCTGACCTTCCTCTTTAAAACAGCAATGGTCAGTGAGAGAGAAACTCGTTGGTCCATTTACATCCAACAATTCGATATCACTATAGAACACTGTCCTGGGAAGATGAATGTTATTCCAGACGCCCTGAGTAGGAATCCCGAGGAAGATCACGAGACAGCAGCGGAGGTGCAACATTTAGAACTTACAGCTAAGGATCAAGACTTTTTGAATAGATTGAAGGATATCCAGTTGGAACAGGAGCATTACCCTTGGATGTTAATGATGATCAAGTATTTCAAGAAGGAGACGCAACCGAGGACACCTGAACACAGGGAGGCAAAATCTAAGGCTGCAAAATACAATTATTTCAACAATCTGTTACACAAATTCGTGGATGATGAACATACACGTTTACGAATTATGGTTCCAGCATCACTACAGAGAGGACTAACATGGCATGTCCATGAAAGTATCGGTCACATCGGAATAGACAAAGTGGAAGCGACAATAGGAGAATCATTTACTTGGCCAAAAATGCGATCAACCATTGTTCAGGTAATAAAGACTTGCGATGCATGCCAGCGTAATAAGCCCAATAATTACCTCTTGAAGCAATACCCGAAGCCTTTGCTACCAGGAAACCGTGCGAACTGCTGGCACTGGATTGTTTTGGGTCCCTGCCGAAAGGAAGACGTGGGTGTAGACATCTTCTGGTGTGTATTGATATCTTCTAAAAAAAGGTTGTACTCTGCCCTATCCAAAATACCTCGTCTAAACAACTCTTAAGTAGACTTAAGAACAGAGTTATACCCACACTAGGAAAGCCTGAGTACTTATTGTCGGACCATGGGAGTTACTTCACGAGTTTTGTTTTCAAAAAGGGAGTTGAGGAGATGGGAATTAAGCACGTTTTATCCAGCATCCGCCACGCCCAAGCTAACCCGAGCGAAAGAGCGATCCGTTGTGTAGCTAAGTACTACCGCATTCTGATTCCTGAGGAACATCACAAGCGGGTGGATCGAGTGAGCGACATTGAGATATGCAAGAACACCACCAGACACGAATCTATTGGACAAATCCCTTTAATAGTCCATCACAATAAACATCCGGGGAGATCTTGGGATGGAGTCATCCAGAGTCCCAAGGATCCAATGCTAGCGCATGAGCTGCGAGTGCAGCAGACTGTGGAACACATGAGGAGCCAAGCGGACAGGCGTTTGTGCCGATACAGAGGAAAGAAGTTCAACCGGAAGTTAATCGAAGGTGAGTTAGTCCTTGTAAAAATCTACCTATTTCAGACCCTAAGAGCAAAGTGTTCGCCAAGTTCTGTCCAAAATATATTGGCCCGTTCAGAATCATCAAAAACCTGGGTAACAATGCATACAGAATTGAAGATGTGAATACAGGAACAAAGTCAGTCTTTAATATAGCTAATCTGAAATTATACTATAGGATGGAACCGTGCGAGCAGGATGGAAATGATGTAGCCGCAAACTTGTTAGAAATTTGAAGAAGCACAACAAAATGTACGGGGCTACTGTACGTGAGGTACGACTGAGTCAGTCAGCGTTGTTGACAAACAAGACGGGAGCGAGAGGTCGCCGTGCTTGTATGAGAGGGAGGGGGAGATACCTGATGTGACAGGCTGACAGCTGTGTGGAGTCCGCAGCGCGATGAGTCAACATGAGAAGTAATTAGTGAGACAAGGCAGGCCACTGAACAGACGGAAGTGAGATACTTTAAACCAGAGATATTACTGGATGTTTTTTAACGTAGTGAGTTACTGAAAATCGACTCAATGTCTTGAGCCAGACTTTCAGTTCAGCTGGTGGCAAATGATTCCTTATGATACATCCGGTATAATAATGTTTTATGTTAATTTTATTCATCGTATTTGGAAGACATATTTGGTGCTGTTGAGAAGGTTAGCGGACTTGGAGGTGTTGCAATTTGTTCCGAGCGAAGGGGCCAGTGAAGCAAGCGTGGTATTCATAGCCGATTCCTGGAAATGGGGTGCATGAACTTCATGCGTGGCCTGAAGTCTTTGTCTGGCTGGCGTCTAGAGGCATGGAGAGGTGGTTGTACCCTACGTACTACGCTTGAATCTAGCGAATCACGGAGAGATGCCTGGAGTGACGCGCTGTGTGCGCGTGGGTTGAAAAAAGCACGCGAACTGTGTTGTGATTAATTGGCCGATCGATTTGGGATCCGCTGGGCAGAAATGTAACCTGCATGAAAAATGATGAAGAATGATACCTTGCCCGATAGCTCTCCTGCTTCGATTTATAATATTTTTATTGCTCCCCCCACCGAAATTTCGACTGTCTTGTATAAATGTGTCCACGATGCCAGTTTGAGACACACATTTTCGAGGTCTCTGAGAAGACGAACTCCTGCCCGACGATTCACTGTTTTGATTACGACGTAATTATAGGCGAAGTACTGTCCAAGTTATTAAGTCCTTGGACTTGTAAATTTTGAGCTAGACCGTGTGTCTAACTAGTAACTGTGATATATTTTATTAACTGTTATGACCATGTGTGCGTGTGTAAATAGGGTTTTATTTAATTACGGAAAGTCGGCGATATAAAAATTTTAAATGGACTGTGAGCGAAGTGAGTAACTCACGTTACAATTTAGTAGGTTGTTGTAGCTCAATTTGTAGGTTGAACATTTCATCATTTAAGAAGGCCAAGATGTCGACAACGAGGACCTGCTTTGGGATGGTGACCATGGTATCTGCTGTCGAGATGGTGATGGAGGAGTAGAGAGGCCCTGTTGGACCATGCCATGTGACGTGAGCTGAATCGAGTGGCTGAATTGATAAGTACCGCATTGATTTAATTCAAGCATGTAGTTAGATTTTGGACTGGGGTTTGTAAATAGTTAAATTTAGATTTTGTTCGCGTTGTTTCGATGTTCTGTGATAGGGTTTGTACCGACACTCAAATTTTAAATGTAGAATGTTGCGTGACAATTGTTTGAGTTTATTATGTAAATATTCAGTGTAATGTAAGTCCAAGTGCCGCGTGTACTTGAGTGTATAATTTGTTCCGAACATGAGTTACGGGTCGTGTGACAAGTGAGACGTTTATAGGACTGATTTCAGAATAAAATGGGGGGAAATTTGATATTTTCGTAGCTGTTTGAATTGAACAGGCGTAATTTTATTTTGATTAAATCTGGTGTTTGCTTCTGGAATCGATTTGAAGGGAACTGTCTGTTCTCTGGTCTTGATTTTAGTAAATTCAAATTTTTCTGTTAGTTATTTTTTTACTTCGGTCGAGTCTATGATCTGACGCGCTGCGTGTGGATGGAAAATTATTATGTTATTTTTTTCAGGGATTGTCACACCTGGTGGTGCGTGTGTGCTAATGTGTCATGTGTCAAATGTGTGATTTTCTGCGCGGAGGAATTTGCTACGGCTTTTCCTTGTCTGCTGCTGTATGGGCTTCAGAGGGTACTAATTGCGAGACTCGGAACGATCCTGGGATGGTTCTTTAATTCCGTGATAATTATTGGAACTGATGGTATTTTGTGACACTCTTGGTATTGCTTCGTCCTTGGCGCTACGCGATAGGCTAGCCAGGGATATTTATGACACACACATTATTTTAGTGATGTTCAGTAAAGAAGCTACGTTCCTGGTGCACGCCTCCGCGCTGCATTGGGATATTTCCGTTTACGTACTGGGTTATTGACACCGGCCGGCGAGATATCCCACCTGCCACAGATCTAGATAAGACACGCTAATGAGTTGGGGGAACTGGGTTTCTTGTGACCGAGTTATTGAGTGTGCCTGCTTAGTTCAAACTTCGATATTTAAAGGGAATGTGGCTCACGCATGAAAAGTAATCTCATGTTTCGTTTAAAATAAATTATTGTGTTGTTGTATATAATTGCTACTGAGCAATATGTTTGTGTTTGATTTTCCATGTAATATTTGATTGTTTCACACCCTGTTGTGTGCTCTTGTAAAGTGACAACGGTCATGGGGTGATGTCAGTCAGTATATTCACGCGCGTTCGTACTTGTTTTTGTTTGATTGAAGTCCTGATTAGGCATTCTTCGTGTCTTTGACACCTGATCAAGATTCCGAGCGGGAATCTTAGTATTATGTTTTGTAAGACTAGCGAGTGTCGGGAATTTGTAAATATTTGTTTAGTTGTAGTTGTATTCCCAGTACAATGTCTACCTCCTATTATACGGACCCGCAGCTTGTCGTGCTGTAGCCTATGGTTGCGGGTCGCGTGTAAAAAGTACTTGTTCTTTTCAGTGTCCTCATCTCATCGCCACACATGATTTGAAGTGAGAACAGGACCATTGTTGGCCTGGAAACGTGTGTTAAACTCGTCAGAGAGATTTTGTTTATTTTGTCATTAAATTAACTTGCTGGTGTAACTATGGGAGTTGTTTATTTTGTTGATTGTTATTTTTTTGATCTGAAATAAAATTCATGTTAGTTAAATCTTGGCCTAACTTTTCTTTCTGTGTTAAAATTTCATCTATGTTCTTGTTATGATAAGAAGCAAATAATTTTAACAACTACGGTATGGACCGCAACACGTCCCCGAAAAGAGTCTCATTACGCTTCTCTACAAGGGTTCAATATGTCCTGCATGAAAAGGGCTGTAAGCTGCTATGAATAAGCATGTGTGTCTCAAAATATAGTTTCATAGCGAAGTTTTTCTTCACATGTGCTACTCAAATGCGCATTTTCTAACTTCCTATCAGGAAATTTACTAGCCAAACTCCATATGTTCCACATGTACCTTAAGAAACCGCATATTTACCTTTATGGATCAGAACATTTGTTTCCAAGATATCCTTTAGTGTAAAGACTACTGCGCATGTACTACAAAATTAAGGCTTTACACCTACATGCATGAAAATGTGTCTTTTCAAATGTGGTTTGAAAGTAAAGTTCTTTCCGCACGTACTACCAGAATGTAGTTTGTCATCATTATGAAAAAGCAAGTGCGTCTTCAAATTACCATTCCGACTAAAGTTGTACACTAGTATAAATGGGCATGTGTATCTTTAAATCCTTCTTGAGAGTAGGGTTTACACCGCATATGAATGAGCATGTGTCTCTTCAAATTTCCCTTGTCTGATAAGTTTGCTCCGCATGTGCCATATGAATATGACTTTTCAACCCTATGAATGAGCATGTGTGTCTTAAACGTCCATTCTCAGTAAAGTTTTCTCCACATGTGCCACATGAGTATGGCTTTACACCACGCACCGGTTGTGCTTGTACGTTACTAAAGATAGCAGAGTTGCAGATAATACAGTGGAAGCAAAAAAAACTAACAGGATTGAAAGGAGCGGGGGAAGGAATACCTCTTTCGATGCGTGCTGGGCCCATGATTCCGAATCGAAAGAAAGATGCCTACCACAAAAGATAAACAAAACAAATAGTTTATGACAAAAATCAAAAAAGGAAAAATTAAATTTAAATAATTAAATCAAAAGTCCCAGGGGCCATGTGAGTCGTAACTTCGCTACAGTGCGGAGCCAAGACTGACGTTGAACGAAAGATACACTAGGAACTTAAATATAAGAAATGAAAACACAAGGGAACAAAAATTACTTAAAATATAGAAATGTATCAAAAGAAGGAACGTGTACACGAATAAACAAAACAAGGACTAATATAAAACACGAGAAAAGTAAAAACAAAAGTAAATTTAGAAATGAATTTAATTAACAATAATAACTAATTGAAAACACGATTCAATAACAAAATTTAAAAGATAATGTAAAATTAAAAGAATCGAAGAAATTTCAGGGATTGACTAAAAGAACGACTACTTACCGAGATCACATGAACTGGACTACCAGCCGTAAAACAGAACTACGGCGTTTATGATGTTGTGAAATCATGGGGTAAGGGGAGGGGTAAAAGGGTAGGGAGTGGAGATGTGTGTATGTAGGAATCGGGGGGTGGAGGGATGACACTGCATTACGTAATATAGCGAAGTCAGAGGATGCAACGCAATATTAACACATAAGAAAAGGAAATTAACATTTCATTAAATTTCTTGACGTTACCAGGGTACAAAAATGAAAGGGAAAATCAATCAGCTACGAAAATATGCTTTGTTGGAAAATATAGGCTTAAGTAGAAATGTCGATACACAGCGACTTTGATGAGATAAAGAAAGTGACTGTGGCGAATGGACGGTGATTAGCACTTAGACCATCGCTCACATACCTATTCATAAAACAGAGGGAAGGATCATCGTTTTACATGACGGCCAACATTGGAAGAAGGAAGCTTTCCTTTATAGAGCACAGTAACGATCCCGAGAAAAATGAATCGTAGATACGACAAACATTCCCTCTCCGTATACATGGGTGGAGGGGGTGCAATAGCGAAAGCTTCACAACAAGTAAAATTATACATAAAGTGAATTAGCAAAGGGAGAAATATTTCACCATATTGGGAGGTATTACAGGTAAGTATGTAGTTTGGGCGCAGTACGAAAGACAGAGAAACTGAAGTCACAATAATGCGACACCAAAGAAAGATAATTATAATAATATGAGAAAAAAAATAATGAACGTTATAAAAACGGCTCAACCACTATGAGTGAGCATGTGTGTCTTTAAATCTCCATTCTGTGCAAAGTTCATCCCGCATGTGCTACATGAATATGGCTTTACACCAGTATGAGTGAACATGTGTCCCTTTATATCTCCATTCTCAGCTAAGTTCTTTCCGCATGTGCTAGATAAATATGGCTGTACAACAGTATGTTTCAGCATGTGTGTCTTCATAGCACCCTTCTGAGAAAAGTTTGCTCCGCATGTGCTACGGCTTTATACCTCTATGAATCAGCATGTGAATCTTCAAAGATCCCTTCTGAGTAAATTTTGATCCACAAGTGCTACACGAATATGGCTTTATACCATTATGATTCATCATATGTATATTCATGTGTCCCTTCGTTATAAAGTTTGCTCCGCATAAGCTACATGAATATGGCTTAACACCACCATGAGTGAGCATGTGTCTCTTTAAATCTCCACTCAAAGAAAAGTTCTTTCCGCATGTGCTACATAAATATGGCTTTACACCAATATGAATTCGCAAGTGTGTCATCAAAGACCCCTTTTCAGTAAAGTTTAATCCACATGTACTACATGAATATGGCTTAACACCACTATGATTTAGCATGTGTCTCTTCATATGTGCCGTTTGAGAAAAGTTTGCTCCACATGTGATACATGAATATGGCCTTTCACCACTATGAAACAGCATGTGTGTATTCAAAGTTCCATTCCTTGCAAAGTTCTTTCCGCATGTGGTACATAAATATGGCTTTACCCCACTATGAGTTCGCATGTGTGTCTTCATATGTGCCATTTGAGAAAAGTTTGCTCCGCATGTGATACATGTATATGGCCTTTCACCACTATGAAACAGCATGTGTCTATTCAAAGTTCCATTCCTTGCAAAGTTCTTTCCGCATGTGGTACATAAATATGGCTTTACACCACTATGGATCATGAAGTGTGTCATCATATATTCCTTCTCAGAAAAGTTTGATCCACATATACTACATGAATAAGGCTTTACCCCACTATGAGTGAGCATGTGTCTCTTCAAATTTCCCTTCTTAGTAAAGTTTGATCCGCATGTGCTACATGAATAGGGCTTTGAACCGTTATCACTTGAGATTTGTTTCCTCATGTTACTGCAAGCTGCCATGTTCCTGTTACCATTTTGAAAATGAGAGGTTCCAGGGGTATAATTTGTAAGGGTGTTCTCCGACCTGAGGAACATAGTGCTGGCAATAGAAAATATCCACTGAAGCAATCTCGGTAAGTAGCCACTAATATTATAATATAAATAATCATATACGACGTACAATTACTCATAACTATACATTTATATTCTGTGATCAAAATAATTTATAATTTTATTACGCAATTGTGGACATAGATTATAAATCCAAATGTAAAGCATCAGATAATCATCGCTTGAAGATCGTAATTAGTCATCCAAATAAATAGTTAATTTATTTAAATAAATGCGCACAATGTGTATGAGATTTGATTTGCATAATCTTACAATGACTTGTATCTCTTTTTGCCAAATTGCAAGAGGTATTCGCCACACCAAACATCACACAGTCCACACACACAGACAATCAAATAGTTCGTGAAGTCTCTTATTAGTCCTGACCACACGATGTAAACCATGACGTGCAAACCTGGCGACAACATGCCTCTACTCGTAAATAGTCTGAGTCAAGTGACAATTCGTCATTGCGTCAGTGCTGCAAAATTACCACCAAATGTCTGCTCATTTTGTTCTCGGTCCTCGATAAGCGAAACAATCTATTTCTGATCTCTTGTATCAGATTGTCTTCCATAATTAGTACATATACGAATCTCGATCGAGTGAATTCCGTTACACCAAATGTTCTCAGGAAGAAAGAGGCCTCTACATTCTCTAGAGTTTCCACACTCACTTTTAATTGATCCCATTAAGTTCAATTCCATAAGTCAAAATGGTATTATATTCATTTGAATGAGTTTCATTGAGATAGTCAGGGATAGTTTTACGGGTTCCGGAATGTGTTTCATAGCTCAAATCGCTGATATAGTTTTTTTTTTACCAAGAAAATAGTAGGTGGCCTTTCCAGTTTGAAGGCAAATGCCCAGATATTTGAACTGATCCTTAATGGCTAATTTGTTTATCTCCTAGGTTAAATTTGTCTTGCAGTCGTGTCAAATAGTATGTTTCTGATGATAATGGCAACATATTTTTCCCGTCCTATAAAGCGCTCTAATTTCATGATACGTACTTCCTTATCAAGTAAGACAAAAGCCTTATTGAAGTCTATGAAAACTGCGAAGAAATTTCCCTATTCTATTAATAAGACATCGTCTATGTCAGTCAATAAATTCCTCACTGCACGGAGAGTTCATCTTCCCCTTTTATAGCCAAATCGAAAGTCCGGAAAAGAGGTATCAATCAACTCAGTCAATCTATTACATAGGATTTTAGTGAACACTTTCGAACCGTTGTTCTCTAGTGCGATACCTCTATAAAATAAAATATTAACTTTGGAGTACCTCAAGCACTGAGGCATATTTCCTTTTTCTATGCATTTGTTGACAATGATTTATTAAAGCTCATATAATTTTTCTCAGTGTTAGGGAATAACACCCATTTCAACATGGGTTCAATCGTGTAGACCGACTGAATAGCATTTAATTCCGCTACGTAAGATGATGCAGAGATCTAACTAGTGTAAAGTTAATTATGTAACGTGTTTTCGAGGGTATTTTACGCCACTGACATAAGTCAGTAGGAAGCCATTCAATATTTATTTACGCGGCAAATTGTTCAGCCAAGAGAAGTTTTCATGTAACTTATTATTATTATTAAGGTATTTTTGGAGCGTTTTTTTATAAGATTATAAGTATACAGACAGGTTTTTGATGTTATAGAAAACACTATCAAGCGAATTATTACGAACAACATTATCGCGGAAAATTATATGATTACGGAATTTTACGGATTTTTGTCAGTTAGAGTTTGTTGAGAGAGATGAGACACTGGGAATTCGGCTACAGGCTTATTCTTGTCGAGAAGCGTGACGCAAGCGGGGTTGCTGCATCAAGAAAAGGCGAAATGGCCTGAACCGGTAATAAACATCTTCGTCGCGCCGAGTGTATTGACCCTGAGGTGGGGAGTATCGCGTGGTGGCTCAGCCAATCAGTGGAGAGCGGGCGAGTAGAAGACGGCTCCAGAGAGGGGGAGGCGACGAGTGCATATATGGTTAGCGCGCCGAGGAGGCAGGGCGATAATCTTTGAAAAACTTGACCGTTGTGGTTGCTCGTGTGGTTGGTTCCGATGTGATCGGAACATAAATTAACATTGCTACAAGTATTTCTACAACTGACGAAGAAGATGACGACGTCTAGAAGGCTATGGAAAGCACTTCAGCATCAAGTACGAGGGAAATGCTACGGCAATTTCCAATGGTAAGTGCGAATGACTCAGAACTACATAATCTCTCGTCTCTTTGTTTCATATTCAGTATTTCAGTAAATTCCTAGCTTGGGAATAATAGTAAAATCAGTAATTCATCCGACTCCGTTTTCACGTAATTCTCTTGTGGTAATATTCAAATCGTAACGCTCCAATTTAGAATTTATTATTATTATTATTAATTTTGCCGTACTTGTTTTTTTATATAATAAATTCATTTCTTATAACTATGCAATCTTTGCTTTCAGTAGGCAGCATTAGATATAGACCAAATTCCTTCTCCTGATACAATTGTTAGTTGGGTTAATGATCAAATCATACCACGATCTGAGTGCGAAGAATCTTAAAGGTGTTCTACCAGAGCTAGGTGCTGTTAAATATAAATTTAGATTTCAACATAGCGTTGAGGTCTTGGCGCCCATTAATACAACATATCTCAGTCAGAGTAAATAATTCAAAGTGCAAGGCAGGGCTAGTAAAAACGTTTCACTTGTCGCTACCAACGTGAGACCGAAAACCTAATAACATTTTTGGAAGGAGAAGGGTATATATTTTTGTGCCTGTATTTTGGTCTTTTTTCATGTATCGGTGTGTATCAGCATGGGTAGTGTTGAGGAAGAGATGATGTTGCGTAGTGGTCACCAGTTGGATAGTGAAGATACGAGCAGTATGGCTAGTCTTGGAAATGAAAGCAGTACAGGGATGTCGGAGGTAAATCCCGATACTGAGGGAGGTAATCAAAACAGTCGAGCAGGGTTAGAGAGTTTGCTTCTTCAGTTTATGCAACAAAATAAAATTGGCACAGACGCTTTAAATGCTAAACTCGAACAAAATAATGCGAAACTTGAACAAAATAGTAAGGAAAATAAAGAGAGTACTGAAACTCTAAATGCTAAACTTGAACAAAACAGTAGGGAAAATAGAGAGAGTACTGAAACTTTAAATGCTACACTCGAACAAAATAATGCTAAACTTGAACAAAACAGTAGGGAAATTAGTGATAAATTCGAACTGATTAGAGGTGAGATCAGAGGGGTGATGGAAGAGAAGGCTAAAGAGATTATTGCAGATGTAGACAGAAAATTAGGAAAAGTACAGGAGGAGTTAGAAATTAGAATCAGTACACAGGCTGAAAATTTAAAAGAACTAGTGCAACTTGAAACACAGCAGGTCAAAAAGCAATTGGGGGGAGAAATTGAGAAATTTCAGGTAGCAACTAAAGAGGTTAAAGAACAGCTGGAAAGAATTGATAAAGTTCATGCAGAAATAATCACTGAAGTTAATGTTTTAAGGGAGGGGAATAAGGAAAGCATTAATGAGATTAATGAGAAACAAGCTAAGTTAAGTGGTAAAGTTGAAGCATCGGAAGGGAGCATTAGGTTAACTGTAACTAATATTGAAAGAAAAGCTGAAGAGAAAATTGCTGAATTAGAACAGAAGTTGAAAGCTAGAATTAGGCCGGAAAATAGTCAGAGTAGGCCAGTTTAAGTGAATAGCACACACAGGGAAATAGAACTAGGCAAATTCAGTAATCGGCAGGGTTGTCCAATGGAGTTCATGAATACAATAGAAAATAAATTTGGGGAGAGGTTGGAAGATGGTAGTATTGAGTGGTGCCAGGTAGTTGAGATTTTAGAGCTAGCGTTTGTAGGGGAGACAAGAAATTGGTTTGCTGTCTACTGAGACAATTTCGAGAATATTTCAGATTTTAAAGTTAAATTTTGTGAGAAATTTTGGAATGAGGTAATTCAGTCTCAGCATCGTGAGGGAATTGTGTGTGGGAAATATAACCCGAGAGGAAACTACACTATGACCGAGTACTTTTTGGACAGGTATTGACGTGTAAATATCTGGATGGTTTGAAGGAGGAAGGTGATGTAGTCAGGCTATTACTAAGACATTTTCCATATAGAATCAAAGAAGCTGCCTGTATCCAAAATGTTAAATCTATTTCACAAATGGAAAATTTATTAAGTACATTCGATGCTCTAGGAAGAGGTGGTTATGAGGAAAATTTCGGTAGGAACCAGGGTAACCATAATAACAGGCCTAATGAGAATAGGAATCAGGAAGTTCAAGGGAAGAGTGGCGAAGGGGCCAACGTCCAAAATAGGGGGAACCAAAATAATAATAATAATCTGCAAAACCAGTACAGAGGAAATGGGTATGGTACGAACTACCTAGGTAGGAACAATGATTTCAGGGGAAATCAAGGCCGAAATAATGATTTTAGGGGTAACCAAGGGAGGTATAATAATAATAATAATTATAACCAGAACAGGTGTCAAGGAGGGAATCAGCCCAATTGTAATAACGGACAGAGAGATACCGTTAACACAACCCAGAACAACCAGACCAGTGCAGTAGTGAGTAGTACTACACCAAGCGGTAGCAATGCTTTACACACGAACCAGGCTGCGATCTAAGGTCAGAATCTCAGTCTGTAACATGCCCTGTCCATACACTTATACAGGAACCCTATGACCTAAATGTAAGAAATGAATTATTACGTGAACTAAATGTTGAAGGTATTATTCAGGAGGTGGTTAGTAAGAGCCCCATAGTTAAATTTAACGTGTCCGAGGCGTACACAGATGTTTTAATTGATAGTGGTTTCATGAAGAGTTGCATAAGTAGTGCATTTTATGATAAAATGAAAGGAAATGGAGTAAATTTTGAGGAGATGCCAATTAAAAGCACTTTTGTTATCACAGCTGTTGGGAAGAGGTCTAAAGTAATTTCTAAGCAAGTTTTAGTAGACATTAAAATTAATAATCATGTAGAAAAGCAGATTTGTCTGGTAATTCCAAATTTAGTATTCAGTGTTATCTTGGGTTCAGAGTGGCTAAGTAGAGTGTCTGGTAACTTATGTTATGAAGTAGGGAGTTTGAAATTTAAATGGGGTGATTCTGAAGTAGAAGTAGCGTTCAATGACCATATTCAGAGAAGTAGTGTTGCAGGTGTGATTTGTACTTTAAATGAGATATCGCCAGATGTAGAGCGGGGTTCTCCATGTTTTGTGGGCAGAGTGATTACGAACGGTAGTCTAGAGGACTCGTTACGTGATGCTGCATTTCAGGGAAATATAGAGGTGGAACAATGTGTTCGGCTCTATGATGTGTTATTGTGTAATAGGAGAGTTTTTGAGGATCGCATTGGTATGGCCAATTGCTATACACATTCATTGAACGTTATTGATAGGTCAGTATTCACAGGACGTAGATATCCTGTACCTTTCGCTTATCAGAGTGCAGTTGAGGCAGAAATTAACCAGATGCTTGAAGATGGGATTATTGAGCACTCTAACAGTCCATATGTTAATTCTTTGATCACGGTACCCTAGGCCGACGGCACAGTTCGTATTTGTTTAGACGCTCGTTTGGTTAACAGTAGAATTAGTTCAGATCAGCTGAAATCTATGTCGATAGAGGAATTAATGCAAACATTTGAGGGGAAGAAGTATTTCACTTGTGTAGATTTGAGTTCCAGTTTTTGGCAAGTGCCACTCATGTACGAAGATAGACCATTTACAGCTTTTAGTCATAAATATAACCTTTATCAATTTTGTAGAACAACTTATGGGTTAAAGAGTAGTTCAGCAGCTTTAATTAGGGCTTTAAACATCGCATTAGGGGATGACACAGGAGAGTTTGTAACCATTTACGTGGATGATATGGTAATTAGTTCACGCAATTTTGAGGAGCATCTACGTCATTTAGAGATAGTTTTTCAGAAGTTAGATCAGGCAGGGTTCACTTTGAAGCTGTCTAAGTCGTCATTCTGTCAGTCAGAAGTGACATTTTTAGGTCATAGGGTGTCGAGTAGTGATGTGACACCAGAGGAAAGTAGGGTTAGCATGTGTGGACAGTAGCAACAGGGCATCGTTACAGACACTGAGAAATATGCTAGTGGAGCAACGTGATGACATTAAGGATGTGTCATAAAGTGAGTGTGTTTAGCTGGCGAGCCAGCCTATCAAATGAGAATTGTGGTATTTGGTGCGTGGAAGATCTGGTCTTCCAGGCATGCGTATCAGAAGTCACAAAGGGGGGTAGTATGTAAGTAATTGAGAGTTTTTAAGGTACAGGGAAATATGACGGGATTGTCGGATGCTCTTGAGCACTAAAATGTCTCGATACACCAAGGCCAGAATTTGGTAGCGCTGGTGAATTCCCATTTGTCTCCTAGAGATGGGTGAGCGCTTGAACAGGGTATTTTTGCTTAAGGCGTCCACGAGACAAAAGATGGGCCACCAAAAGGCGAGACAGTCCTTCATGAAACTCATACATAACAGCACACGTGATTTCTGTTAACGGCCGCGCCATGTAAGAATTGTAAGTGTGTAATTTAAGGTAATTAGTACAAAGGTATTATTTGAGTGAGGAGAACTGGTCTGAGTTGTGAACTAGTATTAAGTAGAATATGGTCTACGGGAACTTAAGAAGACAGGGCGATTACGGCACAGAAATATTTGGTGTTATATGTAATGCGCACTTACTGTTTTTTTTTCAGTAGTCAATATTAATTTTGTCTAATATACAGAGAGATTAAGTATTATGGTCACGATGCGCTGCCACAATAGTGTGATCGTGTGCTCAGTGAGATCAGTGAGATTAAATTTCACCAGAAGGAAGCGACCTCCAGTGAAATTAGGAAGTTCAGTGGTGATATATATATATATATATCAGAACACCTTTGATGCGTGTGATGTGACATCATATATACACAGTGCTCACACATTATTTATGTATATCTTTCCCAACATAGAGATATTTGAGAGGCGGAAATATCCGTGGAATATTGATCTAAATGAAAAACATTGGACTGATTGCACAGGGCAATCCATAGTGACAACAGACTTTGACGCAAAGTGCGTAAAGAAAATTATGAGTGTATATATATGTAATTTAGGGTGATTTAATTTATGTAATATGTATTTTGGATGGGGATTTTATTAACGTGTCTGGGATAATCGCATGATGGACCGTCGTCACGGTCAATCATCCGATGATCCGAGGCGAATATGTAACGTGTTTTTCGAGGGTATTTTACGCCACTGACATAAGTCAGTAGGAAGCCATTCAATATTTATTTACGCGGCAAATTGTTCAGCCAAGAGAAGGTTTCATGTAACTTATTATTATTATTAAGGTATTTTTTGGAGCGTTTTTTATAAGATTATAAGTATACAGACAGGTTTTCGATGTTATAGAAAACAATATCAAGCGAATTATTACGAACAACATTATCGCGGAAAATTATATGATTACGGAATTTTACGGATTTTTGTCAGAGTTTGTTGAGAGAGATGAGTCACTGGAAATTCGGCTACAGGCTTATTCTTGTCGAGAAGCGTGACGCAAGCGGGGTTGCTGCATCAAGAAAAGGCGAAATGGCCTGGACCGGTAATCTACATCTTCGTCGCGCCGAGTGTATTGACCCTGAGGTGGGGGAGTATCGCGTGGTGGCTCAGCCAATCAGTGGAGAGCGGGCGAGCAGAAGACGGCTCCAGAGAGGGGAGGCGACGAGTGCATATATGGTTAGCGCGCCGAGGAGGCAGGGCGATAATCTTTGTAAAACTTGACCGTTGTGGTTGCTCGTGTGGTTGGTTCCGATGTGATCGAACCATAAATTAACATTGCTACAAGTATTTCTACAACTGACGAAGAAGATGACGACATCCAGAAGGCTATGGGAAGCTCTTCAGCATCAAGTAAGAGGGAAATGCTACGGCAATTTCCAATGGTAAGCGCGAATGACTCAGAACTACATAATCTCTCGTCTCTTTGTTTCATATTCAGTATTTCAGTAACTTCTTAGCTTGGGAATAATAGTAAAATCAGTAATTCATGCGACTCCGTTTTCACGTAATTCTCTTGTGGTAATATTCAAATCGTAACGCTCCAATTTAGAATTTATTATTATTATTATTAATTTTGCCATACTTGTTTTTTTATATAATAAATTCATATCTTATAACTATGCAATCTTTGCTTTCAGTAGGTAGCATTAGATATAGACCAAATTCCTTCTCCTGATACAATTGTTAGTTGGGTTAATGATCAAATCATACCACGATCTGAGTGCGAAGAATCTTAAAGGTGTTCTACCAGAGCTAGGTGTTGTTAAATATAAATTTAGATTTCAAAATAGCGTTGAGCTCTTGGCGCCCATTAATACAATAAATCTTAGTCAGAGTAAATATTTCAAAGTGCCAGAAACATGGATATACCAGTTTCGGGCCTCTATTAACGTTTGTTCGTTATTAATGCGAGAAGAGTGAATCATTAATTATTTTCATAAAGAAATGACGTGGTCTTTACAATAAAACATTCTCAGTCATGCTTTTTATCCTTGTGTCGTGGATTTAAAGATTCCCTAGTTCTAGTGATTTCGTTTCTATGTGGATGCGAATGGTTGATGGCTTCACCTGGTATTCATGTTTTGTGTGGACGTGTTCGACTGGAGGTGTTCACATCCCGATGATTGGATTTCAGCGTAATCTATTTTTAAAATTTACAGGGTTATCGTACCTTGAGAATACATTTGCCTTTTGCGCACTTTATAACGATCAGAGGTGCTCTACGCGCGTTCATTTCAAATGGACGGTAATTTACCGCGGGCGCGGATGAAGGTTAACCGTCGCTAGAATCCTCAATCCTCACGCCGTCATTTTGTTTTGTGGGCTATTTGTATGTTCTATATCATGGTGCCTTGTACTTTTTGAATTTTATTTTGCAGTTGTGCAACTTGGTACAGAAAACCCGGGTTCGATTTTTGGTTCTGCTTTCTGTGTTCCATTATAAGGAATTGTGTTTTTTTGTTATAAGCAATGTTATTACTCTGTGTTCTGTCATAGCAACAAGCGATCAATGCTAATAAACTTTGTACTATTATAGGGACTTGAACTATTTTTTCTACAGGCACATATATGTCAAAATATCCAAAAGTTGAAAGTTAGTATGTATACAGAACAAGCTGTCTTGCACTCACTGTTATGTGGCCATTTGGTCTTAAGTATGCCTGTGCAAGTAAACAAAAGTTGAAAGTTAGTATGTATACACAACACGCTTTATTGCACTCACTGTTAGATTTGGCTAGGTGTTCCAGTCTGTGACAGGTATAAAATGGAGGCCCTAATGTTGGGATTGCTAGTGTTCTGCAAGCTACTGAGAGAGAAAGTTCAAGCATTATGGCTAACGTATCAACCTCACTCTGTGAAAAAATGTGGTAGAGCTTTCACTCCAGAATCAAGTGGTAAAAGCCACATAAATTCATGTGGAACCTTTTAACAGTGTAAAAAAAATGCAGTAGTCTGGTGGTCACGAAAAACTAACAAGCGTAGATAACGAAGGAGCGAGCCTACAAAGAATACTCTTGTGTCAAGAGTTCCTGATGGAGAGGGAGTTGTGGTCTATGAATCGGCATTTGCAGACCGAATGCGATATTACTTTATTCGATGTGAAACGTGTGATGACGCGGAATCATATGACGTATATCTCGAGGAAGTGAAAGAGCGGGTAATTAAGCTTATAAAATAAGAACTCATTTTCCATAATTCAATAAAGATGATTTTATGCTCAAATGTTTGTTTATCAACGTGCACGAGGAGGTACATGATCGAGCTTTTAAAACGAAGAATGAGGCTGTTTTTAAGGGAACGGACCTAAAGGAATTTGTTATGAAACCGTTTAAGAAAATATACTTGGAATTACATAAATCTGAAATGAAAGGTAGTGGTTGGTCTCTGTTGTGTGTAGATGGTTTGCGGGTTAGAATAAACAAGTATAACCCTCTGTATACCTACAACTCCCTAAAAAGTTAGCGCTAAGGAAGAATGTATAAACAATAACAACAATGATGACTCTTGTTTCTTCTGTGCAACGCTGTCAAAATTTATTGAAAGTGTTGCTGACTGTGTTTGCAATTACAAAGGTTTGCAAGATAAATATGACTTTTCGGATATCACATTTCCCATGGCTATTCATTCTATTAAACATTTTGAAAAAAGAAAAATATTTCTGTCAACGTTTCCTGTTTAGATTATAAACATAACGTTATGCCGTAAAAGATTGTTGATGAAGTGTTAGCAAACCATACCAATCTGTTGTACATTACCAACAATAAAGGCTTAGGACACTATGTTTACATAAATACTTTATCGGCCTCGTCCACAGTGAACAAACGAAACTCCATAATGTCTCGGCTATATGCATGCCCTCCTTTTCTCATTTCGATTACCAACACGGGCGAAGTGCTGCCAAGAAACTAGAAGACCATAAAATATACTGTCTTGACCAACAAATTGCTCGTGTAAAATTACACGATGGCAGTTTCAAATTGTGTTTTAGAGATGTTCACCATAAGGTTTAAGTTTCTTTGAATGCCTCTTGAAACCTGTTCAATCTTGTCTATCTAGGGACGAAGCGAGTTGGAATATTTCCTATCAGGATCATGAACCCACGAGCTTCAGTGTATATTTCAAAAGCAGATTCCTCAATCAAAGCCATACAATTCGGTTTACATAGAGAAACTATACCACGGACCTAATGCAGTCAAGGAGTTAATTAATTATTTAACAAGCTTGGCTCGCACATTAAGTTTTGTGCACGAAGAAAAACTGTCTTTGAACGTGACAGAGGAGCAAGAACGCGGCTAAGGCTTGTTGCATATGTGGAAGAGAATGTTATCATGAAAATAATTACCAAGTGAGAGACCACTGTCACATCACCGGGGAACACCATGGCTGTGCACATAACAATTGCAATTTTAAATGTAAACAAGTCACATTCTTACCCGTGTTTATACATAATCTCCAGAATTATGATATGCATTTTATTGTAAGAGAACTATGTTCAACACCGGGGAGAGAGACAGCTATTCAGAACACTAGTGGAAAGTACATTTCCGTCACGAAATATATTCAAGATGAATCTGTGCGAATTAAATTTATAGACTCCTTTTGTTTCTTGAATAGCCGAAAACTTAGAACAATTTCCTGAAACAATCAAACATTTTTGAGAAAACGATGCTTCGTTAATGAGGAGAAAGTGCGTTTTTCTCTATGAATACATCGACTCACGGGGTAAATATGAAGAAACGAGTCAACTTTGAAAGGAAATATTCTTCAACAAATTACAAGGGGAAAATATTAGCGATGAGGACTATGAACATGCAAAGGACTATGAACATACGGAACCTTTTATAAGTGTAACAAAAAAGCAAGGAAAATTTTTCGAACTCATACAACGCACAACGCCACGAGGAGTCTTGTGGTCTAGAGGAAGGTTACAAGCCTGTCCTAGTTTGTTCAGCTCATTTCAATCATCCATCATGGGCTAATATTTTAGTGTCTCTATTTAAAGAGAATATTGTATATATGCTCTAAACTCTGTATAATTGTGTATGATAGATCAAAAATTCATTATTAACAGCCCCTATGTTGCTGAGCATGACACATTTATTTATTTATTTAACGTATGGTATTTAGTGCCCGGAGTGTCCGAGGACACGTTCGGCTCGCCAGAGACTGTAGCTGCTTCAAGCGGACACCCATAGGGTGAACTACAAGTTCCATTCAATTTCAAGTAGTTCCAACTTTCGCTACCAGATATCCCTGACACGGAGTGGTGAAATTTGGAACTTTAATAGAGCGTTACAACGCAATCTAACCTAGAAATTTAGCTTCACTCAAGTTTAGTTAGTGGAAGGATCTGTTACTTGCCATAAATCTATGACATGGGACCACCGGCTTTACTTCCCCTCCGACGCATACTGCAGGATTTTAACTTCTTAAAAAATTGACGCCTTCGGCCGGGTTTGAACCCGCGATCTTGGGTACCACAGTTCAGCAAGAGATGAGTAACTCTTTGATTGTATATTCTATGAATTCCTTGGCATTTTTATTTCTTTGCTGTTCATCGATGATTTTTTCAATGCTCTTTAAAGCATTCTCGTAGTCTTTAGCCTAGTAATTCAAATTATTTGCCGCCCATTTCTTCGTCTCGTTTACAATGTCTCCATATAAGCTAAGCTAACATAGGTATTTTTCGCAGTGTTCACAAACACTACAGACTCTAGACACTTTTGATCAATCCAGGAATTAAATGCCGAGCTAAATCCCAACCAACGTACATAGGCGTTCAGCCCTTCTTACGTAAAACCTTCTTTACTAGATAATGCTTAGGCTAGTGTGTTAGCTTGAGTTCTTCTAGATAAAACCTGCCTTTAATGGGCTCATCACTAACGTCTACCGGCAAATAAGTAACAGGTTGGCCAAGTTTCACTTCTTTAATATGAAACAGCTCAGTGCTCCAATTGGGGAATATCCTTTGTCGAATACGGACTTGTGTTGACTGATGCGAACGTGGTTGCCTACTTGAAGGTAGTGGCGTCAAGTATCGACTGTTTTTATGGGATTAAAGAGCCTGTCCAGCCGTGGAATACTTTTTTTTTTACGAGACGAGGCTTTGTGCCAATGGTCCTGTGTTTGGTATCGTTGTAACGTGTCACCAGCACTGCTATTAAGTCGACCCAGCGATAGGACCCCTGTGCTGTAAAGTCTCGCCACGTGCGTGATTTTAACGTTAGATTGAAACGCTCTACCACTCTTGCTTTTGCGTTGCTGTACGAGGTGTACATCCCTCCGTTGTCCGGTCCCAAGCCCGGAATGAGAAAGAAGGAGATATAGGTGGGTTGAATGAATGAATGAATGATCTTGTGGCCTCCGGAGAGGCCAAGTGCAGGTCATTCTAGAGGACGCCCACGGGCGACCTGCGCGTCGTAATGAGGATGAAGTTATGATGATACACCCAGTCCCCGAGCGACGGGAATTAACCCCAGGAGATTAAAATCCCTGATGGCTCGGCCGGGAATCAAACCCGGGGCATTTTGGGCCAGAGCCAAGCGCGCTAACCATTTAGCCACAGAACCGGACATAGGTGGGTTGGTAACTAGCTTGTAAGGACAGCTAACGCCGAGTGTTGAGCGGCGGTAAATATCTCAGCTCCTAAGGTAGGCCAATGGCTTTGGGCGGAGGAGCCGTCTTAGGATTGGGTGTTGGCCCCCAGTGGAGGAAATGCCAATGAAGTCCAATGTGTATCGACCCAACAGCAAAGCAGGCGGAGGAGGAACGGCTGTGGAGGTGAAAGAGGTCATGCCAGATGGCTTGGCTGTCAAGGCGCAACTCAATTATATTTTGAGTCTGCGGCGTTCCTTTGCATTTCTGGTGCTGGAAACTGCATGTCTCATACAGTCATTGGCTCTAGGACCCTAGTGTGTGGGTCACTCCCTGAAAGTTGCGATCCACCTTAAACAAACTCAGGTGTATGGCATTCCTTCCTGATGTTTCTCAACAAGGCCAACGGCGATGGGATAAGTATGACGGAAACAGGTTGGGATAAACTGGAGACTTCTAGTCTGGACCTGCACTTTGGCGGCAGATGTATGATGGTCGCCTTCCTGAGATCTGTAACTACTCAGGGATCCGGTCCTGCATCTGCGACAGTGCAGGCCTATTTAGTATCACCGCTGCCAATCCTGAAAGGGGAAGGCCCTAGAGAATGTGGCCTAAAATTGGTAGTTACTTCCAAAACCTGTCTGGGAAGCCGCACTCATAGGGTTACCCCAAATTGCGGTCAAATTTTCAAAGAAAGATATCTACATTCATCACTATTGGTGCATGAAACGTCAGAACATTATTAGACAACGATAAGAGACCAGGAAGGAGAACAGCTCTCATCAACCATGAGCTGAACGGACTTAACTTTGATGTCATTGCTGTCAGAGAAATCGGATTCGCGAGAGAACGAAAAATAATTGAGAATTCATCAGGCAACACCATCTTCTGGAAAGGAAAGGAGGAAAATGAACGTCGCATCTAAGGTGTGTTTTTTTTTGGTAAAGACCAAATTGGTGAATGATCATCGATTCATTCCCATTGCAGTAAATGAAAGACTCACGACTCTCCGCAACCTCTTGAAGGAGGCAGGTTCATCACTCTCATCTCTTCATATGCCCCCAATCTTACGGATGACGAGGATTCTAAGAACCACTTCTACCACCAAATGAACACAGTCGTCACTAAGGTGCACTAATAGGAGATTTCAACGCCAGAGTGGGGAGGGACAGCCTCTTTTGGGGAAAAGTCATGGGTAAACATGGATATCGGAACTGCAATGCTAATGGTCTGTTACTTCTTGGCCTGTGTGCTGAGCGTGAGCTCTTTATCACCAATACCCAGTTCCAACCGCCAAATCTCTTCAAAACCACATTGGCATATGATTGAGTATGTCATTACTCGACAGTGCGACAAGATTGATGTCCTAATCACGAAAAAAAGCCCGTAATATTGATGACTTCTGCACAGATCATAAACTTCTAATAAGTCGATTCAGGATTTCTATCCATAAAAAGCCACGCACCCTTTTCATGAATAAAACAAAGAAGAAGTTCAACTCTAAGCTTCAACTTGATGGCGTTGCCACAGAATATCAAAACTCTGTTCTAGAACAACAAATATGTAGAATGAGAATGGACTGCACTTCAAACTGTCATTACAGATTCTGCACAGAAAGTCATTGGCTATGAGGAAAGGAAGAGACAAGACTGGTTTGAAAATAACAATGAAGAAACCTTGAACCTCGTCAAAGCTAAACGGGAAGCCTATCTATCTGTTTATCAAGATCCATCCTCCAGAGAGAAGAAACGGAAGTGTCAGTCTGAAATCAGGGAAATAAAGCACAACTGGTGGCAACAAAAAGCTATGTAAGTACAGAAATTCTCAGATATCAGGGACTCACTCAACTTCTACGCTGGACTGAAAGAGCTGTATGGACCGATCCGATCATCATCAGGAACCTTGAAAGCTGTTGATAACTCCACCATTCTTAAAGACAGGCAGAACATCTTGAAAAGATGGAAAGAGCACTGAGGTTCACCCTCGAACCGCAGTTCTACTGCTGCTGACGATTTTCTTCAGCATATCCCTCAACATACTCCCCAGACCTAGATGGACACTCCTCCAAACTTCAAAGAGTTTATGAAAGCTCCCTGCTGAATGAAAACAGGGAAGGCTCCAGGATAAGACAACATTTCTCTTGAACTCATTCAATGTGGAGGCTTTCCTCTAAAGACCAGGGTAATTTGGGAAACCAAAAGTGTTCCTGCTATCTTGAAAAACTCCAGAATAGTCACAATCTACAAGAAAGGTGATCGCGGTATCTGTGGCAACCACCGTGGTGTTTGGCATAGCTGGAACAATATTTGCACGAATCTTACTGAATCGACTTTAGTTGTTTCCGAGCGGTTACTACCTGAATCTCGGTGTGGGTTTCAGGCCTCTCGTGGTAGAATCGAGATGATCTTCTGCGAAAGACAACTCCAGGAGAAGTGCAGAGAACAAATAACACCTCTGTTCATAGTGTTCTATGACCTTGAAAGGGCCTTTGAAACAGTTCCTTGTAGCGCTCTGCGGATGGTATTGAGGCGCTTAGGATGCACTGAATATTTTGTAAGTTTGATCCAAGATCTCCATGAAAGCATGGTTGTTCAGGCAATATATCATAATTACATCTCAGAGGAATTTCCAAATACAAATGGACTCAAGCAAGGATGTGTACTTGCACCTACACTTTTTACCCTGTACCTGGCAGCTATGCTTTGTGAGACATCGCCTGCAAACAAATCAGGTGTGGAAATTAAATATCGGTATAACGGGGGGCTATTCAAGCAGACCAGACTCCACTTCAGAAGATTAACCTACTCCACTCGTGTCACAGAATTGCAATATGCAGATGGCAATGCTTCTCCAGCCCACACCCCAGAAGAGCCTCAGCAGTCTGCCAACTGTCAACATTCAGAAGACCAAAGTGCTAACTCAGCCATCTCTTGGAACCATCCTCCCAGAGTTTGATATCAACATATCTGGCTCAGCTCTGAAAAGGGTGGAACACTCCTTGTACCTTGGTAGTACTCTATCAGCGAACTTTACCTCTGAGAAGGACGTGGTAAACAGAATACAGGCTGCCCGTGTGGCTTTTGAACGTCTCTCACATCGTGTGTTCCTGAACTATGATCTAAGTATCTCCTCGAAAGTATTGGTATACCAAGTTGTTTTAATTTCTACATTACTCTACGGATGTGAAATCTGGACCCCAGATCGAAAGGACATCAAGAAACTGGAACGTTTTCATCAACAAAAACTTAGATCCGTAATGAACATCAATTCGGATGACTATATAACTAATATAGCAGTCCTTGAGAAAGCAATGCTAAACAGTATTGAAGCCACCACCATTGTTGGTTATTGATATGGATGGGCAGACCATATCCATCGTATGAGTGACAGCAGACTCCCACGGCAAATCCTGTATAGTGCAATCACCACTGGCAAGAGGCCATGTGGTGCTTCCTTAAAAGACATAAAGACCAACTTAAGCAGACCTTGAGAAATGTAGAGATAAACCCAAATATTTGTCATACTCCAGCACTGGATCGCCCTCGCTGGCGTGCTACCATATCAGCTACAATTGACAGTTTGAGCAGGAACGTCGAAGACAGGAAGAGGAAATTCGCCAGTGGTAGAAGAAACGTCAGACAGTACCACGTCCTCCACCCTCCATCCAATGCAACATATGTGGCCGCATGTTTTATGCAGGAATTGGTCAGATAAGCCAGCGGCGCCATCTTAATCGTCTAGAGTAAGGATTATGGACCTGCAGTCAAGAAACGCAAACTCGGGTACGAGTATCGGCCGACAACGACGTGGTGTAGCCTAATGCTTAACGCCTACAGACTGTAAATAGGTAGAGAAATACTAGTTAAAAACTCTTTACCCTGGTCTCTTTGCAGGAGCTTGGGTTTCCGCCTTGAACTCTGAACGACGCGCTTAAACGCCTCGGTTACTCTTTGCCCGGTTTTATTAAGCACAGGTTCTACGAATGACATTTGTGAGTAAACATCGATGACAGTCAGCATGTACTTGATACCGTTGTTGGTTTTACCTTATGGGATCATTTCAACGAGATCGGCTTGCCAGAGTTCGTCCACGCAACGTGAAATAACTTTTAGTCGCTTATAATTACGTCTAGCAGGGATGTGCAACTCGCGAGCAATTCCCGTCTTGATCGGTGAGGGCTTTAACAATGATTTTGGCATGACGAAGCTCCTCTTCTATCTCTTTCTTGCGATTTTTTAAAAAACTTGTCAACTAAATAACCTAGTAAATTTATTACAATACGTTAAAAGTCTATACTGCAATCCATGCCTAGTCGGCATTCTCCTGTCACTTACTCTCACATGCACAAGGCTATACAGTAATTCACTATTTAAACACATGTATCAAGTGATCGTTGTCTTGACCTATACTGCAATGCAATATTCTAAGTACTTGCATAAAGTGAAAATTGTTTTGGTTTACAGTACTTAAAACACATGTTAGACTTTATGCATGTATTAGATCATATTGTACTACTCTACAGGACCTGTCTGCCCAATGTTTTCCTCTCTACAAGTCTTGTCTACCCACACTGGGTAAGCTAGTCTTTTGAAAAAAAAAAGAACATACAGGATTTTACTTCGTGCAACTTTGGATCAGGAGCAAGCTATTTACGCTTTTAATTTGGGTTACAGAAGGATCATTCGGGGTTAAGGACACATTGGAGGGGGGTTTGAAGTAATGGATGTTCCTTACAAGACTCATACATATTCTTATCCATGCGGCATGTGTATTTCCTCCAAGCATACTTCTAAAAGACAGAAATAGCTCCCGTCAACAGACTGACAAACGTTTCTTAAATATTTCTAGACAGAGAGAACTCTGAATGAGAAAGGATAATTTATGGGCTGCAAAGTAGAAAGTGAATATAATATCTACTTTCATGACGAGACACATACAATAAGACACACATCTGACCTTACCAACAGAACTTTGAAACTTACAGCTATCCACGCTTAAAGCGGAAGATAATATTTTATGTTTGTTGAACACTTACTCATTTAATGGATTCCCACTTCCATCATCTTTGCGTTCCTGGATTTCTTTTTTCTCATCCTAGGGATAAGATGGAATAATTTATTTCTGTGCTACCACCTTAAACGTTTACACACGTAACACACCAGGTAATTGTACATCACTTCTCAGATGAAGTGAAGATATATACGCTTAACGTACGGTCCATCACATCTTACTGCTAGAGATGAACATTATACAGATAAGTGGTTATAATCCTCAGTTAAATTAAATGCTAGAGGGAGTCTATTGTAGAGTATGTAACATCAATATTGTTGCTATATTATGCTGGTAACTACATGAATTGTACGTCTGCTAGAGTGAGAGAGATCATAATGGGTAACTAGTGAAACATGATAGTGCCAAACATATGCTAGCTTCACATAATGTACCTTCCCAAATGACATATAAGATGCATCCCATTATAGCTCAGTGATCAGAGCAGCATCGCACAAAGGTGGTGCTGGCAGTACAAATTACAACCAAGCAGTTTTGTCATCAACACAGTTGTAAAAATACCACTCTTTATAGTGAAATGCTATTAGGTGTCTTGTAAAGAGGCATAATGATACTTACCTCATTCAGATCAGCAGATGGTGTTTCAGTTTTACCGCAAGGAATTAGCTCAGGAATAGAAGACTCCTCAATCTTAATGTCCGTGTGAAGGTCTGTATCATTCTGCAAAGAAATGACTTGTTTTACAAATATGATCCTTTGCGTAGGTGGAATAGAATCGAAGCAAGATGGCGGATAAGTTAGAAATACGTATTGAATGTGCTCTTTAAACGCTTCAAGATATCGGCGAAGCCGTAGAATATATGAAGAAGAAACGAAAGAAGACATAGCATAAGCAGTAAGTGTTATCAGGAATTATATCTTAGCACGGAATTCAAATGTGGCTCATGATATCAATGAAAAGGACAAGTCTGAAAGACAGGTTATCAAAGATCACATAGAAGCTTTTAGCAGGGAAGACATGTGGCGCTGTATGGCGTTCATCCGGTGCAAGTAAATAGCCTGCAACTAACGACACCAAGTGGTCACGTAATTGAACATCAACAAAGCAATAGCATAACGGGCAATAAACACACAACGCAATCTGAAGGGGGATTAATGAATTCCAACAACGAAGCTTCCGTCACTGGTACTGCAATACAGGAAAGCATTAGCATAAAATCTCCCAACAGCTTCACTCAATGATGCAATCATTCTCAAACAATATAAAAAGCTTGATAAAAGAAGAAATAAAAACAAGATGTTCAGCAGAGAACATATAGCCTACTTTCTCCTAAATGTATGGGTATCTTTATGACTCTTTGTCCTCATTCCTAACACAATCACCTCTACCACCATGTATTGTTTGTTTTCTTTTATATTGATAATTAGCCAGTAAGTATACTTGATGATGATTGAATAACAAAACTACTAACTTATTGTAATGCATTCACGTCCGTTAATCTCTATATTAAGCCAGCCTGCAAAGTTAAGAATCTTCCGCGCCGATCACAGTAGGTTGGTGCTGCGATCTATCAGTGAATTAATCTTTATCTTGTACTCCTATGCACTGCCATCGTAATGTAATACGATGGCAGTGGCCTATGGGTGTTGAATGAGTAGGCAGTTTAAAGTAGCCAAGAGGGAGGCGATCCAGCAGGCAATGTTTAAAGGTAATCGGAGCGCGATCGTGGCTAATAGTTGAACTACCAGTATTACAAAATTGCCATACTTCAGGAGGCCAGGTATTTACACAGCGGTATGTTTGGAACAATATTACCCACATAACAGCACCGTACAGAGGCATTAAGAAGGCTGTGGTTAATGACAACGTGTATCTAGTTCTTCTATTCTCCTTTTCCTAATGTCTTCTGTTTATGTGCGATGCTGGGACTGTGATTTTATTAATAAACGAGTGTATACTTTAGCCTCTCCTTTGAGCTAAATGACATTGTATTCAGTATCTGTGGAAAGAGCTCGTGCACATCATTTGTAAAAGAATTCAAGAAAAATAAGAAGCTAACTGTAGCAGTACTCGATCCCCAGCCAACTGCGTGTCAGACTAACACGCTAGCCCAGAGCTAACACTATCCTTAATATCATGGTGTTCTTAACTGACATTAGATACAAACTGTTGGCAAAGAATGACTTTAAATAAACGATTTCTTCACTGCAGTACATCTTCATTAAAGATCATTTCATACAAAGTTTATATTATTGTATCAGTAGGGTATATCACATACAACATACTAAAACTACTGAAATATAAGACAGGCACATGAGGACAGCTGCCATCTTGTCGTGTGACACAAACGGCTCAGCTCTTTTAAGCCACTCATACAGTATAATATTATAATATTAAATTATAATAAATAACGGATCACGACCTTCAGGATAGCTTAAACCACCCTAGGCTCGATAATCCGAATTAGTGGGTCTTAAGCTATTGATTAAAATGGTTGCATAATTCACACGGCCGCCATCCTGAAATGGCATGGCCGATGACCTTGAATTTTGGGTGAAAGACGCGTCCTATATAACGGTATGTTGTCACCAAATTTGGTAGAGATCGGATGATTAGTTTAGCCGTAATTTGATTTTACGTTTTGAACGTTTGAGTGGCCGCCATTCTGTTTTAGTAAAGATGGCGGCGATATAAAGTATGACACTGAGGTGCCCTTTGCTAGTGCTACCTCTGTACCAAATTTCGGTCGATTCGGTTTCACCGTGTTCGAATTGATAGGGGGGGACAGACATTCAGAGTACACACACACACAGACTCACCCACACACATACACACACACAGACAGACACACAATTTTTCGCCCTGTGTTGATCTACCAGTCTACTTTCATTTTTTGCAAAAATCGAAAGTAGGCTAATTACTTTGGAACAGAAGCAGAATTCCTATCTCAACCATTTCAACGATGAAGAAAACGAAAACTAGCCTTAATATATTTTCTGGCTCTAATATCCCTGGGACGGAAGGTGCAGAAATAACGGACCTTACTGTAGAAGATGATATGATACCGTCAATTAACGATACTACAGTCCCAGGAAGAAAAAGATGTAGAAGCAGATATAACTAATTAACAGTGGACAATAGTAAACCGTAGAAGGGAACGTCCATTAAGACAGCAACCATTCATAACAGTTACTGGATCAGGAGACGAAGACTTGCATGCAGCAGATAGGAGAGCATGGATCTTTGTGGGTTGAGTAAAACCTGCGATAACTTCGGAATCTATTAAACATTTCCTTTGCTAAGAGGGGTATCAAGGAGAATGTGATATGCGAAGAGGTGACAACAAATGGAAGTAAAGAAATCTTTCAAACTAGGAATTCCTCTTGACTGTCTTCAAAGGGGAACTGACGCTGAGTTCTGGCCAGTGGGGATCACTGCCAGACATTCTCGTTTCTTTCGGAGGAACGAAGGGGGGTTTCTTGGATAAGGCACTAAAGAAATGTCCAGAAATTTATAAAGACAATGAAGCAAAATAATATTTATCGATAATGCTGTGGAACATAGAAGGATTAAAAGGTGCATTAAATATAGTCCCAGGAGATTTCTTAGTGGGATATGATATAGTAATTCTAACGGAAACGTTTCTAACAGACGAATGGAAACACCCAGATTATTATTGCACACATCTTCACGCAAAACAAGGGGAAAGAGGAAGACCAACTGGAGGCATAACAGTCCGTAAAAAACCTAGTCTAACACCAATAATCTCTACTGCCCAAAGGGAACATACCCGTATGTTTGAAACTAATATCATTACAATAATTGCAGTCTATTTCCAGCCGAACAAAACAGCTACTGACATACTAGATGAAATAGGTCAGTTGTGCGTCCAGAGTGATCAGAACAAGCCAATAATCATAGCTGGAGATTTAAACTGTAGACTGGATATTCAGAGTTACAAAACAAAGCTATTAATGGATAAGCTAGAAGAGGAATGCTTCCTCCTTCAAAATAAAACCAATATTCCAACATACATATCCCATAATGACAAAAGCACAATAGACATCGCTCTAATTAAGAGTCCAATTGTGAGTGTTATAACACCTGTATGGACAGTAACTCACACCCCGTTGCGAAAACATATTCCCATGCAGATAAAATTACAAGGTGATTGGCGAATAACACACATACCGGCAGAAGAATTATTCTCAAGAAAAATAGACATTGGGAAGGTAGAAGGCAGATCAGCGGACACAGAAAATATTGAAGAGCTAATGCTAGATTTCAGACTAACGGAAGCAATGCAAAGCTTGGAATACCTTCTTCGACAAGCCTCAACGCCTAGGTATAAAAGGATAGGAAAACAATGGTTTGACAGGGAGTGCTACATCTTACGTAGGGAAGTACTAGATACTCTCCATCACTTGAGACAGAGCCCTACTAATCCGATAATCCTGCAAACATATTCTGAAATGAGAAGAAATTACAAGAAAACGTTAAAATAAAAGATGAAAGTATTTTGGGAAAGAGAGGGAAAGATACTGGTGGACGAAGCTACAAGAGAACCATATATTGCAATATGCAACAAGAAACAAACACAAACACATTATATTATTATGAGAGAGAGGGAGACTCATTTTGTCAGCATACTAAACAAAAAACTCCAGAGGGATATACCAGAAAACACTCAGCAACTGGCCCAACAAATCCAGGCGGAGTGGACACCATTAACCACAACCGAAGTTTACAATGTCATAAACTGCACAAAAATTAAAAAAGCTATAGGACCTGATAGATTATATAGTGGGTATATAAAAGCTGCAGGACCTGATAGATTATATAGTGAGTATATAAAAGACACTGCTCACATACGTTTACCATTGTGGACAAAGCTGTACAATAAATGCATTGAAATGGCCTCCATACCTGCGCAGTGGAGACAGTCCATCATGAGAACAAAGGAGACCCCAGTGATCCAAATAAAAACAGAGGTTTTGCTTTGGAAAATATCCCCTCCAAAATATTCACGAGAGCAATAACAGAAATAATTCAAGAGACCGTAGAAGACCATCTTCCGGAAACTCAACAAGGATTCAGGAAGGGAAAATCGAATTTGGCTGCTATTGAATTCCTGTTACAAAATGCTTGGGAAGCTGTTGAAGTATTAATATTTTGCAAAAGTTCCGCCTAATCAATACCTTTATTGTACTAAATATAAATGATCACTTAGTGGTAATTGCTACATGTTTCGGGGCCTAATTGTATTGGCCCCTTCATCAGCCTATATAGATAAAAAGTCAAGGTAAATACGTGGTCGGATAGCTAAACACTCATAAAACATTCCCTTCAAAAAACCTTCTTATGGTGCACCATAATGAAAGGGGAAAGATGTTCATCCAAAGAAACATAAGGAAATAAAATACATAAATAAAAAAAGAAAGAAAGAAGGAAACAAATAGTTGAAATTTGGGAAGAAAAAAAAACACTCTAAAATTTGACCCTTTCTTGTTGATCACAGAAATTGTGCACTCTTCAAGCAGTCCCAAATCTTCTGAAATACAGTATGTGGACGACAATAACACATTTGAAATAAACCATACGCTATTCCGTGGATTGCAGATGTCAACGAAGGGAATGTTTTATGAGTGTTTAGCTATCCGACCACCTATTTGCCTGGACTTTTTATCTATATAGGCTGATGAAGGGGCCAAAACAATTAGGCCCCGAATCATGTACCTATGACCACTAAGTGATCATTTATATTTAGTACAATAAAGGTATTGATTAGGCGGAACTGTTGAAAAATATTAGTACTAATTGTTGCATCAATACGGAACCATAATGAACCATTCAAATACTAAAAAGCTTTTGAAGGGAAAGAACAACTGTATACTGTGTATATTGACTTTACCAAAGCATTTGACCACATAAATAGAAGCTTAGTAATGAAGAAATTGAAAGAAGTCTTAAACGAAAATAGCATACGGACACAAGTCATAGAATCAATACTGCAATGGAATACAATGCGAGTCTCAGACAGTCTCTCAATATCAGAGCCAATACTTCAAACAAACGGAGTTCTACAGGGCGATCCGCTAAGTCCTTTGCTTTTCATTCTTGCTGCGGAGGAAGTACTAACAATAATCCAAAGAGAGGGCATAATTTCTTGCGCCTATGCCGATGACATAGTAATTGCATAAATAAGTGACAATATTACAAAAAACGTAAGTGATGTAGAAGAATGGTGCTACATATGAGAGTTTGAAATAAATGTTCCAAAAACAGAAATGATGGTATTCCGGAATGGAGGAAAAGTTCCTGCAACAGCAAAAATCTACATACAAGGACAGCAACTAAAGATCACTCCATATTCCAAGTATCTAGGAGTCACATTTCTAACAACCGCTAAGTGTTTCGCAAAACATGTATTAGAAAAAGCTACACATGCAATAATGGCTATGGATGGAATAAGTTATATAAGATCCCTCAGATTAGAGACAGCAATATCTCTATTTAAAGCAAAAATACTGCCAATATTGTCGTATGACTTAGAAATTATCTGGCCGTATCTCTCAATGAAAAACCTCTCCTCATTAGAAAGGGTAAAAGCAGTAAACATTAAGAAAGCAATTGGAGTTTCAAAGACAACAAGATCCTGATTAGTTTATCTCCTGGCAAGAGAATCCTTCCTCATAGGAGATCTTAGAACACAAATACATCTACCCACACATATGCATCAGTGAACCTATTGGCAACACTCATCCAAAAGCGAGAAGACGTATATCCGGAATTTTTTGCATCTGGCGCCATGATTGATCGATCATGGACGACAGCAAACTCTGAAAGGCGTCACGTCTATACAAGAATGGTAGTACACGGCTTCCATCACATCATTTGTCATCACAAGACGTATCATGAGCCTTCAATTACATGCAAGTATCAACTGTGTGGACATACATGCGATCACTATGACCACTTGGAAATCTGTACAAAAAGAACAAGGACAATCAGTGATTAGGCGAATCAATAGAAATTAAGTTTATATAAATGGTATATTAGTAAACATATGGTCACTGAAGAAATCAAGGAATAAAATAACATATCAATGGTAATTGAAAACCTCATTCATACCTTTGTAACATCAACCTCACAGATTTCGCGGAGTTTACTTCAGAAAGCATTTCAGTTCGTATACACTCGAGAAAAGTAGGGCAGGCATATTGTTACTAGCATCTAGTGTGTTGTAACCTTGCCAAGTTACAAAGAGACTGAACCCGTTCTCTGGGGAGTTACGGATTTTATTAATGTGATGTGTATATTTTTATTTTAGGTCTTTTTATGTCTTATAATTATTTATCAGAATGTATATTATGACGTGCTTGATTAACAAGTAATTTGTTTAGCTTTTAAGTATTGTATTTTAGCAGGATCCAAATCTAGGGAAGTTGGAATATTTTAACATTGGGATAATCTAAAAGTTTTGTAACAGCAAAAGGCACACGAACAAGGAAGTACGAGTTGGTGCTCTAAGACAGGGTAAAACCCGAGCGCCAGTAAGGGTGAGTCAGGGGCGAGACTTGGCATTTCTGTACGAGCGAGGACGATGGACTGTGTTCCATATTTGGTGATGTTGAGAATCAGGCGTTGGGGTTGGTTGGAGTCAGTGGATCAACCCAGGTAAACCGATGTATTGGTGGGGGATGATGACGGTACTTAGATTTTGTGGAAGCCAGTGGGAGACTCTTATTTCAGACCGCGTGTGGAGCGGGTCTCAGATTTAGGACTCCGGACGGGAGTAAACTTATTCTTCGGTACTCCATGGGGGTAGGACTTGTTTTTTTTTGGTTTTGTGTGTTGAGGAAGAGACATTACAGTATAATACTAGTCGTGTTTGATACAATAACCAAGTTGCTGGCTATAAGTTCTTGATGGAATGATGAGCCTAGTCTTAAGTATATCGCCAAGGTTACTTATTTCGAACAGCACAAAGTATTGTAATCTGATATCTGTACATCTGTAGTTCAACTATAGCGGCAAATTATTCGTACAGGAATGCTGGTCAAATATGTTATGCATTATTAAATTCACAAGCGGAGTTAATGCGACGATCCAAAACGGATTCCAAGCATTTGTATGAGACTAGATCCACGACGCAAATTAAATCGTTGGATGCTAGTTACAAAAGTAACGAACATAATATTCATCATAACAGTAGAAACGGCGTGTGAAACAAAATTAATTGTGCTGCGAGTAATGGGACTAATTCTTTGGGAACAAATTACCCCAGAATTAGTAGAGATAGGTCACCACTGCTGAAGCCAACATCTGTAAGTACCGGTCAACTTTATTCCTGAGGGTCATCTATATCATGTCATATGTGTATCTGTGTAGATACGATAGGAAGTGCAATTATTCTGTTCGAGGAGGATCCTGCGAAATGTGTGTTTTATGTCTGGTATAACAATATATTATCGATTTTACGAGAAGCTGAAGGGTTTTATTTATTAGGTCACTTAGGAGTAGTTAGGTGTGAATGTATATTGCTGTTGGTATTATCGTACAGGTGTTTAACCCCCACGCACCCCGTACATATAGAAGTATTGAGAGGCAGGCATATTACAATTGGTCGCCCATGTGGGGCTGAAATATTACAATTGACGCCCAGCTGTGGAGCTCGAAGTACGATATAACAACAACAATAACATTCACGTATGCGCATACGCCAATACACTTAGAGACATTTTCATACAGATATCATCAGAGGAGAGTTTGGAATTAAGAAATAGAGCTATTAGTAAAGTTAACGTTCAGATGGCGGGAAAGAACTTGGGTTTAGACGTGGACAAGAGCGGGAAGGGTGAAGGCTTAATAGAGTTACCATCCGGGGGATCTATTAATTCCGAGCAAAGCCAGGTCGCTATACAGGAGGGGAATTAAAAGTAACGATAACGGGGGGGATGCGAACAATAGTATGCTCCAAATGCTACTAAATAAATTTAAAGGTATGGAAGAGTCAGTAAATCAGAAAATAGAGTCTATGGATCAGAAGATAGGAGGTATGAAAGAATCTATAAAAGGGATTGAACAGCAAGGAGAGTCTGTAGAGTCGAAAATAGAATCTTTAAGTAAATCTATGAATGAGTCTTCAAGCAGAGAAATAGGAGAGGTTAAGAAGCAAGGGGAATCTTTAAGTTAGGGAATGGGTGAAGTCAGAGAGTATATGGACCAGAAAATAGAGTCAGCAAAAGAGTCTATGAGTGAGTCTATTAAGACGCAAGGGGAATCTTTAAGTAAGGAAATAGGAGATGTGAAAGAGTCTGTAGGTAAACAGGTGGAATCGGTGAAATTGTATGTAGATGAAGCAGTAAAGAAACAGACAGAGGCAACGAATAATAGAATACAGGAATTAAGTAAGGAAGTACAGGAGCACAAATCAGTCATGAGCAGTAAATTGGGAAACCTAGAGAAGGATCTTTGTATTAAAATAGATGAGAGAGAAGATGTTCTTAGAAAGGAAATAGACAGAAAACAGGATAGCGTGGAGAGTAGGTTAGCAGGGATGGAAGGCCATCAGGAAAAGCAAAGGCGGGAACTGGGGGAAGTCAGGAAAGAAATTATTGTTAACGAGGAACTTATAGAAAAGCGAGTGAGTGGAGCGTGTACAGAGGTTTGCAATACCGTAAGGGATGAGTCTAAGGAATATTTACATAGATTAGGAGCCGTAGACAATAAATTGGGGGAGATCGAGAGACTTAAGGGAGAACAGGTGACTTTGGCGGAAAATAATGAAAGACTTAAGGAAGAGTTAATAAAAGTGAGAAGAGAGGTGAGAGACCGACCGATGAGTCACAGAGGAGCAATGCCACTTGGTTGTTCCAATAGGGATCTGGGTCTGCCACAATTTAATTCGCGGCAATTCAATCCAATGGAATATTTGACATCCGTAGAAAAGAAGTTTAAAAAAGATTTAGACGAGGAATTAATCGATTGGGAAACGGTAATGGAAATCCTGTCACACTCGTTCTAGGGGGATGTAAAATCTTGGTTCGAGATTTATAGGCCAAACATGAGGAATTTTGAAGATTTTAAAGGGAAATTTAAGGCCAAATTTTGGGAAGAAGCAATTCAAGCCAGGGAGAGGGAAAACCTCATGTTTGGAAAATTAAAGAAGCGCGACGGGGTATCCCTCACAGAGTATTTTCTAGCTCATGTATTGGTATGGAAAAACTTAGATGGGGTCACCTCAGATATAGACATAGTTAGGATGATGCTTAAACATTTTCCAAGCAGGATACAGCAGGCTAGCTGCAAGCAAAAAGTGAAAAGTATTGAGGTATTTGAAGAGTTATTAACTAGTTTATACAATCTAGGCCTTCAGCAAATGAATAGGACGGAAGTGAAGAATGAGAATAGACAGAGTGAGCATCAACCTAATCAGAATAGGAATAGGTTTGATCAGGCTGGCAGAGGTGACAATTTAAATAGAAGGAGGGAGGAGACAATAACTGGAGGGCAGAAAATAATAGACAAGGGGATAATTATCAGAGGAGAGATAGTTTCCAAAGGCGGGAAAATGTTCAGAGGGGCCAACAGGAGGGGACAGTTCAGGGAACGAATGAATCTAGGAGGGGACAGGAACCATCTCAGGTAGCGAGCACGAGTGATTTAAACTCGCAGTGGGTTGTGTAAGTAGGTCAGGTAGACAGCCCGAAGGTAGATATGTTAGGCAGTGTGTGATTCAGGAGAAGATGAGTTTCACGCCTATGACGAAGGAGGATTTATTATCTGACCAGGAGGAGTTAAAAGTAGAAGGTAAGAGCGAGGGATTTTCATCGGTCGTTGAAGTAGACATATTAGGGAGAGAAATGGGGGCTCTGGTAGAGTCTGGAAGTGAAAGGTCATGCATAAGCAAGGTGGCTTATGAAGAAATTATCAGGGGTGGTCATGAGTTGGAAGAGATACCTGTTAAGACCTTACATATAATTACTGCGGTAGGAAGTAAGAGCCAGAAGGTCAGTAAGCAGATATTGTAGCCTATTCAGTTAGAAGGCAAAGTCAGGAATCAGGGTTGTTTGGTCATACCAAATTTAATTTATGAGGTGGTGCTTGGTAATGACTGGTTAAATAAGCATAAGGTTGTTATGGATTTCGACAGCGGAGTTTTATGTCTGGAGAAAGGCATTGGTGGTCAGGGAATTAAGATGAGATGTGAGTTAGTTGAGGAGATGGTTGGTTCGGGTATCACTAAGGGGTTGGAGGGGATGTCAGTAGGAGTATCTGACGAGGAGGTACAGCTGGATGCTGTGTGCCATATTTCGGTAGAGGAACATCGAGGTGATCCACTTTGGGAAGCCGTGGACAAAAGTAAGTTGTGTGATGAGAGTAAGGAAGATTTATTGGAAGTGCTGCTGGGCAACAAAGAGGTATTTAGTGATAAGCCGGGATTGACGCACGTGTACACCCATCAATTCGAACTAGTTGATAGTTCACCTTTTTCTGGACCCAGATATGCCATTCCTTTCAGGTATGCTGCCGCTGTGGAGGACGTGATTAATCGTATGTTAGACCAGGGTATTATAGAGCCTTCCACTAATATGTATTCTAACCCACTTGTTGTTGTTGGTAAGAGTGATGGTTCAATTAGATTATGTATTGACGCTCGTCAATTAAATTTGAGATTGGCAGGAGACATGCAGAGGCCTGAGTGTATTGAAGACCTAGTTCAGAAATTTACTGATAGGAAATGGTTTTCAACCATGGATTTGAGCGCCAGCTTTTGGCAAGTCCCTTTAAGAATGGAAGATAGGAAGATAACGGCTTTCAGTTATAAGAGTGGTCTTTTTCAGCATTGTGTGGTGCCATTTGGATGCAAAACTAGTAGTTCAGCGTTGATCAGGGCTTTAAATTTAGTATTAGGGAGGGACACACATGATGTTGTTACAATGTACATTGACAATCTTTATTATTGCATCTCTCACTAAAGAGGATCACATAAGACACGTGGACATAGTTTTGAGAAAATTAAGGGAGGGGGTTTTTACAGTAAAACTTAGTAAGTCTTCGTTAGCAACACAGCAGATTACTTTTCTTGGGCACACAATCACTACTCAAGGGATTTTTCCTGAACAATCGCGTTTAGAGAAAATAAACAACACCGCTACACCACGAAACGCCAAGCAACTTCGAAGCATATTGTTTTTTTTAAACTATTTTAGGAGATTTGTCGTTAGGTATTCCAATCTGGTTGAACCTTTTAGGGAACTGTTGAAGCAGGGTGCAAGATGGGTGTGGAACCATGAGAACGAGACAGCTTTCGCTGAACTGAAGAGAGGTTTCGTGGATTCAGTTATACTGAAATACCCTAGATTAGATTGTCCTCACGTCCTTATGACTGATGCCAGTATGTTAGGGATATCAGGGGTGCTGTGCCAGTATGATGACGAAGGAAATCTAGGAATAGTCTCATTAGCTAGTAGGGGTTTGAGTATGGCTGAGAAGCGTTATACTCTCACGGAGATAGAGTTGTCAGCTATTGTGTACTCGCTTGGTAAGTTTCGGAGCTATGTTTTGGGGAGCAAGCTGAAGGTGCTCACAGACCATAATGCTCTGGTATTTATGGGATCGTGTAAGTTGACCTCAAACAGGATGTCGAGATGGATCATGGCGATTAGTGAGTACAATCTAGAGGTTACACACATCAAGGGTAAGAAAAACATCGTGGCTGACTTCCTAAGCAGAAACATACGTGATGATGATCACCGGGTGGTGAACATTCAACAGGGTGTTGTTTTATGTGTCACGAAGACGACAGAGTGTGTGGAGGAGATTGGTAAGTTCCGGAATATGTTGGCAGAGCAAGAAAAAGACGAGGGCATGGCTCAAATCTTGGGGGAGTTGAGGGAGAAGGAGGCTGGATCTAGACTTCAGGTGGGTGAGTTCACCTATAAGCTAGAGTGCGGCTTATTGGCGAGGTTATGTCACCTAGGTGAGTGGAAGGTATGCATACCTAAGTCTTTGCAGGAGGCTATGATTTGGTATCACCATAAAGCTTTGGGGCACTTTGGAGCAGCTAAAGTTCTTTTCGCTGTTCAGCAGCATTTTATTTGGCGTAACATGGGATGGAATATCAGGAAAGTTCTTGCGAGTTGTGATTCTTGTCAACGTTTTAAAGCCCCGACGATATATTTGCGGGGACCTCGTCAGGCGGTATTCACTGAAAAACCGCGGGATTTACTATGTTGTGATTTGTATGTGCCTTTAGTCAAATCTCGGTACGGGTATCAGTATATCTTAGTGATTGTTGACTCTTTTAGTAAGTTTGTCAAACTGTATCCCGCGAGGAAAGCGACTGGGGAGGGTTGCGCCCTACAAATGGTCGACAAATACATAGCTGAGTTCGGGAAGCCCATCAGAGTATTGACTGACCACGGCAGCCTATTCACCTCGAAAATATGGAAGACCAAGTTAGGTGAAGTGGGTGTCGAATATATTTTCTCTTCTATAAGATACCCGCAAGGAAATATGTCCGAAAGAATTATGAGGAATCTTGGGAGAGTATTCCGTACTTATGTAAGCGATCGCCATTATGCATGGTTCTCCAAACTAGGAGATATTGAACAATGGTTCAATAATACGCTGCATGAGAGCACGAAATGCACCCCCAATGAGCTGCAATTTGGTAGGAAGCCTACCAATGTGATCGCAAGAATGTTAGGTTTGGAAACGGGAGAGGAGATAGACAGGGATATCAGCATCCGGCTGGCTAGGTTTAACTTAGAGAAAGCAGGAAGTAAACGTAGGCGCCATCAAAAGAGAGAGAAGTTTGATTTTTTTAATGTTGGTGACCAGGTCTTGCGCAGAGTGGCATGTCCTTCTTCCGCTGTTGACAAGGAAATGTCCAAGTTTTTTGAGTTATATAAGGGACCCTTCGTAGTTACTAAGCGTATTGGCGAGTGTGTGTATAGCCTAACATATATTAGCATGTAATGGTAGGGCAGATCCTCTGAGTTAGATTTAGCCGACATTGTGGTGTATTACGCAGGTACATTGCAAGTAATGACGATGAGGCCACCATTAGCCAAGTGAAACAAAGCAGAGCAATTAAGTAAATGCATTATAGCATGCATTTCGGCGTGTGCAAAATGGTTCTGTGCCATATCGGTCATGTTTGACATGGCAAAATGAAGGACACGTGAGGAATTTCCGTGTGAGTTAGTTTTAGGACACTTGAGAGATCGGTGTGAGGTAGTTTTTAGGAGAATACAGAGACTTTTGAAAGAAAGATATGTAGAATCATGACATCAAGAAAATGAAAGGTATTGAGGGTTATTTTATATTTGAAGGGTCATTTGTGTATGTTGTCTATAGTGTATATTTTGTTTTAGGGTCATTTGTGTATTTCTGTGTTTTGTGATGGAGTCCCCATTCATATCTTCAAGGGAACTCCATGGAGGGGAATTTGTATCCTTCCCAAGTTACAAAGAGACTGAGCCCGTGTTCTGGGGAGTTACGGATTTTATTAATGTGATGTGTGTATTTTTATTTGAGGTCTTTTTAAGTCTTATAATTATTTATCAGAATGTATATTATGACGTGCTTGATTAACAAGTAATTTGTTTAGCTTTTAAGTATTGTATTTTAGCAGGATCCAAATCTAGGGAAGTTGGAATATTTTAACATTGGGATAATCTAAAAGTTTTGTAACAGCAAAAGGCACACGAACAAGGAAGTACGAGTTGGTGCTCTAAGACAGGGTAAAACCCGAGCGCCAGTAAGGGTGAGTCAGGGGCGAGACTTGGCATTTCTGTACGAGCGAGGACGATGGACTGTGTTCCATATTTGGTGATGTTGAGAATCAGGCGTTGGGGTTGGTTGGAGTCAGTGGATCAACCCAGGTAAACCGATGTATTGGTGGGGGATGATGACGGTACTTAGATTTTGTGGAAGCCAGTGGGAGACTCTTATTTCAGACCGCGTGTGGAGCGGGTCTCAGATTTAGGACTCCGGACGGGAGTAAACTTATTCTTCGGTACTCCATGGGGGTAGGACTTGTTTTTTTGGTTTTGTGTGTTGAGGAAGAGACATTACAGTATAATACTAGTCGTGTTTGATACAATAACCAAGTTGCTGGCTATAAGTTCTTGATTGAATGATGAGCCTAGTCTTAAGTATATCGCCAAGGTTACTTATTTCGAACAGCACAAAGTATTGTAATCTGATATCTGTACATCTGTAGTTCAACTATAGCGGCAAATTATTCGTACAGGAATGCTGGTCAAATATGTTATGCATTATTAAATTCACAAGCGGAGTTAATGCGACGATCCAAAACGGATTCCAAGCATTTGTATGAGACTAGATCTCGACGCAAATTAAATCGTTGGATGCTAGTTACAAAAGTAACGAACATAATATTCATCATAACAGTAGAAACGGCGTGTGAAACAAAATTAATTGTGCTGCGAGTAATGGGACATATTCTTTGGGAACAAATTACCCCAGAATTAGTAGAGATAGGTCACCACTGCTGAAGCCAACATCTGTAAGTACCGGTCAACTTTATTCCTGAGGGTCATCTATATCATGTCATATGTGTATCTGTGTAAATACGATAGGAAGTGCAATTATTCTGTTCGAGGAGGATCCTGCGAAATGTGTGTTTTATGTCTGGTATAACAATATATTATCGATTTTACCAGAAGCTGACGGGTTTTATTTATTAGGTCACTTAGGAGTGGTTAGGTGTGAATGTATATTGATGATGATGATGATAATTGTTGTTTTAAGGGGCCTAACATCGAGGTTATCAGCCCCTCGAATGTATATTGCTGTTGGTATTATCGTACTGGTGTTTAACCCCCACGCACCCCGTACATATAGAAGTATTGAGAGGCAGGCATATTACAATTGGTCGCCCAAGTGGGGCTGAAATATTACAGTGTATGTTGTGACTTCGCGGCGTAGATGCAGTTACCTAGAGTTACCATAGAACGTTAATAAGGACAAGCATCGTTGATAAATATCGTGACTGCTTTTCCCTCTTGAGACCAGTTTAAATCAAAGATGCTTGAAGCAAAGAGAAATAAAACAAGTAAAAGAATGAATTCGAGGTTTATTCGTAAAAACAGTGGCAGCTACTAGAAATTCCAATGCAAACCAATTCACTTGTAATTCATAATACATGACCAATTGACGTTGCCAAGATTACGCAATGAATTAAAAATAGACAACTGAACATTAATATATTTATAGACAAGGGCTAGAGAGATTTTCTAAATGACATTGCCGACCGCGGTCCAATAAAGGCTGAGACAGCGCCATTGACCATATCTGGTGTCTTTCAAGATGAATTCGTGCCAGTCAAAAACAACCCACATTGCTCTTTCTCCTCCGCACAACGCTCCGAGAATAACCGAGAAACCTTCGCCAACAAATTAACAGTATGTGTGCAACATTGGAGGCTGTCATGAAGTGTGTTTCAATACCAAGTTGTTGGCCATGTGAAGAAGTGGAGGTCAACCCAAACCACACATTCATTTTTATATGGGTGTTCGGATACTAGTCTCATAATGTAGATTTCCAGTTAAAGCCCAATGACTCCAGCATACACATGTTTTACGTCTCCCGGGCTAATCTAGATTTTGGCAGGAACAATTATTTTCGTACAAATGGTCACCCTGCCTCAACATTCATGTGTGTTTCGTCCTAAACTTTTGGGACAATTTTCAAGGTATTCTCAACAGTTAAAACTCAGCAATTTTTCTAGGTTTATGCTGTGTCTTGTGTAGGGTTTCACTCAGGACATCAAGCTTGGTGAGTTTTAATTCACTGGCCATGAGAGCCAATATACCTTCTAATCTCAATAGTGTTTAACGATACCATGAAGACAATCATGGACAACTGAACCCATCCCAGAAGTGATTTTTCTCCTCCAATTCAGCCACTGGCCCAGTGCTTGCTAATGCCGGCAAGGGAGGCAGCTAGATATTTGTCGTTCAGAAAACATAACAAGATACAATTTGCAGAAAGTGATAAGTATTCACAGAACACCTAAATGTTGCCAACTTACGGAACAATGCACTGCGCAGAGCTTTAGTGACTTCGGTAGCGTAGTTGGTAGCATGCTGAGCTTCTATTCCCAAGATCGCGGGTTCAAACCTGGCCGAAGTAGTCATATTTTTAAGAGCATTCAAAACGCTCAGTATGCCTTCCTTCGGAGGGGAAGTAAACCCGGCGGTCCCATGTCATAGATTTCTGGCATGTAGAAGATCCTTCCACAGACTAAACATGTGTGAAGCTAAATTTCTAGGTTATATTTCGTTGAAACGCTCTATCAAAGTTCCAACGTTCACCACTAGGTATCAGTGACACCTGGTAGCGAAAGTTGGAACTAATTGAAATAGACCGCAACTTGTAGCTCACCCTATGGGTGTCCATTTGAAGCAGCTACAGCCTCTGGCAAGCCAAACATGTCCTCGGACACTCCCGGCACTAAAAGTTATACGACAAATAAATACATTAATTAGTTAAGGGGCTGCGACAACGCGGTCATGTAGCCCCGTGAACTTTGGGTGTGTGTGGAATCTGTCTGATAACCGGTGTTGTGATGGCTGTATTGGTCTGTGTTTTCTGTTTTCAACTCAAGTAAGGACTGCAGACATTGAATTTCCAATTAGTTCCCCCTTTTACTACCAAACGCTACCGTCAACGACCAACTAGTTCTGAACTTCATTATTAGGTGCCACTGCAGTCAGCTCCTGGTGACGAAAGATGGAACCTAAGAGCTTTAGTCAAATTAAACTTTTAATTTAGCTTTACACAAATGTAATTAGTGGAAGGTTCTTTATCAGGCCATAAATCTATGACATTGGACCGCCGGCTTTACTTGCCCTCCGAAGGAAGGAATACTGAGGGGTTTATAACGCTCTTAAAAAATCCGACGACTTCGGCCGGGTTTGAACCCGCGATCTTGGGCATAGAAGCTGAGCATGCTACCCACTACGCCACCGAAGCCGCCTATTAGAAAAGAAAGAAATAAAGAATCTATGATCACCTCTATTTGATGTTCCACTTTGACCGCCGTGTTTTCGTATTCAAATATATCACAAGATTCATCCAGCAGGTTAGAAGTGGGTAATTGGTCCTTTGACTCCTAGAAAGAATTATACAAGTATGACCCAACATGAAACATACCGACAGAATAACAGTTATAAGTTACGTGTAACAATAAAAAGAAGAACATACCGGTTAGCCTACTATTTGGTAGCAAGCTCGTCATGCACATCATGTTACACGATATATGAATTAAATAAAACTCACTATATTAAGGAAATCATCCGGCTCACTCTTAATTAATGGTTGTTGGTCCATAATGTTCAGGAAGCTAGAACACACAAATCATTATCATATATAACACATGAAATGAGGTAATTTCAGAACACCGTATTCAAATTAGGCTACTGGTAATCCAAATATAACCCTCCAAGTGCACAGTGAGAAGAAGTTAACAACAAACTTATTAGACAAAGACGCTCGACTTTATAAGATATGAGTTAGGGTATAATATCGAGTAAAATATTAATAGCATGAGGAATTACTGGAGCCAGCTTGTGGAGCAGTGAAATGAAGCAACCTATAATTGGTTCCTCTATTCCTAAGTAGGCTACACACAAACCTGAGCACAATGTGTTGGGGCACGCGGAATAAATATAATTGTCCGACGCTAAATTACATTACAAACCTATCAACGCAAAAGTAAACTCAAGTTACTGCACGAGTATTAAGATATTGGCAGAAAGAGTTCCTGAAAACACAAGACAATAGTTCCGCCTCGTGTTGCAAGGAACCCACTTCAAATGAAAACTATCCAAAGTTCTTCATAGAACCAACATTGAACAGAATGGACTGGAAGATGCAGTTGACTTATAAATACTATCAGTGGGTAGAACTTTTATAATTGCCGTCATAAACGAGTTCCTAGTTTCACATTTAAACCTGTGTATCCTCGACAATTAAATATTGTAAAATTATCCACACCGGTAAGACTGCGGTATTAAATTATTATTGTTATTTAACTTAGTTCCTAGGTAATACCTACAGTTCAATTTCGTAGTCACGACTGTAGAGAGCATTTCAAATATCCCAACATTGAACAGAAAATTCTCAGATATTAAAATTTCGCCGCGATTTTCATCAGAGACCCGAACTCAATGTTGATAGTGTTAGCAACGTACCTGTGAAAAAAAAAAAACACACTCCACTGTTGATAAACAGGCACTGTGTAAGAGAAATTGTAATATATTGGATAAATTTTTATCACAATACAAAGAATATCAGTTACTCTTTTATTTTATGTTCTTATGCCCAATTCAACTCCAGGCAATTACCCAGATGGTTCCTAAATCGAGGCCACGGCCGCCTCCTTCCCAATATTCACCTGAATTAAATATATACACACACTAATACAGACACCTCAGTAACACAGATTATCAAATTCTACACACACCCAAGTACTGCTCGCGTCTAAGCTCTGTGAACTTGCGGGATGAAGGGCAGAGGCAGGGTAGGAGCAGACGAGAATTGACAAGCCTGTCGACAGCCCGCCGTGTTACCTGACATTCTCGTCTATTCCAATACTGCTAACATAGGGCCTTTTCTGAAACCACTGTGGCGTTGGGAATGAGTGAGTGAGTCACCGACGAATGTATTTGCTTCTGTTACTACGCAAGGACCGAGAAACCTCATCACTCGTCACCACCACTACTCGTAGTCTGCGATGCGCATTCCTCTCAGGTTCACGCAGCTTAAACACGAGCAGTACACGGGGCTAAATCATGAAGATGTTCAAGGCGCAAATATAAAACAACAACATGACTTAATCTTCACCCCAGGTCATTCTGGGTAACAATGCTACATGGACTCTTTATAAGGTAGGTACCGTATCGTAATAGAAATAGAGAAATCAATTCAATATGTTCACCTTCTGGTGTAGTGGCTAGCTGTCTCCCAAGAGGTTGGGGTTGGATTCACGATATTTGGTTCCGCCCTCAGGGTTAGAACGCTGTGTGTTTCCTCGCCTTAATTACAAGATCACACACACAATTACAGACACCACTAAAAGACAGGTTGTCAGAGAAATTTTTATTATCAAGTATTTCTGTATTTGAAAGCTTCTTTAAAAGAACATACCAGTACTTGCTGTGAATTATACATTACTGTTTGTAGAAAGTGAAACACCAAGAACAAGAGATGTGACCGCATTCCACTTTACACCACAGATTAGGGAAATGACAGTACATTACTGATTAGAAGGACTGTCCGGTACATGCACGTTGACGGTCGATCTTCAGTACGGCGTTGCGCCACCACGTGCTGCACTCAGAGCCGCTAGACGCCGTGCCATGGAATCATACAGCGCTTGAATACGCTGCTGGGGAATACCATCCCACGCAGTTTGTAGACGCGTCCACAAAGCATCAACAGTGGCGGCAGCTGGACCTGAACGAACAAGCTGCCGAACGACCATATCCCAGACATGTTCGATAGGCGACATGTCAGGGGCACGGGCTGGCCAGGGAAGCAGAGGCATCCGTCATTCTGCGATGAAGGCTTGCACATTCCTCGCCACATGCGGACGGGCATTGTTCTGATGATATAAAGCCTGTGGAACGGCCTGCAAGAGGGTCAGTGCCGCGGGCTGTGAAACTTCCCGAATGTAGCGCTCACTGTTCAGATTGCCAACAAGACGTACCAGGCACGATCGCTTGTTATAGGCAATTGTGCGCCAAACCTTTACACCTGATGTTTGTCCGCTATGCCGCTCAACAATACAGTCTGCCTGATTGCATTCTCCACGGCGGCGACGAACGCGTATGGGGCCATCACTGTAGGACAGGTTGAAGCGGGACTCGTCCGTAAACAGTACATTTCGCCACTCAGCCTGCCAGTGTCGGCGTGCTCGTGCTCATTGTAGTCGGAGGTGTCGGAGGTTTCCAGTAAATGGAAGCAGACGCAGTGGCATGAGTGCTACCAGTCCTGCCCTCAAAAGACGGTGCCGCACCGTCGACGCAGACCTGTCCACCCCCGTTTCAGCGCTCCAACGTCGAGCCAACACCGAGGACGACGCTGTTCTGTCCGATACGGCCATGCGGAAATGATGGCTATCGTCTCGCGCTGTGGTCACATTGAGTCTTCCTGTACCCTGTCGTCGCTGTGTACAGCCCTCCTCTCTCCACTGGATCCACATACGCCATACTGTTGACGCAGCGTGCCCTGTACGAGCCGCAATGTCCCGGAACGACAGACCCGCCTCCCGAAGGCCAAGCGTTCTGCCCCATTCAAGCCCAATCACACGCTAATAGTCCACACTGTGATGTCGGTAATGCATCGTTGCACTTGCTTACACGTCGACAGAGGGCACTGGAGGGCCAATGTGCACGCCATCTCTCAGCGATTTCAATCACTAAGTATGGTACCGCAGGCCTACACGACCCCTGTTCTGGGAGTGACACGACCATTTCTTCTGGGTGTTTGACTTTCTACAGACGGTACTGTATTATTCGCCTGGCTGTGCAAGACTGTTCGGCTGCTAAACGGTTCGCTAAGGGACATGCTGTGAGTTGAAATCTTCAGCCCACAGCACTTTTTAAAGCTCCACTACTGAATTGATACAGCAATACTGTCACTCTTGTTTGTATTTTCCCGGCGAACCTATATACCGGTATTTTAACACTTCATCTTTCACACTCAAATTATCCCTTGTGTTCAAAGATAGATGCTATCTCCCGAACGGCTGGTCGTAATGTCTCGGGGTTTCAACAGTCATATTCTAAATGTTTTGCTTTGTAACACAGGCTCATCAAAATAATTAATTATTTACATGCCTAGCGAGTTCAGTTATGTAGGCACAGTAACAGTATGCTATTGGATGGTGCGAGCGAGCGAGTGAATCTGGCTTCTCCCTCATGTTCAGAGTTGTTTTGTGTTTGGTATAACATTGAACGGAAGGGACTGAAAGATGTATTTATCCTTACAAACTTATAAATACCATTGGGTTATTTGAATAATTGCCGTTATAAAGAAGTTCCTAGTCACACATTGAAACCTGTGTATCGCGGACAGTTAAATATTGTAAATTAATCTACACAGGGCATGAATATGTCCAAGCAGAACTCCGGTTGTAGGACCTATCTCCATTATTATGTTCAGTCACGTCTGTAGAGAGTACTTCAATCATCCCTACGTGTGACTCAAAATTCTCATATTTTAATATTTCGTCACGAAGTGCATGAAAGACAAAACTCGGTGACGATTTTGCTAGCAATGTACCGGTACCCGTTAAACAAAACAAATCACCGTTGATAAAAATTGCATGGTTATGATGGTTGCTTTTATGAAACAAACCAGATTATTTGTAGCATTGTAGTTATTATTATTAGTAGTAGTAGTACCAATATTATATATTCTAATGCCCTAGTGACAAATTACAAACCCTAATGAAATAAATACATATTCCATCAATAACGCGAAGCAAGCCTACTTAAAATCATTAAATATCACTATCATAGAACTATACAACACACACTCTTTTTCCTTCTCTCCTTGCCACTGTTTCATACTCGTATATACTGAATGGCCTTTGGCAAGCAGTTTCACTCAGTTTAACCTTGCCCCCTTCATTACCCGATACTCCCACTTAAACCCTTGTGCACTAGTTACCTCCCCTTTTTCTTTATTACCCCTTAGGAACTGCAATTTGGAACATGGAATATAAGATACCGTACCTCTATAATAAGCAGTGAACTAGAAAGTTAACTCTCCACCTTGTTGCTTTGTGGTTTCCCACCTCTACTCCACGCAAATGCTGTGATAGTACAAGGGTTTAAGTGGCAGTTGGCAAGGAGGGGCAAGGTTAAACTGAGTGAAACGATTAATATTGTAGCTTTCGGTGGTTTCCCACCTCTATTCCACGCAAATGCTGGGATAGTACAAGGGTTTAAGTGGCAGTTGGAAAGGAGGGGCGAGGTTAAACTTAGTGAAACTATTAATATTGTAGTTTACAGTGGTTTCCCACCTCTTCTCCACGCAAATGCTGGGATAGTACAAGAGTTTAAGTGGCAGTTGGCAAGGAGGGGCGAGGTTAAACTGAGTGAAACTATTAATATTGTAGCGTTCAGTGGTTTCCCACCTCTACTCCACGCAAATGCTGGGATATATAACTTATCCACATGTATTTTATTTCAGGTTATTTTCCCATATTCCAGTAATTGTTGTGTTGACCGACTGAAAGTTACAATATTAATTGTTAATAAAACAACACTGAAATATGGCTTCAAAGCTATCTTTACCGACTGGAACGGCCACGGCCACCTCCTTCCTAAATCCTGCCAAAATTAAAAAAAAAAAAAATTACAGCACACTAGTTCAGGCATCACAGTGACACAGGTTGTCAGACAAAATCTACAGACAAACAAGTACACGTGGCTTATGAATCAAAAGCAAGGACCATAGTGAAACGGATTTACTTTGCACCTCGTTGAGCGTACAATTGAAACGGTTTCTTTAGCCCTCACTTTTGCGTGACAAATGTAATGGTTTCTTACTAGCTCTGTCTTGCACTTTGAAATATTTACTCTGACTAAGATATGTTGTTTTAATGGGCGCCAAGACCTCAACGCTATGTTGAAATCTAAATTTATATTTAACAACACCTAGCTCTGGTAAGTAGGAAATAAAGAGCGGTTCTGGGACAGGGGCTAATGGGCAAGATGGCCGCCGCGCGCAACTGCCCTATGTTATTCTTATGGAGAGGTCAGTCATAGCTGGGTCAGGGGCTAATGGGCAATATGGCTGCCACGCCCTGAGACATTGGGTGACGTCACAGGGAGAGGTTGACAGTGTTACGTTGTTAAATGGAATATTTATTATTATTATTATTATTATTATTATTATTATTATTATTAGGTAATCATGCATTGATCATGTACAATCAAGACCAGCCTTATATTGTCCACTTTTTGGTGTAGTGGCTAGCATTCTAATCTGTTACTGTAGAGGCCCGGGTTTGAGTCCTGGCTCTGTTAAGAAATTTAATTCTGGGCTGAGGGTTGAGACGAGGTACACTCAGCCTTGTGAGGCAAAAAACTCAGTGCAGCTGGGTTTAATTCATACCTCAGCCATTCTACCTAACCTAACCTAACCTAACCTAACCTAACTAGAAAATAAAAAAGCAAAAAAAAAAGTGAGAGCAAAAAGTGTGATCAAAAAGTGAGAGCAAATGTGAGAGCACAAATAATAAACTTAGTTATAACCTAACCTAACCTAACCTAACCTAACCCACAGAAACCTCATTTAAATATTTTAGATTTTACATTTTAACATTTTACATTTTAACATTTTAGATTTTAGATTTTTAATTTTACTATTTTTAGATTTTACCTTTTTGATTTTTTTTTTGTATTTTAGATTTTAGGTTTTTTTTAGATTTTACATTTTACATTTAATATTTTTTGATTTTAGATTTTACAATTTACATTTTCCGGAAAGAGTAAACTACAAGGTCACATACCTAACCACACTTAACCTAACTTTACCAAAACTAACTTAAGCCAATCCAAAGGCTAATGCACATACACAAAGTATATAAGGCTACATGCAACTATCCTTATGCTAGTCTTATAGGCTACTCTACAACATGATCACTAGCCCAACCGGGTCATTTTTTTTCATTTTGTTGTTTACACATTTGTCAATTTTCCAATTTCCCATTTTCAGTTTTTTTAAAATGTCAGTTTTAAGTTTTTTAATTTCATAATATGGAAACATAGATTTTGCATTTTGTTGTTTACACTTTTGTCAATTTTCCAATTTCCCATTTTCAGTTTTTTTAAATGTCAGTTTTAAGTTTTTCAATATCTTAATATGGAAACATGGATCTTGCATTCTGTTGTTTACACATTTGTCAATTTACCAAATTCCCATTTACAGTTTTTAAAATTTTAGTTTAAAGTTTTTCTATTTTGTCAATATGGAAACATAGATTTTCCAATTTGTGTGTTTTACATGTTCATTTTGCATTAGGAGTGGAGAGAGGTGGGTAGTAATTAAAAATGTACAAGCAGTGTCCATACAATATTTTTTATTTTAAATACATGTACACTATTTACACATAAATACATTTTTATATATAGTCTATTTTTTTTGTTATAAATTGTACAGTTGTTTTTATTTTGTTTTCTATTTTATTTATTTTTGATTATGAATACCATTTTTTTTATTTTTATAGTGCCATGGTTTTATTTACTAAATAGTTTTGTTTTATGTATTTGCTAGTTGCAGGCAGAAGATTTTGATATTCATAACTTAACTCTTTAAGCATGGTCAAAGATTGAGTAATGACCATAGGCATGTGTACCTATACCATCAGCATCAATCACTCTTTTATCATCACCAGGACACAAAGCAATTTTGTTTAGCCTTATAGATGATATGTCATGTTGTTTAGAAGCGATAATGTTCATGGGTATTCATGGGTATTCTTTTTACATTGTTTTTTATGACACAATCCTTATAATCTTGAAAGCTTATAAAATTTTTGACAACACCTCTGCTAATACCTTTAATCTTTTTGATTTCTTTACCATTTATGTCTAAAGCATACATTTTAGCTCTAAGTCGAACAAATGCTTTTATAATTTGTCCACAAGCCTCGTCTTTAAATTTCCCCAACGTTTTCTTGTTTGATGTAGAGTAACATATGTGATTAGTAGGATAATCTGATGTGTCCAGGTGTTGTAGGAAATCCAACTTGTCTTTATAAAAGCATTTGTTGGACTTAGAGCTAAAATGTATGCTTTAGACATCAATGGTAAAGAAATCAAAAAGATTAAAAGTATTAGCAGAGGTGTTGTCAAAAATTGTATAAGCTTTCAAGATTATAAGGATTGTGTCATAAAAAAACAATGTAAAAAGAATACCCATGAATACCCATGAACATTATCGCTTCTAAACAACATGACATATCATCTATAAGGCTAAACAAAATTGCTTTGTGACCTGGTGATGATAAAAGAGTGATTGATGCTAATGGTATGGTATGGTATGGTATGACACATGCCTATGGTCATTACTCAATCATTCACAATGCTTAAAGAGGTAAGTTATGAATATCAAAATCTTCTGCCTGCAACTAGCAAATACATAAAACAAAACTATTTAGTAAATAAAACCATGGCACTATAAAAATTAAAAAAATGGTATTCATAATCAAAAATAAATAAAATAGAAAACAAAATAAAAACAACTGTACAATTTATAACAAAAAATAGACTATATATAAAAATGTATTTATGTGTAAATAGTGTACATGTATTTAGAATAAAAATATTGTATGGATACTGCTTGTACATTTTTAATTACTACCCACCTCTCTCCACTCCTAATGCAAAATGAACATGTAAAACACACAAATTGGAAAATCTATGTTTCCATATTGACAAAATAGAAAAAAAATTAAACTAAAATTTTAAAAACTGTAAATGGGAATTTGGTAAATTGACAAATGTGTAAACAACAAAATGCAAAATCCATGTTTCCATATTATGAAATTAAAAAACTTAAAACTGACATTTTTAAAAAACTGAAAATGGGAAATTGGAAAATTGACAAATGTGTAAACAACAAAATGAAAAAAATGACCCGGTTGGGGTAGTGATCATGTTGTAGAGTATTTCTACAATTCCGGTGTCACTAAGCTAATGTCACAGGAGATTCCACCGAGAAAGACCTGAAGATATCTGCATCAAAGATCAACAGGATGCACATAGAAAATAAACCTCGCACGAGTGCATATTACAAAGAAAAGACGAAAGCGAGGAAAGAAGACAAGATAGCGGCTGGAACTTGGGTGGAGAAGAAGCCTAAGAACAGAGATCGGCAAAATGCTATGCCACCGACAAGGTCCAAAAGACCAAGGAGGACAGCACGCCACCAAGTTCGGCTGTAAAACCACTCTCCAAGAAACAGAAGGAGGAAACAGTCATGTTCTTTTCGGAACGACTGACCTCATCCAAGGTCGCAATAATACCTAAGACCTTTCCAGATGGCAAGCTCAAGGAGGATATGCCGGAACTGTCAACCGTCTTGATAGCGCAGATGAAGCCGCTGTCAGATGGGTGTCTGCCAGGCTTCCTCGAGTCACCAAGCCTGGAAAATGGAGCAATGGTACTGATCTGTGCCAATCCAGAAACTAAAAGCTGGCTGGAACAGACAGTATCCAATTGTAACCCCTGGATAGGGGAGAATTTAGAGGTGGCGGACGCTAAGAAGGTGTTGAACACTATCAAGGTCATCACCAAGTTCCCTCCTCCTTTTGACAAGATGAAAGTGGAAGACTTTCTTGTTCGAATATACCAGCACGACACCAAAATTCTGACGAAAGATTGGAGGGTGCTGAAGGCATCAACAACTGACGAAACAGGAAGGACAGTCGTTATGGCCCTTGGTGAACGAGACTTTGAAGAGCTCAAGAAGAGAAGCCTGAAGGCTAAACTCGGACTTGGGCAAATCAGGTTTCAGGTCATCAAAGGAAAAACGAAACCCAATGTTAGCAAGAATGGTACTGAAAGTACTTCAGGCCAACCTTCAACATAAAAAAGTAGCTTTGGCCAATTTCGTCAGGAAGTTCAAGTCCGAGGCTATTGACGTGTCACTTATTCAGGAGCCATGGGTAGTCAAGGGCAAAGTAGCAGGACTGGCGGTATCTGGAGGTAAGCTAATGTACGATACAATAACGGAAATACCTAGAACGTGTCTTCTTGTGAGTAGGAAACTACAATGTCTTCTATTGCAGGAGCACTGTTCACGGGATTTGACTGTGGCCAAGATAAAACTTGGAAATTGGGAAGGACCTAGATAAATAATTATAGGCTCTGCGTACTTCCCATATGACTCAACTAATCTGCCTCCAACCTAAGAAGTTGAGAACTTAATTTGCAACGCAAAGAGGAAAGGAGAACATCTAGTCCTGGGAGCGGATGCAAATTCACACCACACGACATGCGGCAGTACAAACTGCAATGCAAGAGGTGAGTCTTTACTAGAGTTTATCATGAGAACCGAGATCATGATACTAAACCTGGGAAATAAGCCTACATTCATAAATAAGAATCGTAGGGAGGGAATAGACATTACAATGAGCACTACGCATATTGCAAATTCTATTAAAGATTGGAAGGTGCTGGAGGAACCATCACTGGCAGACCACCAGCATATCCAATTTGCAATAGATGCGAGACAAAGTAGAATCGAAATGTGCAGAGACCCCAAAAGAACTAACTGGGATGGATACAGAGAAGTTCTGGGGCAGGCTGTGCAGAAGATCCGAACTGATGTGAGGGGACAGAGAGAATTGGATGAGGCAGTGGAACTTTTAGAGGATGCCATTATAGACTCATATCATGACAACTGTCCTCTCAGAGAAAAGAAGAACACCAAAAACGTCAGGTGTCGGAACAACAACCTAGCCAAATTGAAAAAAGAGGTTAGGGCTTTGTATAAAATGGGGTCTAAATCCGTCGGTGGTAATGTGGATATACACAATGATCATTAGACCACTGATAACCTATGCTTCGATCATTTGGTGGGAGAAATCAAAACAAGGAAATGTCGGCAGCAGATGAAATAGTCTGCAGAGAATGTCATATGTAGCTATAACTGGAGCTATGAAAACTGCGCCGACAGAAGCCTTGAATACATTACTGGATCTCCCATCTCTATGCAACTTCATAGAGGGACAGGCTAGAATGAGTTCATATAGATTGGAACAAACAGAATGCAGGAATGCACAAAGGCCCGATCCAGGACACTGCAAAATTAACAGAGTTATAACAGGAGAAGTTACTATACATGCCTTCTGATTACATGATACCTAAGTATAACTTTGAGAAACCATTTGAGACCCAAATAATAAAAAAAAAAGGAAGATTGGGATATCAACAAGTGGAAGACCGATAGAGAGGATATAGTGTGGTGGACTGATGGCTCAAAAACTGTAAGTGGTACAGGAGGGGGTATCAACGGGGAAAGACCTGAGAGATCAATTCAAATGAGCCTGGGCAGACACACTACTGTCTTTCAAGCGGAGGTGTTAGCTTTCACCACGTGTCTTTAAGAAAACCTGAAAATGAAATATAAAGATAAGAACTCAGCAATTCTTCTAGGTTTGTGCCGTGTCTTGTGTGGGGTTTCGCCTAGGACACCAAGCTGGCTCATCGGCGGGCTCTTTGTGTCCCCACCCGGACCCCCACTGGAGTAGCGAACTGCGCGCCACCAGCCATCTTTTTATAATGATAAGAACATTTTCATTTTTACGGATAGCCAAGCAGCCATTAGGGCCCTGGAGGCTGTCCGGATAACATCCAACATAGTATGGTACAGCCACTCAGTTCTCCTGTAGCTCTCAGAGTACAACACAGTTAAAATAATATGGGTACCAGGGCATGCAGGTATAGAAGGTAATGAAAGGGCAGATGAACTGGCCAGAAAAGGAGCAGAGATATATTTTGTAGGCCCAGAACCTGTATGTGGGATCTCTTACAGACAAGCCCGACATGTAATAGGTAAATGGGTACAAAAGAAGCAAATAGAAAACTGGAAAAAGACTCCAGGTTGCAGACTTGCAAAGGAACTGATAAAAGGACCAAACAAGAAACACACTAAAGAACTTCTACAACTTAGCAGAGGAAATATAAGATGGGTAGTGGGACTATTGATAGGACACTGCCATCTTAAAAAACACCTACATAGAATTGGAGTAATAAGAGACAATATATGTAGGAAATGCAATGAAGCAGAAGAATCAGCTGAACACATACTTTTTGAATGTGAAGCGCTGGGAAGAATTAGAATCTCCACACTGGGGCTACCGGGTGAAGAAAGAGAGAAAATCCTAGAGGACCCAAAGAGATTGATCTGCAGCTTTGTGAAGGGAGCAGAGATATCCAGGTGGGAATGAAGGAAACACATGGCAGCAAAAGATCTCGGAGGTCGACGCTAAACAGGAACTTGGAAACGAGAGGCCCCATGAATAAAATAATAAGAAGAAGAAGGAGGTAATATCATTCAGCTTAATGCTCCTAAGCATCCACGTGTATGGTAAACAGATGGTTCTTCTTAGAGGAATTAACACACTGGATTGTTTATAAGCTCAAAGCATGCAGTTTAGAGCTCCTATGTACCCACCCTATGTAGCCTATGTTCCTATGAATGTATCGACCCATCTGGAACGTCATTAAGCTAATATCATTCAGCCTTTATCTCCTAGGTACCTACCCAGACTGTCAGCAGACGGTTCATCTTATAGGTATTATCGCACTGGAGTGTCTTTAAGCTAATGCCATTCAGTTTTTAGCTCCTAGGTACCCACCCTACTGTATGAGGATGGCCTTACACTACTATTAAGGTATTGACGAACCTGGAGTATATTTAAGCTAATATCATTCAGGTTAGTGCTCCAAGGTACCCACCCTGTTAGCAGATTGTACTTCATAGACCTATTGACACAATGGAGTGTCTTTATGCTAGTATTATTTAGTTTAGTTCTCCTAGGTACCCACCCTGTTAGCAGATTGTACTTCATAGAGTTATTGACATAAAGGAGAGTCTTTAAGCTAGTATTATTTAGTTTAGAGCTCCTAGGTACCTACCCACACTGTGCGCAGATGGGTCCCCTTAAGGATATTGACACACGTGGAGTGTCTTTAAGCTAATACTGTATTATTAAGTTTAGAACTGATAGGTACCCTCTCAAACTGTGAGCTTATGGTTCCTCTTAGGAGTATTGACACACCTGGCGTGTTTTAAGTTAATATCATTCAATTTGGAGCTGCTCGGTTGCCACCATACTGTAAGTACATGGTTCTCCTGACACTATTTATAAGGTATCCACAAACCTGGAGTGTCTTTTAACTAATATCATTTAGTTTAGAGCTCCTATGAACCCTCAGGAGTAATGGCACACTTGGAATGTCATTAGGCTATCAGCAGGTTAGAGCTTTCCCACATTTCAAATCTGTTCTCCATTCTCGAGACAGAGTTTAAAACATTAAGTTGGAGAGATATTAATATACAATAGTGCTGATTTCAAGATTTGTTTCTGAGGAAATAATCATATTAATTTATTTTTAAAGATGCTTTGGTCAGCTGAATTGTACAATGTTTGGAACGTAATTATAAGGAATTAATCATATTTAGAAGATTTGGTTATTGCTAATATAACGAGGAGTAAAATACCGTAAGAATTTTTGAATTTAATCCTCTTCTTCTTCTACTTCATCTTCTTCCTGGCGTTGTTCCCAATTATTTTTTGGGGTCCGCCACTCTGCACCTCGCTCTCTAGTTGTTGCGGTTTGCTGCATCTAAAGGACGAAGACCTACGATGCTCATATTGTCGTGTAGGGTATCCATCCAACGCCCTTTTGGTTGTCCTAGAGGCCTTTGTCCATCAGGCTCGAGCGCAAGTGACTTGCTTACAATGGACTCTGTATTTGCTCAGGCTACATGCCCGTACCAACGCATCCTAGTCTCCCTCATTTTGCCTGGAATAGGGGCAATTCCACGAGTATTGCGGACGTCTTCGTTCTTAATATGATCCAGCAGTGTAATTCCCAAGGACCATCGTAGCATCCGCATCTCCATTGAGTGCAAGGCTTGTTCATGTTTCTTTGTATTAGGCCAGCATTTAGCTCCATACAAAGCAACAGGGCGGACGACTGATTGAGAGATCTTAGTTTTGAGGCGCAAAGGGATTTTGCGGTCACAGAGAACGCCTGTGACCTGGCGCCACTTCATCCATTCAGCATTCACTCTTGCACGGGCATCCAAGACTGTGTCACCATCAGGTCTCAGAACGGAGCCAAGTATCGGAGATGTGAAGCCTTTGGTAGTGGGGTGCCATCTACTATGATGGTCCCATCTGTCTGGGAACCACATTCAAGGTACTCTGTCTTAGTGAGGTTGAGCCGTAGTCCAAATTCACAGAGCCCTGCATTCCAGAGGTTGACCTAGTGCTCTAGATCATTACGGGTCTCGCTTGCAAGCATGACATCATTGGCGTACAGTAATGTCCATGGCGGTTGCCTCTGCAAATCGGCAGTCACTGTATCCATGCATAGGATAAACAAGAGTGGAGATAGTGCAGATCCCTGGTGAACCCCAACTCGAATATCGAACTGTTTGGTGAGGCCAGCAGCACTGCGTACAGAGCTAGTTGTATTATTGTATAGGAGTAGGACCCAACGCACATAAGCTTCTGGTACGCCATGAGATCGAAGAGAATACCATATAAGCTGAGGGGGAACTCGGTCGAATGCTTTCTCGAGATCCAGAAAAGCCATGTGAATTGTCCTTCTTTTCTTCATATACTTTTCTATCAGAAGCCGCATTGCATGGATAGCACTAGTTGTTCCGCGACCTTTCATGAATCCAGACTGGTTAGGCGAGATGGTAACAATGCTACGTAAGCGAGTGTCAATCACACGTTCTAGAATCTTCATTATGTGGCATAGGAGACGAATAGGAAGATAATTGGCACAGATAGTTACATCGCCCTTGCCTTCCCATATTGGTACTGAGACGCTAGTTTGCCAAGCTGACTGGATCTGGTGGGTCGCAAGGCATTTGTTAAAGAACTCTGCTAGGAACTCTGCTTCCATAGATCTGCTGGAATAACATCAGGGCCTGATGCCTTGCCATTCTTCATGGTGTGGATCGCAGTATTGACCTCGGCAGGTGTGATAGGTGGAACTGCACCTTGTACAGGTTCGGCTAATGGAATCGGTGGATGCGCGAACTCCTCATTACAGATAGCATTGAAGTGTTCATGCCATCGTTGAAGGATCTCTGTTGGTTTTGTTAGAAGATGCCCGTGCTTATCCTTGATATGCACGACTTGTCCTATGTCAACTGTGGCACGATGACGAGAACTGGCTAGCTTGTAAATATTATTGACCCCAGTAGATTCCTCTAATTGTTCGTACAATGTACTGTGACCGAAATCCACCGTGCTACTCTGCTACGCCAATTGTGGATAATTAAATTGCCGAGGTTCGCAAAGCACCCTTGAAAGTATTTGATGTAAGCAACATATTGAAATGTATTCCAGCATGGATTTGTAACAGACCCAGAGTTAAGAAACATTCTTCATATTTAATCAAGCTGAAATAAAAGGGACCGTCATATGGCCTTTGAGCTAATATTTATAGCAAGCGAGAATCGAACATCTTCAAGGGAAGGCACTCCCAACGTCTTTGACAGGTCGTGACGCAACAGATGAGGGGTGATATTTATAGCAAGCGAGAGTCGAACATCTTCAAGGGAAGGCACTCCCAACGTCTTTGACAGGTCGTGACGCAACAGATGAGGGGTGATATTTATAGCAAGCGAGAGTCGAACATCTTCAAGGGAAGGCACTCCCAACGTATTTGACAGGTCGTGACGCAACAGATGAGGGGTGATATTTATAGCAAGCGAGAGTCGAACATCTTCAAGGGAAGGCACTTCCAACGTCTTTGACAGGTCGTGACGCAACAGATGAGGGGTGATATTTATAGCAAGCGAGAGTCGAACATCTTCAAGGGAAGGCACTCCCAACGTCTTTGACAGGTCGTGACGCAACAGATGAGGGGTGATATTTATAGCAAGCGAGAGTCGAACATCTTCAAGGGAAGGCACTCCCAACGTCTTTGACAGGTCGTGACGCAACAGATGAGGGGTGATATTTATAGCAAGCGAGAGTCGAACATGTTCAAGGGAAGGCACTCCCAACGTCTTTGACAGGTCGTGACGCAACAGATGAGGGGTGATAGTTTCCACACGCACCGGTTTGAATGATCAGGTGAGCATGCGGTGTGCGCCCTGTGTCAGTACAAGAGGCCAGCCATTCGAGTATATTCTTTCAATGGTTAAACACGTGTGTGCGCGGAAACGATGCTTCTATTACATCCGGAAAGCGTGTGTTTGCACTATAAAATTAAGCATCACAATTTGCTGGTGATATGCTGGTATTTGAAATAATTTCTTTACCAGTTACAAGTAAAGTAGAATCAGTGTTATTCTACAAGTGGCTGATATACTGTAAGTAATGATTGAACTATTATTCAGTGAAAACACTCACAGCACCATATCGGACTGGAAATATTCACCGTGGAACGCAGTACAGTAGACATTGATATGCAACTTGTTGCAGCTCGCAACACATGGCAGACCTTGTCCCATTATGACACCGGGCACACAGACAGACAATGTTGAACTCTTTCGATACAATAGTTGTACCACATTCAACAGAAAAAGGTCAACATTTAATTCAATTGCTAGCAAGTGCATTCATGAATAATGAACAGTATTGCAATTACACCACTAATTCCATTTTTTATAAAATGCTCAGAACATTTCTTAAACAGTGGCGTACACCTAATTTAACTTAGGGGTTGTATGAAGTGATCCACTATGCTATTTGGAATAAAGGACGGGAACATGGAAACACTGATACAGACTTTCTTACAATTCAAGATGATGGCTTAAGCTATTAACAGGGAAACTTAATGGCAGGGATGCGTCTGGGATCTGAGGGGCTGAATTCACGATAGATCAGGCGTCACGACGATGAAGACGTTACAAGAGTTCGTTAAGCGTCGATCTTGCAAAATTAAGAATGAAACCATGATTAACCACATCGTGGGAAAGCACATGGGAAACACATTCACCGTCAACCAGGGCTTGCTTTCAGACCACACCTGTCTGAAATTATATGGCAAGCCAATACCATGAAATAATTATGATCTTTCTTCCAGTGACTGAAATATTTCGAATAAATTTCCAAACTAAAGAGCAAATTATTAATGTATTATATTAAGAGTAATTTCACACACATATATTGCGATATTTAATATTTTTGTTTTATGGTTGAATTCCCAAATTTAATTAACTTATTCTAAACTTAGTTTCGTTCTTCTTCATGGCAGATGTTACCATGAAGGCGATTGCAAGTGGAAAAGTTAACTTTTTGCAGAGTTAATTATTGAAACTTGATAATTAATTTATGGCACGGTAATTATAATCAGGATTCATGATCTGTGATCCTAAACCCTACTGTAATTAATTCAGATTGTATAAAAATACGAAGCCTGTAATGATCGTTAACATTAAGAAATTCTGACCAGTCTTATGATTGCCGTTTAAGGCTGTGCTACCAAAATATAAAATATTTTTTAAATTTAATTTTTCTTCTTAATCTAGTATATAGGTCTTCGGGACTTGCTATATGCCACTTTTGTAAAATATAGACTGTTCGTTTGTTCAGGGCATGGCTTCTAAGTGTCTACTTTGAGGGTTAAAGGTACATACGTCAGGACAAAACTAATAACCGGAGAATTTCGAAATTTCTGTGCAATAACCCTTGTAATAGTAGGTTCAATATGAACAATTTATATTTCAAAATTCAACATATTTTATAAAAGGATCATAACTCAATAACCTTTTTTATTGTAAAAAAATGCTATAATAACTTGAAACTTATTCAATATTTTAGAGGCTCAAATTCTGAGCAGTTCGAATGTTTGATGAAAGGAACTGTTTAGTGATAAACCCGTGACGTATGTACCTTTGACTAGTCTTCAACTTGGCAGAACGGTAACTACACAGGCTACACGATAGGCTACCCGCAATAACAGTTGCACCCACTTGTACCAAGCTTCATTCCCCCACCCTACTACCTAGCACCGCACCGCACCGCACCGCACCGCACCTCCCGTGACGGGTCAATCCTTTCCTTACGCAGCATTCTATTCTACTTACCGTGGAGTGCAAAGAAAAAAAGAGAAATAATAATAACTCGCCTTCTTGCAAAACCTTTTCCTGCGCGCTGAGTCTGACTAGACCGAGTCTTGAGGAAGCAATAGAAGAATATATCTCGCCCCTTTCTCGTTTCATTTCCTAATTCTGCGTTTGTGTTTCGTGATTGAGTGATAGGGCAGTAGTGTATTTCTATAACATTCACACTTTATTCTACAATGCCACGAAAGCATCCTCCTCCAAGGAAACGCTCTAGAAGAGGCTGCACAGCAATGGCTATGTGGGAGAAAAGAGAACAACAGGAAATCACCTTGAATGTTGCGAACGATTCTGCTCAATTGGAAGACTCCGAAAAAATATTCAACAGATTGTTAGGTGAAAGCACTCCCCCAACAGGCAACGATGCAAGTCGGTAAGTAAACTATTGTTACATTATATAAATTAATTATTAATTAATTAATTTTAAAGGACTTGTCATTTTTTTAGTAGATTACCTACTTGTAAAACGTGTTTAGGGTCTGAGACATCGAGGTCATATAGCCCCATGTATTTTTGGGTGTGAATGGAATTTGTGTGATTACATGTGTTAATGTGATGACTGTACTATTGTGTGAATTTCTAAATTGGGGATAGGATTGCTTTTAGAGAGGAACCATCCCAGCATTTGCCTGGAGTTACTTTTAATGCGTATGCTTTCTGTATGTTTATAATAATCAAGGTAATATTTTTTAACATTTTGTGATTTCAGGTATGAAGATCAAGATTATTACATAATTTTTTCGAACGATTCAGGAGGTGATGCAGATGATGAGAATGAGTCTGATTGTGAAGTACCACCGATGGTAATTGAAAGGAATACTGAGGCCAACGATCTGCCTCCAATAGGGCGACGCATCGTTGATATTGGTCACGTTATGAAAGAAATAGAATTAGTAACGAGCCATTCCAAACATTGTACCATTGGAAAATACAAATACAAAAAAGAAATAAACAAGAAGTTCCGTGACGAACTGAAGAGCCTACTTTTCTAAAAAAATAAGATTCATGCCAATGATTAATCTACAGTATATGAACCTATCTAGAATATTAGGGTAAAAAAATATAGTCAGCATTTATTAACAGTTGTCAGCCCTGATTGCTCTTAAGAAAGCTTCTAGTCATATCTGTTATGTTACACATAGCACATACGAATTTTGGATGAAATCCAACTGATAGTATAGAAGTTACTTGTATTTAAAAATTGGTCCTATCAGCAGGCATAGAATAATGTTGGTAGAACTGACGTATATGAGTTACTCCAAATTAATCTAAAATGTCAGGTACTATACGTTTGCATAGTTTAAAGCTGTTGTCTTGCATACTTCCTGATGTATTGGTATTTGGATAAATAAAAGAGAGAGAGAGAGCAATTATCAACAGTTGGCAGTCCTGGTGGCTCTTAAGAATACGCTCAGTTATATCTGTTTTTTTTACACATATTACATACAAAATTTGGTTGAAATCCAATTGTTAGTGTCGAAGTTATAAATGTATTTAAAAATTGGACCTACCAGAAGTCTTAAAATTATTTTGGCAACATTGTCATGTATGTCCTCTTGGAAATTAAACTGAAATAGTATTATCTGCATGTGTGCCAATTTTGGAATAGCTCCCATGCATACCTTCCAAGATATCAAACATTGAGCTGAAATTTCTAGTGCGTTTTTTCAGCAGTTGGTAGCACAGATATCATTTTTAAATATGGGCATGAGATATTCCGGTATACATCTTTACTCATACTAAATTTGGTTTCGATTTCTGCAGCCGTTTAGGAGTTGATAGGGGGGGACACACACACAGACAGACAGACAGACACACATGTTCCCGGATCGATCTCATAAGCTTACTTTTTCCTCATTTTTAGCCTACTTTTCACATTTTGCAAAAATGAGGAAAAAGTAGTCTTATGAGATCGGGCAAATGTGTGTCTGTCTGTCCTTCTGTCTGTCTGTCTGTCTGTCCTTCTGTCTGTCTGTCTGGCTGTGTGTGTGTCCCCCCCTATCAACTCCTAAACGGCTGGAGCAATCGAAACAAAATTTGGTAAGAGTAAAGATCTATACCTGAATATCTCACAGCCATTTTTAAAATGATGTCAGTGCTACCAACTGCTGAAAAATCGCAATTGAAATTTGAGCTCCATGTTGGATATCCTGGAAGGTATAAATGGGAGCTATTTTAAAATTAGCACACGTATAGATAATAATATTGCAGTTTAATTTCCAGGAGGCCATACATGGCAGTGTTGCCAAAATGACTATAATCCTGCTGATAGGTCCAATTTTTAAATGCATATAACTTCTACACTATCTATTGGAATTCAACCAAATTTCGTATGTTGTATGTGTGCATAACCAGATATGCCTGAGCGTATTCTTAAGAACCACCAGGTCTGCCAACTGTTAATAAATGCTCTTAATTTCTATTATCCAAATACCAATATATCAGAAAGTATGCAAGCCGACAGCTTTAAACTATGCACACGTATAGTACCTGCCATTCTATATTAATTTGGAGTAACTTATATATGTCAGTGCTACCAACATGATTCTAAGCCTGCTGAGAGGTCCAACTTTAAATACATGTAACTTCCATACTATCATTTGGATTTCAACCAAATTTCGTATGTGCTATGTGTACCATTACAGATATGACTATGCGTATTCTTAAGAGCAACCAGGGCTGCCAACTGTTAATATGTGCTGTTTCTATTTTTGTTACCCTAATATCAATATATCAGAAAGTATGCAAGCCAACAGCTCTAAACTTTGCACATGTATAGTACCTGGCACTCTAGATGAATTTGGAATAACTAATATACGTCAGTGCTGCCATTACTCTAAGCCTGCTGATAGGTCCAATGTCTAACTGCATGTAACGTCCATGCTATCCATTGGACTTCAACCAAATTTTGTATTCTGTATCTTAAGAGATGGAACTAACAATATATTCAGTCACCAGGGCTGCCAACTGTAGTGCTCTATTAGGCCACATTATACCAGGTATATTTCGAACTAATTAGAAATTTCGATATTACCAACTTAATTTCGTTATTATTCTAGATAGGTCTATATAGATTGGCATGAATCTTACATTTTAAGAAAAGTAGGCTCTTTAGTTCTTCACGGAACTTCTTGTTACAAAATTTGAAAAGTAGACTAAAAATGTATTATATTGTACAAGGATGTATTAATGTGATAACTGCGAAAACGAATAAGCTGTAACTTCAGAGCCTGTTTACCAAAAAATGGAAGTGAACGATGCTCTGGTATGGGGTTTCACACACCTAGATGCACGGGGCTATATGACCACGATGCCTCAGCCCTAAAATAAGCAACAACAGGATTTTTCCAGAGGGGGGCCAAGTTAAATTTTTATTTCATTACCCCCCCCCCATTTTCGTTTCATTTCTTACTTGCTTCGTGAAATTCATTAGTTGACTGCTGTGAAACCGTTGGCTACTTTATGGCAAGATTGGGAGGAATGTTTGTTTTAAGTTCACAGTTTTTGTCCATGGAAGTTCGCGTTTCTTCTTTTGTGGTTCATTGTCATAATGCTCAGTTCTTAAAATCAGGTAAAAAAATAGTGGTACCACCATGTATCGACAATAATATAAAAATCAAGCAGTTCAATGTAAATCCTGTTCGCCTATTTTCTAATTACGGTAACTGGAGGACATATTTTCAGATATTTCCAAATTACTGAGTTAAATTAAACTGTGGAAATATCCCTACATATGAATTTGCCTAATACCGACAATAGTGGCTACGCTGGCTAAAACGCAGCGTTAGGTCATGGGACCAAGCTCTCTGCTGACTCGGTAGACGAGTGGGTTCGAGCCCCACCGTCGGCTATCCTTGATATGGTTTTCCGTGGTTTCCCATTTTCAACTCAAGGCAAATGCTGGGACAGTACCTTCTGCCAGGCCACGACCGCTTCCTTCCACATCCTTGCTCAGTTTCATTCATCTTCATCCATTCCATCTCTCATCCCGACGCGCAGGTCGCCCACGGGCGTCGACTAGAAAGACCTGCACTCGGCCTCTCAGGAGGCTACACGACAAAAAACAAGCCTAATAATTCAAATAGTACTGTTTCCAAATATCTAGTTTGTACTGGCCGTTACAGCGGATCCATCACGTTTTTCCTCTTCAAGCTATCAGGAATACCTCGCACTGCTCTTCTTAGCACAATGCATTTTGTGCGAAGTGATAAATTTGTATTGTACGTTACTCGTACTTGTGACGCCCGAGGTTTTAGCAAATTTTCGTTTTAAAAAGAAAATATTTCATTTGATTATTGCTGGCCGTTAAGTAAAATATATAACTAAATCATGTACTTCTTACTTAGTCGCTTTGATAATGACAAACATCGCAGAATCATTTAACTATTATTATTCATTCATACTTCAGAATGTCGCATAAATGTACCTTGAGTCAAGAGCCTGCCAATGTCTGTTCTTCTTTCGGAAGCACATCATTATCAACTCCCCTTGAACTTTGGCTTTGTCATCAGATTGATCGATATTGAATTGTAACTTTCAGTCGGTCAATACGACTATGAGCCCAAAAAATTAGCATTCAATTAGCTTCTTCACTCATATAAGTAGGCTGCATGCCTTGCAAGAAGATTGCATTGGAATCATATAGCCTACAGCATTACGATGTCTATCAGTTATGAATTCACCATTTTGTCTCAAATGATCTTCCGTCTACTTTTGATTGAGAGTGCAAATCTCAGTCGCTTTGATAACGGAACAAAAACACCGCTGAACAACTTAACTATTAGCCTATAAATTTATTCGATCGTAGAAGATTTAACACTACATGTTAAGAATCTACAACAAGGGTACATTGCTGTTCATTTGTAGCAATAATTGCTCTGTTCTAAAGAAATGGACCACAGTACTATGGCACAACTTGAATAAAAATATTTTCCCAGGGGCTGACATCTAGTGGGACGTGCGTTGATGACCACGGGACCCCAGCTGAGTCCGGCATTGCTTCCACTTACTTGTGCCGGGCTCCTCACTGTCTTCTTTCCTGTCGACCTCCCTTGGTCAACTCTTGTTCTTTTCTGACCCCGACGGTATTAGCGTATCCGAGGCCTAGGGAGTCTCTTCCTTTTCCGCCTTCATTGGCCCTTGTCTCATCTTTCCTGATCCCCTCCTGAGAGGGGTCAGCCTTCTTTTTTTTTTCCTGTTATCTCCTGCCTTGTGCTCAAGGCCCTCAAGGAGGCCGGGTGTATGTAGCCCCACTACTTCTGGTGCACCCTAGAAAGTGCTACACCCTCAGGGGCTCACGGCTGCTGAGTTCGGGAGTTGGCTACCCCGAGGGATTCCTGAGCTGGGTCCGGTTTCCCCCTTTTGTCCCTTACCTGTGGGGCGGACCCTCTCCTCCTTCACTTTCCTGTTGTTTTTCTTTTCATTATATTTCCTTTTCCCTTTAAGATTCCCGCACTGTTATTTTTGCATCTCCACTCCATTTTGTGGGTGTTTTCAATCTCCGTTGCATTTTGTAGATCTTTTCGATCTAAATTACATTTTGTGAGTGTTTTTCAACCTCGATTGCATTTTGTAAGGATTGACAATCTAAATTGCTTTTTAGTAAGTCTTTCAATAGAGAGGGCGGACCTTTTGTGAGTATTTTGAATTTCAATTGCATTTTGTATTTTCAACCTAAACCGCTTTTTAGCAAGTAGTTAATTCTCAATTGCATTTTTGTGGGTATATTGAATCTAAATTACATTTTGTATGTATTTTGAATCTCATTTGCATTTTGTAAGTATTTTGATTTCACTTACATTTTGTGCATATTTCGACTATACGTTGCTTTTTGTACGTATTTTGAACTTAACCTACATTCTGTGCGTATTTTTCCCTCTATTCCTTTTGTGAGTATTTTCGTTCGAGATGCCCTTATGTACGTATTACCGCTCTCCATTTTGTGAGTAGTTTCAATCTGAGTTCCTTTTTGTAAGTATTTTCCTGCTCACTTAATTTTCGTTCTGGTTTCCACTTCATTGACATTTTTGCTTTCACACAGACCATTAGGGGCCGATAACCTCGATATTGGGCCCCTTAAAACAACAATTATCACCATCATCATGAATAAAAATATACGGCATTTCGCAGCACGAATAACGATCGCAGAACGGCGCAAATATGGACGAGTGTACACGGGGTTACATGAATACGTTTTCGCATCCCCTAAACTGAGGAACCAATAAATATCTCTGCGGGAGATAAAATTATGCGTGAAGAAGTAACAGACTGTTAGATAGTTACACATCAGTTCCAAACCTTGCATAAGGACAGTGTGACCACAAGTATAAAAATGGACCCCAAATGACGAGAAAGTTACCGTCCCCATAAGACAATAAAATGTTAAAAATATGCATAGAAATACGAAAAACAAAGTTAATTGAGCTCCAATTGTAAAATACTTTCTCGCAATAAATGAGGTCTGATTCTTCTACGAAAACCTGCATATTTTTCCTGTTATAGCATAACTCCTAGTTTGCCCGGTGAAATCTACCTCAGCCTTCCGGCGTGCCGAGAGGAATTTTTTGAATATAAATACATAGCCTATTACGTCAGCAACATTAAATAAGTTTTCTATTGTAACATTTGTCAATTGATTATCAGAAACTTCAATTTATGAAAAAAAAAACTGGTTACAATGACCACTCGAATATCAACATTCTCGGAATTCCAGAGGGGGGAGGGGGGGTGGCACAGCCCCACCTTGCGCCTTCCTGCGGGTGGCCCTATATTTTTTCTCTCGGTTAATATTGCAAAGAAACTAAAAATAAAAATAAAAACCTCAATGTATTTCTACATTTGCATTAATTCCATTCCTTGAACCTGGTAGGTATACCGTAAGCTTTAATTATGTATTCATTTTGTGTGTCATATATCCAGCCCAGTAAATCTGTGTTCAGAAAATATGTTGTTGTTTTGTAGTAGATCTGAGGAGGTTAAGTAGTGTCCTAAAATTACTTCCTGTTGAACTGCACGATTCAAACGACAAATTGAACATCTGAATGGCTGGAAGAACTTTGTATTAATATAATTCAAGATTTTATAGTAGCTTTATATTGCGGTGTTAAAACACGTTTAAAAATATATTTTGTTTCTTTCGCTATCGTTTTACCCTCCAGGGTTGGCTTTTCCCACGGACTAAGTGAGGGATCCCACCTCTACCACCACTGAGGGCATTGTCCTGGAGCTTGAAAGATTGAGTCGGGGATACAACTGGGGTGTGTGACCAGCACTACGCCCAGCCGACCTCACCTGCAAAGCGAACAGGGGCCTAATGAAGGGATGGGAAGAGTGGACGGGTTAGGCAAGGAAGTGGGAAGGAGGCGGCCGTAGCCTTACGGTATGTACCATCCCGGAATTTACCCGAAGACGAAGTGGAAAACCACTTCGAGGATGGCTGAGGTGGGAATCGAACCCCCTCTACTCATTTGGACCACCCGAGGCTGAGTAGACCCCGTTCCAGTCCTCATACCACTTTCCAAATTGCGTGGCAGAACCGGGAATCGAACCGCGGACCTCCGGGGTGGCAGCTAATCACGCTGACCACTACGCAACGGAGGCGACTTTAATAAATAATATGGTACGTTATTGAAATTCTTGATCAAATTTTGAAGTTCTTATTAATACAAATTTCAAAAAGCGGGACACGATAGAGAACCTCTGACTACAGACTTGGATTCTACATCCCTCAATACCTAAGCAGTCATTTCAGGTCTTATTAATATTATATGTATTTTTATGATAAACTTTGCCAATTTTGATGTTTTCTCGATTTCCTTGTCAAAATTACAAGAAAGGAAACCTGACGTGATGCAGAAAATCTGAACACATGGCACTTCAGTTAACAATCAGTATGTTAATATTTTCCCTTGTAGCAGAAAAAAATTGAAATGCATAGGCCTATCAATAAAAACCCCGACCCATTTTATCCGGCTGGACGACAGTGCTCAAGATTGCAATACACTTTGGCTCGGAAACAGATCGCTGTGCCTACAAGCGAGGCTTACAACAGAGAGGGGAAGATGGCGAGTGAATGAGGAGTATGGAAGGGTGGAGGGGAAGTTGGAATTCACATGCTGTGACTGACAAGGGACGGCAGTGCTGCCATCTCTTGTCCAGTGCTTGTCAGCAGTACTAGTAACTCAGCCTTAACAACATTTATAATGGTTTTAGGATTACTTGACATAATGTCAAAAGGAATTTGGAAATGCACTTTTAATAAAAGCACAATTAATAATGAGTTGTAGACACTAATAGTGGCAACAGTTGGAAATGAGATATTCCATTCCAACTTATTAATAGAATAATTATTAATGAATTTCTTCGATGATATAAATGATTATGATTTTGCCAGGATGTATAGGAGTCTATGCAGCCCTCGGTCCAATGGAATTAAGTGTGTGCTTTATATGAGTAATTATATTTAATATTTCCAATAATGGGAAATAGTGCAATGACAGTTATAGTTTTTTTCTGTCCAATTAATCGTCATTTTGTGTTAACTGTTAAATGAGCTGGTCAATTTAGAATTGGTAAATTATGCAGATCACAGGCAATTCTACAGTATTCTATTTTTTTAAAAAGCAATGGTTACATCATCGCAATCTGAGTAATTTAATTAATCCCATGAGGATATATTGAATCCCATTACTTATTTGAGAATGACTTGAGTGATTAGAATTCCATTGTAAACCAATTTTTGAGTGGCTACGATAGATCAATGCTACTTTGAACTGAGATATTTTCCATAAGGAAACTTGAAATTATTGTGGTAATATAATAATAATTTATTTCCTATAATTAATTTGTGAGATTCTGAATTTTTGTGCTCAAATATTTTTTCCTAAGGCTTGTTTGTTGTTGATTAATATTATTTCCGTTGGGATGAACTTGCATTATACCCATACTTACATTAGCTTATGTCCTGCCCCTTTAGAAACTCTTAATCCTAATTTACTTTCCTCTTTACATATATTGCAGCCTAAATTTTTCTTGTATATTTTCCTCGCGTGTGTTTACGTTTCGATATGCTAGATAGTGGAACTATAAGAGAGAATACTTAGTGATATCGGGCGTTACCCCGGGGAGTTGTTTACTGTTGATATGTGGGGACCCCGATGGTTATGCCGAGATCCTGTATTTATTGAAGGTTGCTCAATGGATGGATAGATTGTGGTATGTTGTTGTGTTGTTTATTTTGTGTACGGTAAATAATCTAGGAATACGTATTCCTCCTTGACATTCCATTATAAGCTTGTGTTTTTCTTTATTATTGCGGGTGGGTAAATGCTATTTGATTAAATTGGGTCTTGACTGGGCAGTGGGTCATTGTAAATGTTTTCTTGCGTTTGGTTTTGCATCCCGTCAAGAAACAGCGCGTGACCTTGCTGCGTTATTGAGATGAATCGATATGTCTTTCATTGGATGATGTGTTGTAAGGGTTTCATGTTTTCCGGAGACTGGCCTCCATCCGCAGTTCATACCTTGTTAGAATATTGAATCTCATGCTTTCTTCCGAGAAGAAGTTTTATTCTAGAAGTTGATGAAGTCATTTAGTTCGTTGTTTATCTTTTGGGTCGTTCCTTGTATTCTTGTAATTTTCGTGGTTAACGCTGAACTGATCTATATTTCTTTTAATGGTTGCGTATGTTACGTCATGTCATGTTTTAAGTGAATTTTGGATTGTTGTTATTGTAGTGCTCCTTCTGAAGTTTGTTATTTTCGAGTCGTTTCTTGTTTGTTTGGGTTGTTTTTTATGATATGGCATACGTCGTATTAAGGGTGGTTGGTTAGACTGTTCATGGGATATATGACTTCATAAGTTGCTTAGATTATTTCTCCTAACTACATTCCTGTAGTTAGACTGATGGAACGAAGGTACTATTTTAATTATTGTTAATTTATTATTATAATTAACTGTCCCTTTTTAAATAGAGTTGATTATTGAACGATCTCAAACCATCTACGATGTCAGCAGGGGCGCACCCAGACTTTTGGTTTGGAGGGGGCTTTCCTCAATAACATGATTTCAGCTATGGAAAGAGAAATTGTCCATTAATAGTCTTGTATGTAAATATGATATTTAAGATCATATGCATAAAAAGATGTATTCTATAAGGTCAAACATACTGTAGAATGCTCTGTTAAGACCAATACAAAAGATGCTATTGGACTGGAGATTATTTAAACAAAATGTGCATTGGTTTTATACAAATTTTAGTTACAGTTCCATTGATCTAAGGTTATACAAGTAATAAAAAGGAACTGCATGATTTTTATCTAGAATTAACTTTTGATCACGATCAGAGTGATAACGATTCGATTGCTCTGCTCACTATTATCATAACTATATATCCAGCTACCAGGATCGTCAGATTGATGTGTAACATCAATTATCTGCAATCATTTACTAAGTTTTGAGTTGTTTACTGTATACCAAGAACTAGTATAGGTTTTAGGAAATTAATAATAACATTTTGATTTTGAATATGTAAATTTAATTGGAACTAAAAATTACATTTTAAAAATTACGAGATGAAATTGTATACCATAGTGTTATGGATTGTAACAAATATTTTATGTACTGTACGTGAAAATATATGTTATTTTAATTTTCCTTAATAACTAACATTATAATAAAAAATCTTAAACATTTCTAGAATTTCAAGTTGAACTTAATTACACAGGCTGAATGCAAGTTTAAACAAATAGTTGAATACAAATCATGTATTAATGAATTAACATTAACGTTGTTTGAATAAAGTGGAAACTCAAATTTCACAGAACAAAATCCAGCCGCCTAGCAGATTTTTTCAAAACGGAAACTACCTCTGTACTGGTGACTTCAATTTCCGGGTCAATATTCAGTGCTGCTAGTCCAGTCAGCCTGTCTGCAACCATGGTATTCCTAAGATATGTTTTCAGCCGACGTAGTGTAGAAAATGACCTCTCAGCAGTGCTTGTAGTCACAGGGATGGTACATAAAATTCTCAACAATGTGTGGATATTAGGAAACAAGTCCTTGTCACATAGATTCAACACATCGATTGCGTTTTAGGGATATTAGCGTGGGTCTTCAAGCTCTTGTACCACAGTTCAAACTCAGCCATAAGCAGGCCTTTGTTGTTTCCTCCACTTTCAATTATGTCATTCTTATAAAAATTACACAGCTGTAAGAAATCAGGTTGCATTTTTTCTTGGAAGGTTTCTTTATGTGTATGTGATGCATTGCCTGATGGCAGTAAGCACTCAAAACTCTTTAAGTCCTCATGCTTGATGAATCGAGATTCCAATGTAATAATGAAAGAGTCAATCCATAGGGTTGAAAACAGATCTTTTATAGTATAATTCTGGAGTTTCTGCTGGTATTTTGCTTCTGTTCTGTCTTCCAACTGTTCGTGGCATCGAAATTATTGAACCGCAGTTATTAGCAATTTTGGTAGCTTCTTCAAACAACGAGTGAAATTCTTGATCTGCATTTTTTCTTAGAGATTTTAAGCTTTCAATCACGGTTTCAGCGTGTGTAATTGCAGAGGATAAATCTAAATCAGTTTCCTGAAGCTTTTGATTAGGTTTACTGTGTAACCAAGCAGTTTTTATGATGCCATGAGAGAAATTATAAATTCACCTTAACTTAAGGAGTTTAGTAGTATTAGAGCTCCTGAAGAAGATTCCCTATCATTCCAGTTTTTAATCTCCTCAAACGCTACTTCAAGAGGTTGCAGCAGTTTTTTTAAAACAAAAATAGCATCGTGCCTTTGTACCCATCTCGTTGGACAAAGCTGCAGGATTTTTTTCTTGTTGGTTTCAAGATTTACCTCAGATTCAATGCACTGTTTTAAAACTGCTTGTCTTTTAGGAGTGTTAAATAAATCCCACAACTTCTCCACTATTCCAAAGCAGTTCCTGATTGATACAACCTCAGACGCTGTTGACAATGCCAGGTTAAGGCTATGAGAAGCGCAATGCACGTAAATTGCTGTGGGGTGAGCTTCTTGGATGCACGCTTGAGCCCCTTTAAACTTTGCACTCATGGCAGCCACCCATTGTACCCCTAGCCACGGAGGTTATTTATGTCGATATTACTGTCTTCAAGACCTGTAATCAATGTTTTAGCCAATACTCTACCCGTTGTAGAGGTTCGAGGCATGAACTTCAAAAATTGCACACATATTTCATAACTATTTAAAGTATTTGGCGTTACAAAACGTAAACACAAAGAAAACTGTTCAACAGTTGAAATATCAGATGTTTCATCTGCGAGAACACTAAAAACTAAGCTTCTTTTACTTTACTTGCTATTTTTTCAGTTATTATTTGGTTACAAGCATCGACGACATGATTTTGAAAATTCCAACTTATATAGGTTGCATTTTTGCCACATGACCCAAAGTGATCTTTCAAATTGTTGTCACCTGCTTAAATTCTAGCTCTGAGCAAAGCTCTTAAGTTCCCCTCATTTTCAAATGGTTTGTTGTAGATTTGAAACTGACCATAATCTCTATGGTTCCTAAGGGCGATATTTTGGCTGCCACACAAAATAATAGTTTCTGTTATTGGAATTATTCTTTTCACATTATTTTGGGCTTGGACGTCTTTTCCCTTTATCAAGAGATTTGTCAATCGGTTTCATTCGGCAGTCCACAACTCTTTTAAAGTTAGCTTCGCTTACACATGAGTCTTTATGATACTGTGAGTTTGCATGTTTTTCAAACTTCTCTAGGGCTTTTTTCCAGTTACTAAAACCTTCTTTAAAAGGTTGTCCAGTATGTTGAGTGTTACTCTTACCTATTTCTTTTTTTGAAAAAAAAAAGCATACAATGGACACAGTATGCAGAATCTTCAATTCCAGAATACGAAAGCCAGGTATATTTCTTTAGCCATGAAAACGAAAATTTTCGTTGTTGGTTCCCATGCGATCTAAAAGGAAAGTTAAAGTTGCTCTGAGGAACCCATTAATTTGTCATTCAAAACTTTGAACTTTTCATTGTCCGTCAACACTTTGTTTTTAAATAAACCAATGTTCAATTCCATGTTATGTTTACTTACAACGGCCTTAGGCCTGCTCACATTTGCCTCTGAGCCCTTCTCTGACGAACAACTTGGCTGTTTTTCTATGCTTGCAGTCCTTGTTAACAGTTCCTTACTCGTTGAAGGATTGCCACATTCACTAATACTAACCACATCATATTTATTGATTTTTAACGGTTTAAAGTAGTTTTGCATGTTTGACTTTCTTTTGTCTCCCATTACTACTAGTCTAATTGGACACACTACGAACACAAATAGCCAATAGAAAATACAAACACAACAACAATCAACGAATCAACTTTTACAAACACCACTACTGACTTGACGCCTGACACAGAGCACAGCACAATACCTTGGGGAGAGAAATTTTCACCGCAGTCCCACGCGCATCTTGCTCCGAGCATAGTTACGACAACGGCCGGAAATATATATCACTCAAGTGTTGCATAAATATAGGCCTAACATAATTCTATTTTAAATCAGTAGAAAATCGCAAAATGTTCCAACGTTCCAACACTAAACATTCTGGAGCCCGTTATGCAATCAATTTTCTTGAAAGATATCATCAATATTTTTAAAGTGTTCCCAGGTCTTTGGAGGGGGCTTAAGCCCCCAAAGCCCCCCCCTGGGTGCGCCCCTGGATGTCAGTGCCTTAGGCCATCTCTACTCCCATGTCTGGTTCTTTTAAATTATTTGATTGTATTTATACTTGTGTTTACCTTTTGATAATTTGTATTTTATTTCAGCCCCGAATTCATCTCCATACTCCATTTTTATGCGTTCCTCACGTTCCCCGTATTGATATTCTTGTTACTGTTTCTTCTATATTAAATTTATCTTTGGTTTTCGACATTTACATGAAACGTGTTTTCATTTCATAGTTGATTTCTATCTAGTTCATAATGCGAGTACACTCGACACAGTTTAAGGGCCCACGCGTCCCCCTGACTGGCAGTCCCCATTCTGTGCACATGTGGGATCATTCCTCCGTTCTCCAATTTCGGGTACGAGACTCTGACGCTCCCCCTTCGTCTGCAAGCGTAGTAGGTAATGATATTTCGTAACACCTGGCGCCATAGGTAGCATTCAAACAAAATCTTCTGTGTCTGGATACCAGGCTTCATAGTCCAAAGTGTTTATATATTTGATTTGCCATAAAGTGTTACTTTGGCCGTTGAGAAATTTCGTCAACGGAGAAGATGTACGTTGTTAGTTTTTATCGAAAACTATGATTCCTGCCTATTTCTTGATCATGACATCACATAAACAGTACTACTCTGTGTATAATGAAACATATACCCAAGACTTGGTATGTTTCTTGTTTTAAACATTCCTAAGTATTAAAAAACATTGACCCAAAACCTATATGATTCTCGCTCTCATCTGAGGTTCAACGTTACTATAATGTGCATAACGAATCAATAACAAGTAGACTGCCATACAACTTGGGACCAAGCGTAATGTGTAAAGAATAAAAGGAAGACCTCTTTCTAATCCATGATATTCAATTATAATTACCAAAATAGCAATACTGAGATCAGAGGTGTATCCAGATGTGGCGTATGAAGCTGTCCCAAGAAATAATATTGTTATGAATATTAGTAAAGGTACTAACGCAGATGAGCTGTCTACATTGTTCATTTCAAAAGATTCATCGTGAAAAATTAGGCAAAAGTGATATACAATGGCCACTGATCGATTCCTATTATAAAGTGTGCGTCAGCTAGTAACGTCGTTGACAGTTCATACCGCTACTATGTTAATAAACAAACTAGAGCACAATGTCGTTAATTTATCAGATTACGTTCTTATCACTGTCACTTTCATACATTAGAATTAATACAGACTAGCTGAAGCAAAACGGTATGTTAAGAGAACGAACTTTATTTCGACTCCGGCAGGGAATTAAGCTAGAGAGAGTTTATTGATGGTTTAACGCGATGATTGCACCTGTGTTAAGTAGCCAATCCTTGAATTGCAGAAGTGTCTGGTTCGAATTGAAACTACGATTTACTTTTATGCCTTACTCATTTATCATTTCACTATGACTGTCTCTTGCAATAATTAGCCTGGCTTTTGACGTTGACGCTTGTAGAAGACCAGCTCGTGTCTTAGAGGCTAGCATTCTTGTCTGTTGCCCCACAGGATCAGCTTCGATTCCCGGCTCTGCCAAGAAATTTTATTTCTGCCTCGTGAGACATAACCGAGAAAAGCAGGGTTCAATTCCCACCTCAGCTATCCTGGAAGTGTTTTACCGAGTGTTTTCGATTTCTAATCCAGGCATAATGGTTCCTAACGTAAGGCCACGGCCTCCTCTTTATAAATCTTACTCGAAGTTTTCAAATACACACACTAATACAGCATTCACAATACCACATATTAACACAAAACACCATACACACCCAAATATACGAGGCTATATGACCACAATGTCACAGTCCCTAAAATACGCAACAACAAAAGAAAAAATCGCTTTCAGCAAACCCTGATAAAAATGGGCAGATGACGTCGTATTTCCATCCTTTAAAACAACAATAACTAACTAAACCCTAATATATTTGGCAACCAATACTCTGATTTCACAGCAATGTTCCAAGACACCAGTACATGTAAGTTGGATGATGACATTGTGGGGATCAAAGCATGAACGAACAATGTAAAAATTATTTCCTAAATCTTTCACAAGTGAATTTACTCCTATCCTTCCTATCAATCTTTGGTTTATCATGGAACATACACGCTGAAATGTTTAACAAGGCTAAGGAGATCCGGACATCATAAAATGACCATGAGTCAAATTGTGATATTATTAGTATTATTATTATTTCTTTTTACATGTAATATTGTGTGATACATTATGGTATAGCATATGCGTGCTAGAGCCCGATATCTGATTCGGGAGAGTAAGAAAACGACGTGGGAAAAGTATGTGTCGTCAACCTATACCGCATTATGCATGTATTCTCAATCTTAATTGCGTTGTGCATTGTGCATTTTGTGATTATTTTGAAGCTAAATTACATTTTGTAAGAATTTTCTATCTAAATTGCATTTTTTTAAATATTGTCAATTCAAATTACAGTACAGTAAGTATGTAGTTAGTTTTAGTTGTAAGTATGTAGTTAGTTTGTTTATTAGATATATGTCATCGTTCTATTAGACTGTGGTGTGGGAGTGTGTTTGGTAGCAGTTGCATTGGTTATTAGTTATAGTTCATTGTTTCAGTAGACTGTGATGTGTGAGGGTGCATGTGAGTGTGCCTGGTAACAGACTGTTTTAGTGGTAGTATTTGTTGTTTCTCCGTTAGTAGAATTTTGGTATTTAATTGTTAGTAGAAGGTTAGTATTTTTGTTAGTAGAATTGCTCTTTACTTATTCTGAAAGGGAGTAGCAGCCTTTCAGAATAAATGAATTCTTTACTAGTCTTATAGACGGTTAAGATATTTATAATATAAGCCAAATAATGGCTACACTGCGTCCTGCTGCACGGCTAAAAGCAACGGGAAACTACAGCCGTAATGCTATTCCCGAGGATATTCACCCCTCTATGCATAATTACATGTGATGATGGCCTCCTCCCTTGTAAAATTTCAATCCGGAGGTAAACTAGTCCCCCGTTCAGATCTCCGGGTGGGGACTACTCGAGAGGGGGTTAACATCACAGAAGTGACAAAGAGGAAATCTGACATTCTACGGATCGGAGCGTGGAATGTTAGAAGTCTGCTAGGAAGTGGAAGGTTAGAAAACTTAGAAAGGAAAATGGATAGGTTGAGGTTGGATTTGGTTGGGATTAGTGAAATGCGCTGGCAGGAAGAACAGGACTTTTGGTCAGGAGACTATAGGGTCATCAGCACTAAATCAAACAATGGCCAAGCAGGGGTTGGTCTCATATTGAGTAGGAAACTTGGACAGCGAGTGGAATATTGTGAGCAATATAGTGAACGGATTATTGTAGCAAAAAACAATACTAAACCTACCTGCACCACAGTGGTACAAGTCTATATGCCTACCAGTCAAGCTGATGATGAGGATGTTGAAAAGGTCTACGTAGAAATAGACGAAATGCTGAGGTATATCAAGGGTGATGAAAATGTTATAGTAATGGGAGATTGGAATGCTGTGGTAGGAAAAGGGAGAGAAGGGAAGATAATATGAGATTTCGGATTAGGTGAAAGGAATGATCGAGGAAGCGGGCTGATGGAATTCTGCACCGAGCATGAGTTGGTCATAGCTAACACCTTATTCAATAACCACAATAGAAGAATATACACATGGATGAGACCAGGAGATAGAGGGCGTTATCAAATCGACTTCATTATGGTCAAGCAGAGGTTTCGAAACCAGATTTTGGATTGTAAAACATATCCTGGTGCTGACATAAACTCTGAACACAATCTGGTTGTAATGAAATGCAGATTAAAGTTGAAGAAACTGAAGAAAAGTCAAAACATAAAAAGGTGGGCAATAGACAGACTGAATGTAAAGGATGTAAACGAAGGATTCAAGAAGAGTATAAAGGAAGGACTAATGAAAAACCCTAAACAAACTTCAATTGCAGACGAATGGCCACTTTTGAAGAATGAAATAACAAAATCCGCAGAATAAAACATTGGTAGGAAAGAAAGAATAGGTAGAAAACCGTGGATCACTCAGGATATACTAGAATTGATGGATGAAAGGCAGAAACACAAGAATGTAAGAGATGAAAAGGGGAAAGCGGAATACAGACGTCGGAGAAATGAGGTCAACAAGAAGTGCAAGGAAGCGAAAGAAGAATGGTTGAAAGAGAAATGTGCAGGTATAGAAAATTGTCTGAAATTAGGAAAAGTAGACACAGCTTATCGAAGGATTAAGAATGCATTTGGGGAAAAGAAGATGTGATGATGATGATAATTGTTGTTTTAAGGGGCCTAACATCTAGGCTATCGGCCCCTGATGGTTTGGGTGATCATGAAGATGAAAATGAAATGCAAACTTAAAACTAAAACTAACTACCAACCTACATACTAGAAGAAGAAATGGAAAACTAAAGGAGAATAAGGCAAATAAAGGACAGGAGGAAAAGAAATGCCCTCAACCCTCGAAGAATGCGGATTGAGGGACTTGGAAGGACGGAGAGCCATGAAAGGCAGATAGGAAAGTGAAAGAGGAGAGGGTCCGCCCCGAAGGTAAGGGACAAAAGGGGAAAACGGACCCAGCTCAGGAATCCCTCGGGATCGCCAACTCCCGAACTCACCAGCCGTGAGCCCCTGAGGGTGTAGCATTATCTAGGGTGCACCAGAAGGGGTGGGGCTACATACACCCGGCCTCCTTAAGGGCCTTGAGCACAAGGCAGGAGGCAAAAGGAAAATAAAAAGAAGGCTGACCCCTCACAGAAGGAGGGTATCAGGAAAGATGAGACAAGGGCCAAAGAAGGCGTGAAAGTGAAAGACTCCCTAGGCCTCGGATACCCTAATACCGTCGGGGTCGGAAGAGAGCAAGAGTTGACCAAGTGAGGTCGACAGGAAAGAAGACAGAGAGGAGCCCGGCACAAGTAAGTGGAAGCAATGCCGGACCCGGCTGGGGCCCCGTGGTCGCCAACCCACGCCCACAAGATGTGAGCCCCTGGGGGAACGGGGAAAAGAAGACTAAGTGCTGTAATATTAAGGACACAAATGGAAAAACTCTAACAGATAGGGAAGAAAAGGTTGAGAGATGGAAAGCTTACATAGAGAGTTTGTATAAGGGAAAGGAGATTGAGAATCATGTAATGGAAAGGGAGGAGGAAATTGATGAGGATGCGATAGGAGATTTAATATTGAGATCAGAATTTGATAGAGCTTTGGAAGACTTAAGCAGGAACAAAGCACCAGGCATAGATGATATACCGATTGAGTTGCTACGCTGCATAGGAGATGAAGGTCTGATCAGGTTATTTCACTTGGTGTGCAGGATTTATGAAACAGGTGAGGTGCCCCCTGATTTCAAGAAGAATGTAATCATCCCTATACCAAAGAAAGTGGGAGCTGACAGATGTGAAGATTACCGTACAATCAGTTTGATTACTCATGCTTCAAAGATCCTTTCTAGAATAATTTACAAGAAGATTGGAAGCCAGATAGAAAGGGAGTTGGGTGAAGACTAGTTTGGTTTCAGGAGAAATGTAGGAACAAGGGAAGCTGTACTAAGTCTTAGGCTGATTTTGGAAGGAAAGATAAGAGAACGTTCATGGCATTTGTAGACTTAGAAAAGGCTTTTGATACGTAGATTGGACTAAATTGTTTGACATTTTGAAATCTATTGGAATAAAGTACAGGGATAGGAGGGTGATCTACAATCTATACAGAAACCAAACAGTAGTCATTCGAGCTGAAGAACATGAGAGAGAAGCTGATATTCAGAAAGGTGTTAGGCAAGGCTGCAACTTATCACCCATAATTTTCAATCTTTACATTGAACAAGCAATGAAGGAAATTAGAGAAAAATTTAAAGTGGGAGTGCAGATTCAAGGAGAAATAATTTCAACTCTGAGATTTGCTGATGACATCGTCATCTTGACCGACAAGCTTGAGGATTTGAATGAGTTTTTGAATGGTATGGACTCCGTTTTACGGAAAGAATACATGATGAGAATTAATAATTGTAAAACAAAAATACTAGAATGCAGCCGAAATAAATCAGAAACCTCTATGGACATCAAATTGGCAGGTGAAAAGCTGAAGGAAGTAGGAGACTTCTGTTACTTAGGAAGCAAAATAACCAGTGATGGACGAAGCAAAGAGGTTATAAAAAGTAGGTTGGTTCAGGCAAGGAAAGCATTTCTACAAAAAAGGAATCTGTTGACATCGAATATAGATTTAGGTATTAGGAAGTCATTTTAAAGCCTTTGTCTGGAGCGTGGCGCTCTATGGAAGTGAAACTTGGACTATTGGTGCAGCAGAAAAGAGGAGAATTGAAGCATTTGAAATGTGGTGTTGCAGGAGAATGATGAAGATCAGATGGGTAGATAGGGTTACAAACAAAGAGGTATTAAGACGAGTGGGAGAGGAGAGATGTTTCTGGCGACTGCTAATGAAGGTAAGAGATAGGTTAGGACACATACTAAGACACCCAGGAATAGCAAGCTTAGTTATGGAAGGAAGTGTCGAGGACAAGAACTGTAGGGGTAAACCAAGGTTAGAATATGTTAAACAGATTGCCTCGGATGTAGGGTGTGGTTGCTATGTAGAGATGAAACGATTAGCTCAGGGCAGGGAGGCGTGGAGGGCTGCATCAAACCAGTCAAAAGACTGAAGACTCAAACAACACAACAACAACAATTAATTTAATCCAATTAATTCATTGACAGTCATCAATGACAATCCAATGTATGTAAATATTAGGAATTTGTGAAATATGTGTGTGAATTATTAATTCGGTTTGTTTAATGGGAAGGAAAAATGTTTAGTTAATTTTTTTCCTAAAAGTTGAATCTGATAGTGAAGCATATTTTTTTATTGATATTCAGCTAAACATCGAACTCTCGAACTCTGAGAACTTGCCATTTAAGTGAAATAGGGCAGCTCAACGGCACAGATGGACATTATGGATACTTGTATCCCAACCTAATGATTTGCCTTGAGTCATGTTTAAGAGTGTTTATATATTTCTTTTGTCCGTCTGCTCTAAAATAAATTTAGGATGTTGATTTAACAATTTCAAATTATTCCTGTAGTTTTGAACTTCTCCCGAATCAGTGATACCTTTTTTTTAATTTTCTTTCTTGTGAGGTATTTGTCCTGTTGAACCTTGCATGCCTATCCCTTTAAATGACCCGAGATATTCGATCTCTTTCCTGCCCGCGCTAGTTATGACTTTTTTATTGGACAAATATTTCCAGGACTTAATTTTGTTATCACCTGTGTCCCTTCTTCAGTTTCACGTTGAAATCGCCGAGCCAACGTGACGTCGGGGAAACGGGCAAAGTACTTAGTTGCTTGGATTTAGCAAATGCAACAGTGTGTTTTGCATCGGATTTGAGCTGACGATATTTAGTTAGATCAGCATTGGTTCTTGATCCACGCCACTTTTTGAAAGCAGTTTTCTTAGATTGCACAGCACGTCTTCATTCCACCACCAAGTTTGTTTATCAACAAATTGTCGTCCCGGTTTTGTCATACCCATTACATCCTTTGCATTTGTCTGGATATTTGAGGTGAATTCATTCCATATTAGTTGATCAATGTTGCCAGGAAGAGGATCTAGAAGGTAGTTTCCACCACCTTATACGTTCAGTATTGGTGATAGGTCGTGAAGAGTAATTTGAAAGTCTAAGACCAACGGCTTATGTAGGGGAGCAACATTCTCTGAACCTTGGAGTCCTTCACCAATTGCAGATCTCTTCTACGCACCAACCAGTAATCAATTTGAGTTCGATGACCACCGCTGTTGTATGTGATGAGATGTGATAACCGTTTATTGAAGAAGGTGTTCACCACCACTAGGTTACAAAACTCGGCACACTCTAAGGTACGCACACCAGCTACATTTCGCGTCCCAAGACCACAACCACCATGTACGCGTTCAAAACCATCACGTGATCTACCAACATGACAATTGAGATCACCACCAATAAGCAAATACTCATCAACTGAATGTATTAGTGCCTCAAGATCACCCCAGAATTTGTCTTGTTCTTCAGCTTGGTACCCAGTCTGTGGAGCGTAACTTGAGACGATACGAATTTAATCCACATTAGTCAATAATTAAAAATAGAATATATTATACGAGTCTCATCCACATTGTGGCTCTCTTCAGAAATTGCCTTCAAAATATATTAAACTAAATTAATTACGAGCAAAGTTGATAAATATTTACCTTGGGTTTTCCCGTAATGTAATAAGAAAAATTATAAGAAGTATTCAAAAACAGATCTGTAACGAAGTATGGTTTAAATTGATGATACTATAAAATAATTTTCTAAAAATTGCTATGTCTAAAATATCTGGTGATGGTAAAAATTATGTTATAAATAGATTTTTTTTCAAATTGACTTGAGATGGTTTTTTACAAGATGAAATAAGGGTCTTTGCTGTGGGGAGGATGGTTTGGAAATTTATTGTATTTATTCCTTGCTTAATTGAAACTCTTATACTGCTTCTGGTGTGGATGAAGCTTTATGTTCTTTGACTGAGGAATATTGGTATATGTCTACTAGCAATAGTGCCCGGATTCACCCGGTGGATTTATCTGTTTTATAGATGATAATGAATACTACGACAGAACTGGCAAATGATATTATTACTAACAGAAAAAGAAATATGTAACTTTTTTGTGGTGGTGGTTGTAGTGGAGGTGATAAGTAGTAGTCTACAGTATAATTGACGTAAAATTCTGGTAATTTTTCCTTAGTGATAATGATAATAATGAATATGGAAACGGCTATTTACTAACTACAGTACGGACACATCTAATTTACAATAGAATTTAGAAATATGGTTAGAAAGAGGAGCCAGTGAACTAACAGACACTGCGTAGGGCCTATATCTCATTTGCTGTTAGAAAAGTAGACACCAATAGTGTCGTCTTTTGTCGCATAGAGCCCTAGGATAATATGCAGAGCACTTTGGAAAAGTTCGGCTGTCCCGAACTCCTGGGTAGCAAAAGTGTAATTTATCGTCACATAGAACTCAACGATAAGGTTCGGAATAAAATGAAAGTAAATTTGAAAGCACCAACGCTTATGCAGCTGATAACCTCAATGTACTGCACCAAAATCATGGCACTTATACAGAGACACAATATTTTCAAGATGATAACTGTTCTAAAGGCCTAAGAAATCTTTTTGCATTTATTTCTCCCCGTGACTGCCATTTATAAGCAGCGCATGATGTAACTATTTTCATAATTCTGCACCAGAACACTGGTAGGGGTGACGTGTTGCAGCCCGCATTGCCAGCCAACTATAGACTTATTAAAATATTCTTACAGTTACACTACTATGCACATGGATAGTTCTAGCGCCTTAAAACGTGGTTTTTAAGTTCCATTTGTCTGTTATTCTAAATATAAGTAATGGAGAGTGTTGTCCAAAATATCAAGTGGAAAGTGTTACCAGCATTGTTTCAAAGAGTAAGTACGTATAATTCGATGCAATTAAGTGAAACGGTGTAAATTTGTACAAAAGGGCCTAAATGCAGGGAATAGAGTTGTCTGTCCGAAATTTCATGTCGACAGTGCTACTCGTCGGGTTCCAAAAGGTATGTATAAACAATTTGGTTCAGTTCAGTGAAACGGTGTGGATTTGTTCCAAAGGGCCTAAATGCAGGGAATGAAGTGGTCTGTCCATAATTTAAAGTGGACAGTGATACTCGTTGCGTTATAAATAGAAAGTATACAAATTTTGGTTCAGATTGGTGAAACGATGCAGATTTGTGCCAAAGTGCCTTAATACAGGAAATGGAGTGGTCTGTCCGAAATTTCAAGCAGACAGTGTTAGTCGTCGGGTTCCAAAGGGTAATTGCATAAAGATTGGTTGAGACGGGTAAAACGATGTAGATTAGTGCCAAAGAGCCTAAATGCAGTAAATGGAGTGGTCTATCAAAAATTTCATTTAGACAGTGTTAGTCGTCGGGTTCCAAAGGGTAAGTATACGAAATTAGGTTCAGATCTACGAAACGATGTGGATATGTGCCAAAAGGCCTAAATGCAGGGAATGGAGTGGTCTGTCCGAAATTTCAAGTGGACAGTGTTCTCTTCGGGTTCCAAAGGGTAATTATGTAAAATTTGGTTCAGATCGTTGAAACGGTGTAGATTTGTGCCAAAGGGCCTAAATGCAGGGAATAGAGTGGCCTATACGCAATTTCAAGCAGACAGTCTTACTCGCAGGTTACCAAAGGGTAAGTATACGAATTTTGGTTCCGATCGGTGAAACGGTGTAGATTTGTGCCAAAGGGCCTAAATGCAGGGAATGGGGTGGACTGTCCTAAATTTTAGGTGGACAGTGTTACTCGCAGGGTTCCAAAGGGTAAGTATACACATTTTGGTTCCGATCGGTGAAACTGTGTAGATTAGTGCCAAAGGGCCTAAATGCAGGGAATGGGGTGGTCTGTCCGAAATTTCAAGTGGACAGGGTTATACGCAGGGTTTCAAAGGGTAAGTATACAAATTTTGGTTCAGATCGGTGAAACGGTGTAGAGTTGTATTCATAACAGACAGACAAACTGTGAACTTTATATATATACTAGCAGTAGTACCCGGCTTCGCCCGGTGGAAAGATGATAATATTTCAGTCTCCTTAACACTCAACGTCATAAATTATATTTCTTTATGTATTCATTTCTTACATTATCAAACCCAGTGACAATGTTTATACTTAAGTCACTATGGGAAGGATCTGTAAAATAATGATCATTCTCGTGATATTTGTCTTCAGTCAGAGTCGAGATATGTCGTTAGCGGTCCCAGAATTCGTGACATCTCAGTCGTAGAAGATTTTTATGTGGTGGTGATTAGAAATATATTGGACTTAAAATCTAGGTCATTTACCCCAAAAGACGTTGAGGGCGTAACATCTAGGTAATTTGCCCTGCTGATCAGGATGATATTGAAAATTACTACATAACTGACATATGAAACTTAGAAAATAATAGAAAAAGTTATTTTTAGGACTCACATTTCGGGAAAGACTTGATTATTTTTTGCCAAAGAGCTCCCACTTAGATCGCTATCTGGTTAAAAGTTTCGTCTTGTTAAGGTTTAAACTGTACGATAAATGTCTGAAGCAATTCCTCAAAGAGAAGCTTCCAGATTTCGCAGCCATATCGTTAACGTTCCTGAGCATCCAGTTGTCTTTTCTTCTGACGCAAAACATCTTCTACATAGTGATGATGAACATAGAAGCGACTACTGGCACATGTAACTTATCAACGAATGGGAATAATTGATACTTTAAAGGAATGAGAGGTCATTTGCCCTTTTGATGAGGATCACAATGAAGACTACTACTACTACTACTGAACGGGTATATCAAACTTACAAACTAATGGAAATACGTATTTTTAAAATCACAGGTTAGGTAGACTCTGGTGTTGCTTAGTAGTATAATGGACGTAACATCTAGGTCATTTGCCCCTTTGATGAGGATGATAATGAAGACGACTACTACTGAACGGGTATATCAAACTTACAAACTAATGGAAATACATATTTTTAAAATCACAGGCTAGGTAGAGTCTGGTGTTGCTTAGTAGTATAATGGACGTAACATCTAGGTCATTTGGCCCTTTGATGAGGATGATAATGAAGACGATTACTACTGAACGGGTATATCAAACTTACAAACTAAAGGAAATACACATTTTTAAAATCACAGGCTAGGTAGACCCTGGTGTTGCTTAGTAGTATAATGGACGTAACATCTAGGTCATTTGCCCCTTTGATGAGGATGATAATGAAGACGACTACTACTGAACGGATATATCAAACTTACAAACTGATGGAAATACACATTTAAAAAATCACAGGCGATGAAGACTGTGGAGTTACTTAGTAGTATAATTGACGTAACATCTAGGTCATTTGCCCTTTTGATGAGGATGGTAATGAAAACTACTGTTGAATTGACACGACAAACTTACAAACTACCGTGATAGAAAGAAATAATTCAAAATTCACGGGCGATGAAGTCTTATTGTGTGTGGTGATTAGTGGTATAAAGGGTGTAACATCTAGGTCATTTGCCCTTATGATAATAATAAGGTAATGAAAAATGACTACTAAACGAACATGGTGTAATTTTAAATCTGATATAGGTAATTCAGATTACTACCTTCGATGTCTTCCAAAGTCTGAACGTTATATTCTGGCTTAGGCCTATACTCGATGCGTGTAGTGAAAGAGCTTATCGAGTACTGCTCGGGTCCAAGCTGCACGTAGCTGAGAATATCTCAGATGATGACGATATATGATGGCAGACGTTCGGGGGGGTTCCCGGTCCTATTCACATTGACCGGTGAATCACTCATTCTTTCGTAACACTACAGCGGTTTGAGCAAAGACCCTGTATGAACATCAGCATAGTCAGCAATAACAGGTAACACGGCGGGGTCTGGACATTTTTCTCATGTCACCTCGCGATGAATGAGCAAGCTATTCTCACCCCTGCCCCCTCTTCCCCCCTCCACCCACCAGGGTCACAACTTGTGGGACGTGGGTTTGCGACCACGGGACCCCAGCTGAGTCCGGCATTGCTTCTACTTACTGGTGCCGGGCACCTTTCAGTTCTCTTTCCTGTCAGCCTCCCTTGGTCAAACTCTTGTTCTCTTCCGACCCCGATGGTATCAGGTTATCCGAGGCCTAGCGACTCTTTCACTTTCCCGCCTTAATTGGCCCTTGTCTAATCATTCCTGATAGCCTCATTCTTTTCTTAATAACTCATATCTTCTGCTCAAGACCCTCAAGGAGGCAGGGTGTGTGTAGCCCTGGTGCACCCTGGATAGTGCTACATCCTCAAGGGCTCATGGCTGGTGAGTTCAGGAGCTGGCAACCCTGAAGGTTTCCTGAGCGGGTCCGGTTTTACCCCTTTTTTCCATTGCCTTTGGGATGGACCCTGTCCACTTTCCGGGAATGGAGTGGTCTGTCCGCAATTTCAAGCAGACAGTGTTACTCGCAGGGTACCAAAGGGTAAGTATACAAATTTTGGTTCTGATCGGTGAAACGGTGTAGATTTGTACCAAAGGGCCTAAATGCAGAGATTGGGTTGGACTGTCCGAAATTTCAAGTGGACAGGGTTACCCGCAGGGTTGCAAAGGGTAAGTATACACATTTTGGTTCTGATCGGTAAAACGGTGTAGATTTGGACCAAAGGGCCTAAATGCAGAGATTGGGTTGGTCTGTCCGAAATGTCAAGTGGACAGGGTTACCCGCAGGGTTGCATAGGGTAAGTATACAAATTTTGGTTCGGATCGGTGAAACGGTGTAGAAGTTTGCCAAAGGGCCTAAATGCAGGAAATAGGGTGGTCTGTCCGAAATTTTAAGTGGACAGTGTTATTGACAGGGTTACATAGGGTAAGTATACAAATTTTGGTTGAGATCGGTGAAACGGTGTAGATTTGGGACAAAGGGCCTAAATGCAGGGAATGGGGTGGTCTGTCGGAAATTTCAAGTGGACAGGGTTACCCGCAGGGATCCGAAGGGTGAGTATACAAATTTTGGTTCAGATCGGTGAAACGGTGTGGATTTGTATACATAACAGACAGACAGACAGACAGACAAACATTGAGCTTTATATATATAGATATAGATGGTGCAGTTGGATTCAATAGGTTTAATGTGCTTATTGGAATGTGTTTATTGGAAGGCATGAAGCCATGTTCTTGTATTGAATTTTCATAAGTCTATTCTTGCATTTCATCCGTTGTTATTTTCTAACCCCCTTATATTGTACATTCAATTAATAACTTTTCCTGCCAAAAATGTAAATATTTTCGTTTTTAACCGTAGAAAAAGGAAATGTTATTTCTTTATCTTTGAACTTTCTCGAGTCCAACTCTTGTAAATCCTAAACATCCACACATGTATACTGTTATGTTCGGCAGAGTCTGTGATTGGCCAACGGGATAGTGGCTTTACGTGGTAGATGTCGTGGCCAGGCTTTTTGAGCTACACAACAAGCTTCTGGTTTTCTTCATTGGGGAATAACACCTTTCCGCGCCTAGCAAACATGCTGAATTTTTACGCAAAGAGAAGTGGCTCATGCGATGTGCTTACTTCGCTGACATGTTCGGGAAACTGAATGAAATTACTACATCTTTGCAGCGTAAAGATATAAACACGTTCACATTCAGAGACAAAATAGCATCATTCAAAACCAAACTCAACTTTTGGATCGAATGTGTAAATGAGAAAAACATTGAATGATTTTCTCTCCTGGCACAATTTCTGAGTGAAAATGAGATGGAAATCAAAGCTGATGAGCACAAAACACATTTGTGGGCATTTATTTAATCCATTTGCCAACCGAAATAAACCTCACATGTCCGTGCCCGACTATCAATATCTTATTGAAATTCAATGTACCTCCGCTTTTAAAACGAAATTTGAATTAGAGCCGCTGAATGCCTTTTAGCTAGGACTGATAGACGTATACCCGTCAGTAGCCGGAAAGGCTATCTAAGCTCTGCTCCCCTTAGTTTCCACGTGCGAAGCAGGCTTTTCTGCTTATGCTTACAAATATAGGAGTAGGTTGAATGCTGCCCCGGATTTACGTATTCAGCTGTCGGACTTCAAGCCCGATATCAAAACTATTTTAAGAACCAAAATGAAACAATTTCATTCATCACATTAGAAATTAGACGAAAATCCAATTTGTATTCTTCTAAAATAAATGTTTATAATTTTGTTCCAAAATAAAGGCTTGTATGTATATTTAAAATGTTTCCTCTTTGTTTCCAAACCTACTACGTTAGCGTTAGGCTATACAAAACACCCAGGCAATAGGAATAGATGAAAGCAGGAAGAATGTTGTGGGTTCACAATGCTCAGTAAAAATGAGGGATAGAGTTACGGTTCCGAGGAAAACACATGACTTCTGAAGGGTACCGTGACCGAAAAAGTTTGGGAACCGCTGCTTCAAGGCACATCAAGGATACGGCGATTTTGGTCTGTGTCTGGCCTACTTCCAGGTGGCCGAGTATTCTTCCTTTCAAAACGGGGTCCAAATGGCTTGCGATTTGCGGTCTACTTTCTGTTGCCCTGCTTATTCATAACGTATCCTTAACTTGTGGATACTAGTGTATATTCCCAGAACATATCATTTGTATGTGCACTAAAACACTCTTCTATAACAACTCCGGAGCATATCAGTTTGATGTGTACAAACCCCTCTCCCTAAAATATTCACAGTACATATCATAAGGATGTGAAGAAGACTCCTCTCTATAATATTCGCAGAACATCTATTGATTGATGTACAAATACCACTAAATTTAGCGGCTTCTGTGATGTAATTGGTAGCATACTGAACTGCTGTGCCCAAGATAGCGGGTTCAAACGCGGCCGAAGTAGTCGGATTTTTTAAGAGCGTTGAAAATCCTTCAGTATGCCTTCCTTCGGAGGGGAAGTAAAGCCAGCGGTCCCATGTCATAGATTTGTGGCATGTAAGAGATCCTTCCACAGACTAAACTTGTGTGCAGCTAAATTGTTAGGTTAGATTTCGCCGGAACGCTCTATCAAAGTTCCAACGTTCACCTCTAGGTATCAATGAAATCTGGTGGCGAAAGTTGGAACTACTTGAAATTGAACGGAACTTGTAGCTCACTCTAAGGGTGTCCGCTGGAAGCATCTACAGACTCAGGCGAGCCGAACATGTCCTCCGACACTGCCGGCAATAAAAGCCATACGATAAATAAATAAATAAACCACTAACTTTAACATTCACGGAATGTAACTTGTGGAATCATGTCTTACCTCCACTCCCTGTAAAATTTCCAGAATATTTCATTGTGATGTGTGAAAAATACTCTCCCTACGTCTCTTCACTTGAAACCTTTCATACCATGCTTGAAATATTATGTGAAAGTGCCTTCCGGGGACTATGATATACAGGATGTCTCTTAAACATTCTCTATCAGGTGAAAGCTGGGCACTATTTGTAAACATTTATTTTAGGGCAATGCGATAATTCTCCCCCTTCATTAATCCATACATACAATATGAATACTGTATTTGGCAAGTATGAATTAACACATGTGTCGATATACACCCAATAAAGTAAGAACTATAATAAGAACTGCTCCGCATGTACTATTTGAATATGCCTTGTTGCAACTAAGTAGCAAGCTAATCTTAAGAGAAACTTGTGAGTAAATGTTGCTGCGTATATAATACTTAGGTGTGGCGTACATTTTTTACAGTAAAGTTTGCTCGGCACAATATGTGTTGATGCGGCTATTAGCCCCAATCAATAAGCATGTGTCTAAAACTTTGTTTTCGTATTAACGTCTTCTCCACAAGAGATTTTCCAAAGATCCCTTCCTAGTTAAGATTTCGCAAATGCTGCATGAATTAGGCTTCAGGCCATATGAACTAGCATGTGACTTCAAAGATCCTATCCCAGCAAATATTGCTCCAAATTAACAACAAAAAAGCACTTTTGGCCACTAATAATCAGCATGTGTCTAACTAAAGAACTTCACAGAGTAAAGTTTGGTCAGGCTGTACTAAATGATTATTGTGTCAGCCTACTATGAAATAGGAGGTGTCTCTTCAAAGACTCCTTACCCTTAAAAGTAGCTCCATATGTACTGCAAAAAAAAAAGGGCTGTAAGTTGCTATGAATAAGCATGTGTGTCTCAAGACAGAGTTTCATAGCAAAATTTTATTCATATGTGCTACTCAAATGCGCATTTTCCAACTAAAGTTTGCTCTGCACGCACTACATGCATTTGGCTCTACACTACTATGAATGAGCAAGTGTATCCTTAAATTTCCGTTCCAAGTAAACTTTTACAGGATCTAGTACATGAACATGTACCACTATGAAAGACCACGTGTGTCTTCAAACTTCCCTTCTTAGTAAAGTTTGATCCACATGTGCTACATGAAGATGCCGTGAATCCACTAAGAAGGAGAATATGTCTATTCAAATCTCCATTTGGAGTAAAGTTATTTCCACATGTGATACATGAATAAGGCTTTACACACAATGATTGAGGTTGTGTGTGTTCAAATCTTTATTCTTAGTCAAGTTTGAACCACATTTGCTACAAGACCATTAGTTTACACCTCTATGAATAAGCATGTGTGTCTTCAAATGTCCCTTCCGAGTAAAGTTTGATCCACATGTGCCACAGGAATACGGCTTTACACTACTATGAATGAGCATATGTTCGTTCAAGTGCCCCATCCTAGTAAAGTTTGCTCCGCATGTGCTACATGAATACGGCTTTATACCACTATGAATGAGTGTCTCTTCAAATTTTCCCTCTGATTAAAGTTTGATCCACACGTGCTACAGGAATACGGCTTTGCACCACTATGAATGACCATGTGTTTATTCAAGTTTCCTATCTTAGTTAAGTTAGCTCCGCATGTGCTACATGAATACGGCTTTACACCAGTATGAATGAGCATGTGTGTGTCTTCAAATTTTCCCTTTGATTAAAGTTAGATCCGCATGTGTTACACGAATACGGCTTTATACCAGTATGAATGACCATGTGTTTCTTCAAGTTCCCTGCTCAGTAAAGTTTGCTCCGCATGTGCTACATGAATACGGCTTTATACCACTATGAATAAGCATGTGTGTCTTCAATTGTCCCTTCTGATTAAAGTTTGCTCCACATGTGCCACATGAATATGCCATTTCACCACGATGAATGAGCATGTGCCGCTTCAAATTTCGCATCAGTGTAAATTTTGATCCATATGTACTACATGAATAGGGCTTTAGACCGTTATCATTTGATATTTGTTTCCTCATGTCACTGCAGGCAGCCATGTTCCTGTTAACATTTAGAAAATTAGAGGTTACAAGGGTATAATTTGTTAGGGTGTTCTCCGACCTGTGGAACATAATACAGGCTATATAAAATATTCACTGAAGCAAACTAGTTAAGTAGCCACTAAAATTATAATAAAAAACATCGCATACGACGTACAATTACTCACAAGTTTATAATTACATTCTGCGACCAAAATAATGTATTATTTTATTATGCAATTGTGGACGTAGATCACATATCATAACTGTAAAGCATCAGATAATCATCGCTTGAAGATCGTAATTAGTCATCCAAATAAATTATTAATTTATTAAAACAAGTGCGCACAATGTGCACTAGATTTGATTTGCATAACCTTACAATGATTTTTTTTTTTGCCAAATTCCAAGTGGTATTTGCCACACCGATTATCACACAGTTTATACACACTTGAATCAAAAGTTCACGAAGTCTCTTATTAGTCCTGACCGCATGATGTAAACCATGACGTGCAAACCTGGCGACAACATGCCTCTACTCGTAAATAGTCTGAGTCCCGTGGCAATTGGTCATCGCGTCAGTGCTCTTAAATTACCACCAAATGTCTGCTCGTTTTGTTCTGCCTTGCTTGTTTTGTTCCGTCTTCTTATAGTACCTTGGAAAGCAGTCGTCGATGACAGAATCATTCTATTTCTAATCTCTTGTATCAGATAGTCTTCAATAGTTAGTACATATATGACGCGTGTCCCGATGGAGTTAATGTCGAGAAACCAAGTGTTCTCCTTAGGAAAGTTGCCTTTACATTCTCTAAAGTTTCTATACTCTCTTTTAATTGATCCCATATAAGTTCAAGTCCATAAGTCAAAACCGGTATTATTTCCATTTGAATGAGTTCCGTTGAGGTAGTCAGGGATAGTTTTTCGGGTTTTGGAATGTCTTTCATAGTTCTAATTGCTGCTATATTTTTGTCTCTAACAAGAAAAGAGTAGGTGGCCGTTGCAGTTTGAAGGCAAATGCCCAGATATTTGATCTGATTCTTAATGGCTAATTTGTTTTGCTCCTAGGTACAATTGGTCTTTTAATGCATTTCTTCCTCCCTGCCAATTCCGAAGGTCTATCGATCGCATCTTCGACGTCTTTCAGGATTAATCCTCCTATGACAATGTCATCAGCATACAAGTATACAACGATCTTCTTATCCATCCCATGAGTGACTCTTGTCACATTGGCTGTTACGATATTGAAAAATACGGGACTCATGTGGTCACCCTGTAGTACACTGTTCGCTTGGGTCATGACACTGGATGTTGTAATGCCATCATCTATGACCTCTGGTGTCAAATAGTATGTTTCAGATGACTATGGCAAGATACATTCCCCGTCCTATAAAGCGCTCTAATTACGTGATAAGTACTTCCCTATATAGTTAGTCAAAAGCCTTATTAATTTATATGAAAACTGCGAAGATTTTCCCTATTCATTTCTTAAGACATCATCTATGTCAGTCAAAAAATTCCTTACTACATGGAGAGTTGATCCTTCCCCTTCTAAAGCCAAATTGGAAGCCCGGAATAGAGGCATCAAACAACTCGGTCAATCTATTACATAGGAGTTTAGTGAACACTTAGGAACCGTTGTTCTCTAGTGCGATACCTCGATAGGAGTTGGGATCTCCTGTGTTACCTTTTCTTTTAATAGAGAATATTAAATGTGGAGTACCTCAAGCACTATGGCATATTTCCTTTCTCTAAGCATTTGTTGATATTGAATTATTTAATCTCATATTATTCTTCTCATTGTTAGGGAATAACCTCGATTACAATTTGGGTTCAATCGTGTAGACCGATTGAATAGCATTTAATTTCGCTACGTAAGATGATGCAGAGATCTAACTAGTGTAAATCTAATTAGTGTAACTATCAGCAGTATCATTACTATGCACGTTTTCCTCAAATATGAGGAGCCGAGCGCGTTTTTACTCTTCAATGAAGAAGTATCATGCAGTCTGAATACATATGGAGTAAGAATTATTCTGGATAAACGTGATATTCCTTCTCCTGCGCGAAGAAGAATATTGTGCATGGGGCGGGTTAATAACATTCACATACGGATGTTATTTCCTGCTTTATATCTCAAGACCGAGCATTCAATTTTATTTTCTATCACTCATTACTGAGGAATGTTGGCATTGATATTATTTTCTTGTAACGAGATACACAAGAACTTTACCTTTGAAAAACAAAAAAGGCTGTACGAGGACATCACGATTAATTCATTGGAATGGGCAACTAAATACCAAGTAACTAGCGATCTGTCCGCTCAATCAAGTGACACAAATTAATCCACATTTAATTCACTATAGAATGACCATTCTGGCTAGTTGGAATATACAGGCCACACGATTTCATAAGGGTTCGTAACGGTTGAATGGATAGCAGAACTTAGGGCTGCACCGATTGAGTGCATCTGATTTATTTACTTGAACTGAGCGTTCCACTTTCTGGCTGGCTCCTTTTATTTTAAACGTTCACTTTTCTCAACACAACGACTTAATCCCCTTTCTCCGAAGAAGTGTTACAAATTTTCGACCTGAATTTCAACCCAGCAAGTTTATAGTAATTCCCGGTGCCATAAACATGAATATGTCGTAGTCAGATAGTGAAATCCGTCATTTCATGACGATCCTAGGCACTTCATGAAAAGCCGGCATATGATCTAAAAAGCGATAGTTACACCATCTGACGCGTTTCTTCACGAAGTGACGAGCCGATTTAAGCAGATGGTGTAAGAAATGATTTTACATTATCAGCCGAGGCACTTCATGAAGATCCGGTGTTTGTTGATTCGGCACTTCCTGAAATGACTGACGCAATTAAGCCGTACATTAATTCTCTTAATTTATTGTTCTATTCCAAAAAATAAATTATTGCTTGCTTATTATGGTTTTAGAAATTAATTTTCACACAACAACCTAAATCTAATCGGGGAAAGGGGCGGATAACCTAGATGTTAGGCCCCTTAAAACAACAATTATCATCATCATCATCTAATCGGGGAATAACGGGAACTCTTTATTCTCTATCTCTCTATTTTTTATATTTGTGTAGAAGCTTGCATTGGTCAGAAATGATCTGAAATAATATGATCTATTGTTGTGCCAATTTTGAATGAAATCCATTATTTAGTATGGAAGTTACATGCATTTTAAAATTGGACCTATCGGCAGGCTTAGAATCATGTTGGCAGCACTGACGTATATTATTTACTCCAAATTAATCTAGAATGCCAGGTACTATACCTGTGCAATGTTTAGAGCTATTGGCTTGCATACTTTCTGATATATTGACTTTAGGATAACAAAAATAGAGACAGCATTTATTAACAGTTGGCAGCCCTGGTTGCTCTTAAGAATACGCATAGTCATATTCATTATGGCACACATAGCACATCCGAATTGTTGTTGAAATCCAAATGATAGAATGGAAGTTACATGTATTTAAATTTGGACCTCTCAGCAGGCTTAGAATCTTGTTGGTAGCACTGACGTATATATGTTACTCCAAATTAATATAGAATGTCAGGTACTTTACATTTACATAGTTTAAAGCTGTCAGCTTGCATACTTTCTGATATATTGGTACTTGGATAAAATAAATTGAGAGCATTTATTAACAGTTGGCAGCCCTGGTGGCTCTTAAGAATACGCTCAGTCATATATGTTTATGTACTCATGACACATACGAAATTTGGTTGAATTCCAATTGATAGTGTAGAAGTTATATGCATTTAAAAATTTGACCTATCAGCAGGCTTATAATCATTTTGGCAACACTGCCATGTATGGCCTCCTGGGAATTAAACATAAATATTATTATGTATACATGTGCTTATTTTGAAATAGCTCCCATTGATTCCTTCCAAGATATCAAATATGGAGCTCAAATTTCAATAGCGATTTTTCAGCAGTTGGTAGCACTGACATCAACTTCAAGTACTGGATTGAGATATTCAAGTACAGATCTTTACTCCTACCAAATTTTGTTTCGATTGCTTCAGCCGTTTAGGAGTTGATAGGGGGAGGACACACACACACAGCCTGACAGACAGAAGGACAGACTGACAGGAACACATTTGCCCGGATCGATCTCATAAGTCTACTTTTTCCCCATTTTTGTAAAATGTGAAAAGTTGGCTAATAATTAATGACGTATCATGATGCACACTTCGACATTAATAACGAACGAATGTAAATAGTGTCCCCATACTGGTATATCTGTCGTAGTCAGATAGTGAAATCCGTCATTTCATGAAAATTTTAGACATTTCATGAAGAGCCGGCATATGATGTAAAAAGGTACAGTTGCACTATCTGACGCATGGTTTCATGAAATGACTCAATTTCGCCGTCACATAGTGTAATTCATTTTGTACATCATCTAACGGGAAATCCAGCCGTCACTTCATGAAGTAGCGGCAGCGGTGATCACGAGAGAGGGAAGTGTGATTTCCAAGAATTAAGCGGATAAAAAAGTGGACACTAAAGGTCTGTTATTTCCTCAGAAAGTGGACACTGTGACATATCATTAAAGATGAATTGTACAAATTGTGCATATTGATGATGTTGTTGTTTGAGTCTTCAGTCTTTTGACTGGTTTGATGCTGCTCTCCATGCCTCCCTGTCCTGAGCTAATCGTTTCATCTCTACATAGCTACCACACCCTACATCCGAGGCAATCTGTTTAACATATTCTAACCTTGGTCTACCCCTACAGTTCTTGTCCTCAACCCTTCCTTCCATAACTAAGCTTGCTATTCCTGGGTGTCTTAGTATGTGTCCTACTAACCTATCTCTTCTCTTCATTAGCAGTCGCCAGAAACATCTCTCCCCTCCCACTCGTCTTAATACCTCTTGCACCCCGGCCACGAAGGCAGCTGCAGGAAGTCGGGAGATTGTAGGTGCAAAACCCGGCGATGACAGCGGCTATGTAGATTGTCATTTCTCCCCGTGGCTTTTCCACACTCCCTTCACCTAAATGTTGGGATAGTACCTTACTTTAAGTCCCGGGGTGCCTCCCCCATCCCTGTCCCTAATACAGTTCCACCCACCTCTACAGTCATCACATAAACATATGTTAAATTTACACCCAATCCTGATGATTGAGGTGTCCAAATGAATTAACAACAAAAACTGGGACGCTAACAGGTAAGATACGCACAATAAAGAAGAAAGCAGAATCATTCTTTCAAATATTTCTATCTATAATAAATAGGCTGAAATTCAAGATTTTCTCGAAGGTAAACCCTCCACTAAATCAACCAAATGTAAAGCTTTTGTGTATGTCCCTCTTACTTCTTGCGAAAGTGTTGCGCTGAGAGACAATAGACGAAGTATGACGGTGTTGCTTCAATTGGCGTATTTTGACATCGTGGTCATTCAGCCCTGTATACTTGGGAGTGTGTAGAATCTGTCTGCTAATCTGTGGTATTTGTAGTAGTGTGTGTATTTGTAGATCAGGTTAAGATTCGGAAGGAGGTGGCCGTGGCTTAACTTAGGAACCAGGCATTTGACTGGAGGAGAAGGGGGAAACCACGGTAAACCACTTCCAGGATGGCTAAGGTAGGAATGGAACCCGACTCTTCTCAGTTTTGCCTCCAAGAGTGAGTGTACCCCGATTCAACCCTCAGACCATAATTGAGTTCCTATCCCTGGTAACCATAGTTGATTTCATAGGTCTACTTAACGAGTATTGTATATGCTGGTTCGAATACCGTCGCTGACTGTGGCGGTCTCCCGCAGGACTTTCCACACACCCTCTCGGGACACTACTTCAGTCATCACGCAAACACAGGTTATTAGAAAATATCCACCCAATTACACTGGGCTGATGACCGAGTTGTCCCTAGCCCTTAAAATAAATATACAAAACAGCAACTATAAAACAAGGCAACAACTAAACTATATTAAAACGTGTAGATTGAACAAAAAAATTCTGAAGTAGTTATTTGGAAAAAAATATTCTCCAGTCGGGATCGAACTCACCACGAAGTGATCCGAGAACTAACACCATACCCCGAGACCACAACTTCATTCAAACAATTGGCTTCTAAGAGATGTACAGGATTTCTTTATTGCGCGTCCGTAACTGTGTTATAGTTCTTGTTGTTTTAAAGGTTGGAACGGTGAAACCAAGTCATATTCTACTATCGGTTATCTATCTCTCACAAAATAGATTTAACGACTTCTTCCGTTCACAGTACGGCAGCATACTGCATACTACTGTATTCCTTCTAGGCGCAAGGCCAAGATGCTGGGGAGGGTATTAAGGGATAAATTAGGTCCAGACCATTAGACATTTGTTCCATTTGTACCATATGTCCATATGTCTGGTTCGAGTTTTACACCACGGAGGCCATGATGACTAGGACATGGATGAACACAAATCAAGACTTGCGACACTTTGTCAATTCGATGGCGGTGGCTGATTTTGGAAGGTAGAATAAGGAAAGATAAGAGAACGTTCATGGCATTTGTAGACTTAGAAAAGGCTTTCGATAACGTTGATTGGACTAAATTATTTGACATTTTGAAATCTATTGGAATAAAGTACAGGGATAGGAGGTAGATCTACAATCTATACAGAAACCAGACGGCAGTCATTCGAGCTGAAGGACATGAGACAGAAGCTGGTATTCAGAAAGGTATAAGGCAAGGCTGCAACTTATCACCCATACTTTTCAATCTTTACATTGAACAAGCAATGAAGGAAATTGGAGAAAAATTTTAAGTGGGAGTGAAGATTCGAGGAGAAATAATTTCAACTCTGAGATTTGCTGATGACATCGTCATCTTGGCCGACACGCATGATATTGTTGACTACATGATTTTACGCTATCTGTTAGATCCAATGTTAACTGCATGTAACGTCCATGCTATCCATTGAACTTCAACCAAATTCTGTATTCTGTACCTTAAGAGATGGAACTAAGAATATATTCATTCACCAGGGCTGCCAACTGTAGTGCTCTCTTAGGCTACATACTGCCATGTATACAGTATTTCGAACTAATTAGAAATTTCGATATTACCAAATTAATTTCGTCATTATTCTAGATAGATCAATATAGATTAATCATTGGCATGAATCTTAAATTTTAAGAAAAGCAGGGTCATTAGTTCGTCACGGAACTTCTTGTTTTTATAAAGAAATGACGCTGCCTTTAAAATAAAACATTGTCAGCCATGCTTTTTATCCTTGAGTTGAGGATTAAAGGATTGCCTACTTCTAGTGATTTTGTTTCTATGTGGATGCGAATGGTTGATGGCCTGACCTGGTATACATGATTTGTGGGGACGTGTTCGACTGGAGGTGTTCACATCCCGATGCTTGCGTTTCAGCGTAATCTATTTTTTAAATTATAAGCTGATGGTTTCAATCTTATCCCCCACGGTGATAATAAGCGGTAATAACCACTTACTGAAGGAGCCAAATCGTCAACAATGTTCAGTTAGCCACAGGAGAGTTAGTGAGACGGCGCAGTTATTCCTCCCTCAACTCCTTTATAAAATACACCACTAGTCAGTTGCCATTCCGCTGGTATTTGTAAGAGAGTGAAAGTAAATTAGTGTCAATTTGAATAATGAATTTCAGTTGTATTACTATGTGAAGTTATTTCTAGGAAACTCTGCTTTCTTTAAGTTTATGAAATATAAGGTAAGATTGGTTTATGTATTATTATTATTATTATTATTATTATTATTTTTATTATTATTATTATTATTTTAAAATGGGTCTTATACCTTTCAACTAGCCCAGGCACCAGGAAACACACACGGTTTAAATAATAAATCTAAAATACATCAGAGCAACGAGTATCCCTCTTTCTCCCTGTCGGAGCCATAAATTTGAGGCGATCACAACATCGATAACAAATGTTAAATAGATGAGACTACGCAAGTACAAGACACGCCGTGCAAATAATTAGTTGATTCTCTTACAACTACTTAGTCAGGCGCAGACCACACACACACAAACTCACACCTCAACTCTAAACACTGGGGCATTCCTATATCAGATGCCTTGTCAGCAGCGACTTTGAGAACAGAACACCATCTCGTTAGTCAGTAAACTACAGAACAGTTCTTGATGATTTAATTTTCATTCATATACAAAGTAGCGTAAAAAAAACTCGACACGCCGGAAGGCGCAGGTAGATTTCACCGGAAGAAAAAATATATATATTTCGGATTCATTAAATTTGCCAATTATTGTATTTCTAGAAACGTCCCCATGTTCAGTCACGAGTCTTATAATTCCAAAAGTATATTTTTCTCATCCCTTGGCGTAACGGTGGGTCATATCAAAACCTCTTTCAGACAGAAGTATTTGGTAATTTTTAGAGGACTATAGACCATACTAAAAGGTATTCATTCTGTGTCTATTGAGGGTGTTATGAATATTTGTTCTCAAAAAACTCCATTTTTCCCAGACCTTTAATCAGTGGTCGGTGCTATAAAAAAATACGGAGATAAGTTTTTGGACCTTATGCGAAGAATTGTATGAACTTTGAATGGATTCGATTATTACATTTTAAGAAAAAGGCCCACATTTTCACCACCTTGGTCCAATATTGCCCATTAACATAATCGACCAGCATTTAGATGGGTTTTATTTTATGTATAAGTTTGAAAGTGATTGCTGGCAATTGGCGGTATTTATCGTGTCCACAATAAAGTGAGATATATGGTTGGTTCCTCAGTTTAGGGGCTGCGACAACGCGGTCATGTAGCCCCGTGTACTTTGGGTGTTAGTAGAACCTGTCTTATAGCCGGTGGTAATTGTAATTGCTGTATTAGTGTGTGCTATCTGTGATTCAGGCAAGGACTGCAGACGTTCAATTTCAAGTAATTCCTACTTTTGCTACCAAACGCTACCGTCAACGACACCTAGATGCCAACTTGGCCACTGGAAGCCACCGCAACTGGCACCTGGCGACGAACGATGGAATCTAATAAAGCGTTAATCATGCCTCAACTACAAATTTGGCTTCACACAATTATAGTTAGTGGAAGGTTCTTTTACATGCCATAAATCAACGACATGGGCCCGCCGGCTTTACTTCCCGTCCGCAGAAAGGCCCAGTGAGGGACTTTTCACGCTCTAAAAAAACGACGACTTCCGCTGTATTTGTACCCGCGATCTTGGGCATAGATACTCCGCATGCTAGCAACTAAGCTACCGAAACCACCAACGTGAAATATTTATATATATAGATATATAAATTACATATAAACTTTTGAACAGTCGGAGGGTTAGGCGTCTGTGGGATATTAAACGCAAAAATTGGTAAAATTTTCCGGAAGTTCCAACATGGTACTCAACTCGAATTTATGGTTTGAGTAATATTATTATCTCCATAAAGAAAGCATAAGTTTTGTAAATTTATAGTAGCTGGATTTGGTAGTCGAATTCTGGCTAGCGCGAAGTCGTGAGAGGACGTTATCTCTGTAGAACGCCGAACCAATCAGAAAATTACTACAGGAAAATAATATATAAGACGGTAAAAAAACGGTCTTGTTTGATCTGTGGCAAGATAGGCAATTCGCAGAGAAAGAAAAGGTGTATCGACGAAAGGAAGGGGCAAGATAGGCAATTCGCAGAGCAAGAAAAGGTGTGGATGACACGCGCATGGTATCTAGTGATGTACTGAGAATATCACGTGACAGTCCCGAATCCAACAGGAATATTCGATGGAATTTTATTACCAATACTTATAATGATGTAATTGAAAGTTATTTTACGATATTTTATGAATTGAGAATTTCCAGTTTAATAAGTGAATATTGATCAGAGGTACCATTTTGGAGAAATATGTTTCAAAAAGGCAGAAACAGGATTGGAAAGAATCCCGCCTAAGACACGCGCGGATTTTCTTGATGACGTCAAATTGGAGTGGAGAAGGGGAAACGAGCGAGGGAATTGCGGCTTCTTGTTCGGGAGACGTATCGAAACTCGGTCTCCGAGTGCGCGCTTTGTGTGATACATTACAGTGATCGGTAAAAAGTGTCGCGACTCATCGCGAACTCTATTTGTTTGATTTGAAAGGTGTGAGTACAGTTTTACACAAGTGTAAGTGTCGAGATGTAGTGAAGATTATTAAAAGAATTGAGATGGAAAATACGTGAAATAAGCAATTTTTTTCGAGGAACGAACGCAAGGACAAGTTGTCAGACTTTGTGAAGGTGATATGAACATTTCGTAGAGTGAAATTATAGAAACGAACAGAACTATTTATATTTATGTCGGAAGAAGAAAGTATTCGCTGTTTAAGTACAATAATCGTCACTACGCCACAGAGTGCTGTTATTGAGCATACGTTTCGAGCAGCATTGGAAACATGAACAAGTTAACAGATATTATTTCTACTACCAACATTTCTTCGATATGATTATGAAAATGTTGTTACAATCGAGATTGAAAGGGACATTTTCTAACATTACAAAAGATGGGATGATGCAGTGCTAATTATGCAGCGGGTACCGTAACCTACAGGATGGAGACATGAATATCAGGAGTGACTTATAGTATCGGTGACGATATTTTCTCGACATTTCAATAAACATTAATCTATGAAAAAAAAAATGACAAGGCTTGGATGAGATTGAAGGAATTCGACGCAGAAGACATGATGAACAGAAGAGCAAAATAGGTCGGAACGAGAAGAAGAACAAGCGTGGAGGGCCTGAACCTGGAATCGAACGAGGAGGAAAATCAAAGACGGGGAGATGCAGTTCGGAAAGGTGTAACATCTTGGTTCTGTCAGATGAAATACATTGCAGCTGTAAGGCGAATGCTAGGATGGAACTAAAACCCAGGAAAGTAGGAGGCGAACGAACTGGGTTATGGAAACCAGTTCATGCTCTTCTACTAGACATCAATACACGACATAAAGTAAGAAAGGAATTCTCGTCAGTAGCCCAGTTTTGTAGATAGAGATCTATGATAAAATCTGTGTGCTTATTTTCGACATTAATTTCTATTTAATGTTTTATTAGTATTGTTGTTGGAGTTGGAGTAGTCATTTTTCGCTTATTTTTTATTTAATAAGTCAAGATTGGTAAATAGTTCGTTAGTTGAGCGTCGAGATATTTTATGCTGGTAGATTATAGTCCAAGTTTTGACAATTTTCTGTATTTTGCTATTTTGAGTTCGGATTAGAGATTTATGGATAAAAATTTTCGTTTGTTGTCATTTGTATTGTATGATTCGATATTTTCAGTTATATTTAAATTTAATGAACTTAGGATGTCGATCATGTTCTGATCAATGGTAGGACGTATATTTTGTCAACATAACGGCAAGTCAGACGAAGAACATTTCTCGTAAAAATGTTTAAATTGTATAAAAGTAAATTATGAAAATGAACATTATCATTGTCTTCATGATGGAAAATATTTTGAATAAATAGGATAATTTTCACAAATATTCGAATACCAGGAATTTTGTTTGAGAAAAATAGAATGAAACTATGTCACAAAAAATATGTATTATTGATGAGAGTAGAGGAAGGCAAGTAACGAAATTGTCAAGCTATTGATATTATGAAACATTAGAATGCCAGATACAAGTTATGTTGTCAGGTAATCAGCTGATATTATGGAGTATTTATTGGAAAGTTTTGTTGAAAAGGTAGACAGCTACGACGTGGTTTATTGAAAGTAATGGTAACGAGAGTATTCCCAAGTATTGGAGGAAAATATATGCATATTTGAGTGCAGTAACAATGAGCTTTAATGGCATTTGTAGTGTCGGAAGGACATTTGTTGTTAAGAGAATTACTCTGCGATGATAAATTGTTTGTGTAGAAAGGAATGCATATTATAATGGAACACGAGATGTTTTAATGAAGTAATTGTGATAAAAGGAGTTAGGATTCGCTTGTTTTAAGCGATATTTCATGGTAGATGTTTGAAACAAGACATGGTGTCAATAAACAGCTGATTGAGAATTAGATGCCGGTTATAGTCAGATGATATGCTTCAATGTCAACAGAGAGTAATTGATTCTGGTATTTATCGGAAGTGCGTATATGTTTTTTTAATATTTATTTAATCGTTTCGGGCTTCTATGGACCACATTATTTCAACTGCCTTTTCCCTCGTTCTTTCACTTTGGCCCAGTATTCGCGCATTCTTCTTCGGTGAGCTTCCTTTCGTTCGTCGGTCCACTTCTGGCCGGTTTTCAATATAGGTTTTGGCTAAAAACTCTGTAATTCCCCAAGTTTCCTCTCCAAAGAGTCACGTTCCAAGATGTCCTCATGTGATATCCACAGTTATTATAGATATTTTTCCACCTCCGTAATCCAGATCCCTTTGTTTTTCTTTTCTACAAAGTAGACACAGATTCGATTGGACAATCTTCCGGAGTTCATTCGTGTTAAATGGCCATTCTTTTGCGAATGGTGTCCGTTATTTTCTCCACATGTAGATAAAGTTCATCGTTGTGTGGTCTTCTTACTCTCCTCGTTCCTTGACCAGGCCCAAGATTTTTCTCAGAATCTTCCCCTCTTTGGCTTCGAGTTGTTCTGCCAGGCCTTTTTTGTTCATCGCCAGATATTCTGATGCATAAACGCCTCCGGGAACATAACGGTAACGTAGTGCCTCAGTTTGGCCTTGAAGGACATCCATGGTGTTTTGTAATGTCTTTGGTTAAATGGTAAGCCATTTCCACTTTGTTCATCCGTGACACGAAAGCTTCATTTTCACGAATGTTGGGCTCCATCCATTCACCCAGGTATAAGATTATTATTATTATTATTATTATTATTTCAATTTTTGAAAGACTTGGACGAAGTTCGATCATTAGATAATAACCTAGGCTTCATTATAGATCCCTATATTGTCTAGTATTCCTAATTATGACTCAAGTTAGTGTAAAGTTGTCTTATGAACGGAGGGGAAATTGAAAATGCAACGAAACTTTTAATATATGTAAATATTACCAGTAGTTTAAATAAAACAGTAAATACTGTATAACCGTATTTAGACTAGAATTAGCGTAGGAATCAGGAGTCCTGTATACAGTAAGACTTAGTTATTGTAATAGCGACGGGCCATCGCTAAATAGCATCTTTTACGACGGTATTAAATAACGTAATATTATGTTTTGGATACTCCTGAAATCTTGGACACAGCAGTGAGGTGTCAAAAGTAGGTTTATTATTTACGCAGCATTAAATTCATATCTAGCAGCATCTAGGCCTATTATGGGATTTTGAATTCGTTTAGAATTTCACTTTGTTTTTCGTTGTTAATTCCTTTTAGTTTGAATAAACCTGCCAGGCACATTTTTACGTATGCTTGCAATAGTTTCTATAACTTTTGCGTTATATTTCGTAATAATATGGCTAAGGTAAGATTGGTATAGTAGTAGAATAGTGGCACAACCTATATCCTATTCCCGTCACGCCCGAGATTCCAAAGTTTCTCACTCTCCAGTGTAGTTAGTTAACCGAACCCAGTAGAGTAGAACTATATTCAGCATGTTCCTTATTCCGGTGTGTGTTTGACAGTAGTTATTTGTGGTTATTTCTAACCAGGTACTACAAGTTGCTGCGATCCTCTTCCAGTCTCGGATTTTGGCTGACATCACCCATGGAAATAAGGGCACAGTACCATTGCAACCGGTAGCTTTCTAATGAAATCTACCAAAAACAAGCAATTTATATTCAATTTGCTGCTTATTACCAAAGTCAACAACACGTCGACAATAGTTACCTAGGTTACCAGAAGACTTTAATAAAGTTGACTAAGGTATTGCGCCCGTAGTTCAAAGTACAATGCAACATATTACTCTCCATTTATTTCCTCAATCCAGTACAAAACTACCAACATCCTACCATCTCACCTCATTTCTGGTCACTGATTTCGAACAATAAATCTCTGACAAAGAAAACACAGCTATCATTCTTTATTTTTAATCCAGACCTGGTCAAGAAGGTCATGCGACCAAAAATATTCGAGTTCCAGAGGGCTCTCGCATGACTTAGAAGCCGGTCAAACTAACGAGAGCAATGCGCTGGCAGCAGATCTGACTGCGCCCGCCACACTACACCCTCCTTAAGGCTGTTCTGTCCCAGAAAAGGTTCTCTTATCCCAGGAGTTTTGAAGTGTTCCAATGTCCGGTTCATCAGAAGTGAGGGTGCCCTCCCACTTCTTTCTGGAGCCCTTGGGTTCATAGACGCAAACTAAGATGTAAATATAAGTGTCCTTGAACAGCATTTCAAATATGCTTCTTAATGTTTTCCAATCAAGTCCGTCGAACCCACAACCCAGCTTCGGAATGCCAAGCTCCCTAAAATATAAACTTCTGGATGCCCAAAAAATCAAAATAAGTGTTGGTATAGGATAGGGTCTCCCCCAAGCGGGTTAGATGACGTCGCAAGTTAATCAAACTGTTCCAAATGGCACGATAAGTAGGCTTCCCACAGAACTACCTGTTTGTGACAAGGTAGATGAGGTTCCTATCGTTCCGAAACAGGTGCATGGATTCTCCAACAATGGGACTCTGGTGTTCCGGATGTTCATTAACCCCGAACCGGGTGAGTTAGCCGTGGTCGTTACGGCATGACTGATGGCAGTCGCTCACATCCGGGAGGCAAGGAGGTTCGAATCCCCCCGCCGGCAACCTTGAAGATGGTCTTCTCTGGTTTCCCATCTTCCTTCCAGGCAAATGCCGGGGTTGGTCCCTAACTATAGGCCACAGCCGCTACCTTCCAACTTCTCGTCCTTACATTCCAAATTTCCTTTCCAACGGAACTTGTAGCTCACCCATTGGGTGTCCGTCTTGAAGTAGCTACAAAACTGTCGATCCGAACATGCTCTCGGACACTCCCGGAACTATGAGCTATACGCTAAAAAAAACCGAACTTGCTCCTAAAGACTCTGCGATTACTCTTGTCATCTGGAGATCTGAAGCAACACAGTGTGCCAGTGCATATTCCGATGGAACAGTGAAGAGGTCCTGGTGAATAACCTTTGATACTCCTTGGGAGAAACTAAAGTTTGCAGCTACACAACTCTTCGAAAGACATTGTTTGGGGATTACAAGCTCGAAGAATATGATCCTTTTACGGTCAGTTGTCCGTTGGCAGTCGATAGATGTGGAAAACCCGATGTTCTTCATTGGATTGTTTCTTGTTCTTGATGTTGTTGTTGTTGTTTTGAGTCCTCAGTCTTTTGACTGGTTTGATATAGATCCCCAAGCCTCCCTGTCCTGAGCTACTCATTTCGTCTTTATATAGCAACCACACCTTACATCCGAGGCAATCTGTTTAACATATTCTAACCTTGGTCTACCCCTACAGTTCTTGTCCTCGACCCTTCCTTCCATAACTAAGTTTGCTATTCCTGGGTCTCTTAGTACGTGTCCTACCAACCTATCACTTCTCTTCATTACCTGTCACCAGAAACATCTCTCTTCTCCCACTAGTCATAATACCTCTTCGTTTGTAACCGTATCTACCCATTTGATCTTCATCATTCTCCTGTAACACCACATTTCATACGCATCAATTCTCCTCATTTCAGCTACACCAACAGTCCAAGTTTCACTTTCATAGAGCGCCACGCTCCAGACAAAGGCTTTCAAAAATAACTTCCTAATACCTAAGTCTGTATTCGATGTCAACAGATTCCTTTTTTTTTTGTAGAAATGCTTCCCTTGCCTGAGCCAACCTTCGTTTATATCCTCTTTTCTTCGTCCATCACTGGTTATTTTGCTTCCTAAGTAATAGAAGTCTCCTACTTCCTTTAGCTTTTCACCTGCCAATTTGATGTCCATAGAGGTTTCTGATTTATTTCGGTTGCATTCCAATTTTGTAATTTTACATTTATTAATTCCCATCAAGAATTCATTCCTCAAGACAGAATCTATACCATTTAAAAATTCATTCAACTCCTCTGGTGTGTCAGCGAAGATGACGATGTCATCAGCAAATCTCAGATTTGAAATTATTTCTCCTTGAATTTTTATTCCTACTTTGAATTCTTCAATTTCTTTCATTGCTTGCTTAATCGTTTCCCTATAAGCCTTTAGTTGTTTCGGTCATTTATGTACACAAGCCCTCGCCATCATCTTCACCTTCCTCACTCACATTTAAACTGCCCCCAGAAAACAATTCTTTGTAGTATTTAAGTTCCTCATTGAGCTCCCATCCACCACCAAAATGTATTAGCAATAATGCTTTTACGTCAGATATTTTCTCTCCTTTTACTTTATTTGAGAACTTTTGTATGATAATGCATAGACTTATTTTGCTTGTTTAATCCTAAATTCACTGCAACTACTGAGTAATAACACCGGATGACACTGCACTACTGTTTGTTGCACCACATTACGACACCGCACTACCGAGTTAACTCATTATACAACTGCTATTGAATAGCGAGGTGGGGTACAGTTCGATTGCAAATTTATGGGCCTAAGGCATAGACTTCCATTGAAAGCATTAATTTCTACTGTTACCTAAGTACATTTTTCAAAGTAAAACCAGTTTCATTTATAAATATAGAGTTAAATGGCATACACCCTTAGTAAGAATGCTCTTTTATCAGTCACACAAGTCAGATTTCTTAAATAAAATCAGTTCGAATCAAAAATATAAAAAGGGTGTGTGGCATACGCCCTTAGCAAAAATGAATATTTTATCAGTCAACAAGTTCCACTGTTAAAATGATAGTCTGCGTATATTAGCTTACTTTCGGTTTTTGCAATAAATGAAAGTAGACTTATGAGATCTACACAGGGGCGAAAACGGTGCGTCTGTGTGTGAGTGTGTGTGTGTACTCTGAATGCCTGTCCCCCTATCAATTCGAAAAGGGTGAAGCGGAAATGAAAGAAATTTGGTACAGAGGTAGAACTAGCAAAGAGCACCTCAGTGTCATGTTTTATATCGCCGCCATCTTGATGGAAACGTAATGGCGGCCACCCAAATGTTCAAAGCTTAAATCAAATTACGACTAACCTAATCATCCGATCTCTACCAAATTTTTCAACAGCATATATCTGTAAGGCAACCGGCTTTTGACCAAACTACAAAGTCATCAGCCCAATAGTTTGCAGATGGCGACCATGTCTGTGTGCAAATGGATTCCATCTATGAATTCAAACACGGTAAAACCGAATTGAACGTAATTTGGTACAGAGGTAGCACTAGCAAAGGACACCTCAGTGTCATGTTTTATATCGCCGCCATCTTGATGAAAACGTAATGGCGGCCACCCAAATGTTAACATCTTAAATTAAATTACGACAAACCTAATCATCTGATTTCTACCAAATTTTGCAACTTTATACTTTTATCTAAGAAAAATCCTTTGACCAAACTACAAGAACATCAGCCCAATACTTTGCAGATGGTGGCCATGTATGTGTGCAAATCGATTCCCCCTATCTAGACAAACACGGTGAAACCGAATTGTACAAAATTTGGTACAGAGGTAGCACTAGCAAAGGGCACTTCAGTGTCATGTTTTATATTGCCGCCATCTTGATGGTAACGTAATGGCACCCATCCAAGTGTTCAAAGCTTAAATCAAATTACGACTTAAGTAATTATTCGATCTCTACCAAATTTTGCAATAACATATATTTATATAGCGAGCGTTTTTTGACTAAACTACAAGGTGATCATCCTAACAGTTTGCAGATGGCGGTCATTTATGTGTGCAATACGATTCCCCCTATCAATTCAAGCATGGTGAAACCGAATTGATTGAAATTTGGTACAGAGGTAGCACTAGCAATGCGCACTCCAGTGTCATGTATAATATTGCCGCCATTTTGACGGAAACGTAATGTTGGCCACCCAAATGTAAAAAGCTTAAATCAAATTACGACCAATATAATCATCTGATCTATACCTAATTTTGCAACAACATACCTACATGTGAGGAACGTTGTTTGACCAAGCTACAAGATCATCAGTCCAATATTTTGCGTATGGCGGCCATATATGTGTGCAAATCGATTCCCCCTATCAATTCAAACACGGTAAATCCGAATTGAACGTAATTTGGTACAGAGGTAGCACTAGCAAAGGACACCTCAGTGTCATGTTTTATATCGCCGCCATCTTGACGAAAACGGAATGGCGGCCACCCGAATGTTAAAAGCTTTGATCAAATTACGACCAACCTAATCATTTGATCTCTACCAAATTTGGAACACCATACCTTGTTGTGGGAAGCATCTTTTGACTGAACTACAAGGTCATCAGCCTAATAGTTTGCAGATAGTGGCCATGTATGTGTGCAAATCGATTACCCATATCGATTCAAACACGGTGAAACCGAATTGAAAGCTTTTTTTTTTACAGAGGTAGCACTAGCAAAGGGCACCTCATATCCATGTTTAAAATCCGTATAGCACGTTGTATTTCAACAAGCTACTACAACCAACATTGAATTATATTACTTGAAAAGGACAAAGAGTTATAACAATACCCATGCATTTAGGAAAAAGTATGCTATATATTCTTTACTGAACATCTTGTTTTTCATTTCATTAGGATAGCGTAGAGACCAAGTTCGTTGACAAAATCGTAAATGGTAGCATGTTTAGTGGTATTCATAAGAAGTAAAGGTGATCCTATTTTGAAATCATCCGTACAATTATGTTTTTCATCACTTACAGTTGCAATTTCCCGGCTTTCTTTTCTCGGTGTAAAAAAACATGTATGATGTGACTCAAAAATTAAGATGATGACGAAACGTTGCCATTGTTGAAAGACTGATTTTTGACAGTCAAAAAAATCTGATTATTTAGTTAAAATGATATTTGGCTTAATATTATTATTTAATTTAATAAAGAGTCCGTAGAAAGGGGGTTCGTTACTAAAAAACGTATGAGGTGCATATTTGCTATACAGTACTTTGACTTGGAAGTAGAGATGGGAACGTTTCTGTTCAGAAATACAAGTGATAAATCCTGTCTTAAGGACAGAGGGTTCTGGGCACACAATGGAATAATGCTAAAACTTCCATACCACATTTCTCGCTGCGTCTGCAATAATACTGCTGGTAGAAATACAAAACATATACCAATTTGAGTCCAAGTCCTGCTGATTCCAATGAATTACTAATTATTGAAAATAGTCTTATAGTTTTCTCTAAGCACTTTTATCTGCCCTTCATCCAAGAAACAAATCCATGTCTTAATAATACAATCCTGTGGTCATACGAAATAATCCAATATCCCGTCTCAGAACCAGGACATGGACTCCATAACACAGCCCAATTTAGATCTTGGTAGGTTGCGAAAAATACAAATAACATTTTCTTTATATGCTACATCCCCTATTCCTTCTTCCCAACTATACTCACTAGTACAGAGAAACATATCTTCTTGCCGACATGTTTCAAATAAGACGAATAAAGGTGATCCTTCCGAGTGCATGTGGTCATTAACATTTGACAGGTCATCAATCTACGCAAATGAATTTTGCTGTCTAAAGCCCTACCTCACACGGAAAAATCATATACCTATCATCCTAAGTCGGTGAATTTATTATTTTTAATGTGTTCACCAACCGCTGAGTGTCTGCCATGTTTTGTTGCTTATGTTTGCTCCTTGTAACATGTGTCACGAGTCCTTCCACTCTATCACTTGACTGAAGTTGTAACTACTACTATAAATTAAAGAATGTGGAAAATATCCGAGGCTGGAATGACTTTACAAAGTGGTGTATGTTATTGATTATGGAGCTTTTTCATCACAACTGTAAGCCATTTAATTCACCCGTCATATCGTAGATACAATCCATATTGGCTTGCAATCGGTCTAAAACGTGAGATGGGACCCTACAACACTGCCTGCCTGAGGCTTTTTTGAGAATAGGCATAGGGTGCATCCTCTTAAAAAAAACATGTTTCCCTAATTATTCCTTCCCATATGCATTCATTACCTCATCTAATCATTATGATTGCGGACTCACCTTATTTAGCAGTACGAATAGTGGGGGTCCTTCTAGAATCATGTGTTCGTTTAGATTCTCAGGATTATCTTTCTTGGCTACAATGGACTTTTCATGTGAAGAGCTCTGACCTTTGGATCGTGGTGTAAAACCTTTGGATCTGTTTCTATGTTGGCGGAACGATGGATATTGTCATGCGTCCTTAAACAAATAGTGTTCATTGTCTGTTATTGTATTTTGTGTTCTTTATATCGTGTTGCAAACTGTCTTGCACTATGACCTACATGCATACCTTTACATCCTGCTTCATTTTATGCGATCAAATACAGACCTGACTTCGAATGTGGGCTTTTCCTCGTTAGGTTGCAGTTATGCATGTGCTTACCGAGTGTGTTGTTCTGAATGCTATATTGAGTCCTTGTTTCTTGAAAATATTCGTTATTCTTTATTAACGAATTGAACCACACATAATATCCTCTTTGAGGAGGGTAGGGGTCGTTAATAATGTCCCCTAATTTGTTTTGATATTTCATTAGTATTCGGTTTACTTGTTGGGTGTGAACTTGTTTTATCGTTTCATTTTCCTTTTGATGTTCTGGATTGATTTTGAAAAAAAAATGTCAACTAAATAACCTAGTAAATTTATTATAATATGTTAAAAGTCTATACTGCAATCCATGCCTAGTCGGCTTTCTCCTGTCACTTACTCTCACATGCATAAGGCTGCACTGTAATACACTGTTTAGAGCACATGTATCCAGTGATAGTTGTCTTGAGCTACATTATAATGCAATATTTAAAGTACTTGCATAAAGTGATAATTGCTTTGGTTTTACAATACTTAAAGAACATGTTAGACTTTATGCATGTATTAGACTATATTTTACTACTCTACAGGACCTGTCTAATCAATGTTTTTCTCTCTACAAGTCTTATCCACCCACACTGGGTCTAGTGAAAAGTAAGGACATATAGGATGTTACTTTATGCAACTTTGGATCAGGAGGAAGCTATTTACGCTTTTAATTTGGGTTACAGAAGAAGCATTTGGTGTTGAGGACACAGTGGAGGGGCGTTTGAAGTAATGGATGTTCCTTACAAGACTCATTAACATTCTTATCACTGCGGCATATTTACTTCCTCCAAGCATATTTCTACAAGACAGAAATAGCTCCCGTCAACAGACTAACAAACGTTTCATAAATACTTCCAGACAGAGAGAACTCTGAACGAGAAATCATAATTTGTGGGCTGCTAAGAAGAAAGTTAATATAATATCCACTTCAATGACGAGACACATACAAAAAGAGACACATCTGAAAATTATCAACAGAACTTTAAAATTTACAGCTATCCACGCATAAAGCGCAAGATAATATTTTATGTATGTTGAATACTTACTCATTTAATGGATTTCCACTTCCATCAGTTTCTCGTTCCTGGATTTCTTCTTGCTCTTCCTAGGGATAAGATGGAATAATTTATTTCTGTGCAATATCCTTAAACGTTTACACACATAACACACCATGTAATTGTACATCACAGCTCATCTGAATTGAAGATAATACGCTTAACGACTTTCGTACGGTCCATCACATCTTACTGCTAGAGACGAACATTATACAGATAAGTAGTTATAATCCTGAGTTAGATTAAATGCTAGAGGGAGGCTATTATAGAGTATGTTACATCAATACTGTTACTATATTTTGCTGGTAACTACAAGAATTATACGTCTGCTAGAGTACTGGACAAATAGTAAAACATGATTGTGGCAAACATATGCTAGCTTCACATAATGTACATTTCTAATTGACATATAAGATGCATCCCATAGTAGCTCAGTGATCAGAGCAACATCGCACAAAGGCGGCGGTCACGGGTTGAAGGATCGCATGGGACAGAAATTTCAATTCGCTGTCCTTCCATCAAAATGGATTGTGCTGGCAGTACAAAACACAACCAAGCAGTTTTGTCATCAACACAGTTGTAAAAATACAAGTCATTATCTTTAAATGCTATTAGCTGATGAGGAGATGTCGTGGGAACAGGCATAAAGATACTTACCTCTTTCAGATGTGAAGATGGTATTTCTGTTTTGAAGCATAGAATGAGCTCAGGAATAGAAGACTCCTCAATCTTAATATCCGTGTTAAGGTCTGTATCATTCTGCAAAGAAATTACTTGTTTTACAAATATGTTCCTTTGCTTAGGTGGAATAATATCCTTATGATTTGCACTGAAGGAATGAAGGAATAAAATACCATACCAAAGGTAAATGAAAACCTCATTCTTACTTTTGTTATGTCAACCTGACAGTATGTGTGGAGTTAATATCAGAAAGAACATAATTTCGTATACACTCGCAAAACGTAGGGCTGGCATATTGTCACTAGCATTGAGTGTGTGTGTTGCGACTTCGCAGCGTGGATGCAGTTACTTAGAGTTACCATATAACGTTACTAAGAACAAGAAACATTGATAAATATCGTGATTTTTTACCCTCTTGAGACAAGATTAAATCAAGAAACAATGTCATACCTGCCAACTTTTGAAAAGAGCTATCAGTAAAACTCACGCGCGACAAAAATCTTACGATTTTCGACATATCCCGGCTTGTCGAAAATAATAATACTTTTGGGCTACAAAATACAATAATTCATGCTTTAAACAGGATACTTCAATGAAATCATATCTTCTTACATGATTTGTAGATGAACATATCAATCAAGAATAAATACATGTTAATCAGCAACAGGCGTGGTGAATATTGGTTTGGAGCATACATAACAGGACTTCCTTGATAAATTAAGCAGATATACGATAATTGAAAAAGGCTTTACACAATAAAACTTGTTTAACGTAACACAGGCAAGAAACAATATAATACACACTGCAAATCACATGCTAGTTCGACTTTAAAGTTTGGTTGTAGCCTTTTTAGCTTCCTGCAAAAAGTCTTGAAAAAATGTTTTGTCATAACAGGGACCAGAACTCCTGGTCTTCAAAATAGAAATAGACTCCAGAGATTCATTGGACAAGGATGATCTGAACTGTGTTCTATTTTCTTCACCATGCTGAAAACATGTTCACATTCTGATTTGTTATGGGGTATGGTGAGAAGGGAGAGCATTACTCTAGAAATTGGGTTATACTTAAGATGTCCATCGGCTCCACGAATTCTTGATGTTTGTGCCCAACTGGAATCACTTGCAGCATCTTGATGTGCAGCCAAAGTGTCATCTACCTAAAGAGCTGTGAACTGCCTCTGAAGCTCATTCACCACCTCCTCTGTAGTTTCATTCTCTTCCTTGCATAACATGATAGGAAACGTTGCCAAGAAAAAAACGAATGGCAGAAAACTGTGCAGCTTCAATTTTGTCTAACCTAGCAACTTGAGCATTCTTTAACACGTCATCCTTGAGTGGAAACTTCATGATGATGTAATCACAGGCAGTACAAAAGTAGTTTCTCACTGATGAAAATAAAAGGGATTTATCTGTATCCTGGAGATCATTCACTATGTTCGAAGTTTGAATGCCAATAACTATCTCATCATCACTTCTTTGATTTTGAATCAAGTTGTACTCAACTTCAAGCAATGAGGAGCTTTTGACAATATTGAGCTTAACAAACTTGTTGAAAAGCTGCTTTAGCAAATCCATTAGAAGTTCTAATAACAAGTGAACTTGTGGGGAAGAAGTCTGAAGGGCAACATTCAATTTGTCAAATATAAAGGAATAGTCACATGAAGGAAAGTGCAAAAGGCCTTGTTCAAATTTGAGGACAGGAACATAAACAAGTTTTCCTCAAGAGTTGTAGCAGAAGTGTTACTTTTTCGGATGGGTTTGTCACATTTGGAAGAATATGCTATTCTTTTAGGGGCATGTGTAGTAGCAGAATCAAGAATTCTCTTCTTCTGATACTCTTTGGATCCACTTTGTTCAACTTTAGGTATTCCGAAAGATGTCAAGGTTGTGGAAATGATTTGGGTTCATAATATTACTTCCTCCTTGAAGGAAGAAAGAAAGAAAGAAAGAAAGAAAGAAAGAAAGAAAGATTCCACTGGTCCAGTAGTCTATCCAAACATCTGCCTGAAGATAACCACCTAGTACATACATACTTCAGAATTTTCCTTGTCTCTTTATTGTGCAAGTTCTGACTTTTCTGAAGGCGTTATTTCCTCTTTACACTCTTCTCTAAGAAATAAAAAATATCAACAAGGATCTCCAGCACCTTTTTCAGCTGCTAGATTAATCAGGTGGCAAATGCAACCTATGATGGCAATACCAGGTTGAACTTCCTTCAGAACTGCTGAAACCCCATTTTTGTATCCTAACATAACAGGAGCATTTTCGGAGCAGAACGCCACACAGTTTTCAATTGGTATATTATGAGAACTCAGCTGTGATAACATCAGGTTACCTATGTTTCGCCCTGTTGAGTCCCCGGCCAACGCTGGTATGGATAGTACAGTGCTCACTACTTTTTCCTGCGGAACATCATAGAATGTAACAACAATAGGATACAACTTGGCATTCGTATCATTGCTTCTATCCGTTGTCAAAGAAAATGGTCCGTTCTGAAGGTACTTAACAACTTCAGATGATGCATTTTTTGCCATTTTATTTACAATGCATGTCGTTTTAATGCGACCACAACTATATTTCTTTGCAACTTCTGATGTGGGAAACATCTTCTTAAATAAAGCACCAGCATGATCAGCCGCACCTAAGGGCACATTATGTTCCAACAAAAAGGAAGTAAACAGACAGTCGACCCTAATTACGTCACTGTCAACGTTTCCAGACTTAGCAACAAAGGTGTTGATTTTCTTGCTATCTTCCTTCGATTTAACATAACTTACGTGTTTACCGCACTTCACATGATTTCTTAAATCGTTTTTCTCACCATATGCAATATTAATATCACACCCACATACCGTGCAAAAGGCAAATTTTTCTCCCTTTCTTGATTTTAGTATGCACGGGAAATCAACAGAGTATGATTCTTTAAATGCCTGGAAGTACTGCTTCTTGTTGGATTTGTTCATTCTCGATATGTACTAAAAGATCGACAGGAACCTGGATCACTGAACGTCACATAAAATTATAACATAAAACACTTAAAACAGCCAACACATCATTAAAACATGTCAAAGCACACCAAGTCTTAAACCATTACATGAACACGACGCCAACCTCGTGAAGAAAGAATATGCACATGGTACAAAAAAACAGACGTGGAACGAATGTAATTAGTCCAAGGAATACAGGAAACTCCGAAGCACGAAGTAATAGCACAAAAACTCGAACACTTCATTAAAATATGGCATAAGCTTAAAAGACGAAAACATTCAATGAACGCCAACTTCGGGAACAATGAACAACTCACGTGGTCACAGAATATGGGTTAAATCGCAACGAGCGATCGGAGCGGAACAAAGAATTTGCGAAGCAGAGCTTGTCGACACCTAAGATTCACATGGAAGAATTGTTATCCCGACTTCAAATTCAATTACAATGACGACTCAAACAGCATACGGTTAAAAGTACCAATCACATCAAAGAACGAGTTATCGACTATCGTGGACTTGCCTTCGACCCACGCAAACAATCGATTGTACGGAAGTGGGAGGGATTATCGAATGTTAATTATCGTTTCATTTTTTGTCCGCGAAATCGTAAAATGACACCGTTCATCCCTAAAACCGTAAAATGCTGCAATTTCCGTAAATTTTACGGATAAACCGTAAAAGTTGGCAGGTAGGCAATGTATTAGAAATAGAGAACTGAACATGAATATGTTCATAGACACTAGCTGGAGAGTTTTTCTAAATTAAATTGCCGACCACGATCTGAGACACAGCGCCATAGACCATATCTGGGGTGTTCTTCAAGGTGAATTCGTGCCAGTAAAAGAAAACCACCCACATTTCCCTTTCTCCGCCGTAAAACGCTCCGAGAAGAACCGAGAAATTTTCGCCATCAAATTATCAGTATGTGTGCACCATTGGAGGCTGTCATGGAGGTGGAGGGTAGAATCGATTGTTTGCGTGGGTCGAAGGCAAGTCCACGATAGTCGATAACTCGTTCTTACAGTTACTTACAGTAAGAGCTAGCAGTGAAGGCTGTTATCAAGTGTGTGTCAATACCAAGTTGTTGGCTATGTGAAGCAGTGGAGGTCAACCCAAACCTCACATTCATTTTCATATCAGTCTTCGGATACTGATCTCATCATGTAAACTCCCAGTTGAAGCCCGATGCGCTCCAGAACACATGGGCTAGTCTAGGTTTTCGCTGGAGCTATTATTTTCATACAAATGGTCACCCTACCTCAACGTTCACAAAAGTGAGTTTCGTCCTAAACTGTTGGGGAAACTTGCAAGGTATTATCAATATATTTAATGATACCATGAAGACAATCATGGACAACTCTAACCATTCCAGAGGTGAGTTTTTACCTTCAATTGAGCTGTTGGCCCTGTGCTTGCAGATGTCAGCAAGGGAGGCAGCTAGATATTTGTCGGTCAGAAGACATAATCAGCGAGCTGCCTAAGCACAAGACACAATGTGCAGAAACTGATAAGTATTCACCAACACATAAAAGTTGTCAGCATTTGTAACAATGCACTGTGCGGAGCACATTCCTCACAAGGATTAACTCATGATCTGTCCACAGTACACACACTACAGGTCTTCAATGACTGAGCAAACAGACAAGAACATGGTCATGTGTTCATGATGTTACAAGCTTCTAAAGGATCAAATCCTATTAAAGCTTTTCGGTCTGGCACCCACGGTCGAACACTTTCTTCAGATCCCAGTTTGTGCAACTTTCTGATAGCTAGGAACATGATTTTATATAGAAGATTACACAATTTGAGGGGTTATTCTTAATTAGTGGAGCATTAAACCGTTAAGTCACTTTTTGTCATATAACAAGGAAACCTTTTGTGATTATCTTCATCCTCAGATTCAAAGAAACCATCCCTAGAGGGGCTGAAATTGATCGCATTTGAAACACTCGACAGACCTGGGACAGCCCAAGAGGGTGTTCTCATATCCTCCCAAACCTATTGCACTAGTTCAACCATTCCCTCGGTAGTGTAATATTAAAGTATATGAAAACTCAGAAACTCTTCTGTCTCGGGCGTATTTTAGTGCGCCACATGTCGCCATTCCATGTATTAGGGGAACAAATAATATCACATATCAATTTAGATGCATCTAATGAATACTCGTGTCACGATTCTGCGAGATTTTCATTGTCGATGTATTCTTGTTAGTGTTACCATTATTGTACCATTCAAGGTCGGATACATATTCACTGCCCTTATACAAACTTACAAGCCTTTCTTTTCCAGAACCGACAGTTTATAAAGATTTGGATACGTCATTATCTTACACAGTATATCCACATATACATTGGCATATTTACCAACATTGTACATTTAAAAGCACAGGAATATAACACATTCTGGGTTAGATATACCTCAGTGACATTCTGAACCCCACGCCATTGAAAGACTTTAGTAGTTTGGTAATTTATTATAATATATATCACCTTTTCAAAAGGATCTTTTTCTGCATGTTATTTATTAACCCTTTCTTGAAAGGAATTATTCTGCCCTCTAAATGCATGATTGTGGAGATTTTTGATGGTGTCATCTTTTTGTGTTGAGGTTTTTCTTAAAAGATTACTTGAAAATATACAATAAAATATTATTCTTCATAAATACAACCCTGCATGATTCTCTCACTTTCAAACCATACAAGTATCTTATTACTCGTTTCCGCAATTTGAATAGACTCCCCATTATTCCTATTTTCTGCTCCAACCCAACCCAAATTTCAATGCCGTATGATGTACGTGAATGCATTAATCCATAATAAACTGGTGACTGCTATTCACTGCTTAAGTATCCTGAAATTCACTTTAAAACAAGAGTTTCTTTATCTTTCACATATTTCATAATTTATGATTTAATGTAATGCCCGAACATTTTGCTGAGGCCACCTGTTGTATATCATCGGTGTTGGGAACTGCACTCAGAGTTTGGCAATGGTCTGGTGCATTGTGCTGTCCCCAGACGGCGCTAGTGCTGTGTTCTCCGTAACTGTTTGGAGGAACGGCGCTGTGGTTGTTAGCTCCATGATCGTTGTTGTGAAAATGAAAACGAGGCAAGAAAAATGAACGGAAGGAGAGATCGGACGTTTACGGTGGAAGCGTGCCTCATTAGAAAACAATTCCTACAGAGTTTACAGAGCCTGTGAAGTAAGCAAGTGTACTCATGTTAAATATACTATAAAATCTATTGCTTTTCAGTATTCATATAAGCCACAGAGATCCAGCGATAGCATACCAGCATACAGTCCACTTCCATCATTACCTCACCTATTTCCCAGTCCCGAACATGGTCCAACCGGGCCGGATCTCTGTGTATTATATAATGTGTACGTGTGTTAGTGTTCGGATGTGAAAGAGTGATTACAGTAAACTATGTCGCGAGAACTTAACGCTTGGTTGGAAGCTATGTTGGATACACTATAAGCCCATCTGCAGTTATTGCTTCTCCGGTTGCAGCAACCATCTTTGACCCTACCACCTACCTCGAAGCAGAATCGTATTCCCTCACCATGGATCCTAAACAAAGGTCACTCCTTGTAAAATCTAGAGGTTTAGCAAAGGCCAGTCTTACTCGAATGGAAAATTTCCTCTCTAATTTTAAAGACGGCACCAGTATTAATGCAATTAAAACTAGGTTAGGTGACATGCCCAATATTTGGCAGAAATTTGATGATGTTCAAGGACCTTTGGAATTGAATGATGATGTAGATGACCACACTGAGGAAAGAAACCATTTCGAATCGATGTACTATGACGTAATGGACAGGATGACAACCTTCATCGAGAAAGATTTAGAAAGACGATCAGCCAGTGCTTCTACCTCAAGTGCTAGTAATTCGACATCTAGTAAAAGAGAATTAAGACTTCCGACTATCAACCTGCCAACGTTTGGGGGAAATATCATAGAATACCGTCACTTTTGTGATACTTTCACAAGTCTGGTTATTGACAACGAGTCACTGGACGACATACAGCGCTATCACTATCTTCTGTCCTCACTTACAGGCGAAGCTCAGAGGCTTATCCAGAACCTTCCAGTTACGAGCTCAAATTTCAAAATTGCTTGGCACGCTGTCAATAACAGGTATAACAACAAGAAATTAATTGCCACTGCTCATGTAAAGAACCTGCTTAAGCTCCCAACAGTTAACAAAGAATCACATTCAGACCTGCGAGCAATAGTAGACCACGTCAGTAGCAATCTAAATGCCATACTTGCCCTTAATATCGAAATTCCACTTCATGAAGTTCTCATTTCGCAACTAATTCTCGAGAAATTGGATGAAGGCACTAGGAAACAGTGGGAACTAGATCCTTCAAACTCTACGTTTGTGAAATTGGATGATTTATGCAGTTATTTGGAAAATCGTTGTCAAGCATTGGAACTAATTAAATCATGCCAATCTTCTAAACCAAACGATAACCATATGCAACGTAATTCTGCCTCAAAATCCCTAAAACCCGTTAGACAGTCATATGTGTCCACTCAGAATGAATGTGTATTTTGTAGTGGAATGCATCCGTTGTTCAAATGCACTAACTTTGCTAGCAGTACTGTCCAACAACGCACTGAATTCATAAGCCGAATGAAACTTTGTTCAAACTGTTTAAGGTCAGGGCACAATGTCAGCCAGTGTACGTCTCGAACCTGCTACACATGTGGACTAAAGCACCACGGTGAAGCTGATTCCTGCCCGTGGTGCCCCTGCTAAGGTAGTTGGAATTATATTTCCATTACCGAACTGAACGTCAGCAATCCAGAAGCAAATCAAAGAATGGTGAAAATTAATATAAACCGGCCCTTTTCAGCGCCAAAACTGACAATCATCTCTGTCAATATTGAAGGTCTTTCATCCACCAAGGAAGAGTTATTAAGCCAGATATGCCATGATCAGAAATGTGATTTACTATGTATTCAGGAAACCCACCGAGACTTGACTCTCCACCGTCCAAAAATCAAGGGTATGAGCCTAATAGTTGAACATCCTCATCGACATTATGGCAGCATTATCTTTGCCAAACCTAATATTCAGATCGTGTCCACAGGAATTTCCATTGTAGATGACACCGAAATTCTTACAGTAGAGCTTAGCAACTGTTCTGTAACATCAGTTTATAAGCCCCCAGGTACTGTATTTAAATTTGTAGAACCCAGCAACTTCCAGCATCAATCTGTGAAGTTTGTTGTTGGTGATTTCAACAGCCGTAACACAATATGGGGTTACTCAACTATCGATGAAAGTGGTGAGGCCGTGGCTGAATGGGCAGACTCATATGATCTCAACTTATTGCATGATAACAAACTTCCAGCATCTTTCAACAGTGCAAGATGGAGGCGTGGATATAATCCCGATATGATATTTGTGAGTGAAAACATATCTCATTTATCAATAAAATCAGTGGGTCAAGCTATTCCTCACACGCAACACCGGCCTATTATATGCCAGATTTATGCTGCCATTCGACCACAGTCAGTTCCTTTCCGACGTAGATACAATTTTAAGAAGGCTGATTGGGAGAAATTTACCATTTCCCTAGATGAGAATATTCTAAATATTGAGCCAGTTCCTGAATTATATGACGACTTTGTAAACATCGTGAAGTATTGTTCCCGTGTTTCAATTCCCCGAGGCTGCAGAGCACAATATATAAAAGGTCTGACTTCGGAAACTGAGGAACTTTTGAAAAACTATCTTGACCTCTTTGATAATGACCCATTTGGTAACGATACCCTTCAAGCTGGGGAAGATCTTTTAACAGCGATTTCCAAGAACAGGAACGATGCATGGTGCCAATTGATGGAGGAGACGGATCTAAGTAAGAGTAGTCAGAAAGCCTGGAGACTCCTTAAGTACCTGAGTTGTGATCCAACAACAAAAGAGGGACACAAAAATATAACAGCTAATCAGATTGCTCGTCAGCTCGTGGAAAATGGTAAATCTGACCATCCATTACGCAGGTCAGATCATAAAATTGCTCGGTCAGAAGAACTCGAGACTAGTCAACTTATGCAACCTTTTTGCATGGCAGAACTGACGGCAGCCATTGATAGTTGTAAGATCGGCAAGGCAGCAGGAGTAGATGATATCAGATTAGAGCAGATCAAACACTTTGGGGAACGAGCAAGAGAATGGGTCCTAGCTTTCTTCAACAACTGTTTGAAATCCTGCAATTTCCCAAAAACCTGGAGGAAATCACGAGTCATACCGATTCTGAAACCTGGTAAAATGTCAACTGAACCTCAAAACTACAGGCCAATATCCTTGTTGTGTCACCTGCTTAAAATCTTTGAACGAATGTTACTGAACCGCCTAGTTCATGTCGTAGAGCCTGCTCTCATACAACAACAAGCAGGCTTCAGACCAGGGAAAAGTTGTACATCCCAGATCCTTAACCTCACTCAATTCATTGAGGATGGCTTTGAAACACGGAATATCACGGGAGTAGCTTTTATCGATTTGACCGCTGCCTATGACACTGTCAATCATCGTGCTTTGTTACAGAAGATTTATGGAATCACGAAGGATTACAGTTTCACAAAACTTATTGAAAGTTTCCTTCAAAACAGGAGATTTTATGTGGAATTCCAAGGACAGCGCAGTCGATGGAGACGTCAAAGAAATGGCTTACCTCAAGGTAGTGTTCTATCACCAATGTTGTTTAACGTCTACACTAACGACCAACCACTTCCAAGGTACACTAGAAGTTTTCTTTATGCCGACGATCTAGCATTAGCTTGTCAGGGGAAATCCTTCGAAGATGTTGAAGCTCATTTAACACAAGCATTGACTGAGTTGGATGTCTATTACTATGATAATCAACTTCGTCCAAATCCATCAAAAACTCAGTTGTGTGCATTTCATCTGAAGCACAAGCAGGCTCGTCGTGAACTTAACGTCTCTTGGCAAGGAACACGCTTAGTTAACACTCCTCATCCAAAATATCTGGGAGTTACCCTCGATCGTACTCTGACCTACAAACAGCATTGCCGGAATACCAGACTAAAGGTGGAAGCTAGGAATAACATCCTACGTAAGATCACTGGTAGCACCTGGGGCTCTCAACCATCAACCTTGAGAACGACAGCGCTTGCAACATGTTACAGTGTTGCAGAATATGCATGTCCAGTGTGGTACAAATCCACCCATGCAAATAATGTTAACAAGGCGCTTAATGAAACATGTAGGCTTATTACAGGTTGTTTGAAGCCTACACCTCTTGCAAAACTTTACCAGCTTGCAGGGATAGCTCCACCGGATATACGTCGTGAGGTAGCAGCCAATGAAGAGAGAGCTAAACAGGTTAATCAGTTTTCCCATCCGTTGTACGGTTATGTACCAGCCACCCGTAGGTTGAAGTCCAGGAGAAGTTTCCTCAATACCACTGCAGTCTTGCTAACTACACCAGCTACAGCTAGAAAACAATTGTGGACTTCTCGGCTTGGGAATAACTCTCTATGGGATCACCCTTCGGAAAGCCTCCCACCTGGACATGATCAGAAATGGATCGTGTGGAGGGCACTTAATCGTCTCCGTTCTGCTGTTGGAAGATCTAAGGATAACTTGCAGAAATGGCACTTCCCCGTCGACTCCACCAACTGCGACTGCGGTATGCCCCATACCATGGAGCATCTACTGAATTGTCCGCTGTGCCCTGCCACTTGTACTGCAGAAGATCTTTTACTAGCAACTTCCAATGCTATACAGGTTGCACATTTTTGGTTGACCGTGGTTTGAAAAGACATTGTGTGTTGTATGGTTTATTTCTCTTTTTTTGTTTGTAAATATGTATGTAATTTTAGTGTAATCCAGTATTTTGTTTGCTTCTGACACGAATAAATAAATAAATACCACGGTGAAAACTCCAGTGAGACTCGTGCTACCTTGCAAACATCAAGTATTGCTGGCACCATGCGAGAGAGTGCTGCCACGTACTGCTCACTTAGAGAAAAACCCGAAATGCAAGTGTTACTGTCTACAGCACTCGTACGAGTACGAGATGGGAATGGCAATCTACAGATTTGTCGAGCGTTGTTGGACTCGTGCAGTCAGGCGAACTTCATTACGACAGCATGTGTCGAGCGACTTAGACTAAAGAGACAACGAAATAGGATTCTAATTCACGGTATTAGCCATCTTGGGGCTGAATCAAAACATAGTACGACTGTTGAGCTCCACTCCATGTGCAGTGATTACAAGGTCGAACTCGATTGTTCTGTACTACCCCGAATTGCAGGTGACCTGCCTGGAGAATTAATAACACATCAGTACTGGGGAATTCCTGAGACTCTTTTCCTAGCGGAGAGCACATTCAACCAACCTGGTAGGATTGACATACTGATAGGCGCGGAGATCTTCTTCCACCTTCTCCGACCAGAAAGGATGACAAGAGATGGAAACTATCCTGTGCTCCAGAGTACTGAACTTGGTTGGATCCTAGCTGGACGATTTGAAACGACCTCGCTCATCACACCACCGTCACCAATACCTCAGGCATCATTTTTCGTTATGAGCAACAGTAGCACGACCAGCATCAATTCGGGCGTGGTGAAGCGACCGCTGACGGCCCCAGGACGGCCAAGCCCCTTCATCATCGCGGAGACGAGCGTCAGCCAGGAGCAGGCAGAACAGGCGCATGTTGCTTGCGCTTCCCATACACATAGTATAGCAGGCGAAGTCCGCGCCCCTAAGCCTCAGGACCGAGAAGGAGCCAAGTCTCCACTGCCTAAAGTCCACTTGACCAAGAAGCAGCCGGGTAGCAAACCAGAGACGCCAGTCAAGAAGCCCACGGACATGGTCCTCAAGTCTGCAAAGGCGTCTCCTCGAGTCACTCCAAAGGCCACACCTCTCCAGTCACAGGGCTCGGAGGTCCCTCCGCCGCTCCCACCCGAGGTGGTGGAAGTGAAACCACCCACTATGGACACACGGCCCGTCCCAGAGCTTGCGCCGCAGATCAAACCTGAGCCAGTTTCCACAGTAGAAGCCATGGAGGAAGTTGATAAACCAGCAGAAGAAGTGAAGCCAAGGGAAGAACTGGTCGTCGAGGGGGTGAAGGAAGTGAAGGTGAAGGGAAAGGAGGAGGAGCCATTGGGGAAGAAAGGCGAGTCTCAGATCATCTTCGACCAGATGGACCTGAAAGTGGACATGATTGCCGCCATGACGGCTAAGATTCGAATCACGACGGAGGAGGAGGCCAAGGCAGCCCTGGCAGAGCTGCGACGTCTGTCTCTCAAACAAGCCAAGCGAGAAGCGGAACTGGAGCGCTCGAGACAGGAGAAGCAACTGCGGCCGGAAGAGGAACGGTTACGTTGGGAAGAAGATGAGCAGCGTCGCTTTTAGCAGGAACAGTTACGACTGGTGGAGGAGGCTCGTCGTGCCGAAGAGGAGCACCTACTGACCATTCAGGAGAACGAGAAGCGAGAGGAAGATGAGAAGAAGAGACGGGAAGAGGAGCCTCGGCTCAAGGCGGAGCAAGAGGAGATTAAGAAGAAGGCCCGGGAGGAGGCAGAGAAGCAACGGCGAGATTTGGAGATTCGGCTCAAGAAGGAAGAGGAGGAGAGGGTCGCCCGTTGCAAGCGAGTCGAGGCCATCATGCTGCGCACACGTGGCAAGGGGACCACACCTACCGGTACCCCCACCAAGAGTCAAGGCGAGGAATGCGACGGAGTCGATGGAGATAGTGGAGACCAGGAGCTGACGGACAGCCAGCAGGTAGAGATGACGCAAGAGAACGGCCAACACCCGGAGAAAGAGTCTCCACCTAGGTTGAATAATAGTGAATTATTGTTAATAGACAACAGCAATATTATACAATCTATGGGAATTAGCGAAGACTTGACAATTTGTAGTGCAACCAACGGATCGGTGCAGCAGAGTAACGGCCATCGAAACGGCAGGGACTTTATGAATGTAGATAATGTAAATTGTACTAAGGTGTGCCGGTTGTGTTTGTTTTAAAGAAAAAAGGTATTTCATTCCTTTTTGGGGGGCCGGCATGTTGGGAACTGCACTCAGAGTTTGGCAATGGTCTGGTGCATTGTGCTGTCCCCAGACGGCGCTAGTGCTGTGTTCTCCGTAACTGTTTGGAGGAACGGCGCTGTGGTTGTTACCTCCATGATCGTTGTTGTGAAAATGAAAACGAGGCAAGAAAATGAACGGAAGGAGAGATCGGACGTTTACGGTGGAAGCATGCCACATTAGAAAACAATTTCTACAGAGTTTACAGAGCCTGTGAAGAAAGCAAGTGTACTCATGTTAATATACTATAAAAATCTATTGCTTTTCAGTATTCATATAAGCCACAGAGATCCAGCGATAGCATACCAGCATACAGTCCACTTCCATCATTACCTCACCTATTTCCCAGTCCCGAACAATCGGTTTTAGAGTAAACATGCTTCATTGTCCTCTGTGGTCTTCATCTTGTGCAGAGGAAGATCTCCTGGTAGCCACTACGAGCGCCATGGATGTTGCTCAGTATTGGGCACGTGTTATATAATTAGACAGTTTTACCCTTTAATGTACCTGTATAGCAACTGTACATTAGTATGTTTCCGACACGAGAAATAAATAAAAATAAATAAGAGTAAAATTGTCGATTTACTCTTAAATTCCCTCATGCTTGAAAATATTATAAATCTGAGAATTTATTAGTTTCACTTAACATTTGCTCAATAAAACACTGAATGACAAGATCGATACTAGTTTGAATTTCATGAATTGTAATTGTTTTATTACAGTCCTAGTTCAAACTTGAGGTATCATCTGCATATGAAATAATTAAACTATTTCTTGACTTGCAAAAGACTATAAAGTAGTAGATGAAGAATTGAACATTGAGTTATAACGGTTTGACATAAACTAGGAGTGTATTGTAACTCCAAGGTATTCACACAATTCCTGAAGAATTCTTTGCAAACTGACATCTATAATATTTTTTACAAACAAATCGCCACTGCCCTTATACAATAAACCTCTGCCTTATCCAATAATAATTCATTATCGACTGTATCAAAGAATTTCGTAAGATCGACGATATAACACATTTATTAGATTAACATCGAGAGAGGAAAGCAATATTCCACAAAAATCTGCAAATCATTTATAGCTGTTATGGTCTCCGTGAAACGAACGTGATTCTTACTTATTAAATCAATTGTATTAATAAACTCGATTATTTTTATGGCAAATTACATACGTACTCTAAAATAGCAACAAATTGTTATCGGTCTGTAATTACCTAGTTGATGTCTGTCACCCCATTTAGAAATTGGTTTGACAACGGATAGCAGTAGTATATATTGGGCGATACATTTTAAGAGACACATGTTTAGTTCTGTTAGAATGTCTAGGGTTAGACCATAGCACTGTTTCAATATCCAGGGTGAAATTTCATCCGAACTATAACTACAGTATGATTATTTTTCTGACAATCCTACTTAATTCATCTTACGTTATTGATTTTAGGAAGACTGATTTATTACACTTGGTTTGCAATACACTGCTATTACCACTGTTATTTCCTACAACATTTATATCACTACCTCTTGTTCTATTACTATTATAGTGTTCATAACGGGAGGCTGAATGCAGTTACTGGGTGTTCCTTAAATGTTTACAATATCCCATTAGCTAGTTATTGATGCCTTAAGGAGTCGGTCATCTGCCCCTACAGTATCCTCATTTACTTCAAATAAAACACATTAATTTGCCACTACATCATATCACAAGCAATATTGAAATACAACTTAATAAAATCACTTAACTTGTTACTATCGAAGCCCATATTGCAAACAAAAGGCGCTCTTCAGGGAGATCCCACGAGTCCTACACTCTTCATTTTAGCCGCTAAAGAGATATTTAGAGAAATGGAGAAGAAAGATGAGGTATATAGCAACATACATGCAGATAATTTAGTAGTCACATCAACAAACTGACAGAAATTACAAGAAGCAATAGGTGATAAGGTAGAATTGGGTAAAGATAACGAATTCCATAGTAATGTGACGAAAACAGAAATTATGAATTTCAGAAAAGGAGGAAAGGCAAAAATGCAAAATGCAAAATATAACATCAATGGTACGTTTATCAAGGTCGTGCCTGAATTCAAATATCTGGGAGTGACACTTCATGCTACTCACGCATTTACAGCACAAACGACATCAAGAACATTCGATTACTAAATGTAGAAATAGCAATGAAGTTTTTCAAATGCAAAGGAAATCCAATAAAAAGAGTGAAAACTCTATCAAAAGAGCCCTTGGAGTAGCAAAAACCTCAAGATCAAGACTAGTATACCGTACCGTAATTTCCCATTACTATGGTCCACCTTTTGTACTTTTCTTAATGTGAACCTTACACATGTCATCGAAAATTGATATAATTTTGGCTTTGACCTCTCTAATGCCTTAAGCATACATCCGTAACACAACAATTCATATTGAATACAATTAACAATTTATAAAAATTAATAACAATTGGTACATAGTTGTGGTTAAGGTTGCTCATCTATGGTCCAACACTGATTTTCCAGCTTATTATATGAGTGGACCATTGTAGGGTCCAAAATTGTAGCAAACTCATCATACAAATGTCTAGAAAACATGTTATTGGTAACAAATTGCCTGTAGTTTGCCCCAAGCATCCAAAATGCATAAATGTTAAGATATTTTACAAATAATTTTCAAGATTCAAAAATAAAAAACATCTGTTGTTTACAGTTAGTAACTTATATATTTATAATTCGCATTGGAAAGATATCTCCAAAAATGTGGAATTTACATTAATGTCTTCAATCTCGTCATCAATAAAAGAATATTAGAACAAATAAACGAACAAAAACTTTCCAGTAAAATGACATGTAAGTTTAAAGTCATTCATCTCCCCAGTGTTTTACTAACTCTTTCACTTTGTACAGTCCTCTGCTTTTTGACACACATGAAGGTGGGCTTATGTTGCTTATTATGTCTGGTTTACTGTAGAACAGAATGTCTTGTTCTTCTGGCAATTTCCAGAATTTCCCATTTCTCGCCATACATGTTACAGTTGCTCCATTTTTCTTCACTTCTAGAATCTTTCCTGGCCACATTTCTTCCTCATAGGAAACTATTACATAGCTGTCTTTTTTTAGTACAGTCTCTTTGGTGACAACTCCTGTTTCTTCCAGTTCACTGCATTTTCGGTTGGAAAGATCAATGTCTCCATCGGATTCCATATCCAAATCATCACTGCAATCTGATTCACTGTTATCCGAAACAATGAACTTTTTCTTGTGTTTAAGTTTCGACTTCATCTGAGTGCTGTAACCACTTGTGCCGGCTGATTCTGCATGGTTGATGCCGTCTTCCTGGTTAAAACCGTTTCCTTTTGTTTGTTTTCTGTTGGCTGTTTCCTTGATTGGTGCCGGTATATCATCGGCTGAAATGCTTTTCCCAGACTCAACATTAATTTGCCTTTTACGTTTAGGAGTTGGTAGCATGGTTTCAGTGTTCCTGATTTTTTTCAGGTGATGTAGGAATGCATTTCCAATGTTTGTAGTCGAACCAATAATTTCCTTGGTCCTTTCAGCAGAAGGTAATCTACTTAGTACTTGCTGTCTATCCAAAGGACATATTCCTGTTTTTCGGAATCCAGATTTTAAATTTTCCTCGGTCTTTGGCTCAAGTGCTTTTATTAGCTGAGCTAGAAGAGACGGAAATACAGGCTTTGGTATTGTCGCTTGCTTTCTGCCTGGTCCAGTAGATTTCCATTTATTCAGAATTTGACGCCAGTGTGATTTCATAGGCCTGAAGTACGCCACATCTAAGGGCTGAGTCAGATGGGTGGAATTGGGAGGTAGAGCAATGAAACGAAAGTTATGTCGTTTACACTCATCGAGGACACGAACACTGATGTGTGATGATAGATTATCTGATATAAGCACTTTCTTACCATCCAGTTTCTTCAGTTGTGGTAGCATAATTGTGTAGAACCAGTCCTCAAAGACTACAGTATCAAACCAACCGCTTTTAGTGCAGTTGTAGCGTGTCCCGTTAGGACCTCCCTCCGTCCACATATCATAAATTCGTTCTGCCTTATAATTGACATAGGGTGGGCACATCTCACCTGATGCACTGCCACACATCATGATCGATACCGCTGCTTTGGTTGAATTTTTGATTGCTTCAGGATATTTGCAACCACGTTTAGTTAACACACGCATTTTCCCAGGATCGTCTACCAAATTAGTTTCATCAAAGTTCCATAGATGGGTTGGAGCAACATCTTTTATTTCTCTTTGTAAATTGTCAAAGTATCTGTTGATTATTTCATCATTTACACCTGCCCGATTTCTCTTTATGTTGTTGCTAAACCGTACAGATAACTTATCAGCATGACGATCCACGAAGCACTCGGCCCAAAGCTTACCCGGAAAGTTATTAGTGAATCTACACTCTTTCCGTCCTGTCGAATCCAAAAATAATTTCACAATGCATCGTAAATCAAAAGTTGTTATTGGGAAACCAAATTCACACAAAGCAATAGCATGGTCAACAAAGGCTTCTTCTTCATCTGCAGAGAAGACGCATGATCGTCCTGACACAGCCACTGCATTATTATTCAGGGCTTTTAGCTTAAGAATGATGGAGCTACGAGGTATTTTATAGAAATTAGATGCTTGCCGCTGTGTCATTCTTTTGTCATTAATTGCTCCAATACAATTAGCCAACTGCTCGGGTGAATATGGTTGATATGGCCGTCCACCAATTTTTCGCCTCTTTTCCCTCCTGGCTGCCATTGGGACTTGTTAAAAACCTACAAGCAAAAATAGAATTTCAATTTAAAAATATCCACCCATTATTTTAAAAAATAAACTCATAAACTGCTCAAGTTTAAGTCTCTTATTAAATGTTGAACAGTTCTCTACACTCCAAACAGAGTGCCAAGTTCACAAATAGTTTAATATCAAACCTTCTCTTTATTTATATCAAATTTGTAAGTGTCGCCCAACTATGGTCCACGCTCGATGTGGTACATAGTTGGGATCACACTTCCAAAGTTTAGTTTTTAAGCTGCTCGAGCATTGTTTCAAATATTTTAGTAACTAACTGAAACGTGAATGTATTTAGGACACAATAAAGAATCACTATGCATACGTTCGTATTGTTAAGACTTACCGCTTGTGCACAGCAGAACCAACAATTGCAGCTTTGAAACACACGTCACTTTCATGTACTGCACTCTTGCCATATCAACTGAGCTAAGAAGCTCCAGCGTCTCAACACGCGTTGATTTATCGTACCACCAGACTGCAGCACACTACGGTCAGTGGAATGCCACCGGTACTGCTACGCACGAGCAGATATTGAACTACTTGCATAGATTTCCCAGATTTGTGACATCTTGGACCATAGTTGAGCTTCTGGACCAGAGTTGTGGGAAATTACGGTACCTCCTGGCCAGAAAATCATTTTAATGGAAGACATCGGGTCTCAATTTCTTTTATTATCCACTCAAGTGTTTGGAAAACTAAGGAAAAGAAAGCTGACAACAATAATATAAATATGGCCACAATTCTACTCTACTGGGGCAATGATTTACATCTGCCAACTTTGAGATGCGGCATATATTCACTAATTTATCTATAATTGGTTTTCCCCATCTACTGCGCACAAGCAAGAATTACCATGAGCTAGCAGCGATGTGTACATGTCACAGATACCCTATGGAAATATGTAGGAAAAGAGTCAGATCAATAAACGACATGGCAAAACACAATGATAAAAATGTATAATTCACACTGATTTGCATATTTGTGCAAATTACCATAAATAATATTATCTGTGAGGATGATATACGACAGTCATATTGGTGTGTGCTAAAGTACAAAGTCTTCTTCTGAGTTGTGAACCTACTTCCGCACCGATGTTGTGAGCCACGTTATTTGTCCCGCAAATAAATACTGGCACATTGTTTTAGTTATCTCTTAAAAAATTCGAGGATATCATGAAATGAAGGAAGAAGTCTTGACTCCATAAAAAAGAGGGGTTCCTGTATTGTTTTTGTATATTCAATAATAATAATAATAATAAGTAGAAAAGAAAAGAAGCTGACATATGAACGGATATAGTGAATGGATTACAGTAGCAAAAATCAATACAAAACCTACGTGCATCACAGTAGTACAAGTCTATATGCCTACTAGTCAAGCTAATGATGAAGATACTGAAAAGGTGTACGAAGAAATAGATGAATTTCAGAGGTATATCGAGGGTGATGAAAATGTTACTGGGAGATTGGAATGCTGTGGTAGGAAAAGGAAGAAAATTGAGGATAGTAAGCGATTTCGGATTAGGTGAAAGGAATGATCGAGGCGGCAGGCTAATGGAATTCTGCACCGATAATGAGCTGGTCATAGCTAGCTCCTTATTCAATAACCTCATTGGAAGAATATACACATGGATGAGACCAGGAGATACAGCACGTTACCAAATCGACTTCATTATGGTCAAGCAGAGGTTTCGAAACCAGATTTTGGATTGTAAAATATATTCCGGTGCTGACATAAATTTTGACCACAATCTGGTTGTTATGAAATGCAGATTTAAGTTGAAGAAACTGAAGAAAAGTCAAAATCCAAAAAGGAGGGCAAAATACAGACTGAAGAGGAGGATAACACGAAAGATTCAAGAAGAGTATAAAGGAAAGACTAATGAAAAACCCTAAACAAACTTCAATTTCAGACGAATGGGCACTTTTGAAGAATGAAATAACGAAAACCGCAGAAGAAAACATTGGTAGGAAAGAAAGAAAAGGTAGAAACCCGTGGATCACTCAGGATATACTAGAATTGATGGATGAAAGGCGAAAACACAAGAATGTAGGAGATGAAAAGGAGAAAGCAGAATACAGACGACTGAGAAATAAGGTTAACAAGAAGTGCAGGGAAGCGAAAGAAGTATTGTTGGAAAAGAAATGTGCAGATATAGAAAATCGTCTGAATTAGGAAAAGTAGACTTAGCTTATCGAAGGAATAAGAATACTTTTGGGGAAAAGAAGACTAAGTGCTGTTATATTAAAGACACAAATGGTAAGCCTCTAACAGATAGTGAAGAAAAGGTTGAGAGATGGAAAGGTTACATAGAATGTTTGTATAATGGAAAGGAGATTGAGAATCATGTAAAGGAAAGGAAGGAGGAAATTGATGAGGATGCAAACGGATATTTAATATTGAGATCAGCATTAGAAGACTTCAGCAGGAAAAAAAGCACCAGGCATGGATGATATACCGATTGAGTTGCTATGCTGCATAGGAGATGAAGGTCTGATCAGGTTAATTCACTTGGTGTGTAGGATTTATGAGACAGGTGAAGTGCCCCCAGATTTCAAGAAGAATGTTATCATCCCTATACCGAAGAAAGTGGGAGCTGACAGATGTGAAGGTAACCGTACAATCAGCTTGATTACTCATGCTTTAAAGATCCTGTCTAGAATAATTTACAAGAGGATGGCAAGCCAGATAGAATCGGAGTTGGGTGAAGACCAGTTTGGTCTCAGGAGAAATGTAGGAACAAGGGAAGCTGTACTAAGTCCTAGGTTGACCTTGGAAGGTAGAATAAGGAAAGATAAGAGAACGTTCATAGCATTTGTAGACTTAGAAAAGGTTTTTGATACCGTTGATTGGACTAAACTGTTTGATATTTGAAAACGATTGTAATAAAGTACAGGGATAGGAGGGTGATCAACAATCTACTATGTATATACACACATCAAAAAAAGTGTTGCATCACCTCGGTTCCCAGATCTCCGGCATATAGACGTTGACTGTGTATATTGTATCAAAGATACAGTCCCTTTGACTGTTCATAGATGTCACTAAAACTGCTCAAAGATGTAAACAACCATGCATGAGCAGGGCCTATTAGACGGAGGGGGTACGACAGCCGATCAGTTCCAGTCATTCCACCAGGACGAAGGTACGCTGCTCATGTTGTCTGTAGTTCTACCATGCCTAGAAGGTCAATACCGCAGTTCGATCGCGTCCGCATTGTTACTTTGTGTCAAGAAGGGCTCTCAACAAGGGAAGTTTCCAGGCGTCTCAGAGTGAACCAAAGCGATGTTGTTCGGACATGGAGGAGGTACAGAGATACAGGAACTGTCGATGACAGGCCTCGCTCAGGCCGCCCAAGGGCTACTACTGTAGTGGATGACCGCTACTTACGGATTGCCGCTCGGAGGAACCCTGACAGCAATGCCACCATGTTGAATAATGCGTTTCGTTCAGCCACAGGACGTCGTGTTTCAACTCAAACTGTGCGCAATAGGCTGCATGATGCGCAACTTCACTCCCGACGTCCATGGCGAGGTCCAGCTTTGCAACCCCGACACCATGCAGCGCGGTACAGATGGGCCCAACAACATGCTGAATGGACCCCACAGAATTGGCATCACGTTCTCTTCACCGATGAGTGTCGCATATGCCTTCAACCAGACAATCGTCGGAGACGTGTTTGGAGGCACCCTGGTCAGGCTGAACGTCTTAGACACACTGTCCAGCGAGTGCAGCAAGGTGGTGGTTCCCTGATGTTTTGGGGTGGCATTATGTGGGGCCGACGTACGCCACTGGTGGTCATGGAAGGCTCCGAAACGGCTTTACGATACCTGAATGACATCCTCCGACCCATAGTGCACCCATATCGGCAGAATATTGGAGAGGCATTTGTCTTCATGGACGACAATTCTCGACCTCATCGTGCACATCTTGTGAATGCGTTCCTTCAAGATAACGACATCGCTCGACTACAGTGGCCAGCATGTTCGCCAGACATGAACCCTATCGAACATGCCTGGGATATGTTGAAAAGGGCTGTTTATGGACGTCTTGACCCACCAACCACTCTGAGAGATTTACGCCGAATTGTCGTTGAGGAGTGGGACAATTTGGACCAACAGTGTCTTGATGAACTTGTGGATAGTATGCCACGACGAATACAGGCATGCATCAATGCAAGAGGACGTGCTACTGGGTATTAGAGGTAGTGGTGTGTACTGCAATCTGGACCACAAATGCTGAAAGTCTAGCTGTATGATGGTACAACATGCAATGTGTGGGTCTCATAAGCAATAAAACGAGCTGAAATGTTGTTTGTGTTGATCTCTATTCCCTTTGTATTTAAAGGTTCCGGAACTCTTGGAACCGAGGTGATGCAAAACTTTTTTTGATGTGTGTAGAAACCAGACAGCAGTCATTTGAGCTGAAGGACATGAGAGAAGCTGGTATTCAGAAAGGTTTAAGGCAAGGCTGCAACTTATCACCCATACTTTTCAATCTTTACATTGAAAAAGCAATGAAGGAAATTGGAGAAAAATTTCAAGTGGTAGTGAATATTCAAGGAGAAATATTTTCAACTCTGAGATTTGCCGATGACACGCCTGAGGATTAAATGAGTTTTTGAATGGAATGGAGTCCGTGTTGAGGAAAGAATTCATGATGACAATAAATAAATGTAAAACTAAAATATTGGAATGCAAACAAAAAAAATCAGGAACCTCTATGGACATCAAATTGGCAGGTGAAAAACTAAAGGAAGTAGGGGACTTCTGTTACTTAGGAAGCAGAATAACCAGTGATGGACGAAGCAAAGAGGATATAAAAGTAGGTCAGCTCAGGCAAGGAAATCATTTCTACAGTAAAGGAATCTGTTGACATCGAATATAGTTTTAGGTATTAGGAAGTCATTTTTGAAGGTCTTTGTCTGGAGCGTGGTGCTCTATGAAAGTGAATCTTGGACTATTGGTGCAGCAGAGAAGAGGAGAACTGAAGCGTTTGAAATGTGGTGTTAAAGGAGAATGATGAAGATCAGATGGGTAGATAGGGTTACAAACGAAGAGGTAAGTTATTAAGACTTGTGGGAGAGGAGAGATGTTTCTGGCGACTGCTAATGAAGGGAAGAGATAGGTTGGTAGGACACGTACTAAAGTACCCAGGAATAGCAAGCTTAGTTATGAAAGTAAGGGTCGAGGACAAGAACTGTAGGGGTAGACCAAGATAAGAATATGTTAAACAGATTGCCTTGGATGTAGGGTGTGGTAGCTGTGTAGAGATGAAACGATTAGCTCAGGACAAGGAGGCATGGAGTGCTGCTTCAAACCAGTCAAAAGACTGAAGACTCTAACAACATAAATGTAACCTGCAACAACAGGATACCCGGACGTCAAGACCGCACCCACACCCGACCATTCTAAACCTCGTTTCGTCCAATCCATTGGTTCTTGACAATGGTTACAGCCTACTGCCTCCAGATCAATTGTATTTGTTGCGGTAAAGTGAAGTTGGCACCATTGCCTCATACAAGCATTATTTATAAAGTAAAGTTGGCACCACTGCCACATACAAATACACCTACAAATAATACACAAAGCCAAATTACAACGTTACGTGTCGTCTGGTGTATTTTGAATCGGACATGTTGGCAACTAATGACGTCAAAGTGTGTGCCTCGTTGTGAGTGCTCGCTACGACAGTTTCACATTCTAAAATCATCTGACGAACATGGCTCCGGTTGTTAAATAAAAGACATATTGGCGTGATTTGGCACATATATCGGGTGCAGCCGGTGCAAAAGTGAAGGTCAAGGTTGGAAGTCAAAATTGATAATGTCCTCCCAAAAGATAAAATAAGGTATGAAAATGAAATTTTGTCGAAATGGAAGCGAAAAGAAAAATAGTGATACGTCGTGCATACATAATGTCTTCATCTACTGTGAATGTCAGGGTGCCAGCAGTGTGAACCTGCATTTTGAATACAAAAACATGTTATTGCTAAAATAATGAACAAAACTGAATAATCCAAATTGTGAAATGATGAGAAACTCATTCGCATTATTATTAGAAAAGAGATATAGAATATATGATCACCTGTGTTTGATGCTCCACTCTGACCGCCGTGTTTTCGTATTCAAATATAAGTTATCAGAAGATTCATGCAGCAGGTTAGAATTGGGTAATTGGTCCTTTGACTCCTAGAAAGAATTATACAAGTATGACCCAACATGAAACATACCGACAGAATAACTAATAATACACCGTATGTGTAACAATAAAGGGAAATACATCCTGGTTATCTTACTATTTGATAGTAGACTTGTCATGCACATCACTAAGATTGCTATGTTACACGATATATGAATTAAATATAACTCACAATATGAAGGAATTCTTCCGGCTCACTCTTAATAAAGGGCTGTTGCTCCATAATGTTCAGGAAGCTAGAACACAGAAATCATTATCATATATAACACATGAAATGAGTAATTTCAGAACACCGAATTCAAGTTAGGCTGCTGGTAATCCAAATATAACCCTCGAAGCGCACAGAGAGAAGAAGAAGTTAACAGTAAAACGTATTCGACAATCACGCTCGACTTCATGAGATATGAGTTAGGGTAAAATACCGAGTAAAATATTAATGTCTATCATTGTGATAGAATGAGGAATACCGTAAACAGCAGTGAAATGAAGCAACCTATAATTGGTTTCTCTATTCCTAAGTAGGCTACACACAAACCTGAGCGCAATGTGATGGAGTGGACGGGATAAATATAATTGCCCGACGTTTAATTACATGATAAACCCAAATAGCTTATAAAGATAATAGCGGAAACTCGGCCGTAAAAGCATGCGCTCGTTTGGGGACAGCGATCACAGTGCCATCTCTTGGTGCGAGTTGACAGCATTACTCCTCTTGCCACCCACAGCTAGCATTTTTGAGTGCGCACAGACCGAAATTGCATTGTAAAGTTAACATATGTCTCGGCTTGATATTAGGCAGCAAATACTTTAAAGATTAGTGTTAAAAGAAACAAAAGATACTTGGTTCTGTACAATATTTATATAGAATGCTTCTGCATATGGTTTGCTTTGCCATAGGCAGTAGAACTGAAGGCACTGCACCAGGCCAAATACTGAAAATTACAAGGAAATATTAGCATATTGGTTTTAATCCATCCTTTTTGACATACTGGTATTTAAAAACGAGTTGAACACGCTTAATTACATTAAAAAAACAGTTACTTTCTTATATATTTCCTAATAAAGTCAGTAAAATTAAAATTTGTGTTTCTGAACTTGGTAGATTACACCAACCTCCTTAGCTTTAATAGTGCAATACGTACACTTTAGAGGCAGATGACCTCACTGTTCCGCCCCTTATAATAACAATAAATAACTACGTACACTTTCAATCGGAAATATTGAAGCATGTTGTTAAATGTTAGGCCTACTGTACCGTAGAGTCACCACGTTTTATAAAGGCTGTTATTTAAATATTAACATTAGGCCTATCAACAACCTACAAAAATCTTACCCTTGACTTAGCAAGTTTTTGTTCCTGAAATCTTTCTCCACAAAGTGGTCTGAGCATACAACATGAGTTCTGTTTAAATATTCTGGGCCATTCCTTTTCAATACGTCATCTAAGTCAGCTCTTCGGCTTCAAATAACCCACAGCGTGCATCTATAAATACATAAAGACCAGGCTAAAATATGCTAAATTATATTGTAAAAGCATTCTGTATTAAAAGAAAACCGAACTATCAGTGTAATGGTAGGCTAACTTACTTGTTTACAATAATTTCTTGGGAACCTGAAGAAAGATTTTGGGTCACTTTGTTGTTTATACTTATTACAGGCATATATGGCACAAATACTCCCCGGCCCGTACCAACCATTACAATTGGATAATTAGATCATCCACAGGTCAATAATTTCTTATAATTGTTTGGTTGGATCTCACGGTTGTAAATCAGCTGGTCTTACGTTGCCAACTCGGACCGGTAGGCGGTGCTGGGTAGCGCTGTCTCCTGTTTTGGTGAGGAGTTTCCGCTATTATCTTTATAAGCTATTTGATAAACCTATCAACGTAAAAGTAAACTCAAGTTGCTGGAAGAGTGAGATATTGTCAGTAACTGGATATTGTGAGTTTCAGAAAACAGAAGACAATTGTTCCTCCTCGTGTTACAAGGAACCCACTTCAAATGAAAACGAACAATTCTCCCTCAATGAACCAACATTGAACGGAAAGAACTGTAAAACCCTTACAAATTCATAAATACTATTACTGGATGACCCGTATAATTGCCGTCTTAAAGCAGTTTGTTGTTACACATTTCAACCTGTGTAACCTCCACAATTAAATATTGTAAAATTATCCACACAGGGGGAACTACAATTCATTGTAAACTATTATTATTACCGGTAGGCCTACCATAAGTTTATATTGTTATTAAATTTAGTCAAGTCGCTAGAGAGCGTTTTAAATATCCTAACATGGAACTGAAAATTCCCTGATCGTAATATTTCGCCGCTTGGTTCATCAAAGACACGTACGGTACTCGTCGACGGTATTGCTAGCAACGCGTCCGTAAACAACCACAACACACCGATGATAAACAGGCACGGTGTAAGAAAAATTGTAATAAAAGGGATGCATTTCTAACACAATAAAGAAAATATCAGTTATCCTTTCATTTTATGGTCTTATGCCCAATTCTACTCCAGGCAAATACCCGGATGGTTCGTAACTTCGAGTCGGGGCCGCCCCCTTTCCAATATTCGCCTGAATTAATAATACACACACTCTAATACAGACACCACAGTAACACAGCTTATTAAATTATACACGGAGGTAAATGACCAACATAACCAAGCCGCTCAAATGAAACAAATAAGCTAGGTCTACATGACGTAGGCTAATTTTAATCCTATGACATTCTGATTACTGAGGACTCTTTATGTATGACTACTCGAAAGTTTGGTGCTTTTCAGTCGGTCAACATGATTGTATCCGAATGAGATGGATTATTCCCTAATGCTGAAAAAAATACATGAGATTGATACCGATAGTTCAACTCGTCAATGTTTTAAGTTGTAGTCTATGTGATGTGATGTTTTGTTAAAATACTTGAAGTGGTGATCGACCTCCAAACTTGCTTGTTTACAGTGAATATGTGATTGTAGTTAAATGGTCAATCCAGGTTTTATTGTACAGGCTACTTATCTGATAGAGTCTTGCGTGTCCTGCTGAGAGCAGATATTTTCATCGATCGAATACGGTCATCCAAATCAACAGGTGTTGACCGACTAAAAAGCAAGAAACGTTCGTTTACTAAGGCAACACTGAAAATGGCTTTAAACACCACAATGTTTGTCCATCCCTTATTAACCCCGTTACCCAGGGGCGGCCCTATGGCTGTAATATGGGGGGCGCAGAAAATAGCTTCAAACACCATAATGTATGTCCACCCCTTATTAACCCCGTTATCTAGGGGCGCCCCTAGGGCTGTTATATGGGGGGGGGGGCGAAGAAAATGCAACAATAGATTGCCAGAGATTTCAAACCCAATCACCTTATTACTACTGAACCGCTAATATGAGTGAGCTGACTCTGAGGTGCGCATATTTCAAAGCTATAGACATAGGCGTACAGCATGAATTTGTAGAAATAATGAGTTGAGTTTTATGTTCAAATCCCCTTCCCCTTCTCCCTACTCCCCTGTCAGGAATGTTACAATAAAATGATGTATTTCAGCATCTCACCTTCCTAGCTTTAACATTAATAAAAGGTGCGTTCAAAAAGTAACGAGCCAGAGGCATAATTACAGAAACCAGTACATGTATGTTAGAAGTATTGGCCTTGGCTCTTGAGGCACTTGTCCAACTGTGACACGAGGTGGTGAATGGCTGTCTCATAAAATTCCCTGGGCTGCGATGTGAGCCAGTTCCGAAGTGAATCGTTGACCCCGTAGAGACCTTTTCAGGGGCCTCTCACAGGGAGAGAAGTCGGGATTGTATGGAGGGTGGCCGAGAACCTTCCATTTGGATTTCTGCAGGAGTGCCGTGACTTTGTTGGCCGTATGAGGTCGTGCATTGTCGTGGAGCAGAATGACCCCACGGGTGAGATTTCCTGGTCGTTTTGTTTTAATCGCTTGGCGAAGGGTGGTCTTGCCTTTTCTGGGTGGTAGTGACCCTGGATGCTTTCACTGGAGGCTTTGTCGTTTGGATTCTGGTTCGAAGTGATGACACCTTGACTCATCTCCAGCCACCACTCGTGCCAGGAATCCATTCCCTTCCCTCGCATAGCGCTGCAGATGACCAAGACAGTGGGCCATTTGACATGATTCCTGGTGTGGTTGAAGACTGTGGGGCACCCATTGGGTACACACTTTGCGCAAGTGCAGACGTTCATTCATGATTGGACGATGGATGCATGCTGCTGCTCGCTTCGTATCGTCACGTGACTTGCACGCTTGCCCTCTAGCGGCGCGCTGTGAGCTTCCACGCTCTGGTCGGAACCACACCTCGTTACTCACGCCACAATTAGGCGATGTCGTCACCGGTTTGCGCATTCCAGTCTCCGGCACGTTACTTTTTGAACGCACCTTTATAATAGTATCTCAATATTAACATTATATTCCTGTAACGTTCTTGGAAGATTATTGACATATCAATTTAAAATCCTCTTCAATTTGAATTAGTTAAACTTTGTCTATGATCTGCCTTAACAGTTGAAATTAATCTTTCAAGAAGATATTGTTGAGCAGTCCGAGACCTTTGTGCTTACGGAGACGAAGGGGTTATTTTCCGTGGCGCCTGCATCTACATCTACACTAGCCAATCTTCGCATTGAGCCGAGTGCCCTAAATGAGAAATTATTATAAGAATATTGTTTCCTTTTACTGTTATTGGTTCTCTTCCATAATACTACACTAATCTTTCGGAGTCTGAGTTGTTAATGATTCAAAACATGTAGGGAGAAGGTTGGGGGGGGGGGGGGGGGGCAAATATGATCTCGCACCACCTGAAAACTTTGCTAGACTGAGGTGGCTCCAGTCCCCCACCCCCCGAAAAAATACAAATTTAGAAAGTGTTTTGGTAAAAGCAGAAAATAATTGTAAATTTTGTTGTCCCCTAATCTTAACTTATTGGCTGAGTTATAAAGATTGTAATCAGACTACCTCGTGGTATAGTGGCTAGCATTCTTGGCAGCCACCCCAGAAGTCCGAATTCGATTGCCGGCTGTACCAAGAAGCCTTGTGAAGCAAAACTGAGAATTCCACAGTACGGTGCTATTCAGAAATAAATATTCAGCTTTTAAAAAATAAAATAAAAATCTGTTTGCCTTTCTGGTCAATAAATATTAAGATATTCGCCATTCATACTCCATAGGCCATAATTCATAATTCATTAAGTATAAAATGTTATTCGTGTTCTATTTTATATACTTTTTGTATTGCCACTAAATTGTAGGTTGTATAAACTTAGAATTTTACAGATAACATTTATCTAAAATAATTACATAAAGTTATATGCTCTAAAATATTGGATGATATTATACGCCCCTGGTCGGGGATGAGATGCGATGAATTGCTATGTGGCAGATGATTTTTAGGGTCGGATGCCCTTCCTGACGCCTACCAGATGAGAGGAATTAATAAGAGATGAAATTAATGAAACCTAGCAAGGATGTGGTAGGAAGTGACCGTGGCCTGTCAGAAGGTAACATTCCAGTATTTATGGTATATAACCCATGAGATTCCTGATAAATTAATAAACTCAGCCAGTGATTAAAAACTCAGCAATTCTTCTAGGTTTGTGCCGTGTCTTAAGAGGGGTTTCGCCTATTCCTCGCAGTTAAGAGGCGCAGGTGCGTTTCATTAAAAAAAAATATTGGGGGTCCGGCCAGAAAATTAAGAGCCCGCTGCTGACCCAGCTTGGTGTCTTAGGTAAAACCCCACACAGGACACGGCAAAAACCTAGAAGAATTGCTGAGTTTTAATTCACTGGCCGTGAAAGTCAATATACCATCTTTTTGGAAGGCTTCATAGGGAAGTTATGGCAGCTTGAGTTTTAGTTCTCGCAGTAAAGAGGAGATGGTGCGCTTCATAAAGAGGGAGGTAGCGCGCAGTTCGCTACTTCGCTGAGGGTCCAGTCGGGGACACCAAGAGCCCGCTGATGAGCCAGCTTGGTGTCCTAGGCGAAACCCCACACAAGACACGGCACAAACCTAGAAGAATACCTGAGTATATAACGATGGTATCCTCATCTTGACGTGATGTGGGGGCTTGAGAGCCCAAATGATCCTGTGAGCTATGCCGGCGGGAGCGTGAGCTCCTGGTAGGGCCTCCCATGCCGGACAGGTCGAAGGTGATGGACCAGACAAAGAGGGACACCCTGGTCCCCCAGGTTGGGGGTTGATCATGGGGCTAACAACCCCATATTCCACAAAAAAAAGCCTGTTATGAAACTCCAAAACAATAATAGCCGGACTGATGGTAATGATAATCAACCTATGCAAGGAAAAGGAAAATGTAAACGGAACAAGTAGTTCCGTGAAGGACTAAAGCCTATTTTCATATATCCTACCTATGTTAATTGCCACTATCAACATACAAAATTTCAGTTTGATTGCTGTAATAGATTCGTAGATATTGAGAATCGACTAAATATGTCGGATGGTCGCCATGTTGGATTTTTATATATGTAGTTCCTAGAGTTATGTACTGTTACATGAAGATTATTGTGTACGTGTAGCATTCAAACTTCAATCGCATGATTAGGACACAAGAAGTAAAAACAAGATTTTAAAATTTCGCACAGCAGCCATCTTGTGGTTATGGAAACAATTGAAATAAATTAGATGCCAGTGGATTAACATTTGTATAATGATCTACTGTACCAAGTTTCACTGCACTCGGATGGTTAAATTGTGAGAAACGTCCATGTGAATATTTATACTTCGCGTCACCGCCATGTTGGATTTGTGATCACCAGGTTATCGAAAGACCTAGAGGTGAACTTATGTTCATAGCCCCTATGAACATAAAACAATTCAGTTTGATTGCTATAATAGATTCGTAGATATTCAGAGCAATCTAAATATTTCGGATGGTCGCCATGTTGGATTGTTTTATGCATAGGCCTTAGAGTCATGTACTGTACCCGAAAATCCGGAAAGGAGCCTGTTGGAATATCCATTGCCCCAGCTGGACCGCCTATTTCTAACAGCACCGGCAAATTACTACTTTAGAAATCGCTTCCAACATGGCCTTTAGGGATTAACATACAGCAGTTACAAGAATATTGTGGATCAACAACAAACTACACGGGGCACACCTACCTTTACTTACCTTCTCGGGGACTGGGAATTCAGCTTCGCCTACAATACATCCACAATACTCTAGTTCTTATATTTAAAATGAATCACACGCCAACAACAACAAATAACGAACTGAATAAAATTTATTAACAAAGGTGTAAACTAACCTAGTATAAACAAAATAACAATAAACTAATTTAACAATCAAATTAAAGTAAAAACACGCAATCAATCACACTTCCTTTCTACTCCACATCTTACTACAATGCTGTGTAAAAAAAATTATGAGCATAAGATTCTTGGCTTGTTTTAGGCCTACACTTACGTAAAAAGAAAACCTTTTAATGAAGGCTCTTATATTCGTGGCAATCCTGACACCTGATTTCATTCAATACCTGCGTTTGTAGAACGCACGTGCGCTGGCCTTGTTTCATCAATGAAACACTAGCACCACGCTGCACTCGGAACTAAATACAATTTATACAAGGCGGTGAGTCTGCTCCTGTTCATTATGTCACTGCTCTCCAACTCTAACGGTGAATCATTCTAGCTAGCCCACATCGAGACTGCTTTTGAGTGCGTTTACAAAACAAGTAAAATTAACATTTAGATCTTACAAAAATGCCCATATTTTATACGTTTCTTAAACAATCATCCTGAAAATGTTTATACACTCTTTCATTCGCACCCCGTAATTGTTCATGACCAATTCGGTTCGACAATTACTCTTAACAGTGAACAATCATTCATACCAAAACATCCGCTCATAAAACACACGCTATTCGAAAACAATTGATTAATAAATCCTACTAAATTATTTAACTAATTAAATCATTTTCGAAAAAAAAATCATGTAATATGTTCATAATAATATACATTATTGAGTGTTGTTAACACGTTACTTTCGAGATTCTGGCTTCTCGGTTACAATACAATTCTCAACTAATTATATACACTAAGTTTCCACACAACCATTCTCTAACATTCCGTAGTTTTGATATACTGCTTACACATCGTCTTATATAGGTTTCAATACATTGTCGGTCTAATACAGTCGACTAATTAAGGTTAACTGTACGTAATTACATAACTTCGGGTTTAATAAAATATAATAATTGTATTATATACACGAGTAGACAATCTTTCTCTAGTTGTATTTCCGCTAGAACCATTCTGTCAAAACACAGCTAAATCATTACTTCACATGAACTGGACTACTTGTATTCAACGGATCTTATCATGATCCATGCCTTCTTATCAAAGAACAACAATACTATGACTTCCCTTAAAATGCGGAACTCCCTTCGCACGAGCCTTCTTCATAGCTCTACAAATCCTCATATAACAGTATATATGGCATAAACATAATCATCCAATATGTTCAAAAATAATCAAAAACGGATTAATTGTTATTAATATATCTTCTATAGGAACTTCTCTCAAATAAAGGCATGACCCTCAGTATCATTCCACATGACTGCTGGACTACAATTATACATGCTTAAGTTCTTCAAAAGAAACTTCCAATTGTAATGAACGATATTAGACAGTCGTGATTAACCTCCTAACGTTTACTCCACAACAAGATAATTAACTGTTAACTCGCCTGTCGCAAGTACATGTAATAAAAATAATACTCCTGTCTCATCTCACTTGTCAAGCTTTAAATTGTTTATCGTTGTAATATCAGGTCCACAAAATGACGTGATGTTACACAACTAGTTTAAAATAACACACATGTTAATTATAGTGTCAAATAGAATTCAATCTTGACCGGGATAAACTAGCTTTGAATTCCTAGCCAAAGATTTGAATAATCTTCTATCAAAAGGTATTTTCTCTAACATATTAAATGACCAAAGCTCTCAGCTTCACAAATAATAAAAAGGTTTGTCGATGTCGTAATGTTTTACCACTCTACACATAGAATGTTTATAGGGATTAAGACTTCGGTCTTATCAAACGACTAGTATTTCTTAGATCGTCGACAATTTATGTACAATAATGATATAACAATATCATTCGATGTTTCTTCTGTTCTTGAAATTTGATGTAGTTACATTAAAGTGCTCAAATTAAATTTAATACGAATTTCATTCGAAGTTATGACACATTGTCAGAATACTTGGTTTAAATCAAATTATTAAAATTCGAGAGTCGAAACGACTAGTCTTCTATGAGGCAATATGATTCCTCAAACAAAAATTTTAGTGTCAGTTCCACAACTGATCCGTAGAATAAAATTGAAAAAAATAGATGAAAGACAATCATCTCCTAAATAATCTTGAAGCATAAAAATCTTAACACACATCTGAAGTGTAAAATACATGAAAACACTGAAATACATGAAATGTGAAAATATGGAAATATGGAGTAAGATCGTTGGATCAGGATGTCACTAATCAAGCTCTATACTATAAATGAGAGACACTGCTACCTTATTGGACGAAAACTTGAAGATCTATTTAAGTATTCCCACAATACTTAAGATGTTTCCTCAGTTCAAGATACTGAGATGGATCTGCATTCGAACCTCGAATCTGCGACCTCAGAGATAAGAAACGTCCCTCTCTGGAATTCACCAACATTCGCCTGGGCTCGAACGACATCCTTCTGGCAAATTCTTCTGTGTTGCTGGGCTACCCCTAGCATCATGACAAATCTCTTCTGTAGAGTCTTCATTCTCCGTCGTAAATATGTATCAGCATCATCATTGGAATATAATTTATAGAAATATTCATATAAATGGTGAATGAAATATTTCCATTGCTAATTGATGTTACATTAGTGTTCGTAGACTGACGAAAATGTACAAGATGGACCGTACACTACGTCTGTATTCAAGAATACGTTGTCTAACGAAGTTCCATCGTTGTATCTTAACTCCTGTTATCGAATATGTCTCTGGCGCATGACTATTTAGTTCATAATATCAACAATGTTAATTATGTTGAATGAAACCATTTGAAGAAGAATAATAGTCATTCTGTTAATGTTTATGTGTTGCGCCAATGTTACAAGTTCTTCGCTACTGTTCACTTGAACTGCGTTCGCCAACTTCACGTTGCAATTTAAAATGATATTCAGCTTTATTTCCAACAGATTTGAAAATCTGTCTTAACAGGCTTATATTGTCGAAACGGTGAGTTTTAGAACGCTCGACTTTTCACAGAATGTAGTATTCAACCTGTTTTTATATATATTCGCTTAGTTAAATACAGATCTCAATTATATAAGAGATATAATTAATTCAATGTTCCTCACAACTTCACGTAAAATGGAAGTGCGGTAATCTCCTACGTTCCACCTAGCTATCCTCGCGTCACCACAAGTCGACAGTCGTCGCACTCGGACTAAGCCTTGGGATCTCCGTTAACCCAGTAAAAACACTTCCTCACTCTTCAAAGACTGCTGGAATAAGAACCTCGATCCTTGGATCTCCCCCTCCAAGTCGAAATTTTGGCGGCCATATCAATCTCCCACCATAATTTTAGCGCGTGGATTACTGATGCTTATTACTGCGTGGATTAACCGATCTGCGGCTTTGAAAGTATCAGACATAATTTCTTTTAATATTCTCTTCATTACCAAATAAGAAAATCTTCTTCTAAGGGCCTAAATGCATAATTTCATCACATTATGTAATTGAAGTTGATCCCGTCTTCAATAAGACCTCTTCTCATTGGCTCTGGGCTGGGATCCAATAGCATAATTTATAACAATATTTATAATATTAATTTCCAAACTCGCTGTTGCTATGCCAATTTTAGCCTTCTAGAAGCGTCTTTTGTGCAATATATCACGTGATCGGGCTCTCCCACAGCCTCGAGCTTGTAACACTACCCTCCTGTGTCACACTTCCAGAAATTATATTTGCAGGTTAAATTTTATCATGGGGACGGAATATACTCTCATTTTGTACCGAAATAATTCAATTTCCTGGGGCAGTACCATTAAAGGAAAATTATTGCGTAGGTTCATTATTCAAACTTTCACTTCGATCGCATGATTATGACACAAGAAATAAAAACTTAATTTTAAAATTCGCACAGCCGCCATCTTGAGGTTATGTAAACAATTGAACTAAATTACATGCCAGTGCATTACAATGTGTATAAAAATTTGCTGTACCAAGTTTCATTGCGTTTGGATCATTACATCGCGAGAAAGGTCTATTAAAACTTTCAACTTCATTAGGCCGCCATGTTCGTTTGGTAGTTAACCGGTTTTTGAAAGTCTTATAGATGAGCTTCAAGTAGAGCCCTTTATCTCCGTACAAAGTTTCAGGGTGATACCGCTAATAGTTTCAAAGATATTGAACGCCGGTGAAATATTTCGCACAGCCGCCATCTTGAGGTTATGGAAACAATTGAACGAAGTTAGGTGTCGATGCATTACAATGTGCAAAAACATATACTGTACCATGTTTTATTGCGTTTGGTTACTTAAATCGGGAGAAACGTATATTTAAAAGTTGCAAATTCGCTTGACCGCCATGTTGGTTTTGTAGTTACCAGGTTTTCAAAAGTCCCATAGGTGAACTTTTAGTAGTTCCCTTTATCACCGGAAAATATTCCAGGGTGATATCAGTAAATGTTTCGGAGATATTGAATGCTGGTGAAATATTTCGCACAGCCGCCATGTTGGATTCGTGAGGCGTAACAAAATTTGAGGGACACGGTCGGGGTCGCCCGGAATAGTGCAATGAACTTACTGAGTTTCATTGAAATGGCTCCAGCCGTTTAGAATTTATTGGGGGGGGGGGGGGCACACACACCATCACACACACATGCACACACAGACAGACACACGGACAAAGGTGATCTCATAAGTCTTTTTTTTTTTCATAAATGAAAATAGGCTAAAATGATATGTACATAGCAACCTGGAATGTGAGAACATTGAACCAACCTGGAGCGTTGAAGGGCCTTAAGTAAGGGATGGAGAAATATAGTATAGGGGTGGCAGCGATCCAAGAGATCAAATGGAGAGGAGATGGTATATTGAGAAGTGATAACCATACAATAATGTATAGTGGAGGCGACAGTGGAAGAATAGGTGGCACAGGTTTCCTCGTAGATAATAGATATAAAACAGCAGTACTGATTTTTAAGCCTGTAAATGACAGGATATATACTTTGAGGATGAAGGCACGATTCTTTAATATCAGCTTTTTATGTGTATATGCTCACACAGAAGAGGATGAGGATGAGGTGAAAGACACGTTCTACAGTCAGCTTGAACAGGAACTCGAGGGTATAGCAAGGCAAGATATAAAAATCGTGTTAGGTGATTTCAATGCGAAGGTGGGAAAAGAAGAAGCATTTAGAGAGACGGTAGGAAAGGAAAGTTTGCATGAGGTATCAAATAATAATGAACAGAGACACATCGACTTTGCCATGGGGAATAAAATGATGGTGAAAAGTACATGTCTTCAGAGAAAGAATATAAGGAAAGTAACGTGGTGCTCACCAGATGGAACCACATTCAACCAAATTGACAATGTGGTAATTGATAGAAGACACGCATCTGATATACTCGAAGTTGATAGTTGTAGAGGTGCGGATTGTGACTCCGACCATTTCATGGTAAGAGTAAAATATAGGCAGCATATAGCAGTGTACAGATATGGAAAGATGAGGAAAGTCCCTAGAAGGTATAATGTCTTCAAATTAAAAGAAAAGGAAACTTCCGAACAATATGAAACACATTTACGGAAGAAGTTGGAGACTAAACAAAATTGGGATTTAGAGGGAGTAGAAGGAAAATGGAGTATAACGAGGGACGCACTACACGAAGCTGCAGAAGAAGTACTTGGGGCAGAAGAAAGGATTAAAAGACAAATGTGGTTCGATGAAGAATGTAAAATAGCTATAATGGAGAGGAATGCTGCAAGGGAGAAGATGGTAAGCAGACCAACGAGAATTAATATAGAAGAACATACGAAGAACAGATTTTAGATCGATGGGCTGAATATTTCAGCGAGCTGCTCAATGCTACTGCAGAGACGGTATTGCTAGAACAGGAGGATCAAGAGAATGACCAACCATGGTGAAGGATAACACTGATGCAATGCCAGTACCCGTGCCGACGCTGGAGGAGGTTAGTTTGACAATTAAAAGCTTGAGGAAAAACAAATCCCTAGGAGGTGTTAATATTTCAGCAGAGATGATTAAGTGTGGTGGGGAACATTTGGCAAAGCTGGTACACCAGTTGATTGTGGAGATATGGGAGAAGGAGGTGATGCCAGAACAGTGGAACACGGCCATTATTTGCCCAAACCATAAGAAGAATGATAGTGCAAAGTGTGAAAATTATTGTGGCATAGCAATGCTTAGTGTGGTGTATTAAAAGGTAATGACTATGAGACTTACACCTCTTTTTGAAGACAGACTTGGAGAATACCAGTGTAGTTTCCGACAGGCTAGATCGACGACGGACCATATCTTCACAATACGGCAAAAAATGGAAAAGCGTTACGAATATAATGTGGATGTTCACCAACTATATGTGGATTTCAAACAGACTTATGATAGTGTAAGAAGGAAAACTCTGTATCAGACCTTGTTGGACATGGGATTCCCACCCTAACTAATCAGATTGGTGCAAATGACACTTACTGCCACAAAATGTCGAGTTAAAATTGAAGGAAGACTCTCAAAAGTTTTTGAGATAAACCAAGGCTTTCGACAGGGAGACTTATTGTCCACGCTGCTGTTCAATATAGTACTTTAGAGAGTAATGAGGAAGATAGATATCAGCAATCCAGGATGCATGCTGTTAAATCGTATGAGCCAAAATCTAACGTATGCTGATGATGTAGGTATGCTGTCACGAACGCTGAAGGATCTTGAAAAAGGGATGGAACGGTTAGAAAAAGAATCAGAGGAAGTAGGATTACGAGTAAACTACAACAAAACTCAATATTTATTATTATCTAGGAGAAATACTGCGGAGAAAGATAAATATCTAAATTGATTTATAAACCTAAATAGAGTGAATTTTGAGAGGTGTGAAAATTTCAAGTATTTGGGAGTACTGGTTACTGAAGATAATAGCACAAGAGAACAACTAAAATCAAGAATTGCAGCCGGTAATAGAGCTTATTGAGCACTGACAAAAATCCTCAAAGCGCGCATCCTCAGTAGAAGATCTAAGGTGACAGTGTACCAAACAGTTATAAGACCAGTGGTAATGTACGGCTCGGAAAAATGGACTATGACTGTGACAGAAGAGGAGCTTTTGAGAAGATGGGAAAGAAAAATACTGAGGAAGATTTATGGAGCAGTGAATGAGGCAGGAAGATGGAGAATACGGGAAAACAAAGAATTGGAGAAACTATATGGTCATCCTGATATAGTTTCGGAAGTAAAGAGTAATAGGCGAAGATGGCTGGGACATGTGGAGAGAATGGCAGGTGATAGAGTGGTTAAAAGACCAATAGAGGAAATCCAGGTGGAAGAAGATGCAAAGGAAGACCTAGGAAACGATGATTGGATGACGAGGAGGACAATTTACGAAAGATGGGAGTAATAAGATGGAGGAAACGTACAGAAGATCGTCAAGATTGGGCAACGATTGTTGGAGAGGCCAAGGTCCTATATGGACTGAAACGCCGAGGAGTAGTAGTAGTAGTAATTCTCTGGTCGTGAAAGCAAATATACCATCTTTTAGAAGCCTTCATAGGGAGGATACGGTTGCTTGAGTTTTAGTTCTCGCAGTAAAGAGGCGCAGGTGCGCTTCATAAAAAGGGAGGTAGCGCGCAGTTCGCTACTCTGTTGGGGGGTCAGGGCAGGGATACCAAGAGCCCACTGATGAGCCTGCTTGGTGTCCTAGGCGAAACCCCACACAAGACACGGCACAAACCTAGAAGAAATGCTGAGTTTTAATTCACTGGCCGTGAAAGCCAATATACTATCTTTTTGGAAGCCTTCAAAGGAAGGTTATGGCTGCTGGAGCTTTCAGTTATCGCAGTAGAGAGGCGCTGGTGCGCTTCATAAAATGGGCGGTAGAGCGCAGTTCGCTACTCCGGTGGGGGTCCGGATGGGGACACCAAGAGCCCGCTGATGAGCCAGCCTGGTGTCCTAGGCGGAACCCCACACAAGACACGGCACAAATCTACAAGAATTGCTGAGTTTTAATTGTTTGTTTATTCGCTCACCTCGATCATTCGAATTTTATGAATGGCGGGGAGGGGATAGGGAAAGTGACGCCTCATTGGATCGCTTGGTCAGCTGGGACATGGTGGCGCTTCCACCGTGCCTTCGATGTAAACAAACGGCTGCCGCTGCAAGTTGCACGACACATTCTGTGGGGTTTACTTCAAACCCGATGCACAGGAGACTTTTCAGTTCCACTCCACAGTGTGGAAGTGTCACATTCGCCATGGCGGACGAATCTTCTAATGAAGAATGTGGCGACATGCATCTCATGAATGGGTTGGCTGAGGGAAACTATCATGAAGCTCGCCGGTTGTACACTGAACGCTTTCCGATGCGTCGTCCCCCTATCCCTCGGTACTTTACAGCGTTACATCAAAATCTCAGGGAGACAGGCTCATGTATGGTAAGTTCACACCTCACTGAATTCTGTATTCCTTCTGCTTCTGGCTTTGACGGCCTTCGTTTACAAAATCGTGTTTGACATCGTAGTTGACTAGTAAGGGATATTCACTTACCGCACACTTATATTACTATGTTAATGCCATTGAAAGAAGCTCTTAATCGATCTATGATCACATTTTCTCAGAAGTTGTATCTAGAAGAACTAGAAAGAAATCGCACTGCTGTCAATAATGACGAGAGTACAGCACGATCTAGTACAGAAAGGTTCTCCCTAGGTTCTAGCAGGGATTTACCACAACTGAGGCAAGACTTTATATAGATATAGTGGATGCTGTCTCATAGAAAGTCATCAACTCTACTGAGGATACTCGCCTTCTCTCAGACGTTGCATCCAGAACAACTAGGAACACAAATTTCCAACAGCCCAAGGGGGCATCAGTAGTTGGTACAAAGGAAGATGCGGAACTTCAAGTCATAGAGAAAATGGCGTAACTTTTCGGCGGAAGATTTAAGGACGTCACTACTGTCACACCACTCAAGAAATAACTTGAGAAAAGAATACATGTTGTCATAGATGTCGAAGAGATTGTTACTAGAGGAAGAAGTAAAGCCTTCAGAGTTGGTTTCCGCTTTCCGAATTTGGAGAAAACTAATTCTGTAGATTTTGCTTTCAAAGATCAAGCAATGAGGGAGTTACACTTGACGCATAAGAGACGCCTAGCGATAATGAATTGGAACGTCGAAGGCTTAGTCACGGCTTTCCAACAACTAAATCCCAATATTTTAGCCGATTGTTCTAACAGAGACTTTTCTCACCAAAGATTGGTATTCTCCCAACCATTACACAATACATTCCTTCGCCTCACAGGGACAATTAGAAAGATCCAAAGGAGGAATAACCATACCTCTAAAACCTTGGCTATGCTCCTTTCGTATCATTCACGATACAGACAACAATCTAGCTGCAAAGACCAAATCCAATAGTATCATGGTGGCCGCATATTTCCAACCAGAGCTAGAATTAAAATATATTATTACCGAAGTGAGCCATGTAATAAACAAGATAAATAAAGAGGAGACTCTAATAATAGCTGGCGATTTGAATTGTCACATTGATATAATACAATAAAATGTATAAGCTCTTATTTCACATTTGGAAGAGGAAGGGCTCTCTTTAGTTAATACATGCGATAAAACCTACATCTGCCAGAATGGCAGAAGCACAATAAAATTGATCTAATTTTCACGAATTTGAAGAGACTACAACTAACAGACGGGAAAATAGCTAATTCTGTAGTATTAAGCAAACACCTGCCAATCATCGCATCCTTCATCATGGATACCGCTTGGAGCACAGCCCAAAATCGCAGCACAAGATCATCAAGGAAACTTTTATCAGAACAAATGAAGATTAAAGGCCCGAGAATACAAACAGCGATATAGTACATCAATGGGGTTAATATGGATACCGGATTAAAACTATGGAAATATCATCGAATCCGCCATCATTCCGGGAAAATCAGTCAAGAAAACAGCTGAACCCTGGCCCAACGCAACATACTATGAAAAACGAAAGACACAACTACACGCCCTTCACAGAGCAAGGGACTCAGGCCTCGCAGATCACTTGAAGGAATACTCAGGCAGTCGCAAAATATATAAAAGGATATTCAAAGAAACCAGAAACCAATATATGGCCCTGGAAGGAGCCAGGCTTTTAGGGGACGCAGAGAACGCCCCCTTCAAGGCGCTAAAATGAAGAATTGCACGTCTTCCATTAGATATACCCAAATCAAAAGTGGGAAGACCACTCCCAGGGTCTGCTCTCACAGATGGACGAAAATACAGATACGCGGCGGTTAGAATCTGCGTGCCACACTCGGGTATCAACAGTAGCGGAAGTGATGGAAGCCATACGCTCGACAATAAGTAAACAGGCAATGGCACCCAGTAATATCTGCAATGAACATCTCAAGGCTTCTCTACACATACCTGTAGAAGCGTGGACAAGGCTTTTCAACAAATGCAATTCAGCAGGCAGTATTCCTGTTAGGGGCGTATATAAAGGGGGTGCTGAGGGGGCTCCACCCCCTCCCTCCCCCCGAAAATAGTCAATAAGAATTAAGATAGTCTTGCTTTGGTAAGAGCATAACATAATTGTACATTTGGTTGTATCCTAATCTTAACTTATTGGCTAAGTTATAAACAATATTAAGATTGAAATTAGACTAACTCGTGGTGTAGTGGCTAGCATTCAAGGCTGCCACCCCGGAGGTCCGAATTCGATTCCTGGCTATGCCAAGAGATTTTAATTCTAGTGTGAGGGCTGGAACGGGGTACACTCATCCTTGGGAGGCAAAACTGCGAATTCCACAGTACGGTACTTTTGAGAAATAAATTAGTCTATCAACTTAAAAAAAAAACTGTTTACCTTTCTGCTTAGTAAATTGACAAATATTTAGATATTTGCCATTCATAATAGAACATTCATTAGGCTTTACATTTTATTTGTGTATTGTGTTGTAGTTTACAACTTGTTTGTATTGCCAGTAATTGTAGGCTATACAAACTTTGAATCTTATCTAAAATAATTACACAAAGTTATTATGCTGTAAGGTATTGGTTGATATTTCGGGGTATTATGCGGTGACAATCCCCTGAGAATACTCACAATTTTCCAGGATAGCCAGCCCCCCCCCCCCCCCCAAATAAATTGTATATACCCTCTTGATTCCAGTTAGATGGATATCTTCCTTTATGAAAGTATTAGCCTATATAAAGGAAAAGGCGACTAGGGTGATATGAATGCGCGTTTTAGGCTCTAAGCAAACTACTCCACAAAATACTAACAACATGATACTGCATGAACAACTTGGTTTCAGACAGGGACGGTCAATCCTCCAGGCTCTCCAATGTTTACTAAACGATGTCCACGAGGCATTCAAACAAAAGAAAGGGAGAATGATTAACCTTGTAGACCGTCAAAATACGGTTCATAATCTAGCAATTAACTTAGGGCCGACGTATTATATCACAACTTAAATAGAAGTTAAGGGGCGTTGTGGCGCAGTGGTCAAGCTCCTGGCCTCTCACCAAGGTGGACTGGGTTCGATTCCCGGTCAATACATGTGAGATTTTTGAAGTGAAATGCCATGTCCTGTGGTTTGGATTCCACGTAAAAGGGAGGTCCCGTGGCTCATAATCACAAGATTCACGGCCAGGTAAAACTACAATCTTCCTTCTTCCTTAAATAGAATATATTCAATTCTCTAACTACATACAAGTTATTGACAATCTGGCCACTTCCAATCCCATAAGAAAAACCATCGGCGTATTACAAGGAGATAGATTAAGCCGGCAGATATAATCTGTCTCAATGGAACCCCTTTAACACTGGTTAATCACTTTTGCTACCTTGGTGTTACTTTACAGCTATAACGAATTTCTTTCTCAAAGCATGTGAAGGAGAAATCTAGGGGTGCCATAGTAGCCATAAGCGATATAAAGAGTTTGAGTGAATTGCCATTGACCACAGCTTTCGCCCTTTTTAGAATGAAATTCAACCCATACTGAGTTATGGAATAGAACTCACATGGACACGCCTCACGGAAGGGAACATAGCTGAAATGGAGAAAGACAAAGTAACTTACTTTAAACGCGTACTAAGTCTGTCACCATCAACCCCATCGAAACTGGTCTATGAACTCACTAGGCAGCCCTCTCTGGTGGAAGATCCAAGAACCCAGTATCTATTGCCATCTACCAGCGTGAGTACAGTGTTTTTTCAGAAGTGCAAGCTGAAGGAAATAGGCATTTGGACTGAGTTTCACAGTGCCGAAGCGATGCCATCCGACCTCTAGACGCAAGGAAACTACGATCTGAGACAACTAGTGACGAGAATTACTGTGCAATGGACAAGGTTTGCAGAAATACACACTTACTGTCACAAGATGGGAATTGTGTGTGTGTGTTGCGCAAAAGAGCGTGTGAGAGATACCATATTCTGTCGTGTCCTGAAAGAATTCCATCATTACCAGCATAATTATAGTGAAGAAAATGCCTCTAGGGCAAAGCATTTTCTTTCTTTTTGCACGAATGTGCACATTTTCCACTTTGTTATAATATATGTTTTAACTTAATTATCCTAGTAATTTTGGCAAGTAGATCCGTTTACATTAGTTTGCATTAATATTCAATACGTTTAGTTAGTTTTATTAATTTGTAAGGAATTCTTGTATTCTTTTCTTATTGGCTATTATGTAAACTCATGATTATCAAATTCTAAGCATTTATTTATAAGCTTTGTAATAATAGTGCATTTCTTGCATTTAACCTGACGATGTCCCCAGTGATGTTACAATATATTACATGTTTAAGTATTAACAGGCGTCTAAATATACATTTAACATTTAACATAAGGAAATGTCTTGTCGGAACACGGACTTCTTCTAATGAACTCGGAGAGCCCCAGCGCGCTTGAGCGTCCTGAGTAACGTCCTCTGTAACACAGCATCAAGACTTCGAATATCTCGGAAATATAAAATAAAATTCAATTTCGTCTGATGGGATTAGGATAATTGGTTGTTTTATTTTATCCTCAACTACAGCATATACACAATATTGTATAACTAAAGAAAGTACTTGTTTTGTTCTCAAGGATGAACCAGCAGTTGTAACAAAAGTCCGAGCTTCTAGTGTACAGGTTGCTCCTAATAATATATTAAGTCAAAACTGAAGCAACGGCTCGTACAACATTCTTTTTATTCAACTAAGCCTTTGAAATGGAAGTAATCGGTATTTAATTAAGATTTCTGGGAATATTACGTTCCAAAATGTAATATATAACTTATATATGTATACCGGTATGTAATTATTTGCTTACAACATGTATGTGACAATGTCTAATGCATACTCTGTGCTTAGTGACAGAATAAAGATTGATTGATTGATTGATATAGTTACCCATCCAGACTGATCACCTTAACGGAATTGACACAACCAGCAGCCTTATTAAGTTAGTTAAGGGTTCCAAATTACCAACACAGATTGTGGGGAGTAGGATCCTCCTATTGACACACCTCTAGTGTCTAGCGGGATACGAAACGGTTACAATTGTCAAAATCAACATTTTTTTGGTATGTTATGAATCTCTGAAGTGGTGTTTAATACATTATAGTTTAACCATTATAAATTGTCATAGTTCTAATTCACGACAGACCTAACAATAAGATAATCATCATGTGTGGAAAATTTTAAATGCAGTTTTCTCAGTTCCATTGTTTTAGTATGTATGGTACCGGGTGAGTTAGCCGAGGTCGTTGCGGCATGACTGTTGGCAGTCGCTCACATCCGGGAGGCAAGGAGGTTCGAATCCCCCCGCCGGCAACCTTGAAGATGGTCTTCTGTGGTTTCCCATCTTCCTTCCAGGCAAATGCCGGGGTTGGTCCTTAACTATAGGCCACAGCCGCTACCTTCCAACTCCTCGACCCTCCCTTCCAACTTTCCTCCCCAACGACACTTGTAGCTCACCCATTGGGTGTCCGTCTCGAAGCAGCTACAAAACTAGCGAGCCGAACATGTCCTCGGACACTCCCGGCACTAAAAGCCATACGCTAAAAAAAAAAGTATGTATGTTCCTTTTCTAGGCGACTATTTGTCACAGAGTTGTGAAATTTTCACCATAAATTTTATCTCATAGTAGTTAATATTTTAATGCAGATGTTAACTTGTTTAAAGTAAAATTGTTTGGGTTTTGGCTGTTTTTAAAGAAAGAAAGAAAGAAAGAAAGAAAGACTAATTATATGTTTTGACAATTTTTAAAGAATAATTTCTGACTTCCCTGAAATCCAATATAAAATTCACTCCATTAATATGTTAAGTAGCGTTTGAATGAAATGTGGCATATATTAATATCATATCTTTATTAGATTCTGCCGAAAAGGAACATGAATTAAACAAATTTAACATTGGTAAGAAAGGCGATTCCGTATCCCCGTTAATATATGGTACAGTAATTCAGTTTAGAGCACTTAGGTACCCACCACGACTGTGGGGAATTGAGACGTTGCAACTCTTGAGAGTTGCAATATATGGATTGCGATTTATGATTGTATTTTGTTTTTATTGTTATCACTTGACTTGTGACATCTTGGTTAGATAATAAAGATCAGATTGTAGTGTTCCCGTTATCCATTTCTATTAACCGCAAGAACGACTGTGAGCATATGGTTCCTCTTAGAGGGATTGACACCCTGGAGTACCTTTAAGCTAATATCATTTGGTTTAGAGCACTTAGGTTCCCACCACGACTGTGAGCATATGGTTCCTCTTAGAGGGATTGACACCCTGGAGTACCTTTAAGCTAATATCATTTGGTTTAGAGCACTTAGGTTCCCACCACGACTGTGAGCAGATGGTTCCTCTTAGAGGGATTGACACCCTACAGTGCCTTTAAGCTAATATCATTTGGTTTAGAGCACTTAGGTTCCCACCACGACTGTGAGCAGATGGTTCCTCTTAGAGGGATTGACACCCTACAGTGCCTTTAAGCTAATATCATTTGGTCTAGAGCTCCTAGGTACCTACCCAGTCTCTTTGCAGATGGTTACTCTCAGAGGAATAACACTCTTGGAGGTAATATCTTTGAGTTTTGTCTCCTAGTTTCCAATCATACTCTAAACGGCTGGTTCTAACACACTACATTTAAGGTATAGGCAAACCAAGAGTGTCTTTGAGCTAATATCATTCAGATTAGTGCTCATAGGTACCCACCATACTGTATGCGGTTGGTTATTTTCACACTACTAATAAGGCATTGACGAACCTGGAGAATATTTAAGCTAATATCATTCAGGTTAATGCTCCTAGGTACTGAACCCATATTTAAAAGACTTTGGATATGTCACAAGTCTGGCATTGAACTGTTTGTACGTAAGAATCTATGTTTTGAAATAAAGGAACTTAGTAGGCTACCCGCTTCATTTTATGGAATGTCAGAGCAGAAGCAAGCCCGCTGTCTGAGTTGAATGTTTTTATCTGTCCATTTTACACGCAGAGAAGAAGAGAGTTTTGTAGTATGAAATAATTAACATGGGAAGAATGAGATTTGGTTCGATCAGAAATATGAAAAGTTAGCAAGATTGTCAGTGATACTTTCGAGAGGAAACCAGTTTTATAGATCACGTGCCAGAGGGGAGAGTAAAGTCACCTTGACACGCGCCGATTTTCCACGACTCACTTTGCACCACGAGACCAACGCGAGGAGATTAAAACAATAGAGATCACATGACTGAATATTAACCAATCAGAATATTATATTTTGGCGGAGAGCAATATTTTAACAATTACTTTGAATTACTTTTAGATGAAATTAAATGTCAGAGTTCTGTTTGAAATTGAAATTAAATCACATCATATGAATATTATTTTACGATGAATGCTCATTAAGGCAATATTTGGCTATGAAGTACACTTTCAAGGTCTGACGCCATTTTATTGACCAGAAGAGAAAGGCCAGAGCGTCAGGGCAAACGTTCTACTTCTAGCATAGATCGAGTTCAGTCGTAGTACAGACTTTGTTAAAATGCTTTGCCCGTCGTCACACATTTGTTGAATCTACTCGTGCGCTACCTATTGTTAAGTGGATTTACTAAGCCAGAAATCTTACCTGAAGTGTACAGAACATCTCACCCAAGTTTCATCACAATGGGATGAATGGTATATGAACGCATGTGGGACTTTCTTGAAACAAACGCACGCCATTTTGTTGAAGCTACTCGCGTGCCGTCTATTGTAAATTGGATTTAATACGCCTATAACTTTTCCGGGAAAGTGCACAATAACTCACCAAAATTTGATCGCAATCAGATGAATTGTATATGAACGCATCGCCATTACGCATTTGTTTAAACTAGTCACGCGCTATCTGTTGTGAAATGGATTATCTATGCCTATGAAACTTCTGATAGTGTGTACAACTACTCACCAAAATTTGATCGCAATCGGATGCATGGTTTATGAACGCATAAAAGGCGAACAGTCAGACATTCCTTTATATATATACTAGCTGTACCCGGCATGCGTTGCAATGCCAATCGAAGAAAGTGTTGGGGTTTTGACTTTGTTAGTTGCAGTGCTTTTGGATTCCCAATATTTTCTTCTTTTTCTATCAACCATCTCTAAACTATTATAAAAAAAATACTATCTCTGAAACATTCACGGGAGCGTGATCAACAACTCACGAAAGTTACATCGCAATGAAATGAATGGTATATGAACGCATACGGGACTGCTGAAACTATTATAGCGCCGTCACACATTTGTTGAATATACTCGTAATCTACCTATTGTAAAATGGATTTAATAGCTCGAAACCTTTCCTGACGTGTACACAACAACTCATCAAAGTTTCATCGCAATCGGATGAAAGGCATATGAACGCATACGGGATTTTGTTTAAACGATTCGCGCCGTCACTCATTTGTTGAATCTTCTTGTGCGCCACCCATTGAAAAACAGACTTACTAATTCATGAACCTTCGCAGGACTGTACTCAGCTCTCCAAAGTTTTATCACACTCGGATGAATGGTATATGATCGCATACGGGACTTTATTTAAACGATTCACGCGCTGTCGCTTATTAGTTAAATCTACCCGTTTGCTACCAATTGTAAAATAGATTTAATATATCAGAAACCTTCCCTGGAGTGTACACAACAACTCACCAAAGTTTCATCTCTATCGGACGATTGTATATGAACGCATACGGGTCTTTGTCGAAACACTTCGCGAGTCGTCGCACATTTGTTGAATCCATTCTAGCGCTACGTATTGTAACATGGATTTACTAAGCTAGAAATCTTCCCTGAAATGTACACAACATCTCACCCTCGTTTCATCGCTATCGGATAAATGGTATATGAACGCATACGGGACTTTGTTGAAACAATTCGCGCGTCGTCGCTCATTTGTTGAATCTACTCGTGCGCTACCAATTGTTAAGTGGATTTACTAAGCCAGAAACCTTCCCTGAGTGTATAAAACATCTCACCCAAGTGTCATCGCATTGGGGTGAATGGTATATGAACGCTTGTGGGACTTTGTTGAAACAAACGCACGCCATTTTGTTGAAGTTATTCGCGCGCCATCTATTGTTAATTGGATCTACTATGCTTATAACTTTTCCTGGCGTATGCACAACAACTCATGGAAATTTGATTGCAATCAGATGAATTGTATATAAACGCATCACCAAAACTCATTTGCTTAAACTACTGGTGCGCTATCTATTGTTAATTTGATTAACTATGCCTATAACCATCCCGGAATTGTCCCAAACAACCCACCAAAATTTGGTCGCAATCAGATGAATTGTAGGCTTTATGAACGCATCGCCAACACTCATTTGTTTAAAATACTCGCGCGCTGTCCATTGTAAATTGGATTGACTATGCCTATAACGATTTCGGAAGTGTTCCCAACAACTCACCAAGGTTTCATAGCAATCGGATGAATGGTATATGAACGCATACGGGACTTCGTTGAAACGTTTCGCGTGCCGTCGCTCATTTGTTGAATCTACTTGTGCGATACCTATTGTAAAGGTGATGTACTAAGCCAGAAACCTTCCCTGATGAGTACACAACATATTACCCAAGTTTCATCGCTATCGGACGAATGGTATATGAACGCATACGGGACTTTCTTGAAACGCATCGCGCGACTTCGCTCATTTGTTGAATCTACTTGTGCGCTACCTATTGAAAAATGGATTTACTAAGCCTAAAACTTCCCCTGGAGTGTACACAACAACTCACCCAAGTTTAGCCGCTATCGGAATAATGGTATATGAACGCATCGGGACTTTGTTGAAACGCTTCGCGCGTCGTCGCTCATTTGTTAAATCTACTCGTGCGCTACCTATTATAACATGGATATACTAAGTCAGAAACCTTGCCTGTAGTGTACACAACCTCTCACCCAAGTTTCATCGCTATCGAACGAATGGTATGTGAACGCATACGGGTCTTTGTTGAAACGCTTCGCCTGTCGTCGCCCATTTGTTGAATCTACTTGTGCGATACCTATTGTTAAGTGGATTTACTAAGCCAGAAACCTTCCCTGTAGCGTACACAACATTTCACCCATGTTTTATCGCTATCAGACGAATGGTATATGAACGAATACGGGACTTTGTTGAAACGCTTAGCGCGTCGTCGCACATTTGTTGAATCTACTCGTGCGCTACCAATTATAACATGGATTTACTAAACCAGAAACCTTGCCTGTAGTGTACACAACCTCTCACCCAAGTTTCATCGCTATCGGACGAATGGTATTTGACCGTATACAGGACTTTGTTGAAACGCTTCGCCCATCGTCGCTCATTGTTGAATCTACTCGTGCGCTACCTATTGTTAAGTGGATTTACTCCCGCGTTATCTATGGTGAAATGGATTAACTATGCCTATGATCATCCCGGAAGTGTTTACAACAACGCACCAACATTTGATCGCAATCGGATGAATGGTTTATGAACTCATAAAAGACGTACAGACAGACATTCCTTATATATATATATATATATATAAGATATGATATATGATTATCGTTTTTATCAAGATGTTGTCTTTTGTAGAACAGTTATTAGCTTAAATGCTCGTGACATATGTTCAACTGAAGATGACAAATATAACGATAGTATTGAATAAATTGTGATCTATAATGGAAATATAAAGAGATGAAGAATGGAAGTAAGATGTAGGAAGATCATTGAAGGATAACATATCGTGGAGGGAACGATAATAGAGTAAATAAAGGAAATATTTTATTATCGATAATAGTTTAAGATTGTCAAAAAGGTTCTGATAGCTAAGGTACAACTAACAGAACTTGGCAATGTCTTTCACAACAATATATGCTGTTAATAGGGTGCAGGGTTGCCCCTAACGGCCACACATGTATTTAAGTTAATTTAAGGAAACATTGTATCATATAGGGGCAAAATTTCTATAGTAACGGCGTTTTATAATGGAATTATTTTTCAAATTACAGTTGGATCAACATGTTTGGTTGATTATTTAAGAATATAGATAGACAAGAAATCTATGATGTTGAAGTCTCATTTACTCCGTAGATGAGAACTCAGAGATGTCCTGACCTCGAAATTCACGGTGAAGTTTATTTCTAAGAGAAGTTACGATTTTAATTTTGAGATTCAAACTTTAGTTCTCAAAGTGTGAAGGGTTATTTAATTAATGTTTGTTGGAAATTTGTAATGTTGTCCTATTTTTTGAATAAACTTGCAGGCACTGTTTAGTTTGCCTGTTCTGTTTATAGAAATTTACGATCTCCTTATTTAATAATCTGATGCGGTGGTACTAGTAGTTAGATACTGGCACCCGCTTTTAAACCGTTCACCCCTGAGATTCCGAGAATCTCGTCCTATCAATACTTTATTGTAGGAGTTTTGTCTGTAACCACAGTAGGTAGTAGTACTATCGTATTATTATAAATACCGTTGTCCCGAGAGGTTCCTAGCTATCCGCCTAGCAGGGAATTTATGATTTATCTAGCTGGGTATCAACGTCCCTTGAGATCCTTTCCATCTCTAGGATAATGGGTGTTGGTTATACGAATTTCGGGAACAGTACCCACCCTGTTAGCAGATTGTTCTTCATAGTATTATTGACACAATGCAGTGTCTATAAGCTTGTATTATTTAGTTTAGGGCTCCTAGGTACTGTACCCGAAATACCAACCATCAGCATGTTGGAATCCCTCGATGGTACCTGGATCATAGAAACAGAAAACCCCGGCTAGATAACCCCCAGATTCTACCCAATATGTGACGAGGATAATGGGGTACAGGAATTCCTAACTGAGACAACGTTAAGAAAACCCATGGAAAACCACTAAAAGAAAGCTCAAAAGCACGAGAATTACGAACATACGTAACCTCTGGTGTGTAGAAAACCAATGAAATACCCACCACTGGCCTTCTTAACGTGTTCTCTTATCGTTTCTATAAAGTATCACACTTCGAAGATTTAAAATGAACTAAACATTTATTCAGAAATCAAGGATATAGTGAGAACCACTATATTCTAACTGAGGCAAAGTGGCAACTTCCAACTGAAGCTTCATGATCATTGGGAACTAATGCTAGCCTCAGTCACCACTGTAAAAAACAGCATTTTATCCAAATATATATAAGAACAATTTATACAGTCCAAGAGAGATGTTGGAAAACGATGAAATCATTTATGTTGAGTTCCTGAAAATTTCATATTTATAATACACACAAATTTATACCATGAAAAAACCTTAATGTTATAATACGTATGTACAATCATATTAGAACACTTTCTTAGTATTCTTCGCAAGATTCAGAAATGACACCTTCCATAAGTGTCTAACTAAATTCGTGGTTGCTGTGTAATTTTGATTTATTCATTTCATCTGACCAAGCAATTAAGCTAAGTCGAATTTAATTTATTTTACATCCACCTAAAATGAACTCTCATCACCATATCGGAGTTAGGATGATTATAACACCTGATAAGCGTTGCAGTGATAATAAGATTCAACAAGAAGTTCCGTGACGAACTAATGAGCCTACTTTTCTTGAAATTTAAGATTCTTGCCAATCTATATAGACCTATCTAGAATAATGACGAAATTAATTTGGTAATATCGAAATTCCTAATTAGTTCGAAATATACCTTATATAATGTAACCTAATAGAGCAGTACAGTTGGCAGCCCTGGTACTGAATATAAAATATTGTTAGTTGCATCTCTTAAGGTACAGATTACAAAATATGGTTGATGTCCAATGGATAGCATGCACGTTACATGCAGTTAGACCTTGGATTTATCAGCGCGTGTAAAATCATGTTGGCAACAATGTCATGCATGTGTTGGTCAGAAATAATCTGAAATATTATGATCTCGTGTTGTGCCAATTTTGGATGAAATCCATTTGTGAGTATAGAAGTAACATGCATTTTAAAAGTGGACCTATCAGCAGGCTTAGAATCATGTTGGCAGCACTGGCGTAGGTGGTTAGATTATCGACTGAGGAATAACCTAACCACCAAGGGAAGATGATTATGAAAAGGAGATGGGTTTCGGACTGGATAAAAAGGATAGAGAAATGGGATGAGAGTCCCACAAAAGTTATAAATTTAACTTTCAATACACTTAGAGGCGGTTGCCACTGAAAATTCGTTCTTTGATACCTAAAATGAGTAAGGACTTGGTCTAAGCTGACGGGAAACACAGCTAGAACTTGGGCGGTTTGCTGGAAAGTGGCCTTAGTATATTCCCTCTCAAGCAGGCATAAGACTACTATGGGGAAGGGTGTTGGTCTGGCATGACTGAAAGTGACAGATTTATTGTATGTCTTTTCAAAGAAATTCGTTTTTGCAAAGTAATTCGAAGAATGCCAATAATTTGCATCAATTTTGATATTTCAAGTTTTAGAATTTGTAAGCTTCCTGAACAGCGATCAAGTGCTTCCAAAAAGGATGGTGATAGAGGAATTATGCTTTTGGAAATAAATTTGGTAAATGAACCAATAGTTGCATTTGGAAATGGCTAAGCTTTTAACCAGCCAGTAGCCGACTAAAAGTTTAGGCAAAGAGAAACACTTATCTTTTTGAAAACTGACCATAAGATTTTGGAGAGGATCTCCACAAGCAGGTAGCTGGCGTAGCGAGCTATACTTGCCTTACTGGCCAGTTAGAATTAGCTTTTAAAGCTAAAAGAAACTTTAACAAGATTACCACTAAGAGTTTTTGCTCAAATGCAACAAGTGGTGAAAGCCCTATTAATAGGTTTAATGGCATTGAGTAGGGAGAGTCAAGGAAGACCAGATCTTGTCTAACCGTTGTGTTTTCGAAATTATGAATCCAAAAACAAATATTTAATTTATTTAACAAGGCAAAAGAAGTTGATAACTTTAACAAACATATATTCAATCTGGTTAACAAATTTGGGGTCACATACCTCAGATAGCATTAAACATTTGTGCCAGGCAATTAACAATTTATGAGGTTTTAAACCTTATATATGTACTAAAATCTTTGTAAGATTTAAAAAAGGCAAATGAAATGCTTAAAGTTTAAACATCAATTTGAGTACAAGGAGTATACTTTAAGGAATTTACAAGTAATTATTTTAGAAAAAGTTACAACTTCGAAAATAACAAAAAAAAGAAGCGAGTAAATGAAGAATAAGTTCCTATTACTTCTTATGTTTATGCGGAATTACTTCTATGACCATTATACAAAGGAGGGCAGGTCACTTACTGTGACACCTAAAGAGAAAATCAACAAGGAAGGTTCTAGACTTCCTGTATTTAGATAGGAATCACTAGATAAATGGGGCAGGTTACCCTTTCGTGAGACCTAGAAACAACTCACTAATGAGTTAAAAGAATTGTTTTCCCTGATTATAGGGAAGAAACAATGTAAGTTTAAACCGTGTATAAAACACGTAGTTATACAGAGATTAATTAATGATAAACAAGCAAAAATGGAAGGGCACTTCGTTATAGTGACACCTTATAGAAAAGTTACAATTTTATTAATATGGTTTGTTAGTAGAAGGTTGAGGAAAGATCATTGGGATTTAGGATCAATGTTCATGGCCTTATTTAATGTAAACGGACGATCGCGACGCGGTAGAAAAGTGGGGTAAGCACTAGTTTTCACTATAGTCTGTTACAAGATGAAAAGTTCACTGTAGAAACAAGAAAGTTTATGGGAAAGAGAATTATTGCAATGATGAACATAACTGGTTTCACTAGAGAGGCGAGAGTCTATTTCTTGAGAAAGTTGTAAATTACAATTAAATGCGCCAAAAACATTCAACGGTGGAAGAAAATTCGCTATTGAGCTTTAATTCAGAAGTGAGATTCTTCAATTTTAAATAGTATTCTCACCAATGAGTGAAAATTACATGACGGCAGGACGTGTAGATAAATACAAGATCTGGAAGGTTCCAGAACGATCTTAGTAGAAGAATGGGGCCAAAAATAATCCAACGGTGGAGCGAGCTTAGTATTTTACAGACAGCGGGTATTAGATAATATCCCACGTAGTGAGAAGATCTCTCAGTTGAATAGCTTAAGAAAAGATGCTTTCTATTAATGTTGTCTTAGACAGACAAGGCCTAACATGGCAAATCCCACGAAGAATGATTACCGCCCCACAAGTAATCTCACGCTGTCTATAAAATAATCAATAAAAGCATGTAGATAAATTTGCTGAAGATGAGGTTAAAACCTTAAGTCTGTACTTATCTTGGTTGCATGTTGAAGGTGAAGTTCCCCTTGACAATATTTAATATGCCAACATGGCGTAGAAAGTAGAGTTTGCCTCTTGGTTTGAGGAGACTGGCTCGAGTTGAGCCTTAACTGAGTCGACGGCCGGCGCACAAGTGAGACCCACTCAGCAGAACACGAAGGGACCAGGAAAGGGAAAGGAGTGGGGGTAGGAGACAAAAGGAGAACATATAAACATGGCCAACATTACAACAAAAAATTGATCTTCTCTTGCTGAGCCGGTCTTCAAAGAGTTGATAACAGATGATACTAGCGCAGCATGGTGTGTAAAAAAGTAGACGTAGTTCTCTTGCTCACGGAGAAAATAGCTGGCGATGGTAACAAGATCTGGTGGCCATATGGATAAGTAAATCCTCTTGCACTAGGAAGAATTGAGGAGCTTCAGAGATTCGCTGCCAGATGACGCTAGGTGGATCACGGAAGATATATATCTAGAACAGACTCATAAAAGATATAAGCGAAGTGATCACCACAGAGAAAATAGAAGATCACTGTTGGTGTTTGACAAAGAGGAAGGAATGAACATGCAAAGAGCATTAAACTTTATATTCTCTCGTACCGTGTATTCCAAGAATACACCATACTGGGAGGGGACTAACACCAACAGAGAACAAATAAGCAGTTAAACATTTAAAGGTAATGGAGCGATCAGAGACAGTGGTCTTGTGATCGGACCATTAGTGGTCAAGATTTTGGCCACCCTGACTCTCCCATCTCTTCCAGGATAACACTCGGTCACTCTACCAGAGATCCATACTAGGGGGGGGGGCGGGTGAAACATCCCTAACCAAGACCAAGTCCCCCACTTTAATGTCGGGACTGGAAAGAAACCACTTCTGTCTCCGTTGCAAGGAAGTTAAATATTCCAAGGTCCACCTCTTCCAAAAGGAATTGCGGAGGGCTTCAAGTTTACGCCAAACGATAGGTAGATTAGAATCCCTGAAAGAATTGGGAAGAGGAGGAGGGGCAGAAAGAAAAGTGCCGATAAGGAAGTGACCAGGTGTGAGTGGAAGCAAGTCATCAGGGTCATTGGAAAGCGGAGTTAATGGGCGAGAATTAACAACACCTTCAATCAGAACGGACAGTGAATTGAATTCTTCATAAGTCAGAATGCGATTACCTAAGACTTTTCTTAAATGACGTTTAGTAAGCTTTACACAAGATTCCCACCTACCACCGTGATAAGGAGCGTAGGGAGGTATAAAGCGCCATTTGAAACCCTTTGAATAGGAAAAATTAGAAATTTGTTCCATGGCAGGAGAGGAAGTGAGAGCTTTCTTCCACAGGGAAGCTGCGCCCTGAAAAGTGGAAGCGTTATCAGAGAACATCTCTGAAGGAACACCACGCCTAGCAGTGAAGCCGAGAGACAGCTGATAAAAAGTAAGAAGTAGAAGCATTCGTTACTAGTTCCAAGTGGATTGCGCCTGTAACCATGCAAACAAAGAGAGAAACATAAAGCTTACCAAACAATTTGCGTTTAGCTTCAGGAGAATTTCGTTGATATTGGAACGGACCCATATAGTCCACACCAGTTAAAGCAAATGGGCGTATAGTAGAAGAGCGAAAAGAGGGCAGATCGCTCATTAATTGAGTATTGATTTTAGGTTTCGCTTTAAAGCAAGGAATGCACTTATGAATTACAGAAGAAACTTCGTGAATTCCATTTATAATCCAGTACTTTTCCCTTAAGAGGCAAAGCAGAGTGCGTGTACTAACATGCAGATTGCGATAATGAAAGTCACGTATAATTAAGGAAGTTACGTGATGTTTAGAAGGCAAAATAACGGGATGCTTTTTGTCCTCAGAGAGCAAAGATTGCAAGAGCTTTCCAACTACCCTGAGTAACCCATGGGCATCAAGGAACGGGGCTAAAGCACGTAGACGACTGGATTTGGGAAGATCCCTTTTAGAAGAAAGTAAAGACAATTCAGAAGAAAAGGCTTCTTGCAGTTTCAATTGTAAAACCTTAATGGTAGCGAGATTCAATTCATGATTGGTAAGGTGTGGTTTAGGGAGAAGAGGTTGGTCAACCACAAGATATTTCCATCTAAGGAGATAGGCGACAATTCGTATTAATTTATGAAAAGAAGAATAGCGGGACAACAAGGGATGAGAAGCGTTGGAAACAAGACACGAAGCAATAGATAGAGGTACTTTAGCGTCAGGCACGTTGGAGTTTGTAACTGGAGGTTTAGAAGGCCATGAAGAAGAGTCTTCGATTAACCACGAGGGCCCATGCCAGTACAACTGGGAAGCTACCAATTGAGAGGGTAAACAACCACGAGAGATAATATCGGCTGGGTTATCAGCACTGGGCACATGCCTCCATTGATGTCCAGAAGAAAGAGTTTGAATTTTGGAAACCCTGTTTGCAACAAAAGTTTGCCAGTGAGAGGGGTTTTTGGCGATCCAAGAAAGGGTGATCATGGAATCGCTCCAGAGATAGATTTGCGAGAATTTGACTTTTAATACTTCCCGTAATTTCTTTACAAGTTCTGCAGCCATGAGTGCAGCGCACAATTCAAGCCTAGGCAAAGTGATAGTTTTAAGAGGAGCGACCTTCGATTTGGCACAAACAAGGTTGGAAACTGAAGATCCATAGAATGAACCGTGATAAACTAAATATGAGCAGCAACCGTAAGCTTTTTCGGAACTGTCCGCGAACACATGAAGGAAGAAGGGTGCATTAGAATGAGCGTTAATTAAATTCCTAGGAATTTCAATAAGAGAAAGATCCAGCAAATTGCTGCGAAACGAGAGCCAACAATTAAGAAAAGAAAGAGGGACAGTGTCATTCCATTCACATTTGAGCGAACACAGCTCTTGCATGAAGAGTTTGGCTATAACGATAACTGGGGCAAGGAATTGATGTGGATCAAAAATTTTTGCAATTTCAAAGAGAATTTGTCTTTTTGTGTTAGGAAGCTCTTCTGCGAGCGAAACTTTATAGATAAGAGTGTCAGTGCTAGTGCACCAATGAACTCCTAGAGTTTTTATGGATTCGGAGATTCCACAAATTTCGACAGAAGAAGGATCTACGTCTTCGATGGGAAACTGGGCGAGAAACTCAGGGGAGTTGGAGTTCCACTTATGAAGTGGGAAACCTCCATTCCTTAGCAATGCCTGAAGTTCTAAAGACACAAAAGAAGCTTCCACCAAAGTGGGGAAGGACTGCAAATAATCGTCAACATAGAATGACGTAGTTAGTGCTTCAGAGGCTTTGGAATTAAATAAATGACCATCTTGTGAGGCTAGCAAGTGTAGGGATCGGATAGCAAGGAAAGCAGAGAGTTTTAAGCCATAAGTAACCGTTTTTAAGAGAAATACCTTAATGGGCTTGCTGATTTCATCACGCCACAATATTCTTTGTAGATCTCGTTGTTCCGGTTGAATTAACACTTGACGGTACATCTATTTTATATCAGCTATGACAGCTATGGGAAATAATCGAAAGTTTAAGAGTATAGCAGATAGATCTGATTGAATAGCAGGACCAGAGTAAAGAGTGTCGTTAAGGCTGTTGCCATTAACGTCGGGAGATGAACCATTGAAAACAAGTCGAATTTTATCTTTTACAAGGGGGTTTTTCCACACGGGATGATGATTTAAATTAACCGTTTCAATTGGGGGGTGCAATTCATCATCAGATTTGTTAACAACTTCCATATGATCTAAGCTTTCATACTCATCCATGAAATCAGTGTACTGCTGTTTAACAAGAGGTTCTTTCTTGAATTTGCTCTCGATAGAAAAGAGAGCATTTCGAGCTTTGGGCTGAGAGTTAATAAGTTGGGGTGGATTATGTAATCATGGCATTTGAACAACGAACCGGCCATCAGAAGAACGAGTGGTGGTGTTCAAAAAAAGTTGCTCACAGAATTCATTTTCTGAAGAGGTTACATTAGGAGGATCGACGCTTTCAAGTCTCCAGAACTGTTCCAGATCAGTATTGGAGAAGTAACATTGCGATGCAGGTTGGGGAGAATAATGGGGAAGTTGACCTGTGACGATCCATCCAAAATTAGTGTCTCTGGCGACCACGTTTGAGGATAACTTGCGAACCTGTTTACGAAGGCAATTCCAGAAAACATTGGCACTAAAGAGTATGTCAATAGGGTTTTGCATGTTGAACAAAGGATCGGCTAGCCTTAAATGCGAGGGAATGTTTAACCCTGAAATATCCACAGAGTGACTTGGAGTGTCTTCTCCAATGCTATTGAGAATTAGACAATTAAGTTTAAAGAAGTTGTTTCTATGACAAATATCTCTTATGGTTAGCTTCGAGAATTGTAAAGCTTGCGATTTTGAGCTGTTGATGCCCGACACATTAATAGAAGTGGGGTTTACAGGTAGGCCTAGTTTTCTAATCAAGGAATTAGACACAAAATCATGAGTTGCCGCTGAATCTAGAAGACCGCGTGCACGGACCCAGTTGCCAAAGTTATCCTGAACTTCGATTTGGACAGTAGACAACAATACTTGGGCACTGCGAATGGACTTGGCATTTTGAATATACGATGAAGCATTAGAACTGTTAGCACTATCATTTTTCGGAGAAGTAGATGCTGTCGATGACCTTGCCTGATCATGACGATGTAGCAAAGTATGATGAGCCTTTTCACAATGGTAGCAAAGTCTTGTGGACTTACAATTAGAAGCAGAATGCGTGGGCGCTAGGCAGTTGAAACAATGTTTGTTTTGAACAACTAATTTTCTTCTGTCGTCGACTGACATTTCTTTAAAAGATTTGCAGAGGTATAGGGCGTGGAGATCTTTACACAGTATGCACTTTAAAGGTTCGTTTAAACTCTTGCGAGGTTCGCTTTGAGTGTTTAAGACAATAGAGCTAGCAACACGACGTTCACTAGACCTAGTAGGATAACCAGTTGTGTTTGATTTAAATTTGGATGAGCTAGACCCGTGTTTTTGGGTATTAGACGCTAGGCGTTCGCTTTTGGGTTTGATGGACATTAATTCAAATTTAGAACTAGGAGAAGAAGGTTCACTTTGATTAGCTAAAACGGTTAAGAGCTAGCATCTGGCATTTATGAAAGTAACTAAATGCTCGTAAGTGTAGTCGTCTTCTTTAGAAAGTTCAATTTCCCAAGCTTTGAGGGTAGCAGCATCAACTTTGGAAACCACTAAATGTATTAGGAAAGTATCCCAATGATCAGTAGGTTGATCTAATTGGGACAAAGCCTTAACGTGAAGTTGTGTAGTGTCAACTAGAGTACGCAAACTAGTGACGTCATTGTGCTGTGACGCAGGTAGATTGAATAGAGCCTTTATATGGCGTTGAATACGTAACCGTAAATTTCCATATCTTCCCTTTAATAAGTTAAAGGCAATGGGGTAATTTTCGGCACGCAGAGGAAGTGCTTCGACCAACTGCAAAGCTTGACCTCGGGGGATAGATCTCAAGTAATGAAACTTGTAAATGACTTGAATGTCTTCATTGTCATGAACAAGGGAGCAAAATAATTCTTAGAAAGAATCCCAAGTAGATTCATCTCCAGAAAAATGGGGTAAATCAATTTTCGGTAAAATTGGTTTGGGCTTGTGAGTACCATCACGGAAAGAAGTTTATGGTTCGTGAAGGGAACCAAGAACAGAAGCATCCTTTTTCTGCTCCTCTTCGAGTTGGCGTATTATTTTGAAAGCAGAACCTATGCCTTCGTAATATTGGTTTTCTACTTCGACACGATCTTTGGTTTGATTGAGCATGCAAGTTTCTATTTCAGTTTGAATGTTACAATAATTTTCATAAGAACGTTCAAAATCCCTTACACGATGTTTCAACAAGTCTAATTGAGCTTCTGAGGGATCTAACTCTTTTATGTACTTTCTGAATCGGGTAATTTGCCCTTTATAGGATGCTCGTTTAGAAGTAAGTTTTTCATCCTTATCCTTTTCAGTAGGAGCCATGTTAAAGAAGGTAGATTGAAATGTAACTCACGAATCTGTGGAACCTTGGAAATGCTGTCAAGCTGGCAGCAGCAAATAAGTAGAAAGAACAGGACACACCAAAGGAGACAGGAGCAGCCTCTTTCCCCTTCACAGGCTTTGCACGATGTGGTTATAGCTGAAAGATTCAAAGCGGATATTAATAATTTGCTAGGTGTTGTCAAATGACACTTGACAAAGAATAGAAATAGCAAATGGGCTCTCCCGGGTTTCTGGTACCAAGTTTTGGTTAGATTATCGACTGAGGAATAACCTAACCACCAAGGGAAGATGATTAAGAAAAGGAGATGGGTTTCGGACTGGAGAAAAAGGATAGAGAAATGGGATGAGAGTCCCACGAAAGTTATAAATTTAACTTTCAATACACTTAGAGGCGGTTGCCACTGAAAATTCGTTCTTTGATACCTAAAATGAGTAAGGACTTGGTCTAAGCTGACGGGAAACACAGCTAGAACTTGGGCGGTTTGCTGGAAAGTGGCCTTAGTATATTCCCTCTCAAGCAGGCATAAGACTACTATGGGGAAGGGTGTTGGTCTGGCATGACTGAAAGTGACAGATTTATTGTATGTCTTTTCAAAGAACTTCGTTTTTGCAAAGTAATTCGAAGAATGCCAATAATTTGCATCAATTTTGATATTTCCAGTTTTAGAATTTGTAAGCTTCCTGAACAGCGACCAAGTGCTTCCAAAAAGGATGGTGATAGAGGAATTATGCTTTTGGAAATAAATTTGGTAATTGAACCAATAGTTGCATTTGGAAATGGCTAAGCTTTTAACCAGCCAGTAGCCGACTAAAAGTTTAGGCAAAGAGAAACACTTATCTTTTTGAAAACTGACCATAAGATTTTGGAGAGGATCTCCACAAGCAGGTAGCTGGCGTAGCGAGCTATACTTGCCTTACTGGCCAGTTAGAATTAGCTTTTAAAGCTAAAAGAAACTTTAACAAGATTACCACTAAGATTTTTTGCTCAAATGCAAAAAGTGGTGAAAGCCCTATTAATAGGTTTAATGGCATTGAGTAGGGAGAGTCAAGGAAGACCGGATCTTGCCTAACCGTTGTGTTTTCGAAATTATGAATCTAAAAACAAATATTTAATTTATTTAACAAGGCAAAAGAAGTTGATAACTTTAACAAACATATATATTCAATCTGGTTAACAAATTTGGGGTCACAGACCTCAGATAGCATTAAACATTTGCGCCAGGCAATTAACAATTTATGAGGTTTAAAACCTTATATATGTACTAAAATCTTTGTAAGATTTAAAAAAGACAAATGAAATGCTTAAAGTTTAAACATCAATTTGAGTACAAGGAGTATACTTTAAGGAATTTACAAGTAATTATTTTAGAAAAAGTTACATTTTCGAAAATAACAAAAAAAGAAGCGAGTAAATGAAGAAGAAGTTCCTATTACTTCTTATGTTTATGCGGAATTATTTCTATGACCATTATACAAAGGAGGGCAGGTCACTTACTGTGAAACCTGAAGAGAAAATCAACAAGGAAGGTTCTAGACTTCCTGTATTTAGATAGGAATCACTAGATAAATGGGGCAGGTTACCCTTTCGTGAGACCTAGAAACAACTCACTAATGAGTTAAAAGAATTGTTTTCCCTGATTATAGGGAAGAAACAATGTAAGTTTAAACCGTGTATAAAACACGTAGTTATACAGAGATTAATTAATGATAAACAAGCAAAAATGGAAGGGCACTTCGTTATAGTGACACCTTATAGAAAAGTTACAATTTTATTAATATGGTTTGTTAGTAGAAGGTTGAGGAAAGATCATTGGGATTTAGGATCAATGTTCATGGCCTTATTTAATGTAAACGGACGATCGCGACGCGGTAGAAAAGTGGGGTAAGCACTAGTTTTCACTATAGTCTGTTACAAGATGAAAAGTTCACTATAGAAACAAGAAAGTTTATGGGAAAGAGAATTATTGCAATGATGAACATAACTGGTTTCACTAGACAGGCGAGAGTCTATTTCTTGAGAAAGTTGTAAATTACAATTAAATGCGCCAAAAAAATTCAACGGTGGAAGAAAATTCGCTATTGAGCTTTAATTCAGAAGTGAGATTCTTCAATTTTAAATAGTATTCTCACCAATGAGTGAAAATTACATGACGGCAGGACGTGTAGATAAATACAAGATCTGGAAGGTTCCAGAACGATCTTAGTAGAAGAATGGGGCCAAAAATAATCCAACGGTGGAGCGAGCTTAGTATTTTACAGACAGCGGGTATTAGATAATATCCCACGTAGTGAGAAGATCTCTCAGTTGAATAGCTTAAGAAAAGATGCTTTCTATTAATGTTGTCTTAGACAGACAAGGCCTAACATGGCAAATCCCACGAAGAATGATTACCGCCCCACAAGTAATCTCACGCTGTCTATAAAATAATCAATAAAAGCATGTAGATGAAATTGATGAAGATGAGGTTAAAACCTTAAATCTGTACTTATCTTGGTTGCATGTTGAAGGTGAAGTTCCCCTTGACAATATTTAATATGCCAACATGGCGTAGAAAGTAGAGTTTGCCTCTTGGTTTGAGGAGACTGGCTCGAGTTGAGCCTTAACTGAGTCGACGGCCGGTGCACAAGTGAGACTCACTCAGCAGAACGCGAAGGGACCAGGAAAGGGAAAGGAGTGGGGGTAGGAGACAAAAGGAGAACATATAAACATAGCCAACATTACAACAAAAAACTGATCTTCTCTTGCTGAGCCGGTCTTCAAAGAGTTGATAACAGATGATACTAGCGCAGCATGGTGAGTAAAAAAGTAGACGTAGTTCTCTTGCTCACGGAGAAAATAGCTGGCGATGGTAACAAGATCTGGTGGCCAGATGGATAAGTAAATCCTCTTGCACCAGGAAGAATTGAGGAGCTTCAGAGATTCGCTGCTAGATGACGCTAGGTGGGTCACGGAAGATATATATCTAGAACAGACTCATAAAAGATATAAGCGAAGTGATCACCACAGAGAAAATAGAAGATCACTGTTGGTGTTTGACAAAGAGGAAGGAATGAACATGCAAAGAGCATTAAACTTTATATTCTCTCATACCGTGTATTCCAAGAATACACCAGTAGGCCTATATTAGTTACTCCAAATTAATCTAGAATTCCAGGTACTATACGTGTGCAAAGTTTAGAGCTATTGGCTTGCATACCTTCTGATATATTGAAATTAGGATAACAAAAATAGTTGTTGTTGTTGTTGTTGTTGTTTGAGTTTTCAGTCTTTTGAATGGTTTGATGCAGCCCTCCATGCCTCCCTGTCTTGAGCTAATAGCTTCATCTCTACATAGCTACCACACCCTACATCCGAAGCAATCCGTTTAACATATTCTAACCTAGGTCTACCCCTACAGTTCTTGTCCTCAACCCTTCTTCCATAACTAAGCTCGCTATTCCTGGGTGTCTTAGTTTGTGTCCTACTAACCTATCTCTTCTCTTCATTAGCAGTCGCCAGAAACATCTCTCCCACTCGTCTTAGTACCTTTTCGTTTGTCACCCTATCTACCCATCCGATCTTCATCATTCTCCTGTAACACCACATTTCAAAAAAATAGAGACAGTATTTATTAACAGTTGGCAGCCCTGATTACTCTTAAGAATCGGCATAGTCATATCTCTTATGGTACATATAGCACAACCGAAATTTGGTTGAAATCCAAATGAGAGTATAGAAGTTACATGTATTTAAAATTGGACCTCTCAGCAGGCTTAGAATCATGTTGGTAGCACTGACGTATATAAGATACTCCAAATTAATATAGAATGTCAGGTACTATACGTGTTCATAATTTAAAGCTGTCGGCTTGCATACTTTCTGATATATGGGTATTTGGATAAAATAAATTGAGAGCATTTATTAACAGTTGGCAGCTCTGATGGCTCTGAAGAATACGCTCAGTCGTATCTGTCTATGTACACATAGCACATACGAAATTTGGTTGAAATCCACTTGATAGTGTAGAAGTTATATGCATTTAAAATGTGGATCTATCAGCAGGCTTATAATCATTTTGGCAACACTGCCATGTATGGCCTCCTGGAAATTAAACTGCAATATTATTATCTATATGTGTGCCAATTTTGAATTAGCTCCCATTCATACCTTCCATGATATCCAACATGGAGCTCAAATTTCAATTGCGATTTTTCAGCAGTTGGTAGCACTGACATCATTTTCAAACACGGCCGTGAGATATTCAGGTATAGATCTTTACTCCTACCAAATTTTGTTTCGATTGCTGTAGCCGTTTAGGAGTTGATAGGGGGTATACACACACACACACACACACACAGACAGACACACAGACAGACAGACAGAAGGACAGACAGACACACATTTCCCCGATCTCATAAGTCTACTTTTTCCTCATTTTTGCAAAATGTGAAAAGTAGGCTAAAAATCTACCAAGTAGATTTTTTCTAAATGCATGAAATGCATGATTCCGACAATAGACTATTAGCCTGAAAAGATGCTGAAATTCAATGCCTTAGGCCATAATTACTCTTACTTTCATATTCCATCTGAGTGGAATGTATTTCATATTACAACTCGGGATATTCCATTGAATACCATTTCAACAATAAACGACACTAGCCTCTACATGCCTTTACCATCAAATATTATGCTGCACTGAGCATTCATATCACTATTTATATTGCACTACTATAACTTAGTGCCTCAAACAATCACCTCCCTTCGTGAAAGAAGAATTCCATACTAGGCTTAATTAACAGATCAAATTCACATTAAAATAGTGTTGCTAAAATTATACAAGTTTCGTTACATTTCAATTTATCAATGTTTAATTATTGTGTCATTTACTCTTCTATTATTATTCATAACGATCAATGTGCGTTGCTTTCAATAAGTGTTAATTACGATCACAAATCTGGCGATAGATCTGCCTCCACATACATCTAATTTGGGATTCACGTTGATAAATAGGATGAATGTTTGCAAAAGTCTTCAGACTTCAAACTGTGTATAAAACACCATTGTCCATCTACAATGGATCTTAAACGAATCTAACGAAACGATCGTAATACAAAATCTCAAAAGGTTACTGAACAAATAAATTGGATCAACTCAAAAGTCGGAATAAATCTACTCGAATGGTTTCAAGAACGACACATAGTGTCCTACAACACCGGTCTGGGTGATCATAACAATCAGCTACCCAAATGATCGGTTAGAAACACTAAAAGCGTGTATCTTCCACAAGAGCAGAATATAAATTCCTAGCAAAGCAAAATAATCCACTTTGTTCACTGAAATAGCTCCAAAAAGCTTACTGCAATATTTAATAATCAACCTGAATACTGAAATTCAACTTTCAAGTGTAAAACAGTATTTTGTAGTCGAACTATAGTAGAAACTCAAAACTGAGTCTACCCAAAATTGAATAATGTCATAACTAGACATGTAGCAAGTGTTCATTCACAATATATAAAAAACAAACACGTGGAATGACGAATCTTGGCCTAATGTTCCTCTTCTCTACATTAAATAAATTCCCAATTGAATAAACTTGAATTTACAGTTACCAAAGTTTTAAAAAACAATACATTTAATCACAATGGGTGCAATCTTTAGTAGGATCAAAACCCTGTCTAGAATTGAAACAGTCTTGACACTAAGATCAAGCCTAAATTCTACCCGTATACATTCTACAAAAAATCCTATAAAATGTGGCAATATGACAACGTTAGAATAAACATGCTTTACTACGATTGATGAGACCATTTTCAGTACCTTTGATGATTCTCGGAGCTCATGAACGATCAATGGCATGTCCTTTATGACTAGTCCTTCCATATATGAAGTAGTGGTCTCGATTCTCCAGGAAAACAAAAACCGAGTCCCGGGTCTCCAGACATCTCTCCCCTGGTTCCTTTCGGTTCTCAGGATATCTCCCATCCTGGCAGAAATGTCAGTCCCCACTCCACCGATAGTTCTTTCCATCACAGGATAATGTCCTAACAATCGCGGCACAACGATGTCCATCACGGCTTGAGTTGTAAGATCAATAGCCTTGCGTAACCGGGTCATTGCGTAACACACTGTACTCAATAGCAACAGCTGTGTCCGCCGACACTCAAAAGCACGAACCGCTATGCCGGTTGCATAAAAAATGTTCGTGGACTTGCCAGAATAGTGACACTCATGCTTGCTGCGTCTAACCGCCCATAGTTAGATTAATAAAACACGTAATAGTCTTTCCTCCTGACATCCAATTACTCAACATGGTTGTGATGTCAGACACGCATAGTTCAGACTTTATAAATGAAGAAGTAGTTGCAATATCCATGCACTTGTATACAGAAATGCTTCTCGAATAATAGCACTGACTGTTCTCAATATACACTAAATGTGTGGCTTATAATAGCCAGTCCCAATACGGTGAACTGTGCCTGCATGTGCAATATGTCTTTAAGCTTGTAAAAGCAAGTACAAACTTTACAACAACGGTACATGGCTTGTCTATAACGAACAGTTGTCTGACCTGACAAACTGCATTGCTACTTCGTCCGTAATAACATATGCGTATATGAAATTGGATTCCTGTTCGACACCTGGAATCTCCACGCTGTACAGTTCTTGTACAATTTACGCAGCGCGATCTTTCACCTTCGGTTCACGTGATCTGACACTACGGTCACCGGTCCAACTCTGTATGTATATTCAAGAGTGATACAATCCGTTCTGAGCTCTCTGACGAGCAGGCAAACTCGCGTCTCCGGTAGCACTGACCGCCGCGCTACCTGTGCTCAAAATTGGTAATCATAATATACAAATATCTTATTTTCCATATTCCTGGGATTTCAATTACTTGAAAGTAGTTGATAATCCGTCACCCGCTATAATTGCAGACATGTGATGATACACCAGAACGTGTAAAAAGCTTTTATTCCCGTTTTATGGGCATAATTTATCTCTTGGTGGTGGTCAATATAATAATCAATATCACTGACCAACCAGCTGTGACGTTAGTTCTGCCAACGCATGCGCCATGCTTCGCTCGGCTTGACTGTCTCCATAGTCAGCTAGTGGGCCGCGAAACATATAATCCTGAACCGCTCTCCATGTTTCCAAGTAATATACGTATTACCTTCTAATAAAAGCATTATGGTCATGAGAATGAGGGTACATTACCTACCCATACTGTGCGCAGATGGGTCCTCTTAAGGATATTGACACACCTGGAGTGTCTTTAAGCTAGTACTGTATTATAAAGTTTAGATCTGATAGATACCCTCTCAAACTGAGAGCTTATGGTTCCTCTTAGGAGAATTGGCAGACTTGGCGTGTATTAAGTTAATATCATTTAATTTAAAGATGCTCTGTTGCCACCATACTCTAAGAGCATGGTTGTCCTGACACTATTTGTAAGGTATCCGCAAACCTGGAATGTCTTTAAACGAATATTATCATTTAGTTTAGAGCTCCTATGAACCTTCAGCAGTAATGGCACATTTCGAATGTCATTAAGCTATCGGCAGGTTGGAGCTTTCCCACATTTCAAATCTGCTCTCCATACTAGTGTCAGAGTTTAAAACATTTGGCAGTCGATCCAATTCCTCGGAAAGGGAAATGCAAAGGTCGTGGAGGGTCTTTGGTGGGGACTGACGGGATGCAATTCGCCTCCCCAGTGCACCCCAGTCATGTTCTATAGGAATCAGATCCGAAAAACTCGCTGGCCAGTCCATGCAATGAATGTCTTCCCCAGCCTGGAATTCATCCACCAGAGTAGAGGGGTGCGGTCGGGTATTATCGTCCATTAAGAGGAAGTCTGGACCAACCCCACCTCTGAAGAGTAGAACATGTGGTATACGTACCTTATCCCTGTGTCTCCGATCATTCACAGTGTCCCTCGGACCACACATGAAGATGCGCAGGTCCGTACTGTACCCGTTCGTCCAAGGTACGCGATGTCCCATCTGCTATTACATCGCGTACCTGGCATCCCAGGCCAGGAGTAAATTTAAAAGTACACAAAATAAAACAAGGAATGTGTTGGAAATTCAGTTGAAATATCACAAAAGCAGAGGGTAACACGGGATAAAATATCCCTGGGTCGTTACGGGCTTAAATTTAATCATAGTTTCAAGTTAAAGGTGGGCTCCATCAACTGAATCCCTAAAAAACCACATCCTTCCGGGTTAAGCCTTAAGTATGACAAAGGAAAGGATTGGGAAAACACTTCATAATGAGATCACAACTTAAAATAAAATTTATTTAAACTTGAGTGGTCAGACAGAAACAAAATAAATTCCTGCCTAGGAGTATGGTAGATTATATTAGTTATGATGTTAATGTCCTCTCAAATCGTACCATCTCCGCACTGCAACAAAGAAATATTATTATTCACGTGCAAAAAATAAAAAGATATAGTTCTCTTGCGCTCTCAGGGTCACCGTAGTACTATGTCTTTAGTCACTGACATTTTGTTATCCCTGAGACCTATCTTTGAATAATATAACATCAGGCACGTGAATTCAAGTTGATATTGAACTTTCTATCACACAACAAATCTTATATTAACGCTAACATGTAAATACACACTCATAAATGGCTTGAATGTCACTGTTCCAAATGTTGGAATAGATATAATCACAATAAGTTTGTACACGTTATTTACTCCACTTCTAACAACTACTCGGTTGTGAATCAAAGTTCTGTTCTAATCATCCGTCATCAGCCATTAAAAATTATTAATTGTGCAACACATCAGCTATTATTCAGTAGACTGTTCTATTCAAATCAGAATTATATTTTTTATCATCAGATCATTCAAATAATTATTATATTCATTATATCATTAAATCATCTGCATCATTTCATCTAATTTTATTTCATCATCTCAATTTAAATTATAATTCACCAACTTATTTAATTTTATTGTAAGTCATCAGCTTATTTAAGTTACTTCAACTTATTTAAATTTATCATAATTATATTTTAATTATCAGCTCTTTTAATTAATTATAATTTTATTCATCTATTCATCAGTTTATTTAATCAAGTATTATTTTATTTATCAGGTCAGATTATTAATATGTTTAAACTTCAGATAATAATTCCATAAATTATTATGATTATTAGAGAATCTTGGATTATAAAACTTCCAGAAAATGTTTAAGATCGGTTGCCGAACGTTGCCTTAAAAATCCACCAGTTCCAGGCTATACCCTTAATATACTCAATTGCCATGCCAAAAATACGTTGCCTCCACTAAATCACGTTGGACCTCACCATCCAAAACTTTACCATTTAAATTCACTTTATCAAATTTCTCATTTGAACATCATTATTATTTCACATAACACCACAATTATTCAGCGCACAGCATGACCTTCAGAAATATACCAGACTGGGTTCGACGACCTCATGTCTGCATCAAAAACTCGCATTGGCAATATTATAAACCTCTTCTGGCAACCTCCCAAACTTTGGCCAAAAAATACCTTAACTCATCACATAGAATGATCCACAAAATTATAACTGGCTTGAGACGGTTGATGAATTTGACCTACAAGAACTGTAGCCAGTATTATCATGTCCAGTCAACTTCTCAAACAATAAGAAAAAATACCAAAGTAATCGTAATCCAATCCAAGATTTGGATTAAATCAGAGTAAAAAATCTCGGTTAAGATCCTCAAAATTTACTTCAAAAAGAACACCCACGTGTTATATTAACTCATATTCATAATATATGTTCATTATCTGCCTGTAATAAATTTCTAATAAGAAATAACTCGTCGTAAAAGACTCAATTACTTGAAATCCTTATCAAAGGTATAAACTCACTCACAAAAGAGTACCAAACATTAAATATTAAATGACTGTACTCTCAAAAGAATATTGCAACAAACTTTTGGATTGGCAATACAAGAATTACAAAATGTAACCCTGCTGACATTTATTTCTGAATTACTGAACAAAGATCAACTAATACTTGACTGGTAAAATATTGTGTAATTCTCTTACGATCACAATTTCACTCGGAAGAAAAAGTGGTATTCCTATAGCGACGGTTAAGGCGATCAAACACCACACAGCTACTCAAGGTAACAGGCCCCGTCTACGTAGACTAAGATGATAAATTCCTATAGCGACGGGTAAGGCGATCAAACACCACACAGCTACTCTAGGTAACAGGCCCCGTCTACGTAGACTAATGAGTGAGTGCACATGATTGGAATCAACAATATTCTACTCGTTTCATAAAAGCGATACTGATTCGCTAGAGCGAATTTAATTCCACATCTCAAAAGCAATCCAATAAAGGAAAAATCCCTACTGATAAATTCCACGTACTCGCTAGTATGCAATAAGCTGATAAAAATCTAAACTACCCGACTGCAGATCTCGAGTTTCGCAAGTACTCGATAAAAATCAACATGATCAAAAAAGCTATCACTTGAGAAAAATAAAGATCAAACTCCTGCTTAATAAAGTCAATAAACAGCGAAAAAGTCGGATAAATATGTCTGCCATCTCATATGGCAACACCATATTTTAGCAAACTCCTCAAAAAGAAGTAAGAAAATATTCAAGCCATGTCGTAAATAACACTCCTAAAGATATACTAGTGTGCCCAGTGTCATGCTAGAAAATCATATCAGTAATGTCATAACTCTTACAATACCTTCATATTCCAGATGTTAAATAATTTATTCCATGATCGGCGATAATTCAAGTGTACGCAACAGATTTCTTGAAAGGTCGGCGAAATCGTCGTATTTGCCACTGGAAAAGCATTTGGCCCCATCCAAATGCGCATCATGATGTAGTCGTTCTCCTTAATAGGAATCGAATCCGTCACTCTGCGATGCCTTCACGTCACTTCATACGCCTAGCCCCACATGGTAGAACGAAGGAAATCCATCACGGATATTGTCCAATAATCCCCGCAAAAGTTAAATTCGAATGGGTACCCCATTCTATTCCCGGATGTGTTACGCCACTGTCCAATGTAAAATCGTTAATAAACATCCGCTGATAACGTTCTTGTTCACTGCCAATGAATTGCATCGATGAAAAAAATATAATTTCAGAATGTGTACAAGTTCACTAGACACCTTGTATCTGTGTTCGACGTGTTAATTACTTCATAAGTGTTCATAAACTAAAGTCATTTGGTACACATATCGTTGTTACATAAAGTGCATGAAATCCAAAGTCCCATTTGCATAATGCAGCAATGTGTAAGTTGCCCCATGGTCGCTTTAAATATGCTCCGTTGGAACACATCATTTTGCATGCCGTAATATCGGTAAAATAACTTAAAGTTCGTCTGATTATCCATTGAATGTGTATAAATTGTAAAAGCAATGCGTATCTGGACTGCTGAAAGTATAAGTCCAAATATCGTAAACGTGAAAATGTCAGAATGCAATGTTCCATTAGATGACCACTAAAGTGTCACAAAATGTCACCCAATGCTTGACAAGTTCTGCTCCAATATATGAATGAAACACAAGTTTAACCACTAGCCTCATTGTATTGCTGTTCTATGCGAGTATTCGTTGTGAATACTGCCGTAATAATGTTCGTTTTTCCCAGTGAACTACTGCTTATTTCTGCTGTAAGTTATGAGCTGGTAAAAGCGTTGCTTAACGCAACTCCACTGTTCAAACTAGACTGCATTCTATCACCGGCCTCCTTCGTCCCGTTGACAGCCATCGCGACACAATCTCCGGTCAGCCTACTCAACTGCGCCGTGCTTTTGAAGTCACAATGCTAACTTACGAAGCGATCCTGCCGGGCAGGTAATAATTGCTGCACTGCACTCTATTGGATGCTCTCACACTCTTGACTTGCTACTTGAGCAGAATGTAATAGAAGACGGATTTCTTGTCACTGCGTGCTACGATCACTCACCTTGCCAACACGTGACTCGCTACCCCTCCGCTGAAGTGAGGGTAGCCCCTACTTTCGTTCTCTCTCTGACGTCAGACATTTAACCTCGGCCTATCTTCTGTTATCAAGCCGTAATACTCAATTAAGGAGTTATCCACCTTTTCTAATTTTGTTATTATTAATATTCCATATAATTCCTTTCTCTTCTGAGGTAAAATTCCGATAAATTTTCATAAATATCCAGTACTTCTCCCGTGATTCCGTGCATTTGAGGGGTAGGAACTTCTTCTTCCCTAGTCGCCTACGTCATTTCCCTCGACGTCACTGATGCGATCTCAGCGCAACCTTTTCTTCTTAGTAACTAAATCCAACTACGGCTAGCGTAGCCGATTGCTTCGATTAGATATCGGGTACAGTACGGCCATTCAACATGATGCCGTCCCACATCATGACGCCACCACCACCATACTGGTCGCGTTTCACGATGTTACTGTGGTCGTATCGGCTACTTGATTCTCTCCAGATTAAAGTGCGACGGGAGTCGTTCTGCAAATAAAGAGTACACCCCTCCATTCATTCATGGTCCAATTTCGACCTTGACAGCTCCACAGTAAGCAGGCCCGTCTCTGTGCTGGAGTGAACGGGATGCACACCGCTGGACGTCTGGCATACAGCCCTGCTGTTCTGAGCCTCCGGTACACTGTTTGCCGACAAACGGCAACCCGTGATATGGCTGCAAGCTCCACGGACAATTGTCTTCCAGGTGCACTCCGATTTCGACGAGCGGTTAAGACCAGATATAGGTCCTGTGTGGGATGTTTACTCTTGGTCGACCTGGTACTGGCCTGCGACTAACATCCCCCTTGTCTCGATATCGTCTCCAAAGCCTGGAAATGACACTTTAGGGCACATTCACAGGATACGGTGATTTCGGTCTGTGTCTGGCCTGCTTCAAGGTGGCCGAGTATTCCACCCTGCAAAACGGGTTTCAAATGGCATCGTTGTGCCATTACGTTGTCACGTTCAACACGAGGCTACACTCCGCCCACTATGACAGGCCAAACACGACTGAGGGTATATGGGGCGCAGGCACTGGCTGTGTTTACCTTGCGGATACGCTGCTAGTAAAAGCAGGGAATACTCCTTCCCTATACAGAGCGAACACGTAAGGTTGGTAGGTGGGTATGTCGTGCGATTTGCGGTCTATGTCCTGTTGACCTGCATATTCATAATTTATGCTTAACGTTTGGACACTGGTGAACAATCCCAGAACATATCATTTGGATGTGCAATAAAGCCCTCTTCTATAACAACTCTGGAGCAAATCAGTTTAATGTGTACAAACAACTCCCCCTAAAATATTCAAAGTACATATCATATGAATGTGAAGAAAACTCCTCTCTAAAACATTCGCAGAACATCTATTAATTGATGTACAAATCCCACTAACTATAAAGTTTGCGGAATATAACAAGAGGAATCTCTCTATGAAATTCCCAGAATACTTCATTCTGATGTGAGAAAAAACCTCTCCCTATTATACCCTTGCGAACAATTAATACGTGATCATAGTTCCGTTAGCTCAGTTGTTTCGGGGCGTAGTACATTCAATCCCACACTATGACAGACGTATTTTGGATCAAGAGCATTAGGTCAACACTTGAAATAAACATCAATAATCACATTACAGAACTATTTAATATTATTCAAAAATATAGGAGCTACAAAACGTAAAATACACAGAAAAAGAAAAACTACAACACATCCTTCACACTTGTTCTCTACTGAACGAGGAATCATCATCACCGTACCATTTCCAATGTTTACAAACTCTCTTACGCCACGTGCGTACACGGGCTTTTTTCTGGCCTTCATCAACCAACTGGCCGTCGACCCTCGTAAATGTGTCAAAACACTCGAAGTGATTTATAAGGCTAGCCGCGTAGTCTACTCATGGCGAGACGGGACTCCCTTACTGGACCGGCCGATTGAATGTTATACAATATTTCCTTTAACCTCGAAAAGCCTACACAATTGTTTTTTTTCACATTAATTGACGCGGCCCTATTATCCGCCCATATTGGCTTAGGTGAGATAACTAATTGCGGAGTATCCACGTTGGTGGTTGTGGGAGATGATACTTCAATAATTAAAGGGGTTTTCAAAGAATGTGACTACGGGTTCACATTTCATTCATCTCCTAGGCACAATCCATTTTCGGAGGAATCGAACACTCATATGACGGAGCGGGAACATTTAACCTCATGACCTCCTCATTTTGGCGACTTGCAGGGCGGCACACAACACTGACCCCTGTGCGCAACAGACTAATACAAATATTGCACCCTTTCAAAATTTGACTTAGGCATACATTCAATCTACTTCACCGCACTCAACTACACTCGGATTAGCTCTTCCTGGCATTATTTCAAAGCAATCCTAGCTTGAACCTCAATTTTGCTTTAACAGCGTATTTACATAAATTATTTAGGTGACGCTTTTCGAGTAGGATTTTTACTTCCTAGCCGTCATTTAAAACTCCGTTTTTTAACATTATTCTGCCATTTACAAATTGCCCTTCAATGGTTATTAATTGAATCTTTAACACATCTTAACCTGAACATAACCGTTCAACAACATTTATTTATTATTTCTGGAACCTAACGGCTTCCACTTTTTCATTCATTTTGAATATCAGATTTCAACAATTATTCGATTAACGGAAGTTATAACATATATTCCTTGCTTCTGCAGTATTTAAGCATACCGTTACCTTACCTACAATGTTATCTCAAAATAATATAACTCCACTGAATTTTATTTACCATTTATTAACTTGTTAATTACACAATTAATTTATCGTTTAAACTGTATGTTTTATTACATACACTTCATATCATGAATCCTTTTTTAGATAAGTATGATCTCTTCATTATTTATATTTGCATGAATTCCTCCAAAACAACACATAATTAAAACAAGATGTTCAGGAAAACATATAGCCTAACTTCTCCTAAATGTATGGGTATAATTATAACTCTTTGTCTTTATCACCTCCTAATTTCTTCCAATTCGAAGTGCAATTTGGCACATTGGATTTGAGGAGTGGCGTTCAAACCATAGTTTATAATTTACCCCAGCATTTTGCAATTTCATCAGCAAACACTCCAAACAACGTAGGTATTCAGTATATTAGCACCGACTACTTACAATAATTTAAACTTCGTTGCTCTAAACGTATCACTGGGTGAAACATACTTAATATACCTATTACACAGCTAATTTGTAATCGCGCACGGCTAACGAGAAAGACAGGCCATGGCGCGTAAACTAAACCCTTCTGTGACGTAGGCAATGCACTGCTTGATGGTGCTTGTACGTTTAAATCGAGAGCAATTCCTAAGCATCAGAAATACAATATTTCATATCAATCTTTATAAAATGTAGGTACGCAGTTTAGATGTTCCGTGTGTTTTCAAACTCGATAAATTATACTGTATAGGTTTGCAAAACTACGCCTGTTACTCGTTACTCGTTTCAAAAATCCACGCGAACTAGGATTCAAGGGTTCGTTGTGTCAATAATAGCTGCAACGAGTAGGCTACACTAAGTTGAGTTGTAGAGTCTGTGACCTTCGTTGTGAGTTAAATTATGTGCACATGAGTATAATTAGATCAAAGAATCTTGCAGCACAGTATATATATCATTAACTGACTGTTGTTTCAAGGGACGAAACATAAATTAATACGTTTATAGAAGAGATCTGCAGAATACACTCGCCACCGACTAACGACTTGTATCAATACCTTCTATGAAGACAAGCGATAAATGAATACCAACGTTTATACAGGTTCAATGATGTATACAAGATAATTCTCTTTGGCAGTGATAATCACGCCTTATCTTGGGGATGTGTGCCCTCTATCAGCAAAAATAAAAAACTTTTCAATTATACTGTAGACATGGGTTCACTAACTGGCCGGCTAGAGCGCAGCTCGCATCTTGAAGGCTGTGGTTAGCTATAACTTAGTTCAGCTAATTACTCTTAGATGTCACTCCGGTGGATAATGTTGTTTTAATTAAATATATATTTTCCATTTCAATATGCACCATATAATGCTTTATTTTATAACGTCTCAGTACTCAAGAAATAATAAATATAAAAACATTGAAGCAAAAAAGTTCAACGCTGATAGGATTTGAACCACGGTCAGCGTGATGAAAGACCAACGATCTAACCACTCAGCCAATCGTGCACACACTAATTGAGCGTTAGGAACCAATTTATATACAACGTTATAGCAAATAATGACTTGGACTAAACGATTTCTTCACTGGAGTATATATCAAACCGAGTTCATTTCATACAAAGTTCACATAATTTTTATCACTAGGCTATATTGCATGCAACATACTGAAATTAATAATAAAATATAGGTCAGAACGAGAGATCAGCTGCCATCCTGTCAAATAACCGAGATGACACAGCTTTTTAAAATCACTTCTAGACTATAATATTACAATATAAACTTTTAATTTCAAACGGGCCACGTCGTTTAGAACAGATTAAACGATTCTTGGTTCGATAATCGGAACTGGTGGGTCCCATCTTATGGATTATAAAGTTTGCTTAATTCACACGACCGCCATCCTGAAATGGTACGGTTAATGACCTCGTAGTTTGGGCACAAGACGCATCCCTTATGAAGGTATGTTGTTTCCAAATTTGGTAAAGATCCGATGATTAGTTTGGTCGTAATGCATTATTCGGTTTTGACAATTTGAGTGGCCGCCATTAAGTTTTGGTAACGATGGCGGCAATATAAAACATGACACTGAGGTGCCCTTTGCCAGTGCTGCCTCTGTACAGAATTTCGTTCCATTCTGTTTCACCGTGATCCAATTGATAGGGGGAACAGACATTCAGAGTACACACACAAACACACAGACACACACTTTTTGGCCCTGTGTTGTTCTCATTGGTCTACTTTAATTTTTTGCAAAAATCGAAAGTAAGCTAATACAATTTGGTACTCACATGATCTCTGGAGATTCCTCCTGGATCCCAATGATTTGACCGGTTCACCCACATCTGGGATTAACCTTCCATTTTACTCATCGTGGCACTCGTTACATGCACTATTTTTCCACGAGATTTACACTTATTATTTGCACTTGTCACCTCTTTTTGAGGAATCTATACCATGATACAATACACTGTAACACAAAAAAAAATCAAATTCTACACACAAGATTTTCAAGCCTAATACACTGCTTGCTTTAACACTTTTCTAGCACTGATTTCACTGCTTTCACCTTCTCCTATTGTGTAGTACGAGCGACGTATGCTCCTAGTCCCAACGCCTAGTAGGATTAATTCAAAGTCTTGATCACTGCTACCCGTTCCTTAGCTGGTTACTGCGGATAGTTATATCCGTGTCCTTGCTTTCCTTGTAATCGGCATTACGTTTAAGTATTGGCACGATGCTGTTCTGGTTTTAGCCCAGGCAACGAAGGCCGAATTTCACCAAATAAAAATAATAAATACGAAAGCTTTGAAATTTGGTGAAAATGTTTATTAGAGATTCCTATTGAACCTGTCAAAAGTCCTGACCAATTAAAGGTCCGCAATCGCCGCCATCTTGGAAAAAGTGTGCACTTGTATGGTTTTTAGTCTATAACTCTTTATTTATTAACTTTATCGAAAAAGTTGTAGTGATCAAATTTTGAGAACATTTCATTCTCTACAAAACAGGTTCAATTCAGTTGTTTCATAAAACCAACATTTACCGATTAAATGGACGACAAACTTGAAGCAGATCGGAGAATTGCTCCAAACAACCAATCTACGCACAGCTTAAGAATCATAACAGTGTGTCCTGTGTAAATATCGATAGTTTTGGGTCAGGTATACTACTGTTACAGCCAGGCGAGAGTATAGTCTTATGTTTTTGTAAAGTACATAACGGATAGCTCTGGCATACCAACACTGAAATATAGGATACATTTCTTTCAAACGACAAAAAACAAAAGCAGGTTAATTGACAAGCTAAACGATCAGGGAATAGGATATCGACAGAGCACAGATGATGCAGATTTTTTGATCGTGAACACTGCAATCCAATTATCTTCATCAAAAAGTAACGTGGCTATTATTGGCGGTTATTATTTTAGTTTTGCTGGTTGCATTGGCTCCATCGAAAAAAATATCTCTTTTGTCAAACATGGAAAGGAAAAAATCGCGAGAAGAATGTAGTCATCACAGCAGTCACAATCATCAAGACTTGCGAACAACTGCGACACTACTTCAGCGATTTCCAATGAAGGAAAAGTTAAGATATCGCTGAAAGTTTTAACAACCGTGATTCTACACAAGACGTTATCGCTGAAGCTGGAGAACGTTTTTTTCATTGCAATCTACGGTGCACGTTCTACAGACAATTCTTTGAATAAACATCGTTATCATTGTTTCACGAAATCTGTGACGAAAATAAAGCCCGACATTGCCTCACTACCACCAACAGAAGGAGCATCCAGGCAGCATTCTTTTCGAGTGTACAATCAAGTGCAAAAATGGCTGGTAAATGAATTACCCCCTGAATTATGGGGTTGGAAACGAGTCCAAGGATACTTCAGTCCGATTACAACAATGGACTCCATTGCACCCGAGGCTTTATTAAATCTGTTTTTTTTGTGCAAATGTACAACTGGCTGTGCAGGGTTGTGTGGGTGTAGAAAAGCAGGGATTGATTGTACAACGGTTTGCAATAATTGTCATGGAGACTGCTTCAATGGATCGAAAATAGTCGATGAAGAAAATGAAGACGGAGGCGAGGTCGATAACGCGAATGAAGAAAGGGCAGTGTCAACCAAAAGCTCGAGACGATCTTCCTATGCGGGGAACATTGATTTATCGGATTATGCTGATGTAGTCGATGGTAATAGCCCCAGTACCAGTCAGACTGCAAACAAGGACGCACTCAAACGTAATAATAAAGGGACTAAATAAAAAAATGTGGAAAATGAAAAAGTAATAACAATGATTGAATTTTACGTAACGAATATAAATTTCTGTTTGCAGAATTCCCACAGAGATTTATATGGACCGTTATGCGCCATTTAATTCATATTTTGCTGCTGAGGCCTACAGTGAGAGCGATTCCCCGATCTGCGTCAACTTTGTCGTCCATTCACACGGACAATATTAGTTTTATGAAAAAACTGAATTGAACCTTTTTTGTCGAGAATTGAATGTTATCAAATTTTGATCACTACAATTTTTTCGATAATGTTAATAAATAGTTACAGTCCAAAAACCATTAAAGTGCACCATTTTTCCAAGATGGCGGCGATTGCGGACCTTTAATTGGTCAGGACTTTTGGCAGGTTCAAGAGTAAGCCCTGATAAAGATTTTCGACAAATTTCAAAACTATCGGATTTATTATTTTTATTTTTACTTCGTTGCCTAAGCTATTTGGCTAAAAGTCTACTGCTTTGCCAAATGTCTCTGATAGATATAAGTCCTAGATTCGCAGTTTAATATTAACCAACGCTCTATTTTCAATGTGTTTCACGTCCGTCCGCGTTTTAACTGTACTACTGGAATACTATGTGCGTATTCTATCGATGGACGACTTCTGAAGTCTTTTCACTACTTCGATTCGCAATCACTGCGTTTAGTTCGTTCTTTCCGACTTATCGTCACTTTTGTGCAATAACTTCCTAAGCACAGGTAAATCAGGCTTATTATACGGCGTTCCGACCCTATCCGGTCCTTTAAAGTACTTGGATAATTACTTAGCACACTTGATGATCTACGGTTGTCTCATATACTGGCGAGATATTTAAATACTTTCCTGCGTGCACTGAGTATAGTTCTGATCATCCTATAGGGCTTTCACTAAGTCCTTGTCGGCTGAATATGTTTACGGTCAAAGTATAGTACTTTGCTAAGTTCCAATGACTAGTTACTTCTTGTCGTAGCACGACGGTATTCTGACGTTACGATCCTCTCCACACAGAGGTTCTCAGTTGACGGCGATACGATATAGCAAGACCCCTTCGCGGTCATTCGAAGACTGCTTACGATTCAGCACGACCTCTCCACAGAGGCTATCTGAAGACTGTATAATGTGAAACAGTACGATACCCTCCACTAGGGTTTGTAAGACCGAATATACTTTTTGAAACAGCGTCACGTCCTTCCCGGAATGACTAAAGACTGAATGGTTGTTGGCGAAACAGTACAACGCGCTCCCGCGCCGTTGGTAGACTGAATAATTTCCGTTGGACTTGCTGGCTATTTATTCAATTTTGCTAAAAATTGTCCATTTTCGTTTCTTCTCGCAACTAAATTTTAAACCATGCCTCGTACGCTTGTTGAAAATTTATATACGTATTCCTCATCATCTAAACGTCTCAAATTTACTTTAATTTTCGAAAACCGATCGTAGCAACTATTTTATAAAAATTAATATGTTCTCCTGTACTGTGTGGGTGTGAGTTTCTTTTTTCCCTCTCTCTGGGAGACTCGCTAGTCCCTCCGATAACTACGTCATGCTAAATTATCACTTTTATTCCGTACAGTTATTAGAGAATTTTACATTTCCACACATTCTAATTTTCAAAGTTATAATTATTGGCGTTCCCAAATTTCAAAAATTTTGCGTGGTTTCTGAAAAGAGGGTTATTTCACAACGATTACAAGCTCCGATCTTCAACAGCGTTGCCAATTAAGTGCTGAATAATCACTCTCCTGTAGATCCCCCTTTCTTCCTACGCGAGTGAAAACTGCCTTCGTTCGTTGCACCATAAGGCTTAATCCGCTCTGTACACGTACGCCATATGACACACACACGACTTGCCTGTCGTTAATTACATAGCGAGACTTATCGCTCATGAGTCACGCGTAGCTTTCTTCACCTGGCTACATCTCTGGCCTGTACGTGTGTTAGAGTCTTATGAATATTATTTCTTTCTTTACTTAAATGGACATGGGTTTAATCCTTGTACCAGCTTCATAAGGGTACACTATGTCTCTTCACTTGGAATCTTTCATACCATGCTTCAAATAGTATGCCAAAGTGCCTTCCGGCGACTAGTTGTCTCCTAAAACTTCTCATTCAAACGAAAGCAGGGCGCTATTTGTGAACATTTATTTTAGGGCAATACATTAATTCTCTCCATTTATTAAAACGGACATATCAGTGGATTTACATTTTTTTCGCCGGTACAGTACCCTCGATTATCCGGCACAATGACCGGGGTGAATGGCATGCATAGTCCAAAGGCAAGTCTTGATTGTAAGGAGATTGCCTTCTATTATTTCTTTTAAGTAAACAGTTCCTTATAAAGTAGGCTATAATGCATTTATTATGAATACTTACCCACAATATACCTAGTGCTTTCTGTAATAGTTCTCTGGTAGCTTACCTCGAGACGTACTTGGCGTGCGGCAATAATGTCATCATATTCAAACCCTCATTGACCCATAATAATCTAGACACTGAAGAGCCATATTACTGAATGACAACTTGTTAACAGCTGTTGACCAGTCAAGCGAATCCGTTAATGGCCTGCAGACAGCAATTAAATTCCAGCAACCTCGAAACAAGCCTGTGGCCACATCCATATGAAACTAACACATCGCTATTACAAAACAAGTCTGCACAACAAAGAAGGAAGTCGTGTACATGTCACAAAAAACGCACTAAATATAACTATCCTCCACCGGGACTACACAGCAAAAAATAAGTGCGAAAAATACTGGGACTACACTTCAAAATATGTACAAATAAAAATCAAAAGTATTCAATTTACAGTACAGTCATAATAACAGATATTGTTGTAATGTATGCTGTATCCTCAATAAGTTTTAATTAGGCAATAACGCGCAAGGGTAATCCACAAACCAGATAATCGAGAGTATATTGTTCATCACAAAGAAAATTTGCTAACGCCTAATTACATGAATGTGACTGATGGCCACTATAGATTATGAACCCTAAAACTGACTCGTACGCTGAATACCAAATCAAATATATTACATGAATTTGGCTACCGGTCGAACTGTATTACAATATGAGTTTTCAATTTACCCAAACCCGTTTAGTGAATTCTACTTCACATGAAAGCGCACAAGTTGTTCTGACTAACAGGCGAGAATTCTGTTGGAAATGCCCTGCACACTGATAGTGATTGACAAGAAATATGCCATTTGCCTGTTGCCAATAAATTTGGAATCTCGTTGCATGTGTACCATCTCGCGAGGATTTTCTGAGCCCCAGATGCGCACATTATTAGTCTTAATATGTCCACTAAGGTGAAAGGTTGATTCATCTCTGAAGACAACACGATCCATAAAATCATCATCGTCATGAGACAACATGTCGTTTGCGAAGTTGGCACGTAATCCGTGGTCTGTCGGCTTTAGAGCCTGTAATAACTGTAACCGGTAAGAACGTAGCAGTAAGCGTTTTCTTAGAACTTTCCAAACAGTCGACACAGGAACTTGTAATGCACGACTAGCCTTCCGGACTGATTTCTTTGGACTACGAGTGAACGACTCTTTCACTCGCTCAACAGTCTCTTCACTAACTCTTGGTCGTCCTGTGCTCTTCCCTTTACAAAGGCAGCCAGTATCTTCAAACTGATGATACCATCTACGAATGTTATTATCACTAGGAGGATCACAACCGAACTTAATGCGGAGCGCACGTTGCACAATAACTACAGATTCGGTCTTTGCAAACTGCAAAACACAGAAGGCTTTCTGTTCACTAGTCGCCATCTTTGCTACTGCCGCTGTCTAGCAGAAACATTGCACGCACATGCCCACTGGTGCCAAATAACAAAACTGTTTGAGGTGCTTTTTCATTTGACATATCATTTATAACGGTAAGTTTAATGTAATAAATATTATAAAGAGTTAAAACCCCGATATTAATTTAATTTACAAACACCCTGTATTAAGATACTCTGTTTCGGAACCCTGTTTTGAATGTAGTAGTCATGCATCCAGGATACACACGTGTCTCATTAAACCAATCTTTCGAGCAAATTCTATTCCAACATATATCACTTAAACGTAGCCTTTATCTGGTAAGAATGAAGATATGTTTCAACAAGGATACATGCGAGCTATGGTATAACATTCCTACTATGAATTAAGATGCGCTTCATGAATATCCCGCTTTCTAACAAACATTTCTCAGCTTGTATTTCGTGAATTTTCTTTTGTCCGCAATAACACAATGTTTGTAATTAAAGCACATCTTACATAACATGAATATAACTTCTGGCCACTATCAATTAAAGTGTGCTTCTCGATATCTCCCCTCGTACTTTTCACCTCGTGTACCACTTGAATGTGGCTTTGCCACAACGAAGAACAAGTGATTCTTCTGAGCCTCCCAATCAATGAATTATAATCCGTACATACTATATGACTACTGCTTTTGGCAAGTATGAATTAACACATGTGTCGTTTTACACCAATAAAGCAATAACAGCTCCACATGTACTCTTTGAATACGCCTTGTGGTAACTAAGTAACAAGCGATTCTTAACAGAAACTTGGGAATATATGTTGCTGCGTACGTAATACATAGGTTTGGCATACATTTTTCTTCAGTAAGTTTCCTCAGCATAATATGTGTAGATGCAGTCATTGGCCCAAATGAATAAACATGAGTCTAATATTTTGTTTTGGTATTATCATTTCCTCCACATGAGTTTTTCCAAAGATCCATTCCTAGTTAGGATTCCGCAAATGCAGAATGAATTTGGCTTCAGGCCATATGAACTAGCATGTGACTTCAAAGATTATATCCCAACAAATATTGCTTCACATTAACAACATAAGGCACATTTGGCCACTAATAATCAGCATATTTCTATCCTAAGAACTTCGCAGAGTAAAGTTTGGTCTGGATGTACTAAATGGTTATTGTTTCAGCCCACTATGAAATTGGAGGTGTCTGATCAAAGACTCTTACCCATAAACGTAGCTCCATATGTACTGCATGAAAAGGGCTGTATGCTGCTATGAATAAGCATGCGTGACTCAAAATATAGTTCAATTGCATAGTTTTCTTCACTTGTGCTACGCAAATGCGCATTTTCTAACTCCCTATGAGAAATTTTACTAGCCTATCTCCACATGTTCCGTAAGAATCCGCAATTTACCTTTATGCATCAGCACATTTGTTTCCAATTCATCCTTTTGTGTAAAGATTGCTGCGCAAGTACTACATGTGGTTTGAAAGTATAGTTCTTTCCGCATGTACTACTAGATTGTGGTTTGTCACCACTATGACCAAGCGCTTGCTTCTTCAAATTTCCATTCCGTCTAAAGTTTCCTCCGCACGTACGACATGCATATTGCATTACTCTACTATGAATGAGCATGTTTATCCTTAAATTTCTGTTCCAAGTTGATTTCTTTCCGGATGTAGTACATGAATATGGTTTGATACCACTATGAATGACCATGTATGTCTTCAAACTGAAATTCTCAGCAAAGTTTGATCAGCATATGCTTCATGAATATGGCATTCCAGCAATAATGAGCATGCAAGTCTTCAAACTTCCCTTCTCAGTAATGTTTGCTCCGCAGGTACTACACGAATAAAGCATATCACCACTATGAATGAGCAAGTGTCTCTTTAAATCCTTTTTCAGAGTAAGACTTACTCCGCATACGAAGGAGCATGTGCGTCTTCAAACTTCCCTTCTCAATAAGTTTCATTCACATGTGCTACATGAATATGACATTAAATCCCCTATGTGGGGGTTACAGTGGTTATATTTAGGGGAATATTAATAGCGATTACTTTTAGTAGACTAATAATACTACACCTTCACTATAACGGCACGTCATCTTAGATCCTTTATTACAATGCAAGGAGCACCAAGGTACAAAATATTACACTTTCATGACGTCACGGCCATCAAGGAACATACATAGTGTCATAGAATACTATAGTTCTCCACATTCTCCCCACCCTGGTCAACCTCCAGGGGGATGACCAGCTGTACGGGGCGTGTGATTTAGTGTCCGTTGGGTCCTCGTTAAGCAGCGCTTTACCGTGCCCACCATCCCCTCCCAACCAAGCCGCCCGTAGCGCGATGAACTTCCAGTGGATGCAGTATGTGGGGAAGTAGTGGGCAGTTTTGTGGGCGTCCATACCGAAGCTGACCTCCTAAAGGGATGAGTGGGGCCATGCCACCATGTGTCTGTCGATGCCAGTTCCAAGACTTGAAGACCTCGGGACAGGTTGTCTGCTGGGTTGTCATTTCCCGGACATTGCCTCAACTGGGAGGGTGAAGTTGAGGCGACGATTTCGGTAACGCGGTTACATACGAAGGTCTTCCAGCGATAAGGTTCATTGCGTATCCAGCCAAGGTTGATGGTGGAATCCGAACATAATGTTGCCTTTGTAATGTCGCTACTCGTGGCCTGGCAGAAGTAATGCAAAAGTCTTGCCCCTACTACAATTGCAAGCAATTCTAGACTAGGAACTGTGACCCTTTTCATTTGTGCTAGTCTGGCTTTGCTGCAAACCAGTTCTACTGTTGTTTTTACTTCTGACTGGGTGCGTAAATATATGACTGCACCATACGCCCTTTCAGGAGCGTCGCAGAAGACATGAAGTGTGGAGACTTCAAATTGGGGGTTTAAGGCTTCTACCCAGCGTGAAATGCGTAGGTTTGACAGGTATGTTTGATTTGAGCACCATAATGACCACTTTTCACCGATATCAGGGGGGAGTGTCTCTTTCCAACCGATACCTCGGCACCAGGTCTCCTGAAGAAGTAGCTTCCCGAGTATTGTTATTGGTGAGTAGAGATCGAGTGGATCGTACAATCTGGAGGTTATTTGAAGTAGGTTTCGCTTAGTAGCATGTTGCTCCGAAAGAGTTTTCAGGATATCATTGGACGAAGTAGAAAATAAATCCCACTTGGTATTTCATTCAATTATCAAGACCTGTGCATTTATCTGTGGTGTTAAACCTTGTGTTTTCCAATTTTATTGAAGTAATGCCGAGTTGGTGACCCACTCCGACATGGGGAGCTTGATGATTACCATGAGTGCTGTAAGCTCTGTGTAAATTGTGAAGAGCTCTGATTCTTCCGTGAGTGAAGTAACAAAGTCATCCATGCACGTGCATTTATCTACATGCACGGCTGCGGAAGGAAATGAGTGTATGTGTGTTGTGGATAATTCTCTGAGGGTTGCAGATAACAGGAATGGGCTGCATGAAAGACCAAATTGCAATCTGGTATACCGGTAAGTGAGAACGTCGATCGAAGTTTGATGCTGGCCATCATCGGTTGATACCACACGGAACCATAAGAACATGGTTAAATCTCTGTCAACCGGGTCCAAAGACAGTTGTAGAAATGCCTGCCTGACATCACCGAGGATGGCATGTTTGAATAATCTGAATCTATGTAGTATAGCCATAATTTCTGGTGCGATATTAGGTCCAGTTTCTACGATATCATTCAGTGATGGGGATCCAAATGCATGAGATGATGCGTCAAACACAATTCGCCATTTCTCAAGTCCTTGTTTCCCCTTCTTGACGGCGTGGTGAGGCTGATAAAAGGATGACAATTGTTGAGTATTTGTGTCGACAATTTCTACCTGTCCTTGGATGATATAGTTTAACATCTGTTGATGGTACAAAACTTTATACTCATAATTTTTCTCAAATGCACGAGTTAGAGTCTGCAAGTGCCTTTCAGCACTTGCGCGATTGTTATTCAGAGGTGAATGATCTTTCTTTGGCAGTGAAACTACTCTTCTGCCGTGTTCAATATTAAATGCGTCGTTAAACTGTTGGAAGATTTTGGAGTTTTTAGTTCTGAGGGACTGCACCTTTGATTCAGTATACCCATGCTTTCTAGATCCCAAAACCGGCGGACTTGGTTATCGTGTATGGGATATTCTTCTGTAAGCTATACTTTGTTTACGTATACATTGTTGATAGTAATTACTGATCGGCTTCCGCTGAGTATCAATTCTAAGATCGAGGGGAGTAGAACAAATGAAGGGGAAATGCGCATGGGTGGAGTATCCTTCATCAACTTCCAGTAGTGGTCAGCACCTAGTAGTATTTCTATCGGCAGGTTCGCTGAATCATCTCTCGGATCTGCCAACGGCACCTTACGTGTACACGCTAATGAAGAAATGTCCTGTGGTGTTGTTGGATGGGCGGAGTACGTATTGTTGCTCTCGAGTGCATTGATTACTGTGGTTGACTTGTTGTAAAGTCCCTACATCTTGAAACGTGCCAATCGACGTTTCCCAGGAGTTGCTTCAACCGATTCAAAAGCAGTGATGGTAACGGTTCATCAGCTACGATTTCCAGCTTGAGCGAATTGACGAGCGATGTGCAGATAAAGCTCGATTGACTGCCTGCGTCTAAGATGCAACGTGTCATCTTGCTCAGTCCTGTCGGTCCGATAATCGCACCCTAGCTGTCTGTAGGAGCGTGGAATCCTGCAATTGTGTGTCGATTTGGTGGACTGTTGTCATTGTTGAGTCATGAACAGAACATGCACATAACGAGTGATGATATGATCCTTTGCACTTTGAGCATGTGACCTTTCCACGTTTTGTGCAGTTCCTAACTGAATGGCCGCGATTGAGACAAAGGAAACATCTTGATGAGGGCTTCAGTTTCTCAATCATGGCCTGCAAGTCAGTGAACTGCTTGCATTCTTGAGCCCAGTGCCCCCTTTTCTCGCAGAATTGGCAGAATTGTGAAGGTATATTATTAGTTATCCTTGCAGTCCGTTTTGACTTCATTTTTACGTGTAACGTTGCAGCCGTAGCAGGGAAATTATGTGGTTGAGTGAAATCTCCCCTAATTTTTTGAGTCACCATCGTGCCGTCTACCTCCTTGTTTATAAAATTTATCAGCTTCAATATGTCTCCTTCTGCAATATTTTGCAGTCTAACGTGAACGATCCATCTCCGGCAGATACCCGGCGGAAATGCTCGAAGAATTATGGAAGCTAAAATTCTCCCGTAAGCATTGGTATCTTCCCCTAATGATCGAAGTGCTTCAATACGCCTATCACATTCAATGAACGTACTGTTGAGTGTTTCGGGTGTGGCAAACTGAATTGGTTGTATTGTTTCCAAGTAATCCAAGTGCGCTTGAATAATTCTATTTCGATCCCCATAGCGTTGGTGGGGCATTCTCTTTCTGTCTTCGTAAGTGGCCGCTGTGACGGCGATATCTTGGACTGTTAGCTTTGGTTCTCCGTCTAAGATTACGTGTTTCTTGATAGTGGACAACGATGGGTTATCGTCAACACAAGATTTGAACTGCTCCCAGAAGCTGCTCCAACTTTCAATGTCTCCTGAAAAAATTCCAAATTTACTGTAGGCAATTTTACCGAGTGACTGAATGTAGTGTGTAGAGCCTGATGTGAAGATGGAGGTGGATTTATGGTGAGATTTGCCATGCCTGAAGAAATCTTCTTTTCAATGTGCTTAAGGCATGTAGGATGGCTAACATTGCTTTGTCAATGTAATCGTCACAAGATTTAACATCCTCGCAGTATTCCGTGTCAGTGAGGAGTTCGTGTAGTTCGTTATCCAAATCAATGAGTAATGTTAAACTCTCCTCCAAACGCCCGCGATGGAGCTCGTATTGTATAATATCAGTGTTTTCATTAAATACGTTTACAGAATTTATTAATCGTGTGACGTTTGCCCTCTCTCGTGTGCGTATCCTCTTAATATTGTTGAGTTTCAGAGCTATTTCTTCTGAACTCGTCATGATCAAGTATTCCTAAATGCCTTCCGTATCCATGTAGTCTAATGCGTGTTCAGTATTCCTGTTAAGTACGGTATTTTGTTAACAGATGGCGGTAGAGTAACTTACACGTGCGTGCGTTATTATATTGATGCTGTATTGTATGTGTGGCATAAAACTAGTATTCAGTGTTTATATCGTGCGTAACAAATTGTACCGTGCGCTATTCTCCTCCAAAATATAGTGAGTAACCATATAGCTTATTGCAACTTATCTGTACTGAACAGCGTCTCTTGAATCTTCTTCTAATTATTAATGGGGCAGAAATGTTCCCTCCCGTGTTTTCGGCACCAAATGCGGAGGTTACAGTGGTTATATTTGGGGGAATATGAACAGCGATTACTTTTAGTGGACTATCATTCACTATTACGGCACGCCACCTTCGATCCTTTAATAGAATGCAAGGAACACCAAGGTACAAGACATAACACTTACACCACCACGGCCATCATGGAACATTCATATAGTGCCGTCAGGGAATACTAGTTCCCCACACCCTATGAAGGAGAATATGTCACTTCAAATCACCATGCTTTCTGCATGTGCTACATGAATACGGCATTAGACCACTATGATCATGCTAGTGTCTTCAAACTTTTCCGTCAAGTTTGCTCCGCATGTGCTACATGTATATGGCGTTACACTGCTAGTTGATTATGGCTTTACACTTCCGTGTTTGAGCATGTGCGTCTTCAAACTTCCCCTCTGAGTGAAGTTTGGTCCGCATATGGTACAAGAATACGGCATAGAACCACTATGAATGCCCTAGTGTCTCTTCGAAACTTCATTCGTTGTAAAAATTTTCAACATGTTGTACAGGAATCTGGCCTTACACCAGTACGAATCTGCGTGTGTGACTTCAGAATACCTGTAACAGTAAAGTTTACTCCGCATGTGCTACATGAATACGGTATTACACCACTATGATAAAGCATGTGTCCGTTCAATCATCTCTCAGTAAAATTTGCTCGACATATGGCTAAAGAATATGGTTTACACGACTATGAATGTGCATGTGTCTCTTCAAATTAAACTTCTCAGTAAAATTTGCTCCGCATGTGCTACATGGATGAGGCTTTGACTCCACTATGAGTGAGCATGTGTCTCTTCAAAGCATTATTCAGAGTAAGGTTCATTCGGCATTGCTACAAGAGTAAGGCCTTATATTACTATGAATAAGCATGTGTGTCTTCAAATTTCCAATTTGTGAGAAGTTTTTACCGCATGTGCTACATGTATATGGCTTTACAACCCTATGGATGAGCATGTGCCTCTTTAAACTTCCCTTCTCGGTGAAGTTTGATCCACATGTTATACAGGAATAAGGCCTTATACCACTATGAATGAGCATGTGTGTCCTCAAATTTCCCTTCTGAATGAAGTTGGATCCGCATTCGAAACAAGTATATGGCTTTTCACCACCATGAATAGGCATGTGTCTCCTCAAACTTCCTTTGTCAGTAAAGTTTCCTCCGCATGTGCTACAGGAATGGGGCCTTACATCAGTATGAATAAACATGTGCTTCTTCAAACTTCCTTTCAGTATGAAGTTAGCTCCACATGTGCTGCATGAAAAGGGCCTTATACCAGTATGAATCAGCGTGTGTGTCTTCAAAGTTCCCTTCATAGTAAAGTTTGCTCCGCATGTGCTACATGAATACGGCTTTACACCACTATGGATGAGCATGTGTCTCTTCAAACTTCCCTTCTCAGTAAAGTTTTCTCCGCATGTGCAACAGGAATGTGGCCTTTCACCAGTATGTATAAGCTTGTGTCTCTTCAAATTTCCTTTGAAGGTAAAATTAGCTCCACATGTACTACATGAATACGGCTTTGGACCGTTATCAGTTGAGTTTTGTTTCCTCATGAAGGTGCAGGCTGGCACGTTCCTGTTACCATATTGAGAATGTGGGGCTCCAAGGATATAATTTGTAAGGGTGTTCTCCGATCTGTGGAACATAGTGCTGGCAATAAAATATATCCACTAAAGCAAGTAGGTAATTAGCCAGTGACGTTATAATATAAAAAGTCACATCGGACGTACAATTACTCATAAGCAGGTCGTGTAAAGTAATAAATGGTGGAACTTCCGTATGAGTCAATGGTTAAGATGAAGTAATTCTAAATTTCAACACCACGCGCCTCGCTGAGCGTATGGTCCTAACGGATGCCGGCTGCCAAGCAGTGATGCATTACCGTTCGCAAATTATACTTACAATACAAGTGCGTTTTAACTGCAAAATTAAATCAAGACCCTTCTGAGAGTTACCTTGGACTTAAACGAGGTTTAAGCTGTGACGATCATCCTACTTCTTCTGACTTCTTTCGCCTCCATTTGCTTCAGTCTATATACTGTACATAGGCCTACCAGTGAAAGAGGTCCTTTCTTCACAAGCTAATTATGAGGACGTTATTGACAATTAGCTTTCTTCTCTTAATGAATACGGTCAATGGCGAGAAATGAAATACATACGAGCAGAGAGGTGAAGGATAACAATTGTCAGCAAATTAAAGAAACTATTACACTGATTGAAATTGAACCCTTTAATCCTGTCAGTTAATGATAAGAGTTCTGGGAGAGCAGGCGATAACGTTGTATATTATTTGAGTGGTTACCTGATTCACACAGCAGCAACGAAGATTGAGATATGTACTGCCTGCATTTGGTCATTGGAAAGTGATTTCGAAACATTTAATGCTGTTAGTGATGTATGTTTCCTCACCATGCTGAGAGACTTTGGCGGAAGTGAATCTATATTTCTCAAATACCCGTCTTTATCTTTATTTCACGTGATGAAAAAAAAATGATCGTGTGACCTCCTGAGAGGCCGAGTGCCCGTGGGCAACCCGCGCGTCGTAATGAGGATGAGGTTATGATGAAGACGGCAAATACACCCAGTCCCCGAGTCACGGGAATTTACCCCAAGAGTTTAAAATCCCTAATGGCCCGGCCAGGAATCGAACTCGGGACACGGTGGACCAAAGCCTAGCGCGGTAACCATTTAGCCACAGAGCCGGACATTTCACGTGATGAAACGTGTAATGAAACGTGTAGATGCAGTAGTGGAGGCGAAGTTGGAGCAAGAAGGCGCGTTGTGGGGCAATATCTTTTCAGATTGTGTGCATATGATCTGTGAACTTCCTGAGTCCCGAAATGTGTGCTGCTCTGAGGATCAAAATAATAACCCCTGGCACTACAGCCCTTGAAGAGCCTAGGCCTACCAAGCGACCGCTGCCCAGCCATTTGGCCTGCAGATATTGGGGTGACGCGTGGTCAGCGCTTCGGGTCCCCTCGGCCGTTAATCTTGGTTTTCTTGACCGGTGCGCTGTTTCACTGTCAGACAGCTACTCAATTGTCCTCACGAGGCTGAGTTCACCCCATTCCAGCCCTCACGTCAGTTTCTAAAATCCCTGACGGAGCCGGAAATCGAACCCGGGGCCTCCGGGTGAGAGGCAGGCGCGCTACTCCAACACCACAGGGCCGGCGCTGAGAGGATCATCTGTTACTATATTTCACTAGGATAGTGTTTCATTACTTTAAATGCTGGTTCATTTAACGGGCGAAAGAAATGTCCAGGAAACTGAGATCCAGATCGTCTTCAAAATCAGCGAAAAAAAAATAAAGATCTCTTCTGTTTTGAGGTAAGCTCTTTTCTTCTTAAAAATGAATCTTAGTGTGTTCTGGATAGTATTTTAAAATGTTCGTATTCCCTTGAAGATTTGTTGGTTATTCACAACTTGCTTAGTATTTAGTGCAATACTACTTTTAATAAACAACTAGCAACCCGCCCCGGCTTCGCCCGGGAACAGTTATGAATGGGCAAGGAATTCTTGTCAGACGTAATTTAAGAATGGCGAGGTGCACGAGATATAAATCCCCGTTCCGTACAAATTAAAAACGCTTATATTGGGCAATGTATCGAAGATAGAGATATGCACTCGGGGACTTTTTTGGAGAATTTTTCATGCTGAACAGTACTTACACTCATAGTATATTTATATTTTTAACGGTCTGCCCAGCATAAGCTTAAAAAGCGCACGGACGCAAGGTTCCTTTTCCGACCTTTTCAATGAAATCTGAAATCGTTACTGCTTGGTGCTTGACTCCCTTTGATCATAAATACATTATTTTCTTCAGAAATCTTCCTCGAGATTGCCTTTACAGAAAGGTGAAAGCCGCATCAAAATCCATCCATTGGTTCTCGAGATTACACGTGACATCCAGGAATCGGGGACTTTGTTTTATACTAAGAAGAGACGAGACAGACAGGCACGCAGAGGCCAAGTTACGCTAGTACCCCCTGGCGGTGGAAACGGTCAGCTACCGGAGTTCCTTCACTTGTTACTTTACGCGCCCTGTCATAAGTATACAATTACATTTTGTGACCATAATAATTTATAATTTTATTACGCAATTGTGGACATAGATTATAAATCCCAAATGTAAAGCATCAAATATTCATCGCTTGAAGATCGTAATTAGTCAACCAATGAAATTATTAATTTATTAAAATTGCGCACAATGTGCATTAGATTTGATTTCCATAATCTTACAATGATTTTTATCTCTTTCTGCCAAATTGGAAATGGTATTCACCACAACGAACATCACACAGTTCACACACACATACATGAATCAATAAGTTCATGAAGTCTCTTATTAATCCAGACCGCATGATGCAAACCATGACGTGCAAACCTGGCGACAACCATGACGTGCAAACCTGGCGACAACGTGACTCTACTCGTAAATAGTCCGAGTCAAGTGCCAATTCGTCGTCGCGTCAGTGCTGCCAAATTACCAACAAATGTCCGTTCATTTTGATCTCGTCTTCTTACAGTATCTTGGAAAGCGGTCGTCGATGACTGAAACATACTGTTTCTGATCTCTTGTATCAGATAGTCTTCAACAGTTAGTACATAATGTAACCATCTGTAGGGGCCAAGAATCGAACACATGGTGTCCTATGTAGCGAAAAAAAGAATATTTAGAGAACTCCAGTACAGTTACGAGCCAGCTAGATGGTCAGATGAGCTCATCTATGCGTGACGCTTGGGCGATAAGACTCGAAAATCTGAGTTACTGCACGCAACCCGTCCATGAGATCATCCAGCCTACGTGATCAGAGTTGCATACGTTTGATGGTGCAATATTACAAAGGAAAGTTCCATCGCTCTCACTACACATAATGAAGGGAACCACTCGGAAGTCCTGATTCAACGATAAATTGGCCAGATCGGAGAGAGGAGGGGCTAGAAATTGTGGTGTAATACCGGAATTTGCAAGAACGACACAAAAATCTTGAGTAATCTTATCGTAAATATTAATGATCCTGGAATTAATAATTTTAAGAAGTATAAAAATATGTAATATGTGAACAGAATAGAAACGATGGTTGTGCATTACGTAATGGTAGGTGGAGTTAGTGAGCGGCTCAAGGAGTGGGACAAAAAGTATTTACGCCTACGCACTACAGGAGCACCTTTTAATTTTATAAGTAATTTGCCACGATCGATTTTTGAAAATTTATGTATCATTCAAACGTTTAGATCGTGAGCAACAAGTAGATAATTTTTTCACAAAAGTACGACGTTTTGTTTAGAAGGAGAGGCAAAGCTAAAACATAAACCTAACTGACCGCCTTCGGGAACCCGGAAACTCATCCGAGCAAGACCCGTAGCAATCCCCACCTCACTATGAAATGGCACCCGCAAACTTAGGGGCTGAGTTTTCCGTGGAAAAGCCGAGTTCTCTTAAAAAAAAACAGAGTTTTCATTTTTGAAATATCATGGTTTTCCAAAATTTTGATTTTTATGAAAAATCACTTTCATAAGAGACATTCTGCTTTTAAAGAGTTAATATACCAGACGGGTGCGGTCTAGCCCAACCCGTACAGAATATACAGTAAAGGGGACACAAAAATGAGTTTAAGGTCTTATCTTTTGTACGCATGACCCAATGATGAGGCTGGAGTAGCCCACTAAATCTCAGAATATATTGTAATGAATACAGATAAGGAGAAGGTAGAAATGGCTACCTGGAATGAAGTAAAATGATTCCTGACAGTTATCAGAGATCTACGCGAGGAGCATTGGAGAATGATAAAGGAACTCTGGGAATTTGAGTTTAAAGACTCAAGAAAAGGGAAATTGATGAACAAGTAGAGGGTATTAATAAAGAAATTGACAATATAAAAAAAATTGTTGAAAGTATAAGGGATAAATGGTATAAGGTATCTAGCCAAGAGCTAGAAGAGTTATATGCTCAAGTTCCTAGTATTAAAAGAGCTATGAAAGAAACGAAACTGAAATTCTTGAAACGCCTGGTTCAAGAGGGAAAGGTAGAGGTAGTTACTTGGAAACAGGTGAGAGAGTTCAGTAATGAGATTGGGGAGAGAATGAAGAAACTTTGGGAAATCAGAAATAGATGGTGTAGTATTCAGTGGGAAACCAATTACGAGGAGCAGGATAGAATAAACTATATTCAGGTACAGAAGGCTCACATAAGGAAAGAGCACGATAACATGCATAAGTTCAGATTGAAAATATACCATGAAGTTGATATGAAAACGGTGCAGGAATTAGATGAATTGCGAAAGGTTCAATTCAAGGAATTCAAAAAATCGTTAGAGACTGTGGAAAATACGTATAAGAAATATACGCCGACACAGGACCTTAAGTCAAAAGAAACGGCGGTTACTCAATCCGAAGGTAACGTAGTGTGATGAGAGGAAAAGGAAATTATGGAGGTTAGGGAACCCGAAATATATCCTAACGTAGAGAAAGAAGTTAAAGAAGTCGAAGTCATGGTGACACCAATGGAAGTAGACAGGGTTGTTGAATCCCAGGTAGAGAGTGTCACAGATGCACAAACGGAAATGGTACTCCCAAGTAATGTAGAAGACCGTAATGGAAATGAACGTTACATAGAAGATCATTGTTATGCGAAAGGTGAGCATGAAGAGAAACCAGGCAAAATGCTCTTAGAAGAAGAAATGGATCGGGGAAATGAAATAGCAGATAGCTCTGTAGCATCCCAAAATCTAGTTATTCAGGAAGCCAGAGAAACTCTAGACGAAAGCCATGAGTCTGAGGAAAGCTTAACGGAAATAGAAGCTCAAAGTACGAAGGAAAGTACAGCGACGAACCAAATGGAAATGAGTAATCCGAAATCGTTCTACAGCTGGAAATTAAGGGAAAAGAAAATAAAGGAAGGAAATAAGAGAAGAACTCGCTTATGGAAGGCGATTAAAAGGAGAAGGACCCTCTACATAAAACGAAGAAGATACAGAGTTTGGAAAAGGAGAAATAAAACCTATACTGTGAGAGAGACACATATACCAGAGAATCCCAGATATGAGGAGAAGACAGATGAAGAGGAGGAATCACTGGCAGAAGAAAACCAGGAGAATGCTAACATTATAAGACGAATAGAACTCTACCAGAGAGCATTAAGAAGATGCCAAGGAAATGAGGACAAAACAATGCATTGTTTTAAAAGACTGTTCTATCTGCCAATTACTATCCAACACCTCGAACAAACAGGAATTGGCAAAACAGTAAATGAGATGAGGAAGCAGGAAGGAATAATTGGTGAAGCTGCGAGATCATTAGTCCATAAATGGAAAGAGATGGTAATAGGGAACTCCGGCGAAGAAGAATGTAGGAAGGAGGAAGAAGAAGAAAATTATATGAAAATAGAGACAGAGGAAAAAGAAGACGACGAAGAGAAATAAACTCATCACCTAGAAACGGAACTGGTAGGATACGAGAGTATAACTAATGAACACCATAATAAACTAACAGAAAGTCATTGAGAGGTGCATGGGGAACGAAAATGTCCTATTATATTGTTTGAACAAATTAAGACACTTGCCTATTACAGTCCAGCAACTGATAGAGACAAAGGTCGTAGAGATAATAGAAAGTATTCACGAGCAAGGAGGAGGCGTCAAGATCCGAGCCCAAGAATTATTAATCAAATGGGAATACATGATGATTGAAGATTTACAAGCAGGAGAAGTACACGAGATGGAAATAGGGGAAAATGAAAACATTTTGGATGAAAATGAAGAGGAAGACTTGGAAGAAGAGGAAGATGAGGAAGGAGAACAGGAGGAAATAAATACTGTCAGAGATGTCAAATACAGACATCAGGGATAGAAAAAGTAATCCCGGAGAAAATAAAAGCCCAACGCAATACGAAGAAATGGATGAGAAAGAATCGGGTCAGACCTGCCCGCAACCATCGTGAAGATGGAAGTTCGGAAGAAACGGAGAATAAATGTAAATATTAGAGTAGGGATAAATGGAAGAGAACAAGAAAGGACCAACGGGGTAGGCTTAGCTCGTACCCGTTGCGTCCTAAGAAAATGTAAATAACCCTTTATGTGTATTGTAAGAGAAGAAAGGAGACATACAGGCGGAAGGCCAGTCCAGAGATAATGAAAGAAACAAAACCTTGTCTGCCAAACAACTGGAAAGCGCGCCAGGGGTAGGGGACTAAGGAAATCATGAATGTGACCATAGAAATTTAAGACCCACTAAGTGAAGACGTCCAATAGGGAATAAATGAATGAAACCCGAACGAGACGACGCAAGCCGGTGAATGGGAAGTGGTTGTAGAGCCAGACGGAACTTAACCCAAGAAGGAAAGGAAAGAGTGAGAGTAAAGAACATGTGTTCGATAACGGAAAGCACAGAATGAAAACCAGAATGAAAAGTAAATGAATTTCCTCATAAATTCGTAAATTTATTTAAACAAAGGAAGGACCATTTGTATTCATCTGTAGGGGACAAGAATCGAACACATGGTATCTTATGTAGCGAAATATAGAATATTTAGAGGACTCCAGTACTGTTACGAGCCAGTTACGGGTAGATGGTCAGATGAGCTCATCTATGCGTGACGCTTGGGCGATAAGACTCGTAAATCTGAGTTACTGCACTCAACCCATGCATGAGATCATCCAGCCTACGTGATCAGAGTTGCATACGTTTGATGGTGCAATATTACAGAGGAAAGCTCAATCGCTCTCACTACACATAGACAGGGGAACCACTCGGAAGTCCTGACTCAACGATAAATTGGCAACATCGGTGAGAGGAGGGGCTAGAAATTGTGGTGTAATACCGGAATTGGCAAGAACGACGCAAAAATCTTGAGTAATCTCATCGGAAATATTAATGATCCTGGAATTAAGAATTTTAAGATGTATAAAAATCTGTAATATGTGAACAGAATAGAAACGCTGATTGTGCATTACGTAATGGTAGGTGGAGTTAGTGAGCGGCTCAAGGAGTGGGACAAAAAGTATTTACGCCTACACACTACAGGAACACCTTTTAATTTTTATAAGTAATTTGCCACGATCGATTTTTGAAAATTTATGTATCATTCAAACGTTTAGATCGTGAGCAACAAGTAGATAATTTTTTCACAAAAGTACGACGTTTTGTTTAGAAGATATTTTTTGAGAAGGAGCGAAACTAGACTATCTTTATCGGAATCAAATAAATATGCAGCTAAACCGAGGGTAATCATCCAGTCTTTGGTGAGCGCTGATGCACGTCACGCTGGATCAACCAATATTATTCAGTCTACCATCGACACCGGAGAGCGTCGTGCTGTTTAAAATCTTTCAGTCTGAGTGTTCCTCTGAGGAGGAAACGCTGAATCGCAAACGATATTCAGTCTTGAGTGACCGCGGGGTGCGGATCGTACTGTTTCACCACACCATTCAGTGGACAGCGGACCTCTGGGAGAGGCCGTGTTGTCAAGTATTCAAAACTCAGTCTATGTATACGCCAAGAGGTCGTTATACTGTTCGATAGTACCAAGTATTCGTGAACACCAAGGGTGTTATACTGTTTTAATCACTGCGTTCAAAGAACAAGTAAGTCATTACGTAAATTTCGTTCATTTTAACTTGCCCGTGCATGGGAGGTTTAGGATACATGTGACAGTCCACGGAACATTAGTTCTAAACAGTTCAAATTAGCAGTAGCAGCAACTGCTTGAAACTAGTTAAGTTTCAGAACATTTAAAGCGATAGAATCCTAGTAAGGAGTTCTAGCGAAGAACATTGTAAATGTGAAAGTAGAGTGGAGAACCACATAAAGCGGAGTGCCAGTTAGAATCTAGACTGCGACTCTAAACAAACGTTAATTAATCAAGAAACACGGCCGAGTACATTAGTGTTGCCGCACCGAGAAATATCGCGCCCGGACAGGAAGTCAGTGCAGATAAGATAACCAGGTATAGACAGTGCAGATAGGACTTGCAGAGGTGAACGGGGAACCACGGGTACCGTCAGAGACTTTCAATCATTCAAGCAGATGTAAGGATCAGCTGAAATAGTATGCCGATACCTGCATTTCAAGGATAGGAGGATTGGAGAACGTGTAACACGAGTGGATTAGGGAATATAATCACATTGTGTGTGAAAAGGCATTATGCCATGCCAAAAGTGAAAATTTTTGTATGTAAATAGTTTTCAAGTGTTACAAATATTTTTTAGTGTTTTATATTTTTTTTTGTGATTGAGTGCTAAATGAAATCATGAGTTTATTTCCTCAAGCAGAGGTTACCAGTGTATGTAAAATGTATAAAATTAAGGAAGGATCAGTGTGTATAACGTGTTTTATGATGCGTGCAATGAAGGCTTAAGCCCAAATATGTGGGTGGAAAAGTCGATTCATTGGGATCCCGAGGCAAGCAGCTCTGGAAGTCATGCAAGTAACATATTTTGATTATGTGTTGTTTCTTGGGAAAATTCATGCAACAAAAATAAGGAGAAAGTATTCTCATGTAAAACAGGGATATGTGAAAGACAGTGTGTTTGATGAAATATACGGGATTCTGAACGATAGCTTAGTTATGAAATTAACCAGATAATACTCAGTGGAGTTGTATTTGTTTTGAATAACATTAAATGTAAATGTCAAATACTATAAAAGCAAGAATATAAGGTAAAAACTTCATGAATGTATTAATTGTTAAATTAATATTCAGTAATAATGAAATATGGAAGCCGTTAGGTTCCTTGAATAAATAATAAATGATTGTTGAACTATCATGTTCTAGTTAAAGATACACCAAGGATTCATTAATTGTCAGTGCAAGGCACATTATGAAGGCAAATTTGTTGAGACGGAGATTAAAAAGACAGAGGAGAAATATCTTACTCGAAAGGCATCATGTAAATAATCATTGTAACTAACGCTGGTATAGCATATATAAAATATTCACGCTAGTATTGCTGTGATCTTATGCTAGGACGAAATTAATTGAGGGGTGTAAATGCGCGCGGTAATGTATTTACTTGATGCAAATTTGGAAAGGGTGCTAAATTTATATTGTGTTACGCGCAGGGGACCGTGCTGTATGCCGCCCGGAAGTCGCTAGGTATTAAATGCCCTCGCTCTTTCATTAGGTCCTAAGTCCTCCAAAAATGGAATTGCCTAGGAGGCCGGCCAGATATGAACTCAGGTTCAGTTACTTCGAAAGCCCCTTTATTATTGATTGTATTTATCTCATACCAGCCAACGTGGATACTTCGCAATTATTGTTCTCATCTGAGCCAATATGAGCGGATGATATAACCGCATAATTTAAGTTGAAAGAAACTATTGTGTTGCTTTTCGAGTCTAAGGAAGGAATATACTTGTAGCCAGTCGGCATTGTAAGAGAATCCCGTCAGAGTTGAGGAGACCGCACGGCTCCCCTCATAAATAAACTTGAGTGCCTTGACAAGGGAGAAGGGTCACTTCTAATGATTGTGGTAGGTCAGGAATAACCCCATGTGTTTATGCGGTCTGCAGAGGTGTATAAACATTTGAGATGATCCGGTAATTAGTGCCGAGATCCATTTATATTAACTATTCTTGCCAAGTATCGTTCAGGACCGTACCAATAATGATTTAATCGTTATGGAAATTATAGTAAAAATCCCTTTTGTTTGATAAAAAACATTAATATTGTTCCCGAGTTATGGAAACCCTAAGACAACCTGGGGAGTTTGTCTTAATTTGATATAGTCCGTAGTTTCCAAAACTCCAGGGGTGTATGAATTCTTCCCAGGCAATGCAAAAGTAGTAGAATTGTAGAGAGAGAGAGATGATAACTTATACTCATGTGGACCAAAGGAAATGGTAATTCTTATTTTCATTATAAATAATTAGCACAGTAAGGCAATACTCCAAAAAGAGAGTGAGAGTTTTTTGACAATGTACAATTGGTAAATGTGACCACCGAGCCATGAGGAGCTCGTAAGTGCAGTTTAAGGGAAGTGCTATATGGAAGTGAATGTCATTTGAATTTTGTCAGGTTCAATAGAACATTTAACTATTGAATTTTAAGGGTAATTTCTAAAAATTCCTTGCTCAATAAGGGGCAAGTGTGAAATATAACGTTGTAAATTTTGATGTTTTGTAGCGCCTAATTTGAATTATATTAAATAGCTTTTATATTTTTATTTTGATGTTCATTCTAATAGTTATCCTTATGTTTTGACCCAAGATACGTGAATCGAAGAGTGGGAGAATGTACCATGCCCCGAAAAACCAATGAGCTAGCGGACTATGATCACCTCTTTTTTGCTTGCAAGGGCACAATATATGTGTCTCGATGGAGTGAATGAAGCCTTTAAATTCTCTAGAGGTTCTATTTTCACTTGTAATTGATCCCATTTAAGTTCCATTCCTCAAGTCAAAACCGGTATTATTTCCATTAGATTGAGTTCCATTGATGTAGTCAGGGATAGTTTTCCGGGTTTTGGAATGTCTTTCATAGCTCTAATCACTGCTATAATTTCGTCTCTAACAAGAAAAGAGAAGGTGGCTCTCGCAGTTTAAAGGCAAATGCCCAGATATTTGAACTGATTCCTTATGGCTAATTTGTTTTGCTCCTAGAACAATTGGTCTTGTGATGCATTTCTTCCTCCCTTCCGGAACGTCATTTGGTATGTGATTTTAGTTATGATTGTAAACTTTATTTTCCATTGCCAATTCCGAGAGTCTATCGATCGCATCTTCGACGTCATTCAGGATTAATCCTCCTATGACAATGTCATCAATATACAAAAATACAACGATCTTCCAATCCATCCCATGAGTGACTCTTGTCACATTGGCTGTTACGATACTGCAATATACAAGACTAATGTGGTCACCCTGTAGTACACTGTTCATTTGGGTCATGACACTGGATGTTGTAATGCCATCATCTATGACCTTTCGTGCCAGATAGTATGTTCCAGATGATCATGGCAAGATAGATTTCCCGTCCTATAAAGTGCTCTTATTTCATGATAAGTACTTCCCACTCCAGTAAGTCGAAAGCCTTATTAAAGTCTACGAGAACTGCGATGAAGTTTCCCTAATCATTTATTAAGACATCATCTATGTCAGTCAATACATTCCTTACTGCATGGAGAATTGATCTTCCCCTTCTAAAGCCAAACTGAACGTCCGGAATAGAGGTATCAATCAAGTCGGTCAATCTCGCACATAGGATTTTAGTGAACAATTTGGTACCGTTGTTCTCTAGTGCGATACCTCGATAGGAGTTGGGATCTTCTGTGTTACCTTTCCTTTCTTAGAGAATATTAACTTTGGGGTACCTCAAGCACTGCGGCATATTTCGTTTTTTTAAGCATTTGTTGACAATGAATTATTTAATCTCATACAATTTGTCTCAGTGTTAGGGAATAACACCGATTACAATTTGGGTTCAATCGTGTTGACCGACAGAATAGCACTTAATTTCGCTACGTAAGATGACGCAGAGATCTAACTAGTGTAAAGTTAATTAGTGTAGCTTTCAGCAGTACCATTACTATGCACCTTTTCCTCAAATATGAGGAACCGAGCGCATTTCTACTCTTCAATGATGAAGTATCATGCAGTCTGAATACATATTATACAGACAATACTGCTTTACATGTCGGAGATCTAGGAGAATCAGTTCTTATGGATAACGTGATACTCCTTCTCCTGTACGAAAAATATTATTGCGCATGGGGCAAGGATAATAACATTCACATACGGCTGTTATTTCCTGAGGGTAAATATGTTTTTCATCGTCTAGAAAAAATGTATGGTAATTGGCTGCTGCTTTATATCTCAAGAACGAGCATTCAATATTATTTTCTATCACTCATTACAGTGGAATGTTTCATTGATATTCTTTTCCTGTAACGAGTACACAAGAAATTTACGTTGAAAAAAAAAAAAGGCTGTAAGAGAACATCACGATTAATTCATTGAAACGGGCAACTGAATACCAAGTAACTAGCAATGTGTCCGCACATTCAAGTGACACAAATTACTTCACATGTATTCACTATAGAATGAACATTCTGGCTAGTTGGAATATACAGGCCACATTACTTCCTAAGGGTTATTATACTTCACTGTTGAAAACAAAACGGATGAATGGATAGCAGTTTTTAGGGCTACAGTGATTGTGTGCATATGATTGATTACTTGAACTGAGCGTTCCACTTTCTGGTTGGCACCTTTTCTTTTAAATGTTTACTTTTCTCAACACAACGACTTAATGCCCTTTCTCCGAAGTAGTATTACAAATTTTCGACCTGAATTTCAATCCACCAAGTTCATACTGTTCGCATTTGGGAATAATTAATTTGTTAATTTTTCAAGTTGTGTGAAAATGTCATAGTCATATACAAACTTATTTTTCATAACCTCTGGTCGCCACGTGTACGTGACATTTCGTTTTGTAAAACGCTTTCATGTTTAAACAAATATGTTGTAAATTTATTTACTTACTTGTTAGTTCATAAGCCTAGTTCGCTTCTCAGAAAATTCTCCTAGTGTTTTAGACACGTTCTACGTTCGTCTTGTGCGCTTGAACCCTCGTGGTCAACTGATCACCATTTGCTACTCGCTCATTGGCCAGCCACCACGCAGCTGCTACGCGTCAGCCAATCACCGCTCGTCTTCACCAGACGAGGCCCGTCTTCTCCAACCGCTTGCCATGGACGCTTCTGGAACGTCGTCTGCCTAGCTATTGAAGCGGTCACTCAGGCTGACTGCTTTGTGCATTCTTCGACGGTCACCATGCTGTCCACCTGTCTTGCAAACCAGACTTAAACTTCAAATATTGTCTACGTATCACCGTAATTTCCGCATCAAGAAGTATTATTTAAACTTCGCCATTTCTTTCGACATTTTTCTTTGTGATCAAACCTCGATCACCAGCCACGTGTTTCTAAGACATGTTAGTGCTAACAAACCTTTCTAGATGTGAACTGTACATCTTCAAGGGCTACGGAAAACTATTCCTACACAATTTATCTACAAAGTGAATATATTATACCTAAGGCATCGTCTTCATATGGTTTATTATAAGTCTCTACTTTTTTGTGAAAGCTATTCCAAGTGACATAACTAATGTCATAATTACTGCTCAAGCAAGTGTTCTACGTGACACCGTTCGTTTCTTCGAGCTTTTGGGTTGCTAACCTCACTTCGTTATAAAGTTAAGTACTCTGTTAATTATACATAACCTGTGTTGTGAAAAGTGTAATTTACTGTTCTACTTTATATGTTACTTCTTTCTGAGGAAATATTCATACAAGCCTACTTCAGAAGTTTTCTCAATTTTAATATATCGGCTTGCTTTGTCATTTTCTTGAGGTATTACCTACCTACTAGCATTTGTCATTTTCTCAAGTATTACATACCTACTAGCATTCTGCTTTGAAAATTATGTCATAGCCATTTTCCATTTGGGATTAGTCTCATTATTTTTCGTGCATACCTGCGTCTGCCATCGCACTTTTTCTTGGAACATTTCATGGTTCACTTTCACGTAATAGGCCTACTTGCCTACCTGCTTCTGACATTTAAATTTCTTCGGAAGTATTACATGGCTAACTTACATGCAGCTCAGACATACCTGTGTCTGCCATTATATTTCAGTTGGAAATATTTTTGTTGCATCTTGGCAACTCCGTAATTATTTCTCTTTCATAAGGTGCTGCCCTGTCAGTCACTAGCCCCTTCTATAGGCTATGTCTTTTTCTATGTAACTGCCTTTTCAGTTTCCTTTCTTTTTTCATAGGGTACTGCAGGATTAAGCTCCTGTCAGCCATTAGCCCCCTTCATAGGCTATGTCACTATTCTTTTCTCTCTTTATACAAGCTACTTTTTGTATTAAAACACTTTTAGTGCCTAACCTAGCTCACAATTCAATGAATTACTTTTTCTTTGTCAGAAAAACAAAGTTGTACAAAACTGAATATTGTTATTTGTTATGCTAACGTATTTTCTGTTTATTGAAAGAAAATATACATATGTCTAGGCTACCTGCTCTCTCTTTCTTCTTTTCTTGTGTCCATGTTCCCATGTTCCTTAACGCTCAAACTTTGTTCTATTCTGAATTCACTCAGAATACGTCTGATAATGGACACCTTTAATTGGTCGACCCAATGGTTAGTGATAGTTCATCACACCACATACAATGTAAAAAGTATTTCTGAATTAATTTCCGGTGCCAAAGACATGGATATATCAGTTTCGGGCCTCTATTAACGTTTGTTCGTTATTAATGAGAGAAGAGTGCCTCATTAATTATTTTCATAAAGAAATGACGTTGCCTTTACAATAAAACATTGTCAGACATGCGTTTTACCTTGTGTCGTGGATTAAAGGATTGCCTAGTTCTAGTGATTTTGTTTCGATGTGCATTCGAATGATTGATATCTTGACCTGGTATACAGGTTTTTGTGGGGACGTGTTCGACTGGAGGTGTTCACATCCCGATGCTTGGATTTCAGCGTAATCTATTTTTGTTTGTTTATAGAGTTCTGTTTTCAAATGTATCCCCCGCGGTGGTAATGAGCGGTAATAACCATTTACTGAATGAGCCAAATCGTCAACAGTTCAGTAAGCCACAGGAGAGTTAGTGAGACGGGCGCAGCACATTCCTCCCTCAACTCCTTTATAAAATGCACCACTAGTAAGTTTCCAGTCTGCTGGTATTAGCAAGTGAGTGAATGTAAATTGTACAATGTACATTTTTATGTACGGCATGAATTTCCAAAGAGGCACGATCTTGGCATCCCCTGGCAGCGCGTTCCATAACCGCGCAGAGCGGCCGTAGAAACCTGTCAGGTAAGCATTGCTACGTGTGGTGTATTCCTTGGAATACACGGTAAGACAGAGTAAGCTTTTGCTGCTCTTTGCTTTATTTCATTACTTCCTTTTACGCGAACACCAACAGTGATCTCCTGGTTTTTCTTTGTTTATGCACTTTGCTTATATTACCTGTGAGTCTGTTCTAGATATATATCTTCCATGACCCACCTAGCGTCATCTAGCAGCGAATCTCTGAAGTTCCTCAATTTTTCAATGTTCAAGAGGACTTCCTTACCAATCTGGCCACCAGATCTCGTCGCTATCGCCAGCTATCATCTCTGTGATCAAGAGGACTTCGTCTACATTCCCATTCACCAGGCTCCGCTAGTCACGCCTGCTATCAACTCTTTGAAGACCATTTCATCAAGATACTTAATTTTTGTAAAGTTTTTCATTCTTATGTATATTCCTTTGTCCCCTACCCCCACTCTTTTTCCTTCCCTGGTCCCTCCACGCTTCGTTGAGCTGGCCTCACTTGTGCGTCTGAAGTCAAACCAGTCAGTTTGAGCCCAACTAAGGCCCGCATCCTCAACTCGAGAGGCAAACTTTTAAATTCGAAGCCATGTTCGAGTTTTAAAATCAACCGTCAACAGCAACATCGCTTTCTTCATGAAGCAAAGATAAGTACCGACTTCACGTTTTAAACACATTCTCATCGCTTTTAAAAAGCTAAATGCTTTTATTTTGATTTTATAGACAGTGAAATTGCTATATGTGATACAATAACTGCCTTCAAGAGATCTTCTTGATTAAACTCTAGCTATCAAGTCTAACTTTCAAATTGAAATAGTACTCCTTGTACAGATTTTCAGAGATGCTATCTCACATCGAGGGATATTCCTAAAATACCCACTGTCTATAATATCTAGTTTTCCGCCGAGGGACTTTCTACCCATTTAAACAGTCATCATTACTCTGGAATTTTCCATAACAAAAAAATCTATTTACCAGTTAAACTGTCAAGTATTTTCCACTTTAATATGGGAGTACTTTTTCTTCACTGAGAAAGTTATGTGGTATAAACTTCTAATCCACATAAATTGTCTTCCTACGTGGGATATTTCCTGCCACATTTAACTACCGCCTGTAGAAACTACAACTCATAATTCTCTCAAGCTAAAACTCAACTAGTGATTTACATGTGCTACTACAGTGAACTTTTCAACTATATCAAGAGACTATAGTGAAAACAGTGCCCGTTCAACTTAACATCCGCGTCGCGCTCGTCCGAGTACAATAAATACGGCCATGAACACTCTTCCACAATCCCATTTCGTCTTTCCCAAACCCTTTACTAACAAACTAGAGTAACAAAATTGTAAATTTAGGTCTTTTTTCTATGAGGTGTCACTCTCAGTAAGTGCCCTCCCATATTTGCTCCATTTACAACTAATTAATTTCTGTAACTTCGTGTCTAGTACACGCCCTAAAATATATTGTTTCTCCCTTCTAATGAAGGAATTCAATTCTTTCTACTCACAAGTGAGTTATGTCTAGGTTTCACCAAAGGGAAACTTGCCCTATTTTTTTCGTGATCCCTATTTAAATATATGAAGTTCTAGAAACTTCTACTTATTTACTCTCTCTCTTTTAGTTATAATTTCAAATTGTTATTTTTTCATACTTTTAAGATTTATAAATATGAAATCTTAAAATACCCACATCGTACCTGATTAATTCAGCTACGCTAGAATTACTTTATAATTGTTGTTACAAACGTTAAAATTTCCATTTTAAGTACCACTTTTAAAATCTTATTCAAATTTTTAGTGCTTACCACAAGTCTTAAACTTGTAATCAATTTAAAATTGTTTGCCAATTATAAACTTGTTATCTTTAGGTCCCAGACCTTCACATGTAACCTTTTAGAAATCACAATCATGATCTAACTGTTATTAATTCTTTGTTAATTCTTCAAAGTTTAATTCATTGTTAATAAACCTTTTTTTCTCATTATTCTTTTCGCTAGATTCACGTTGAGGTAGGACCCTGTCTTCCCAGACTCTTCCCGGCTTATGCCCTCTAAAAAACTCACAAATCAAATTAATAACGGTTCCACTATTTGTTGCATTTGAGCAAGAACTCTTAGTCATAAACTTATTAAAGCCTCTCTTAGCCTGGATAGCTAATTCTAACTGGCCAGTAAGGCAAGCATAGCTCGCTCCGCCAGCTTCCTGCTTGTTGAGCTTTTCTCTACATCTTATGGTTGGTTTTCCAAATTTAAGTTTTTCTCATTGTCCAAACTTTTAGTCGGCGCTTTGCTGGGTAAGAGCTTAGCCATTCTTAAATGCAACTATTGGTGCTCTTACCAGAATTATTTTCAAAAGCATAACTGTTTCATCGCTACCCTTCCTGGTGGTACTCGGTCATTTGCTGAGAGGAATTACCCACCCGCAGTTAAGAAATATCACTACTAGCCCAACCTTTGTTTGCCTTTCAAAACATTTTGTTAGACCTAACTCCTTTGAAAGTACAAACAGTAAATCTGTCACTCTTTGTCTTGCCGGACCACCACCCTTCCCCATAGTAGGCAAATTTATGCTTGAGAGGGAATACGCTATAGCTGCTTGCTTGCGTATAGCTCAAGTTCCAGCTGCGTTTCCCGTTAGCTACGGCCAGGTCCATACCCACTTTAGGTGTTTCACGGGCTTTGCGGTGATACTCGTCTCTAAACATTGTTCTTGGTTGGTGTTGGACTTTCTTCCTATTATCCACACTTATTCCTTAGTCCGAAACCCACTTCCTTTACTTCTCTCTTCATCTTCCCTTGTGGGTAAGGTTAATTCCTAGCAAAAACCTCCCCAACGTGCGAAGGGCAGAACGAGAGTTACACCTCGTCCTCTCCGAACTGAGCGATATACCAATGACAGTCGGCAAAAGGGGTCAATATTAATGGAACATGTAAGGGATCTTTTGAGAAAAATTAGATCAATTTGTTTGGCTGTTGCCTCTATAGATGGAAATTTTGACAAAGGAGAAGGGGAGGGGAATGACGAGCTATTAGCCTCTCTGCGCGACGCTGTACACGCTGGAGCTTGTTCATGTTTACCGCTGTAGTGGGATGCCAAGCAGATAAGCCGTACGTTAATATCGGACGGACCATGCATAGGTAGGCCGTCCTTAAAGCTCTAGGTTTACAACCTCTCATGTTTCTGTACAAGAAACCCAGAATTTTCGAGGCCTTACATCTTGCCTCTTCACTTTGAATGTTCCAATTCAGGGTGTCGGAGATTGTTACCCCTAATAACTTTAAGTTTGTGCACTATGGGATGACACTGTTCATAATTTTGTATTCATCCTCAATGGGTTTTTTGGACCTAGTTATTCTTATGTATTTACATTTCTTTACATTTATGTTTAAATTATTCACAGAACACCACAGAGATAAGATGTCCAGATCTGATTTAAGACAGAGGGAATCTTCTTCACTTTTAATGCACCAGTATAGCACGGTGTCATCTGCATATAGTGACATTGATGAGGTGACACAGCCAGGAAGATCGAGCACATATACAGTGAAGAGAAGAGGTCCGATCACAGAATCTTGATTCACTCCAGACGTATCATGAACAGCCTGTAATCGAGCTCCTCCGTACACCACACACTACGTTCGACCCTCTAGGAATGACCTCACCCATGCCAGTAGGCTACCCCGTATGTTAAGCTGCTGTAGCTTTAGCAAAAGTCTTTCATGAGACACTTGATCGAAGACCTTAGCCCAGTCCAGTGCAATACAGTCTACTTGTTTCACTTCTGGCTGATTCAAGTAGAACTGAAATTCATCAATGACTTTTGTCAATAGCGTAGTGCAAGAACGACCCGGAAGAAACCGTGCTGATTTGGGTCGAGCAGATTGTTCTCCCGCAGGAATTCCAGCACACTGTTTGCTACTAGTCGCTCCATACATTTACAAATCATAGATGTTAGCCACACCGGTCTGTAATTTGCAATATCCTCTCTGTCACCTTCCTTATAGATTGGCACCACGTTAGCACATTTCCACCCACGCGGCACAGAACCTTGGTTGATAGACAGATTGAATAACGCACACAGGGAGGGCGCTAATGCTTCCACACACAGCAGCAGGATCCGCCCGGGAACATCATCTGGGCTGGTAGCCGCATGTGGTCTAATCTTCCGCAGGCTCTGAATCACCTAAGTTGTTGTGAAGTACAGGTTGGAGAGCGGAAGGGGTGGAAGTGATGACCTTGGCGGAAGTAAGTTAATGGTCATATCCGGCTTAGAAAAGTTCTGCTTGAAACTGTCACTGAAGGCTGTTGCAATGCAGATTGCATAGTAGGTTCAGATTTTTATCCCAGGAATAGCTCCTCTTCACGCGGTCGGGCCCCTTTATGTAATACACGCGGTCGCGCGACGGTAATCTACCATCCTCCCGTTTCTTTCAATTGTAAGTTTCTTTTTCACTTTCAATGGCTTTGAGTTTGGTCGAACATGTAATTGACGTACAGAGGTGTAAATATAGAAACATTTATTCAATAAAAATCCATAATAGGAGCGACAACGGTGGAGGCAAAAATGAAGAAGCACTATATGACAGCTTTAAAGATAGTGTGTGTGGATGTTGGGGGCAGAATGGGTAACTGGGCTATCAATAGTGAATGAAATGTGTTAGAAATGAGGAAATAATATTATAATACTAACATTTTGTTTTGGTCGGTCGGCAAAAAAAAAAAAACTCAATCCTCGCGCCGTCATTTTGTTTTGTGGGCTATTTGTATGCTCTATATCAGGGTGCCTAGAACTTATTGTATTTTATTTTGCGGATTGCAGCTGTTCAATTGATACAGAAAACCCGGGTTCGATTCCTGGTTCTGTTAGTGTGAGTGCTGATGCTTTCTGCGTTGTATTATAGGGACTTGTGTTTATTGTTTCAAGTGAGCAACGCTATTCCTCTGAGTTCTGTTATAGGGACTTGTGTTTTTGTTACAAGCGAGCAATGTAACTACTCTGTGTTCTATTATAGGGACTTGTACATTTTTTACAGACGCATATATGTCAAAATATCCAAAATTATACAGAACAAGCTGTCTTGCACTCACTGCTGTTTGGTCATTTTGTCTATGTTATGACTGTTCAAGTAAATAAAAGTTGAAGGTTAGTATGTATACACAAAACGCTTTATTGCACTCATTGCTAGATTGGGCTAGGTGTTGCAGTCTGTGACAGGTATAAAATGGAGGCCCTAATGTTGGGATTGCTAGTGTACTGCAAGCTACAGAGAGAGGTAACTGCTTCTTGTAGAGAGAGAGTTTTATGCATTATGGCTAACGTATCAACCTCACTCTGTGAAAAATGTGGTAGAGCTTTCACTCGAGAATCAAGTAGGAAAAGCCACATGCATTCATGCGGAACCTTTTATCAGTGTAAAAAATGCAAGGAAAAACTTTCATACAATGCACAACTCCACGAGGAGTCTTGTGGTCACGAAAACCTAACAAGCGTAGAAGGTGCGAGCCTACAAAGAATGCTCTTCTGTCAAGAGTTCCTGATGGCGAGGGAGTTGTGGCCTATGAATCGGCATTTACAGACCGAATGCGATCTTACTTCATTCGATGTGAAACGTATGATGACGCGGAAGCATATCTCATTAAGTGAAAGAGCGGGTAATTAAGCTTATACAATGAGAACTCATTTTCCATAATTCAATAAAAATTAATGTTATGCTCAAATGTTTCCTTATCAACGTTCACGAGAAGGTACGTGATCGAGCTTTTAAAACGAACAGTGAGGGTGTGTTTAAGGAAATGGATCTAAATGAATTTGTTAATAAACAGTTTAAAAAATAGCCCGGAATTACGTAAATCTGAAAGGAAAGGTAGAGGGTGGTCTCTGTTGGGTGTAGATGGTTTGCGGGTTAGAATAAACAAGTATAACCCTCGGAGATGATGTAGATACCTACAACTCTCTGAAGAAACTAGAGCAAAGAAAGCATGTACAAACAACAAAAACAATGAAGACTGGTGTTTCTTCTATGCAATACTGTCAAAATTTATAGAAAGGGATGCTGATTGTGTTTGCATTTACAAAGGTTTGCAAGATAAATGTGACTTTTCGGATATCACATTCCCAATGGCTACTCATTCTATTAAGAATTTTAATAAAAAATCTGTAAACGTTTCCTGTTTAGATTATAAACACAACATTATGCCGTAAAAGGTCGTTGATGACGTGTTAGAAAACCATAACAATCTGTTGTACATTACCAACAATAAAGGCTTAGGACACTATGTTTACATAAAAACTTTATCGGCCTAATCCGAAGTGAACTAACGAAACGCCATAATGCCTCGGCTACATGCATGCGCTGTATTTCTCATTTCGATGACCAGCACGGGCGAAGTACTGCCGAGTAACTAGAAAAATGAAAATCCACAGCCTGCTTCCAGTCTCCGACCGGGTCAGGAATGGACAAATTGCTGATGTAAAATGACACGATGGCAGTATCAAATTGTGTTTTAGAGATGTACACCATAAGGTTGAAGTTCCTTTCGTGGCTTATGCCTCCTTTGAATGCCTCTTGAAACCTGTTCAATTTTGTCCGCCTTGGGACGAAGCGAGTTGGAATATCTCCTATCAGGAACATGAATACACGAGCTTTAGAGTATATTTTAAAAGCAGATTGCCCAATCGAAGCCATACAATTCGGTTTACCTAGAGAGCCGAAACTATACCGTGCACCTAATGCAGTCAAGGAATTAATTAATTATTTAACAGGCTTGGCTCGCACATTAAGTTTGGTGCGTTAAGAAAAACTGTGTATGAACGTGACAGAGGAACAAGGACGCGGTTAAGGCTTGTTGCATATGTGGAAACGAATTTTATCATGAAAATAATTACTGTCATATCACCGGGGAACACCGTGGTTGTGCACATAACAGTTGCAATTCGAAATGTAAAAAAGTCACATTCTTTTCCGTGTTTATACCATTCATAATCTCCAGAATAATGATATGCATTTTATTGTAAGAGAACTATGTTCAACACCAGGGAGAGTGAAAGCTATTCAGAACACTAGCGAAAAGTACATTTCCTCACAAAATATATTCAAGATGAATCTGCGCGAATTAAATGTATGGACTCATTTTGTTTCTTGAATAGCAGTCTGGAAAAGCTATCCGAAAAGTTAGAAAACTTTCCTGAAAATATCAAACATTTTGGGGAAAACGATGCATCTTTTAATGAGGAAAAAGTGCGTTTTTCTCTATGAATACATCGACTCATGGGGTAAATATGAAGAAACGAGTCTACCTTCAAAGGAAATGTTCTTTAACAAATTAAAAGGGGAAAATATTACTGATGAGGACTATGAACATGCAAAGAAAATATGGAAACATTTTGCTGTTAAAGCCTTGGGGGAATACAGCGATCTGTACTTGAAACAAGACGTGCTTCTCCTTGCCGACGTTGTCGAAACATTTCGCACGGAAACTATGCGAACCCACAAACTCGACCCAGCTCAGTTTGTTTCTCTTCCTTCTCTTACCTGGGATGCTATGCTGCTTTACACAGACATTCAGTTCGATTACCTAACAGACTACGACCAACTGCTTTCGGAAGAGCGTGACATACGAGGTGGTATGATTCACGTTTCGCATCGCTTTGGAGTGGCAAATAATAAGTACATGCCTGAATATGATCGCGAAAAACCATTACAGTTTATTATGTATGTAGATGCTAACAATCTGTATGGTTGGGCCATGTCCTTACCACTTCCTTACGGTGGATTTTGCTGGGTCTCTCCAGATACTGTCAATATTGAACAACTCGGTCAAAATGATCCACATGGCTACTTTTTCGAGGTGGATATCGACTAACCGAAAGAACACAACGATGTACATAACGATATGCCGTTTCTTACGGAAACAAGAAAACCACGCAAGTTGTCTGTTGTGCAGAAACTGGTATTACATCTCGGAAGCCGCGAACGCTATGTTGTCCATTGCCTGGCTTTGAAACAGGCAATAGCACATGGTCTGGTGGTAAAGATTTTACGTCGTTAGTTAAGATTTGTTCAATCTCGGGGGATGGTGATACTTGCGTCCGCAGCATTCCTTAAGCTGTACGTGTCCCCTGGGTGGTGCTAAACAAGTATCAAATTTGGCAGCCAGACCTATCTATTACAGATATCCTGGCTTAAACATGAATGTACAACTTAATTACGACGGCCCTTTTCAGGGCCATTCAACCAGACGTCTGGGTCATAACATAAGGATTTTACAGCTGAATATTGAAGAGCTTTGCAGATCTAAATCTCAACACCTCTCTCGTATGCTTCTTGAAAACAATGTAGATGTGGCAGAGATACAGGAGACACATGTAAATTCTGAGGAGAGCTTGAAATCAAGAGGATATATAGCTGGTTACGAAATCCTGGGTGCTACATTTCATCGGTCCTATGAATGTGCTACTTACATACGAAATAACATCGAAAATGCTCATCTGATATCTGCAGACAATGTTCAAAATATCGAGACCATCTCGGTCAAAGTTGAGGATATTATTATAACAAATGTCTATAAACCTCCAGTAGTAAACTGGCCAACTCAGGTTCTTTCTGTTTCTTCACATCCATGTATATACATCGGTGATTTCAACAGCCACCACACTCTTTGGAAATATTGCAATAATGATGAAAATAGTGAGAACCTTGTAAACTGGGCTGAACATAACAACTTTAGTCTCATTTTTGATTCAAAAGATAAGAGGACATTAAAGTCAGCAGCTTGGAATAAGGAATACAACCCTGATCTATGTTTCGTAACCCAGGATTCCCTGGGCCATCCTATAAATGCAGTGAGAACGGTCCTTGGAGGATTCCCAAATAGCCAACATCGGCCAGTTATTCTTGATATAGGCATTCAAATTCCTATATTTCGATACGTCCCTAGACCAAGATGGAACTTTAGGAAAGCTGATTGGTCTAATTTCTCAAAAGAACTTGATAAGTTGATTAGATGGATTCCCCCACTCAGTGAAAACTACGACAGATTTGTTGGAGCAGTTTTATCAACAGCAAAAAAGTACATGCCCAGGGGATTTAGTAAAGAGTATATTCCAGACTGAAATAATGATTGTGAACAGCTATGCTAGTCCTATTTAACCACCAATGACAGTGAAACTGCAAATGATTTGTTAAAACATCTTGATGAAGCCCGTAAAGTATGCTGAAAAAAACCAGAGGGTTTGGATTTCAAGAGGTCAAGCAGAGAGGCTTGGAGTCTCTTAAGGAAACTTGGAGGGCGTCGACCACCTATCTGCAAAGATCCTGAAGTAACACCGAATCAGATTGCAAACAGAATATATTTCCTTTCTAGAGCTCCCTCATATAAGCCACATACAAGAATGATTAGGAAATCACTTAGCAACCTTAAGCAGACGGTACCCTGCAGAAGAGAGTTTTCTGTTGACTTCCCCTTAGCTGAGATCAATACAGGGCTAAAAGAAATGAAAGCAGCCAAGGCCCCAGGATTTGATGGAATACATCCCGAGTTCCTCATCAATTGTGGAAACAGAACACGTAAATGGCTTGCAGGTTTCTTCACTAACAGTATGTCATCGGGTGATTTACCAAAATCTTTTAAAAAGATAAAAATCATTGCAATATTGAAGCCTGGTAAACCTGCAAATAAAGCTGATAGCTATCACCCAATTGCCCTTCTGAGCTGCTGTTATAAGCTTTTAGAAAGGCTAAACCTTAATAGAATTGGTCCAAAGATCCATGAAGTTACACCAATTGAGCAAGCAGGTTTCAGGCCTAACAGAAGCTGTACAGATCAAGTACTTAGCTTAGCTACATATATAGAAGCTGGGTTCCAACAACGACTTAAAACATCTGCGGCTTTCATTGACCTTACGATACGGTATGGAAATAAGGGCAACTGCACAAATTCGCAAGTATTATTCCTTGTCAAACCATTTTAAGGCTTCTAAACAACATGTTATCTGAGAGATATTTTCAAGTGGTTCTTGGCAATCAATTATGCAGACAGAAAAAACTTAACAATGGTCTTCCTCAGGGTTCAGTTTTGGCCCCAGTTCTATTCAACTTATATACATCTGACCTACCTGCAACAGAGTCAAGGAAATTCATATATGCAGACGATCTGGCTTTATGAACACAACATTGAAGCCTTGAAGCTGGTGAAGAGATACTTGCAGCAGAGCTAAATATTATGCATGATTACTTCAAGAAATGGAGATTGACACCAAATCCAACAAAGACTGAAGTTAGCTGTTTTCATGTTAGCAATAGACTGGCTAATGCAAAGCTCAACGTAACCTTCAACGACCAAGTCCTTCACCATAAAGTCTACCCAAAATATTTAGGTGTTACTCTTGATAGAACTTCGTCCTACAAGAAACACATAGAAAACACCGCTGCAAAGTTGAGCTCACGTAATATCATCATACAGAAGTTGAGTAGAAGTTCATGGGGTGCAACAGCTACAACTTAAAGATGCTCTTCCTTAGGTCTTGTCTACTCTGCTGCTGAATATTGCGCTCGAGTATGGCTCAATAGCCCTCATGTGAGGAAAATTGATGTTCAACTACTTACAGCAATGAGGACAATAACAGGATGCATTAAATCTACTCCACTACACTGACCTTTAAGTCATATTGCTCCACCAGATTTGCGTAGACAGAATGCCCTTCTCAAGGAATATGAAAAATTGATTAAAAATCCACAGCTCCCAATTCACTCTGACGTTCCTATACATAAAAGGAGTAGATTAAAATCTAGGCGGCCATCCATAATTTTGGCAGAATCGTTACAAGAAACGGGCTTTAACATGAACAGGAAGTGGTCGGAAGTGTGGAGTAGAACTAATAACGTCGAACATCAGACTATAATAAGAACCACCGCAAAGCCACCAGGCATGGAACTCCCGCAACATACATTGAATACAATTAACAGAATTCGAACAGGCCATGACATCGGCGCAGAGAGTCTTCACCGCTGGGGAAGGTCGCATCTCCCCAATGTGATTGTGGCAGTGAACATCAGACCATCCAACACATTATATCAAGTTGCAGCCGTCGAGCGTACCCTGGAAATCTTAACGATTTCTATGAAGTGACAGAGGCAGCCCTTCAATGGATAGTGAATTTCGATAAGAAATTATAAATTTAATGACTTATTTAAATCAATTTTGTATTTTTATTATGTTGTAATTCAGTTTTGTTATTGCCATACGCTAAATAAATAAATAAATGTTCAATGTCGTTGGAAAAAGAGTTACGTGGACTTCAACACTGAACTCTGAAAACAAGCTAAGAACGACATTGGAAAGGACTTGTACAAGCTTTTTAGTAATGCTATGTTCGGAAAAATCAAGGAATACGTTCGAAATCTCCTACACATTCGCCTCCTAACAACAGCGAAACAGCTTGAAATCTTGTGTCAAAACCTAACTTTGTCGACACAAACAACTTCGGACCTAATATTGAGGCTGTTCATTTAGCAAAACGTTCACAATGTTTAGACAAACCAGTGTACATAAGTATGACTGCTCTAGATTTATCCAAAACGCTGATGTATCAGAATCACTATGACGGTTTGCTTCCGTTCTATGGCAGTGAAAAGTTGAAATTAATGTACATGGACACTGACTCATTTATACATTCGGTAACAATTGATTATGTTTACCAGAACATGACGAGCGCTAACTTGAATGAGTGTTTCGACACAAGCGACTACTCACCTGATCACTTTCTGTATTCAACCAGGAACAAGAAGGAGCTGGGTAAATTTAAAGACGAGGCTTGTGGACGGCTCGTTCGGAAATGTATAGGACTTCGCCCGAAGATGTACGCTTTGGATATAACAAACAAAAAAACGGTTAAAAATTAAGGGAGTACACGAAGCGTTGTTGAAAAACGCATTGGTCTCCAGGACTTTAAACGATGTATCTTCGAAGTCTCAATGTTAGGAGTGTCGATGAACGTTTTCAGGTTCAGGTTGCACCGTGTAACTACGGACCGCTTGCACAAGATTGCTCTGAGTCGAGATGATGACAAGAGAGTGATCAAGTCTGGCAATGTAAGCACGTTTGCTCTCGGACATTATGCAACTACTCATTTGTCAGAGCTAGGGTTATAATATGATCTCTGTGGTGTGTGCTCATATGAGACTGAAAGGCTGGTCAAACACATTCTATGCATTGAACAGCAATGCATATATCTAAATCTCCCTCTTCACAAGAAAAGTGAGGTTTTTGTTTTTTGTTTTTTTAAGACTGAAGATATATAAATGTTGTTAATACTGCTATTTGGAGTTACATGTTTCTTTGTTATATATGCGTTCTTCTTCGAATTGTACCAAGGATATTCCGTTCCGAGTGGCTAGATGTTTTAAAACTAAGCCTCGTCTATTTAATGATTCTATTGTTGCTGGTGATAGCGAGGCAAAACGTACAGGAAGGAAAACGGAAAACTCATCACACCGACAGATGTTGCGGGGACCATACTTCGTTTCACTTTTACGCAGCTCTGAATTTGGAAATGGACGGTTTAAAGGGAGGTTACAACGTCGTCAAAATTCCAGACCAGAAGCCTGCCCTAGTTTATTCAGCTCATTCAAATCATCCATCATGTGCAACTATTTTAGTGTCTCTATGTAATGGGAATATTTTTGTGAAGAAGAATGTGCTCTATACTCTATATAATTGTTGATGAGAAATCCAACATTTCACTATTAATAGTCCCTAAATTGCTGAGCATGACACAAGTGATGAGTAACTCTTTGAATGTATATTCTGTAAATTCCTTTGCAATTTTATTCCTTTGCAGTTCATCGATTTTTTCAATGCTTTTAAAATCATCCTCGTAATATTAAGCCTTAATGAATTCACATTATCTGCCGTCAATTTCTTCGTCTCGTTTACAATATATCTATATAAGCTAAGCTAAGATAGGTATTTATTTCTGTGTTCACAAACCCCACAGACTCAAAATAGATCCTTTTCATCAATCCAGGAATTGAATGCTGAGCTAAAACCCAACCAACTTACATAGACCTTTTAGCGTTTCTTACGTAAAACCCTCTCTACAAGATAATGCTTAGGATAGTTTGTTTATTTCAGTTCTTCGAAATAAAGCCTGTCTTTAAAGGGCTGATCGCTAAGTTCTTCCAGCACATAAAGAAAGGCTTGCCTAGTTTCACTTAAATAATATGCAAAAGCTCGGTGCTGCAATTGGGCGTATATCATTAGTCGAAAACAGACTTGTGTTTACAGGGGCCGATAGCCTAGATGTTAGGCCCCTTAAAACAACAATTATCATCATCATTATCATCATCATCATGTTTACAGATGTGAACGTGGTCACCTATTCGAAGGTGGTGGCGTCTAGGATCGACTGTTTTGATGGGATTCAAGAGCCTGTCGAGCCGTGGAATATTTCTTGTTACGAGACGAGGATTTGTGCTAATGGTCCTGTGTTCGGTATCGTTGTAACGTGTCGCCAGCTCTGCTATCAAGTCAACCCAGCGATAGGACCCCTGCGCTGTAAAGTCTAGCCACTTGCGTGATTTTAACGTTCGATTGAAACGCTCTATCACACTTGCTTTTACGCTGCTGTACGAGGTGTACACACTACCGTTGTCCGGTCCCAAGCCCGGAATGAGAAAGAAGGATATATTGCTGGGTTGGCAACCAGCCTGTACGGACAGCTAACGCCGAGTGTTGAGTGGCGGTAAATAACTCAGCTCCTAAGGTAGGCCAACGGCTTTGGGCGGAGGAGCGTCCTTAGGATTGGGTGTTGGCCCCCCAGTGGAGGAAATGCCACTGAAATCCAATGAGTTTCGATCCAACAGCAAAGCAGGCAGAGGAGGAACGGCAGTGGAGGTGGAAGTGGTCATGGCAGATGACTTGGCTGCAAAGGCGCAACACAATTATATTTTGAGTCTGTGGCGTTCCATTGCAATTCTGGTGCTGGAAACTGCATGTCTCATGCTCTATGAGCCACAGTGAATGGATCTAGGACCATAGCGTGTGGGTCACTCCCTGGAAAGTTGCGATCCACCTTAAACAAACTCATCCCGATGGTATTCTCTCCTGATGTTTCTCAACAAGGCCAACGGCGATGGGATAAGTATGACGGAAGCAGGTTTGGGAACACTGGAGGCTTCTAGTAAGGACCTGCACGTTGGCGGCAGATGTGTGATGGTCGTCTTCCTGAGACGTGTGACAACTCAGGGATCCGGTCCTGCATCTGTGACTGGGCAGGCCTATTAAGGATCACCGCTGCCAACCCTGAAGGGGGAAGGCCCTAGGAATATGGCCTAAACTTGGTAGTCACTTCCTAAACCTGTCTCGGAAGCCGCACTCAGAGGGTTACCCCAACTTGCGGTCGAAATCATGAAAGCAAAATATCTACGTTCATCACTATTGGTGCATGAAACGTCAGAACATTGTTAGACAACGATAAGAGACCAGGAAGGAGAACAGCTCTCATCAACCACGAGCTGAACGGACTTAACTTTGATATCATTGCTGTCAGTGAAATCAGATTCGCGAGAGAAGGAAAAATAATTGAGGCTTCATCAGGCAACACCATCTTCTGGAAAGGAAAGGAGGAAAATGAACGTCGCATCCATGGTGTGTTTTTTGGTAAAGACCAAATTAGTGAATGATCATCGACTCATTCCCATTGCAGTAAATGAAAGACTCGTGACTCTCCGCAACCTCTTGAAGGAGGCAGGTTCATATGGCCCCACTCTTGCGGATGACGAGGATTCTAAGAACCACTTCTACCACCAACTGAACACAGTTCTCACTAAGGTGCCTGCTACAGACAAGCTTGCACTGCTAGGAGATTTCAACGCCAGAGTGGGGAGGGACAACCTCTTATGGGGAAAAGTCATGGGTAATCATGGAATTGGGAACTGCAATGCTAATGGTCTGTTACTTCTTGGCCTGTGTGCTGAGCATGAGCTCTTTATCAACCTTGGCCTGTGTGCTGAGCATGAGCTCTTTATCATCAATACCCACTTCCAATTGCCAAATCGCTTCAAGACAACATGGATGCACCCACACTCTTAACATTGGCACATGATTGATTATGTCATTACTCGACAGTGCGACAAGAGTGATGTCCTGATCACGACAAAAGCCCGGAATATTGATGACTTCTGGACAGATCATAAACTTCAAATAAGTCGATTCAGGATTTCTATCCATAAAAAGCCCCGCACCCATTTCATGAATCAAACAAGGAAGAAGTTCAGCACCTCGATGCTTCAACTTGATAGCGTTGCCACAGAATACCAAAACTCTGTTCTAGAACAACTAACTCACAATCCAATCAACACAAAGATGTAGAATGTGAATGAACCACACTTCAAAATATCATTACAGAGTCTGCACAGACAGTCATTGGCTATGAGGAAAGGACGAGACAAGTCTGGCTTGAAAATAACTATGAAGAAACCTTGAACCTCATCAAAGCTAAACGGGATGCCTATCTATCTGTTTCTCAAAAGTCCATCCTCCAGAGAGAAGAAATTGCGTTTCCAAGAACTAAAACGTAAGTGTCAGTCTGAAATCAGGAAAATAAGGAACTGGTGGCAGCAGAAAGCTAAGTAACTTCAGAAATTCTCAGATATCAGGGACTTACGCAACTTCTACGCTGGACTGAAAGAGCTGTGTGGAACGGTCCGATCATCATTACGAAACATGAAAGCTGTTGATAACCCCACCATTCTTACAGACAGGCAGGATGGAAGAGCACTTAGGTTCACTCTTGAACCACAGTACTGCTGCTGCTGACGATTTTCTTCAGCATGTCCCTCAACATACTTCCCAACCCAGGATGGACACGCCTCCAAACTTCAAAGAGTTTATCAAAGCTCCCAGCTGAATGAAAACAGGGAAGGCTCCAGGATAAGACAACATTCCACTTGAACTCATTCAATGTGGAGGCTTACCTCTAAAGACCAGGGTAATTTGGGAAACCAAAAGTGTTGCTGCTACCTTGAAAAACTCCAGAATAGTTACAATCTAAACGAAAGGTGATCGCGGTATCTGTGGCAACTACCGTGATATTTGGCATAGCTGGAACAATATTTGCACGAATCTTACTGAATCGACTTCAGTTTGATTCAGAGAGGTTACCACCTGAATCTCAGTGTGGGTTTCGGGCCTCTCGTGGTACAATCGGCATGATCTTCTGCGCAAGAGAACTCCAGGAGAAGTGCAGAGAACAAATGACACCTCTGTTCTTAGTGTTCTATGACCTAGAAAAAGACGTTTCAACGGTTACTCGTAGTGCTATGTGGATGGCTTTGAGGCGCTTTGGATGCCCTGAACATTGTGTAAGTATGATCCAAGCTCTCCATGATGGCATGGTTGGTCAGGTAATATATCGGAATATCTCAGAGGAATTTCCAAATACAAATGGATTCAAACAAGGATGTGTACTTGCACCTACACTTTTTGACCTGTACCTGGCAGCTATACTTTGTGAGACATCGCCTGAAACAACTCAGGTGTGGAAATGAAATATCGGTATGACGGGGGCTCTTCAACCAGGCCAGAGTCCACTTCAAATGATTAACCTACTCCACTCGGGTCATAGATTTGCAATATGCAGTTGGCAATGCTTCTCCAGCCCACACACCAGAAGAGCCTCAGCAGTCTGCCAACTGTCAACATTCAGAAGAAGAAAGTGCTAACTCAGCCTGCTCTTGGAACCTTCCTCCCAGAGTTTGATATCAACATATCTGGCTCAGCTCTGAAAAGGGTGGAACACTTCTTGTACCTTGGTAGTATTCTATCAGCGAAGTGTACCTCTGAGAAGGACGTGGTAAACAGAATACAGGCTGCCCATGTGGCTTTTGGACGTCTCTCACATCGTTTGTTCCTGAACTAAGATCTGCTCGAAATTATTGGTGTACCAAGCTGTTGTAATTTCTACATTACTCTACGGATGTGAAATCTGGACCCCATGTCGCCGGGACATCAAGAAACTGGAAAGTTTTCATCAACAAAAACTTTGATCCATCATGAATATCAAATGGGATGACTATATAACTAATATAGCAGTCCTTGAGAAAGAAATGCTAAACAGAATTGAAGCTACCGTTGTTGGTCATTGGCTTGGATGGGCAGGCCATATCTATCGTATGAGTGACAGCAGACTCCCTCGGCAAATGCTATATAGTGAACTCAACACTGGCAAGAGGCCACCCGGTGCTTCTTTTAAACGATATAAAGACCAACCTAAGCAGACCATGAAAAAAGTAGAGATAAACACAAATACTTGAGATAATCTACCACTGGATCGCCCTCACTGGCGTGCTACCATCTCAGCTGCAGATGCACAGTTTGAGCAGGAACGTCGAAGACAGGAAGAGGAAATTCGGCAGAGGTAGAAGACACGTCAAACAGTACCACGTCCTACACCCTCCATCCGATACAACATGTGTGGTCGCATGTTTTAGGCAAGAATTTTCTGATAAGCCAGCGGCGCCATCTTAATCGTCTGGACTAAGGATTATGGAACTGCAGGCGAGAAATGTAAACTCGGATACGAATATCGGCCGACGTCGTCGTGGTGTAGCCTAATGCTTAACGCCTAAAGACTGTAAATAGGTAGAGAAATCCTTGTTAAAAACGCTTTACCCTGGTCTGTTTGCAGGAGCTTGGATTGGCGCCCTGAACTCTGAACGAAGCGTTTAAACGCCTCGGTCACTCTTAGCCCGGTTTTATTAAGCACAGGTTCTACGAATGCCTTTTGTGAGTAAACATCGATGACAGTCAGCATGTACTTGATACCGTTTTTGGTTTTAGCATATGGGATCATTTCAACGAGATCGGCTTGCCAGAGTTCGTCCACGTAACGTGAAATAACTTCGAGTCGCTCATAGTTACGTCTGGCAGGGCTGTGCAAATCGCGAGCAAGTCCCACCTTGATTGGTGAGGGCTTTAACAATGATTTTGGCATCTTTCTAATAAGATGAATAAAGGTGATCCTTCCGAGTACATGTGGTTTTTAAAATTTGACGGTTCATAATTCTACGCAAATGTATTTTGATCGATTCCTTGCTGTCTAAAGCCCTACCTCAGACGGAAAATTCTTATATATCTCCCTAAGTCGGTTTATTCATTATTTTTACTGCGTTCGCCAACCACTGGGTGTCTGCCGTGTTTTGCTGCATATCTTTGCTCCTTGTAACATGTGTCAAGTCCCATTCGACTCTATCAATTGACTCAAGTTGTAACTACTACTATAACTAAAAGAATGTGGAAAATACCTCAGGCTGGAATTGCTTTACAAAGTGGTGTATGTTATCGACTCTGGAACTTTCTCATCACTACTGTAAACCATTCAATTCACCCATCACAGCGAATATAAAATCCATATTTGCTCGCAATCAGTCTTAAAGGTGAGATAAGACCATACAGAACTGCCTGCCTGAGGCCTTAGTGTGTCGAAAATAGGCATAGGCTGCGCCCTCCTTAGCAAAGATGCTTTCCTAAGTATTCCATCCCATATGCATTCATTGTCTCATCTAATCGTTATGATAGTGGACTCACCCTATCTAGCATTACGAATAGTGGGGATCTTTCTAAAATCAGGTGTTTGTTTACATTCTCGAGATTATCTTTCTTGGCGCGATATATTTAAATGGACTCATTCATGTGAAGAGCTCTGCCCTTTAATCGAGGTGTGAAATCTTTGGATGTTTATATGTTGGTGATACGATGGGTATTGTTATGCGTATTTTCACAAATTGCTGAGTGTTCGTTGCCTTTTATTGTATTTTGTTCTCTTTATATCGTGTTGCAAAATGTCTTGCACTTTGACCTACATAGATACCATTACATCCTTTTTCTTTGTATGTTAACAAATAATACACACCTGAGTTCGAATGTGAGTTTTTCCTCGTTAGGTTGCTGTTATGTATGTGCTTACCGAGTGTGTTGTTCGTTATGAATGCTATATTGAGTCCTTGCTTATTGAAAATATTCGCTATTCTTATGTGTTTTATTTACGAATTGAACCGCACGTAATTCCCTTTTTTTGGGAGGCTCGTTAATAATGTCCCCTATTTTCTTTTGATGTTTTATTAGTATTCGGTTTACTTGTTGGGTGTGAACATGTTTTATCGTTTCATTTCCTTTTTGGAGCTCTGGACTGACTTCGGAATACTGCCTCATCTTCCTTGCATAATTAAAAAAAATCCAAGTTAATAACCTAGTAAATTTATTATAATACATTAAAAGTCTATGCTGCAATCCATGCCTAGTCGGCTTTCTCCTGACACATACTCTCACATGCATAAGGCTATACTATAATACATTATTCTAAGTACTTGCATGAAAGAATAATTGTTTTGGTTTACAGTACTTAAAGCACATGTTAGACTTTATGCATGTATTAGACTATATTGTACTACTCTACAGGACCTGTCTACCCAATGTTTCCCTCTCTACAAGACGTGTCTACCCACACTGGGTAAGCTGGTCTAGTGAAAAAGTAAGAACATACCGGATTTTACTTCGTGCAACTTTGGATTAGGAGGAAGCTATTTACGCTTTTAGCATGGGTTTCAGAAGAATCATTTGGGGTTAAGGAAACAGTGGAGGGGGGTTTGAATTAATGTATGTTCCTTACAAGACTCATTCACATTCTTATATCTGCGGCATGTGTACTTCCTCGAAGCATACTTCTACAAGACAGAAATAGCTCCCATCAACAGGCTGACAAACGTTTCATAAATACTTCAAGACAGAACTCTGAACGAGAAGGGATAATTTGTGGACTACTAAGTAGAAAGTTAATAAAATATCTACTTCAATGACGAGACACATATGACCTTTCCAACACAACTTTAAAACTTACAGCTATCCGCGCTTAAAGTGGAAGATAATATTTTTTGTATGTTGAACACTTACTCATTTAATGGATTTCCACTTCCTTCAGTTTCTCGGTCCTGAATTTCTTCTTGGTCATCCTAGGGATAAGATGGAATAATTTATTTCTGTGCTATCATCTTATACGTTTACACACATAACACACCATGTAATTGTACATCACTGCTCAGCTTAAGTGAAGATATATACGCTTAACGACTTTCGTGTGATCCATCACATCTTACTGCTAAAGATGGACGTTATACAGATAAGTGGTTATAAACCTCAGTTAAATTGAATGCTAGAGGGAGTCTATTGTAGAGTATGGTACATCAATACTGTTGCTATATTATGCTGGTAACTACAAGAATTATACGTCTGTTAGAGTACGGGAGTACAGAATGGGCAACTAGTAAAACGTGATTGTGGCAAACATATGCTAGCTTCACATATTGAACAGCTCTAAATGACATATAAGATGCATCCCATAGTAGCACAGTGATCAGAGCAACATCGGACAAAGGCGGTGGCGGTGCTGGCAGTACAAAACACAACCAAACAGTTTTGTCAGCAACACAATTGTAAAAATACCACTCTTTATATTGAAATGCTATTAGGTAATGTGGAGATGTCTTGTAAAGAGGCATAATGATACTTACCTCATTCAGATCAGCAGATGGTGTTTCTGTTTTGACGCAATGAATGAGCTCCGGTATAGAAGACTCCTCTATCTTAATGTCCGTGTGAAGGTCTGTATCATTCTGCAAAGAAACGACTTGTTTTACAAATATAGTCCTTTGCGTAGGTGGAATTGAATAGAAGCAAGATGGCGGATAAGTTAGTTATACGTATTGAATGTGCTCTTAAAGAGCTTGAAGACATCGTGGAAGCCAGAGGATATATGAAAAAAGAAACGAAAGAAGACATAGCAGAAGCAGTAAGTGTTATCAGGAATTATATCTTAGCACGGAATTCAAATGTGGCTCATGATATCAATGAAAAGGACAAGTCTGAAAGACAGGTTATCAAAGATCCCACAGAAGCTTTGAGCATGGAAGACATGTGGCGCTGTCTGGTGTTAATCCGGTTCAAGTAAATAGCCTGCAACTAACGATCCCAAGTGGTCAGGTAATTGAACATCAACAAAGCAATAGCATAACGGGCAATCAACACACAACGCAATCTGATGGGGGATTGATGAATTCCATCAACGAAGCTTCCGTCACTGGTACTGCAATAGAGGAAAGCATTAGCAATAAAAACTCCCAACAGCTTCACTAGATGATGCAATCATTCTCAAACAATATAAAAATCATGATAAAAGAAGAAATAAAAATTACTTGGGAACAGATGCAGAATTCTAGCTCAACCATTTCAACGATGAGGAAAACAAAACCTAGCCTTAAATATCTTCTGGCTCCAATATCCCTGGGACGGAAGGTGCAGAAATAACGGACCTTACTGTTGAAGATGATATGATACCGTCAATTAACGATACTACAGTCCCATGAAGGAAAAGATGTAGAAGCTGATATAACTAATAATCAGTGGACAATAGTAAACCGTAGAAGGGAACGTCCATTAAGACAGCAACCATTCATAACGGGTACTGGATCAGGAGACGAAGACTTGCAAGCAGCAGATAAGAGAGCATGGATCTTTGCGGGTCGAGTAAAACCTGCGATAACTTCGGAATCTATTAAAAGTTTCATGGAGAATGTGATATACGAAGAGGTGACAACAAATGGAAGTACAAAATTATTCAAATTAGGAATTCCTTTTGACTGTCTCCAAAGGGTAACTGACGCGGAGTTCTGACCAGTGGGGATCACTGTCAGACGTTCTCATTTCTTTCGAAAGAACGAAGGGGGGTTTCTTGGGTAAGGCAGAGAAGAAATATCCAGAAATGTATAAAGACAATGAAGCAAACGAATATTTAACGATAATGCTGTGGAATATAAATGGATTAAAAGGTGCATTAAATATAGCCCCAGGAGATTTCTTAACGGGATATGATATAGTAATTCTAACGGAAACGTTTCTAACAGACGAATGGCAACACCTATATTATTATTGCACACATCTTCACGCAAAACAAGGGGAAAGAGGAAGACCAACTGGAGGCATAACAGTCCGTAAAAAACCTAGTCTAACACCAATAATATCTACTGCCCACAGGGAACATACCCTTATGATTGAAACTAATATCATTACAATGACTTCGGTCTACTTCCAGTCGAACAAAACAGCTGTTGACATACTAGATGAAATAGGCTAGTTGTGCATCCAAAGTGATCAGAACAAGCCAATAATCATAGCTGGAGATTTAAACTGTAGACTGGATATTCCGAGTTACAAAACAAAGCCAGTAATGGATAAGCTAGAGGAGGAATGCTTCCTTCTACTAAATAAACCCAATATTCCAACATACATATCCCATAATGACAAAAGCACAATAGACATCGCTCTAATTAAGTGTCCAATAGTGGGTGTTATAACACCTACAAGGTTGTAACTCACACCCCGTTGCGAAAACATATTCCCATGCAGATAAAATTACAAGGTGATTGGCGAATAACACACAGACCGGCAGAAGAATTATTCTCAAGAAAAACAGACATTGGGAAGGTAGAAGACAAATCAGCTGAGATAGAAAATATTGAGGAGCTAATGCTAGATTTCAGACTAACGGAAGCAATGCAAAGCTTGGAATACCTTCTACGACAAGCCACAACGCCTAGGTATAAAAGGATAGGAAAACAATGGTTTGACAGGGAGTGCTACATCTTACGTAGGGAAGTACTAGATACTCTACATCACTTGAGACAGAGCCCTTCTAATCCGATAATCTGCAAACATGTTCTGAAATGAGGAGAAATTACAAGAACACGTTAAAAGAAAAGATGAAAGCATTTTGGGAAAGAGAGGGAGAAATAGTGGCGGACAAAGCTACAAGAGAACCATATATTGCAATATGCAACAAGAAACAAACACAAACACATTATATTATTATGAGAGAGTGGGAGACACATTTTGTCAGCATACTAAACAAAAAACACCAGAGGGATATACCATAAAACACTCAACAACCGGCCCAACACACCCAGGCGGAGTGGACACCATTAACCACAACCGAAGTTTACAATGTCATAAACAGCACAAAAAATAAAAAAGCTGCAGGATCTGATAGCTTATATAGTGAGTATATAAAATACACTGCTCACATACGTTTACCAGTGTGGACAAAGCTGTACAATAAATGCATTGAAATGGCCTCCATACCTGCGCAGTGGAGACAGTCCATCATGAGAACAAAGGAGACCCCAGTGATCCAAATAAAAAAAAGTCCTCTCGGCACGCCGGAAGGCGGAGGTAGATTTCATCGGGCAAACTTGGGGATAGGCGAAAACAGGCAGAATATGCAGGTTTTCGTAGAAGGATCAGACCTCATTTATTGCGAGAAAGTGTTTTATAATTGGAGCATAATTAACTGTGTTTTCCGTCATTCTATGCATATTTTAAACATTTTATTTTCTTGTGGGGACGGTAACCTTCTTGTCATTTGGGGTACATTTTTATACTTGTGGTCACACTGTCCATATGCAAGGTTCCGACACTGATGTGTAACTATGTAACGGTCTGTTACTTCTTCAGCAAAATTATCTCTCCCGCAGATATTTTGGTTGGTTCCTCAGTTTAGGGACTGCGACAACGCGGTCATGTAACCCCGTGTACTTTGGGTGAGTGTAGAATCTGTCTGATAAACAGTGTGAATTGTGATGGCTGTATTAGTCTGTAATTCAGGTAAGGACTGCAGACGGTCAATTTCAAGCAGCAGTACAACCTCTCACATCCGGACCTGTGATATCCGAACCCTCCCATATCCGGACACATCTCCGAATGAATTTTTAAGTCGTAGTTGAGAGCGAGGATACATTAGTGTGCTAGCCAGGGAGGACGAGTGAAGGGCTGGAAGTCTGTGTGCGTGCTTGACCGCGAGGGGTTGTGGCCTGACTCGGTCAACGACATCTTCCCGGAAACTCATCCCTTTGTGTGAATAAGCGATATTCCATTCACGGCTTCTGACTGCCTGCCACCAACGTCAACACGAGGCTGCCTCTCTTTCTACCCTTCAGTCTGTGCGTGAGTCTTGAAGCGACAGTTTGTTTTGAGAGTGTGTTTCTGTTGTTACTGTTATTGTTTACCGTTGTTATCGTTACTGTTATCTTTTAACCTTGTTTTTTGCTAAAATGTCCGAAAAAAGGAAAAAAAATGTTGTTACGATGTACAGTGCGTGAAGCAACTGTTAAAAACATTAAAATTAATCAACAACAAACTCGTGAATTATTTCTAGTCACCTAGCTATTTGTAAAAATAGCCTTGTGATATCCGGATTCTTCCATATCCGGATCGGCCAGTCGCCACATTAGTCCGGATATGACAGGTTATACTGAAGTTCCTAATGTTGCTACCAGATACTACCGTCCACGACACCTAGCTCTGAACTTGGCTGCGAGATGCCACCGCAACCAGCAACTCGCAACGAACGTTGGATCTTCCCCTCCAAAGGAAAGCATACTGAGGGATTTTTAGCGCTCTCAGAAAATCCGACGACTTCGGCCGGCTTTGAACCCGCGAACTTGGGCATAGACATTCAGCATGCTACCAGTTACGTCACCGAAGCCGCTTCCCACTTAGTCAGAAGGAAATACTGAATCTGATCTCGTGCAAGTGCGTTGTCATGGCATCGTCTGATGGCTCATCCCTCATCAATTTAATAGTGTTCCCATGGCAACCTCTGATAGCTCTTGGCATTTTCTTATAATTCCGAAATCATTTTTCTCATCCCTTGGCATAATGGTGGGTCATATCAAAAATTCTTTCAAACAAAAGTTTTAGGTAATAATTAGGGGAATATTGTCCATTTTGTACGGTTTTGATATTGTGCCTATTAAGAAAAATATGATTAATGTTTCCCGAAAACCCACTTTTTCCCACCCCTATGGTCAATGATTGGTGCTATCAGAAAACTCTTCAAACATAAATTTTTGGGCCTTATTTGACACATAGTATGAACTTTGAATGGATTCGATATTACAAATATTAAGAGAGTTATAGCGATATTTCACTTTTTCGAAAAAATTCCCCCATTTTCACTCCCGTCGACCGATTGTGCCCATTAACGAACTCGACCGAGATTTTATAGGGATACATATTATGTAAAAAATTCAAATTGATTGGTGCAAAATTCCGGATGTTATCGTGTCCACAAGAAAGTGATATATGTATATATATATACATAAATTATATATAAACTTTTTATCTGACGGTGGTTTTGGGGTCTAGGGGATGTGAAATGTGAAGATATGTCGAAATTTTCCGGAAGTCGAAACATGGTACCCATTGCAATAGTTAGCTTTCTAATGAAATCTACCTAACAGAGATATTGCTTTGGAAAATATCTCCTTCAAAATAATCACGAGAGCAGTTACAGAAAGAATTCAAGAGACCGTAGAAGACCATCATCCGGAAACTCAACAAGGATTCAGGAAGAGAAAATCGACTTTGGCTGCTATTGAATTCCTATTACAAAATGCTTGGGAAGCTGTTGAAGGGATAGAACAACTGTATACTGTGTATATTGACTTTACCAAAGAATTTGAAATCATAAATAGAAGCTTAATAATGAACAAATTGATAGAAGTCTTAAACGAAAATAGCATATGGACACAAGTCATAGGATCAATACTGCAATGGAATACAATTCGAGTCTCAGACAGTCTCTCAATATCAGAGCCAATACTACAAACAAACGGAGTTCTACAGGTCGACCCGCTAAGTCCTTTGCTTTTCATTCTTGATGCGGAGGAAGTATTAACAATAATCCAAAGAGAAGGCATAATTTCTTGCGCCTATGCCGATGACATAGTAATAGCATCAAAAGACGTGAACATATTACAAACAAGTAATTCCGTGAAGAACAATACAGCCTATTTTCATTTATCTTACTTAAGTTAATTGCCTCTATCTACATACAAAATCTCAGTTTGATGGCTGTAATAGATTCGAAGATATTGAGAACCGACATAATATTTCGGATGGTCGCCATGTTGGATTTTATATAAGTAGGTCCTAGAGTTATGTACTGTTACATGAAGAGTATTGTGTACGTACAGCATTCAAAATACAATCGCATGTTTAGGACACAAGTAATAACAAGGAGATTTTAAAATTTCGCACAGCAGCCATCTTGTGGTCATGGAAACAATTGAAATAAATTAGATGCCAGTGGATTAACATTCGTATAAGGATTTACAGTACCAAGTTTCACTGCACTCGGATGGTTAAATTGCGAGAAACGTCCATGTGAATATTTATACTTCGCGTCACCGCCATGTTGGATTTGTGATCACAAGTCCTATAGGTGAACTTAAGTTCATATCCCCTATGAACATAAAAAAAATCACTTTAATTGCTCTAATAGATTCGTAGATATTCAGAGCCGTCTAAATATTTCGGATGGTCGCCATGTTGGATTGTTAAATGTATAGGCCATAGAGTCATGTACCATTAAAAGAAAATTATTGCATAGGTTCATTATTCAAACTTTCACATCGATCGCATGATTACGAAACAAGAAATAAAAACTTAATTTTAAAATTCGCAAAGCCTCCATCTTGAGGTTATGTAAACAATTGAACTAAATTAGATACCAGTGCATTACAATGTGTATAAACATTTCCTGTACCAGATTTCATTGCGTTTGGATCATTAAATCGCGAGAAAGGTCTATTTACAGTTTTCAAATTCACTTGGCCGCCATGTTCGTTTTGTAGTTAACCGGTTTTTGAAAGTCTTATAGATGATCTTCCAGTATTGCCCTTTATCTCCGTACAAAATTTTAGGGTGATGCCGCTAATAGTTTCAGAGATATAGAATGCCGGTGAAATATTTCGCACATCCGCCATCTTGTGGTTAAGTAAACAATTGAACCAAGATAGATGTCGGTGCATTACAATGTGTATGAATATATACTGTACTAAGTTTTATTGCGTTTGTTTGGTTAAATCGCGAGAAACGTCTATCTAAAAGTCACAAATTCGCGTGGCCGCCATGTTGGTTTTGTATTTACCAGTTTTTCAAAAGTCACATACGTGAACTTCTAGTAGTTCCCTTTATCACCGTAAAATATTCCAGGGTGATATCGGGAATAGTTTCGGAGATATTGAATGCTGGTGAAATATTTCGTGAAATATTTGGATTGGTGAGACGTAACAAAATTTGAAGGGCGCGGTCGGGGTCGCCCGGAATAGTGTTATGAACTTACCGAGTTTCATTGAAATCGCTCCAGCAGTTTAGAAGTTATTAAGGGGGACACACACACTCCTCACACACACACACGCACACGGACAAAAGGTGATCTCATAAGCCTATTTTTTCAAAAATGAAAATAGGCTAAAAAAGACACGGATAGTCAGTCTGAAAGACTAGACTTTATATCATTTTAAATGCTACAAATGCCGACTCCCGGCACTAAAAGCCATACGCTGAAAAAAAAAGAAAGAAAAAAACAAAAGCAAGTGCAAACCAAGGTAAAGGAGGTAGCTGGCTGGATGACGTCTCGCTCACCGGAGCGCGCGGTGAAAGAAGGACACTCAAGGAGTACTATGACGTCACACACCTTAGTACATATCGTCCTGTCACCGTAACGTAACGCCAGACCACAGATAAAGTCGACATAATCATTTAAAATGATAAAAACAATCAGTGATGTAGAAGAATGGTGCTACATGCATGAGTTTGAAATAAATGTTACAAAATCAGAAATGATGGTATTCCGGAATGTAGGAAAAGTTCCTGCAACAGCAAAAATCTACATACGAGGACAGCAACTAAAGATCACTCGCGATTGGAAGTATCTAGGAGTCACATTTCAAACAACCGCTAAGTGTTTCACAAAACATGTATTAGAAAGAGCTACACTCGCAATAATAGCTATGCATGGAATAAGTTATATAAGATCCCTCAGATTAAAGACAGCGATGTCTCTATTTAAAGCAAAAATACTGCCAATATTGACGTATGGCTTCTAAATTATCTGGCCATATCTCTCAATGAAAAACCTCTCCTCATTAGAAAGGGTAAAAGCTGTATACATTAAGAAAGCAATTGGAGTTTCAAAGACAACAAGATCCAGATTAGTTTATCTCCTAGCAAGAAGATTCTTCCTCATAGAAGATCTTAGGACACAAATACATCTAACCAACACAAATACATCAGAGAACCTATTGGCAACATACATCCATAGGCGAGAATACGTATTGTGCCCAAATCCAGTTGCCTAGATTGAAGGGTACAAGCCGTGAGCCTAGATTTGAGGGAACAGGCCACGATGATAAGTCCAGAATGGGATGTTTGAATAGCGCGCGCCGAACCTTCTTAGAAGCTTTTCGAAGGTTTTGACAGCCAAGAAGTGGGTAAGTGACGTAGGACGAGAGCATCATAGTCGAGGCTATATGTCACTAAATATTTTCCGATGAGATGGAAATATGAAACCGATTTCAGATTACTGGCACGGACAAGGGAACAAGAATGAGCTTTGTTTCAAAGAAATTGATCGAGCGGAAGCCGAGTTATGAGCTGTTTTAGTTTCAGCATTTTCTCCGCATTGACCTCGAACCGGCCAGCCGAGGAGTATATAAGGCGTGTCACCCAGGCACATGTATGTTCACTTCGTCATCAGCACTCCGTTGCTTTGGACGTGCTACTCTACGTAAGCTCTCTAGCCGCTTAACTCTCGACAATCTACGAACATCGTTACTATCGCCAAGCACATGGTTGCTTTAATCTTCGATTTACAGCACAAGCTGTGGACTTTGACATTTTCTCCAGTACATGGTTACTGAAAGTGTTAAACATTTCAAGTGAATTTCTACGTTATCACCGAGGTGAAATAAGTCTGTGGCACTTGGTAATTTCTTACCGCTTCAACTTGGACATATGATAGACTTTGTCTATATTTCTTTCTACAGTCCACAATCACTTATAGCTGGATTATTTATATCCAACAGTCTAGGGACAAGTTTTAGTCTTGTTCGTTGGACCAGCCATGATAAGTCAGTAATCTTAATACCATTCTTGCATATTACAATTCAAAAGCTGATAATGGGAATACAGGTTTGCCTTGTGTGACCTGAAGAGTGAGAAGCTCTGCCCAACCAACTCGAAAGAATTCGTAATTGTGCTGAATAAGATTGTGAGCGTACTAGAATACTGATTATATCACAGTTGGGTCATGGTAATTATTTTCAACATGGATCGTTTAGATCAGACCCCTGTCAACTTCACTTCAGCTTTTGAAGCTGCCAACATTTTTCTGCAAGATATTATGAACGCCACTATGTCTGTGTAGACAGCTTGTGGGTATAAAATGGAAGCCGATACGAGATTATAAGTACGCGTCCTAATGGGACAGACAACAGGAAGACCGAATAATCTGCTTCAGCCAAGACTTCTAACATCAAGACCTACAAGAATGTAAGCTGCAATTTACATTATTTCTATGCGTAGTTAGTTGGATTTTCTCATATTTTCCACAGTCTTGCCAACACATTTTCTTTTCTAGTCATCGATATGTTTATTTGCTGTTGCAAATATTTTTCTTTCGAAATTTGAGCTTGGATCTGAGTTGTTTTACTCAGACTTCAATGATTCGACATTCATGGACGAGCAGAACGAGCATTTATTATATTTTGATATTTTTTCTTATTGCTGTCATTAGCCGCCGTAATTTGAGATTTAAGAATTAATCTAAGTTGAGGAATGGATAGTTATCCATTATTTGGAAATCCAGGGTGATATTCCCCGAAAAGTTTAATAACTTTAAACCCATTTTTGGTAGAGAATATAATAATAATAATAATAATAATGTGATTTAATAATAATTATTATTTTTCTATTTTTCTGAAATAATAATAATAAACATTGATTTCTAATAATCATTTTCTGGTTGTATGATTAATGCAGTTGACATTTGAAGGCATATTCTAGATCGGATATTTGTTAATTCCGAAGGTTAGTGGTTAACGCATGCCCACATATAAATAACAGATTAATTCAGTGGAATTCTTTCACGTTTGAATTACATATTAAAGCTTTGAGAAGACACGGAAAGAAGTGAAACGGGAAGATAAGCATGTATAAAGCAGGGTTTTGCTAGAGTTAATATAAAATAAAATCATTATTGAGCAACGTCTTTCAAAACGTTTTTGCTAATATTAACACAGTGTGGATGTTTCAAACTGATGGTAAAATTATTGTTAATATTGTCGTAAACTCATTGGTGAGGTTTACTGATTTCTGAATCTTCCATTTGTCGTAACAAGCAAAGGCTTGATTATTTTGCAAAATTTGGGAAGATGTCATTGTGTGTGTGCAGAAAGTTCTATACCATTCTGAGTGCGCAATTTAAGTCGCAGGATTGAGGTTGTTGTAAAATGGAGCACCAATTATATTATAGGTTGGGTGTCTTCGATGTAGTAGAGGAGTCGATTTAGCCACACTTTCGTCGTAATATAACCACAGGTTATTTTGTTGAACCATCATTATTAATTTACAGCTGATCCACGTGTTTTAAAAAAATATTTCTAGTAATTGCTTACCCGAAAAATTGTTATTGTTCTACTAATTCCTTTCATTCAGGAAAGCTTTACCGTTGTCTAAATGCTGATTATAATTCTGTGATTTTTATCACGTGTGAATCGTATGGGCCGATGCTGTTATTTGAAATTGTTACTTATTAACAACCAATATAAGCTGAAAGGATTTTCCGAGCCTATAAAAATAAATACACATTTTTGCAAATAAGTTGATGCTTAACATGTTTGACATTTTGTCAAAATTATTTTTGATGATAATAATAATAAATTGTTTCATTATAAAATAGTCTGAATGATATTTCAAATTTCCTAATTAATATTTTCAAGGGATAATTAATTGATTTATTGATTGAATCCATGTGGAATGGAATTTATATTTTTGATAATTATATTTTTGATTGAGTCAAAACTTTGAATAGACTTTGGATTGAGATCTATGATTAAATAGATATTTTCTGTTCTTCGAATCCAAAAATGCTGAAACTCCATGTAAGTTATATTGTATTCTATTCATTATGATCAACTTTATATTTAAACCAACCCTGATATTACAGCATCCTGAAAGTGTTAGTCAAAAAAATTGCTACGATATTTTTGAGAAAAGAACAGTGAAAAGTGATAAATTCTTCATCAAGTGATATTTTCTCTTATTGATCTTCAACGTGTGAATGCTAAAAGATTTAGGGATCAGTATAGATGATTGACTTTGCGCTGATAAAAACCTACCCCTGTATATAATTATGTTGAATGAAGTCAACAGGACTGATATTTCGACCTCTCGCCTCAACTATTTTAGTTTTCATGTGTTGGCGACATTGTATTTTGTGTATATAAACTATGCTTCTCCAGTCATCTTTAGTGCCATTTTGGGCATATTTTTCCTGTCATTTTAATTTTTTTAAATAAAATGAGATAATTTTATGGTATGCAAACCCGTGTCATAAATCTCTTTCTATCCTTATTGTTGCATTGAGCCGAAAACCAGTTAAGCATTTTTTTTGTTGGGTCTTTGTATTCGACATTAACCCATCTGGCGCCCTTGGATATTTTGATTCTCGTGCTGACTGATTTTTGATGAAATGCATAAGTGGTCGTCCGGACTTCGGTCTAAACGGGCACAGTATATCCGGAGTTTTTTGCATCTGGCGCCATAAGTGATCGATCAAGGACGACAGCAAACTTTAAAATGCGTCACGTCTATACGGTTTCCATCACATCATTTGTCACCACAAGACGTATCATGAGCCTTCAATTACATGCAAGTGTCAACTGTGTGGAGTGGGCATATATGTGAGCACTATGACCACAAAAAGAACAAGGACAATCAGTGATTATGCGAATCAATAGAAAATAAGTTTATAGATTAAATGTTTAATAATATTTCTCAGATGATTTGCACTGAAGAAATCAAGGAATAAAATAACATACCAAAGGTTTTGAAAACCACATTCATACCGTTGATACATCAACCTGACAGATTTTGCGGAGTTTACTTCAGAAAGCATTTCGGTTCGTATACACTCGCCAAACGTAGGGCTGGCATATTGTCACTAGCTTCGTGTGTGTATGTTTTGACTTCACGGCGTTGATGCAGTTACTTAAAGTTACCATAGGACGTTCATAAGGACAAGCATCGTTGATAAATATCGTGACTGCTTTACCCTCTTGAGACCAGTTTAAATCAAAGATGCTTGAGGCAGGGAGAAATAAAACGAGAACAAGAAATAATTTGAGGTTTATTCGTAAAAACAGTGGCAGCTACTGGAAATTTCAATGCTAACCAATTCACTTGTAATTCATAATATATAACCAATTGACCTTGCCAAGATTACGCTATGTATTAAAAATAGAGAACTGAACATGAATATCTTTATAGACAAGGGCTGGAGAGTTTTTCAAAATGAAATTGCCGACCACGGTCCAATGAAGGCTGAGACACAGCGCCATAGACCATATCTGGAGTGTCTTTCAAGATGAATTCGTGCCAGTCAAAAACATCACACATCCTCTTTCTCCTCCGCACAACGCTCCGAGAAGAACCGAGAAACCCTCGCCATCAAATTAACAGTATGTGTGCAACATTGGAGGCTGTCATGAAGGTGGAGGGTGGGCCATCACCTAACTTACAGTAAGAGCTAGCGGTGAAGGCTGTCATCTAGTGTGTGTCAATACCAAGTTGTTGGCCATGTGAAGCAGTGGAGGTCAACCCAAGCCTCACATTCATTTTCATGTGAGTGTTCGGATACTGGTCTCATAATGTAGATTTCCCGTTGAAGCCCGATGCGCTCCAGCACATACATGTTTCACGTCTCCCGGGCTAGTCTAGATTTCGGCAGGAAATGTACAAATGGTCACAAATGGTCATGTGTGTGTCGTCCTAAACTGGTAGGACAATTTTAAAGGTATTATCAATAGTGTCTAAAGATACCAAGAGGACAATAATGGACAAATGTACCTATTCCAGAAGTGATTTTCCACCTTCAATTCAGCTACTGGCCCAGTGCTTGCTAATGCCGGCAAGGGAGGCGGCTAGATATTTGTCGTTGAGAAAACATAACAAGACACAATTTGCAGAAAGTGGTAAGTATTCACAGAACACCTAAATGTTGCCAACTTACGGAACAATACACTGCGCAGAGCTTTAGCGGCTTCGGTAGCGTAGTTGGTAGCATGCTGAGCTTCTATTCCCAAGATCGCGGGTTCAAACCTGGCCGATGTAGTCATATTTTTTAAGAGCCGTAAAATACGCTCAGTGTGCCTTCCTTTGGAGGGGAGGTAAAGCCGGCGGTCTCATGTCATAGATTTATGGCATGTAGAAGATCCTTCCACAGACTACACTTGTGTGAAGCTGAATTTCTAGAGTATATTTCGTTGGAACGCTATATCAAAGTTCCAACGTTCATCACTAGGTATCAGTGACACCTGGTAGCGAAAGTTGGAACTAATTGAAATCGAACACAACTTGTAGCTCACCCTATGGGTGTCCGCTTGAAGCAGCTACAGCCTCTGTCCTCGGACACTCCCGGCACTAAATGTTATACGACAAATAAATAAATAAATTAGAAAAGATGGTTGGTTCCTCAGTTAAGGGGCGGCGACAACGCGGTCATGTAGCCCCGTGTACTTTGGGTGCGTGTAGAACCTGTCTGATAACCGGTGTTAATTGTGATGGCAGTATTGGTGAGTGTTATCTGTTTTCTATTCAAGTAAGGACTGCAGACATTGAATTTCTAAGTAGTTCCCACTTTTGCTACCAAACACTACCGTCAACGACTAACTAGTTCTGAAATCGTTACTAGATGCCACTGCTGTCGGCTCCTGGTGACGAAAGATGGAACCTAAGAGCGTTAGTCAAATTAAACTTTTAATTTAGCTTTACACAAATGTTATGAGTGGAAGGTTTTTTATCAGGCTATAAATCTATGAGATTGGACCGCCGACTTTACTTCCACTCCGAAGGAAGGCATACTGAGAAATTTATAACGCTCTTAAAAAATCCGACGACTTCGGCCGGGTTTGAACCCGCGATCTTGGTCATAGAAGCTCAGCACGCTACCCACTACGCCACCGAAGCCGCCTATTAGAAAAGAAATAAATAATCTATGATCACCTCTATTTGATGTTCCACTTTGACCGCCGTGTTTTCGTATTCAAATATATCACAAGATTCACCCAGCAGGTTAGAAGTGGGTAATAGGTCTTTTGACTCCTAGAAAGAATTATACAAGTATGACCCAACATGAAACATACCGACAGAATAACAGTTATAAGTTACGTGTAACAATAAAAAGAAGAACATACTGGTTAGCCTACTATTTGGTAGCAGGCTCGTCATGCACATCATGTTACACGATATATGAATTAAATAATACTCACAATATTAAGGAATTCATCCGGCTCACTCTTAATTAATGGTTGTTGGTCCATAATGTTTAGGAAGCTAGAACACACAAATCATTATCATATATAACACATGAAATGAGGTAATTTCAGAACACCGAATTCAAGTTAGGCTACTGGTAATCCAAATATAACCCTCCAGGTGCACAGTGAGAAGAGGTTAACAACAAACCTATTCGACAATGACGCTCGACATTATAAGATATGAGTTAGGGTATAATATCGAGTGAAATATTAATAGCATGAGGAATTACTGGGGCCAGCTTGTGGAGCAGTGAAATGAAGCAACCTATAATTGGTTTATCTATTCCTAAGTAGGCTACACACAAACCTGAGTACAATGTGATGGGGCACGAGGAATAAATATAATTGTCCGACGCTAAATTACATTACAAACCTATCAACGTAAAAGTAAACTCAAGTTACGGCACGATTATTAAGATATTGGCAGAAAGAGGATACTGTGAGTTTCCGAAAACACAAGACAATAGTTCCGCCTAGTTTTACAAAGAACCCACTTCAAATGAAAACCATCCAAAGTCCTTCATAGAATCAACATTGAACAGAAGGGACTGACTGATGTATTTGACTTGTAAATGCCATCAGTGGTTAACTCGTTTAAATGCCGACATAAACGATTTCCTAGTTACACATTTAAATCTGTGTATCCCCGACAATTAAATATTGTAAAATTATCCACACAGACAAAACGACGGTAGTAAAATATTATTACTATTATATTATTATTGTTTCCGTACCGGTATTTAATTTAGTCTATTGACCTCGAGGTAATACCTACAGTTCAATGACTTAGTCACGTCTGTAGAGAGCATTTCAAATATCCCAACATGGCACTGCAAATCCTCAGATCTTAATATTTCGCTACGAGATTCATCAAAGACACGATCTCGATGTTGTTATTGTTAGCAATGCGCCGTACACTCCACCGTTGATAAATAGGCACGTTGTAAGAAAATTTGTAATATATTGGATAAATTTCTAACACAATACAGAGAATAACAGTTACTCTTTTATTTTATCTTCTTATGCCCATTTCTTCTCCATGCAATTACTAGTGATGGTCATTTCTGCTGTTTTGGGAAAACGCCAACGAACTGTTCGTTTGTTGAAAACAACTGTTCTCCCAAACAGTTTGAAAACAACAGGTTATAAAATTCGTTCACAAGACAGTACGGCAGAAGCTGATTAACCAACGCAGTAATGTTTTCGCAAACTGTTTGAAGACAACAGGTCATTCGTTGACACTTCATAACGGGACTCGGTGATAGACGAGTGAGTCACACGCACAAGAGCTGTGAGATAGGAAATATATTTCTCCACCTTTCACTGTAACTTGATTCGTTGCGTAATATCTACACAGTAGACACTGAGGCTGGCTGCGTGGCTCAGGGGTAACGTTCTCGCTTGCTCCCCAGGTAGCAGGATCGAATCCTGGCGCAGCCAATTGGCGTTTGAGGGTGCACAAATGCGAGGGAGCCTTGTCAGTAGATTTACTGGCACGTTAAAGATCCCATTTGGGACAAAATTCCGGCACCCCGGCGTCTCTAAAAGCCAGAGTAGTTAAAAGGGACGTAAAAATAACATTATTATTATTATTATTATTATTAGACACTCGCAGGCAACACAAGCTGATGGCCGACAAAATACTTGTATAAAGGCTACACGGGTAGAACGGGAAGATGAGTGAGACTCCACTCTTAGGCAAAGTCAATGCAATCAAATTAGTTATTGTTGTTTTAAGGGGAGGAACTACGAGGTCATCTGCCCCTCTCAACACATATTAAAGTATACAAAAAAGTACACGGGGCTACATGACCGCGTTGCCGCAGCCAGGAATTATTTTAAATTCTCACATGAAACTTGGAATTAAATACATTTCTCAGAATGCTAGAGGTGTCTCTCAGACACCACGCGACCTTCTATGCATGGGCGCCCACAGGCTTTTTTTTTCCAGGGGGGAGAGTCATATTTTTCATTTAATTACCTAGCTGTCACTAGGTCGCCCCCCGCAATTTTCGTTTAATTTCGTACTTGCTTCGTGATATTCGTTATTTGGCTGCTCTGAAACCGTTGGGTACATTATCTTTATGACATGAATGGGAAGAATAGTTGTTTTCTTTTAGTTCAGAGTTTTTGTCCTTAGAAGTTCGCTTTTCTTTGTGAATCATCGTCATAATGTTCATTTCTATAGTGGTATCACCATGTATCGACAAAAATAAAATTCAAGCAGTTCATTAAAATGGTAATGTTAAATGTTAATCCAGTTCGCCGATTTTCTAAATAACTGCAGATATTTTCAAATAATTCCAAATTACTCTAAGTTAAATAAAATTGTGGAATTATGAGTTAACTATCAGTAACTTCAATTTTTGTAATAGGGGCCTTGTGGCGCAGCGGTCAAGCTGTTGGCCTCTCGCCAACAAGCATTCCCGGTCAATGCATGTGAGATTTTCGAAGTGAAATGCCATGTCCTGTGGTTCGGATTCTACGTAAAAAGGCGGTCCCGTGGCTCATTATCACAAGATTCACGGTCACGTTAAACTACAATCATTCTTCCTTCAATTTATGTAATAAACTGGTGTGAAAATTAAGAATGTAAATATTCTCGGTAATCCACCCCCTACCTCTCCCCAACCCCCGAACCCCTGCGGGCGGGTGCCCATGCTGCTATGCGAGAGCTTTGAGGAGATTTAAGAACACAGCCAACAGCTCGCAATCAGCAATAAGCGAAAACGTTGAAGAAGAACAGTTTGGCTAAGAACTGCTTTTCCCAACAGCTCTTGTATCCTGGCTGCTAATAATAATACGGGACAAACAGTTGATTTGACAGAGAGGGGATGGGAGTGGTTAACTGTCGAATAATGACGACCTCAGCCGAATAGCTCCGGCGAAGCTATTCATTCAAGGTTACAGCAGTGCCAGTGAGTAGCAAACAGTGCAAGACAAACAGCGGATTCGTTCCAACCAATCGTAATAAGACTGAAGGAAAACTGTTTGGTGTAACATTAAAAAACAGTTCGTTCGTTTTTCATCGGACAACTGTTTTCTCCAAACAGTTGGGCGTTTTTCTGTCCATCACTAGCAATTACCCGGTTGGTTCCTGAATGAAGGCCACGTTCGCCTATTCACCGGAATTAAATATGCACACACTCTAATACAGACACCACAGTAACTCAGATTATCAAATTCTACACACATGCAAGTCGGCCTACACAGGGTTAAATGCCCAAAATATGTCCAAGCCTCTCAAATTAAGCAACATCAACAAGACGTACCGTACTCTTCACCGCATGTCATTCTGGAAAACAATGCTACATAGACTCTTTTTAAGGTTGGTATCGTAATAAAAATACAGAAATCAATTCAATATGTTCACCTTCTGGTGTAATGGCTAGCATATTTAGCTGTCTCCCAAGATGTAGGGGTTCGATTCACGATTCATTCAAGAAATTTATATCTGGTTTAAGGTTAGAACGGGGTATAACTTACAAGGCCTCGTGAGGTGAAATAGAAAGGAATGAGTGAATGTCCTCGCCTTTATTATAAAATCACACCCACAATTGCAGACACCACCTAAACACAGGTTGTTAGACAAATTTTAGTTACCGTATCACGTATTTCTGTAATCGAAAGCTTCTTAAAAAAACGTACCGGTATGTAGAACTACGGTAGGCTACTGAGAATTATATTTTTCGTCTGGCTGTGCAGTTACATTGTTTATTAGATATAGTTCATTGTTTCATTAGACTCTGAGGGGGGGGGGGGGGTCCATGTGAGTATGACTAGAAGTCATTTTAGTGTATCTTGGTCTGAGACCTATAATTAGCAGCAACTACTTGTCCTGTTCACGATCCTTACTCGAAGAGTAATCTAGAGTACCTGCAATGCTTATTACTAAATTCTCTAGTCTCCTTTTTCATTTACGAAAGCCATTGTAAATGTTTCACGTTAACTGGTGCAAGTATTTCTCATCTTTGAAATGAAAATCCACAGCCTGCTTCCAGTCAACCGACCGGGTCAGGAATGGAATGATTGGAGCCCCAATCCAGCGGCGAGGATATGAACTGTGCCGGCTACCGAAGCCTGTCGCACTCCCCTGGGACAATGATTAAATGAATGAGAAATGAAATGATAGTGGAGAGTGTTGCTGGAATGAAATGTTGACAGGGAAAATCGGAGTACCCGGGGAAAAACCTGTCTGCCTCCGTTTTGTCCAGAACAGATCTCACATGGAATGGCCGGGATTTGAACCACGGACCCAGCGGTGAGAGGCCGGCATGCTGCCACCTAAGCCACGGAGGCTTCATTTCTTATCTTTGATGTACTCAAATCAAAACGTCATTAAATTCAATTTTGTCAAATTTGTTCCACGATTCACTTTAGATTGTTAAGATTGTTAAATTGTGGTAGAGTTCGCTCAGCCAACTTCCTACCTCAGGTCATCGCAATCTCTGCATCTTGATTGTTGTTCATTCTCAATCGAGATTTTTAGGTTCATTCTTTTGCTAAATTTTTCATTAGTCCTGGGTAGATTATTAGCTTGGGAATAATCATACCCCCCAAGGGAAAATGATGAAGAAAAAGAAGTGGGTTTCGGACTGGAGAAAAAGGATGGATAGATAGGACGAGAGTCCAGCAAACTTATAAAAATAAATTTAAAGAGTAATTGTTAACAAGTGTCACCGCAAAGCCCGTGAAATCACTAAAATGAGTGGGGACCTGAACACAGCTAACAGGAAACGCAGCTGGAGCTTGGGCTATTTGCAGGCGAAAGGTGATAGTACCTTCCCTTCCAAGCCAAGATTTGGCTACTATGGGGAAGGGTGGTGGTCTGGCAAGGAAAGAAATGATGAGTTTACAATGTATCCTTTCAAAGGAGATTGGTTTAAACAAATATTTTGAAGAACGCAAATAATTTGAATTAGCCGTGATATTTTAGTTCTTGAAGTTATAGGATCTCCAACGAGAGACCGAATGTTTCCAGGAAGAGGAGCAATGAAGCAATTATACCTTTGGGAATAATTTTGGTAAGAGCACCAATAGTTGCATTTATGAATGGCTATGCTTTTACCCAGCAAAGCGCCGATTAAAAGTTTAGACAATGAGAAAAACTTATATTTTGAAAACGAACCACAATTTTAGAGACAATCTCAACAAGCAGGAAGCTTGCAGAGCTAGCTTTACTTGCCTTGCTGGCTCATTAGAATTAGCTATTAAAGCTAAGAGAAGCTTTAATAAGTTTGTGACTAAGAGTTCTTGCTCAAATGCAACAAATAGTGGAACCGTTGTTAATTTGATTTGTGAGTTTCTTAAAGAGGGCATAAGCCTATAGGAAGAGTCGGGGAAGATAGGATCTTGCCTAATCGTTATTCTGGTGTGAAGTAGAAATCGAAAAATGTAAATTTCTTTTATTTAACAATGAGTGGAGATATAATTTTTGGTAACATAAAAAGTACAATTTGAATTTTTAACTTTTGAAGTCTCAGACCTCTAGAATGTGGAAGTTTGCACTTGGCAATTAACAATTTTTTGGTTTTGAACCTTTTATAAGCACTAAAATCGGCATAAGAATTTTAAAATGGTGCTAAGATTAACAAATTGAAAATTTAGAGACAATTAACGCAATTAAAGTTTAACAAATAGGGCAGGTACAGTATGTGTACTTTAAGAATTCTTATATGGGAATCATAAGAGTATGAACAAATAACAACTTCTAAATTATAACAAAAAAGAGAGAGAAATTAAATATAAGTTTCTATAACTTCTTATATGTATACAGTAATTACGATTATGGTTTATACAAATAGGGCAGGTCACTTATTGTGAAACCTGAAGAGAAAAATTGGGAAGAAGTTTCTAGGACTTCTATGTTTAAACAGGATCACGAGGGAAAATAGGGCAAGCTACCCTTTCGTGAAATTTAGAGAGAAAAGTTAAGCCACTCACGTGTGAGTAGAAATAATTGAATTCCTCAGTTAAAAGGGAGAAACAATATACTTTAAACTGTGTACTAGACACATAATTTTACAGAGTTAAGTTATGATAAACGGAACAAAGATGGGAGGGCACTTGCTATCAAATGACACCTCGTAGCAACAAGCCTAAATTTAAGAATTAACCTAATTTGTTAGTAAAGGGTGGTTGTGGAAGAGGAAATAGGAACTTTTAGGAGTAAGTTCTTGGCCGAATTTATTCTTCTCGGGCGAACGCGACACGGAGGAAAAGTTGAACGAGCACTGTTCTCACTATGGTCTATTGACTTGGTTGAAAAGTTCACTATTGTAGCACAGAAAGTTTATAGAAAGGAAAGTTATTACAGTTATGTAAATAACTAGTTGAATTTTGATTTGAGAGAGTCTATTGCGTTGAAAAATTTGTAGGTTATAGTTGAATGCAGCGGACAATTTTCCACGAAGGAAGACAAATTCGGTGTTGATCAGCGGTTCATAAAGAAAATTCCTTAGTTCGAAAAAGGATTTCCATATGTGAGTGGAATATATTCGAAGGTTTAGCTTATAGGTGAATTGTTTGGCGTGGAAAATTCCAGAACAATCATGACGGTTGAATTGGGCAAATAAAGTCCAGCGGTGGAAAAAGCTAAGTTTTCTATAGAGAGTGGGTAATTTAATGATGTCCCACGTTGTGAGAAAATATCTCAGTTAATATGTATAAGAAATGCTGCTTCATTTTATAAGATTAGCTTGGATAGACAAAGCCCAACATCTAAAATCCCGTAATTTCGCAATTTTACACTGTCTATAAAATGGTGGTTAAAAAGCATATAGCTATTTAAAAGCAATTAAAATGTGTTGAAGAATGTTGAAGTAGTACTTAGCTCATTTCTGTTGAACGGCGATTCTCCTGGTGACCGTTGGTCTGGAATTCACAACATGGCGACTCTCTCAAGGAGAGGAGACGAGCCTTAGTTAGGCTCCAACTGTAAGCTTTGACGTCCGAAGCACTAGTGAGGGTGAGAGCAGTTGCTCTCGGCACGGAGACGAGAAGTCAAGTGAGTGAGCGTAATGACGCGCCGTTTGAGTAGAGCGACAACGCACACGTCAGAGGTAGGCGGGCGGGGAGAGGGGGAAGCAAGCGAATAAGGGGAGGAAACAGCGGAGTTTACACAAGCATAGAAAACATTGTAAAAGAAAAATTCTTCTTGGAGCGGTGTCTTCACGTAGTTGTTGGTTGGGGAAGAACACGACGCCTGGAGGATTGATGACGAAGTCTTCGTGGCTTGAAGCGATTGATGTTTATAGGGCAGCTAGAAGACGCAGTCAAGCTGGTTTCGAAGAATATGCGCTGCTGTAACAGACTTACAACGCAAATGAACAAATATACGGGGCAAACAAGATGTAAGAGTTCGATGTTGGTATTTGCGGGGAGGAAATTTGAATAAATGAAATAATGTGAAATAATAAAGAGCAGTCAAAGTAAACTCTGCCTTCCCGTGTATTTCCAAAAATACACCAAGTTGGGGGGCAGCGGCAAAAACCAACAAGGAACAGGAACACGATATTAAAGATTGAAAGAAAGAATAACACTGAGAGAAAGGAGTCTTATAATATATCCAATTGTTATCAAGATCTTCCCTACCCTGACTCTTCCATTCCTTCCTGGGTAGCAATCGATCATTCCTCGCTAGAGGGAGAGAGGATAAAAGGGGAGGTGCCTGTAAGGGACTGACCAAGGGTCAAGAAAAGTAAGTTATAAGAATTGTTGAAAGGCGGGGTCAACAGGCGAGAATTAACAACGCCGTCAATCAAAATGTATATAGTACCTGAGAGAAACAAAGCTTCAACATAGATCGCAACAAGATGCGAAAGGAGAATTAACAAATGTAAACAATGCGTGTAGAAAAAAGCACATCGATTAAGGATAATAATATACCAAATAAGCAAAGAAACTATGCAAGTAGAAGGCAAGAACTCCAAGGGTAACAATAATCTGATAGCCATAAACAATGACCTTACGTTATAATGCGCACCAAAAGGGTTAACTAGAAAAGTACTAAAATTAGCAAAAAACGAGACGTAACAAGAATATATATGAAGGTACATCGAATGTAACGACGAGAAAAAACAAATTTGTTTAACAACAAACCGCAAAAGTGCGAAATAGTTGCGCAAGTTACCATGCATGCGCGCAGTAAAGATATGTAACGATGTTGTGAAACGAGGATCAAAACAACCAGAGCGTATGAATGTGAGCGAGTGAGGAAAGTAAATAAACAAATCCTTGACCCACATAGTACAGCGAGAAAACGAGTATGAATAGCTGGAGATGTCAGTGGCTTGAACCAGTTTATTTGAAGGGGGAAGTAAACGACTTCCGAAATACGGGAGCAACGCGCATAACAATAGTTGGCAAACAGCCCGAGTTGAGATAAGACGAACCCGTCATGACCTTTGCCACACACAGAGGAAGTAATTAACGGCTTACCCTTGCCCGATTTTGTGTACAAACAAGATTGCCAAACAAGTAATTGAAAATAACTACAAGGGGTAGACGCAAACAGCTCAACATTAAAGAGGACCTTCCAGTAACACGTCATGCAGTCATACGTAGCTTGGACATGAATACCCAATTTAAGGACATATGAAACGAAGCAATTAAATAATTTTACATAATTTTGAGGATCAAGGAATCCAACAGTTGCCAATAGAAAAAAACTTAATTCTTCTAAACAACGAAGAAAAGCTGGGAATTTGAGGTAGAAATTATGCGTAAGAATTGTTATTCTTGTAGCTAGAGAACTCAGATTGACAAGCGGTTTCAAATGCTGCTTCCCCGTGTGAGGAAGTGGGAAGGAGGCGGCCGTGCCCATCCTAATGAACAGTGAGTAAAGTGAAACACAGCTTACAGCAAAGTGTTGGTGACTGATAGCCGTGGTTTGACGCAGCGAGAAGATAGTTTTCGATAAAAGGTTTAACCAATTACCGTGTGCAAAAAATGACAAAAGACAATAAACCAAGCGACACAAGGCGAGGCGAACTTGGACTGCCAATTTGTGCGAGAATGAAACAAAACACGTGGAGAGGCTTACGGCAGTGGCGAAATTGTGAACACCAAGACATTGTTTCGATAAGCTGCTTTGAAACGTGCTGAGATCGGAAACATAAGTGTTCTCTTTTTTAGAAAAGGAATTTGAATCAGCGTTAACGAAATAACATTGCGAGTTGGTTTGAAGACTTGGATGTTGGATTTGACCAGTAACGACCCAACGAAAATCGGTGTCTCTGGCGACCACGTTTGAAGATAGTTTGCGAACTTGTTTACGAAGGCAATTCCAAAAAATATTGGCGCTGAAGAGTATGTCAATGGGGTTTTGAACATTATACTGAGGATCAGCTAATCTTAAATGCGATAGAATCTTTAAACCGGAAGTATTAATAGAGTTGCTAGGGGTGTTTTACCAATACTGTTAAGAATGAGACAGTATAAGTTAAGATTGGTGTTTCTTTGACAGATGTCTCTAATTTTTAATTTTGAAGACTGCAAAGCTTGAGTTTTCAGATTTTCAATGCCGGATACATTGATGGAAGTAGGCTTTACTGGTATGCCTAGTTTTTTAATTAATGCTTGCGAAACAAAGTTGTGAGTTGAAGCTGAGTCGAGAAGACCGCGGGTTTGAATCCAGTTTCCAAAATTATCCTGAATTTTTAATTGTACAGTGGACAACAGGATTTGAGCACTGTGAGAAGTTCTGGCATTAGAAATGCAAGAAGAAGCACTAGTTTGTTCGGAGCTGCTCTGCATGGAATTTGAAGAAGCAGGTACTACTGACCTTGATTGATCATGGCGGTGCGGTCAACTGTGATGCGGTCTTTTGCAATGAAAACAGAGGCTGGAAGACGTACAATTCGAAGCAGAATGCTTAGATGACAGGCAGTTATAGCAATATTTATTATTGGAGACAAACTTCCTTCTGTCTTCAACAGACAATTCTTTAAAGGATTTACAAGAATATAAAGCGTGTGAAACCTTACAGAAGGTGCACTTTACGAACTTGTTGAGCGGCCTAGTATTGACTTCTGGACGGTTGAAAGCGGTGGAACGAGTTTGCTTGTTCTCGACAGATGGGGGCTTATGACCATCTGAAGAAACAGATTTGGTATCCAAGATGTTGTGACACAGAGGACTAATTTTAGCGCTTTCGCACTGAAATGAGAGCGCGGTAAGGAATGGCACCGGCTGTAAAGGAACGGGATGAGATGCTCAAAGGAATGCTCATCCTTGTGAGATAATTCTGTCTCCCAGGCTTTAAGAGTGAAATAATCAAATCTGGATGTAGCTGAATGAATTAAGGCAGTGTCCTAAGTTTGAACCGGTTGTTCAAGCTCTGACATGTAGTTGCATTGTGTCAACCAAGTTCCTTAAAGAGGAAACGTCATTTGGCTTTACGGCTGGCAAGTCGAACAAGGCGTGAATGTGACGTGCCACACTCAGACGCAGATTGCCATATCTCTCTTTAAGGAGATTAAATGCGATGTTGTAGTAGTCTGCGCTCAAAGGAAGTGTTTCCACGAGCGTAAGAGCTTGTTCATTAAGACATGATCTCAAGTAATACAACTTGTGGATAGCGGGAATATCATTATTATTTTCTTTGAGAGAGCTGAATAACTCGTAAAAGGAGTTCCATTCATTTTCTTGGCCTGAAAAAAGGGGCAGGCTTATCTTCGGAAGCGAAGGTTTTGGTTGATACGTGTCTCCACGGACTGAAGCGGGTGCTAACTGGGCCGGATTGATGACTCTAGTGTCCGGTTCTAAGATACTGTGAATCAGTTGGTGAGCCTTAGCAATCCCTTCAAAATACAAGGTTTCGACTTCATCGCGATCGGATTGAAGTTCGGGACAAGCGGATTCAATGTCTGTTTGAATTTGATCATAGTAGTCGAAAGAATGATCGTACAACTTTAAGCGATGAGTCAAGACGTCTAGATCACAATCGGCTGGAGTAATTTAATTAATGAAAATTTTAAATCTGGTAAGCTGCCCTTTGTATGAAGAACTCCTAGCAAATGAGAGTTTCATCCTTTTCAGTTGGCATGATGAAATGGGTCAATTGAAGTATAACTTAAGAAACTGTGGAGAGATTTTGAAAATGCTGACAGGTTGGCAGCAGCGAATAGGTTGCAAGTGAGACAGGCTGAAGAAGACAGAAACGACCTCTATCACCTTCACCAGCTGTGAACAGTGAAGTTATAGCTGAAAAATTCAAAGTAGATATTAATGATTTGAAAAATATTGACAAATGGACTCTCCTGGGTTTCGGCACCAAAGTTATTAGCTTGGGAATAATCATACCCCCAAGGGAAGATGATGAAGGAAAAGAAGTGGGTTTCGGACTGGAGAAAAAGGATGGATAGATAGGACGAGAGTCCAACAAACTTATACAAATAAATTTCAAGAGTAATTGTTAACAAGTGTCACCGCAAAGCCCGTGAAATCACTAAAGTGAGTGGGGACCTGAACACAGCTAACAGGAAACGCAGCTGGAGCTTGGGCTATTTGCAGGCGAAAGGTGATTGTACCTTCCCTTCCAAGCCAAGATTTGGCTACTATGGGGAAGGGTGGTGGTCTGGCAAGGAAAGAAATATTGAGTTTACTATGTATCCCTTCAAAGGAGTTTGGTTTAAACAAATATTTTGAAGAACGCAAATAATTTGAATTAGCTGTGATATTTTAGTTCTTGAAGTTGTAGAATCTCAAACGAGAGACCGAATGTTTCCAGGAAGAGTAGCAATGAAGCAATTATACCTTTGGGAATAATTTTGGTAAGAGCACCAATAGTTGCATTTAAGAATGGCTAAGCTTTTACCCAGCAAAGCGCCGACTAAAAGTTTAGACAATGAGAAAAACTTAAATTTTGAAAACGAACCACAAGTTTAGAGACAATCTCAACAAGCAGGAAGCTTGCAGAGCTAGCTTTACTTGCCTTCCTGGCTCATTAGAATTAGCTATTAAAGCTAAGAGAAGCTTTAATAAGTTTGTGACTAAGAGTTCTTGCTCAAATGCAACAAATAGTGGAACCGTTGTTAATTTGATTTGTGAGTTTCTTAAAGAGAGCATAAGCCTATAGGAAGAGTCGGGGAAGATAGGATCTTGCCTAATCGTTATTCTGGTGTGAAGTAGAAATCGAAAAATATAAATTTCTTTTATTTAACAATGAGTGGAGATGTAATTTTTTGTAACATAAAAAGTACAATTTGAATTTTTAACTTTTGAAGTCTCAGACCTCTAGAATGTGGAAGTTTGCACTTGGCAATTAACAATTTTTTGGTTTTGAACCTTTTATAAGCACTTAAATCGGCATAAGAATTTTAAAATGGTGCTAAGATTAACAAATTGAAAATTTAGTGACAATTAACGCAATTAACGTTTAACAAATAGGGCAGATACAGTATGTGTAATTTAAGAATGTTTATATGGGAATCTTTAGAGTATGAACAAATAACAACTTCGAAATTATAACAAAAAAGAGAGAGAAATTAAATAGAAGATTCTATAACTTCTTATATTTATACAGTAATTACGATTATGGTTTATACAAATAGGGCAGGTCACTTATTGTGAAACCTGAAGAGAAAAATTAAGAAGAAGTTTCTAGGACTTCTATGTTTAAACAGGATCACGAGGAAAAATAGGGCAAGTTAACCTTTCGTGAAACATAGAGAGGAAAGTTAAGCCACTCACGTGTGAGTAGAAATAATTGAATTCCTCAGTTAAAAGGGAGAAACAATATACTTTAAAATGTGTACTTGACACAAAATTTTACTGAGTTAAGTTATGATAAACGGAAAAAAGATGGGAGGGCACTTGCTATCAAATGACACCTCATGGCAACAAGCCTAAATTTAAGAATTAACCTAATTTGTTAGTAAAGGGTGGTTGTGGAAGAGGAAATAGGAACTTTTAGGAGTAAGTTCTTGGCCGAATTTATTCTTCTCGGGCGAACGCGACACGGAGGAAAAGTTGAACGAGCACTGTTCTCACTATGGTCTATTGACTTGGTTGAAAAGTTCACTATTGTAGCACAGAAAGTTTATAGAAAGGAAAGTTATTACAGTTATGTAAATAACTAGTTGAATTTTGATTTGAGAGAGTCTATTGCGTTGAAAAATTTGTAGGTTATAGTTGAATGCAGCGGACAATTTTCCACGAAGGAAGACAAATTCGGTGTTGATCAGCGGTTCATAAAGAAAATTCCTTAGTTCGAAAAAGGATTTCCATATGTGAGTGGAATATATTCGAAGGTTTAGCTTATAGGTGAATTGTTTGGCGTGGAAAATTCCAGAACAATCATGACGGTTGAATTGGGCAAATAAAGTCCAGCGGTGGAAAAAGCTAAGTTTTCTATAGAGAGTGGGTAATTTAATGATGTCCCACGTTGTGAGAAAATATCTCAGTTAATATGTATAAGAAATGCTGCTTCATTTTATAAGATTAGCTTGGATAGACAAAGCCCAACATCGAAAATCCCGTAATTTCGCAATTTTACACTGTCTATAAAATGGTGGTTAAAAAGCATATAGCTATTTAAAAGCAATTAAAATGTGTTGAAGAATGTTGAAGTAGTACTTAGCTCATTTCTGTTGAACGGCGATTCTCCTGGTGACCGTTGGTCTGGAATTCACAACATGGCGACTCTCTCAAGGAGAGGAGACGAGCCTTAGTTAGGCTCCAACTGTAAGCTTTGACGTCCGAAGCACTAGTGAGGGTGAGAGCAGTTGCTCTCGGCACGGAGACGAGAAGTCAAGTGAGCGAGCGTAATGACGCGCCGTTTGAGTAGAGCGACAACGCACACGTCAGAGGTAGGCGGGCGGGGAGAGGGGGAAGCAAGCGAATAAGGGGAGGAAACAGCGGAGTTTACACAAGCATAGAAAACATTGTAAAAGAAAAATTCTTCTTGGAGCGGTGTCTTCACGTAGTTGTTGGTTGGAGAAGAACACGACGCCTGGCAGATTGATGCCGAAGTCTTCATGGCTTGAAGCGATTGATGTTTAGAGGGCAGCTGGAAGACGCTGCCAAGCTGGTTTCGAAGAATATGCGCTTCTGTGACAGACTTACACCGCAAATGAACAAATCTACGTGGCAAACAGGATGTAAGAGTTCGATGTTGGTATTTGCGGGGAGGAAATTTGAATAAAAGAAATAATGTGAAATAATAAAGAGCAGTCAAAGTAAACTCTGCCTTCCCGTGTATTTCCAAAAATACACCAAGTCCCCTGCTCGTGAATAATTTAGTGAATTCCGAGCACAACAATCATTCTCCCATTGACATTACTTCCAGTTATAACTTATTTTTACCCTTGGCCACGGACGTCTCCTGGTCTTACGCCACGGTGTTTAATGTTTGCTCGGGTTTTCAAAACCCACATTTAATATTTATTGGAGTTAATTAACCCCCTTTCTATATTGTCAAACTTCACTAGGCTGCAATTTGTAGATGGGCCACGTAACTTTGTTGACTGTTGCCTGTTTGTACTTTGATCTATTTCTCTCATGGATATTTAGCATACTTTTCGAGAAGAAGGTCTTGTTCTACAAATTTAAACTTGATCAGCTTTGTGATCATTATGGTTGGTTGGTTCCTCAATTTAGGGGCTGCGACAACGTGGTCATGTAGCCCCGTGTACTTTGGGTGTGTGTAGAATCTGTCTGATAACCGGTGTTAATTGTGATGGCTGTATTAATGTGTGTTAATTGTTATTTTAAAATTCAAGTAAGGACTGCAAACATTCGATTTCCAAGTAGTTCCAACGTTTGCTACGAAACGCCACCATCAACGACCAACTATTTTTGAACTTCGTTACTAGATGCCACCGCAGTCGACTCCTAGTGACGAGCGTTGGAACCTAGGAGCTTTAGTCAAATATAACTTATAATGAAGCTTCACACAGGTGTAGTTAGTGGAAGGTTCTTTATCATGCCATAAATCTATGACATGGGACCACCGGATTTACTTCACCTCCGAGGGCACTACTTTGCCTGGCTCGCTCAGCGATTGATATGAATGCCCCCTCTAGATCTTTCAGTCCTCTTTTATACTGTTTTTTGGTTCTTTTTGTTAATAAAACTTTGCATTGTGGCCCGTCTCTTGCACCTAATCTTTTTCTTTCGCTCCCTACCATTTTCCTTAATCTACAACTACTTTCCTATGTGGTTGATTGGAATTTCATTCCAATTGCTCTACATTGTGGTGTATTTCTCGAAATACACGGTCAGACAGAGTTGGCCTTGCTGCTCTTTGGTTTTCTACATTAATTTATTTATTTAATTTCCCTTCCCGCATACACCAAAAGCGAACCATTATATTCTATTTTCCACGTACACTTGCTTATGTTTTATGCAAGTTTGTTCTAGAGATGCAGCTTCTACAGAACCAGCCTACCAGCATCTTACCTCTACCTTCTGAAGTTCTTCAATCGCCTCAGAGCAATAGGACTTCTTAACCACTCCACCAGGCTTCGTGTTCACCGCCAGCTAACTACTCCATGAAGAAGCCGCAATACAAGAGAAATTGTTTTTATAATGTTTCCTATGCAGTATATTCCTTTGTTTCCTTCCCGTACCCTCTCGCGCGCCTGCTTCTGACGTGTGCGATATCGCTTACCTCTCTCCGTGCGCTGTTCAGCTCGCTCACTTCTTGTAGTCAGGCAATCAAGGCTACAGTGCGGAACTGCTCGCCCTCACTTTTGCGTCAGACGTCAACCATATAGTTGGGGCTCTCTCACGAGCTTGTCTCCTGAGCTTGAGAGACATTTTAAATCGGATGCCATGTCTGCATTTTAGATCAACGGTTACAAGGAACCATCGCCTACTCTACAAAAATGAGCTAAGTACAAAACGTCAATGTTTGTCAATGCATTTTAATTGTTTTTAAAATGGCAAAGTGCTTTTAATACAATTTTATAGACAGTGTGAAGAATTGCAAACTATTGTGCAATAACCGTCTTCAAGATATTTTTTTTCTTGTCATGCTTTAACTATCTAAGCTGGCTTTATAAAGTGAAACCCAGTACTTCTTGTACTAAATGATTGGGATTACCTTCCCACTACGAGGAATGTAATTCATACTACCCTCTGTCTATAAAAACTTAGCTTTTTCCTCCGTGGGACCTCTCTTGCCCATTTAACTGTCATCACGGTTCTGGAACATTCCATATGAACCAATATTTCTACAAGTAAAGCAATCTAGTATTTTCCACTCAAAAATGGGAATGCATTTCCTCACTGAGGAATTAACGTCACATTTACTGCTGTTCAAAACCTAATTTGCTTTCCACCGTGGGAACTGTACCTCGTCATTCAACCGCAATCTATGAACTTTCCAACGCAATATACTTGTTCAAGCTATAATTCAACTAGTGATCTCCATAACTACAATAATTTTTCTCTTTACAAACATTCTGTGCTGAAATAGTGAATTTTTCAAATCCATCAATTGACTATAGTGCAAAACAGTGCCCGTTCAACTACTAACCGCGTCGCGTTCGAATGAGAGCAATACATTTGGCCAGGACTTTTTCCAAAAGTTCCCATTTCTTCCTTCCCAAATACCCTACTAACTCAATCTAATTAAACTGTAAATTTAAGTCAATCTCTATGTGGCCTCGCTTGCTAGCAAGCGCCCTCCCAAGTTTATTCTATGTCCAATTCTGTAATTCAGCTTAAATTGTGGCTAGTCCACACTTTAATACGTATCTTTTCCTTCTAAAATTAGGGAATTGTACTTTTTCTAATAATGCAAGAGTTTTCTAACCCTTTTCTCTCCAGGTCTTGTGAATACGACCTGTACATTTTTTGTATTTCGCATCTAGTAATTACTGTTTCAAATAGCGGCAATTTCCGCTTATAATATTTTCTTCTTTTAGTGTTATAATCAGGAATTCAATATACTTTTTACAGCCTTTTCGGTTTCCATAAAGGGATTCTAAAAGTGCCTACATTGTACCTGATCTAGTTATCTAAGTTAATAATTGCTTCATAATTGTTGTTATAAACGTTAAAGTTCTTAATCTTCAGCACATATTTTGAAACCTTTGTACAGGTTTAGTGCTTTCACAAGTTTGATACTTGCAATTGAAAATTGTAAACTTCTTATAATTAGGTCTCAGACCTTGACATTTTATAGCTCTAAATTGTTATTCTCCACTTAAAACCAAATCAAACTTTAAGTATTGTTATTTAGTTTACAGTTTGAAATTGATTAAATAAATCGTTAGTTTTCTTTTGTTCCTTATCTTTATTGTTAGAATAACGATTAGGCAGGACCTTCACTTCCCTAATTCTTCCTATAGGCTTAATCCCACTTTACGAAAACGAATAATCACTCAAATAATAAAGTCTTGACTACTTGTTGCATTTTAACTAAAACTTCAAGTAACAACATTTACAAAGTTTCTCTTGGTTTTCTTAGCCAACCCTAGCAAGCCATTAAGGCAAGTACAGCTAGCTCGGCAAGCTTCCTACTTGTTGAGATTTTCTCTCTTACTTGTGATTTGTTTCCAAAATATCAGTTTTGTTTGAGTTAGGTCTGAGGTTCTCCTCTGTTCTAAACTTTTAGTCGGCATTCTGCTGGGTAAAAGCTTAGCGTTTCATAAGTGCAACAATTGGTATTCTTATAAACATTTTAAGAAAAACAGTAAAATTATTACAAAAAGCATTAAAACTGCTTTATCGCTTCCCTCTCAGGGAGCATTCGGTCGTTTGCCGGAGATCCAACGGTTCCCAGAACTAAAAAATATCACGGCGAATTCAAATTATTTCAGCCTTTCAAGACATTAAATCTAACTCCTTTGAAAGGAGAAACAGTAAATCTTATATCCCTTAACACATTTTGTCTTGCCAGACTACCACCCGTCCCCATAGTACGAGAATACCGGCTTGGGAGGGAAAGAACGCTTCCCGCTTGCTTACAAATAGCCCAAGCTCCAGCTGCATTTCCCGTTAGCTGTGGTCAGGTCCCTACCCACTTTAGGTGTCTCACGGGCATTGTGCGGTGGAACTTTTTACTGAAGACTTATTTCAGTTTGGTTTTATGCTTTTGTATTAGAATCCCGTCCTATCTACCCATACTTGTCCTCCACACCGAAACCGAATTCCTTTTTAGCCTATTTTCAATTTTGAAAAAATAGGCTTATGAGATCGATCACCTTTTTGTCCGTGGGTGTGTGTGAGGTAGGCGTGTGTCCCCCTAATAAGTTCTAAACGGCTAGAGCGATTTCAATGAAACTCGGTAATTTCATAGCACTATTCCGGGCGAGCCCGACCGTGCCCTTCAAATTTTGTTACGTCTCACCAATCCAACATGGCGGCTGTGCGAAATATTACACCAGCATTCAATATCTCCGAAACTATTCCCGATATCACCCTGGAATTTACGGTGATAAAGGGGACTACTATAAGTTCACCTATGTGACTTTTGAAAAACTGGTAACTACAAAACCAACATGGCGGCCGTGCAAATTTCCGACTTTTAAATAGACTTTTTCGCGATTTATCCAACCAAACGCAATAAAACTTGGTACAGTATATCATTATACACATTTTAATGCACCGACATCTAACCTCGTTCAATTATTTACATAATGTAAATGTGTGCGGATGTGCGAAATACTTCACCGGCATTCTATATCTCTGAAACTATGAGTGGCATCACCCTGAAATTTTGTACGGAGATAAAGGGCACTACTGGAAGTTCATCTATAAGACTTTCAAAAACCGGTTATCTATAAAACGAACATGGCGGCCAAGCGAATTTGAAAGTTTAAACAGACGTTTCTCGCGATTTAATGTTCCAACCGCATTGAAATCTGGTAAAGGAAATGTTTATGCACATTGTAATGCACTGATATCCAATTTAGTTCAATTGTTTGCATAACCTCAAGATGGCGGCTGTGCGAATTTTAAAATTATGTTTTTATTTCTTGTATCATAATCATGTGATCGAAGTGAAAGTTCGAATAATGAACCTAGGCAATAGTTTTCCTTTAATGGTATAATACTCTATGGCCTATACATTTAAGAATCCAACATGGCGACCATCCGAAATATTTAGATGGCTCTGAATATCTACGAATCTATTATAGCAATCAAACTGAATTTTTTATGTTCATAGGGGCTATGAGCTTAAGTTCATCTATAGGACTTTAAATAACCTGGTGAACACAAATCCAACATGGCGGCGACGCGAAATATAAATACTCACATGGTCGTTTCTCGCAATGTAACCATCCGAGTGCAGTGACACTTGTTACAGTAAATCCTTATACAAATAATCCACTGGCATCTATTTTTTCATTTGTTTTCATAACCACAATATGGCAGCTGTGCGAAATTTTAATATCTCGTTTTTATTCTTGTGTCCTAATCATGCGATTGAAGTTTATATACTACTCGTATACAATAATCTTCATGTTACAGTACATAACACTAGGACCTACATATATAAAATCCAACATGGCGACTATCCGAAATATATAGTCGGTTCTCAATATCTACGAATCTATTAAGCAATCAAACTGAAATTTTGAATCTTGATAGTGGCAGTTAACATAAGTAGGATATGAAAATAGGCTGTATAGTTCTTCACATAACTACTTGTTTTCATTATCAGCATCCCTTAGGTAGAGTTAATCCTCAGCTAAAACCTACCAAAAACTTGGTCCTGAAACCCGGGAGAATCCATTTCTCAATACTTTGCAAATTTCTAATATCTATTTTTGAATTTTTCAGCGATAACTTTACTGTGCAAAGCTGGTAGAGGTGAAAGTGGTCGTTCCTGTCTTCTTCAGTCATCACCTTGCAACCTATTTGCTGCTGCCAACCTGACAGCATTTTCAAAATCTCTCCATTATCGTAAGTTGCACTTCCATTGTAATTTTCAATCATGGTACCTCCAACTCAAGCAACTCTCATTGCTAGACGTGCTTCTTATAAAGGACAACTTGCCAGATTGCGAAACTTTCTTAATAAATTAACTCCCGCCGATTGCGATTTAGATATCCTCACTCAACGCTTAAAGTCTTATGATTATTACGATCAAATCCAAACAGACATCGAATCCGTCTGTCCCGAACTTCAATCTGATGGAGATGAAGTCGAACCTTTGTATTTTGAAGGGATCGGAAAGGCCCACCAACTGATTCGCAGTTTCTCAGAACCAGACACTAAGGTCATCAATCCGGCCCAGTCGCACCCGCTTCAGTCCGTGAAAACATTCAAAAACCGAAACCTATGTTTCCAAAATAAGCCTGCCTCTTTTTTCAGGTGAATGGAACTCATTTTACGAGTTATTCAGCTCTCTCATATACGACAACAAAGTATTCCTGCTAACCACAAGTTTTAATATCTCCGTTGATGTCTTCAAGGGCAAGCTCTTACGCTCGTGGGAACACTCCCTTTAAGCGCCGATAACTACATCATCGCATTTAATCTCCTTAAAGAGCGATATGGCGATCTGCGTCTGAGTGTGGCACGTCACATGCGCTCTTTGTTCAATTTGCCAGCCGTAGGCTCTAATGACGTTTCCTCTTTAATAAACTTGGTCGACACCATGCAACTACATGTGAGAGCTCTTTATCAACTTGAACAACCGTTCAATCTTGGGACACTGTCTTAATTTATCTGGCTACATTTAGATTTAACTTTTCCACTTCAAATGCATGGGAACTGGAATTAGTTCACAAGGACGAGCATCTCATCATGTTCTTAAATAGCCGATGTCAATTCCTCACCGCACTCTCTTTCCAGTGCGAAAGCGTTGCAACTAGTCTTCCACGTCATAACACCTCTGTTGACAAATTTGTCTCGTCAATTGGACATAAGCTCCCATCTGTCGAGAATAAACAAACTCGTTCTGCCTTCAACCGTCAAGGAGAACATACTAGACCACTTAACAAGTCTTCAAAGTGCATACTATGCAAAGAATCTCACGCTCTATACTCGTGTAAGTCCTTTAAAGAACTCTCAGTGGATGACAGAAGGAAATTAGTATCAGAAAGCAAATACTGTTTTAATTGCCTGTCACCTAAGCATTCCGCATCTAATTGTACGTCCACTAAGCTCTGATTCCATTGTGAAAAACCGCATCGCACCTTATTGCATCGTCATGATCAATCCAGGTCGTCAGCAGCATCCACTTCTCAAAAAAGTGATAATACTCTCAGTCCCAATGCCTCATCATTTATTCAAAACGCTAAGTCTTTGCGTAGTGCTCAAGTATTATTATCCACTGTTCAAATTGAAGTTCAGGATAAATCTGGCAACTGGGTCCGTGCACGAGTTCTTCTTGATTCAATGGCTACCCACGATTTCGTTTCCAATTCTTTAATAAAAAACTAGGCCTTCCATCAATGTATCAGGCATTAACAGCTTAAAATTACAAGCCTTGCAATTCTTAAAATTAACTATAAAGGATACTTGTCTCCTCAAACTTAATTTCCTAATTCTCAATAGTTATTGGCGAAGACACCCCTAGTCACTCTATTGACACATCATGTTTGAGTAGTCCTTCTCACTTAAGACTAGCCGATACTCAGTTCAATATTCAAGGTCCCATTGACATAATTTTTAGTGCCAATGTTTTTTGAAATTGCTTTTGCAAGCAAAATCGCAAATTATCTTCAACTGTGTTTGCCAGAGACACTGATTTTGGATGGATTGTTATTGGTCAAATCCAACGTTCCAGTCTTCAAACTAAGAGAACCAGTGCCCACCATCTTGATCCCACAAAGAAACCAAACGGCTTTGATTGACCGGGGATCTTCTGGTGCCCATAAACAGGCTGAGGACTGGACATGGTTGCTGCAATTATATCAGGTACAAGTGGGGCTGGATCAGCTCACCAATGTGTGAGTGTAACCTGGAAGAACAGACGATCGGACATCTGGTCCAACGCTGTCCTCTTTATTCGTACCATGGCATTCCTGACGATTTGTCGCTCTCACACCCGATTTAACCGAACGGTTAATATGTGCGGACCTTAAAGTTTGATTATACCTTGTTATGTATAATTGTCTATTGTATAAATTACCATACGATTTCAAAAATTCAGGTTAGTGCTCCTAGGTACCCACCCCGTTAGCAGATTGTTTTTCATAGAGTTATTGATGTAGTGTAGTCTCTTTTACCAAATATCATTCACTTTAGGGATCCTAGGTAACGAAGAAAGTGGGAGCTGACATATGTAAAGATTACCGTACAATCAGCTTGATTACTCATGCTTCAAAGATCCTGTCTAGAATAATTTATAAGACGATGGAAAGTCAGATAGAAACGGAATTGGGTGAATACCAGTTTGGTTTCAGGTGAAATGTAGGAGCAAGGGAAGCTGTCCTTAGTCTTAGGCTGATTTTGGAAGGTAGAATAAGTAAAGATAAAAGAACATGCATGGCATTTTAGACTTAGAACTGCTTTTTATAATGTTGATTGGTGTAAGTTGCTTGAAATTTTGAAAACGATTCGAATATAGTACAGGGATAGGAGGGTGATCTACAATCGATACAGAAACCAGACAGCAGTCATTCGAGCTGAAGGACATGAGAGAGAAGCTGGTATTCATAAAGGTGTAAGGCAAGGATGCAACTTATCGCACATACTTTTCAATATTTACATTGAACAAGCAATGCAAGAAATAGGAGAAAATTTTTAAAAGGGAGTGAAGATTCAAGGAGAAATAATTTCAGCTCTGAGATATGCTATTGACATTGTCATCTTGGCTGACACGCCTGAGGATTTGAATGAGTTTTTGTATGGTATGGACTCCGTCTTGAGGAAAGAATTAATGATGATAATTAATAAATGAAAAAAAATATTGGAATGCAGCCGAAAAAATCAGAAACCTCTATGGATATCTAACAGGCAGGTGAAAAGCCAACGGAACTAGGAGACTTCTGTTACTTAGGAAGCAAAACATCCAGTGATGGACGAAGCAAAGAGGATATAAAAAGTAGGTTAGCTTAGGCATGAAAAGCATTTCTACAAAAACGGAATCTGTTGACATCGAATATAGATCACCTTAAGGGTATTGACACACTTCAAGTATTTTGAAACTATATAATTCAGTTTAGAACAGATAGGTACCCACTCAGACTGTGTGCTTATGGTTCCTCTTCGGAGTATTGACACACCTGGGGTGTTTCAAGTTAATATCATTCAATTTTGAGCGGCTCGGTTGCCACCATACTGTAAGAGCATGGTTTTCCTGATACTTTTTATAAGGTATCCACAAACCTGGAGTGTCTTTAAACTAATATACTTTTGATTAGAGCTCCTCGGGTGTAATGACACATTTGTATGTCATTAGGCTATCAGCAGCTTTGAGCTTTCTAACATTTCAAACCTACTCTCCATTTTAGTGCCAGAGTTTAAAACATTAAGTTGGAGAGATATTAATATACAATAGTGCTGATTTAAAGATTAGTTTCTGAGGAAATGATCGTATTAATTTATTGTTAATGATGCTTCGGTCAGCTGAACTGTACAATGTTTGGAACGTAATGTCTTCAATGAAATTGAAACTAATTGAATTACGAGCAAAGTATTTTTTTCCATAAAGAAGTATTTAAAAATAGATCTGCAGCAATGAAGGCTATAAATTGTTGTTTTTGTTTGAGTCTTCAGTTATGTGACTGGTTTGATGCAGCTGCCCATGCGTCCCTGTCCTAAGCCAATCGTTTCATCTCTACATAGCTAGTACACCCTACATCCGAGGCAATCTGTTTAAAATATTCTAACCTTGGTCTACCCCTACAGTTCTTGTCTTCGACCCTTCCTTCCAAAATTAAGCTTGCTATTCCCGGGTGTCTTAATATGTGTTCTACCAACCTATCTCTTCTCTTCATTAGCAGTTCCCTTAAACAACTCTCCTCTCCTACTCGTCTTAATACCTCTTCGTTTGTAACCCGATCTTCCCATCTGATCTTCATCATTCTCCTGTAACACCGCATTTCAAATGCTTCAATTCTCCTCTTTTCTACTGCACCAATAGTCCAAGTATAACTTCCAAGAGTGCCACATTCCAGACAAAGGCTTTCAAAAACGACTTCGTAATACCTAAATCTATATTCGATGTCAACAGATTCCTTTTTTGTAGAAATGCTTCACTTGCCTGAGCCATCCTACTTTTATATCCTCTTTGCTTCGTCCATCACTTGTTGTTTTGCTTCCTAAGTAACAGAAGTCTCCTACTTCCTTCAGCTTTTCACCTTCCAATTTGATGTCCATAGAGGTTCCTGATTTATTTCGGCTGCATTCCAATATTTTTGTTTTACATTTATTAATTTTCATCATGAATTCTTTCCTAAAGACGGAGTCCATACTATTCAAAAACTCATTCGAATCCTCAGGCGTGTCGGCCAAGAAGACGATGTCATCCACGAATCTCAGAGTTGAAATTATTTCTCCTTGAACCTTCACTGCCACGTTAAATTTTTCTCCAATTTCCCCCATTGCTTGTTCAATGTAAATTTGAAAAGTATGGGTGATAAGTTGCATCCTTGCCTTACACCTCTCTGAATACCAGCTTCTCTCACATGTCCTTCAGCTCAAATGACTGCTATCCGGTTTCTGTATAGATTGTAGATCACCTTCCTATCCCTGTACTTTATTCAAATCGTATTCATATAAATTGATGATACTATAAAATAATATCCTATAAATTCCTATGTCTAAAATATCTCGTGATTGTAAATATTATGTTATAAATAGATTTTTTTAAAATTCCTACCGGTCAAGCTGATGATGAAGATGTCGAAAAGATCTACTAAGAAATAGATGAAATTCTGAGGTATGTCAAAGGTGATGAAAATGTTATAGTAATGGGAGATTGTAATGCTGTGGTAGGAAAAGGAAGAGAAGGGAAGCTTGTAGATTTCGGATTACTTGAAAGGAATGATCGAGGAAGCAGGATGATGGAATTCTGCAGCGAGCATGAGTCATAGCTAACACCTTATTCAATAACCACAATAGAAGAATATATATATATGGATGGGACCAGGAGATACAGGGCATTCCCAAATCGACTTCATTATGGTCAAGCAGAGATTTCGAAACCAGATTTTGGATTGCAAAATATATCCCGGTGCTGACATAAACTGTTACCACAATCTGGTTGTTTTGAAATGCAGATTTAAGTTGAAGAAACTTAAGAAAAGTCTTAAGCCAAAAAGGTGGGCAATAGACACACTGAAAGAGAAGGATGTAAACGAAAGATTCAAGAAGAGTATAATTGAAGGACTAATGGAACACCCTAAACAAACTACAATTGTAGACGAATGGGCACTTTTGAAGAATGAAATTAAAAAACCAGCAGAGGAAAACATTGGCAGGAAAGAAAGAATAGGTAGAAAACAGTGGATCACTCAGGATATGCTAAATTAATGGATGAAAGGCGCAAATACAAGAATGTAAGAGATGAAAGGGGGAAAGCAGAACACAGACGTCTGAGAAATGAGGTTAACAAGAAGTGCAAGGAAGCGAAAGAAGAATATTTGAAAGAGAAATGTGCAGGTATAGAAAATTGTCTGAACTTAGGAAGAGTAGATACAGTTTATCGAAGGATTAGGAATACTTGTGGGGAAAAGAATATTAAAAACACAGATGGAAAGCCTCTAACACATAGGGAAGAAAAGGTTTATAGATGGAAAGCTTACATAAGAGTGTATAAAAGAAATGAGATTGAGAATCGTGTAATGGAAAGGGAAGAGGAAATTGACAAGGATGCGAAACGAGATTTAATATTGTGATTAGAATTTGACAGAGCATTGGAAGACTTAAGAAGGAACAAAGCAAAAGGCATAAATGATATACCGATTGAGTTGCTACGCTGGATAGGTGATGATAGTTTGGTCATGTTATTTCACTTGGTGTGTAGGATTTATGAGACAGGTGAGGTGCCCTCTGATTTCAAGAAGAATGTTATCATCCCTATACCAAAGAAAGTAGGAGCAGACGGATGTGAAGATAACCGTACAATCAGCTCTATAACTCATGCATCAAAGATCCTCTCTAGAATAATTTACAAGAGGATGGAAAGCCAGATAGATACGGAGTTGGGTGAAGACCAGTTTGGATTCAGGAGAAATGTAGGAACATGGGAAGCTAGAGTAAGGAAAGATAAGAGAACGTTCATGGCATTTGTTGACTTAGAAAAGGCTTTTGATAACGTTGATAGGTGTAGGTTGTTGGAAAATTTGAAAACGATTGGAATAAAGTACAGGGATATGAGGGTGATCTACAATCTATACAGGAACAAGACAGCAGTTATTCAAGCAGATGGACATGAAAGAAAAGCTGGTATTCAGAAAGTTGTAAGGCAAGGCTGCAACTTATCACCCTTACTTTTCAATCTGTACATTGAATAAGCCATGAAGGAAATTGGAGGAAAATTTAAAGTGGGAGTGAAGATTCAAGGAGAAATAATTTCAACTCTGAGGTTTGCTGATGAAATTGTCATCTTGGCCGTCACGCCAGAGGATTTGAATGAGTTTTTGAATGTTATGGACTCCATCTTGAGGAAAGAATTCATGATGAAAATCAATAAAAGTAACACAAAGTTATTTGAATGCAGCCGAAATAAATGAGAAACCTCTAAGGACATCAAATTGGCAGGTAATAAGCTAAAGGAAGTAGGAGACTTCGATTACTCAGGAAGCAAAATAACCAGTGATGGACGAAGCAAAGATGATATAGGAAGTAGGTTGGCTCAGGCAAGGAAAGCATTCCTACAGAAAAGGAATCTGTTGACATCGAATTTAGATGTAGGTATTAGGAGGTCATTTTTAAAACCCTTTGTCTGGAGCGAGGCGCTATATGGATGTGAAACTTGGACTATTGGTGCAGCAGAGAAGAGGAGAATTGAAGCGTTTGACATGTGGTGTTACAGGAGAATGATGAAGATCAGATGGGGAGATAGGGTAACAAATGAAGAGATATTAAGACGAGTGGGGGAGGAGAGATTTTTCTGGCGACTGCTATTGAAGAGAAGGGATAGGTTGGTATGGCCCATACTAAGACACCCAGGAATAGCAAGCTTAGTTATGGAAGAAAGTGTCGAGGACAAGAACTGTAGGTGTAGACCAAGGTGATAATATGTTAAACAGATTGCTTCGCATGTAGTGTGTGGTAGTTATGTAGAGATGAATTGATTAGCTCAAGACAGGGAAGCATGGAGTGCTGCATCAAACCAGTCAAAAGACTGAAGTCTCAAACAACAACGGGATTGTTTTTCACAAGATCAAATAAGGATCGTTGTTAAGGGAAAATGTTTGGAAATTAATTGTATTAATTCCTTGCATAATTGAAAATTTCATACTGTATATGGTATGGATGAAGCTGCTGGTTTCGGCCGAGGAATATTGCGTATATATCTAGTGAAGTTGGATTCAATAGGTGTTAATATATACGTTGGTTCTTATTGAATGGGTAATTGGAAGGCAAGAAGTCATGTTCCATTATTTAATTTTCAAAAGTCTCTTCTTGCATATCATCCGTTATTATTTCTAAACCCTCCTCTTTGGCACTTATCGTGTAAATTCAAATGAGAGCTTTTCCTGCCAATAAGTGTACTGAAATTATTTCCGTTTTCACCCGTAGAAAATGAAATGTCGTTATTCCTTTACCTTTGAACTTTCTCGAGTCTAACTCTTGTTAATAGCGCTACCCTAAACAATAGATTAACGTTGACGTCAGGCTGAAGCGTCTGAACATCTATCGGAGAAATGGCCGTTGCATGCCGTCTTATCTCTTCGTCTCACCTATCCTGTTATGTTCCGCAGAGTCTGTGATTGGCCAACGATGTGATAGGATTTATGTGGTAGGTGTTCTCACTTTGCATGACATGCAGGTGGAGAAACCTTCATTGTTCACAAATAAATTTTCCTTGTCCCCTCTCGACCTTTAGCCGCCTTCTCTAATTGTCCCTGAATCACATTTCTCCAAATTTGAAATCCTCATGATTTTATCAAGCCAGCGTGAATTACTGCCTTGAAATGTAATATTCGTAGACTTGGTCTCGGTCTGTCTATTAACAATTTCAGCTGATCTCATAACATTGCTCATCGTTGTACTTGCTGTAAAGTGTTTGGTTCTCATGAATTTCAGATTAACTCAATGAACGTCACATCATTGATGCTGGACAAATATTTGACATACACTTTTCTTATTATATGAGGACAAACTGAGTAAATATCAACACTGTACTCTTCACAAAACATGGTACCATAAAAAATAAACTATTCCAAGGTACACATAATGTGCGTACGTGATTACCAAAAATATATATGGCAAGGATGTGTGAAACCCTTCGCTCTCCCTAAATCGTTCCCAAAACATATTTAGATGTACGCACAAACCCCTCCCCACAAATTACATTCCCAAAACGTATCAATTGTATGTGCACACAAAAAGAAACTAAACTACAACAATTCAGGAGCATATCAGTTTGATGTGTACAAAATCCTCTCCCTATGTGTCTTCACTTGAAGGCATTCATACTATGCTTCACATATTATGTCCAGGTGCCTTCCGGCGGATAAGTGTTTTTCAGTTGTTTTTAAGTCATTCTCTATCATATGAAAACTGAACACTATTTGCAGACATCTACTTTAGGGCAACACAATTATTCTCTCCCTTCATTATGATGGAATCATTTATTCATAACAACTGTACATCGCAAAGTAAATTTGGCTACGCTTAATTACCTGCTGACCACTGTAGGTTATGAAACTTAAAACTAACTCGTATACTGAATGCCAAATCAAATATATTACATGAATTTAGCTACCGGTCGAACTGTATTAAATTATGAGTTTCCAATTTACCCAAACCCTTTAGTGTATTCTACCTCACATGAAAGCGCGCAAGTTGTTCTGGCTAACAGGCGAGAATTCTGTTTCAAATTCCCCGCACACTGATTGAGCGATTCAAAAGAAATATGGCATTTGCCAGTTGCCAATAAAATTGGCTATATCTTATGTACTTTTTAAGAACCTTGTTTTGAATAAAGTAGTCTAGTAAGAATGAATATGCTTCAACAAGGATACATGCGGGCTATGGTATAATATACCTCCTATGAATTAAGATTCGCTTCATGAATATCTCGCTTTCTAAAAAACCTTTCTCAGCATTTATTTTCTTCAGTCCGCAATAACATATTATTTGTAATTAAAACTCATTTTATATAACACGAATATAACTTCTGGCCACTATCAATTAAAATGTGCTTCTTGAAATCTCCCTTCGAACTCTTCACTACAAGTACCACTTTAATTTGGCTTTTGACCCAAAGATGAACAAGTTATTCTTCTGAGCCTCCCAATCAGTGAATTATAAGCCGTATACACTATATGAATACTGCTTTTGGCAAGTATGAATTAACACACGTGTCATTTACAGCCGATAAAGTAAAAACTGCTCCGCATGTACTCTTCAAATATGCCTTGTGGCAACTGAGTAACAAGGTATTCCTAACAGATACATGTGAGTAAATGTTGCTGCGTATATATTGCATAAGTATGGCGTGAATTTTTTCTGGAGTCAAGTTTGCTCGGCATTATATGTGTAGATGCGGCTATTAGGCCAAATGAATAAGCATGAGTCTAAAATTATGTTCTTGAATTAACGTTTTCTCCACATGAGTTTTTCCAAGGATCCTTTCCTAGTTCCGCAAATGTTGCATGGATTTGGCTTCAGACCATACGAACTACCATGTGACTTCAAAGATCCTATCCCAGCAAATATTGCTCCCAATTAAAACATCAAAGCACATTTGGCCACTAATAATCAGCATGTGTCTGTCTAAAACACTTCGCAGAGTAAAGTTTATTCTGGGTGTACTAAATGTTTATTGATTCAGCACACTATGAAATAGGAGGTGTCTCTTCAAAGACCCGACCTCAGAAAAGTAGCTCCATATGTACTGCATGAAAAGGGCCGTAAGCTACTATGAATAAGCAAGCGTGTCTCATAATATAGTTTCATAGCAAAGTTTCCTTCACATGAGCTACTCAAATGCACATTTTCTAACTTCCTATCCGAAAATTAAGAAGCCAGTCCCCTCATGTTCCACACGTGCCTTAATACTGTGTATTTTTACTTTTATGGGTCAGCAAATTTGTTTCCAATAAATCCTTTAGTGAAAAGTTTGCTCCGCACGTACTACATGTATATAGCTGTACACTACTATGAATGAGCATGTCTAACCTTAAACATCCGTTCCAAGTAAATTTCTTTCCGGATCTAGAACATGAATATGGATTGACAGCACTATTAATGACCACGTGTCTCTTCAATTTTCACCTCTCAGTAAAATTGGATGAGCATTTGCTACATGAATATGGCGAAATGAACATGATTGTGTTATCTTCTAACTTCCCTTCCTAGTAAAGTTTGCTCCGTATGTGTTGCATACATATACCCTTCATCCTTGACGAAGGTGAATATGTCCCTTCAAATCTCCATTCTGAGGAAACGTCCTTCCGCATGTGATACATGAATAAGGTTTTATACTCAATGAATGAGCATATGTCTCTTCAAATCTCCAATCTTAGTAAATTTTGAACTGCATATGTTAGAAGACTATTATTTTACACCACTATGAATCATCATGTGCCTCTTCAAATTTCCCTTCTTAGTAAAGTTTGCTCCGCATGTGCTACGGGAATATGGCTTTACACCGTTATGAATGGGCATGTGCTTCTTCAATTATCCATTCAGAGTAAAGTTCCTTCCGCATGTTCTACAGGAATATGGCATAACTCCACTATGAATCACCAATTGTCGCTTCAATCTCCCTTGCGAGTAAAGTTTGCTCCGCCTGTATTACATGGATATGGCTTTACACCATTATGACGCAGCATATGTGACTTCAAACTTCCTCTGTCTTTGAAGTTTGATCCACAGGTGCTACATGACCAAGACTTTATACCTCTATGAATTAACCAGAGTCGTTTCAAAGTTTCACGCCGTGTGAAGTTCTTTCCGCATGTACAACATGTATAGGGCTTTAGACCTTTATCAGTTGACATTTGTTTCCTCAAGTCACTCCAGGCTGCCAAGTTCCTGTTGCCATTTTGAAAATGTGAGGCTCCAGGGATTTAATTTGTAAGGGTGTTCTCCGACCTGTGGAACATAGTACTGGCAATAGAAACTATCCACTGAAGCAAACTAGGTAAGTAGCCACTAATATTATAATTTAAAATTACGTACAATAACTCATAACTATACAATTACATCCTGTGACCAAAATAATTCATAATTTTTTTACGCAATTGTGGACATCTCTTATATAAAAACAAGTGTCCTGACTGACTGACTGATTGACTGACTGACTGACTCATCATCGGCCAGCCAAAACTATTAAAGTTAGAAACATGAAATTTTGGGAATATGTTCGTTGTAAGACGAAAACGCCCACTAAGGAAGGGTTTTTGGATATTCAGTTTCTAAAGGGGTGTTAAGGGGGTATACTTGCATTTCATTGAATAACAATATCTCCAGATTGCTTTCATTGGGGGATTTGATACTCGGCATATAAACTCATTATAAAAAATAAGAAGATATGTGTCTGAGGGTTTTTCGATGTGGTGTATATTTTGAGGTGAAAGGGGTGAAAAGTGGGGGTTGAAGGTTTCCTAACCGAGCGTGTATCTCTTAAACGACATAGGCGAGGAGTTTGGACCTCAGCGGAAAAAAATCAGCATAAAAAATAACAAAATAGGTGTTTGACCGTTTTTTCATAAATCCAATATAAGGGGCTCATGGGGAGGGGTGAAAATATGGGGAGGGGGGAGGAAACGTAATATGTCTGAGTGTAAAGTTATACATGGCCTATGTTGTAGACAATAACACATTACATCCTTTTTGTCTCTTGCTATTTCATCATACGAGGAATACTTAGGGAGTTATTAATGATTTTGTACTTTTTGGCCGGAATTTTCTAAGTCCCAGGAATGGCATAAAAATTGATTCGAATGTAATTTCGAAAAATAGTTTTTTTTTAATACTTTTATTATATTTTTCAGGTCTTTTAGGGTCCGGAACCAATATGATATTTTGATGGTTTTTTTTCGTCCCATGCATTTTTGGTTTCAGGTGATAGAATTATTTTCCACTAGGACCGATGCTTATCTCTTATATAAAAACAAGTGTCCTGACTGACTGACTGACTGACTGACTGACTGACTGACTCATCATTGCCCAGCCAAAAGTATTAAAGTTAGAAACATGAAATTTTGGGGATATGTTCGTGGTAAGTCGAAAATGCGCACAAAGAAAGGATTTTTGGATATTCAGGTTCTAAAGGTGTCTTAAGGGGGTACACATGCATTTCATTGAATAGCAATATCTCCGGCTTGGTTTCATTGAGGGACGTGATACTCGGCATATAAACGTATCATTAAAAATAAGAAGACACGTGTCTGAGGTTTTTTCGATGTGGTGTATATTATGAGGTGAAAGGGGTGAAAAGTGGGGGTTGAAGGGTTCCTAACGGAGCGTGTATCTCTTAAACGACATAGGCGAGGAGTTTGAAACTCAGCGGAAAATAATCAGCTTAAAAAATAAGTAAACAAGTGTTTGACCGTTTTTTCATAAATCGAATTTAAGGGGCCCATGGGGAGGGGTGAAATTCTGAAAAAAGAAAATTGAAAGATACAAAGTCCTGACACACTCATCATCGCCCAGCTAAATTATTGAAGTTAGAAACAAGACATTTTGGGGATATGATCATTATATGTCCAAACCGTCCACTAAGGGAGGTTTTTCGGATATTCAGGTTCTAAAGGGGTGTTAAGGGGGTAAGACCTGCATTTCATTGAATAACAATAACTCCGGATTGGTTTCATTTGTGGATGTGATACTCGGCATTTAAACTGATCATTAAAAATAAGAAGACACGTGTCTGAGGGTTTTTCGATGTGGTGTATATTATGAGGTGAAAGGGGTGAAAAGTGGGGGTTGAAGAATTCCTAACGGAGCGTGTATCTCCTAAACGACATAGGCGAGGAGTTTGAACTCAGCGGAAAAACATCAGCCTAAAAGAAAAGTAAATAGGTGTTGACCGTTATTTTTTTCATAAATCCAATTTAAGGGGCCCATGGGAAGGGGTGAAATTCGGGGGGGGGGGGCGGGGGACAGGAAAGAAAGTGTCCTAACTGATTGACTGACTCACTCACTCTTCAATCTCAGGAAGTGAAAACTGCTTAAAAATAAGTAAATAAGTGTTCGACAGTTTTTTTTTCATAAATCAAATTTAAGGGGTTCATGGGGAGGGGTGAAATTCTGGAGAATAAATGAAAGAAAATGTCCTGACTCACTCACTCACTCACTCATCATCGCCCAGCCAAAATTAATGAAGTTAGAAACATGACATTTTGGGGATATGTTCGTTGTATGTCAAAACCGTACACTAAGGGAGGATTTTCGGATATTCAGGTTCTAGAGGCGTCTTAAGGGGGTTGAACCTGCATGGGAAGGGGTGAAATTCTGGGGGGGGGACAGGAAAGAAAGTGTCCTAACTGATTGACTGACTAACTCACTCTTCAATCTCAGGGAGTGAAAGCTGCTTAAAAATAAGTAAATAAGTGTTCGACAGTTTCTTTTTCATAAATCAAATTTGAGGGGTTCATGGGGAGGGGTGAAATTCTGGAGAAAATGAAATGAAAGAAAATGTCCTGACTCACTCACTCACTCATCATCACCCAGCCAAAATTAATGAAGTTAGAAACATGAAATTTTGGGGATATGTTCGTTGTATGTCAAAACCGTACACTAAGGGAGGATTTTCGGATATTCAGGTTCTAGAGGGGTCTTAAGGGGGTTGAACCTGCATTTTATTGAATAACAATATATCACGAGTGGTTTCATTTGTGGATGTGATACTCGGCACATAAACTAATCATTAAAAATAAGCAGACATGTGTCTAAGGGTTTTTCGATGTGGTGTATATTATAAGGTGAAAGGGGTGAAACGTGGGGGTTGAAGGTTTCCTAACGGAGCGTGTATCTCTTAAAAGACATAGGTGAGAAGTTTGAAACTCAGCGGAAAAATCAGCTTAAAAATTAAGTAAATCGGTGTTCGAACGTTTTTTCATAAATTCAACTTAAGGGGCCGATGGTGTGGGGTGAAATTCTGCGAAAAAAGGAGAGAAAGTGTCCTAACTGACTGACTAACTCACTCACTCATCAAACTCAGGGGAAAAAGACAGCTTAAAAAATAAGTTAATAGGTGTTCGAGCGTTTCTTCATAAATTCAATTTAAGGGGCCCATGGGGAGGGGTAAAATTCTGGTAAAAATAATTGAAAGAAAATGACCTGATTGACTCACTCACTCATCATCGCCCAGCCAAAATTATAGAAGTTAGAAACATGAAATTTTGGGGATATGTTCATTGTATGTCGAAAACGTCCACTAAGGAAAGATTTTTGGATATTCAGCTTCTAAATGGGTGTTAAGGGGGTAAACCTGCATTTAATTGAATAACAATATCTCACGAGTGGTTTCATTTGGGGATGTGATACTTGGCATATAAACCAATCATTAAAAATAAGCTGACACATGTCTAATGATTTTTCGATGTAATGTATATTAAGAGTACTGGGGTGAAAAGTGGGGGTTGAAGGATTCCTAACGGAGCATGCATCTCCTAAACGACATAGGCGAGGAGTTTGAAACTCAGAGGAAAACAATCAGCTTAATAATAATAAATAAATAAATAAATAAATAAATACATAAATAAATAATTTAATAAATAGGTGTTCGACCGTATTTTCATAAATCCAATTTAAGGGGCTCATGGGGAGGGGTGAAATTCTGGAAGAAAAACGTCCACTAAGGAAGGAATTTTGGATATTCACTCTCATCGACCAACCAAAACTATTAAAGTTAGTGGAATGATATTTTGGGATTATGTTTGTTGTGCGTCGAAAACGTCTACTAAGGAGGGATTTTTGGATATTCAAGTTCTAAAGGGGTGTGAACGGGGTTAAACCTGCATTTCATTGAAGAAAAATATGACACGACTATGACGCGAGCGAAGCCGCGGGTACCTGCTAGTAGATTATAAATCCTAAATTTGAAGCATCAATCTTCGTTTCAAGATCGTAATTAGTCATCAAATTAAATTCTTAATTTATAAAAACAATTGCACACAATGTGCATTAGATTTGATTGGAATAATCTTACAATGATTTTTATCTCTTTTTGCCAAATTGCAAGTGCTATTCGCCACACCAAACATCACACAGTTCACACACACACATGAATCAAAAAGTTCATGAAGCTTCTTTTTAATCCAGACCGCATGATGAAAACCATGACGTGCAAACATGGCGACAATATGCTTCTACTCGTAAATAGTCTGAGTCCAGGGACAATTCGTCATCGCGTCAGTGCTGCAAAATTATCACCAAATGTGTGTTCATTTTGTTCTCGTCTTCTTATAGTATCTTGGAAAGCGGTCGTCGATGACAGAAACATTCTATTTCTGATCTCTTGTATCAGATAGTCTGTCTAGTTTCTAGTTTCTATACTCACTTCTAATTGATCCCATATAAATTCAAATCCATAAGTCAAAACCAGTATTATTTCCATTTGAATGAGTTCCATTGAGGTATTCAGTGATATTTTTTTGGTTATGGAATGTCTTTCATAGCTCTAATCGCTGCTATAGATTTGTCTCTAACAAGAAGAGAGTAGGTGGCCCTTGTAGTTTGAAGGCAAATGACCAGATATTTGATCTGATCCTTAATGGCTAATTTGTTTTGCTCCTAGGTAAAATTGGTCTTGTGATGCATTTCTTCCTCTCTTCCGGAACGTCATTTGGTATGTCTTCTTAGTTATGATTGTAAACTTCTTTTCCATTGCCAATTCCGAGAGTCTATCGACGTCTTTCAGGATTGATCCTCCTATGACAATGTCATCAACATACAAGTGTACAACGATCTTCTTATCGAACCCATGAGTGACTCTTGTCACATTGGCTGTGGTTACCCTGTAGTAAAGTCTATGAAACTTCGAAAAACGTTCCCTACATAAATACTTTCTTAAGACATCATCTGTATCAGTCAATAAATTCCTTACTGCACGGATAATTGATCGTCCCCTTCTAAAGCCATATTGAAAGTCCGGAATAGAGGTATCAAACAACTCGGTCAATCTATTACATAGGATTTTAGTGAATACTTTAGAACGTTGTTCACTAGTGCGATACCTCGATAGGAGTTGGGATCTTCTGTGTTACCTTTCTTATTTAGAGAATATTAACTTTGGAGTACCTCAAGTACTATGGCATACTTCCTTTCTCTAAGCATTTGTTGACAATGAATTAATTAATCTCATATAATTTGTCTCGGAATAACATCGATAACAATTTGGGTTGACCGACTGAATAGCACTGTATACTCTACGTAAGATGATGCAGAGAACTAACTAGTGTAAAGTTAATTAGTCTAACTTTCAGCAGTACCATTACTATGCACGTCTTCCTCAAATATGAGCGCGTTTCTACTCTTCAATGAAGTATCACGCAGTCTGAATCCATATTATACAGACAATGCTGTTCTATATGTCGGAGATCTTGGAGTAACAGATCTTCTGGATAACGTGATGATCCTTCTCCTGCACGAAAATCATTATTGTGCATGGAGCAAGGTTAATAACATTAGCATACGGCTGTTATTCCCTGAAGGTGAAGATGTTTTACCGTCCGAAAAAAGAAGGTAATTGGTTGCTGCTCAAGGACGAGCATTCAATATTATTTTCTATCATTCATTGCAGAGGAATGTTCAACACGAATGTACCCAGAAGAGCCGAGCTATGCCCTTATCCTGAACAAAATTACATGAGATAAATAAATACACTAGGATGACCAGTTTAAATCTTTAAACGCTCATCATCAGATCCATTACACTTAGGCTATAAAATGTATGTTTGAAAATACAGGTTAAAATATTTACAATATGTACTATTATTTAGTTGCAGTATTGATAATGCAACTTGTCAGTGTATGCTAGTTGTAGTATATATGATGTTAGGTGAAATGCTAAAATGGTGATAGAAATCCGGAGTTTGTCTGTTTGGAGTGACTAAGGTTGTACTGTGTAGTACAGGCTACTAACTATCTGGTTGGGTGTCTTCCACGCTGTAGCTGCGTGCAGTTTCAACCTCACTCTTACAGCAGTTCCGGTCGACGGAATTGGAATGTTACCTCACTGAACTGGTTCTTCCCTCCCCCCGCCCCGCATTCCTATGGGGTGTCTGTAGTCAGTGCATATGCATTTGTGGCATGTTGCCAAGTCTAGATAAGATGTATGTTATTGAACTCAGGAAGGTCTTCAACTACTAAAGACCATGGATCAGTCCTCGCCACGCCTAAGCTATTTATTTATTTATTTATTTATTTAATAATTATTAGATACAACCATGAAAAGGTCATTTTACACTAATATTTTAACAATTTCAAATAATATTAACAAAAACAACAACAACAATAACAGGTAACAATTGGCAGTGATGGCAGAAAGGATAAATCTCGGGAAGGACACAGGGAGTGGTTGGGGTAGTGAGTGATTAGGAGGGCGAGGGGTTAGGAAAAGAGGGTGAAAGGGAACTTCTAATGTTATGTTTGAATGCTCGATAGGGAGAGAATATGTCAATGTTTGGAAGGGAGTTGCTAAGGGTAGGTAGACGGTGGAAAATAGAGCGCTTCTGTACTTCAAGACGTGGGCGAGGTACGTGGTGTAAATGGTTCTGACGTGTTGAACGGGAAGGAACATGAAGTGGGAAGTAGCTTAAGAGCATGTTACATTTTGTGTAACCATTCATAATTTTATGTAAGAAACACAGGTCAGTAAATTGTAGACGGCTTCTCAGGTCGAGTACATCGAGCTGGTTTAGAATATCGGATTTGGCGAAGTGCCTTAGTGAAGGATTGCGAGCTTTGACTACTGATATGAAGAAATTAAAGACACTGTTCAATTTAGAAATATTGGTTATAGCCGAAGTAGAGCCCTATACAAGCGCTGCCTGGTCTTTGAGGATGTCTCGGCACATTTATTACTGCCGCGAATGCCACCCTAGGTTTATTGAAGAAAAAAGTACATCGTACTCCAGTTCCAGGTAACATTTACCTGTAAAAATCCCTCTACTCCCCCCCACCCCCCTCTAGCTTGGCTGTATCGCTAAGTTGTCTACGAGTGTGTTTTAGTAGAGTGAAGAGGGGTGAGCTCTCCATGAAAGTGTGTTCATTTAGATCGTTTGGGGTTGTTTCTATTGGCTAGGTGTATCTCGAGTGCTTCCTTTATGTCAAGAGCTCTGCTTTTCGATTCGTGATGAATTATTTTTAGGTCCATTTCAATGTTAGTGAAACTGAGCCCCGCGTAACACAAGTGTTCGCATACGGCTGAATGTGTTTCATATTTTATCACATTCCTATGTTCATTCTAACGTGTATCTACTCGTCTTCCACACTGTCCGATGTAATTAGCTTGATAACCGGTATCTTGGCACGTAATAGAATATACCCATGACTTTGAATACAGATCTTGTTTATTTAAATCACTATTTTGCAGGTGCCTTCCGGTTGTGCTGTTCGTTGTGAATGCTATGTGTATGCCTTGCTTTTTGAACAGATTAGTGATTCTATTTTTTCGCATTCACATAGTTGAAGCGCGCGAAATTTTTCTCATTAATGTCCAGTTTTGGAATTGTATTATCTTTATTTTTATGTTTGGCTACAATTTGATCTATTTTGCTTGGAGGGAGATTGCTTTCCTTTGCTACTTGCTTAATGGTTCTTATTTCCTTATTATAATTGTCTTTTGACATGGGTATTGCGCCCGAATCTCACATATCCACCACCTATATCCGCTGAGATGGAAAAGGATTGTAAGGACGTCGATAACCAGCCAGATAAACCAACACTTCCCTACTAGGTGAATGACTAGGAAACCCTCGACGCATACCGGCCATGAAATAACGCTACAAATTAGTTACACATTTACTTGCAAATAAATATCCATAACAAGATGGTAGGACGAGAATATCGGATCACGAGCGTTAACGGTGAAGTTGAGACCAAGTGAGTTCTAGTAACTATCTGCCAGTATTATCGCACGTCGATTGCGAAATGAAAAGGTGATCAGTTTCTATAAAAATGGGCAGGCAAACAAAATCGTGCCTGTTAATTTATTAATTAAAGTATTTACAAAACATTAAATTTCCCTAACACCAATAAAATAAATTTAAATCAAAATAAAAAAATTAACGTTGCAGATAGTCCTTCTATCTCTCAAATAAACTTTCAATAAAGTTTAAACTATTCACACGTGAAATTACAAGAAATATTAATTAAGTAGATATACTTAATAGTCACCCTGTGACTCGATCACTATCAGCTGTCTGATTAAAATCAGCTGTTCTCAAAGAAATGTAATTTACAATACACAGCCCTATATTATACACTTACCGTTGTTAAAAAAAACATAAACGTATAACGAATACAAATTATTAACTATTAAAGATGATAAGATATTTACACAAATGTAAATTACCATGACCAGCACGGTATTCAAACATTATATACAAGATCTAACGCGATCTGACAATCCTTCTAAGCTTCTGTTGCTTTAAAACCGTTCTTTTAACACTCGTTCACAAACAATGTAATTTTAGGTATATTTTGAGTTTCTGTCATCATAAATAGAACTATAGTAACAAACGGTAAAGTTGATTACAGCTCTTAAGTGTCAAATCCATGAATAAAATACAATAGCCTTAAAGAACGAGACGGAACTACTCGGTTGTTCTTAATAAACTTCGTGGATTTTATAATAACTTTGTCTGACATGCACAACACAAATATCACCCTAATGTCAATTACTTTTTCAACATACTGTATCAAATACCTTTCTCCGAACGGCAATACTATTATTTCCTTTCGTATACGGTGAACAAACTCTTATAACAGCGTTACGGGGACTTATGAAATATGGACCAAAATACGGAAATTTGGATTTTACCGAAAATTGGTGCCCACACCTTTTCAGAATCAAGGAGTGTTGGATTTTTCCCGTGGCGCCATTTTAAAGCCCAGGCGGTGATTTAAAGATGAATGAGCATCATTATTAAATACCTCCGCGCGTCACGCCCACCTGCCTCATACACTAAAACACTTGGGACCTTCTTTCTGTATCATTACTATAAAGTTACCTCGAAATTCATTTGCTGAAATCGTCAGGCAAGTGTCTTATGACATTTAGGAACAGAAAATTCTCATTCTTTCACTACGGAAGTCAATTTATAACCTTATACACGGGTATAAAATAAGGTCTGTTATAAAGTACTGAAATAGTTTCCTTTAGATTTTGACTTATATTTTTCTTCATGGCATGCAATACATATATGTTACCAGTTGTGAAGTAAATAGAAGAAAGAAATAAATAAATAAATAAATTACCTGCTCAATTGATTACTATGGTTACTTCCTACCGCTACAGTATGATCTTTGTTGACATGCTCCATGTGGTTTGTTATTGAAATATTTCTTGGTGAATATCGATCTGTGACGAGGCTAATATTGTTTGTAGTGTGTGTTGTTATTCCTCGTGTGATACTCCACGCTATTAGTTGTTTGTTAGGCGTAATTTAGAATGGAGAGACTGCAAAGTTATAGGCAGTGTAAGAAACGACCGTCTAAGAAAAGCAAGGCAGGAAAGTTCTCATACGAAAACAGACTTCGTCTGTCAGCACAAAGTGAAGTCAATAATGTAACACCTGGTACATCAGTCGAAACCTTACCACAGCCAGCTGATTCACGGAGTGAAGAAAAGTTGAAAATATTTTCTCATCTCACTGATGCAGTAGAAGGTAGGCCTAATATTTTGGGCCAGTCTCTGTACACTATTGTACATAACAGTGTTTGGAATGAACTTACTCAAGGTTTATTATGTGGGATGTGTACAGCAAAATCTGTAGTTATAGAAATAAGGGAAAACAAGGGATTTTCATCTAAGCTTGTTGTGAAGTGCAGTGCTTGTCTCCATGAATCATGCCAGGCGTACACATCCCCACGTGTAAGAACAGAAGGAACTCAAAAGACCACCATTCGATGTAAATGAGAGGATGGTGGAGACATTTACAGACATGGGGAAGGACACAGGGCAATGCCAACATTTGCTATAAATATGAATATGCCTTCTCTGGGGGCACGATCATTCACAGGACATTTCAATAGACTGGTTAGTGAGGGCAGGGCTTTTAAAAATGAGGTCTTACGGTTAGCTGCTGATGTTGTCCGGGCTTCCTGTGTGGAAGCAGATCCCTTACTGAAGGGTAGTGATGAGGTGCTTGATATCGTTGTGTCTTACGACGGCACCTGGATGAAGAAAGGCCATACCTCGAATTATGGGATAGGTATTGTTGTTGACCTTCTTAGTGGAATAGTGCTAGATTTTGAAGTCCTGTCGAAGTATTGTGCTGAATGTACCGTGGCAGTAAACAGTTTAGGAGACAAATCCCCTGAATTTGAGTTCTGGCACAGGTCCCACGTTGAATCAGGTATGTGTGAAAGGAACTATAATGGCTCATCTAATGCCAAGGAGAAGAACGCTGCAGGAATTATTTGGAACAGTTCAGTCAAAGAAAGGGTGATGAGGTACACAGGTATGCTTTCCGATAGGGATGTTAAACCTTTGCGCACTTGATGAGTTTACAGGTGTATGGGCCTGATATTGAAATTACCAAGGAGGAATGTCTGAACCATGTTGCAATGAGGCTTGGCCTGGCCCTTCGTAACTTGGTAAAGGATAGTCAAAGGTGAGGCACTTGGAGGTCGAAAGGAAGGTAGTCTGAAGGAAGCCACTATTGTGAAACTCACAAACTATTTTCGACATACCATTTCCAATAATGCACCTGATACTGAGAAGATGAGACGAGCCATATTTGCTACTGTGAAACACTATGCATCCACAGACACTGTGCAACAGCATAATTACTGTCCAGAAGGCATCACATCTTGGTGTTTTTATAATAGGCAGCTAGCTGAGGGAAAGCCTGTCAAAAGCCATGACAAAATGAAATAAAATTGTCCTTTGAAATTGTTGGGAAAATACTGCCTATTTACCAAAGACTGGCCTCAGATGCCTTGCTGGATAGGTGTAAGAGAGGGAAAACACAAAATGCCAACGAGAATCTCCATAGCACTATTTGGCATAACTGCCCTAAAGAGGTCTTCGTTTCAAAGAAGAAGCTGGTATTAGCAGTTACAAAAGCAGTGAGTGAATTTACCATGGGTTGCGTGAAAACTTTAGAAGTGATGCATGACATTAGACAAGAAGCTATGACAAGACCTTCAGTGAAGATCAGTGAGCAACGTGACCACATACGTCTTCGACAGAGAAGAAAAAGGACCACCCCAGGAAAGAAAACTGCAAGAGAAAAGAGAAAACTGCTGAACTTGTCCCTAGAAGACAGGATGAAGAAGTCTGAGGGCTGTACATATGGTGCAGGGCAGTTCTGATGTAAGTAACTAACCTCCATCTTCAATTGCAGTTTTCTCATGAAGTGATTTTTGTTACATGTAATATCATGAAAATGCTCCTTGTATTGCAGTTTTGAAGATATTTGGTTCAAAAATGGTTTGCATATTAAAATATGTATGAACATTACAATTAGCTCTGGATTTTTATGTCAGTGAAAATTAACTGTTTATTTTTTTGCTTTCAAAAATAAATTATTTTTATTTTTAGGGCGAAACATGAATATTATCACTTTGACTATCATTTCTGACTCTCGTAAAAAAGGTACATAAAATTCCAGGGCAATTTCCATTTGTACATGTATTGTGCTACTGTTTACCAAGTATGGATGAATATAACTGAAAACTCCATCGCAAGGAACTTTTCTTATGACCCTATGTTTTGATAATATTTTTATTATTATTTCAGAAAAGGTTAGAGCAATCAATTTGTAATTCAGAATATGCTCTAATTAGAGGCATATCTACATGTGGTTAAAATTTCAAATTGATCTATTCAGTAGTTTCGGATTTTGGAAACTCACTCATAAGTCCCCTTAACTACGCTCGCAAACTTTATATTCCTTTCAACTCTTCTCAACAATAATCAAAACCAATATGCACGGCATTCCTTTAATAAAACCCATCTTGCTACACTCCAATCGTGTAGGAGAATTAGTGACGCTACTAGGTAAACACTACTTGTGTAATACTGTTCAAGGTGCACTCCTAACACACCCTCTTCTCTAAAATTAATATCTTCGTGCTCTATAAACATTCTCATTTTTGTTCACAACAATACACCTTGTATAAAAATCCACTTAACTTCCATTAACGCATCTCATTAATATACTTCCACAACATACTGTTTTTCCACGTTACAACAAAATATGACCTTTAATAAACCGTAGTCCGCTCGTCTTTACTGTTAATAATAATAAAAACATATCCTCTCGTTTCTGGTAAACATTGTATGAATTAAATATTCATTTTTAAACGTGTTTCATTACATACTAGACCTCAGGTAGATCTACAAATCCCCTGGTCTGTGGTTTCGTAAGAGCAAATTATTGCAATATAATTGTTGCTAATTGTAGGCTTCATTTGACCTCCATTGTCAACAATATGATCCTATTTCATAGTTTACTTCCGTTGTCACAATTGTCCATGACTATATTAACGTCACATAACCTTAAGATTCCGCAAATGGAATTATTATCCTTTAAAATTTTTATTTATAATATTTTAATAAGTGTTGCTAATTATATACTGACACAATAAATGTTTAAAACAGTGTTCTAGCATTTTTCCAATAATGCTTTCTCTTAATAACGATTCAACCTAGCAATATTGACGCATATAGTCGCTTGTTACGCATTTGTAACGATCGAAGCATTCCCTTCCATAAAAGAGTTTCATTTCAAAGTGAGCATATTAAAACGTAGCTTTAAAAATACAAAAACGGACTATCAAAATCCTAATACAAATGAAAATACGTCAAAAGCGACACACGTAGACGTATAATAAAATTTAAAGTGAAAACTCTAAAATTGACAATATAAAAGCATGGGTTATGAATACGAAAATCTACATATGAATAGGTCACCCTTGAAAAACCATAAAAGACTACAACAAACTACTGAAATATTAAAACAGTCAATTTTCTACCTTTCTGATGAGCTGCTGTCGAGATACCTGGTCTGATATTCATGATGTTCTTCCCTCGGGTCAGCGCGTGCTTGTTGACAGCTTCCAGATGAGTTCCCGCTAGGCGCGTGACAATCAGCTGTCCGGCTCCCTCTCTGCTCGAACTGCGAACACCTGGCTAGCTGTCTCGCCTGCCTGCCAATGTTTCTTCTTGCTTCTCGACTACATGTCTGGAATCTCGATCCCGGAACAAACGAACCCCTCCGTCCGTCGTCTTCGTGTAGCATCTCATCATTATAGTAGGTTTGAATGTCTCTGGTTGACATCTCTCCAAGTTGGTAGTGGACATTTGAAAGTATTGTTGAAGGTGAATTCGTGATACTGCATGTTGGATGAGCAGTTGTAGTATCATCGACTCACGGTCGTCAAGATCACTCTGACATCCCACTCCATAGTGTAGACTAACCTCCATCCATAGTTTTAGTACTTCATGACTGTCACCTCGATAAGTGTCGAATAGTAATCTCCCCCCTGACTCGTGGACATTATTATGGAAAATATTTGATGAATCTTCAGAATAAATGCTGTTTCAATGTTGTAGTCTTTGAATGCAATGCTACAAGTCGTTCTGTTGAAATGCGAAGCTGTAGAATTGAAGTCTTTTTCCAATACGTGTTAAAATGTAAACTGTTGCTTTCAATATTCAGTTATTGCGTTTTGTGATTTGCCGACTTCTCCAACTCTTCCTCGGCGATACCTTCATCTCCTCACGGTCCAATCCAATATCCTGACCGTACTTCCAATGTAACAATGCTCTCTCTCTGAACGCTCAGAAAAGCAGGTCTGCTCTCTTCAAGTTGCTAAGTAGGAGTGAAATCTGCGCTGGTGTCATTCACGCACGTGGCAATCTAGAATGTGATTCTAGCCTCGCACAGAGTCCTATTCAACTGAAATTCACTCATATCCTCTCTCCTGTTCATAAATATATAATTCTGTTTTTTGTTTTTTTTTTCAAAAAAAAAAAAAACGTTTTCTGTTCTGCCTCTGTAGAAGTGCTAATCTCGCTTTATATAAGCAAATTTGATATAATAGCAATTTCCACAAACATTATGTGATCCAATCTGATTGGCTGTTGGGTTATCTTAAAAAAACTACATATTCTAACCTCTTATCAGCGGGTCGTGTGCATAATTTTGTTATTGTCACCTCGGCTAACCTAAACCGGTCTTTGCCTTGCTAACGTTAAGCCTTTGTCATATTCCAGTGTCGAAAGATCTGAGTCTCCCTTGGTTAAATTATCATTCAATGAAATATTCCCAAATTCAATTCCTTTAAAATATACCAAATTTTTCAAAAAGTTGACAATATACTTTTATTCACTTCCTAATATATATACTAGCTGACCCAGCAGACGTTGTCCTGCCAATCAAAGATTTTTTTTTTCAATTTCTGTTAACTGCCTCTAAACTATCGTGAAATGAATTAACTGATCTAGAAACATTCGTGGGAGCGTGCACAACAACTCTCCAACGTTTCATCGCAATTGGATAAATGGCATAAAACGCATACGGGATTTTGTTTAAATGATTCGTGCGCTGTCACTCATTTGTTGAATCTACTCGTGCTCTACCAACTGTGAAATTGATTTACTAAGTTAGAAAGCTTCACGTAAGTATACACAACAACTCACCAAAGTTTCATCGGAATCGGATGAATGACATATGAACGTATACGGGATTTTTAAACGAATCGCGTGCCATCGTCCATTTGTTGAATCTACTCATGCACTACCTATTGTGAAATAGATTTACTAAGCCTGAAACCTTCTCTGGAGTGTACTCAATCATTCACCAAGTTTTCATCGCAATGGGATGAATGATATATGACCGCATACGCGACATTTTATAAACGATTCACGCGCCATCGCTCATTTGTAAAAACTACTCGTGCGCTATTTATTAAAAACTGGATTTAGTAATCCAGAAACCTTTCCTGGAGTGTACACAACAATTCACCAAATTTTGATCGTAATCGGATAAATAGTATATGAACGCATACAGGACTATGTTGAAACGATTCGCGCGCCATCGGACATTTGCTGAATCTACTCGTGCGCTACCTATTGTAAAATGAATTCACTGAGCCAGAAACCTTTACTGAAGTGTACACAACAATTCACCAAAGATTCATCGCAATCTGATAAATGGTATATGGACGCATATGGTACGTTGTTGAAATGATTCTCGTGCCGTCACTCATTTGTGGAATCTACTCGTGCGCTACCAATTGTAAAATGGATTTATTAAGCCAGAAACCTTCCGTAGGGTGTACACAACATCTCACCCAAGTTTCATCGTAATCGGACGAATGGTATTTGAACGCATACCGGACCTTATTGAAACGCTTCGCGCGTCGTCGCTCATTTGTTGAATCAACTCGTGCGCAACCTCCTGTGAAATGGATTTACTAAGTTAGAAACTCTCACGTAAGTGTACACAACATCTCACCCAAGTTTCATTGCAATCGGATGAATGGTAACCTATATGAACGCATACGGGACTTAGTTTAAACGTTCGCACATCGTCACTCATTTGTAGAATCTACTCCTGCGCTACCTATTGTAACATGGATTTACTAATCCAGAAGCCTCCCCTGGAGGGTACACAATATCTCACCCAAGTTTCATCGCTATCGGAAGAATGGTATTTGAACGCATACGGGACCTTGTTGAAACGCTTCGCACGTCGCCTCTCATTTGCTGAATCTACTTTTGCGCAACCTCCTGTGAAATGGATTTACTAAGTTAGAAACCTTCACGTAAGTGTACACAACAACTCATCAAAGTTTCATCACAATCGATGAATGGTATATAAACCTATACGAGATTTTGTTGAAACGCTTCGCGCGTCGTCACTCATTTGTTGAATCTAGTCGTGTGCTTCCTATAGTAAAATGAATTTACTAAGCCAGAAGCCTTCCCTGGAGTGCACACAACATATCACCCAAGTTTCATCGCAATCGGACGAATGGTATTTGAACGCATACGGGACCTTTTTAAAACGCTTCGCGCGTCGTCGCGCATTTGTTGAATCTAGTCGTGCGCTATCTATTTTAAAATGGATTTACTAAGCCAAACACCTTCCCTGGAGTGCACTCAACATCTCTCCCAAGTTTCATCGCAATCGGATGAATGGTATATGAACGCATACGGAACTTTGAAACGCTCTGACATGTAGAGACAAACAGAATTCGACATCACTGCCACCTTTGGTATAAAACACAAATTTCCGCCATGGGCGGAGTGTATGTTATGGCGTAAGTTGCACAGGTTGCGACCAGGAGGCTCTAAGTGCAGACACACATAGTCCAAAAGGATCACTTTTCACTAAGGCTAGCGGTTTCCATGACGACTGTTTATGACTGTATATTGTGGTTCTAAATTTGTGTGTAAATTGTGGTTCTAAAATTCTAAAATTCCACCTATCTGGTCCAATTGTGAATCTAAACCATACATGGGCCCACCTTAACATTCATACAAAATTTCATCAAAATCGGCCAAGGCGTTTAGGAGGAGTTCTGTCACATACACACGTGTCGAAGAATTATATATATAAAGATGTGAATAACATAATTTCCAATTCCAAATTCCATATCTTTAATCCATTTGTTCACAAGTCGGTTCGATCCTCGGCTCAGTCAATGGCTGAAGCTGGGGTGAATTCGAGTTCAGTATGTTTAAAGCCCTGTGCACCATTGATTGAACCCCCCGCTAATTTATGCATACAAGGGGTGATTAGACTGATTGTCGTTTGCATGCGAGGTTTGTGTGGCTTTCCTGAATATGAAATATGAATGCTCGTTGTCTTTACATTCGACAGTTATGGCGAGATAATTATTTTTTCGATCTGTTTCGCATACCTTAGTGAATTTGATTGAGTGGCGTAGGCTATTATTGGATTGCAAAATTGTTTCTTCGCTTGTTAATTCCGTATCGTAGATGCAAATTACATCATCTACGTATCTTTTCCATATTACTATTTGCTTAGTTGAAGTCTTTTCTAAGAACGCATTTTCTAGTGCATTAATGAAGATGTCGGCGATGAGCCCGCTTAGTGGTGATCCCATCACTAGGCCTTCAGTGTGTGTGTACATTTTATTGTCGAATTGAAACACGTTTTGGCTGAGAACGACCCTTAGTAATCTCACAATCTCTTCGGTTTCTTTTGCCAAATTGTTGGATTTTAAATTGTTTTCGATAGTGCCGATTGCTTCATTAATTGGAATATTGGTGTACATGTTAGTTATATCGAAGGATACTAGCCTCAAGCTAGGTTTAATTTGTAGCATGTTCAAAGCTATTACTAATCCCGTTGTGTTCTTTACAGAGTTGTTTTTGTCGTTGGAAAGACGGTGTTTTAAGATTTTTAGTAACTCTTTGCTGATTTTGTAATTGGGGGCGTTCCTACAATTGACTATTGGGCTCAATAAGCACTCCTTTTTGTGTATTTTAGGTTGTCCCCACAATTACGGTACTTTCAGGTCTTTTTTTTAAATTAATTTTGATTTTTCGGCTTTGGTCAATATGTATTCAGTTTCGTTTAATGCACTTTTTGTTTGTTTTGGGGATTTTTGGAGGGATCTTTTGCTATTTTCTTGATTTCGTTGTTGTTTAGAAATTCGACTGTTTTTTCAATGTATTCTATTTTGTTCAGAATTACTGTCGTGTACCCCTTATCTGCTTTTGTGATGATTAAGTCATGTTCTTTTATTTTTGGTTTCAATGAAATTATTTATTTGAGTTGCTTGTTGCTTTGAATGTTATTGCTTTCACCCTCTAATTTGAAGATTCTTTTGGCTCCGTTGGTGGCAAGACTTTTGGTTAATTCCCTGTGTTCTGCCAGATGCTTGTGACTGGCGATCTCAATATCTGTGATTAATTGTTTTACATTGTGGTTCGTGTGTGCGTCTGTGCAGTTGTATTTCAAGCCTTTGACTAACATACTCATTTCGTCTTGAGGAAAAGTTACGTTCGTTCTGTTGTCTACTCTGCTGTGGAAATTGAATTTATTGTTATTCGTGTGTTGTTCATTAGATTGATTGTTCTGTGCGTCTCCTAGTTTCCTTAGTTCAATTTCTAGCGGTTCGTGCTTCCTCGTTGCTCTGATTTTGATGGTATCAAGTCGGTGCTCTAATAAACTGTCCCATTGCGATGAATGCCCGAACTTTCCTAGTTGCAATTGAATATCGTACAATTGTAGGTTGATTTTTTGCTTTCTTTGGTATGTAAATTTTAATTAGTTTTTTTATCCAATTCGCTTTGGCTTGTTTAGTTGAAATATCGAAGTTGGTGTATTCGGCACGGTTTTAATTGGTACTTATTTAGGGGTGAGATTTAGTTGAACCTAATTGACTTGTCTAAGGTCATGAGTTTAAGCCTGAGTGATCTGAATCTCTTGGCTTAACGATTTGCCTGACTAGCTATGAACATTACGGGGTTTGAAGCCATTTTTCAGTGTTGCATTAGTAAACAAAAGTTCGGTGCTTTTCAGTCGGTCAACACGAATGTACCCAAAAGAATTGTTAGTTATTTTCAAAATGAAATGACGTTGCCTATACAATAAAACATTGTCAGTCATGCTTTTTATCCTTGTGTTGTGGATTAATGGATTGCCTAGTTCTAGTGATTTTGTTTCTATGTGGATTAGAATGGTTGATGGCTTGACCTGGTATACATGTTTTGTGGGAACGTGTTCGACTGGAGGTATTCACATCCCGATGCTTGGGTTTCAGCGTAATCTATTATATTGTTTGTTTATAGGTGTATGTTTTCAAGTTTGTCCCCCGCGGTGATAATAAGCAGTAATAACCACTTACTGAATAAGCCAAATCGTCGACGGTGTTCAGTTAGCCACAGGACAGTTAGTGAGATGGGTGCAGCACATTCCTCCCTCAACTCCTTTATGAAATATACCACTAGTGAGTTGCCAGTCTGCTGGTATTAGGAAGTGAGTGAATAAAAATTACTGTCCATTTGTATAATGAATTTGAGTTATACTATCATGATAAGTTATTTCTAGGAAACGGTGGTTCAATAAAGTTTAAAGTTTATAGAATGTCAAGGATTTGACAGGAGTAGTACAAAAAAGTTCCTTCTAGTGGGTGGCTACAGAGCAAATTCTAGAGGGGATATATTGTATTATGGGCTATTTCTATGTTCTATATCCTAGGGAGTTTTCTTTTTAGATTTAAGTGTTTAGGTTGTTACTATTTATTTTACAGGTTGGCTATTCTGCAACTTGGTCGATTCTTGGTGCTGTCAGCGTGAGGGTTGAAACGGGGTGCTTTGTACATTTTGGGGGCAGCTAGATTTTTATTTTGCAGATTGCACAGTAGTTTAATATTTTTACCCCTGAAATAAGTCCCCTTCCGTTTTACCATAATAGATGTAATTAACATTCTTGCGGTCGCGCCCCTTTATGTAATACACGCGTCGCGCCCCTTTATGTAATACACGCGGTCACGCCCCTTTATGTAATACAAGCGGTCGCGCCCCTTTATGTAATACACGCGTCGCGCCCCTTTATGTAATACACGCGGTCACGCCCCTTTATGTAATACACGCGTCGCGCCCCTTTATGTAATACACGCGGTCACGCCCCTTTATGTAATACAAGCGGTCGCGCCCCTTTATGTAATACACGCGTCGCGCCCCCCTATATAATACACGCGGTCGCGCCCCTTTATGTTATACACGCGGTCACGCCCCTTTATGTAATACACGCGGTCACGCCCCTTTATGTAATACACGCGCCGCGCCCCTTTATATAATACACGCGGTCGCGCCCCTTTATGTTATACACGCGGTCACGCACCTTTATGTAATACACGCGGTTGCGCCCCTTTATGTAATACACGCAGTCACGCCCCTTTATATAATACACGCGGTCACGCCCCTTTATGTAATACACGCGGTCATGCCCCTTTATATAATACACGCGGTCGCGCCCCTTTATGTAATACACGCGGTCGCGCCCCTTTATATAATACACGCGGTCACGCCACTTTATGTAATACACGCGGTCACGCCCCTTTATGTAATACACGCGGTCACGCCCCTTTATATAATACACGCGGTCGCGCCCCTTTATATAATACACGCGGTCACGCCACTTTATGTAATACACGCGGTCGCGCCCCTTTATGTAATACACGCGGTCACACCCCTTTCTGTAATACACGCGGTCGCGCCCCTTTATGTAATACACGCGGTCGCGCCCCTTTATATAATACACGCGGTCACGCCCCTTTATGTAATACACGCGTCGCGCCCCTTTATGTAATACACGCGGTCACGCCCCTTTATGTAATACACGCGTCGCGCCCCTTTATGTAATACACGCGGTCACGCCCCTTTATGTAATACAAGCGGTCGCGCCCCTTTATGTAATACACGCGTCGCGCCCCCCTATATAATACACGCGGTCGCGCCCCTTTATGTTATACACGCGGTCACGCCCCTTTATGTAATACACGCGGTCACGCCCCTTTATGTAATACACGCGCCGCGCCCCTTTATATAATACACGCGGTCGCGCCCCTTTATGTTATACACGCGGTCACGCACCTTTATGTAATACACGCGGTTGCGCCCCTTTATGTAATACACGCAGTCACGCCCCTTTATATAATACACGCGGTCACGCCCCTTTATGTAATACACGCGGTCATGCCCCTTTATATAATACACGCGGTCGCGCCCCTTTATGTAATACACGCGGTCGCGCCCCTTTATGTAATACACGCGGTCGCGCCCCTTTATATAATACACGCGGTCACGCCACTTTATGTAATACACGCGGTCGCGCCCCTTTATGTAATACACGCGGTCACACCCCTTTATGTAATACACGCGGTCGCGCCCCTTTATGTAATACACGCGGTCGCGCCCCTTTATATAATACACGCGGTCACGCCACTTTATGTAATACACGCGGTCGCGCCCCTTTATGTAATACACACGGTCACACCCCCTTATGTAATACACGCGGTCACGCCCCTTTATATAATACACGCGGTCGCGCCCCTTTATGTAATACACGCGGTCGCGCCCCTTTATATAATACACGCGGTCACGCCACTTTATGTAATACACGCGGTCACGCCCCTTTATATAATACACGCGGTCGCACCACTTTATGTAATACACGCGGTCAAGCCACTTTATGTAATACACGCGGTCACGCCCCTTTATGTAATACACGCGGTCACGCCCCTTTATATAATACACGCGGTCGCGCCCCTTTATATAATACACGCGGTCACGCCACTTTATGTAATACACGCGGTCACGCCCCTTTATGTAATACACGCGGTCACGCCCCTTCATATAATACACGCGGTCGCGCCCCTTTATATAATACACGCGGTCACGCCACTTTATGTAATACACGCGGTCGCGCCCCTTTATGTAATACACGCGGTCGCGCCCCTTTATATAATACACGCGGTCACGCCACTTTATGTAATACACGCGGTCACGCCCCTTTATATAATACACGCGGTCACGCCACTTTATGTAATACACGCGGTCACGCCCCTTTATGTAATACACGCGGTCACGCCCCTTTATATAATACACGCGGTCGCGCCCCTTTATATAATACACGCGGTCACGCCACTTTATGTAATACACGCGGTCGCGCCCCTTTATGTAATACACGCGGTCACACCCCTTTCTGTAATACACGCGGTCGCGCCCCTTTATGTAATACACGCGGTCGCGCCCCTTTATGTAATACAAGCGGTCACGCCCCTTTATGTAATACACGCGGTCGCGCCCCTTTATATAATACACGCGGTCACGCCACTTTATGTAATACACGCGGTCACACCCCTTTCTGTAATACACGCGGTCGCGCCCCTTTATTTAATACACGCGGTCACACCCCTTTATGTAATACACGCGGTCGCGCCCCTTTATGTAATACACGCGGTCGCGCCCCTTTATGTAATACACGCGGTCGCGCCCCTTTATGTAATACACGCGGTCGCGCCCCTTTATATAATACACGCGGTCACGCCACTTTATGTAATACACGCGGTCACGCCCCTTTATATAATACACGCGGTCACGCCACTTTATGTAATACACGCGGTCACGCCCCTTTATGTATTACACGCGGTCACGCCCCTTTATATAATACACGCGGTCGCGCCCCTTTATATAATACACGCGGTCACGCCACTTTATGTAATACACGCGGTCGCGCCCCTTTATGTAATACACGCGGTCACACCCCTTTATTTAATACACGCGGTCGCGCCCCTTTATATAATACACGCGGTCACGCCACTTTATGTAATACACGCGGTCACGCCACTTTATGTAATACACGCGGTCACGCCACTTTATGTAATACACGCGGTCACGCCCCTTTATGTATTACACGCGGTCACGCCCCTTTATATAATACACGCGGTCGCGCCCCTTTATATAATACACGCGGTCACGCCACTTTATGTAATACACGCGGTCACGCCCCTTGATGTATTACACGCGGTCACGCCCCTTTATATAATACACGCGGTCGCGCCCCTTTATATAATACACGCGGTCACGCCACTTTATGTAATACACGCGGTCACGCCACTTTATGTAATACACGCGGTCGCGCCCCTTTATGTATTACACGCGGTCACGCCCCTTTATATAATACACGCGGTCGCGCCCCTTTATATAATACACGCGGTCACGCCACTTTATGTAATACACGCGGTCGCGCCCCTTTATGTAATACACGCAGTCGCGCCCCTTTATGTAATACACGCGGTCGCGCCCCTTTATGTAATACACGCGGTCGCACCCCTTTATATAATACACGCGGTCACGCCACTTTATGTAATACACGCGGTCGCGCCCCTTTATGTAATACATGCGGTCACACCCCTTTATGTAATACACGCGGTCGCGCCCCTTTATGTAATACACGCGGTCGCGCCCCTTTATGTAATACACGCGGTCGCGCCCCTTTATGTAATACACGCGGTCACGCCCCTTTATATAATACACGCGGTCGCGCCCCTTTATGTAATACACGCGGTCGCACCCCTTTATGTAATACACGCGGTCGCGCCCCTTTATGTAATACACGCGTTCACACCCCTTTATGTAATACACGCGGTCGCGCCCCTTTATGTAATACACGCGGTCACACCCCTTTATGTAATACACGCGGTCGCGCCCCTTTATGTAATACACGCGGTCGCGCCCCTTTATGTAATACACGCGGTCACGCCCCTTTATATAATACACGCGGTCGCGCCCCTTTATGTAATACACGCGGTCGCACCCCTTTATGTAATACACGCGGTCGCGCCCCTTTATGTAATACAGGCGGTCACGCCCCTTTATGTAATACACGCGGTCGCGCCCCTTTATGTAATACACGTGGTCACGCCCCTTTATGTAATACACGCGGTCGCGCCCCTTTATTTAACACTCGCGGTCGCGCCCCTTTATGTAATACACGCGGTCGCGCCCCTTTATGTAATACACGCGGTCGCGCCCCTTTATGTAATACACGTGGTCACGCCCCTTTATGTAATACACGCGGTCGCGCCCCTTTATGTAATACACGCGGTCGCGCCCCTTTATGTAATACACGCGGTCACGCCCCTTTATATAATACACGCGGTCGCGCCCCTTTATGTAATACACGCGGTCACGCCCCTTTATGTAATACACGCGGTCGCGCCCCTTTATGTAATACACGCGGTCGCGCCCCTTTATGTAACACACGCGGTCGCGCCCCTTTATGTAACACACGTGGTCACGCCCCTTTATTTAACACTCGCGGTCGCGCCCCTTTATGTAATACACGCGGTCGCGCCCCTTTATGTAATACACGCGGTCGCGCCCCTTTATGTAATACACGTGGTCACGCCCCTTTATGTAATACACGCGGTCGCGCCCCTTTATGTAATACACGTGGTCACGCCCCTTTATGTAATACACGCGGTCGCGCCCCTTTATGTAATACACGTGGTCACGCCCCTTTATGTAATACACGCGGTCACGCCCCTTTATGTAATACACGCGGTCACGCCCCTTTATGTAATACACGCGGTAATCTACCGTCCTCCCATTATTTATCACTTTCAATGGCAATATGACTGCTTTGAGGTTGATCGATCATGTAATTGACACACAGAGGTGTAAATATTGAAACAATTATTCAATAAAAACCCATAATAGGAGCGACAACGGTGGTGGCAAAAATGAAGAAGCACTTTATGACAGCTTTAAAGATAGTGTTGTGTGTGGATGTTGGGGGGAGAATGAGCAACTGGGCTATCAATAGTGAATGAAATGTGTTAGAAATGAGGAAATACTATGATAAATACTAATATTTTCTTATGGCTGGTCGGCAACAAAAAATTGCACTTCCGGTCGCGCGCGACGGTAGTCTACCGCTCGACTGCGCCCTTAGCACTTTCATGAACACCTGAGCGACAACGTCGCCATCAAGAACCGCTACTCCTCTTTCATCTAGCGAAGGATATCGTACCTTGAGATTACATTTGCCTTTTGCGCACTTTGTAACGATCAAAGTAGCTCTATGCGCGTTCATTTCAATTGGACGGTAATCTACCGCAAGCGCAACCGGATGAAGGTTAACCGTCGCTAGAATCCTCAATCCTCACGCCGTCATTTTGTTTTGTGGGCTATTTGTATGTTCTATATCATGGTGCCTTTTACTTTTTTGTATTTTATTTTGCAGATTGCGGCTGTGCAACTTGGTACAGAAACCCGGGTTCAATTCCTAGTTCTGTTAGTGTGAGCGCCGGTGCTTTCTGTGTTGTATTATAGGGAATTGTGCTTTTTGTTACAAGGGAGCAATGCTATTCTTCTGTGTTCTATTATAGGGACTTGTGTTTTTGTAACAAGCGAGCAATGCTTTTCCTCAGAGTTCTGTTATAGGGACCTGTGTTTTCTGTTACAAGTGAGCAATGCTATTCTTCTGTGTTCTATTATAGGGACTTTTGTTTTTGTAACAAGCGAGCAATGCTTTTCCTCAGAGTTCTGTTATAGGGACCTGTGTTTTCTGTTACAAGGGAGCAATGCAATTCTTCTGTGTTCTATTATAGGGACTTGTGTTTTTGTAACAAGCGAGCAATGCTTTTCCTCAGAGTTCTGTTATAGGGACCTGTGTTTTCTGTTACAAGTGAGCAATGCGATTCTTCTGTGTTCTATTATAGGGACTTTTGTTTTTGTTACAAGCGAGCAATGTTACTACTACGTGTTCTATTATGGGGACTTGTGATTTTGTAGGCAAGCGAGCAATGCTAATAAACTAAGTTCTATTATTGGAACTTGTGATTTAGGAGGCAATAATAAACTAAGTTCTATTATTGGAACTTGTGGTTTTTGCAGCAACCGAGCAAAGCTAATAAACTATGGGCTATCATAGGGACTTGTACTTTTAGTTGCAAGCGAGCAATGCTAATAATTAAAGTTCTATTTTATGGGCTTGTATTTTTGGGGGGCAAGAGAGCAATATTATTACACCTGTGTTCTGTCATAGGAACTTAAACGTTTTGTTACAAGGGATCAATGCTAATAAACTTTGTTCTATTATAGGGACTTGTACTATTTTTTACAGGCGCAGTGATGTCAAAACATCCAAAAGTCGAAAGTATGTATGTATACAGAAGAAGCTGTCTTGCACTCACTGCTATGTGGCCATTTTGCCTAAGTTATGTCTGTGCAAGTAAATAAAAGTTGAAAGTTAGTATGTATACACAACACGCTTTATTGCACTCACTGTTAGATTTGGCTAGGTGTTACAGTCTGTGACAGATATAAAATGGAGGCCCTAATGTTGGGATTACTATTGTTCTGCAAGCTACTGAGAGAGGTAATTTCTCCTTGTAGAGAGGGAGTTTATGCATTATGGCTAACGTATCAACCTCACTCCGTGAAAAATGTGGTAGTTCTTTCACTCGACAATCAAGTAGGAACAGCCACATATATTCATGTGGAACCTTTTATCAGTGTAAAAATACAGGAGTCTTGTGGTCACTAAAACCTAACGAGCGTAGAAGGTACGAGCCTACAAAGAATGCTCTTCTGTCAAGAGTTCTTGATGGCAGGGGAGTTGTGGTCTATGAACCGGCATTGACACACCGAATGCGATATTACCTTATTCAATGTGAAACGTGTGATGATGCGGAAACATATATCGAGGAAGTGAAAGAGCGGGTAATTAATCTTATAAAAAGAGAACTCATTTTCCATAATTCAATAAAGATGAATGCTATGCTCAACGTGCACGAGGAGGTACGTGGTCGAGCTCTTAAACGAAGAATGAGGCTGTGTTTAAGGGTACGGATCTAAATGAATTTTTTAACAAATAGTTTAAGAAAATAATGTCGGTATTACATAAATCTGAAATGAAAGGTGGAGGGTGGTCTCTGTTGGGTGTAGATGGTCAGCGGGTTAGAATAAACAAGTATTACACTCGGAGATGAAGTACATACCTACAACTACCTGAAGAAAGGAAGCATGTATAAACAATAAACATAATGATGACTGGTGTTTCTTCTCTGCTACGCTGTCATTATTTATTGAAAGGGATGCTGATTGTGTTCGCAATTACAAAGTTTCGCAAGATAAATATGACTTTTCGGATATCACAAACCCCATGGCTATTCGTTGTATTAAAAAAAGATTAATAATTCTGTAAACCTTTCCTGTTTAGATTATTAACACAACGTTCTGCCGTAAAAGGTTGTTGATGAAGTGTTAGCAACCATACCAATCTGTTGTAGATTACCAACAATAAAGGCATAGGACACTATGTTTACATAAATACTTTATCGGCCTAGTCCATAGTGAACTAACGAAACACCATAATGTCTCGGCTATATGCATGCGCTGCATTTCTCATTTCTATGACCAGCACGGGCGAAGTGCTGCCGAGAAACTAAAAGAACATATTAAAATGTACTGTCTTGACCAACAAATTGAACGTGTAAAAATTACACGATGGCAGTTTCAAATTGTGTTTTAGACAAGTGCACCATAAAGTTGAAGTTCCTTTCGAGGCTTATGCCGACTTTGAATGCCTCTTGAAACCTGTTCAATCTTGTCCGCCTAGGGACGAAGCGAGTTGGAATATCTCCTATCAGGAACATGAACCCACGAGCTTTAGTGTATATTTTAAAAGCAGATTTCTCAATCGAAGCCACACAATTCGGTTTACCTAGAGAGCGGAAAATATACCATGGACCTAATGCAGTCAAGGAGTTATTTATTTATTTAACAAGCTAGGCTCGCACATTAAGTTTTTGTGCACCAAGAAAAACTGTCTTTGGACGTGACAGAGGAGCAAGAACGCGGCTAAGGCTTGTTGCATATGTGGAAAAGAATTTTATCATGAAAATTATTACCAAGTGAGAGACCACTGTCATATCACCGGGGAACACCCTGGCTGTGCACATAACAACTGCAATTTGAAATGTAAAAAAACAGTCAATTGTACCCGTGTTTATACATAATCTCCAAAATTATGATATACATTTTATTGTAAGAGAGCTATGTTCAACACCGGGGAGAGTGACAGCCATTCGGAACACTAGTCAAAAGTACATTTCCGCCACGAAATATATTCAAGATGAATCTGTGCGGATCTCGGCTGTCCACCAAGGGACAAGCTGCCGCCGGTAGTTGCCGGATCAGGAAGGTATTGCTTCCTCTGCCGCAACCAAATTACCAATCGTTATGTGAATGGTTTGATCATCCACACTCTCAAAGTTATCGTCGGAAAATACCGCACGTGCTGTGAATTTTAGCCACTTAGTCCAACGGAGAAGCCATTGACTTGGTATCTTGATGGCTCTGGTTCGGAAGAGTACAATAATGAGGAAATGGTCACTATTACAGAGGTTGTCGTACACACCCCAGTATAGCAGAGGAACCAGCGCACGACTGCACAAGGTACGGGATCCGCTGCTCTACTACTTTTCTCCACTTTTTCCTGTCGTTGACATCTGCAGGATGTAAGCCAACATCGTGCATATCCGTCTTAATGTTGTCGATCCAACGCTTCGCACGTCGTCCACGTGGTCGCATTCCACCTCGGTCCAGGTTGAAAGATACTTTGGCGACAGAGTCTCCCAGCAATCTCATAACATGACCATGCCAACGGAGACGCGCTTCCCTCACTTTCTCCGTAATTGGTGTGACACCTAATTGTTGTCGAACATCTGTATTTCTGACATGGTCATATCTAGTCAGTCCAAGTGGCCAACGGAGCATCTTCATCTCCATCGTGTGCAGAGCTTGTTCATGTTTTCTTGTCATTGGGCGGGATTCTGCCCCATAAATTGCTGCCGGACTTTTGCCTTTTGGTATTTAGGCATCTTTTTGTCGCAGAGGACACCAGTGACCTGTTTCCATTTGAGCCATGTGCAATACCGAAGTGCGTAGGTTCCCCTGTGTTCAACAAACACAGGTCCAGCCGCCTGATCAATCTCTCAAAATCTCTCCCTCTACCGCTAGAGGTAGCGGAGCCCTAGATGGAGTTGTGGGCATTAAAGTCTCCCAGAGGGTGAAAAGGAGGGGGAAGCACTAGCTATTTATTTAGCGTATGGCATTACACATGAGGGGCTTTCTCCCTGTCGAACACTAGGTGTCCGTCTCCAACACGTTCCGACCATTTTTATTTTGTGACCGGCGCCTACATCTATTCAAAGAAGTAGATGGACCCTTCCCCACAGACACCAGTTCCTTGCTAAACATGGCCGCTCCTGGTAGGCCAGCGGATGAGTGGGCAGCCTTGTCCGTAGGTGATGTAGAGTGACAGCGTTGAACCGTATCCGCCGATAAAGTTTTCTTCCTATAGGGGAGTTCCTCCACACTAACGGGCTTGACTTATCTCGGGCATCGTAACCTTAATGGTCGGGGGAGCAGATACTTCTGTCATCCCATTGGCTGCAGGGCGAGAGAGAGACGGAGGCGCACCGTCTCCTTCTTCTCTGCTACCTTTATGAAATCAGGTGGGATTCTTCTTTCCTCCTTTTGCCCGGGAAGACTTCTTCGTCAACCATTTCAGAGAAGAAGGGACTTCTTCTCCGATTGCGCCGGTTTAAATGGCATAACCAGCGCCTTCTTTTCCGGGGCCGAAGAAGGTTGTGAGACCTTCATCGGGCTGACAATTTTTGCTGGTACAGTGAGGGGTGACTTAAGAACTGCTGAAAAGCGCTGGTATCGACCCGGTCCTCTCCGATCTTTCGTGTAATGCACCTTATCATGGCGACGCCTCTCTTCCCAGATCCCGCAACAATTCCGCGTCACTATAATGGGCTCACAATGGAAAGTAACTCATTCAGAGTTTCATATTTTGGGACCTGAACGGGAATTCCAGCAACAATTCGGTATGTCTACGGTTAACGGTGTGCAGCAAGAGCTGCCCGTTCCGGAGCCTGGAAATCCCATAAAGATGTCCAAATTTCCCCTCGGTTTCCTCGGTAAATATTATGGGTTACACCAGTTTATAATCACTCCCGTCTGTCCTGGTAGCGACCAGGTAGCGAGTCGACTTGTCAACGGGGAAACGTGCATTAAAAGTTTCATCCGAAGGTGAATTCCCCAGGTGTATACAACTTGAGGTACACCTTGGGATTGATCCGACACTCAAGAGACGGCTTTTTGAGGGATCCACCGTCGGATGATTTTTTCGACCGCTAATTTGTCATCCCGTTATCATCCTCCCCGAATACCACTCCCTCCGAAAGAGGACCATCACTCTGGGCGCCAACCAGCCAAGGCAATACCTACCTGGTGATAGTAAGTATTGCCCGAGGTCCTGGTGCCTTAAACAGGCACATACCCCTTCTCAATGGTGTTCATGTCTGGAGTTCGAGGGATCCAGTTGAGCAGTTCAATGGAGTCCTGCTCAGAAAAACATCCCTGAACACTCCTGCTCATGTAGATTTAAGAGTTGTCTTGCACGATATGAAGTACTGCATGAGGATAGCGCTCTCTCACACTCGGAATCATAATTTTCTGCCAAATGTGCAAATATTGGTCCGATTTGAAGTGTCCATCTATCCGATGAAGCACTCCAGCCCCATCAGATAACATCCATCACCTGCACGACACAGATATGCGGCCACTACGTGTGCGCTCAGCCATATACCGGTTCTCGTATCAGGTTCCACGTGGCCTGCACACACGAACCATTCTGACCTCTTCCGAACTGAAACATGTCTCGCCAAAGAAGATGACCTGATCCCAAATACGATTTAATGCCAGCTCAACAAAGACACACCGGTCGACTATATGTTGGTCGGAGAGATATTCATTGATTGCAGTTTATCTGCATTTCCTGCTTCTCGTAGTTGTTTACGGGCCGTGTATGGACATCCAGGAAAATTGGTTTTCTGCATGAGCTCTACCAAGTTTAAGAACGAATTTTCCTGCGAAGTTGTAACTAATTGGAGGTCTTCTTCTACAGTAGAAACCCGCTGTAAACCAGTTCCCGGTAGTCGACCAATCCTCCCTGCTGTATCCATCTTCGAGCAGATCTCAGGGGAACATCACATCACGCGCACTGTAATTGCCGTGTTCGACGAGGGCCAGAAAGTGCTATCTGGATGCGTGTGCATAGTGAGCCATGGCAGAATGTAATGACGCATTATCATCAACGGTTTATGATTGCTTATCTGTTTGGTCCCTTAAGCTGTAATGCCCCTGTAAATTGAATTATTCTGGGATCGAAACGTCATTATTTTCCCAAGACCAGGCAAGCCCATGAACGTCATAGCAGTGTCGTAAGCAAGGCAAGCTTCAAACTCAAGCCGAAGGGAGGTTCCCGTCACGAGAAAGATGACGTATTAGAAATTTCTAGAAAGGACTGGAACGTTATTCCGACATCGAGAATGACTTGAAATATTTTAATTCTTGGTAGAAATTATGTAATTGGTTGACAGCTCAGAGCCAATGAGCAGAGATCTTAGTAACAACGGGATTTACTGTAACTATGAATTTTTGGTGAAAATTCGTATTTAGACTTTTGGAAGAATATTTTCTTCATCAGGAATGGAAAGAAAAGAAAAATACATTATATCTGATAAATTAAAAACCTGAAATCGGTTCATATTTGCCATAATGAGCCATGTTAATCTACGTGAGGAAGTATGGAAGAATTGCGTATCCGCCCCCTTATTTTACTACTTGAAGGGAGGAAGCCAAGCATAGAGACTCTTGTTCTGAAAGTCGTCGCAGCGTACGGAAGTTTGTTCTGGGTTAACAGAGGTCCCACATCAGCGAACCCGAGTGAGGTGTTCATACACTCGAGCGGACGCGACATAGTCAGGCTGGAATAGTGCCGTTCTCCAGCATAGTGAAATCTAGGCGAAGTTAATTGAGATAAGTAAGCAGTATAACTCTTTTGTATTTGAGTTAATACTATAAGGACTATAAGTTCATTGTATCAAAAGCTGAACGTTTTGACATTTACCATTTCGGTAATATAAGCTGAGAAAGTGGAAACGCAAAAGTGTTTTTCTCAGACGGCAAGAATCACTTTTAGTGAGACGTGCATTGAACTTTTACCAAGCAGGCGAAATGTAGTATCGCACTCGAACCTTTTTCAAAGTGGTGCAACTAACATTCATTGATTATTTGGCAGTTAACACACAAACTATACTTCTTTTCGACTTGAATAGAGTTGTCATTATCATGTGTTAAGCAAATATGCATAAGGGACATATTTAGGGCAGTGCAACTAGCAATCATGGAACTTCGTTAGGTTGTATTCTCAGAATACGGACATAGTGTGCGTGTCACCTGTGCACTATAGTCAATCTACGATAATCTAACATCCATACAGCAGTGGAAATTATTTCATTCACTACATATATGAATATTTCTCCCGAAATTAATTATCATCGATATCACTCCTACTTTCATTTTACATCAAAGAACTATGGTTGTATAGTGAAGATTTTCAAGATGCAATCGGGCATATCCCAGCAAAAATAGAAGAAGTTGCCAGAAGGATGTTATTCGTTCCCACGATTTTGTTATTCCAGAGAAAGAACCTTTTCTGTTCTATGAGGTCGCAGTTCTGAGGATCGAATACAGTTCCAATCTGTATTCTGAAAATGGAATTAACTAAAGTATTCTGTGAATACTATTCAAATCAACATCTTAAGGTACTAGTGCTATTTATATTAATATTTTGAGCTTGTGTAGTGAAGCTTGAGCAACCGCCTTACTCCATGTTATTATGTAACTTTTACTTCAGATGTATTTTGAGTGTTTTCATTAGAGTCTAGAGATGATAGTCGTTCATCTATTCATTTGATTTAATTTAATTTTGGATCAGTAGAACTGACATTAGAGATTTTTCTTAAGGAATTAGAGTAGGAATAAAATAGCGGTTCTGGGGCAGGGGCTAATGGGCAAGATGGCCGCCGCGCGCAACTGCCCTATGTTATTCTTATGGAGAGGTCAGTCATAGCTGGGTCAGGGGCTAATGGGCAATATGGCTGCCACGCCCTGAGACATTGAATGACGTCACAGGAAGAGGTTGACAGTGTTACGTTGCTAAATGGAATATTTATTATTATTATTATTATTATTATTATAATTATTATTAGGTAATAATGGATTGATCATGTACAATCAAGACCAGCCTTATATTGTCCACTTTTTGGTGCAGTGGCTAGCATACTTAGCTGTTACTGTAGAGGCCCGGGTTCGAGTCCTGGCTCTGTCAAGAAATTTAATTCTGGGCTGAGGGTTGAGACGAGGTACACTCAGACTTGTGAGGCAAAACACTCAGAGCAGCTGAGTTTAATTCATACCTCAGCCATTCTACCTAACCTAACCTAACCTAACCTAACCTAAACTAACTTGAAAATAAAAAGCAAAAAAAAAATTGAGAGCTAAAAGTGTGATTAAAAAGTAAAAGCAAATGTAAGAGCACAAATAATAAACTCAGTTATAACCTAAGCTAACTTTACCTAACTTCACCTAACCTAACGTAACCTAACCTAACTTCACCTAACCTAACCTAACCTAACTTCACCTAACCTAACCTAGCCTAACCTAACTTCGCCTAACCTAACTTCAAAGCGCAAAAAAAGTGAGAGCAAAAAGTGTAATCAAAAAAGTAAGAGCAAATGTAAGAGCACAAATAATAAACTTAGTTACAACCTACCCTAACCTAACCTAACCTAACCAAGCATTTCCTCACCTAATTTCACCTAACCTAACTTCAAAGTGAGTGCAAATATAAGAGCAAAAATTGACAGCAAAAAGTGAGAGCAAAAAGGTAGTGAGCAAAAAATTGTCAGCAAAAAATTGAGAGCAAATGAGAGAGCACAAATAATAAACTTAGTTATAATCTAACCTAACCTAATCCACAGGAACCACATTTAAAGATTTTACATTTTACATTTTAACATTTTACATTTTAACATTTTAGATTTTCAATTTTTTCATTTTACTACTTTTAGATTTTACATTTTTGATTTTTTTGTATTTTAGATTTTAGTTTTTTTTAGATTTTACACTTTAAATTTAATATTTTTTGATTTTAGATTTTACAATTTACATTTTCCGAAAAGAGTAAACTACAAGGTCACATACCTAACCACACCTAACCCAACTTTACCAAACCTAACTTAAGCTAATCCAAAGGATAATGCACATACACAAAGTATATAAGGGCACGTGCAACTATCATTATGCTAGTCTTATAGGCTACTGTTCAACATGATCACTACCCCAACCGGGTAATTTTTTTCATTTTGTTTACACATTTGTCAATTTTCCAATTTCCCATTTTCAGTTTTTTTTAATGTCAGTTTTAAGTTGTTCAATTTCATAATATGGTAACATGGATTTTGCATTTTGTTGTTTACACATTTGTCAATTTTCCAATTTCCCATTTTTAGTTTTTAATGTCAGTTTTAAGTTGTTCAATTTCATAATATGGATACATGGATTTTGCATTTTGTTGTATACACATTTGCCAATTTTCCAATTTCCCATTTTCAGTTTTTTTAATGTCAGTTTTAAGTTTTTCAATTTCATAATATGGAAACATGGATTTTGCATTTTGTTGTTTACACATTTGTCAATTTTCCAATTTCCCATTTTCATTTTTTTTATGTCAGTTTAAAGTTTTTCAATTTCATGATATAGAAACATGGATTTCCCAATTTGTTGTTTACACATTTGTCAATTTACCAAATTCCCCTTTACAGTTTTTAAAATTTCAGTTTAATGTTTTTCTATTTTGTCAATATGGGAACATGGATTTTCCAATTTGTGATTACATTTTTATTTTGCATTAGGAGTGGAGATAGGTGGGTAGTAATTAAAAATGTACAAGCAGTGTCCATACAATATTTTTTTATTTTAAATACATGTACACTATTTACACATAATACATTTTTATATATATTCTTTTTTGTTATAAATTGTACAGTTGTTTTTATTTTGTTTTCTATTTTATTTATTTTTCGATTATGAATACCATTTTTTCTCTTTGTGTTTTTCTACTTTTGTAGTGCTATTGTTTTATTTTTTAAATTGATTTGTTTTATGTATTTGCTAGACTCATGCAGAGGATTTTGATATTCAAAACTTAACTCTTTAAGCATGGTCAATGATTGAGTAATGGCCATAGGCAAATGTACCTATACCATTAGCATCAATAACTCTTTTATCATCACCAGGACACAACGCAATTTTGTTTAGTCTTATAGATGACTAGCAGTAGTACCCGGCTTCGCCCGGTGGAATGATGATAATGTTTTAAGACAATGAGGGAGTAATATCTAGGTCATTTGCCCTTTTGATAAGGATGATAATAAAAACTACTGTTGAATTGACACGTCAAACTTACAAACTACCGTAATAGAAATACATATTTCAAAATTCACAGGCGAGGAAGACTTATTGTGTGTGGTGATTAATGGTGTAATGGGCGTAACATCTACTGTAGGTCATTTGCTCTTACGATGAGGATGATAAGGGAAACTACTACCGGTATTGAATTGACACTTCAACGTATAATGTACACAATGTACTGTAATAAAAATAACTATATGGCGGCTTCGGTGGCGTATTTGGTAGCATGCTGAGCTTCTATGCCCAAGATAGGGGGTTCAAACCCGGCCGAAGCCGTCGGATATTTTAAGAGCGTTAAAAATCCATCAGTATGCCTTTCTTCGGAGGGGAAGTAAAGCCGGCGGTCCCATGTCAGATTTATGGCATGTTATTGAACCTTCCACTAATTACACCTGTGTGAAGCTAAATTGGATAGGTAAACAACGCTCATAGATGTCTACGTCCGTTGCCAAGGGCCGACTGCAGTGGCGTCTAGTAGCTAAGTTCCGATCTTGGCCTAGTAGTCGTTGACGGTGGCGCTTGGCGGCAAAAGTACGAACTATTTGAAGAATTCTAAGTTGCAGTTTGTACTTAAATTAAAAAACAGATAACACACACTAATACAGTCATCACAATTAACACCGGTTATCAGACAGATTCTACACACACCCAAAGTACACGGGGCTACATGACCGCGTTGTCGCAGCCCCTAAACTTAAGAACCAACCAACCAAAAATTAATATTTTAAAAATCACAGTCGAGAAAGACTTTATGCGGCGGTGATTATTGGTGATGCGCGTAACATCTAGGTCATTTGCACTTATGATGATAATAATAAGGTAATGAAAAAATGACTACTAAACGAACATGGTGTTATTTTAAAACTGATATAGGTAATTCAGGTGTCTAGCTTCGATGTCTTCCAAAGTCTCAACCTTATTTTCTGGCTTAGGCCTGTACTGGATGCGTCTAGTGAAAGAGCGTACTGCTCGGCAAAGACAAAGAATATAGGTCCAAGCTGCACGAACCTGAGATGATCGCAGATGATGACGAAATATGATGACACACGTTCGGGGTTCCCCGTCCTATACAGATTGACCGGGAATCACTCGCTGTTTCGCAACGGCCCTGTGCTGGCATCAGCATAGACAGCAGGAGATAACACGGCGGGCTCTGGAAAGTACTGTCAAGTCACCTCACGATGAATCAGCAAGCTATTCTCACAACTGACCCCCCCCCCAGGGTCTCACAACTTGTGGGACGTGGGTTGGCGACTAAGGAACCCCAGCTGAGTGTGGCATCGCTTCTACTTCCTGGTGCCGGGCTCATTTCAGTTCTCTTTCCTGTCGGCCTCCCTTGGTCAACTCTTGTTCTCTTCCGACCCAGACTGTATTAGGGTATCCGAGGGCTAGGGAGTCTTTCAATTTCCCGCCTTAATTGGCTTTGTCTCATCTTTCCTGATACCCTCATTCATCGAGGGGTCTGCCTTCTTTTCCTTTTCATAATATCTCCTGTCTTCTGCTCAAGGCCCTCAAAGAGGCAGGGTGTGTGTAGACCCACCATTTCTGGTACACCCTCAAGGGCCCATGACTGGTGAGTTAGGAAGCTGGCAACCCCGAGGAATTCCTGAGCTACATGCAGGGAATTGAGTGGTATGTCAGAAATTTCAAGTGGACATTGTTACGCATCGGGTTCCAAAGGATAAGTATACACACTTTGTTTTCGATCGGTGAACGATGTAGATTTGTACCAAAGGGCCTTAATGCGGGAAATGGAGTGGTCTGTCCGAAATTTCGAGTGGACAGAGTTACTCGTCGAGTTCCAAACGGTAATTATGTAAAATCTGGTTGAGATCGGTGAAACGGTGTAGTTTTGTGCCAAGGGCCAAAATGCAGGGAATGGAGTGGCCTGTCCAAATTTTAAAGTGGACAGTGTTACGCATCGGGTTCCAAAGGGTAAGTATACACATTTTGTTTTCGATCGGTGAACGATGTAGATCTGTGCCAAAGGGCCTAAATGCGTGGAATGGAGTGGTTTGTCCGAAATTTCGAGTGGACAGTGTTACTCGTCGAGTTCCAAAGGGTAATTATGTAAAATCTGGTTGAGATCGGTGAAACGGTGTAGTTTTCTGCCAAAGGGCCAAAAAGCAGGGAATAGTGTGGTCTGTCCGAAATTTAAAGTGAACAGTGTTACTTGTCGGGTTCTACGGGTAAGTATATAAAATTGGGGTCAGATCGGTGAAACGGTGTAGATTTGTGCCAAACAGCCTAAATGCAAGGGATGGAGTGGCCTCGCCGCAATTTCAAGCAGACAGTGTTAGTCGCAGTGTTCCAAAGGGTAAATATACAAATTTTGGTTGAGATCGGTGAAACGGTGTAGATTTGGGACAAAGGGCCTAAATGCAGGGAATGGAGTGGTCTGTCCGCAATTTCAAGCAGACAGTGTTACTCGCTGGGTACCAAAGGGTAAGTTTACGAATATTGGTTCTGATCGGTGAAACGGTGTAGATTTGTGCCAAAGTGCCTAAAAGCAGGGAATGGGGTGGTCTGTCCGAAATTTTAAGTGGACAGTGTTGCTCGCAGGGTTCCAAAGGGTAAGTATACAAAGTTTGGTTCAGATCGGTGAAACGGTGTAGATTTGTGCCAAAGGGCCTAAATGCATGGGATGGAGTAACCTCTCCGCAATTTCAAGCAGACAGTGTTAGTCGCAGTGTTCCAAAGGGTAAATATACAAATTTTGGTTGAGATCGGTGGAACGGTGTAGATTTGGGCCTAAGGGCCTAAATGCAGGGAATGGAGTGGTCTGTCCGCAATTTCAAGCAGACAGTGTTACTCGCAGGGTTCCAAAGGGTAAGTATACACATTTTGATTAAGTTCGGTGAAACGGTGTAGATTTGTGCAAAAAGGGCCTAAATGCAGGGAATGGCGTGGTCTGTCCGAAATTTCAAGCAGACAGTGTTAGTCGCAGTGTTCCATAGGGTAAATATACAAATTTTGGTTGAGATCGGTGAAACGGTATAGATTTGGGCCAAAGGGCCTAAATGCAGGGAATGGAGTGGTCTGTCCGCAATTTCAAGCAGACAGTGTTACTCGCAGGGCACCAAAGGGTAAGAATACGAATTTTGGTTCTGATCGGTGAAACGGTGTAGATTTGGACCAAAGGGCCTAAATGCAGGGAATGGGGTGGTCTGTCCGAAATTTTAAGTGGTCAGTGGTACTCGCAGGATTCCAAAGGGTAAATATACAAATTTTGGTTGAGATCGGTGAAACGGTGTGGATTTGGACCAAAGGGCCTAAATGCAGGGAATGGGGTGGTCTGTCCGAAATTTCAAGTGGACAGTGTTACTCGCAGGGTTCCAAAGGTTAAATATAAAACTTTTGGTTCAGATCGGTGAAACGGTGTAGATTTGTGCAAAAGGGCCTAAATGCAGGGCATGGGGTGGTCTGTCCGAAATTTAATGTTGACGGGGTTACCCGCAGGGTTCCAAAGGGTAAGTATACAAATTTTGGTTCAGATCGGTGAAACGGTGTAGATTTGTATACATAACAGACAGACAGACAGACAGACAGACAGACAGACAAACTTTGTGCTTTATATATATAGATATGTCATGTTGTTTAGAAGCGATAATGTTCATGGGTATTCTTTTTACATTGTTTTTCATGACACAATCCTTATAATCTTGAATGCTTATACAATTTTTGACAACACCTCTGCTAATACCTTTAATCTTTTTGATTTCTTTACCATTCATGTCTAAAGCATACATTTTAGCTCTAAGTCCAACAAATGCTTTTATAATTTGTCCACAAGCCTCGTATTTAAATTTCCCCAACGTTTTCTTGTTTGATGTAGAGTAATATATGTGATTAGTAGGATACTCTGATGTGTCCAGGTGTTCTAGGAAATTCAACTTGTCTTGATATACATCTGGGGTGTTAACCAAATTAATGAACGAGTCAGTATCCATTTACATGAGTTTAAGATTGTCCATGCCATAATAGGGTAGCAGGACATCATAGTGGTGGGAATACATGAGAGTTTTTGAAATATCCAGTATACACATTCCAATATATATAGGCTTATTGAATACAATGTTACGTTTAGCCATGTGGAAAGCAGCTAGGTTAGGACCATAAATTGTTCTGTCGATAAATGTCGGCTCTGCTATTAGCTTTTCTGCCTTTTTGCTGTCAGTCACAAGACGTATGTCTATTCTTTTACGGATATTTTCCATTGTTTTTCCTAAAATGGCATTGTTGAATAATTTGCACAGATTTTTCTCAAAATTATTTTTGGCTTGTTTCCGAAGGTTATTATTAAAACAAAGTATGTCTTTAACCAAGGTCTTTGCTTAAACTTTAACACACGATGAATTTTTATCAATTTATTCCATGATTTAAAGCCTGTTTTAATGCCATGTAGTGAACAACATATCGCCTTCGATTTCCAAGATGAGGAATTAGTTTTTTCGGAGACGAATCCTTAGGTTGTGTACACTCTGGTAGGAAAGGTAAATCGTTGCGTAGATCATAAAGGTCAGATGGGTAATCAACATCAACGTCTAGAATGTATCCCACAGGATCGTCTTCCTATAGTTTTTCTAGATCAACAATATCTGGAGAAACCCACTGAAATCCACCATAAGGAAGGGAGTGGCACATAGCCCACCCGTATTGGTTGTTGGCATCATCATAGGTAATAAACTACGATGGTTTCTCAGAATCATAGGTTTCCATGTATTTATTGTTAGCTGCAGCATACTGATGAGACACTTGGCATATGCCTCCACGTATTCCAGACTCGATTAGAAGAATCTGATCGCAATCCTCTAGCAATTCCAGTTCAATTCCTGTGTAAAGGAGCATTGCCTCAAAACTTAAACTAGGCGAAGTAAAAAAGTGTGCAGCATCCACTCGGTGTGTTTCTAGTGTTTTGTTTCTAAACGTTTCAAAGCTGTCTGCAAGGAGAAGTACATCTGATGTTAGGTAGAGGTCACTATATTCCCCTAGAGTTTTAATGTTGAACTGATTCCAGATATTTTTGGCATGTTCATAGTCTTCTTGACTAACATTTTCTTGACTTAATTTCTTAAAGAATGCCTCTTTTGGTGGTAAACACGTTTCACTTAACTTTTCCCATGAGTCAGTGTAGTCATAACAAAATACCCCTTTACGAATCATGAGCATTGCATTTTCATTTCCAGAGTACTTGTCTGTTTCAGGGTATAATGTTAAGTAGGAAACTAAGTTTTCCAAACTACTTGGCATTAACCGAAACGTGTCCACAAATCTAAGCTTGACATTTCCTACATATTTGGTAAAGGAAATGTACTTTTCTTTGGAGTTCGCGATAACATCCACTCTCTCAGTAGTACATCCCAATTGCTTTACAATGAAATTTGCGTCGTAGCCACTCATATTATGTAGAAACACAGGAACGGCGTTACGTGTTTTACACCTCAAATTACAGTTATTGTGAGCACTTCCTCGGTATTCCCCTGTAATATGGCAGTGGTCTCGACCTTTCCAGTCCTGTTGGGTAAATGGTTTTTGACACAAATAACAGGTTTCTTAACATTGGAACTCTGCTTCTTGATCCTCAGTTAAAGCCTTTGGAACATTTAAGCTGTAAAGGCGATCGATTTCATTAGCTATTAAAATCAAACAGTCCATTAACTTTTCTGCAGCGTCAGGTCCACGATAAATAAGAGGTTGGCTTGGAAGGTTTGTCTTTATGTGTTCCACAGCAGGTGAGGGTTTAACGTATATACCAAAGCTCATAGGAACTTGACTCTGGTATGGCACTGTATAACTTGCTTGAGGATTGGGTAGACATGTTTGATAGGGTATCAGTATACTTTCAAAATCAGCATAGATAACGTAAGGTATTCTCAGCATTTTTTCCACCATTAAAAATTGAACAGTTGAGTTTTAATAGGCATTTCAACCCTAGCAATTTCATGCTGGACACACAAAGCTCTATGTTCTTTCAATTTTTCCATTCATTGTTGCCCATATCGATTATCAAAGTGTGTAAAACACCGTTTACACGTATATATCTTATGTTCATAGCGGGTAATCTGATGCCGGCGCCATGACACTATTTAGAACTGTCACTACCCACCTACTGCAGTTCTAGGCCTAGAGACTTGAAATTTATCTTGGTGGTAGATGGGGTGAAGGCCGTTCATTTATGTCAAACAGCATTTTTTGTAAACTCTTTAGTTTCCAAAATATAAAAATTTCAAAATTGATTTTTTTCCAAAAAAATGTTAAAAATAAAAACGTTTTATTATAAAAAAATAAAGGACATAGGGGCCATTCTTTTAAGCCCATAGAACACTTTTTAGAATGTTTGGTTTTATGAAAAATCGCCTACTTTCCCAATTGAACTTTTTTCATTTTTGTCGTACAGACCTGGAACTTGGTTCACAAGTAGAGAGGATAGAGGCCTTTCTTTTATGTTAAACATACTTTTTTGTAGAATTCCTAGTTTCCATAATAGTGACCATTTTTCAAAAATAATATTCTTTTGTCCTAGAAACTTGAAATTTGGTATGGTGCTAGAGGAGGTAAAGACCATGGATTTATGTCAAACAAACTTGTATGTAAAATTCCTAATTTTGGAAAAATAGCCCATTTTCAAAATTTAACTTTTGTTGTCCTAGAGACCTGAAACTTAGTAAGGGGGTAGAGGGGGTAAAGACATTGATTTACGTCAGACAAACTTGTATGTAAAATTCCTAGTTTTGGAAATATAGCCAATTTTCAAAATTTTATTTTTTTGTCCTAGAGACATGAGACTTAGTGTGGGGGTAGAGGGGGTAAAGACCCTTGATTTACGTCAGACAAATGTTTTTGTAAAATTCCTAATTTTGGAAATTAAACCCATTTAAATTTTTTGTCCTAGAAACCTGGGACTTGGTACGGTGGTAGAGGGGGCCAAGACCATTTATTTATGTCAAACAAACATTTTTGTAAACTTTTTAATTTTGAAAATATAACCCATTTTGGAAATATATTTTGAAAAATACACTATTTTTTGACAAGGCATGGGATAGAGGTAAGTGTAAGAGTTGAGAGTCATTGATAAACCTTAGAGTACTTAGGATTTTTTAGGAATTTTGTGTGTTGTTGTTGTTGTTGTTGCTGCTTACAAACATGGCTGTAAGCATTATGCAGCCATAAAAAAGGACTGACATACTTTCCAAGACCAAATAAGCCCCAACAAGCAAGAGCAAATATGAAAGAGCTAATACAAAAGCCAACACATGCCAACAAAGGCCAACAAAAGCCAACAAAAGCCAATAAAAAAGCCAACAGAAAACTGACAAAAAAGCCATGTAGCATGCTGGTAGTTGAGTGAGTTGTTATATTGACCGATAAGTAGCAGGCTGGTAGTTGAGTGAGTATTGATATCGACCGCTAGATAGAATGCTGGTCGTTCAGTGCACGAGTGTTGAAATGGAGCGCTAGTTATCATGCTGGTCGCTCAGGTAGTTCTCATACTCACCGCTAGATAGCGGAAATATACTTTGCGTGTCGCATGCAGCCATTTAACAAAGTTTAACCTCATGATAAACGTGCTTGTATAAGCTTTGTATAAAAATTTATTATACAATTAACCACCAAGTGATTAGAACTGACCTGTATAGCCTTGTGTAGGGAATATTGGGGTCCTTAGCAAGAAAGAGTGCCTAACACACATGAGTGTACAGCCTTTTGATATGCAGTAAGTACCTGATAATCTTGAGTAGGCTATAAGAATATTTTCAGTTGACTACTACCTGTCACAGTGTTTACATTGTGAAAGACCGTTGAAACAACCAGTCTTTAGTCTTGTCATATGCAGCAAGCGGCTGTTGCCCTTAACTAGGCGTATATTAGAGGACCCTTAACAAGAATATCATAAGTTGACTATTACCACTCACAGTGACCACATCGTGAAAGACTGTCAAAACAACTATTGTACAGCCTTGTACTACTCAGTAAGTAGCTGTTGGTCTTGATTATTTTATATTAGAGAACCCTTAGCAAGTATATAATCAGTTGACTACTACTTGTTAGAGTGTTCACATCGTGAAAGACCGTCTCACTGTCCAGTCTACAGCCTTGTCATACGCCGTAAAGAGCTGTTGGTCTAGACTAGGGTACATAAGAGGACCCTTAACAAGAATATCACCAGTTGACTACTACCTCACACGGTGTTCACATCGTGAAAGACCGTCTCACCAACCAACCTCTAGCCCTGTGATACGAAATTGCTGTTTGCAGAAATCAACATTCATAATGGAAGAACCCATTCCTAGCTATATGTGCAAAGAGTGTGGAAATACATTTCTTCGAGACTATCATAGGAAGCGACATGACGTATCGTGTGGTGAATTCCATGAGTGCAAGACCTGTGGTAGTACATTCAACAAAGTGTACAACAGATGTCGGCATGAAGAATGTTGTAATGTTGTGTCGGCAGCTAAAAGACAAAAAGCGGAACCTACAATACATTACCTACTGTCGTTGGTCCCTGACAAAAATGGACTTATTGAATATGAGATATCTTTTCAAGGTCGACTTAAATCCTATTTTATTCGTTGCGATACGTGGAAGGATTTAAATTCATACCTTAAAGAGTCCAAACAGCAAATAATACAAGCTATGCAAAAAGAACTAGCAATGCACAAGTCGATCAAAGTTAATCTAGTGGCTGAATGTAGATTCATTCATACGTCCACCAACGAAATTACGGTTCGGGCTTTTAAAATACGAAATCAGGCCCTATTTTTGGAAACGGACTTAGTAGTTTCTTGGAAACACAATTTAAAAAGTTAACTACGGAAATGGAGGAATCTGAGCTAAAAGGCAGTAATTGGGCTTTGTTAGCAGTGGAAGGAGTAAGATTGAAAATAAATAAATAAATACAATCAATTGCGTGGCAGCACATATATTCCATTACCAGCAGCTATACAAGCAAGAAAATCCTGCATTAATCCTCAAAACTTTAAGGACAAGAGGTGTTTTATGTATGTCATTTTTAGCAAAACTGGTTAAAACTGATGTTAAACGCGTTAGTAAATACAAGGATCTGGAAAACAAGTATGATTTTTCAGTAATATCATTTTCTACATCGCTAGCTGACATTCCCAAATGTGAAAAAGCCAACGATATATCCATTAATGTATTTGGATTGGAACAAGACAGCAAATTGTTCCCTATAAAGGTTGTGGATCAAGAGCTGCAAGACCATCGCGACCTCCTTCTGCTAAGTTCATCAACCGGCCAGAATCACTACGTCTTTATCAAAGATTTTGATAAACTAGTCAGACATCAGATTACCCGCTATGAACATAAGATATATACGTGTAAACGGTGTTTTACACACTTTGATAATCGATATGGACAACAAGGAATGGGAAAATTGAAAGAACATAGAGCTTTGTGTGTCCAGCATGACAATGCTAGGGTTAAAATGCCTATTAAAAACTCAATTGTTAAATTTTTTAAGGTGGAAAAAATGCTGAGAATACCTTACGTTATCTATGCTGATTTTGAAAGTATACTGTTACCCTATCAAACATGTCTACCCAATCCTGAAGCAAGTTATACAGTGCCCTACCAGAGTCATGCTCCTATGAGCTTTGGTATATACGTTAAACCCTCACCTGCTGTGGAACACATAAAGACAAACCTTCCAAGCCAACCTCTTATTTATCGTGGACCTGACGCTGCAGAAAAGTTAATGGACTGTTTGATTTTAATAGCTAATGAAATCGATCGCCTTTACAGCTTAAATGTTCCAAAGGCTTTAACTGAGGATCAAGAAGCAGAGTTCCAATGTTCTGAAACCTGTTATTTGTGTCAAAAACCATTTACCCAACAGGACTGGAAAGGTCGAGACCACTGCCATATTACAGGGGAATACCGGGGAAGTGCTCACAATAACTGTAATTTGAGGTGTAAAACACGTAACGCCGTTCCTGTGTTTCTACATAATATGAGTGGCTACGACGCAAATTTCATTGTAAAGCAATTGAGATGTACTACTGAGAGAGTGGATGTTATCGCGAACTCCAAAGAAAAGTACATTTCCTTTACCAAATATGTAGGAAATGTTAAGCTTAGATTTGTGGATACGTTTCGGTTAATGCCAAGTAGTTTGGAAAACTTAGTTTCCTTCTTAACATTATACCCTGAAACAGACAAGTACTCTGGAAATGAAAATGCAATGCTCATGATTCGTAAAGGGGTATTTTGTTATGACTACACTGACTCATGGGAAAAGTTAAGTGAAACGTGTTTACCTCCAAAAGAGGCATTCTTTAACAAATTAAGTCAAGAAAATGTTAGTCAAGAAGACTATAAACATACCAAAAATGTCTGGAATCGGTTCAACATTAAAACTCAAGGGGAATATAGTGACCTCTACCTAACATCAGATGTACTCCTTCTTGCCGACAGCTTTGAAACGTTTAGAAACAAAACACTAGAAACACACCGAGTGGATGCTGCACACTTTTTTACTTCGCCTGGTTTAAGTTTTGAGGCAATGCTCCTTTACACAGGAATTGAACTGGAATTGCTACAGGATTACGATCAGATTCTTCTAATGGAGTCTGGAATACGCGGAGGCATATGCCAGGTGTCTCATCGGTATGCTGAAGCTAACAATAAATACATGGAAACCTACGATTCTGAGAAACCATCGCAGTTTATTACCTATGATGATGCCAACAACCAATACGGGTGGGCTATGTGCCACTCCCCTCCTTATGGTGGATTTCAGTAGGTTTCTCCAGATACTGTTGATCTAGAAAAACTAAAGGAAGACAATCCTGTTACGCGCATCACCAATAATCACCGCCGCATAAAGTCTTTCTCGACTGTGATTTTTAAAATATTAATTTTTGGTTGGTTGGTTCTTAAGTTTAGGGGCTGCGACAACGCGGTCATGTAGCCCCGTGTACTTTGGGTGTGTGTAGAATCTGTCTGATAACCGGTGTTAATTGTGATGACTGTATTAGTGTGTGTTATCTGTTTTTTAATTTAAGTACAAACTGCAACTTAGAATTCTTCAAATAGTTCGTACTTTTGCCGCCAAGCGCCACCGTCAACGACTACTAGGCCAAGATCGGAACTTAGCTACTAGACGCCACTGCAGTCGGCCCTTGGCAACGGACGTAGACATCTATGAGCGTTGTTTACCTATCCAATTTAGCTTCACACAGGTGTAATTAGTGGAAGGTTCAATAACATGCCATAAATCTGACATGGGACCGCCGGCTTTACTTCCCCTCCGAAGAAAGGCATACTGATGGATTTTTAACGCTCTTAAAATATCCGACGGCTTCGGCCGGGTTTGAACCCCCTATCTTGGGCATAGAAGCTCAGCATGCTACCAAATACGCCACCGAAGCCGCCATATAGTTATTTTTATTACAGTACATTGTGTACATTATACGTTGAAGTGTCAATTCAATACCGGTAGTAGTTTCCCTTATCATCCTCATCGTAAGAGCAAATGACCTACAGTAGATGTTACGCCCATTACACCATTAATCACCACACACAATAAGTCTTCCTCGCCTGTGAATTTTGAAATATGTATTTCTATTACGGTAGTTTGTAAGTTTGACGTGTCAATTCAACAGTAGTTTTTATTATCATCCTTATCAAAAGGGCAAATGACCTAGATATTACTCCCTCATTGTCTTAAAACATTATCATCATTCCACCGGGCGAAGCCGGGTACTACTGCTAGTCATCTATAAGACTAAACAAAATTGCGTTGTGTCCTGGTGATGATAAAAGAGTTATTGATGCTAATGGTATAGGTACATTTGCCTATGGCCATTACTCAATCATTGACCATGCTTAAAGAGTTAAGTTTTGAATATCAAAATCCTCTGCATGAGTCTAGCAAATACATAAAACAAATCAATTTAAAAAATAAAACAATAGCACTACAAAAGTAGAAAAACACAAAGAGAAAAAATGGTATTCATAATCGAAAAATAAATAAAATAGAAAACAAAATAAAAACAACTGTACAATTTATAACAAAAAAGAATATATATAAAAATGTATTATGTGTAAATAGTGTACATGTATTTAAAATAAAAAATATTGTATGGACACTGCTTGTACATTTTTAATTACTACCCACCTATCTCCAATCCTAATGCAAAATAAACATGTAAAACACAAATTGGAAAATCCATGTTCCCATATTGACAAAATAGAAAAATATTAATCTGAAATTTTAAAAACTGTAAAGGGGAATTTGGTAAATTGACAAATGTGTAAACAACAAATTGGGAAATCCATGTTTCTATATAATGAAATTGAAAAACTTTAAACTGACATTAAAAAAATGAAAATGGGTAATTGGAAAATTGACAAATGTGTAAACAACAAAATGCAAAATCCATGTTTCCATATTATGAAATTGAAAAACTTAAAACTGACACAAAAAAAACTGAAAATGGGAAATTGGAAAATTGACAAATGTGTAAACAACAAAATGCAAAATCCATGTATCCATATTATGAAATTGAACAACTTAAAACTGACATTAAAAAAACTGAAAATGGGAAATTGGAAAATTGACAAATGTGTAAACAACAAAATGCAAAATCCATGTTACCATATTATGAAATTGAACAACTTATAACTGACATTAAAAAAAACTGAAAAATTGGAAATTGGAAAATTGACAAAAGTGTAAACAACAAAATGAAAAAAATTAGCCGGTTGGGGTAGTGATCATGTTGTACAGTAGCCTATAAGACTAGCATAATGATAGTTGCATGTGCCCTTATATATTTTGTGTATATGCATTAGCCTTTGGATTAGCTTAAGTTAGGTTTGGCAAAGTTAGGTTAGGTGTGGTTAGGTATGTGACCTAGTAGTTTACTCTTTTCGGAAAATGTAAATTGTAAAATCTAAAATCAAAAAATATTAAATTTAAAATGTAAAATCTTAAAAAAAACTAAAATCTAAAATACAAAAAATCAAAAATGAAAAATCTAAAAATAGTAAAATGAAAAAATCTAAAATGTTAACTGTAAAATGTAAAATATAAAATCTTTAAATGTGGTTCCTGTGGATTAGGTTAGGTTAGGTTGTAACTAAGTTTATTATTTGTGCTCTCTCATTTGCTCTCACTTTTTTTGCTGACACTTTTTTGCTCACTACCTTTTTGCTCTCATTTTTTGCTGTCAATTTTGCTCTTATATTTGCACTCACTTTGAAGTTAGGTTAGGTGAAATTAGGTGAGGAAATGCTTGGTTAGGTTAGTTTAGGTTAGGGTAGGTTGTAACTAAATTTATTATTTGTGCCCTTACATTTGCTCTTACTTTTTTTGATTACACTTTTTGTTCTCACTCTTTTTTTGCACTTTGAAGTTAGGTTAGGTGAAGTTAGGTTAGGTTAGGTTAGGTGAAGTTAGGTTAGGTTAGGTTATAACTAAGTTTATTATTTGTGCTCTTACATTTGCTCTTACTTTTTGATCACACTTTTTGCTCTCACTTTTTTTTGGGGCTTTTTTGTTCAAGTTAGGTTAGGTTTAGGTTAGGTAGAATGGCTGAGGTACGAATTAAACCCAGCTGCTCTGAGTTTTTTGCCACACAAGGCTGAGTGTACCTCGTCTCAACCCTCAGCCCAGAATTAAATTTCTTGACAGAGCCAGGACTTGAACCCGGGTCTCTACAGTAACAGCTAAGAATGCTAGCCACTACACCAAAAAGTGGACAATATAAGGCTGGTCTTGATTGTTCATGATCAATGCATGATTACCTAATAATAATAATAATAATAATAATAATAATAATAATAATAATAATAATAATAATAATAATAAATATTCCATTTAGCAACGTAACACTGTCAACCTCTCCCTGTGACGTCATTCAATGTCTCAGGGCGAGGCAGCCATATTGCCCATTAGCCCCTGACCCAGCTATGACTGACCTCTCCAAAAGAATAACATAGGGCAGTTTCACGCGGCGGCCATCTTGCCCATTAGCTCCTGCCCCAGAACTGCTCTTTTATTCCTACTTCTGAGAAATATGTCACCAGTTTTTCTTTATGAACTAATGAATATTGTTATAACCCCAGCTCTTACAGGGCATAACCACTCCATTTTCACAGTCAAATTACAAAGGGAAGCAACAACAACACTAACCTAACAAGCTACCTCATGCATGTGAGACAACATCACCACATCCTAGCTGTCAACATTATCGAGGTCAGTATTACATGCATAATGCTGACTAAAGATTACAACACAAGAGTGATCCTAATAAATAGCCCAGCTACCAAGGGAGGGGATCTATTGTGCAAAGTCACTCTGTCGCTCTGCACCAGGACAGTCTCGACATCGCTCTGCGTCTGCTAGGTGAGTGTGCTCCAAGGTTATTCCTCTAAACGTATCCTTCCTACACCAACGTCAACTAATTGTTAATCCATTTTCAAATACTGGAAGCTCCCCAATGACCTGTGCCCCTATGCGCTTGCAGAATAAACCACCCTTCTCAACACAACTGAATCCCTTTATTTATAAAAACCCCATTGAACTCCAGGCCAGTTAATCCCTTAGTGTAATCATCCTCTTACACACGGCTTGTTATTTCGCATTCCGTTAACACGCAGCAGGCCCACAAACAAACCTGGCGCTGACGATCCTTCACTTGCTCGCCAGCCAAGGTCATCACTAGGCCTTCCCCCTGAGCACAACGCGCAAAGTTGTCCAAACTGTCCAATTGTAACCTTACGCCAAGGGGCACTTTACCCGAGACACACGGGCGCCTTGTTAAATGTCGATTATTACCATAACCTATTTTTTTTAACGCGGCGCGTTTGGATGTTTCCTGTTACATTAATAGCTTACAGTGGTGTTAGAATGGAGCGATTAAGAAGCGGAGGAAGTAGACAGTGATTAAGATAAGGGGCGTGCACAGGATTACTTTCTGGGGGTTACATTCTTACAGTAAGGTAGTAGGGAGTGATTAAGACCAGGGGCGTACCCAGGATTACTTTCTAGGGGTTACATTCATACAGTAAGGTAGTACGGAGTGATTAAGATCAGGGGCGTGCACAGGATTACTTTCTAGGGGTTATACTCATACAGTAAGGTAATAGGGAGTGATTAAGACCAGGGGCGTACCCAGGATTACTTTCTAGGAGTTACATTCATACAGTAAGGTAGTACGGAGTGATTAAGATCAGGGACGTGCTCAGGATTACTTTCTGGGGGTTATATTCATACAGTAAGTTAGTACGGAGTGATTAAGACCACGGGCGTACACAGGATTACTTTCTGGGGGTTACATTCATTCAGTAAGGTAGTAGAGAGTGATTAGGATCAGGGGCATACACAGGATTACTTTCTGGGGGGGTATATTCATACAGTAAGGTAGTGTAGAGTGATTAAGATCAGGGGCGTGCACGGGATTACTTTCTGGGGGTTACATTCATACAGTAAGGTAGTAGAGAGTGATTAAGGTCAGGGGCGTACACAGGATTATGGGATTATAATCTTCATCATGTCTGATAGAAGGCCTACACACTCTTCATTTCCTTCTACTAGTGTACTTCTGACGGAAAACAATCTATTATTTCCTTGTCTGTAAGTCTAGACATTGCAGAAAGCCACGAACAAAACCATGGATAATGCGCTGGTAATTCAAATAAATACAACAGTTAGTATATGAATGGGATTTACTATTGCCACTATGATAACATAAGAAGCACGTCTTTCTTTCAACAGCTCTAAAATAAAAAGGTAACTGACATCTGAGAGCATAGTGTCCAATGGACTCAAGTCAGGTGTTTTAGCTATGATGCTAGTTTTTCTGAAATAAATAAATAACCATTGTTAGCCATTCCACAAGGAAACATTATTGACAATATATTTTAATTGTTGAGGAATTCCTAGACTCTTATAAAGGAAATGATATGATTACTCAGTGTAATTCAAAAAATAGAATTGTATAGAGTCCAATGGACACACGTTAGGCTTCCTAGGCTTAAGAAAGTCAGTAACGGTATTAATACACAGAAACGTGAAGTAGGAATATTATTGAGAAGTAGTATGCCCTTTGGAACAGTTTATGTAATATTCACTTGAAAAAATATGAAATGGAACAGTTATTAATGACTATTTTGAACATGCTTAATTAGAGTTGGCGGAAAAGTTAGCGAGATGGATGTATAACGTATTTGTGAATTTTAGTTACCATTTATCAAGATTTATGACAATCTACACGTGAGGTTGGCTTTATTGCATGGCCATATTTACCATAATTTGTATGGAAAGACTCAGAGAAATTGTTCACGATTGGTAATGATATTAAATAATTTTATGCTAAGCTAATATGAAGAAAAGAGTAAAGAAATCACTTTATTAAGTGAAGATATCAAGAAAAGAGAAATAAATCTTGTAAATATGTGAAAAATGTAAATAATGAACATTGGATTCAGTAAACAGCGGATCGTCGACTACGATACATATGTAGGATTATATTGATGTTAGGAATAATTATTTATCGCAGTAAGCTGTATAGAGTAAAATATACTACTGTATAGTTATATATCCCGTATTATCGTCTAATTTTAATTATTTTATGGATTAACATTTATTGGTTTTGAAACTCCAAATAACAGATAATGCCAGGGTTTGTTATATTTAAATGCCAGATGCAATGTTTGAGAGTAATATGTGTCCTTGACGAGTGTCGAGAATTCAGTTTTATTTCTCATTAATAGCTCAGACATGATGGCTACGGTATTTTGGCATACCAGCATTTATTAAATGACTTTAATGTATTTTCATGAGTGTTTGTTTTAATTTTTGATGGTATTCGTGTTACATTAAATCATTTATTAACGTATTCGATTTTATAGTCAGAATTCGTCGCGATTCATAGTGGCTATAGCAAGATAGTGTTATGGAAAATGGTGTCAGGTTTTGGCTGCCCCTTTTCTATTGCGTTGCGACCCGAGAACCATAGTTTCTCACTCTCCCTAAGAAGTTAGATTGCTTTTCCCTGTAGAGTAGACCTTAACGGAATCCAAATGAGGGTATTCCCATCTGGTAGTACTTTTCGGTAGAATTTACATTTTATTCTAGCCAGGGACCTTGAAGATTCCACGATCCAGCTGTTCTTCGGATTTCGATGAATGCATTTTCACGATAACTACGGGTAATGTACGTAGAACAAGAATGAGGCTTCATATCACTATGGTTCAACACGTGTATCTGCAAATAACCCCTGAATGTAAAGGATGCTCTGCATGTACCACAGGAATGTGGCATTGCACTAATACAGATCATGATGCGAGTTTTCAAACCAACTTTCTGGAAAACGTTTGAGGAATGTGACTTTATAACCCAATGGATCAACATTCCCCGATTTCAAGCCAACATTTTGAAAAAAGTTTGCTCCACACGTACTTCATGAGTATGGCTTTATACCACTATGAATGATCGAAGTGTTTTAGTGCATCTTCGTTAGAAAACTTTGCTCCTTACGTAGCACACATACATGGCATTACAGCAGTATGAACCGACATTTGCTTCTTTAAATGACCAAAGGTCGCTCTGAATGTACCAGAAGAATATGAAATCAGACCACTGCGGACTGACAGGAGTGTTTTCAAACTGTCTTTCCGAGGAAAGGTTGCTCTGCAAGTAGAAGAAGTATGTGGCTTGACCTCTACGGATTAGCAAGTGCCTTTTCTTACAGCGTTTCTCAGAGAAGTTTGCTCCACATGTACCACAGCAATGTGGCATTGCACCATTGTGGTTCATCATGTGATTCTGCAAATCGTTTCCACATTAGAAACTGCCTGGCTCTTAGCACAGGATTATTATCTTGGACCATTATGGGCTAACATATGTTTCCTCAAACCGTTTTTCGGAACAAAGGTTGGTCCGCAAGTAGCACATGAATGTGGCCTAGGACCACTATGGATTAACAGGTGAAATTTCTAACTTCCTCTGCATGTACAACAAAAATGTTGCTTTAAGGGAATCCATCTGTGAAAATATAATCGAAGATGATGAAAATTATGATTTTCTGATTTTTATGTTTTCATTATTGTGGTGTTTGAAGCCATATTTTCAGTGTTGCCTTAGTAAACAAGAGTTTAGTGCTTTTCAGTCGGTCAACACGAATGTACCCAAAAGAGATGGGTTATGCCCTAATCCTGAAATAAATTACATGAGATTAATAAAACACTAGGATGACCAGTTTCGATCGTCAAGCGATCATCATCAGATCCAATACACTTAGGCTATAAAATCTATGTTTGAAATACAGGTGAAAATATTTACAATATGTACAATTATTTAGTTGCAGTATTGGTACTGCAACTGTCAGTGTATGCTAAATGCAGTATATATGTTAGGTGAAATGCTAAATGGTGATGGCTATCCGGAGATTGTACTTTAGAGAGATTATATGGTTGTAAACTATGGTTAAAATATAAAAATTTTTAGGCTAACTACTTATCTGATTGTCTTCCGTACTACAGCTATTCGCAGTTTCCGTGCTCAACTTGAACTCGCTGTGCGGTCGACTGCGGTGGTTATCTTAACGACTGGTTTTTCCCTGCCTTCCCCCCCTGTCCCTACGTGCTGTGGGGAGTGATCGCGATGTGTTTATGTGAGGTGTTGCCAACCTAGATAAGATGTATGTTATTGAATGAGGTGGATCTACAACTATTAAAGACCGTGGATTAGTCCTCGCCACGCGTGGAGCATAACCCATTCGAACTAAGCGTTGACGGTCTTATGAGGACGTCCCGGCACCTTTAATACTGCCTCTAATATGGGCCTTGGTTTATTGCAGAAGAAAAGTACATCGTACACCTGATCCAGATAACATTTACCTATTAAAAAACCCCTAATTTCCCCCCTTTTTTATCTAGCTTGGCTGTGTCGCTAAATTGTGTTTTGTTTCCGACAGGGTGTGTTTTTTAGTAGCGTGAAGAGGGGTGAGCTCTCCATGAACGTGTGTTCATTTAGATTGTTGGGATTGTTTCGTTTGGCTAGGTGTATCTCGATTGCTTCCTTTATGTCAAGAGCTCTGCCTTTCGATTCGTGATGGATTATTTTAAGGTCCGACTCTATGTTGGTAAAGCTATGCCCTGCGTCACACATATGTTCGCACACGGCTGAATGTGTTCCGTATCTTATTGCATTTCTATGTTCATTATAACGTGTGTCTACTCGCCTTCCACTCTGCCCGATGTAATTAGCTTGACAATCGGTGTCTTGGCACGTTATAGAATATACCCCTGACCTTGAATACGGGTCACGTTTATTTAGATTACTATTTAGGAGGTGCCTAGCGGTTGTGTTTTTCGTCGTGAAAGCTATCTTTATGCCTTGCTTTTTGAATAGGTTAGTGATTTTATATGTGTTCGCATTCACATAGTTGAAACGCGCAAATTTTTTCTCATTACTGTCCGGTTTGGGAATCGTTTTATCTTTATTTTTATGTTTGGCTATAATTTGATTTATTTTGCTTGGCGAGAAGTTGTTTTCCTTTGCTATTTGCATAATCGTTCTTATTTCCTTATTATAGTTGTCTTTTGACATGGGTATGTTTAAAGCCCTATGCACCATTGAATTGAAACCCGCTAGTTTGTGCGTACTGGGGTGATTAGACTGATTGTCGATTGCATGCGAGGTTTGTGTTGCTTTCCGGAATATGGAATATGAAAGGTCGTTGTCTTTACGTTCAATAGTTATATCGAGATAATTTATTTTCCGGTCTATTTCGGATTCCTTAGTGAATTTGATAGAATGGTGAAGGCTATTAATGGATTGGAGAATTGTTTCTTCGCTTGTTAGTTCAGTATCGTAGATGCAGATTACATCATCTACGTATCTTTTCCATATTACTATTCCCTTTGTTGAAGTCTTTTCTAAGAACGCATTTTCTAGTGCATTGATGAAGATGTCAGCGATTAACCCACTTAGTGGCGAACCCATTGCTAGGCCTTCTCTCTGTGTGTATATTTTATTGTCGAATTGAAACACGTTTTGGGTGAGAACGACCCTCAGTAATCTCACAATCTCTTCAATTTCTTTTACCGAATTGTTGGATTTTAAATTGTTTTCGATAGTGTTGATTGCTTCAATAATCGGAATATTGGTGTACATGTTAGTTACGTCGAAGGATACTAGCCTGAAGCTAGGTTTCATTTGTAGGGTGTTCAATGCTGTTACTAGTTCTGTTGTGTTCTTTACAGAGTTGTTTTTGTCGTTGGAAAGACGGCATTTTAAGATTTTTAGTAACTCTTTGCTGATTTTGTAATTAGGGGCATTCCTACAATTGACTATTGGTCTCATTGGGCATTCCTTTTTGTGTATTTTTGGTTGTCCCCTCAATGACGGTATTTTCGGGTTCATGTTTATTAGTTTTGATTTTTCAGCTTTGGTCAGTATGTATTCTGTTTCTTTTAGCGCACTTTTTATTTGTTTTTGGAATTTGTTGGTGGGGTCTTTTGTTAATTCCTTGATTTCGTTGTTGTTTAGGAATTCGACTGTTTTTTCAATGTATTCTGTTTTGTTCAAAATTACTGTAGTGTTTCCCTTATCTGCTTTTGTGATGATTAAGTCATGTTCTTTTATTTTTTGTTTCAACGACTTTATTTCTTTGATTTGTTTGTTGTTTTGAATGTTATTGCTATCGCCCTCTCGTTTGAGGATTTTTTTGGCTTCGTTGGTGGCGAGATTTTTGGTTAATTCCCTGTCTTCTGCTGGGAGCTTGTGACTGGCTATCTCAATATCTGTGATTAACTGTTTTATATTGTGGTTGGTGTGTGCGTCTGTGCAGTTGTATTTCAAACCTTTGTCTAACATATTCATTTCACCTTGAGAAAAGGTTACGTTCGTTCTGTTGTTTACTCTGCTGTGGAAATTGAATTCATTGTTATTCGTGTGTTGTTCGTTAGATTGATGGTTCTGTGTTTCTCCTAGTTTTCTTAATTTATTTTCTAGCGTTTCATGCTTCCTCGTTGCTCTGATTTTGATGGTGTCATGTAGGTGTTCGGTGAAGCTGTCCCATTGGGCTGCGTGCCAGAAATTACTTAGTTGCAATTGAATGTCGTATAATTGTTGGTTAATTTTTTGCTTTCTTATGTATGCAAATCTTAATTCGTTTTTTATCCAAAGCGCTTTGGCTTGTTTAGTTGAAATGATCGAGGCTGGTGTGTTCGGTACGGTTTTAATTGGTACGTATTTAGGGGTGAGGTTTAGTTCTATACATTTTTTGTTGAACCAAATTGACTTGTCTAAATTCATGAGTTTAAGCCTGAGTGATTTGAATTTCTTGGCTTCACGATTTGCCTGACTAGCCGTGAACATTGTGGTGTTTGAAGCCATATTTTCAGTGTTGCCTTAGTAAACAAGAGTTTAGTGCTTTTCAGTCGGTCAACACGAATGTACCCAAAAGAGATGGGTTATGCCCTAATCCTATGGCTATGGCTATTAATCTCATGTAATTTATTTCAGGAAAAGACTTCAACAAAGGGAATAGTAATATGGAAAAGATACGTAGATGATGTAATCTGCATCTACGATACTGAACTAACAAGCGAAGAAACAATTCTCCAATCCATTAATAGCCTTCACCATTCTATCAAATTCACTAAGGAATCCGAAATAGACCGGAAAATAAATTATCTCGATATAACTATTGAACGTAAAGACAACGACCTTTCATATTCCATATTCCGGAAAGCAACACAAACCTCGCATGCAATCGACAATCAGTCTAATCACCCCAGTACGCACAAACTAGCGGGTTTCAATTCAATGGTGCATAGGGCTTTAAACATACCCATGTCAAAAGACAACTATAATAAGGAAATAAGAACGATTATGCAAATAGCAAAGGAAAACAACTTCTCGCCAAGCAAAATAAATCAAATTATAGCCAAACATAAAAATAAAGATAAAACGATTCCCAAACCGGACAGTAATGAGAAAAAATTTGCGCGTTTCAACTATGTGAATGCGAACACATATAAAATCACTAACCTATTCAAAAAGCAAGGCATAAAGATAGCTTTCACGACGAAAAACACAACCGCTAGGCACCTCCTAAATAGTAATCTAAATAAACGTGACCCGTATTCAAGGTCAGGGGTATATTCTATAACGTGCCAAGACACCGATTGTCAAGCTAATTACATCGGGCAGAGTGGAAGGCGAGTAGACACACGTTATAATGAACATAGAAATGCAATAAGATACGGAACACATTCAGCCGTGTGCGAACATATGTGTGACGCAGGGCATAGCTTTACCAACATAGAGTCGGACCTTAAAATAATCCATCACGAATCGAAAGGCAGAGCTCTTGACATAAAGGAAGCAATCGAGATACACCTAGCCAAACGAAACAATCCCAACAATCTAAATGAACACACGTTCATGGAGAGCTCACCCCTCTTCACGCTACTAAAAAACACACCCTGTCGGAAACAAAACACAATTTAGCGACACAGCCAAGCTAGATAAAAAAGGGGGGAAATTAGGGGTTTTTTAATAGGTAAATGTTATCTGGATCAGGTGTACGATGTACTTTTCTTCTGCAATAAACCAAGGCCCATATTAGAGGCAGTATTAAAGGTGCCGGGACGTCCTCATAAGACCGTCAACGCTTAGTTCGAATGGGTTATGCTCCACGCGTGGCGAGGACTAATCCACGGTCTTTAATAGTTGTAGATCCACCTCATTCAATAACATACATCTTATCTAGGTTGGCAACACCTCACATAAACACATCGCGATCACTCCCCACAGCACGTAGGGACAGGGGGGGAAGGCAGGGAAAAACCAGTCGTTAAGATAACCACCGCAGTCGACCGCACAGCGAGTTCAAGTGAGCACGGAAACTGCGAATAGCTGTAGTACGGAAGACAATCAGATAAGTAGTTAGCCTAAAAATTTTTATAGTTTAACCATAGTTTACAACCATATAATCTCTCTAAAGTACAATCTCCGGATAGCCATCACCATTTAGCATTTCACCTAACATATATACTGCATTTAGCATACACTGACAGTTGCAGTACCAATACTGCAACTAAATAATTGTACATATTGTAAATATTTTCACCTGTATTTCAAACATAGATTTTATAGCCTAAGTGTATTGGATCTGATGATGATCGCTTGACGATCGAAACTGGTCATCCTAGTGTTTTATTAATCTCATGTAATTTATTTCAGGATTAGGGCATAACCCATCTCTTTTGGGTACATTCGTGTTGACCGACTGAAAAGCACTAAACTCTTGTTTTCATTATCTTTAGACTTCCTACTATCATAATACTGGTTCACATTTTAATAATTGAGCCATTTAGCACCGTGACGTCATTATTTAAAGAGTAGCGTGCACGTGATTCTCGCTACTTTGGATACCGCATGGTCCACGCCCACCATTGTTTCTTATTTTGTTCTCTTAATTTATTCTCTCACATCGACAGTATCATGCTTTACCGTAGGAATAAATTTCGTAGTTTGGGACACTCTAGATTGGCAAGACTGCTGATTGTGCATCGTTTCTCTCAATTGGAGGGAAGTTTGATGCTTATTTGTATTCAATGTTTTCATCTGCATCTCGTTGAGTTTACGCGTAGGAAAGTAATTTTGTAGAATTGAGGCATAGTTTGTCATTCAAGTACATAGTATATATATACTCATTAGGGTATTTATTTAGTTTAGTTCTTTTTATGTAGCTTTACGTGTTTATTTTAGTGTTAGTGATGATTTTATTAGCTTCCATAACATCGTGGTTACGTCAGTTGTTGTTGTAGATAATAGTTTAGTTCGGGATATAAATTTACTTGAAAATGAATAGAATATGTAATACCAGTAAGAAAGGAAAGAAACGTGGTTATAATAAGGGTAGGAATTTTGTGCAGAACCACTGGAAACAAAACCTTGGAACTGTGTCAAACCAAGTTAGTGATTTGCCTTTGCGTGATGACACTAATCAGTGTTAGGACAGAAATGAGGATGTAAATACCTCTGTATCAAGTGTTTGCTCAGCTAGTGAAAAGAAATTGGGAATTTTATTGGCACTGCAGAGAATCCAACCACCTCAAGCTCAAGTGTAACAGGTAACGAGGCAGATTACATGGTAGTTCATAACAGTGTATGGCAGGAATTGTTTAAAAAAATGTAAAATGTTGTGTGTGTGAATCGCAATCAATGACTGTCTTGATTCTACCTTGTGGAAATGATGCGAGTCTACCAGAGGCTAGCATCTGATGAAATACTGCAAAGGTGTACCAGGGGAACAACTCAAAAAGGAAATGAGAGTTTACTTATTGTAATTTGAAGCGAATGTCCTAAAGAAACCTTCATTTCCAATTTAAAAAAAACTTAAAATTTCTGTGATTTCTGCTGTATGTGACTTCAATATGGGGTGTACAATCACTAATGAACTGAAAGGAGCTGTCAAAGGGGAACAGCTTAGTGAATCTTCTAATAAACTTTGTGCTATTAGGGACAAACCTCATGTACAGCGTAGCGTAGAGTCTATCAAAGGCGTTATTAACAAAATCGAGGAAGATGCAAAAACTGCGAAGAATAGTTCAAGAAGGTAGGAAAAAGGCATTGAAGGTCCAATGAATGCTGCAGGGAGCTTTTGAATTGGTAAGTTATTGATAAATAATTTTTAGGCATGTTGAATCTTTAAACTGCTTTCACTCAGAAGTGATTTTTAGCCTACTTTTCACATTTTGCAAAAATGAGGAAAAAGTAGACTTATGAGATCGATCCGGAAAAATATGTGCCTGTCTGTCCTTCCGTCTGTCTGGCTGTGTGTGTGTTCCCCCCTATCAACTCCTAAACGGCTGCAGCAATCGAAACAAAATTTAGTGTGAGTAAACATGTATACAGGAATATCTCAGTCCCATATTTGAAAATGATGTCAGTGATACCAACTGCTGAAAATACACAATAGAAATTTGAGTTCCATGTTGGATCTCATGGAAGATGTGCATGGGAGCTATTCCAAAATTGGCACACATGTAAATAATACTATTTCAGTATAATTTCCAGGAGGCCATACATGACAGTGTTGCCAAAATAATTTTAAGCCTTCTGATAAGTCCAAATTTTAAATGCATATAACATCTACACTATTAATTGGATTTCAACCAAATTTTGTATGTAATATGTGCATATAAACAGGTCTGACGGAGTGTATTCTTAAAAGAGCCACCAGGGCTACCGACTGTTAATAATTGCTCCCTCTATATTCTTCATCCAAATACCAATATATCTGAAAGTATGCAAGCCGACAGCTTTAAACTATGCATACGTATAATACCTGACATTTTAGATTAATTTGGAGTAGCTTATATACTTCAGTTCTACCAACATGATTCTAAGCCTGCTGATAGGACCAATTTTTAAATACTTGTAACTCATATACTATCAGTTGGATTTCAACCAAATTTCGTATGTGCTATGTGTAACATATCAGATATGACTAAAAGTATTCTTAAGAGCTATCAGAGCTGGCAACTGTTAATAAATGTTGTCTATTTTTACCCTAATATCAATATATCAGAAAGTATGCAAGCCAACAGCTCTATATTTTGCACACGTATATTACCTGACACTCTAGATTAATTTGGAGTAATCAATATAAGTCAGGCTGCCAACATGATTCTATGCTTGCTGATAGTTCCAATTTTAAAATACATGTAACTTCTATACTAACCAATGGATTTCATCCAAAATTTGCACAAAATATCATATTTCCGATTATTTATAACCAGCACATGCATGACATTGTTACCAACATGCTTTTACGCGTGCTGATAGATGCAATGTCTAACTGCATGTAACGTCCATTGGACTTCAAGCAAATTTGGTATTCTGTACCTTAAGAGATGGAACTAAGAATATATTGTCATCAAGGCCGCCAACTGTAGTGCTCTATTTGGCTACATTATACCAGGAATATTTCGAACTAATTAGACATTTCGATATTACCAACTTAATTTCGTCATTATTCTAGATAGGTTCATATAATGTAGATTAATCATTGGCATGAAAAGTAGGCTGTTTAGTTCGTCACGGAACTTCTTGTTTTTTAATGTTAGACAATTTTCAAAACAGTCAACATGATGTAATTTTCACACAAATGGCTTAAAATTCAAAATTAAGATTGTTCATTACATATGTAAAAATGTGACAGAGGGGATTTAGTCAAATCATCACAGTTCCTTAGCAATATTCAATTGAATTTTGAATTTGCTTCAAAAACTCAAGAAAAAAAACTCTGAATTAAATTTGAAAAATGATTCATAAGCTTTCGAAACATCAATTTCAAAAAGCACACGTCAGATTTTTAATCTAAATTCAGAGAATTATATATAAAATTATTGGATCTATAAAATGAAAATTGCATCATGTGAACCATTATTTCGGAACCATGATTTTGAAAATAAATAATTAATATCTCCAAAACCGTTAATGCTACTTAGAACACAGATGTTGCTCAGTAAGATGTGAATTGTTATAAATATTCAGCTTTATATCTTCAAAACTGTGGGAGTTTCAAATTTTACAGATGCATCCCCTTAAGACTACTATGGATTAGCATGTGTTTTTTTTTTTCAATTTCCCTTCCCCAGCAATTTTTGCACAGCATGTACCACAGGAATACGGCTATTGACGACTGTGGATTAACATGTGTTTTCTCAAGGAACCTTTTAGAGTGAAGTTTGCTCCGCATGTATCACAGCCATATGGCTTTAGTCCACTGTGGAATAACATATGTGATTTCAAGCTGTTTTTCTGAGTAAAGCTTGCTCCGCATGTATCACAGGAATATGGCTTTAGTCCACTATGGATTAACTTATGTGATTTTAAATTACCTCTCTGGGCAAAGCTTGATCAGCATTTCCCACAGAAATAAGGCTTCAAACCACTATGGCTCAGAACATGTGATTTCAAACAATCTTTCCTAGCAAACTTAGCTCCACATGTACCACAGGAATATGGCTTAAGACCACTATGAGCTAACATATGTTTTTTTAAACTGTCATGACGAGTGAAGCGTACTCCGCAAATACCACATAAAACTGGTTCATGTGCACTATGGATTAACATGTGGGTCTTTAATTGCTTCTTCGAGTAAATTTTGCCCCGCATGTACTACATGAATATGGCTTGATATCACTATGTTTCATCGTGTGACACTTCAAATATCTCTTCAACGTGAAGGTTGCCCCGCATACTCCACAGGAATGTGGTCTTTGACCATTATGAACCATCATATGGCTCTTTAAATCATCCTTTCGGATGAACTTTGTCCCGCATGTGCTACATGAATATGGCCTTAGACCACTATGGCTCATCGCATGTCGCTTTAAATATCTCTCCAACTTAAAGTTTGCCCCGCATTTTGCACAGGAATATGGTTTTAGACTATTGTGAACCAACATGTGTTTCTTTACATCGCATTTTGAGGTGTGCTCCGCACGTTTTGCACATGTATGGGATCGTTCCCCTATGAGTTGGCAATTCTTCCTTTAAGTGGCCATACTGTTTAAGTGTGGCTCCCAATTTATCTCTTGTTGGGATATTCGCCGATCTGTGGAAGGTAGGTTATTTCTGTGGAGAATTTCAATTGCTAATACTAATATTTTCGTTTTTTATTGCTTTTAGAATTTGAGGATTTGTTTGCTATTAGAATGTTAGTATTTTTGTTTGTAGAATTGCTTTATTACTTAATTCTGGATAGCAGTAGCTGCCTTTCAGAATAAATGAATTCTTCACTTGTCTTATAGACGCTTAGGATATTGATAATGTTAGCGAACTGGTGGCTACACTGCGTTCTGCTGCACGACATAAACTCTGACCACAATCTGGTTGTTATGAAAAGTAGACTTAAATTGATGAAGTTGAAGAAAAGGCAAAAGCCAAAAAGGTGGTCAAAAGACAGACTGAAAGAGAAGGACGTGAACAAACGATTCAAGACGAGTATGAAGGAAGGCCTAATGAAAAACCCTGAATATGCCACAATTGCAGAGGAATAGGCACTTTTGAAGAATTAAATTACAAAATCCGCAGAAGAAAGCATGGGTAGGAATGAAAGAATAGGTACAAAACCATGGAACACACAGGATATACTAGAATGAGTGGATGAACGGCGGAAGCACAAGAGTAAGAGAGATGAAAGGGGAAAAGCAGAATATAGACTAGACACATATAAGGGAACAAGAAGTGCAAGGAAGCAAAAGAAGAATGGTTGAAAGAGAAGGTGCAGGTATAGAAAATTGTCTGAAATTAGGAAGGGTAGATACAGCTTATCGAAGGATTGAGAGTACTTTTGGGGAAATGAAGACAAAGTGCTGTAATATTAAGGACTAAGATTGAAAACCTCTAACTGATAGGGAAGAAAAGCTTAAGAGTTGGAAAGCTTGCATAGAGTATTTATATACGGGAAAGGATATTGAGAATCCTGTAATGAAAAGTGAAGAGGAAATTGATGAGGATGAGAAAGGAGATTTAATATTGAGATCAGAATTTGTCAGTGCAATGGAAGACTCAAGCAGGAACAAAGCACCAGGCATAGGTAATACACCGATTGAGTTACTAAGCTGTATACGTGATGAGGATATGACAAGGTTATTTCACTTGGTTTGTAGGATTTAAGAGACAGGGGAGGCACCATCTGATTTCAAGAAAAATGTTATACCTATACCGAAGAAAACAGGAGCTGACTGATGTGAAGACTGCCGTACATTCAGCTAGATCGCACATGCTTCAAAAATACTGACTAGAATAATTTACGAGAGGATGGAAAGACAGATAGAAAGAGAACCAGTTTAGCTTCAAGAGAAACGTAGGAACAAGGGAAGCTGTACTAAGTCTTAGACTGATTTTGGATGCTAGAATACGGAAGGTTAAGAGAACGTCCAGGGCATTGGTAGACTTAGAAGATGCTTTTGATAACAATAACTGGAGTAAGTTGTTTGTCATTTTAAAAACGATTGGAATAAAGTCTCCCACAAGTCCAACCCCTCCTCCACGAGGTGGAAGACGGGCAACGGCATGAAGTAGGGGATTGCCTGTAGGGGTGAAGTACAGTGGGGGCTTCGTGTGCCCCGGGACCGCTCCGGTAGTTGTGAAGGCTCTATGGGAACTATGAAAAGTGACGGCTGACGGGGCTCTGGTGAAGCTACGATACGCCTAGCAAGCCAGTAGTGGATATCATATTTGCTTTCAAAACAGGAACAGGCCTCGGAAAGGTCGGATGCAAACGACGACGACCCGGATATGCTAATGGACTACGAGTGACCTATGCTTCAGAAACGTGGAGAGAAAATTGAGAGAGGAGCAGTATGGATTCAGACCTGGGAGATCAACAGTGGATCTCATATTTTCAGTGAGACAGCTCCAGGAACACCACTACGAATTTGGAGAGGATCTGTTGATGGCCTTCCTGGACATCGAAAAGGCCTATGATAGTGTGTGTAGGGAGAAGGTTTGGAAAGCAATGGAAAACATGGGAGTGGAAAAGGGACTGTAGGCAGAGTGAAGGAGATGTATTGTGGAAGTGTGAGTTGTGTGAAAGTTGGAGGGGAAAGTACAGACTGGTTCAGACAAATGAGTGGCCTGAAACAGGGTAGTGCGCTGTCACCCCTTCTCTTTATTGTGGTTATGGACGAGGTAATGACACGGATAGCAGGAAAGATAGGAGAAGATAAGATGAAAGCAATGGTGTTTGCAGATGATCTCATGGTCTGGGGAAACAAGGAGGAGGAAATTCAGGAGCAACTGAAGGCTTGGGAAGAAACAGTGGGAGAGTACGGATGGAAGTTCAACATCAGTAAATGTGAGATCCTGTTAACGACCAGGAAAAAGGACAGACCAATGAGTGGGATAACACTTGGAGGTGGACAGCTGAAGAAGGTGGAAAGTCTCAAATACTTGGGAAGTATAGTGGTGGAAAATGGGAGAAATGACAAAGAGATTACGGAACGTGGCAGACAGGCTGAAGCATTTCTGAGAAGCATTAGGAGCTTAGTGTGGAATAAAGATGTCCCACAAAAAAGCAAGGAAGTGTTATACAGAAGCTACTATATCCCGATACTGACCTATGCTTCAGAAACGTGGACAATGAAGAAAAGAGACATAAGCTGAATACAGGCAGGTGAAATGAAGTTCCTGCGAAGTAGGATCGGAGTAACAAGAAGAGACAGGTTGAGGAATGAAAAGGTCAGGGAAATGGTGAAAGAGGAGCCCTTGCAAGGTAGGATTGAGACATCAAGACTGAGGTGGTATGGACACTTAAAGATAATGGATGAGAAGAGGATTCCCAAGAGGATACATGAGATGCAGATGCAGAAGAAACGACCAAGGGGAAGACCAAGAGATAGATGGCTGAAAGGAGTGGAGGAATGTGTCAAGAAGAGAGGCGAGGACTGGACCAGTGTGACAGCGGAGAGGTGGTGGGAAGAAAGAACTAAGTGGCGAGGCTTATGTTCCAAACATTTTCAGCCTGGGGCTGGAAACTGTACAAGATGATGATGATGATGATGATGGAATAAAGTACAGGGATAAGACGGTGCTCTACAATCAATACAGAAACCAGACAGCGGTTATTCGAGTGGAAAGACATGGGAGAGAAGATGGTTTTCAGAAAGGTGTAAGGCAAGGCTGCAACTTATCAACCATACTTTTCAATCAATAATTTGAACAAGCATTGAAGGAAATTGGAGAAATATTTAAAGTAGGAGTAAAGATTCAAGGAGAAATCATTTCAATTCTTAGATTTGCTGATGACATCGTCATCTTAGCCGGAACACCAGAAGATTTGAATGAGTTTTTAAATGGTATGGATTCTGTCTTGAGGAAGGAATTCATGTTGAAAATTAATAAATGTAAAACAAAAATATTGAAATGCAGTCGAAAGAAACTATAAACCACTATGGATTTCGAATTGGCAGGAAAAACCTAAAGGAAGTAGGTGACTTCTGTTACTTAGGAAGCAAAATAACCAGTGATGGATGAAGCAAAGGGGATATAAAAAGTAGGTTAGCACAGACAAGGAAAGCATTTCTACAGAAAAGGAATCAGTTGACATGGAATATAGATTTAGGTATTAGGAAGTCATTTTTGAAAACATTTGTCTGCAACGTGGCGCTCTATAGAAGTGAAATTTGGACTGTTGGAGCAGCAGAAAGTACGAGAATTGAAGCGTTTGAAATGTGGTGTTACAGTAGAATGATGATCAGCTTGGTAGATAGGGCTACGAATGAAGAGGTATTAAGACGAGTGGGAGAGGAGAGATGTTTCTGGCGACTGTTAAGGAAGAGAAGAGATAGGTTGGTAGGATACATCATAAGTCACCCAGGATTAGCAAACTTAGTTAAAGAAGGAAGGGTCGAGGATAAGAACAGTAGGGGTAGACCAAGGTTAGAATATGTTAATCAGATTGCCTCGGATGTAAGGTGTGGTAGCTATGTAGAGGTAAAACGATTAGCTTAGCCAGGGAAGCATTGAACGCTGCATCAACCTTGTCGAAAGACTGAAGACTCAAATAATAAAAACAGTACTCACTTAATAGCCACTATCATTATAAAATCAAAAAGCACACAGCTCTTACTATTCTGGATAAATAAGTTAGTTTTTGAGGTTTAAAGGCGTGAAACTACGAGGTCATCTGCATCTCTGAAGACAGATTCAAGTATACACATTTAGAATCAAATTAAGAATTAAGAGGTGGACACTTAATTATGAATATATCGAAAATTAATAAAACAACATTTGAAAAAAACTAATAGTTATAATAATTAACAAAGATTTCGAAAAAACAGGAATTCAAAATTCATAATAAAAAATGTCCTTTTGAAAATATACACTACAAAATTAAGATTGCTGGCCCTAACCCACTCTCACTTATAAAGCGGATGACGAGATCAACAGCCACCACGTGCTGGCTCTAACCCACTCTCACTTATAAAGAGGATGACGAGATGAGCAGCCACACGTCATCATCTAATATAAGTTCAGTGTCGTCAGTAAACCAAGGTTTCCTCGTATGTCGGCAGGACCCACCCATTCGCTGAATATGGCTCCACAGGTACAAAGGAAGCTTGAAGTTTAACTTGACCATTAATCGCGCGTTGATGAGCCACAGGACCTTCTTTTTACGAGGAATCCGAATCACAGGACATGGCATTTCACTTCGAAAATATCAAATGTATTGTTCAGGAATCGAACCCAGTCCGCCTTGGTAACAGGCAGGTGGCTTGAACGCTGAGCCACCACGCCTCGTCCACATGTACAAAGTGGGGGTCTTCACTCCTCATACGAGTGGGTCGATCTTCCATGACTTATCCCTAGCCTATTTAAAGGACTGACTCTCCCCGTGACCAGAAAGAGCTCCAACACAAGCGAATAATTCCCTTGATAGCTCTCAGTTTACCGGGCATAGGGTCAGCTATACTCTGACTCTCCCAGAATGCCAGAATATCTCGGCGTAACTGAGAGCGAATATGTCTAGCGGGTACCTCCATTGGTCGAGGTGGTATTGATACGTTTGCAGCTTGATGCACTTCCTCATTTTCGGCAATTCCCATGTGGCTCTGAAGCAACAGACATGTGACCCGATTGACAGCGTAACACAACCCGACTAGTAGGTCGTGATTCGCTGTACTAGGGGGTGTCGCGGGAAACATGTAGCAATTGACTGCAACGAACTCAAGGAGTCAGTACACACGAGAAAGTTGATTCGTGCATCCTGTGTGCAAATTGCAAAGCTTCGGAAATGGCAGCGAGTTCCGCAGTAAACACACCACATGCTTCAGGCAAATATATTTTGGAATTTGCACCATCAATAACGTAAGCACAACCCACTTTCTCGTCCAACTTCGAGCCATCCGTGTAGAGAATGCCAGCGTCCGGAAATTGGTGAACAATGCTGTGGAACTGCCTCCGATATACGGAGGATGTCGGTGTGGATCTACCCGAATTTCCGGAAGCGGGACTTCCCACGGAGGCACCTCGCAAGGTGTCCAGATGACTCAGGGACCTACAGCCACTACTAATTCAAAACACGAGGAATCGAGTTTAATTCCAACCGACAGGGTGGCGCGAGGCTGGTTGGCAAACCTCTGGTGGAATTGGGTACTGAAGAGTGCTTGATAGCCGGATGTTGCGGCATTTGACGCACATTGGCAGCATATTCAAAAAGCCACACCTAGCGTCTATAATTGAGAGGTGGAACACTTGATTCGGCGAGTAGGCTGGGATCGGGCTGGTCCGGAAAGCACTGGTAGCCGGCCTAACGCCACTATGGTGGATACTGTCCAGCATTTTGAAGGTTGCCGGCGTGGATAAACCGTATGCTGCAGAACCGTAGTCTCGCCAGGACGGGACGAGGGCTTGGTAAAACCGCAGCAGCACCACACTGTCAGCACTCCCACGTAGGGCTGTCCAAATGGAGCCACAGAAAGCGATGTCGACCACCGGCAACGCAGAAACCCTGAGATGTGGTTCAGGGTTCAAATGTAGCCTTCGGAGCCAACAAATCTGGAGGACGGAGGTTTTGCTGCTGACAAACGAAAACTTTGGTCGTGAGCCCACCTGTCGACCTGGTTAACAGCTGGCTGATATTGCCGTATATGGTGCTGCCCCGATAATTTGCTGTCAATATCAAGCCTCAGGAAGTTTGCCATACTTCCAGAGCTGTAATGGAGAGCCAAATCGACTACTTACAGTGGTAAAACTACCGTGGGTCCGGCGATAGCAACAATGTTGTTTATGACTACCGCGAACAAGGTAACACTCAGCACAGAACCCTGAGGAACTCCATTTTCCTGGGTGAAAATTTGCGATAACATCCTACCAACTCTTACACGAAAGAGTTGAACGGACATATAATTCGCAACAAAGATTGGTAGATCTCCACGGAGTCCCCACTCGTGAAGGGTGGGACGTATTCCGTAGCGCCATGTGTTGTCATACGCTTTATCAAGATCGAAGGAAACCGCGACTACGTGCTCTTTTCGGAGAAATGCCTCCTTTATGGCCTTATCAAGAAGCACCAGATTGTCAGTGGTGGACCTATGAGAGCGATATAGACACTGGCACTCAGACAGGAGGCCTCTCTCCTCTAAGAACCTTACCAGTAGACGGTTAACCATCTTCTCCAGCAGCTTACATAGGTCATTTGTCGGTCAAATAGACCTTTAGATGCTGAAAAGATTGGGATCCTCTCCAGCCTTCTGAATCGGTATCACGATTCCCTCACGCCACTGAGATGGAAATTCCTCTTGAATCCATATACGATTGAAGAGGCTCAACATTATCTTTATCCTGGCTTTGCACAGATGTTTCAACATTTCATAACAGATGTTATCCGTACCAGGAGATGTATCACTGCACAGTGCAAGCGCACTGCGCAGTTCCCATTCAGGGAATGGTACAGAACCCATATTTAAGAAGCTCAGAGTACGAAACGAACAGTACTCGCGTGACAATTTTATGTTTTCATTTAAAGGGGAGAGATAGACACCCAACTTCAAATACAAACATGCAGCAGAGCTAGGAACTCAAGAAGAGGTGAGGAATGAATTATATCGGCTCATTTATAAGATAAGAAAAGTTAGATTTTGTATAAGTGAATGTTGTACAATGGTAATAATGTAGATTTTGTTGAACTGGAAACAGCACAATTTCAAGCTTTGAGTGAAGACTCGAGTGCGAGAACCGGTTTCAAACAGGTCACGTGGGTAAGCAGGGAGCCAAGAGTCGGCACGTGCCAGACGCGCGCCAACGAAGCCGAAATAAAGACAAAGAAGTCTCATAGCCAACCAGAATATTACAAATCCATGAGAAGCAATTACATACTTATTATTCTGGAATACTTTTAAAAGTAATCAGAAGATATAGAAATTAATGAGAATTAAAAATAGACATGCCATTATAAAAGGAATGTTGAGATATAACGCAGATATTTGCATGTGAAATGAACCTATAATTTAGCCGCCAATTTACGAGAAGGACGCTATCAAAGCTTGCTAAGGAGGGGATGAGTTATAAAAAGTCGACGAGGATGCTACTTTCGAAATCTTTGAAGGTTACCGAGATGCCACACTAAGCATCGAGAGGGAAATTAGCCTATGACAATATGTGGATTCTCGGAGTAACATAAAGTGCCGAGGAACACAATGATGGTAATGTGGACATCCAACATCTACGTCTACGAGAGTCACGACATAACCGACTACAGAAATGAATTTCCAACACCATTCTGGAAATATCATTGAGTATATTTCTAATCTACGATAACTATCAGAGAGAACATCAAGAGAGCTGCCGTATGAAGCACGAACATCAGAACCATCTGAGTCAGAAGCGAACGAGTGAGGGCAGGTTCGAGTCTAACGCAGGGGGCGCCGAGTGTGAGGTCAGCCGATCTCATTCTACCGGAGCAGAGCTGTTCGAGTGGGAGCAGTACTATCATTCCCAGCATTGCAGAAGACCAGGGTTGAAGATGATGATACGGGCAGAAGGTAGTTACAGCGATCTGACTTATATTTCTCAGTAGTTTGACTGTACTGCGGATATTTTTGACGTGACCATTTTTAATAGCTATTTGACGATGTTTAATGTTTAATATTAATTATTTCATTTTTGTTAAATGAATCTCAGTCATTTTAGACGTCATTGTATTTCGATTTTGACGTACCGTAAAGTTTATTCCTCGACGCATTTTTAATATATTTAATTCTTCGTTATGTTCGAATTCGTATTTACGTGATGTGGGATATTTCATGAAACAGTGTTAAATGATAGTATATTTCATGATATGATAATATTATATTTAAATGTGTGGTTTTAGACATAAATATTGATTGGGTTCGGTGTTGAACATCAGTATTTTGTGAAACTCGATGAAGTAATAATGATATTAAAGTCATTCTTAGAAGAATTCTTATTTGTTATGCAAGCGGCTTCGGTGGCGTAGTCGGTAGCATGCTGAACTGCTGTGTCCAAGATAGCGGGTTCAAACCCGGCCGAAGTCGTCGGAGCGTTAAAAATCCTTCAGTATGTCTTCCTTCGAAGGGGAAGTAAATCCGGCGGTCCCATGTCATAGATGTATGGCATGTAAAAGATCCTTTCACAGACTAAACTTGTGTAAAGCAAAATTTGTTAGGTTAGATTTCGTCAGAACGCTCTATCAAAGTTCCAACGTTCACCACTAGGTATCATTGATATCTGGTGGCGAAAGTTGGAACTACTTGAAATTGAATGGAACTTGTAGCTCGCCCTTTAGGGTGTCCGCTGGAAGCAGCTACAGACTCGGACACTCCCGGCACTAAAAGCCATACGATAAATAAATAAAATAAAATTTGTAATGCAAGACAGAACTCATGATAACTCGAGACCAGCGATAATAACATAAATACAGAATTGTAATGGAAGGTTTCGTCGCATATTTGTGATAGAGATAATGCGGAGATATGAAGGAAAGAAAACAAGGAATTATTATTCCGTAATTTGAAAACTGAAAGGCGAGGAAAAGAAACGTTTTGTTATTAATATGATAATTATATTCAGACAATTATCTTGAAGTTAAACACGAAATAATATAAGCAACATAGTGGTTATTTAATAATAATAATAATAATGTACTGTCCTATTGGACACAGTAAGTTGAAAGGAATCGCCAATGAAAAGTATTGAAGGTGAGAAGTGTTTAACAAGCGTTATACATAATTCGATCACGATGAAATGTATATTAATATATAATCGAAAAGAATACTATTGTGGAAATAAGTATGTGGAAGGAGAAATGATACTTTTGACGTGGTGTATTGGTGAGAAAGTTACGTAAATGTAAGTAACACGATGTGGTGTTGAATTCCGTGCATTATGTTAAGTCGACGAGGGAAGGATTGTATGAAGTAAGGATTATGCGTTTAATAAGACGTTATGTTAGACTTGTCGTATTGTATAGTAAGTGAATTTGGGTATTTCAACGATGCTATTGAACCCTTGCGAGAAGCTTTTTATGAGACTCTTTTCTTCGGGTAGTGTACGGTCCATAACGTCGTTGCTAAATTTACGCTTCTACAAGGTGCAAGATAACATAGTCCAAATGTATGACAGAATGAACAACAGTGAAGCCAAACTAAACAATAACAAATTTAATATCAGAATAAAAAGGATAAATATAACAAAACACAACAAACACCACGAGGGACACCCTCTTATATCTACACCCAAATTTACAGTGTGAAGCAAAGACTTATCTCAGAATGATGTCAAAATAAATTACAGGTCCTGAAATATGGCCTGTCTCATCTAAAATCATGTATGCGTTTAATATGACGAGCATGCAATCTGGAAGAGTACTGGATGCTAATCGCCTGGTTCCCAAGATCCACGAAGAATACATAGCTGTCACCGCAGCTCAACTGTGTGTGTCATATACAATATCTCATCAATTTCACCTGGAATTGTAAGACCAACATTGGACAGGCAGAGGTCCCGCAGGCATCACTCTCCATCCTTAAAAACAACCTTGCAGCAGTCAGAGGACTTGTGATACACGTACACACATAGACACAATAGACACACACAAGAATCACCCTCTAGGGTTGATTACACCTAAAATAAAGTACACAAATATTTTTCACACTCACTGCGCCTGATCTGGTATTCTGACCAAGAATTTAATCTCAAAGGCAAACTATAAAAAAATATGACATAAAAGAACAGACGGTTCAACTATCAAAATATCACGACAAGACGATTCAAATAAAGACTTGTTCCAAAGTCCTAATCAAATACAAGTTTTCCCTCTCTGCTATTTTTAACTGTAATTACAAAAGCACTACTTATCTGCCGCATCCATGCTTACGCCAAACCAAATATGTGCGTACACGAGTTCACAATTAAAATATACAATACAATAATCAACAATGGTCACGCTTCCCCACGCATTTACATATTTGAGTGTCGGTACACTACGTTACTCAAAAATAACATAAAATACAAAAATCACGAAATTTAATTATTTACAACAATAGTTCCCATGCCAAAATATCTATAAAGAATAAATTCAATATTTGTACTCATCAAAATTACTCGTTACGTCAGCGGATGTCCCCGCCATGGCCCACTATGGATCTTAACCGGCCATCTCACACATTTTCGTTGGTTGCAGGAACATCACTCCAACAGTCGACCCAAACTTCGTCATCTTGCTGCTGATGTCGGTGGTGAAAAACAAACTTCAAAATTAATTATCTATCCTATTCCAACTATAATTGCAATAGAGCTACACAATCACTCTTTGTCCTGCGCAATTATTAAGACGTCGATACTGTCCCTAGAATAAGCATTTGCTAATTTCACACGCAAACATTTTATAAATTTTTACAATGATATTTACACACGGCTCTCAAACAGAGTCCACAAACTTGAAACATCTCTCAATAGAGATCGAAGACAAGTGTTTAAAATTGTTCGTAGTACTTGGCTACTTTAAAATAAGAACGTGAGGTGTAGTAGCCTTCAGCTACATCAAAATTAGAACGTGGTTGTAGCGCACCGCTACGTCAAAGTATGAACATGATCGCTAACACAGACATCTTATTTATACAATCTGGCCAGAGGTGTGGTCGAGGGGACATATTTTTTTTAAATTTGAACCAAACATAGTAGAAACTCGCGGCTAGTGTCAAACTTCAGCATTTCTTCTGAACGTCAAAATGATGCCTCGCGGAATAAAATCGCATCGATGATTAATTAGATACCGCATTCGCGGGCTTTTCAGAGGGTACGCCACGATGATGCCGAGGTTGGCGTGGTTGCACCTGATTCGTCCATCCAAACGTAAAATCGTTGAGTAAAGAAGGTCGTTTCCCCCAGTTGCCAGCACCCTTCTCTTTCTTTCCTCAATGCTCGACCTGGCTAACAAAGGCTAGAGCTTCGAGGTCACGGCCATTCACCTCTCTTCCAGGAAAAAGTTTAATTCTGTCAGGCGCGCTCAACTACCCTCTTCTTTGCGACATCTAGCTTGCACTTTGCTTCAACTGACTGCGGCCACAATGCAGTATATAAAATAAAATATATGAACAATTACGCTACTGCAATAAAGAATAAGGGTTCACTATAATGGGAGATAGCGATGTTTTAATGGTATTGGCGACAGTGTAGTCGATGTAAGCAATTTATTATGGTAACAACGAATATGAAAGTAAATATGAGATTGTAAAACCACTATTTAAATATAATTGAAGTGCAGAAAGATAGTCTGATATATCATCCATATCGAATTTTGTCAGGATTATGAAAATATTTGGATGTGTAATTAACTTAATCGTTCGTTACACAGTTCGTGGATTTGACAAGCTTAAAGCAATGAAATGTGATAAATGTAGAAAGTGATGTGAAGCAGAAATGATCGTATAAAGAGGAAGGACGTTATCGTAACTGACAACGATAAAATTAATACTATTGTAAATATTGAAACAATAATAATGACAGGATTAAATAATTTATTAATTCATATATTTTATTGAAGTAGGAATGAAGGAGATTTATGTACAGAGTAATGAAAGAAATGTAAATCGAAGCAATTGTTCAACAAATTTATTTTAAAATGATATTAACACAGTATGATCAACAAGTTGCTGATAGTTTATAGAAGTATTGATAGACGAGACGTCTTCAGATAACAGTTTTATTTTCCTCCTTGATGAGGACAGAGAGAAGTCCAGTTACCGAAATACACGGTATGTTTTACTTCTTAGTGAAGATAATTCTTATTTCAAGTTCATAAAGTTTTATTTTTACGTGAGTGAACTTCAATTATTTTTATGGGCAATTTTTGTATTTGACGTCCTATTTGAATAAATCTTAGCAGGCGGTTGTTAGATTGCCTGTTTCTTTTATAGTAAAAATCGATCTCTTCATTTAATAATTCACCAAGGTTTTATTACTGGATAAATTCTGGGGCCCACTTTTATCTTTTAAACCCTCGAGATTCCGAGAATCTCGTCCTCCAATACTTGATTGTAGGATTTGTATATAGATAAATGAGTAAATATGAGAGTGAGATGCTAATGATGGAATTCTATGTAGAAGAATTTTTGAATGCATCTAGGAAGATGCAGACGCACTTTTGACTTCGTCAAGAAGCTGCTATAATTTATTTCTCATGATTAAAGAACGTATTCTTTAATGTGCATCTTTGGATATATAATCTACAGTATGTCTGCTTAATTTGCCAGTTGGAAATTGCATCATAATATATATTTTGCGTTTGAGACAACGGTATTACCTTGCGGATATGCAAAAGAAATGTCAAGAGTCGCTCAACGACTTCACATGTCAAGAAGCCTGTACACCCGCTTCCGTGAAGAATTCACTCCTCTACCTGTAGCCTGCGAGTGTAACACGCAGACGCTATTACAAGTCCGGTTTAGTTGACCGATGATATAAGCAGTTATGGATTACATCCTTGTGAAAATCGTACGACAGCAAGTATATTTTGAGCACGATGTGTGCTAGTGATTACCGTGTGGTATTTTACTAAAGTGAGTGAGCTATTTCCCGAAGGAAATCTTAAAATATCTACGATTGTTGATATTGCACATGGTTACATTTTTCCAGACCAGGCCGACTACTGTGCCATTTGCTAAGTATAAATTCTAGGAATCGTCAATGTTGCAAAGTGCTTCAACTAACAACAGTGTGAATAATATAAGAAATATCCGTGCTGTGCAAAGCCGTATTTATAAGCACAAGATGTCGCAGATTAAATGTGATTGCTGTTTTCACTAACAGTGATTGTCGAAGTGAGCAGACACGTGTTGTGTCTATTAAATTCTGTGCCGCAGACAAGGCCATTTCTTGAAACATAGTCTGCAATTATAAGTGTAGCAGCAGTGTTGCAGGTTAAAATTACTATAGAAGCAGAGTTTCACCGTCGAAACTACATATCCTACAATATGTCACAGTATCGCCACGTGATGAGAACTTCATCACCGATCACCATGCAGTCGATGATGGCGTAAGCTACTTGATGGGAGAGATACCGAACATCCGAGCAGCTCGATAAAATGGAAGAGTGGATAAAGATGTCTGAGGTCGAGCGATGGAAGTTTCCGCCCAAACACTTATGGAAGGAAATTACCCCTCAGATTTATTCCCTTGTGGATGAGGTGATCAACATACGCCGTAAGTCATGATCTAATGTCCATTAATTTGTAAGGTGATGGTTCTTGGTGGATTGGTTTAGCGACCGTAACTCTGATTTTCAGTCATCTAGGTAGGGTACATTAGTTGTTCTTTTTGGTACCGTCTATGGTATTTTCACTTTTCACGAACGACGACATGTTTCGTTTCCAAAGCATAGAGTTAGTCACCAGAACAGTGTGTTTGCACACGGTGCCCCATTGTAATAATGATGTCCACATCATGGAAAACTAATTGTGTCATTTTTTGAAGAAGCAGTAATTTCTCTTTGAATCAGCTGTTGCTGATATTTTTCACTTTTGAAGCTCCCAATTTTTGTATAATGTAGAACGCCACTGGCGGGCGTATCATTTGATGGGAGAGCTTACCCATTCACTTTAATAGTTATTGTTAAATACAGTTTTGTAGTGGCAAGAAGACCACATGATTCGAGCTGAATCTAATATCAGTGTGAAGGAGTGGAATACCTTTGACATACTACTCATTATCCCGATTCCCACTAACCACGTATCATTTCAAGTTAACACCATAGTTTTAAATGATGAGAATGTTTATTGACTTCTTTTACGTGCTTTGAGTGCACGAAATTATAACTTTCATAACCCGCGGTGAGTGACATATCTTTCAAAGATAGTATTAAGGGAGGAATATCTCTCGTTTAATCTTCTTTGCTTTCCTAAAGCAAGCCCATCTATGTTCATATATTTTTATATTCTATTGCAACGTTACTGGCATTATGAAGTGTATTTATTATGAACTGCAAATGAAGGGTCACGTATACGACAATTTTGGTGAACCCGAATACGTAAAGAAACGAACATTTTAGATTGTACTGCTCACCAAAGAAACTCATACAGTGAGGCTAGTGCGTGAATGCAGTATACTGGCGGTACAGGTGTACCCAAGGCCACGCCACAGTGATGCCAAACCAGTATCTCATATGAGACCATTGACACTTGACAAACTGATTGCTAACATTCCTGTAGAAGGGATTTTTCTAGACGAGCCAGCTTTATAGGCCTGTATTGTAATTTGGTCGGAGTAACAGCAATTCTTTGGATGTGATGATACAATGTGACAGCCCAGTCACCGGTTATATTGATTATACTCGCATATGTTGTAAGCGAGGAATGTTCTAATGATATTTTGTTGAAATAATCTCACTTGCATTTAGACGCCATTGACAGTTTTTTTTTCTTAAGGCTTTATTTTTCTCACATGATGTGAATGATGTTGTTGCCGTGTTGTTACACGATGTTAGGGGTGGTACCCATGTTTGGTGAAGGCCGGTAGACCTCTGTCATGTTACAAGTCTAGCCGAGGATGTTCTTGCTAGAGCCATTGAGCCAGGCAGGTTACTGATAGTATGGTTATTTGAGCATTTGGTAGCTCGGAGTAGTGAAGTTCGAGTGTACTTTGTTGTACACGAGTGGTTAGTCCACTTATTTATCAAGGCTTGCAATAAGGACAATCGTCATAATTAACGCACTCTTAAACCTACGATTATAAACTAATAATCACAGATTAAATTATGAATTCTAATTTATGTAAAACGACTGATAAAATACCCGTTAATTGTTAATCGACTGTTAAACTTTGATCTACAATTGCAATCTTGCTGACCATTGCACTGTGCTTGACAGGTTTATTCCTTGGAGGGATATTTTAGCAGCTGACATTATCGACGGACAGAGATCATTGGTTACCTAGAGTTTTCAACTCGTGGGCCGTGAGTCTTAGTGAGTTCATCTGTTATCGAACAGTACTTTCAGTTTCTACGTACACATTCAGATGACCAATGGAAACAAAGAGTAACCATTGTGTTGTAGGCAGGAATAATAACGATGCTATAGTGTGTCATATTTCTTTTACTTTGTAGATCTTGTTGCACAGTTGCTGTATATCATTGTGTTGTAAATGATGACTGTTAATGACATTTAAACCTTTGTTCAGTTTAGTTTTACCACGGACGCTTCTCGCCGTAGGTCAGTTAAAATCAGGATTAGCTTAGATTAAGTAAATTTAAATGTAAATACGGGGTGGCCCCATCTTATTTTAGATTTTTCTGCCTTGAATTGACTGTTTTGTTTACCTGATGTTTCACTTCGAAACATCATGCTTTTTCTATTGTACTTTAAGGTAGGGTTATTTTGTACCACTTCCCAAGCCTTGCTATTGTTTTGTTTATGTATTTAGGACCAGTCGAGAGGGTTATTCTTTTTGTTATTTTGTTATTTAATTAGCGGATTAGCCGATTATTACCCTCCAATGGTAAGCTAGCGGTTTGGTATTTTAATAAATCATTCCATGAATTTCACATAAGCCAGGATTTTAATTTAGTAGTTTTGTTCTTTTGGGGTGCATTTTCCTTTGGGTGTCTATGACTTATGCTATGATGGGAACCTGATCCCTATTGAGACGAGGAGTCTTGTGCCAGAATAGCCCCACAAGGAGTGTACTCCGATCCTCTTCGGCCATATGTGTTCTGAGGAGGGGGTATCTGGGAAGCCACGCCTGGTCGGTGGTGGACTAGATAACCTCCTCTAACAGGCACAATGTATCGAGAGATTGCTAACTCGCCATCTAGCAGGGAATAGTTCGTTTTTCTTGCTGGGATCAGCGTTCCTTGCGATTTTTTCCATCCTTCGGATAATAGTTGGGTGTTTTGCCTCCGTTAGCATTTGAAAGCTCGTCGACGATTTTTAGTGACTGTTGCAATCTCGGCTGTCCACCAAGGGACAAGCTGCCGGTGGGAGTCGCCGAATGACGAAGGTATTGTTTCTTCTGCCGTAGCCAAATTACCATTCGTTAGAATGGTATGATCATCGACAAAAACCGCACGTTCTGTGAATTTTGGCCAATCAGCCCGACAGAGAAGCCATGGACATATTGGGCTAAAAGGGATACGGGGATCTGCAGTCCCTTTTGGAAAATGTGCTTGGCTTCTGGTCTTTCGATTTCTTGGTAAGGGCGTACAGACTGGGTTTGTGAATAAAATCCATGTGATTGCATATTAACTACGGTGTCACTTGGAACTAAAAGGGAAGCCAAACCGTCTCCTCCCTGGAAAATGTGTTTATCTTCAGTAATAAAAGTGCAAAATCCCACCTTAAAGGCAGTAGAGAAAAATCACAACCCAGCTGACGGGCAAATTAATTTCGACATATATAGAGCTCCCGTAACATATCTTTACTGTCGACAAGATATGCAACCTGTGAAGTGAAGAGAGCGTATTCAAAACGTAAATATATGTGACAAAATTCAAAGACCAGACTACCAACTCAGTAAACCCGTCCGTTGCTGATCTTGCGAAACACTACGTGGTTTGTTCTTACGCAGTCATGAGTTGACGCTAAACTTCTATGGCTCGAGCTGTGTTCCTTTCTCATTGTCACTCGATTCAAATTTGGAGCATGATGATTAACACACAAATTGCTGCAAGTCGATGAAGATTACAGAAACGTCGTTGAGCTGGAGATTTGATTGGCCAACCCCTCAGCTGACTTCTTGCAGAACACGCTAATCAAACACGAGGCAAGTGACTTGGGTTTGTAAAACATACGAGCTACGGTATAAAGGGCTTCTAGAAAAAACAAAAAACAATAATTGTTTTAGCAATAAGAGAGTTTTGGACTTCTACACGCAATCTAAAAATTAACCGTCTACGACATAGAAAACTGAAAATTGTAAAAATGATCCCGAATAGTAGAAACAAAATAAGGACCACGCATTATGTACCGATGTGATGAATGTGCGGCTTTTCTTCCAGCCGCATTGCATCAATATCGACGACCACAACAGAATGACTCAATAAACAAAGCATCTTTATGACGTACCTAGATTGCAAAACGAGGCACATTCACTGCAATTTTTAGAAGAAAACATTTAAGGACCAAAAATTATCTTTTTTTGTTTTTTTTTGCAACACCTCTTGAACGGATACGGTCTATTTTACAAATGATTATCAGACGGTATGTCTGTTCATCGGTGCAAAGTGTTATACATAACAATTTTACCCTCAAACAATTAATGGCTAACAAGGCCCAAATAATTCCTTTTAACATCCGTTCTTCCGCTCCTAATAGCAACTTGCCATATCGTTCATAAAATATTCATCAAGATTGATTTCGAGAAACACGGCCTCAGTATATTTTAAAGCACAATCAGTCATTTCCTGATCCAAGTTAATAAACTGGCATTTAACGGGTGAAGTACGTTTATTGTGGCCTTAACTAGTCGTCTGTTGCTTCCCAGAGATAAACATTCAAGTCTTCGCACGTTTCACACCGGATAATGTATGAGCGTAGCCGACTTGGACAAGCCAACCAGATATCCACGCCCCTTTTCGTCCAGAACCGCCGACAGCAACTAATATTTAGTAGGCTCGCTATTGCTTTTCTTCTTAGGCGGGGCGGTGTCGCAAACTTTCCAAGACACTGCCCGGTGAATGCCTCAGAAAATATACAGTTGCAGGTTTTACACTCATAGAATACCCCGCACGAATTTTCATGCTGGGTTCTATTTTACTCTAGCAAGAAGGAGTACCCACATTTTTTAAACAAAAAGGCAAAATACTTAAGTGATGATTTATCAGTTATGATAGAAAATAATACAAGTCATCTCCACGTAAAATAAAGGATATAAATTATCCCTCTCAGCTGCCGGAAGGCAGTGGTATATTTCACCGGGCAAAGAAATATATTTCAAATGCACTAGATTTGTCAGACTGACGATTAAGGTACTTCTTAGGGGAATATCGACTATTTTAAACGGATTTGATGTTGTGATTATTAAGCAATGTATTAATATTTTGTCTAAACTCCATTATTCCCACTCCTTTTGGCAATTCATGGTTCTGTCAAGACTCAGTTTTAGACACAATCACTAGGAACTCATGAGAAAAACGCGTTGTAATATTTAATGAGTTGCAACGGAAACGGAATGAAAATTACAAAGTTATCTGACTCCCTAAATAGACTGTACTGAGCATAAATTTTCAAATCTAAAAGGCAAATTATTGCAGATATTTCTAAAATTCTTTCTCCAAAATGAACTAAAAGAATAGGATATTTAAAAAACGAGTTTAAACAAGGAATTTTCACAGTGCTAAGTTATACTGATCACACTTAAACCAGCCCTAACTCATCAAGATCAATCGCGAGTAACATTTCTCCCTGTAACATCAATAAAACATCCGGTAAGCTCTAGGATATCTGTTCCTTATTTGCATAGATGTTCAGGAATCGGCCCTGCAGAGTCTTTAATTTTATAAAGTGTACGATCCAAACAGACTTCAGACTTTGTTCAGGCAATATCTGTGATTTCATTAAGTGGACGATCCAGACAGACTACAGACATTGTTCAAGCAATATCTGTGATTTACTTGCATGTATACCGAGTAGTAAACTCCAGAGCTGTTACTATTTTTATAAAAACAGCAAATAGACACTGTTCGCGCTCAGCCTACTCGAGCCGACAAGGTTTACATGAGTTTTGATATCGGCTTTGCAGTTCACACACCTCAGCACTGCGAATTCAAGCAGACAACTTGCTCCTCGGCGGGCTGAGATTGCGACCAGTTTTGAAATGGGCTGCTGTTCAGTCAACCAAACAAAAACCTTGTCTCCAAAACAACCACAGTAATCAAGACCGTGTTTTTGTCAATTGCAGCACAAAAAAAAACAGTCGGAAAAAGCAAAATCCTGACGTGAATGGCGAGAGCGAAATAGTACATATTTTCCAGGCAAAAATAAGTAGACTAGAACCACGCAGCAACTCTGTCACTACTTGCACACAGAGAAAACACCCCAATATTGTGAAACAGGTGTAGTGACCAAGGCTAAAATAGCAAAGGAAGAGAGGCGAGTAATTCCAGCATTTGCCCCTGGCCTCTGGGTTTCGTATCCGCTCTACTGATGAATGTTAAATAGTTGAACATCTAGACTGTGTACTTCAACTTACGTCGTGTCAACTACTCTAGAAGTCTTGTCTACCAAATATGTACGCCTTTACAAGACTTGTCTACCCAATGTGTATTTCTCGACAAGTGCTGCCTACCCAATGTCTACATCCCTACGCAATGTGTTCTACCTGAACAAGATACCCAATAACTAACACTGGGAAATTTCAAGGTGCTTACTAAACCCTGGGATATCATTCCGTGTTCTCACAAGCTATGACGTGTTATCCAACAAAAAAAACAGCATCACCTTTTTGTATTATGTTCATACATGGCAAATATCTAAAGTTTTCCTTGGTTTTATCACTAGTTGTATTAGTTGAAATGTATTTTCCTGGTAGTAACTTCGAGTAACGAGGAATCTGTTTACACGTTTCCTTTCGGGGCTCAGGACTCAGTGGGGAAGTATGAAGCAATGGATGTTCCTCACTAAAACCTATTTACCTTATTATCACTGCGTCATGAGTATATCCTCCAGATAAATTTACACAAGACAGAAATAGCTCCCGTCAACAGACTGACATTCGTTTCTTAAATATACCCCGACAGTGAGAACACTGAACGAGAATGGATAATTTGTGGGCTGCTGAATATATCAGTATCTACTTCATGATACACATAAAATGAGAGACACAACTGACATTGCAAACAAATCATATTCAAATCCAAAACTTACAGTTATGCACATTTAAAGCGATAAATCGTATTTTGTGTGTTGAACACTTACTCAGTTGAGTGATTTCCCCTTCCGACACTTTCTTGATCCTGGGTTTCTTCTTCCACACCCTAGGGATAAGATGGAATAATTTATTTCTATGCTTATAGTTTTACATAAATAACACACCATGTACTTTTAGTGCACTGGTCCACTGAAGTGGACATATATTCGCTGAACGACTTTCGTACCGTCATTCACATCCTACTGCTGGGGATGAACGCTATACACATAAGTGGTTATAACCTCAAATTCTGTAACTTATAATAAACTATCAACATTCAAGTGAATCTTGAAGCTAAGGAAAATGCTTTACAGAAGACGTAATTGATATAAGAATTAAGGACAAATGAACATTTATGTTAACATTTTTATCCTTACGATTATAAGAGGTCCTAGGATCCAACACGAGCAAGCATCATTGAGTAACAAGCAACTTGACTGCCAATATTTGCACCAGCAAAAATTTTGAGAATACAGGCGTTAATCAATCAACTTTTAAATTATTATACAAGACTTCATTTAACAAATCCTTGCAATTTATTATACAAATGATTCAAAAGAAGTCATAGTATGTCGCTTAAATCGCTCTGGAGTGAGTCTATTGTTGAGTATGTAACATCAATACCACTGCTTGTAACAACAAGAATTAAAGGTCTGCTACAGTAAGGGAACTCACAGTGTGTAGTAGAGATACAGGTATTTGAAGAGATTGGAGTAGGTACTAATTTAAAACTGGATTCTTTGCTACATACCGGGACTGAATCCAATCTTTATAATACCTGTATGGTTCGAGATTTTTATATGCAGGATAATGCTTGGACGATACCTCATTACTATATTGTACAGCCCCGGGGGGGGGGGCAGTATCCCTAAACAACCCCCCCCCCCAACTAAGGGATCTAAAACATATTGTTGGAGGCGCTGCTACCACGCACAATAAGGGTAGGACTCATACAACGAGCTTTCGTGGTAGAAACGACCCCTACCGCACGCAGCCAAGCGAAAAAGTCAATTTTTTTTTTGCAGAAGGCATTGTTTTTTCCTTCACCCTAGCTACACAAGGGAAATTTTTGTCAAACCAACCCCCCACCCTACGTTCCGTTCCCGTTCGCGGGGACGCGAACTAATCGAAGGAAGGGACTTGTACAACCCCGGGGGGGGGGGCAGTACCCCTAAGCCACCCCCCATCTTCTACTAAATACACCCTAACTGGCAACATCATAAGACCAGAACACTATCATTACACAGCAAGAGGCGACCACCCAGCTCGGGAGGTTAGCCAACTACTTGCGACACATACATAAACATCTACACAACAACTAACTGGGGCAGCTACGTCGGAGGAATGCTGACCACGCGACGCCGAGAACTATAAGAAAGGGAGTCCTAATTGGAGCCATGAACTGTTGTACAGTGTGCGCCGCCGAAGGCCCTAGCCGACATCTGCTCCGGTTGCATCATCAGGTGAGAATCAGCAAAGTGCTCAGAATCCTTTACTTTGTAAACACCCACTCATAATCTTGTACACTCTACTTGTATCATTGCTTACATTCCCCTACAAGGGACTTACAAATTCTCATTCACTGACCAATAAAACACATGGTCAGTAAACTACACTTGTATTGTCAATTACACGCCTCTTTACATCCTCATACCCTTCCTGATCACCGTCACGATTGACCGTGACCATAGTAGCCAGTAATTGCTTGGTCAGGCTCCATTGTGTTTCCCGCACGCGTCTCGACTACGTAACGTCGAGCCGCTGACGTGAGCACGCCTATTGTATTACTCCTAGCATCCAGCTGGCAGGCCGGCATAGTAGCCTGCACTCAGAGGTTCATCCCCTAGTAGACTCTTGCTTCTTTGCAGGAACACCCCCTAGCATTTGAACAACAAACAACACGCTACACTGGTAAGCTCTCCCAGCTACGGGAAGCTGCCATCATTTAGAAATAACCTACCAAATTAGCACAGTGACACTAATGTTTTATCCCTAAACAACCCCCCAACTAAGGGATCTAAAACAATATTTAAGAGCTTATTAACACCTACGGGCTGGACAAAAGTTCATTCGAATGCAACATCCCCGCCACATACACACATATTTCATTTCCTCCCTAACACCTTATAAATGGGAATACTGGGGGTTAAAGAAAGCATAACTTAAAAACTATAAGAAATATAGTAAGAAGGAAAGATTTCTTAGTGCTTACAATTAAGAGTAAGAGGAGTTAGATATTAGCAATGACTTTCTCCGGATGTTTCAAGATCATTCTTTTACTTTGAAGTCTTATTTTCAATTATTTATTATCTTCATGCCTACAGTCAACTACATGTTTCAGCAATGCTCAAGATTGGGAAGAATGTTCTCACTGTCATAATTTAGAACCATTCCAGCAATTGCCCGGAGTTCAAGTGTAAAAGAACAAATGACCACTCATGAGGGGCGTCCAATCAACCTCCTCTCTGTAGCATTCATGGGAAGATCTCTGACCAGAATATAAGATATCCTAAATAATTTGCATCATCTAGACTACAAGTCCACAGCGGGAAACTAATACAAGGTGATTAGGCCAAACATCTGTTAGCTTCACGCAATATACTATTTCCCAACGACAATGAGCTCAGAACTCAGAACATCGCTAAAAGCCAGAAGTCGCAGGTTGAAGTATCGTAAGGGACAGATAATGTAATTTGCCATCTCTCCATCAACAAGAATTGTGCTTGCTGTACAAAACACAACCTAACAACCAATCGCTTCTGTTTGTCATCAACACAATTGTCATAACACAACTCTTAATCCCTAAACGCTATTACGTGATAAGGAGATGTCTTGTAAAGAGGTATGAAGATACTTACCTCATTTGGATCTGAAGATGGTGTTTCTGTTTTCCGGCAAGGAACAATCTCCGGAATAGAAGTTTCCTCTATTTTAATTTCGGACTGATGGTCTGTATCGTCCTGCAAAGATGTGACTTTATTTACAAATATGTTCCTTCAAAACTTGCATTGGCAGATTCAAGGAATTAACAAACTGAGGGTGAATCGGCCTCCCATTAATTGTCTTCTTACGTCAACAGTGACAGATTTTGTGGAGTTAACATCCGAAAGCATTTCAGTTGGTATACACTCACAAAACTTAAGATTAGCAAATTGTCACTAGCATTAAGTGTTTGTTGCGACATTGCGGCGAAGATGCAGTTACTTAGAATTACCATATAATGAAAATAAACACAAGCAAAGTTGAAAAATTTTGTCTTCTAAAATCTCGTAACAATCGTTTTTATTTTACCATCTTGTGAGCAGATAAAAGCAATATTCATATCAAGGGTACTTAAGGCAGGGAGGATTTTAACACGAACGATAAATACATTCCTAAGAAGTGGCAGGTATTTGAAATTTCATACCAATTAACATTTATGACATTATTCATGGTCCTTTGTCGAGATTAGGCAATGTGGTGACAAATCTAGAATATGAACATTTTTATTGGCGACAGCTAAAGAGCTTTTATGAACGAAATTGCCGACTGCAGTCTAATAATGGTTGAGACACACCACAATAGAGCATCTGTAGGGTGCCAGTCCAAACCGAACCTCAAACATTTTCCTCACCGATTCAACGCTCCGAGAAAAACTGGCAGATCCTCACAACCATATTAACAATATCTGTGTACCGTTGGAGGCTGTCATGAAGGGTGGACCAACGATATTGAGCCCGGAGAAGCTCATGGCTCGGTGATATTAGTTGGAATTTATGAGGAAAAAGTTATGTCAGTGGAACAGAACGCGCCCTGTTACAGCGCGGGACGTACAGGAAGAAATGGGAGTTGTCTTGACTCTGGACTCTCACCTGAATATTTTATTCTGAGCACAAGTATTATCTATTTTGCATTTAAAATTCTCAGATCATACCATTTTGTAATGCTGCTTCGAGGAGACATTTCGAGGTTTACCGACTTTATGATTTAAGGTAAAAGGTATTAACACCGTAGATTGGCGGCAGGAAATGGACCGTCAACGACTCAACTTTTGACTCTGCACGAGGCAGAGAGACCTACACTCATGGCTTCTTACTGTTTGACAGCCGTCGACTACAGGCGTGCTATACTAGTCCGTCCTAAGTGACGATGATTTCATAAGTCCACCAAGCTGGTGATGAACTAAAATTGTGTATCCGACTACGTCGTTGATTTGTACAACTTTCGCACGTATGTGTGCAGTGCATCGCTGCAAGAAAGTATAATTTTTATTGTGAGTGAAAAAGTGTGTAATTCACGTCCACGAGACGATCACCGCAATGTTACGTCCACGAGGTGATAAGAAAAATCCATAATCATCCACGACAGACAACGAGTGTATTAGAAATGCTCATAAGAATTTTTACCAGTGATAAATTACTGAAATGCACATGTCTAGTGCCATATTTTTGTGGTATTTATGAAGAATATTTTCACAGTTAATAACACCACATTTCATAGTGTGAACGTCATGCTGCATGTTCACAAGAGTGATTACACTATCTCGAACATGATTTACAAACCATCCATCTACGTGAAAGTGCATAATATTACTATATGTTACGCCGCACTTTATTGCTAAATTTTTCGCCAGATCAGTGCGATATTTCTGGATGTGTTAGAATATTCGCATCTGTAATCGCTGACACCACGTGTCAGGTAAATGCAGTGAAGCAGTCAGTGATAAGGCCATTTGTTGAAGGTCTGCAATATAAAGCCAGTGATTCGCATTATTATTATACTGTGCTTACGATAGAATCAGTGGAAAACACGTGTGGTTATTTTAACATGGATCTAAACGTCAACCACGTGTACGCTACTCTTAGCACGTTAACGATGACCATTGTAATGGAGTAGATACCACCATGTTAGGAGTATTCGACGGAGAAGATAAATCTACACCATGGCAGGAGAGTTACCAACAACTACTTGGAAATGGAAATCCGAGGAGACATCAACCCTACCGTTGACCAGGAGGAGATCTTAGCTCGAGAGACGAGAAGCCGAAGGAGAAGAATGGAGTGGCACATGCTCGATATCCGAGCTGGTTTATGGAATATTGCCAGCCATCCTGAATCTCTGTTACACCATAAAATTGGAACCTTCGAATATGGTGGCTTCTGGGTGAGTCTAATCTTTTCTCATGTCCGGTTGATCTGTGGTAGTAGATAGTAGTCATAATTAACCGAACTTGTGACTCCAGTCAGGCAGGAATTGTGTAGATAGTTTAATCATGTTTTGTTTCCAGGGGAGTTAGTCATCAGTGTATTGGTGCAACTGAGAGAGTTCGCAGGATATTTGTTCTAATTTTGGTTAGGCAAGACCTCAAATTATTTAGATTTGGTTTGGTCAGCCCTTCACATGGGCTAGTTTAGGATTTTTGAGTGATGGACAACCATTATCCAGTCATACTTTCATGACACCCTTTTGAGAACCTCCTTTTACGCCACTGCTTAGTTTATTTTGAGTTTATCAGGCTCGTATCGTTTCATGATCAGCAGTAATCATGACCATTTTGAATGTATTTATTTAAGCCGTAATGTGAGCTCAGAAGCTACATGAGTTCTAGAGAGAACTACATTTGGGAGCATAATTAAAGATGCCAACACAACATCGGACCCCAGATGCTACTGAATCATTTAAGATGACCTAGCAGTCAGTAGGATTGTCGACTGTTATTATTTTTGGTTCAGTGTCAAGTTGTTAGACTCTAGAAAGTTTTGCTGAAGCCCACATTGTACAGAATTTTAGGAGTGGAATAAGGATGTAAACGAAAGATTCAAGAAGAGTATAAAGGAAGGACTAATGAAAACCCCTAAACAAACTTCAATTGCAGACGAATGGGCACTTTTGAAGAATGAAATAACAAAATCCGCAGAATAAAACATTGGTAGGAAAGAAAGAATAGGTAGAAAACCGTGGATCACTCAGGATATACTAGAATTGATGGATGAAAGGCGGAAATACAAGAATGTAAGAGATGAAAATGGGAAAGCAGAATACAGACGTCTGAGTAATGAGGTCAACAAGAAGTGCAAGGAAGCGAAAGAAGAATGGTTGAAAGAGAAATGTGCAGGTATAGAAAATTGTCTGAAATTAGGAAAAGTAGACACAGCTTATCGAAGGATTAAGAATACTTTTGGGGAAAAGAAGACTAAGTGCTGTAATATTAAGGACACAAATGGAAAGCCTGTAACAGGTAGGGAAGAAAGGTTGAGAGATGGAAATCTTACATAGAGTGTTTGTACAAGGGAAAGGAGATTGAGAATCGTGTAATGGAAAGGGAGGAAATTGATGAGGATGGAAAAGGAGATTTAATATTGAGATCAGAATTTGACAGAGCATTGGAAGACTTAAGCAGGAACAAAGCAGCAGGGATAGATGATATACCGATTGAGTTGTTACGCTGCATAGGAGATGAAGGTCTGATCAGGTTATTTCACTTGGTGTGTAGGATTTATGAGACAGGTGAGGTACCCCCTGATTTCAAGAAGAATGTTATCATCCCTACACCAAAGAAAGTGGGAGCTGATAGATGTGAAGATTGCCGTACAATCAGCTTGGTTACTCATGCTTCAAGGATCCTGTCAAGAATAATTTACAAGAGGATTGAAAACCAGATAGAATCGGAGTTGGGTGAAGACCAGATTGGTTTCAGGAGAAATGTAGGAACAAGGGAAGCTGTACTAAGTCTTAGGCTGATTTTGGAAGGTAGAATAAGGAAAGATAAGAGAACGTTCATGGCATTTGTAGAATTAGAAAAGGCGTTTGATAACGTTGATTGGACTAAATTGTTTGACATTTTGAAATCTATTGGAATAAAGTACAGGGATAGGAGGGTAGTATACAATCTATACAGAAACCAGACGGCATTCATTCGAGCTGAAGGACATGAGAGAGAAGCTGGTATTCAGAAAGGTGTAAGGCAAGGCTGCAACTTATCACCCATACTTTTCAATCTTTACATTGAACAAGCAATGAAGGAAATTGGAGAAAAATTCAAAGTGGGAGTGAAGATTCAAGGAGAAATAATTTCAACTCTGAGATTTGCTGATGACATCGTCATCTTGGCCGACAAGCCTGAGGATTTGAATGAGTTTTTGACTGGTATGGACTCCGTCTTACGGAAAGAATTCCTGATGAAAATTAATAAATGTAAAACAAAAATACTGGAATGCAGCCGAAATAAATCAGAAACCTCCATGGAGATCAAATTGGCAGGTGAAAAGCTGAAAGAAGTAGGAGACTTCTGTTACTTAGGAAGCAGAATAACCAGTGATGGACGAAGCAAAAAGGATATAAAAAGTAGGTTGGCTCAGGCTAGAAAAGCATTTCTACAAAAAAGGAATCTGTTGACATCAAATATAGCTTTAGGTACTAGGAAGACATTTTTGAAAGCCTTTGTCTGGAGCGTGGCGCTATATGGAAGTGAAACTTGGACTATTGGTGCAGCAGAAAAGAGGAGAATTGAAGCTTTTGAAATGTGGTGTTACAGGAGAATGATAAAGATCAGATGGGTAGATAGGGTTACAAACGAAGAGGTATTAAGACGAGTGGGAGAGGAGAGATGTTTCTGGCGACTGCTAATGAAGAGAAGAAATAGGTTAGCAGGACACATACTAAGACACCCAGGAATAGCAAGCTTAGTAATTGAAGGAAGGGTCTAGGGCAAGAACTGTAGGGGTAGACCAAGGTTAGAATATGTTAAACAGATTGCCTCGGATGTAGGGTGTGGTAGCTATGTACAGATGAAGCGATTAGCTCAGGACAGGGAGCCATGGAGGGCTGCATCAAGCCAGTCAAAAGACTGAAGACTGAATCACCATCATATCTCTACCCATCTCCAGAGCTATATTTTGTGCGGAATATCTCCACAATATTATCTTTGTAATATTTTGACATTACATTTGAGTGTCATTGGAATTTCTACGTGCAATTGAAACCACGGATTGTTCATTACTACTTGTATTAGATGGGAAGCCAGCGTTATTTCAGAAAAGACTTCTATTTGAGAGATTATAAGCCTGTGTAGTGTATTACATCGCCAGACGCGATGAGCAGTGTAAGTGCTTTGACAAGCATAGTTGAATGTTATGAACTGTATTGGATCCACAGCGCTCATGTGGGACGACTACTTTTTTCTCGACGCGCATGCGCACATCCACATTTCTACGTAAAGGAATGTATTGATTATTTCTGAGTCAAGGTTATGTGAGTGTTTATTGCTGTCACATGTCATTAGACGTCATTTGCCATTCTTAACGCTTTAGGAAGCGAGATGTTTGAACACCATGCGGGTGTATTATGATAAATAAAAGCTTTTGTCTGTTATATTAGATATTTTGACACCGTTTTTATAGGCTTGTGTTATTGTTGTGACGCCTTGTGTTGCGTCATCGTACAGATTTTTATAACTGCGACCATTTTTGTCCAGGTCATTACCTGAAGACTGCAACGGTGAGATTTGTGCCCCGTCAGTGTTGTTGTGAACCGAGTGTTAACTCGTGTTATTGTGATTTCTGGCCATGTGAGAGCCGATGTAATATTAATGTTGTTCTTAGCTAGACTTCACGAGTTTAAGCCTAGGTGTCCATTGAGGAATGAGCCAGTACTCTACGTAAACCGACAACAAAATAATAATCACGCTTCTAATAATAAGAAGAACTAATTGTTATAAATAAAATAACCATAATGACTGTAATATATTTGACTTGTGATCGGATGCGAACTGGCCAACTCATTGGATCAGTCACATTTCCGTGCGGGAAATGACTTGTTAACTTTGTAACACTTTTTTTGACGACAGAGTTGTCGCGGACCATTAGTTTTCAACTTGTGGCGCACGACACCTCAGTAATGTAAGACGTGTTTTGGGATCGCGCCTTTACCATCATAACTAAACACTAGATGGCCCATGGATGCATAGAGTATTCTTGCGTGTACGCAGGGTAATAATAAGAAGATTTCTGAAAGCTGTGTCTTATTTATTTATTTATTCGTGTAAATTTGTATGTTTACCCTTGTACCTGATAGTAAGTTCAAATTAGATGTAATTTTTTTATAGTGGATTGTCACATAGCTTTGTTATTAAATGTTTGTTTGTTACGGTAGTAAGTCACCGCTCACTTTGTTGTAATTGTCAGTATTTAGCTAGATTTAACTTATTTAAAAATAAATAAGGGAGTGGTACCATCGTAAATTCGTTTGAACTTTGTTGTTGTTAATTTAACTTCTTGTAAGTAACCCATTTCACTTGTGTAGGGTGTACATTACGTGCCACTGCCCTAGCTTGCCGCTTTTGCAATTCTTGTAACTAGATCTTTCACGAGGGTTATTTCACTTTACAATCAGTTTGGGGATTTACAACTTTAACTTTTTTTATTTAGCTTGCGGGATTAGCCCGAGACTAACCCTCCGAACTAGGTCAGGTGTTTGCATATTATTCAAATAAATTTTAATTGAGTTTACATAAGTCTCGATGTTATCATTTTAATCTAAGTGTTTCTAGGGTGTACTTCTTGGGTCCTCTCAGCATTTTCTCCGTATCTGCCCGATCGCCCCGGGATGCTGCGACTTCGTGCGCACTGACCTATAGGAAGTACATCCAGGCCTTTTCGGCGTATGCGTCCAGACGGTGAGTTGTCTGGGAAATCATTGCGGTTAGTAGCAACCCCAAACAACTCGTCTGACGCGCTCAATATATTGACAGTCACAGCTAACAGCAGAGTGTGTCATCAACGGCCGAACAAAGTCATATTGACAATCACACTCTAGGAAAACTTACAAAGTATTCTCAAAGAATCTAACCCGCTAACTTCCTCTGGTTTAGGTACTATGAACTTACACCTCAGATTTTCAAACAGTTAAGTTACGTCCGCTTTAACTGCTTGATGTTTAGAATGATGGATTTTTGCTCCAAGCAGTTATCATTGAGGCTGTGTTTCAAACTCTCACAATTATGCCAGAAGCATGAATATGTTTTACCAATAAATTAGCTACTGTTAACACAGCATGTGGTGTACACTTCACCTACAATAGGAACAAGGGAGCCAGTAGAGTGAACATGCATTACAATAAATAAGCTACTGTTAGCACAGCATGTGTTGTACACTTCACCTACAATAGGAACAAGGGAGCCAGTAGAGTGAACCTGCATTACCAATAAATAAGCTACTGTTAACACAGCATGAGGTGTACACTTCACCTACAATAGGAACAATGGAGCCAGTAGAGTGAACCTGAATTAGCAATAAATAAGCTACTGTTAACACAGAAAGTGGTGTACACTTCAACTACAATAGGACCAATGGAACCAGTAGAGTGAACCTGCAATAGCAATAAAAAAAGCTACTGTTAACACAGCATCTGGGGCACACTTCACCTACAATAGGAACAAGGGAGCCAGTAGAGTGAACCTGCATTACCAATAAATAAGCTACTGTTAACACAGCATGAGGTGTACACTTCACCTACAATAGGAACAATGGAGCCAGTAGCGTGAACCTGCATTAGCAATAAATAAGCTACTGTTAACACAGAAAGTGGTGTATACTTCAACTACAATAGGACCAATGGAACCAGTAGAGTGAACCTGCAATAGCAATAAAAAAAGCTACTGTTAACACAGCATGTGGGGTACACTTCACCTACAATAGGAACAAGGGAGCCAGTAGAGTGAACTTGCATTAGCAATAAATAAGCTACTGTTAGCACAGCTTGTGTTGTATACTTCACCTACAATCGGACCAAGGGAGCCAGTAGAGTGAACCTGCATTAGCAATAAATAAGCTACTGTTAGCACAGCTTGTGGAGTACACTTCACCTACAATAGGAACATGGGAGCCAGTAGAGTGAACCTCCATAACAATAAATAAGCTACTGTTAACACAGCATGTGGTGTACACTTCACCTACAATAGGAACAAGGGAGCCAGCAGAGTGAACCTGCATTAGCAATAAATAAGCTACTGTTAACACAGAAAGTGGTGTACACTTCAACTACAATAGGACCAAGGGATCCAGTAGAGTGAACCTGCATTAGCAATAAATAAGCTACTGTTAACACAGCATGTTGTGTACACTTCACCTACAATAGGAACAAGGGAGCCAGTGGAGAGAACCTGCTTTAGCAATAAATATGCCACTGTTAGCACAGCTTGTGGTGTACACTTCACCTACAATAGGAGCAAGGGAGCCAGTAGAGTGAACATGCATTAGCAATAAATAAGCTACTGTTACCACAGCTTGTGTTGTACACTTCACCTACAATCGGACCAAGGGAGCCAGTAGAGTGAACATGCATTAGCAATAAATTAGCTACTGTTAGCACAGCATGTGGTGTACACTACACCTACAATAGGAACAAGGGAGCCAGTGGAGTGAACCTGCATTAGCAATAAATAAGCTACTGTTGGCACAGCAAATGTTGTAAACTTCACCTACAATAGGAACAAGGGAGCCAGTAGAGTGAACATGCATTAGCAATAAATAAGCTACTGTTAGCACAGCAGGTGTTGTGGACTTCACCTACAATAGGAACAAGGGAGCCAGTAGAGTGAACCTGCATTAGCAATAAATTGGCTACTGTTAGCACAGCATGTATTGTCTTCTTCACCTACAATAGGAACAAGGGAGCCAGTAGAGTAAACCTGCATTAGCAATAAATAAGCTACTGACAGCACAGCATATGTTGTACACTTCACCTACAATAGGAACAAGGGAGCCAGTAGAGTGAACATGCATTAGCAATAAATAAGCTACTGTTAACACAGCATGTGGTGTACACTTCACCTACAATAGGAACAAGGGAGCCAGTAGAGTGAACATGCATTAGCAATAAATAAGCTACTGTTAACACAGCATGTGGTGTACACTTCACCTACAATAGGAACAAGGGAGCCAGCAGAGTGAACCTGCATTATCAATAAATAAGCTACTGTTAGCACAGCTTGTGTTGTACACTTCACCTACAATAGGAACAAGGGAGCCAGTAGATTGAACCTGCATTAGCAATAAATTAGCTACTGTTTGCACAGCATGTATTGTCTTCTTCACCTACAATAGGAACAAGGGAGCCAGTAGAGTGAACCTGCATTAGCAAAAAATAAGCTACTGTTGGTACAGCAGATGTTGTACATTTCACCTACAATAGGAACAAGGGAGCCAGTAGAGTGAACATGCATTAGCAATAAATAAGCTACTGTTAGCACAGCATGTGGTGCCCACTTCGCCTACTATAGGAACAAGGGAGACAGTAGAGTGAACCTGCATTAGCAATAAATAAGCTACTGTTAGCACAGCATGTGGTGCCCACTTCACCTACTATAGGAACAAGGGAGACAGTAGAGTGAACCTGCATTAGCAATAAATAAGCTACTGTTAACACAGAATGTGGTGTACACTTCACCTACAATAGGAACAAGGGAGCCAGCAGAGTGAACCTGCATTAGCAATAAATAAGCTACTGTTAACACAGAAAGTGGTGTACACTTCACCTACAATAGGAACAAGGGAGCCAGTAGAGTGAACCTGCTTTAGCAATAAAAAAGCCACTGTTAGCACAGCTTGCGGTGTACACTTCACCTACAATAGGAACAAGGGAGCCAGTAGAGTGAACATGCATTAGCAATAAATAGGCTACTGTTACCACAGCATGTGTTGTACACTTCACCTACAATCGGACCAAAGGAGCCAGTAGAATGAACCTGCATTAGCAATAAATAAGCTACTGTTGGCACAGCAGATGTTGTACACTTCACCTACAATAGGAACAAGGGAGCCAGTAGAGTGAACATGCATTAGCAATAAATAAGCTACTTTAAGCACAGCATGTGGTGTACACTTCACCTACAATAGGAACAAGGGAGCCAGTAGAGTGAACCTGCATTAGCAATAAATAAGCTACTGTTAGCACAGCTTGTGTTGTACACTTCACCAACAATAGGAACAAGGGAGTCAGCAGAGTGAACCTGCTTTAGCAATAAAAAAGCCACTGTTAGCACAGCTTGTGGTGTACACTTCACCTACAATAGGAACAAGGGAGCCAGTAGAGTGAACATGCATTAGCAATAAATAAGCTACTGTTAGCACAGCAGGTGTTGTGGACTTCACCTACAATAGGAACAAGGGAGCCAATAGAGTTAACCTGCATTAGCAATAAATAAGCTACTGTTAACACAGAAAGTGGTGTACACTTCAACTACAATAGGAACAAGGGAGCCAGTAGAGTGAACCTGCATTAGCAATAAATAAGCTACTGTTAACACAGAAAGTGGTGTACACTTCACCTACAATAGGAACAAGGGAGCCAGTAGAGTGAACCTGCATTAGCAATAAATAAGCTACTGTTAGCACAGCTTGTGTTGTACACTTCACCTACAATAGGAACAAGGGAGCCAGTAGAGTGAACCTGCATTAGCAATAAATAAGCTACTGTTAGCACAGCATGTGTTGTACACTTCACCTACAATAGAAACAAGGGAGCAAGTAGAGTGAACCTGCATTAGCAATAAATCAGCTACTGTTAGCACAGCTTGTGGTGTACACTTCACCTATAATAGGAACAAGGGAGCCAGAAGAGTGAACCTGCTTTAGCAATAAATAAGCTACTGTTAGCACAGCATGTGTTGTACACTTCGCCTACAATAGGAACAAGGGAGCCAGCAGAGTGAACCTGCATTATCAATAAATAAGCTACTGTTAGCACAGCTTGTGTTGTACACTTCACCTACAATAGGAACAAGGGAGCCAGTAGATTGAACCTGCATTAGCAATAAATTAGCTACTGTTTGCACAGCATGTATTGTCTTCTTCACCTACAATAGGAACAAGGGAGCCAGTAGAGTGAACCTGCATTAGCAAAAAATAAGCTACTGTTGGTACAGCAGATGTTGTACATTTCACCTACAATAGGAACAAGGGAGCCAGTAGAGTGAACATGCATTAGCAATAAATAAGCTACTGTTAGCACAGCATGTGGTGCCCACTTCGCCTACTATAGGAACAAGGGAGACAGTAGAGTGAACCTGCATTAGCAATAAATAAGCTACTGTTAGCACAGCATGTGGTGCCCACTTCACCTACTATAGGAACAAGGGAGACAGTAGAGTGAACCTGCATTAGCAATAAATAAGCTACTGTTAACACAGAATGTGGTGTACACTTCACCTACAATAGGAACAAGGGAGCCAGCAGAGTGAACCTGCATTAGCAATAAATAAGCTACTGTTAACACAGAAAGTGGTGTACACTTCACCTACAATAGGAACAAGGGAGCCAGTAGAGTGAACCTGCTTTAGCAATAAAAAAGCCACTGTTAGCACAGCTTGCGGTGTACACTTCACCTACAATAGGAACAAGGGAGCCAGTAGAGTGAACATGCATTAGCAATAAATAGGCTACTGTTACCACAGCATGTGTTGTACACTTCACCTACAATCGGACCAAAGGAGCCAGTAGAATGAACCTGCATTAGCAATAAATAAGCTACTGTTGGCACAGCAGATGTTGTACACTTCACCTACAATAGGAACAAGGGAGCCAGTAGAGTGAACATGCATTAGCAATAAATAAGCTACTTTAAGCACAGCATGTGGTGTACACTTCACCTACAATAGGAACAAGGGAGCCAGTAGAGTGAACCTGCATTAGCAATAAATAAGCTACTGTTAGCACAGCTTGTGTTGTACACTTCACCAACAATAGGAACAAGGGAGTCAGCAGAGTGAACCTGCTTTAGCAATAAAAAAGCCACTGTTAGCACAGCTTGTGGTGTACACTTCACCTACAATAGGAACAAGGGAGCCAGTAGAGTGAACATGCATTAGCAATAAATAAGCTACTGTTAGCACAGCAGGTGTTGTGGACTTCACCTACAATAGGAACAAGGGAGCCAATAGAGTTAACCTGCATTAGCAATAAATAAGCTACTGTTAACACAGAAAGTGGTGTACACTTCAACTACAATAGGAACAAGGGAGCCAGTAGAGTGAACCTGCATTAGCAATAAATAAGCTACTGTTAACACAGAAAGTGGTGTACACTTCACCTACAATAGGAACAAGGGAGCCAGTAGAGTGAACCTGCATTAGCAATAAATAAGCTACTGTTAGCACAGCTTGTGTTGTACACTTCACCAACAATAGGAACAAGGGAGTCAGCAGAGTGAACCTGCTTTAGCAATAAAAAAGCCACTGTTAGCACAGCTTGTGGTGTACACTTCACCTACAATAGGAACAAGGGAGCCAGTAGAGTGAACATGCATTAGCAATAAATAAGCTACTGTTAGCACAGCAGGTGTTGTGGACTTCACCTACAATAGGAACAAGGGAGCCAATAGAGTTAACCTGCATTAGCAATAAATAAGCTACTGTTAACACAGAAAGTGGTGTACACTTCAACTACAATAGGAACAAGGGAGCCAGTAGAGTGAACCTGCATTAGCAATAAATAAGCTACTGTTAACACAGAAAGTGGTGTACACTTCACCTACAATAGGAACAAGGGAGCCAGTAGAGTGAACCTGCATTAGCAATAAATAAGCTACTGTTAGCACAGCTTGTGTTGTACACTTCACCTACAATAGGAACAAGGGAGCCAGTAGAGTGAACCTGCATTAGCAATAAATAAGCTACTGTTAGCACAGCATGTGTTGTACACTTCACCTACAATAGAAACAAGGGAGCAAGTAGAGTGAACCTGCATTAGCAATAAATCAGCTACTGTTAGCACAGCTTGTGGTGTACACTTCACCTATAATAGGAACAAGGGAGCCAGAAGAGTGAACCTGCTTTAGCAATAAATAAGCTACTGTTAGCACAGCATGTGTTGTACACTTCGCCTACAATAGGAACAAGGGATCCAGTAGATTGAACCTGAATTAGCAATAAATAAGCTACTGTTAGCACAGCTTGTGGTGTACCCTTCACCTACAATAGGAACAAGGGAGCCTGTAGAGTGAACTTGCATTAGCAATAAATAAGCTACTGTTAACACAGCATGTGGTGTACACTTCAACTACAATAGGAACAAGGGAGCCAGTTGATTCAACATGCATTAGCAATAAATAAGCCACTGTTAGCACAGCTTGTGGTGTACCCTTCACCTACAATAGGAACAAGGGAGCCTGTAGAGTGAACTTGCATTAGCAATAAATAAGCTACTGTTAACACAGCATGTGGTGTACACTTCAACTACAATAGGAACAAGGGAGCCAATAGAGTTAACCTGCATTAGCAATAAATAAGCTACTGTTAACACAGAAAGTGGTGTACACTTCACCTACAATAGGAACAAGGGAGCCAGTAGAGTGAACCTGCATTAGCAATAAATAAGCTACTGTTAGCACAGCATGTGTTGTACACTTCACCTACAATAGGAACAAGGGAGCCAGTAGAGTGAACCTGCATTAGCAATAAATAAGCTACTGTTAGCACAGCATGTGTTGTACACTTCACCTACAATAGAAACAAGGGAGCAAGTAGAGTGAACCTGCATTAGCAATAAATCAGCTACTGTTAGCACAGCTTGTGGTGTACACTTCACCTATAATAGGAACAAGGGAGCCAGAAGAGTGAACCTGCTTTAGCAATAAATAAGCTACTGTTAGCACAGCATGTGTTGTACACTTCGCCTACAATAGGAACAAGGGATCCAGTAGATTGAACCTGAATTAGCAAAAAATAAGCTACTGTTAGCACAGCTTGTGGTGTACCCTTCACCTACAATAGGAACAAGGGAGCCTGTAGAGTGAACTTGCATTAGCAATAAATAAGCTACTGTTAACACAGCATGTGGTGTACACTTCAACTACAATAGGAACAAGGGAGCCAGTTGATTCAACATGCATTAGCAATAAATAAGCCACTGTTAGCACAGCTTGTGGTGTACCCTTCACCTACAATAGGAACAAGGGAGCCTGTAGAGTGAACTTGCATTAGCAATAAATAAGCTACTGTTAACACAGCATGTGGTGTACACTTCAACTACAATAGGAACAAGGGAGCCAGTAGAGTGAACCTGCATTAGCAATAAATCAGCTACTGTTAGCACAGCTTGTGGTGTACACTTCACCTATAATAGGAACAAGGGAGCCAGAAGAGTGAACCTGCTTTAGCAATAAATAAGCTACTGTTAGCATAGCATGTGTAGTACACTTCACCTACAATAGGAACAAGGGAGCCAGTTGATTAAACATGCATTAGCAATAAATAAGCTACTGTTAGCATAGCATGTGTTGTACACTTCACCTAAAATAGGAACAAGGGAGCCAGTAGATTCAACATGCATTAGCAATAAATAAGCTACTGTTAGCATAGCATGTATTGTACACTTCACCTACAATAGGAACAAGGGAGCCAGTTGATTCAACATGCATTAGCAATAAATAAGCTACTGTTAGCATAGCATGTGTAGTACGCTTCACCTACAATAGGAACAAGGGAGCCAGTTGATTCAACATGCATTAGCAATAAATAAGCTACTGTTAGCATAGCATGTGTTGTACACTTCACCTACAATAGGAACAAGGGAGCCAGTAGATTCAACATGCATTAGCAATAAATAAGCTACTGTTAGCATAGCATGTGTAGTACACTTCACCTACAATAGGAACAAGGGAGCCAGTTGATTCAACATGCATTAGCAATAAATAAGCTACTGTTAGCATAGCATGTGTTGTACACTTCACCTACAATAGGAACAAGGGAGCCAGTAGATTCAACATGCATTAGCAATAAATAAGCTACTGTTAGCATAGCATGTGTTGTACACTTCACCTATAATAGGAACAAGGGAGCCAGAAGAGTGAACCTGCTTTAGCAATAAATAAGCTACTATTAGCATAGCATGTGTAGTATACTTCACCTACAATAGGAACAAGGGAGCCAGTTGATTCAACATGCATTAGCAATAGATAAGCTACTGTTAGCAGAGCATGTGTTGTACATTTCACCTACAATAGGAGCAAGGGAGCCAGTTGATTCAACATGCATTAGCAATAAATAAGCTACTGTTAGCAGAGCATGTGTAGTACACTTCACCTACAATAGGAACAAGGGAGCCAGTTGATTCAACATACATTAGCAATAAATAAGCTACTGTTAGCAGAGCATGTGTTGTACACTTCACCTACAATAGGAACAAGGGAGCCAGAAGAGTGAACCTGCATTAGCAATAAATCAGCTACTGTTAGCACAGCTTGTGGTGTACACTTCACCTATAATAGGAACAAGGGAGCCAGAAGAGTGAACCTGCATCAGCAATAAATCAGCTACTGTTAGCACAGCTTGTGGTGTACACTTCACCTATAATAGGAACAAGGGAGACAGAAGAGTGAACCTGCATTAGCAATAAATAAGCTACTGTTAGCATAGCATGTGTAGTACACTTCACCTACAATAGGAACAAGGGAGCCAGTAGATTCAACATGCATTAGCAATAAATAAGCTACTGTTAGCATAGCATGTGGTGTACACTTCACCTACAATAGGAACAAGGGAGCCAGTTGATTCAACATGCATTAGCAATAAATCAGCTACTGTTAGCAGAGCATGTGTAGTACACTTCACCTACAATAGGAACAAGGGAGCCAGTTGATTCAACATGCATTACCAATAAATCAGCTACTGTTAGCAGAGCATGTGTAGTACACTTCACCTACAATAGGAACAAGGGAGCCAGTTGATTCAACATGCATTAGCAATAAATAAGCTACTGTTAGCATAGCATGTGTTGTACACTTCACCTACAATAGGAACAAGGGAGCCAGTTGATTCAACATGCATTAGCAATAAATAAGCTACTGTTAGCATAGCATGTGTTGTACATTTCACCTACAATAGGAACAAGGGAGCCAGTTGATTCAACATGCATTAGCAATAAATAAGCTACTGTTAGCACAGCTTGTGGTGTACCCTTCACCTACAATAGGAACAAGGGAGACAGAAGAGTGAACCTGCATTAGCAATAAATAAGCTACTGTTAGCACAGCTTGTGGTGTACACTTCACCTATAATAGGAACAAGGGAGACAGAAGAGTGAACCTGCATTAGCAATAAATAAGCTACTGTTAGCATAGCATGTGTAGTACACTTCACCTACAATAGGAACAAGGGAGCCAGTAGATTCAACATGCATGAGCAATAAATAAGCCACTGTTAGCACAGCTTGTGGTGTACACTTCACCTATAATAGGAACAAGGGAGCCAGAAGAGTGAACCTGCTTTAGCAATAAATAAGCTACTGTTAGCATAGCATGTGTAGTACACTTCACCTACAATAGGAACAAGGGAGCCAGTTGATTCAACATGCATGAGCAATAAATAAGCCACTGTTAGCACAGCTTGTGGTGTACCCTTCACCTACAATAGGAACAAGGGAGCCTGTAGAGTGAACTTGCATTAGCAATAAATAAGCTACTGTTAACACAGCATGTGGTGTACACTTCAACTACAATAGGAACAAGGGAGCCAGTAGAGTGAACCTGCATTAGCAATAAATCAGCTACTGTTAGCACAGCTTGTGGTGTACACTTCACCTATAATAGGAACACGGGAGCCAGAAGAGTGAACCTGCTTTAGCAATAAATAAGCTACTGTTAGCATAGCATGTGTAGTACACTTCACCTACAATAGGAACAAGGGAGCCAGTTGATTCAACATGCATTAGCAATAAATAAGCTACTGTTAGCAGAGCATGTGTTGTACATTTCACCTACAATAGGAACAAGGGAGCCAGTTGATTCAACATGCATTAGCAATAAATAAGCTACTGTTAGAAGAGCATGTGTTGTACATTTCACCTACAATAGGAACAAGGGAGCCAGTTGATTCAAAATGCATTAGCAATAAATAAGCTACTGTTAGCATAGCATGTGTAGTACACTTCACCTACAATAGGAACAAGGGAGCCAGTTGATTCAACATGCATTAGCAATAAATAAGCTACTGTTAGCAGAGCATGTGTTGTACATTTCACCTACAATAGGAACAAGGGAGCCAGTTGATTCAACATGCATTAGCAATAAATAAGCTACTGTTAGCATAGCATGTGTAGTACACTTCACCTACAATAGGAACAAGGGAGCCAGTTGATTCAACATGCATTAGCAATGAATAAGAAACTGTTAGCACAGCTTGTGGTGTACCCTTCACCCACAATAGGAACAAGGGAGCCAGTAAGGTGAATCTGCATTAGCAATAAATAAGCTACTGTTAGCACAGCATGTGTTGTACACTTCACCTACAATAGGAACAAGGGAGCCAGTAGAGTGAACCAGCATTAGCAATAAATAAGCCACTGTTAGACCAGCATGTGTTGTACACTTCACCTACAATAGGAATAAGGGAGCCAGTAGAGTGAACCTGCATTACCAATAAATAAGCTACTGTTAACACAGCATGAGGTGTACACTTCACCTACAATAGGAACAGTGGAGCCAGTAGAGTGAACCTGCATTAGCAATAAATAAGCTACTGTTAACACAGAAAGTGGTGTACACTTCAACTACAATAGGACCAATGGAACCAGTAGAGTGAACCTGCAATAGCAATAAAAAAAGCTACTGTTAACACAGCATTTGGGGTACACTTCACCTACGATAGGAACAAGGGAGCCAGTAGAGTGAACTTGCATTAGCAATAAATAAGCTATTGTTAGCACAGCTTGTGTTGTATTCTTCACCTACAATCGGACCAAGGGAGCCAGTAGAGTGAACATGCATTAGCAATAAATAAGCTACTGTTACCACAGCATGTGTTGTACACTTCACCTACAATAGGAACAAGGGAGCCAGTGGAGTGAACCTGCATTAGCAATAAATAAGCTACTGTTGGCACAGCAAATGTTGTAATCTTCACCTACAATAGGAACAAGGGAGCCAGTAGAGTGAACATGCATTAGCAATAAATAAGCTACTGTTAGCACAGCAGGTGTTGTGGACTTCACCTACAATAGGAACAAGGGAGCCAATAGAGTTAACCTGCATTAGCAATAAATAAGCTACTGTTAGCACAGCATGTGTGGTACACTTCACCTACAATAGGAACAAGGGAGCCAGTAGAGTGAACCTGCATTAGCAATAAATTAGCTACTGTTAGCACAGCATGTATTGTCTTCTTCACCTACAATAGGAACAAGGGAGCCAGTAGAGTGAACCTGCCTTAGCAATAAATAAGCTACTGTTAGCACAGCTTGTGTTGTACACTTCACCTACAATAGGAACAAGGGAGCCAGTAGATTGAACCTGCATTAGCAATAAATTAGCTACTGTTTGCACAGCATGTATTGTCTTCTTCACCTACAATAGGAACAAGGGAGCCAGTAGAGTGAACCTGCCTTAGCAATAAATAAGCTACTGTTGGCACAGCAGATGTTGTACATTTCACCTACAATAGGAACAAGGGAGCCAGTAGAGTGAACATGCATTAGCAATAAATAAGCTACTGTTAGCACAGCATGTGGTGCCCACTTCGCCTACTATAGGAACAAGGGAGACAGTAGAGTGAACCTGCATTAGCAATAAATAAGCTACTGTTAGCACAGCTTGTGGTGTACACTTCACCTACAATAGGAACAAGGGAGCCAGTAGAGTGAACCAGCATTAGCAATAAATAAGCTACTGTTAACACAGCATGTGGTGTACACTTCACCTACAATAGGAACAAGGGAGCCAGCAGAGTGAACCTGCATTACCAATAAATAAGCTACTGTTAACATAGAAAGTGGTGTACACTTCAACTACAATAGGACCAAGGGAACCAGTAGAGTGAACCTGCATTAGCAATAAATAAGCTACTGTTAACACAGCATGTGGTGTACACTTCACCTACAATAGGAACAAGGGAGCCAGTAGAGTGAACCTGCTTTAGCAATAAATAAGCCACTATTAGCACAGCTTGTGGTGTACACTTCACCTACAATAGGAACAAGGGAGCCAGTAGAGTGAACATGCATTAGCAATAAATAAGCTACTGTTACCACAGCATGTGTTGTACACTTCACCTACAATCGGACCAAAGGAGCCAGTAGAGAGAACCTGCATTAGCAATAAATAAGCTACTGTTGGCACAGCAGATGTTGTACACTTCACCTACAATAGGAACAAGGGAGCCAGTAGAGTGAACATGCATTAGCAATAAATAAGCTACTTTTAGCACAGCATGTGGTGTACACTTCACCTACAATAGGAACAAGGGAGCCAGTAGAGTGAACCTGTATTAGCAATAAATAAGCTACTGTTAGCACAGCTTTTGTTGTACACTTCACCTACAATAGGAACAAGGGAGCCAGTAGAGTGAACATGCATTAGCAATAAATAAGCTACTGTTAGCACAGCAGGTGTTGTGGACTTCACCTACAATAGGAACAAGGGAGCCAATAGAGTTAACCTGCAATAGCAATAAATAAGCTACTCAAGATTTTAGTGCTTTTCAGTCGGTCAACACGAATGTACCCAAAAGAGATGGGTTATGCCCAAATCCTGAAATAAATTACATGAGATTAATAAAACACTAGGATGACCAGTTTCGATCGTCAAGCGATCATCATCAGATCCAATACACTTAGGCTATAAAATCTACGTTTGAAATACTGGTGAAAATATTTACAATATGTACAATTATTTAGTTGCAGTATTGGTACTGCAACTGCCAGTGTATGCTAAATGCAGTATATATGTTAGGTGAAATGCTAAATGGTGATGGCTATCCGGAGATTGTACTTTAGAGAGATTATATGGTTGTCAACTATGGTTAAACTATAAAATTTTAGGCTAACTACTTATCTGATTGTCTTCCGTGCTACAGCTATTCGCAGTTTCCGTGCTCACTTGAACTCGCTGTGCGGTCGACTGCGGTGGTTATCTTAACGACAGGCTTTTCCCTGCCTCCCCCCCCCCTGTCCCTACGTGCTGTGGGGAGTGATCGCGATGTGTTTATGTGAGGTGTTGCCAACCTAGATAAGATGTATGTTATTGAATGAGGTGGATCTACAACTATTAAAGACCGTGGATTAGTCCTCGCCACGCGTGGAGCATAACCCATTCGAACTAAGCGTTGACGGTCTTATGAGGACGTCCCGGCACCTTTAATACTGCCTCTAATATGGGCCTTGGTTTATTGCAGAAGAAAAGCACATCGTACACCTGATCCAGCTAACATTTACCTATTAAAAACCCCCTAATTTCCCCCCTTTTTTTATCTAGCTTGGCTGTGTCGCTAAATTGTGTTTTGTTTCCGACAGGGTGTGTTTTTTAGTAGCGTGAAGAGGGGTGAGCTCTCCATGAACGTGTGTTCATTTAGATTGTTGGGATTGTTTCGTTTGGCTAGGTGTATCTCGATTGCTTCCTTTATGTCAAGAGCTCTGCCTTTCGATTCGTGATGGATTATTTTAAGGTCCGACTCTATGTTGGTAAAGCTATGCCCTGCGTCACACATATGTTCGCACACGGCTGAATGTGTTCCGTATCTTATCGCATTTCTATGTTCATTATAACGTGTGTCTACTCGCCTTCCACTCTGCCCGATGTAATTAGCTTGACAATCGGTGTCTTGGCACGTTATAGAATATACCCCTGACCTTGAATACGGGTCACGTTTATTTAGATTACTATTTAGGAGGTGCCTAGCGGTTGTGTTTTTCGTCGTGAAAGCTATCTTTATGCCTTGCTTTTTGAATAGGTTAGTGATTTTATATGTATTCGCATTCACATAGTTGAAACGCGCAAATTTTTTCTCATTACTGTCCGGTTTGGGAATCGTTTTATCTTTATTTTTATGTTTGGCTATAATTTGATTTATTTTGCTTGGCGAGAAGTTGTTTTCCTTTGCTATTTGCATAATAGTTCTTATTTCCTTATTATAGTTGTCTTTTGACATGGGTATGTTTAAAGCCCTGTGCACCATTGAATTGAAACCCGCTAGTTTGTGCGTACTGGGGTGATTAGAATGATTGTCGATTGCATGCGAGGTTTGTGTTGCTTTCCGGAATATGGAATATGAAAGGTCGTTGTCTTTACGTTCAATAGTTATATGGAGATAATTTATTTTCCGGTCTATTTCGGATTCCTTAGTGAATTTGATAGAATGGTGAAGGCTATTAATGGATTGGAGAATTGTTTCTTCGCTTGTTAGTTCAGTATCGTAGATGCAAATTACATCATCTACGTATCTTTTCCATATTACTATTCCCTTTGTTGAAGTCTTTTCTAAGAACGCATTTTCTAGTGCATTGATGAAGATGTCAGCGATTAATCCACTTAGTGTCGATCCCATTGCTAGTCCTTCTCTCTGTGTGTATATTTTATTGTCGAATTTAAACACGTTTTGGGTGAGAACGACCCTCAGTAATCTCACAATCTCTTCTATTTCTTTTACCGAATTGTTAGATTTTAAGTTGTTTTCGATAGTGTTGATTGCTTCAATAATCGGAATATTGGTGTACATGTTAGTTACGTCGAAGGATACTAGCCTGAAGCTAGGTTTCATTTGTAGGGTGTTCAATGCTGTTACTAGTTCTGTTGTGTTCTTTACAGAGTTGTTTTTGTCGTTGGAAAGACGGCATTTTATGATTTTTAGTAACTCTTTGCTGATTTTGTAATTAGGGGCATTCCTACAATTGACTATTGGTCTCATTGGGCATTCCTTTTTGTGTATTTTTGGTTGTCCCCTCAATGACGGTATTTTCGGGTTCATGTTTATTAGTTTTGATTTTTCGGCTTTGGTCAGTATGTATTCTGTTTCTTTTAACGCACTTTTTATTTGTTTTTGGAATTTGTTGGTGGGGTCTTTTGTTAATTCCTTGATTTCGTTGTTGTTTAGGAATTCGACTGTTTTTTCAATGTATTCTGTTTTGTTCAAAATTACTGTAGTGTTTCCCTTATCTGCTTTTGTGATGATTCTGTCATGTTCTTTTATTTTTTGTTTCAACGACTTTATTTCTTTGATTTGTTTGTTGTTTTGAATGTTATTGCTATCGCCCTCTCGTTTGAGGATTTTTTGGCTTCGTTGGTGGCGAGATTTTTGGTTAATTCCCTGCCTTCTGCTGGGAGCTTGTGACTGGCTATCTCAATATCTGTGATTAACTGTTTTATATTGTGGTTCGTGTGTGCGTCTGTGCAGTTGTATTTCAAACCTTTGTCTAACATATTCAATTAGGTTTAACAAAAAATGTATAGAACTAAACCTCACCCCTAAATACGTACCAATTAAAACCGTACCGAACACACCAGCCTCGATCATTTCAACTAAGCAAGCCAAAGCGCTTTGGATAAAAAACGAATTAAGATTTGCATACATAAGAAAGCAAAAAATTAACCAACAATTATATGACATTCAATTGCAACTAAGTAATTTCTGGCACGCAGCCCAATGGGACAGCTTCACCGAACACCTACATGACACCATCAAAATCAGAGCAACGAGGAAGCATGAAACGCTAGAAAATAAATTAAGAAAACTAAGAGAAACACAGAACCATCAATCTAACGAACAACACACGAATAACAATGAATTCAATTTCCACAGCAGAGTAAACAACAGAGCGAACGTAAACTTTTCTCAAGGTGAAATGAATATGTTAGACAAAGGTTTGAAATACAACTGCACAGACGCACACACGAACCACAATATAAAACAGTTAATCACAGATATTGAGATAGCCAGTCACAAGCTCCCAGCAGAAGACAGGGAATTAACCAAAAATCTCGCCACCAACGAAGCCAAAAAAATCCTCAAACGAGAGGGCGATAGCAATAACATTCAAAACAACAAACAAATCAAAGAAATAAAGTCGTTGAAACAAAAAATAAAAGAACATGACTTAATCATCACAAAAGCAGATAAGGGAAACATTACAGTAATTTTGAACAAAACAGAATACATTGAAAAAACAGTCGAATTCCTAAACAACAACGAAATCAAGGAATTAACAAAAGACCCCACCAACAAATTCCAAAAACAAATAAAAAGTGCGTTAAAAGAAACAGAATACATACTGACCAAAGCCGAAAAATCAAAACTAATAAACATGAACCCGAAAATACCGTCATTGAGGGGACAACCAAAAATACACAAAAAGGAATGCCCAATGAGACCAATAGTCAATTGTAGGAATGCCCCTAATTACAAAATCAGCAAAGAGTTACTAAAAATCTTAAAATGCCGTCTTTCCAACGACAAAAACAACTCTGTAAAGAACACAACAGAACTAGTAACAGCATTGAACACCCTACAAATGAAACCTAGCTTCAGGCTAGTATCCTTCGACGTAACTAACATGTACACCAATATTCCGATTATTGAAGCAATCAACACTATCGAAAACAACTTAAAATCCAACAATTCGGTAAAAGAAATAGAAGAGATTGTGAGATTACTGAGGGTCGTTCTCACCCAAAACGTGTTTCAATTCGACAATAAAATATACACACAGAGAGAAGGCCAAGCAATGGGATCGCCACTAAGTAGGTTAATCGCTGACATCTTCATCAATGCACTAGAAAATGCGTTCTTAGAAAAGACTTCAACAAAGGGAATAGTAATATGGAAAAGATACGTAGATGATGTAATTTGCATCTACGATACTGAACTAACAAGCGAAGAAACAATTCTCCAATCCATTAATAGCCTCCATTCTATCAAATTCACTAAGGAATCCGAAATAGACCGGAAAATAAATTATCTCGATATAACTATTGAACGTAAAGACAACGACCTTTCATATTCCATATTCCGGAAAGCAACACAAACCTCGCATGCAATCGACAATCATTCTAATCACCCCAGTACGCACAAACTAGCGGGTTTCAATTCAATGGTGCACAGGGCTTTAAACATACCCATGTCAAAAGACAACTATAATAAGGAAATAAGAACTATTATGCAAATAGCAAAGGAAAACAACTTCTCGCCAAGCAAAATAAATCAAATTATAGCCAAACATAAAAATAAAGATAAAACGATTCCCAAACCGGACAGTAATGAGAAAAAATTTGCGCGTTTCAACTATGTGAATGCGAATACATATAAAATCACTAACCTATTCAAAAAGCAAGGCATAAAGATAGCTTTCACGACGAAAAACACAACCGCTAGGCACCTCCTAAATAGTAATCTAAATAAACGTGACCCGTATTCAAGGTCAGGGGTATATTCTATAACGTGCCAAGACACCGATTGTCAAGCTAATTACATCGGGCAGAGTGGAAGGCGAGTAGACACACGTTATAATGAACATAGAAATGCGATAAGATACGGAACACATTCAGCCGTGTGCGAACATATGTGTGACGCAGGGCATAGCTTTACCAACATAGAGTCGGACCTTAAAATAATCCATCACGAATCGAAAGGCAGAGCTCTTGACATAAAGGAAGCAATCGAGATACACCTAGCCAAACGAAACAATCCCAACAATCTAAATGAACACACGTTCATGGAGAGCTCACCCCTCTTCACACTACTAAAAAACACACCCTGTCGGAAACAAAACACAATTTAGCGACACAGCCAAGCTAGTTAAAAAAAGGGGGGAAATTAGGGGTTTTTTAATAGGTAAATGTTAGCTGGATCAGGTGTACGATGTGCTTTTCTTCTGCAATAAACCAAGGCCCATATTAGAGGCAGTATTAAAGGTGCCGGGACGTCCTCATAAGACCGTCAACGCTTAGTTCGAATGGGTTATGCTCCACGCGTGGCGAGGACTAATCCACGGTCTTTAATAGTTGTAGATCCACCTCATTCAATAACATACATCTTATCTAGGTTGGCAACACCTCACATAAACACATCGCGATCACTCCTTACAGCACGTAGGGACAGGGGGGGAAGGCAGGGAAAAACCTGTCGTTAAGATAACCACCGCAGTCGACCGCACAGCGAGTTCAAGTGAGCACGGAAACTGCGAATAGCTGTAGTACGGAAGACAATCAGATAAGTAGTTAGCCTAAAATTTTATAGTTTAACCATAGTTGACAACCATATAATCTCTCTAAAGTACAATCTCCGGATAGCCATCACCATTTAGCATTTCACCTTACATATATACTGCATTTAGCATACACTGACAGTTGCAGTACCAATACTGCAACTAAATAATTGTACATATTGTAAATATTTTCACCTGTATTTCAAACATAGATTTTATAGCCTAAGTGTATTGGATCTGATGATGATCGCTTGACGATCGAAACTGGTCATCCTAGTGTTTTATTAATCTCATGTAATTTATTTCAGGATTAGGGCATAACCCATCTCTTTTGGGTACATTCGTGTTGACCGACTGAAAAGCACTAAACTCTTGTTTACTAAGGCAACATTGAAAATATGGCTTCAAACACCACAAATAAGCTACTGTTAGCACAGCATGTGTTGTACACTTCACCTACAATAGGAACAAGGGAGCCAGTAGAGTGAACCTGCATTAGCAATAAATAAGCTACTGTTAGCACAGCATCTGTTGTACACTTCACCTACAATAGAATCAAGGGAGCAAGTAGAGTGAACCTGCATTAGCAATAAATAAGCTACTGTTAGCACAGCTTGTGGTGTACACTTCACCTATAATAGGAACAAGGGAGCCAGAAGAGTGAACCTGCTTTAGCAATAAATAAGCTACTGTTAGCACAGCATGTGTTGTACACTTCACCTACAATAGGAACAAGGGAGCCAGTAGAGTGAACCTGCATTAGCAATAAATAAGCCACTGTTAGCACAGCTTGTGGTGTACACTTCACCTATAATAGGAACAAGGGAGCCAGAAGAGTGAACCTGCATTAGCAATAAATAAGCTACTGTTAGCACAGCATGTGTTGTACACTTCACCTACAATAGGAACAAGGGAGCCAGTAGAGTGAACCTGCATTAGCAATAAATAAGCTACTGTTAGCACAGCATGTGTTGTACACTTCACCTACAATAGAATCAAGGGAGCAAGTAGAGTGAACCTGCATTAGCAATAAATAAGCTACTGTTAGCACAGCTTGTGGTGTACACTTCACCTATAATAGGAACAAGGGAGCCAGAAGAGTGAACCTGCTTTAGCAATAAATAAGCTACTGTTAGCACAGCATGTGTTGTACAATTCACCTACAATAGGAACAAGGGAGCCAGTAGAGTGAACCTGCATTAGCAATAAATAAGCTACTGTTAGCATAGCATGTGGTGTACACTTCACCTACAATAGGCACAAGGGAGCCAGTAGAGTGAACTTGCATTACCAATAAATAAGATACTGTTAGCATAGCATGTGTAGTACACGTCACCTACAATAGGAACAAGGGAGCCAGTAGAGTGAACCTGCATTAGCAATAAATAAGCCACTGTTAGCACAGCTTGTGGTGTACCCTTCACCTACAATAGGAACAAGGGAGTCAGTAGATTGAACCTGAATTAGCAATAAATAAGCCACTGTTAGCACAGCTTGTGGTGTACCCTTCACCTACAATAGGAACAAGGGAGCCAGTAGAGTGAACCAGCATTAGCAATAAATAAGTGACAGTTAGCACAGCATGTGTTGTACCCTTCACCTACAATAGGAACAAGGGAGCCAGTAAGGTGAACCTGCATTAGCAATAAATAAGTGACAGTTAGCACAGCATGTGTTGTACCCTTCACCTACAATAGGAACAAGGGAGCCAGTAAGGTGAACCTGCATTAGCAATAAATAAGTGACAGTTAGCACAGCATGTGTTGTACCCTTCACCTACAATAGGAACAAGGGAGCCAGTAGAGTGAACCAGCATTAGCAATAAATAAGCCACTGTTAGACCAGCATGTGTTGTACACTTCACCTACAATAGGAACAAGGGAGCCAGTAGAGTGAACCTGCATTACCAATAAATAAGCTACTGTTAACACAGCATGAGGTGAACACTTCACCTACAATAGGAACAATGGAGCCTGTAGAGTGAACCTGCATTAGCAATAAATAAGCTACTGTTAACACAGAAAGTGGTGTACACTTCAACTACAATAGGACCAATGGAACCAGTAGAGTGAACCTGCAATAGCAATAAAAAAAGCTACTGTTAACTCAGCATGTGGGGTACACTTCACCTACAATAGGAACAAGGGAGCCAGTAGAGTGAACTTGCATTAGCAATAAATAAGCTACTGTTAGCACAGCTTGTGTTGTATACTTCACCTACAATCGGACCAAGGGAGCCAGTAGAGTGAACATGCATTAGCAATAAATAAGCTACTGTTACCACAGCATGTGTTGTACACTTCACCTACAATAGGAACAAGGGAGCCAGTGGAGTGAACCTGCATTAGCAATAAATAAGCTACTGTTGGCACAGCAAATGTTGTAATCTTCACCTACAATAGGAACAAGGGAGCCAGTAGAGTGAACATGCATTAGCAATAAATAAGCTACTGTTAGCACAGCAGGTGTTGTGGACTTCACCTACAATAGGAACAAGGGAGCCAATAGAGTTAACCTGCATTAGCAATAAATAAGCTACTGTTAGCACAGCATGCGTGGTACACTTCACCTACAAAAGGAACAAGGGAGCCAGTAGAGTGAACCTGCATTAGCAATAAATAAGCCACTGTTAGCACAGCTTGTGGTGTACACTTCACCTACAATAGGAGCAAGGGAGCCAGTAGAGTGAACATGCATTAGCAATAAATAAGCTACTGTTAACACAGCATGTGGTGTACACTTCACCTACAATAGGACCAAGGGAGCCAGTAGAGTGAACCTGCATTAGCAATAAATAAGCTACTGTTGGCACAGCAAATGTTGTAAACTTCACCTACAATAGGAACAAGGGAGCCAGTAGAGTGAACATGCATTAGCAATAAATAAGCTACTGTTAGCATAGCATATGTTGTACACTTCACCTACAATAGGAACAAGGGAGCCAGTAGAGTGAACCTGCATTAGCAATAAATAAGCTACTGTTAGCATAGCATATGTTGTACACTTCACCTACAATAGGAACAAGGGAGCCAGTAGAGTGAACCTGCATTAGCAATAAATAAGCTACTGTTAACACAGCATTTGGTGTACACTTCACCTACAGTAGGAACCACGGAACCAGTAGAGTGAACATGCATTATCAATAAATAAGCTACTGTTTTCACAGCATATGTTGTACACTTCACCTACAATAGGAACAAGGGAGCCAGTAGAGTGAACATGCATTATCAATAAATAAGCTACTATTAGCACAGCTTGTGTTGTACACTTCACCTATAATAGGAACAAGGAAGCCAGTAGATTGAACCTGCATTAGCAATAAATTAGCTACTGTTTGCACAGCATGTATTGTCTTATTCACCTACAATAGGAACAAGGGAGCCAGTAGAGTCAACCTGCATTAGCAACAAATAAGCTACTGTTGGCACAGCAGATGTTGTACACTTCACCTACAATAGGAACAAGGGAGCCAGTAGATTGAACCTGCATTAGCAATAAACTAGCTACTGTTTGCACAGCATGTATTGTCTTCTTCACCTACAATAGGAACAAGGGAGCCAGTAGAGTGAACCTGCATTAGCAATAAATAAGCTACTGTTAGCATAGCATATGTTGTACACATCACCTACAATAGGAACAGGGGAGCCAGTAGAGTGAACATGCATTAGCAATAAATAAGCTACTGTTAGCACAGCATGTGGTGCCCACATCGCGTATTATAGGAACAAGGGAGCCAGTAGAGTGAACCTGCAGTAGCAATAAATAAGCTACTGTTAACACAGCATGTGGTGTACACTTCACCTACAATAGGAACAAGGGAGCCAGCAGAGTGAACCTGCATTAGCAATAAATAAGGTACTGTTAACACAGAAAGTGGTGTACACTTCAACTACAATAGGACCAAGGGAACCAGTAGAGTGAACCTGCATTAGCAATAAGTAAGCTACTGTTAACACAGCATGTGGTGTACACTTCACCTACAATAGGAACAAGGGAGCCAGTAGAGTGAACATGCATTAGCAATAAATAAGCTACTGTTAGCACAGCAGGTGTTGTGGACTTCACCTACAATAGGAACAAGGGAGCCAATAGAGTTAACCTGCATTAGCAATAAATTAGCTACTGTTAGCACAGCATGTGTTGTACACTTCACCTACAATAGGAACAAGGGAGCCAGTAGAGTGAACCTGCATTAGCAATAAATTAGCTACTGTTAGCACAGCATGTATTGTCTTCTTCACCTACAATAGGAACAAGGGAGCCAGTAGAGTGAACCTGCATTAGCAATAAATAAGCTACTGTTAGCATAGCATGTGTTGTACACTTCACCTACAATAGGAACAAGGGAGCCAGTAGAGTGAACCTGCATTAGCAATAAATAAGCTACTGTTAACACAGCATTTGGTGTACACTTCACCTACAGTAGGAACCAGGGAGCCAGTAGAGTGAACATGCATTATCAATAAATAAGCTACTGTTAGCACAGCATATGTTGTACACTTCACCTACAATAGGAACAAGGGAGCCAGTAGAGTGAACATGCATTATCAATAAATAAGCTACTGTTAGCACAGCATATGTTGTACACTTCACCTACAATAGGAACAAGGGAGCCAGTAGAGTGAACATGCATTATCAATAAATAAGCTACTGTTAGCACAGCATGTGTTGTACACTTCACCTACAATAGGAACAAGGGAGCCAGTAGAGTGAACATGCATTAGCAATAAATAAGCTACTGTTAGCACAGCATGTGGTGCCCACATCGCGTATTATAGGAACAAGGGAGCCAGTAGAATGAACCTGCATTAGCAATAAATAAGCTACTGTTAGCACAGCTTGTGTTGTACACTTCACATACAATAGGAACAAGGGAGCCAGTAGTGTGAACCTGCATTAGCAATAAATAAGCTACTGTTAGCATAGCATATGTTGTACACTTCACCTACAATAGGAACCAGGGAGCCAGAAGTGTGAACATGCATTATCAATAAATAAGCTACTGTTAGCACAGCATATGTTGTACACTTCACCTACAATGGGAACAAGGGAGCCAGTAGAGTGAACATGCATTATCAATAAATAAGCTACTGTTAGCACAGCTTGTGTTGTACACTTCACCTACAATAGGAACAAGGGAGCCAGTAGATTGAACCTGCATTAGCAATAAATTAGCTACTGTTTGCACAGCATGTATTGTCTTCTTCACCTACAATAGGAACAAGGGAGCCAGTAGAGTGAACATGCATTAGCAATAAATAAGCTACTGTTAGCACAGCATGTGCTGTACACTTCGCCTAAAATAGGAACAAGGGAGCCAGTAGAGTGAACCTGCATTAGCAATAAATAAGCTACTGTTAACACAGCATTTGGTGTACACTTCACCTACAGTAGGAACCAGGGAGCCAGTAGAGTGAACATGCATTACCAATAAATAAGCTACTGTTAGCACAGCTTGTGTTGTACACTTCACCTACAATAGGAACAAGGGAGCCAGTAGAGTGAACCTGCATTAGCAATAAATAAGCTACTGTTAGCACAGCATGTGGTGCCCACTTCGCCTACTATAGGAACAAGGGAGCCAGTAGAATGAACCTGCATTAGCAATAAATAAGCTACTGTTAGCACAGCTTGTGTTGTACCCATCACCTACAATAGGAACAAGGGAGCCAGTAGAGTGAACCTGCATTAGCAATAAATAAGCTACTGTTAACACAGCATGTGGTGTACACTTCACCTACAATAGGAACAAGGGAGCCAGCAGAGTGAACCTGCATTAGCAATAAATAAGCTACTGTTAACACAGAAAGTGGTGTACACTTCAACTACAATAGGACCAAGGGAACCAGTAGAGTGAACCTGCATTAGCAATAAATAAGCTACTGTTAACACAGCATGTGGTGTACACTTCACCTACAATAGGAACAAGGGAGCCAGCAGAGTGTACCTGCATTAGCAATAAATAAGCTACTGTTAACACAGAAAGTGGTGTACACTTCAACTACAATAGGACCAAGGGAACCAGTAGAGTGAACCTGCATTAGCAATAAATAAGCTACTGTTAGCACAGCATGTGGTGTACACTTCAACTACAATATGAACAAGGGAGCCAGTAGAGTGAACCTGCATTAGCAATAAATAAGCTACTGTTAACACAGCATGTGGTGTACACTTCACCTACAATAGGAACAAGGGAGCCAGCAGAGTGAACCTGCATTAGCAATAAATAAGCTACTGTTAACACAGAAAGTGGTGTACACTTCAACTACAATAGGACCAAGGGAACCAGTAGAGTGAACCTGCATTAGCAATAAATAAGCTACTGTTAACACAGCATGTGGTGTACACTTCACCTACAATAGGAACAAGGGAGCCAGTAGAGTGAACCTGCTTTAGCAATAAATAAGCCACTGTTAGCACAGCTTGTGGTGTACACTTCACCTACAATAGGAACAAGGGAGCCAGTAGAGTGAACATGCATTAGCAGTAAATAAGCTACTGTTAGCACAGCAGGTGTTGTGGACTTCACCTACAATAGGAACAAGGGAGCCAATAGAGTTAACCTGCATTAGCAATAAATAAGCTACTGTTAGCACAGCATGTGTTGTACACTTCACCTACAATAGGAAATAGGGAGCCAGTAGAGTGAACCTGCATTAGCAATAAATTAGCTACTGTTAGCACAGCATGTATTGTCTTCTTTACCTACAATAGGAACAAGGGAGCCAGTAGAGTGAACCTGCATTAGCAATAAATAAGCTACTGATAGCATAGCATATGTTGTACACTTCACGTACAATAGGAACAAGGGAGCCAGTAGAGTGAACCTGCATTAGCAATAAATAATCTTCTGTTAACACAGCATTTGGTGTACACTTCACCTACAGTAGGAACCAGGGAGCCAGTAGAGTGAACAGGCATTATCAATAAATAAGCTACTGTTAGCACAGCATATGTTGTACACTTCACCTACAATAGGAACAAGGGAGCCAGTAGAGTGAACATGCATTATCAATTAATAAGCTACTGTTAGCACAGCTTGTGTTGTACACTTCACCTACAATAGGAACAAGGAAGCCAGTAGATTGAACCTGCATTAGCAATAAATTAGCTACTGTTTGCACAGCATGTATTGTCTTATTCACCTACAATAGGAACAAGGGAGCCAGTAGAGTCAACCTGCATTAGCAATAAATAAGCTTTGTGGTGTTTGAAGCCATATTTTCAGTGTTGCCTTAGTAAACAAGAGTTTAGTGCTTTTCAGTCGGTCAACACGAATGTACCCAAAAGAGATGGGTTATGCCCTAATCCTGAAATAAATTACATGAGATTAATAAAACACTAGGATGACCAGTTTCGATCGTCAAGCGATCATCATCAGATCCAATACACTTAGGCTATAAAATCTATGTTTGAAATACAGGTGAAAATATTTACAATATGTACAATTATTTAGTTGCAGTATTGGTACTGCAACTGTCAGTGTATGCTAAATGCAGTATATATGTAAGGTGAAATGCTAAATGGTGATGGCTATCCGGAGATTGTACTTTAGAGAGATTATATGGTTATAAACTATGGTTAAACTATAAAATTTTAGGCTAACTACTTATCTGATTGTCTTCCGTACTACAGCTATTCGCAGTTTCCGTGCTCACTTGAACTCGCTGTGCGGTCGACTGCGGTGGTTATCTTAACGACTGGTTTTTCCCTGCCTTCCCCCCCCTGTCCCTACGTGCTGTGGGGAGTGATCGCGATGTGTTTATGTGAGGTGTTGCCAACCTAGATAAGATGTATGTTATTGAATGAGGTGGATCTACAACTATTAAAGACCGTGGATTAGTCCTCGCCACGCGTGGAGCATAACCCATTCGAACTAAGCGTTGACGGTCTTATGAGGACGTCCCGGCACCTTTAATACTGCCTCTAATATGGGCCTTGGTTTATTGCAGAAGAAAAGTACATCGTACACCTGATCCAGATAACATTTACCTATTAAAAACCCCCTAATTTCCCCCCTTTTTTATCTAGCTTGGCTGTGTCGCTAAATTGTGTTTTGTTTCCGACAGGGTGTGTTTTTTAGTAGCGTGAAGAGGGGTGAGCTCTCCATGAACGTGCGTTCATTTAGATTGTTGGGATTGTTTCGTTTGGCTAGGTGTATCTCGATTGCTTCCTTTATGTCAAGAGCTCTGCCTTTCGATTCGTGATGGATTATTTTAAGGTCCGACTCTATGTTGGTAAAGCTATGCCCTGCGTCACACATATGTTCGCACACGGCTGAATGTGTTCCGTATCTTATCGCATTTCTATGTTCATTATAACGTGTGTCTACTCGCCTTCCACTCTGCCCGATGTAATTAGCTTGACAATCGGTGTCTTGGCACGTTATAGAATATACCCCTGACCTTGAATACGGGTCACGTTTATTTAGATTACTATTTAGGAGGTGCCTAGCGGTTGTGTTTTTCGTCGTGAAAGCTATCTTCATGCCTTGCTTTTTGAATAGGTTAGTGATTTTATATGTATTCGCATTCACATAGTTGAAACGCGCAAATTTTTTCTCATTACTGTCCGGTTTGGGAATCGTTTTATCTTTATTTTTATGTTTGGCTATAATTTGATTTATTTTGCTTGGCGAGAAGTTGTTTTCCGTTGCTATTTGCATAATAGTTCTTATTTCCTTATTATAGTTGTCTTTTGGCATGGGTATGTTTAAAGCCCTGTGCACCATTGAATTGAAACCCACTAGTTTGTGCGTACTGGGGTGATTAGACTGATTGTCGATTGCATGCGAGGTTTGTGTTGCTTTCCGGAATATGGATAATGAAAGGTCGTTGTCTTTACGTTCAATAGTTATATCGAGATAATTTATTTTCCGGTCTATTTCGGATTCCTTAGTGAATTTGATAGAATGGTGAAGGCTATTAATGGATTGGAGAATTGTTTCTTCGCTTGTTAGTTCAGTATCGTAGATGCAAATTACATCATCTACGTATCTTTTCCATATTACTATTCCCTTTGTTGAAGTCTTTTCTAAGAACGCATTTTCTAGTGCATTGATGAAGATGTCAGCGATTAATCCACTTAGTGTCGATCCCATTGCTAGTCCTTCTCTCTGTGTGTATATTTTATTGTCGAATTTAAACACGTTTTGGGTGAGAACGACCCTCAGTAATCTCACAATCTCTTCTATTTCTTTTACCGAATTGTTAGATTTTAAGTTGTTTTCGATAGTGTTGATTGCTTCAATAATCGGAATATTGGTGTACATGTTAGTTACGTCGAAGGATACTAGCCTGAAGCTAGGTTTCATTTGTAGGGTGTTCAATGCTGTTACTAGTTCTGTTGTGTTCTTTACAGAGTTGTTTTTGTCGTTGGAAAGACGGCATTTTATGATTTTTAGTAACTCTTTGCTGATTTTGTAATTAGGGGCATTCCTACAATTGACTATTGGTCTCATTGGGCATTCCTTTTTGTGTATTTTTGGTTGTCCCCTCAATGACGGTATTTTCGGGTTCATGTTTATTAGTTTTGATTTTTCGGCTTTGGTCAGTATGTATTCTGTTTCTTTTAACGCACTTTTTATTTGTTTTTGGAATTTGTTGGTGGGGTCTTTTGTTAATTCCTTGATTTCGTTGTTGTTTAGGAATTCGACTGTTTTTTCAATGTATTCTGTTTTGTTCAAAATTACTGTAGTGTTTCCCTTATCTGCTTTTGTGATGATTAAGTCATGTTCTTTTATTTTTTGTTTCAACGACTTTATTTCTTTGATTTGTTTGTTGTTTTGAATGTTATTGCTATCGCCCTCTCGTTTGAGGATTTTTTTGGCTTCGTTGGTGGCGAGATTTTTGGTTAATTCCCTGTCTTCTGCTGGGAGCTTGTGACTGGCTATCTCAATATCTGTGATTAACTGTTTTATATTGTGGTTCGTGTGTGCGTCTGTGCAGTTGTATTTCAAACCTTTGTCTAACATATTCATTTCACCTTGAAAAAAGGTTACGTTCGTTCTGTTGTTTACTCTGCTGTGGAAATTGAATTCATTGTTATTCGTGTGTTGTTCGTTAGATTGATGGTTCTGTGTTTCTCCTAGTTTTCTTAATTTATTTTCTAGCGTTTCATGCTTCCTCGTTGCTCTGATTTTGATGGTGTCATGTAGGTGTTCGGTGAAGCTGTCCCATTGGGCTGCGTGCCAGAAATTACTTAGTTGCAATTGAATGTCGTATAATTGTTGGTTAATTCTTTGCTTTCTTATGTATGCAAATCTTAATTCGTTTTTTATCCAAAGCGCTTTGGCTTGTTTAGTTGAAATGATCGAGGCTGGTGTGTTCGGTACGGTTTTAATTGGTACGTATTTAGGGGTGAGGTTTAGTTCTATACATTTTTTGTTGAACCAAATTGACTTGTCTAAATTCATGAGTTTAAGATTGAGTGATTTGAATTTCTTGGCTTCACGATTTGCCTGACTAGCCGTGAACATTGTGGTGTTTGAAGCCATATTTTCAGTGTTGCCTTAGTAAACAAGAGTTTAGTGCTTTTCAGTCGGTCAACACGAATGTACCCAAAAGAGATGGGTTATGCCCTAATCCTGAAATAAATTACATGAGATTAATAAAACACTAGGATGACCAGTTTCGATCGTCAAGCGATCATCATCAGATCCAATAAACTTAGGCTATAAAATCTATGTTTGAAATACAGGTGAAAATATTTACAATATGTACAATTATTTAGTTGCAGTATTGGTACTGCAACTGTCAGTGTATGCTAAATGCAGTATATATGTTAGGTGAAATGCTAAATGGTGATGGCTATCCGGAGATTGTACTTTAGAGAGATTATATGGTTGTCAACTATGGTTAAACTATAAAATTTTAGGCTAACTACTTATCTGATTGTCTTCCGTACTACAGCTATTCGCAGTTTCCGTGCTCACTTGAACTCGCTGTGCGGTCGACTGCGGTGGTTATCTTAACGACTGGTTTTTCCCTGCCTTCCCCCCCCCCCCTGTCCCTACGTGCTGTGGGGAGTGATCGCGATGTGTTTATGTGAGGTGTTGCCAACCTAGATAAGATGTATGTTATTGAATGAGGTGGATCTACAACTATTAAAGACCGTGGATTAGTCCTCGCCACGCGTGGAGCATAACCCATTCGAACTAAGCGTTGACGGTCTTATGAGGACGTCCCGGCACCTTTAATACTGCCTCTAATATGGGCCTTGGTTTATTGCAGAAGAAAAGTACATCGTACACCTGATCCAGATAACATTTACCTATTAAAAACCCCCTAATTTCCCCCCTTTTTTTATCTAGCTTGGCTGTGTCGTTAAATTGTGTTTTGTTTCCGACAGGGTGTGTTTTTTAGTAGCGTGAAGAGGGGTGAGCTCTCCATGAACGTGTGTTCATTTAGATTGTTGGGATTGTTTCGTTTGGCTAGGTGTATCTCGATTGCTTCCTTTATGTCAAGAGCTCTGCCTTTCGATTCGTGATGGATTATTTTAAAGGTCCGACTCTATGTTGGTAAAGCTATGCCCTGCGTCACACATATGTTCGCACACGGCTGAATGTGTTCCGTATCTTATCGCATTTCTATGTTCATTATAACGTGTGTCTACTCGCCTTCCACTCTGCCCGATGTAATTAGCTTGACAATCGGTGTCTTGGCACGTTATAGAATATACCCCTGACCTTGAATACGGGTCACGTTTATTTAGATTACTATTTAGGAGGTGCCTAGCGGTTTTTGTTTTTCGTCGTGAAAGCTATCTTTATGCCTTGCTTTTTGAATAGGTTAGTGATTTTATATGTATTCGCATTCACATAGTGGAAACGCGCAAATTTTTTCTCATTATTGTCCGGTTTGGGAATCGTTTTATCTTTATTTTTATGTTTGGCTATAATTTGATTTATTTTGCTTGGCGAGAAGTTGTTTTCCTTTGCTATTTGCATAATAGTTCTTATTTCCTTATTATAGTTGTCTTTTGACATGGGTATGTTTAAAGCCCTGTGCACCATTGAATTGAAACCCGCTAGTTTGTGCGTACTGGGGTGATTAGACTGATTGTCGATTGCATGCGAGGTTTGTGTTGCTTTCCGGAATATGGAATATGAAAGGTCGTTGTCTTTACGTTCAATAGTTATATCGAGATAATTTATTTTCCGGTCTATTTCGGATTCCTTAGTGAATTTTCACTATAGCCAAACATAAAAATAAAGATAAAACGATTCCCAAACCGGACAGTAATGAGAAAAAATTTGCGCGTTTCAACTATGTGAATGCGAATACATATAAAATCACTAACCTATTCAAAAATCAAGGCATAAAGATAGCTTTCACGACGAAAAACACAACCGCTAGGCACCTCCTAAATAGTAATCTAAATAAACGTGACCCGTATTCAAGGTCAGGGGTATATTCTATAACGTGCCAAGACACCGATTGTCAAGCTAATTACATCGGGCAGAGTGGAAGGCGAGTAGACACACGTTATAATGAACATAGAAATGCGATAAGATACGGAACACATTCAGCCGTGTGCGAACATATGTGTGACGCAGGGCATAGCTTTACCAACATAGAGTCGGACCTTAAAATAATCCATCACGAATCGAAAGACAGAGCTCTTGACATAAAGGAAGCAATCGAGATACACCTAGCCGAACGAAACAATCCCAACAATCTAAATGAACACACGTTCATGGAGAGCTCACCCCTCTTCACGCTACTAAAAAACACACCCTGTCGGAAACAAAACACAATTTAGCGACACAGCCAAGCTAGATAAAAAAAAGGGGGAAATTAGGGGGTTTTTAATAGGTAAATGTTATCTGGATCAGGTGTACGATGTACTTTTCTTCTGCAATAAACCAAGGCCCATATTAGAGGCAGTATTAAAGGTGCCGGGACGTCCTCATAAGACCGTCAACGCTTAGTTCGAATGGGTTATGATCCACGCGTGGCGAGGACTAATCCACGGTCTTTAATAGTTGTAGATCCACCTCATTCAATAACATACTTCTTATCTAGGTTGGCAACACCTCACATAAACACATCGCGATCACTCCCCACAGCACGTAGGGACAGGGGGGGAAGGCAGGGAAAAACCAGTCGTTAAGATAACCACCGCAGTCGACCGCACAGCGAGTTCAAGTGAGCACGGAAACTGCGAATAGCTGTAGTACGGAAGACAATCAGATAAGTAGTTAGCCTAAAATTTTATAGTTTAACCATAGTTTACAACCATATAATCTCTCTAAATTACAATCTCCGGATAGCCATCACCATTTAGCAATTCACCTAACATATATACTGCATTTAGCATACACTGACAGTTGCAGTACCAATACTGCAACTAAATAATTGTACATATTGTAAATATTTTCACCTGTATTTCAAACATAGATTTTATAGCCTAAGTGTATTGGATCTGATGATGATCGCTTGACGATCGAAACTGGTCATCCTAGTGTTTTATTAATCTCATGTAATTTATTTCAGGATTAGGGCATAACCCATCTCTTTTGGGTACATTCGTGTTGACCGACTGAAAAGCACTAAACTTTTGTGTAATAAATAAGCTACTGTTGGCACAGCATGTGGTGCCCACTTCGCCTACTATAGGAACAAGGGAGACAGTAGAGTGAACCTGCATTAGCAATAAATAAGCTACTGTTAGCACAGCATGTGGTGTACACTTCACCTACAATATGAACAAGGGAGCCAGTAGAGTGAACCTGCATTAGCAATAAATAAGGTACTGTTAGCACAGCTTGTGGTGTACACTTCACCTATTATAGGAACAAGGGAGCCAGTAGAGTGAACCTGCATTAGCAATAAATAAGCTACTGTTAGCACAGCTTGTGGTGTACACTTCACCTATTATAGGAACAAGGGAGCCAGTAGAGTGAACCTGCATTAGCAATAAATAAGCTACTGTTAGCACAGCATGTGGTGTACACTTCAACTACAATAGGAACAAGGGAGCCAGTAGAGTGAACCTGCATTAGCAATAAATAAGCTACTGTTAGCACAGCATGTGGTGTACACTTCACCTACAATAGGAACAAGGGAGCCAGCAGAGTGAACATGCATTAGCAATAAATAAGCTACTGTTAGCACAGCAGGTGTTGTGGACTTCACCTACAATAGGAACAAGGGAGCCAGTAGAGTGAACATGCATTAGCAATAAAGCTACTGTTAGCACAGCGGGTGTTGTGGACTTCACCTACAATAGGAACAAGGGAGCCAATAGAGTGAACCTGCATTAGCAATAAATAAGCTACTGTTGGCACAGCAGATGTTGTACACTTCACCTACAATAGGAACAAGGGAGCCAGTAGAGTGAACATGCATTAGCAATAAATAAGCTACTGTTAGCACAGCAGGTGTTGTGGACTTCACCAACAATAGGAACAAGGGAGCCAATAGAGTTAACCTGCATTAGCAATAAATAAGCTACTGTTAGCACAGAATGTGTTGTACACTTCACCTACAATAGGAACAAGGGAGCCAGTAGAGTGAACATGCATTAGCAATAAATAAGCTACTGTTAGCACAGCAGGTGTTGTGGACTTCACCTACAATAGGAACAAGGGAGCCAATAGAGTTAACCTGCATTAGCAATAAATAAGCTACTGTTACCACAGCATGTGGTGTACACTTCACCTACAATAGGAACAAGGGAGCCAGTAGAGTGAACATGCATTAGCAATAAATAAGCTACTGTTAGCACAGCATGTGTTGTACACTTCACCTCCAATAGGAACAAGGGAGCCAGTAGAGTGAACCTGCATTAGCAATAAATTAGCTACTGTTAGCACAGCATGTATTGTCTTCTTCACCTACAATAGGAACAAGGGAGCCAGTAGAGTGAACCTGCATTAGCAATAAATAAGCTACTGTTAGCACAGCTTGTGTTGTACACTTCACCTACAATAGGAACAAGGGAGCCAGTAGAGTGAACCTGCATTAGCAATAAATTAGCTACTGTTTGCACAGCATGTATTGTGGACTTCACCTACAATAGGAACAAGGGAGCCAGTAGAGTTAACCTGCATTAGCAATAAATAAGCTACTGTTGGCACAGCACATGGTTTTCATTTCACCTACAATAGGAACAAGGGAGCCAGTAGAGTGAACCTGCATTAGCAATAAATAAGCTACTGTTGGCACAGCACATGGTTTACATTTCACCTACAATAGGAACAAGGGAGCCAGTAGAGTGAACTTGCATTAGCAATAAATAAGCTACTGTTAGCACAGAATGTGGTGCCCACTTCGCCTACTATTGGAACAAGGGAGCCAGTAGAGTGAACCTGCATTAGCAATAAATTAGCTACTGTTAGCACTGCATGTGGAGTACACTTCACCTACAATAGGAACAAGGGAGCCAGTAGAGTGAACCTGCATTAGCAATAAATTAGCTACTGTTAGCACTGCATGTGGTGCCCACTTCGCCTACTATAGGAACAAGGGAGCCAGTAGAGTGAACCTGCATTATTAATACAATAACATCAGCAACTGTTAGCCGCTAAAATAAGTAACAACACTGAATAATCAAGATGTAGCAAATGGTGATAAAATCATGCACATTACTATAAGAACCTATGATCACCTGTATTTGGTTTTCCACTTTGATAACGTTGCTTTCGTCTTCGAATAGACCACCAGACTTATCCAGCAGATTGCTATATGTAGTCCTTGAATCCTTGAAGATATCATAATAGTATGAACCAATGTAAAACATACAGACAGAATAACAGTTCCTTGCAAGGCACATGTTATGATACACAATATGCTAAGTGAATACAACTTACAATAATAGGGACTTCGTCAGTATCAGACAATCATTCAGGCTCTCTCTTAATGATTGGTTGTTGCTCCATGATGTTCAGCAAACTAGAACACACAAAGTGCACTCAAGAATTATTAGGAGCCGCAATTATACAAATACGCTGATTAATTATCATATATAACACATCAAAAGAGATATTTTCAGTACTTCGAATGCAAGTTAGGCCTCTGGTAAGTTAATGTGAGTATATTCCTCCAGGTGCACAGTGAGAAGAAGTGGCTAACGGTAAAACTTATTCGACAATGACGATCGACTTTATACGATATAACTTAGGGCAGAATATCGAGCAAAATATTAGTGACTATAATTGCGATACGATGAGGAATTACTGGTGCCAGCTTGTGGAGCAGTGAAATTAAGCGTCTTATAATTGGTTTCTCTAATCCTAAGTAGGCCACACACAAACCTTATCACAATTTGATGGGGCAGGCGGGTTTTTTCGACGCTAAATTACACTACAAACCTATCAAAGTGGGAGTAAACTCGCGTTACTGCACGAGTAAAAAATAGGCAGTAACTGGATACAGTGAATAGCAGAAAATAAAAGACAATAGTTCCGCCTCGTGTTACAAGGAAGCCACCTCAAAAGAGATACATCAATTCTCCCATATTGAACAAACATTGAATGGAAGGGACTGAAAGATGTATTTATCCATACAAACTTATAAATACTGTTACCGGGTAACATGAATATTATATCGTCATAAAAAGTCCCCGTTTACAGTCTTAAACCTGTATATCCTAGAGAATTAAATATCGGAAATTGATCCGCACAGAGCACTAACATTTCTTAGCTGAACTCCAGTTGTATGACTTATAATTATTTAATATTATATTTAGTCACGTCTGTATTGAGTATTTCAAATATCCCTACACGGAAGCAGAAATTCCCAGACTTGAGTATTTCGCCACGAGGCACCGGTACATCAAATACACGGTGACGCACTTATCACGACACATTCCGGTACGGAACATGACTATAGGAAAATTGTACGATTATGAATGCATTTCTAACACAATAGAACAAATATCAGTTATTATTTTATATAGTTATGCCCTGGAGACAAGTTACAAAACTTAATATATACTTATTCCACCAATAACCAAAAGTCAACTGAACTTAAACAAGTAGTTCCGTGAAGAACTGTAAAGCCTATTTTCATATATCCTACTTATGTTAATTGCCTCTAGCAACATACACAATTTCAGTTTGATTGCTGTAATAGATTCGTAGATATTGAGAACCGACTAAAATTTCGGATGGTCGCCATGTTGGATTTTATATATGTAGGTCCTAGAGTTATGTACTGTTACATGCAGATTATTGTGTACGTGTAGTATTCAAACTACAATCGCATAATTAGGACACAGGAAGTAACAAGGAGATTTTAAAATTTCGCACAGCTGCCATCTTGAGGTTATGGAAACAATTGAAATAAATTAGATGCCAGTGGATTACCATTCGTATAAGGATTTACTGTTCCAAGTTTCACTACACTCGGATGGTTAAATTGCGAGAAACGTCCATGTGATTTTTTATATTTCGCGTCGCCTCCATGTTGGATTTGTGAACACCAAGTTATTTAAAGTCCTATAGGTCCTATAGGTGAACACAGAACACAGAACGTTCATTCACATAAGGAAATTTTGTTTGCGGACGATACAACACTCGTAATAAAAGGTGAAACTAAACAGGTCATACAGCAGTCTGCTGACTCCGTTACAGGAGAGTTAACCAAATGGTCACAAGATAATCACCTCATAATAAACTATAAAAAACAGTATGTCTAAATTTCCACACTATACAGAATAGGAATCCTGCGATGCCCAATATAACATTAAATGGTCATCAAATAGAAAATAAATCAGAAACAAAGTTTTTAGGACTATGGATACAACAAGACTTGAAATGGAATAAACATATACAATATCTGAATACTAAACTGAACTCGATGTGCTTTGCGTTACGTATTTTGAAAACCTGCACTAGCATGCACACATTAAGAAATACTTATTTTGCTTATTTCCATTCATACTTAAGATATGGGATCATAGTTTGGGGTATGTCGCCAGATGTACTAAGCACGTTTAGGATACAAAAGAGGGCGATTAGAATTATGGCAAATGTAAACTCTAGAGAATCATGTAGACCTCTGTTTAAAGATTTAAACATTCTCCCACTGCCCTGCATATATATCTTTGAAAGTATTATGTTTTTTAAAAAGAATTTAATGAATAAAGATGTTTTTCTTAAAACAAACAATGATGTTCATAGGCATAACACAAGACAAAATCAAAACATTCATATTTCACACACACACAGAAGCATATATCAAAAAGGAACTTTTCACACTGGAGTTAAATTATACAATAAACTACCCCAGTATATAAAACTGGCCCCAAAAATAAAAACCTTTGATAGAATGTTGAAAGCTTATCTGCAGTGCCATTGTTTTTACTCAGTAGTTGAATATTTTAGCGTATAGGAGTGATGGAATCTATAACTATATTTTACTTTTTTAATTTAATTTTAATACCTAACTGCATGTTGTTGTATCTATAGAATTAAGTTTTCATATTATGATAATAGAGTGAGGTGTAAATAGTTGTGCAATAAGATTGTATCTATTAAGATTTGCTATTATAATAAGTTATAAATAGTTATAATCTTAGTAATATATACCTGTTAGTTCTTTTATTTTATGCATGTAAATTCTGACGTGTCCTATATCAAAAATGTATTGAATGCATGTATTTGATCAAATGGGATTAATAAAAATCTATCTATCTATGAACATTAAGAAATTCAGTTTGATTGCTATAATAGATTCGTAGATATTCAGAGCCGACTAAATATTTTGGATGGTCGCCATGTTGAATTGTTAAATGTATAGGCCATAGAGTCATGTACCATTAAAGGAAAATTATTGCGTAGGTTCAATATTCAAACTTTCAATTCGATCGCATGACTACATCACAAGAAATAAAAACTTAATTTTAAAATTCGCACATCCGCCATCTTGAGGTTATGTAAACAATTGAACTAAATTAGATACCAGTGCATTACAATGTGTATAAATATTTCCTGTACCAGATTTCAGTGCGTTTGGAACATTAAATCGCGAGAAAGGTATATTTAAAATTTTCAAATTCGCTTGGCTGCCATGTTCGTTTTGTAGTTAACCGGTTTCTGAAAGTCTTATAGGTGGACTTCCGTAGTGCCCTTTATCTCCGTAAAAGATTTCAGGGAGATACCGCTAATAGTTTCACAGATATGGAATGCCGGTGAAATATTTCGCTCATCTGCCATGTTGTGGTTATGTAAACAATTGAACGAAGTTAGATGTCGGTGCATTACAATGTATATAAACATATACTGTACCAAGTTTCATTGCGTTTGGTTGGTTAAATCGCGAGAAACGTCTATTTAAAAGTCGCAAATTCGCTTGGCCGCCATGTTCGTTTTGTTGTTACCAGATTTTCAAAGGTCACATAAGTGAACTTATAGTTGTTCCCTTTATCACCATACAAAATGTCAGGGTAATATCGGTAATAGTTTCGGAGATATTGAATGCTGGTGAAATATTTCGCACAGCTGCCATGTTAGATTGGTGAGTCGTAACAAAATTTGAAGGGCACGGTCGGGGTCGCTGGGAATAGTGCTATGAACTTACCGAGTTTCATTGAAATCGCTCCAGCCGTTTAGATTTTATTAGGGGGGACACACACACACGAATCACACACACACACGCGCACACACACGGACAAAAGGTGATCTCATAAGCCTATTTTTTCAAAATTGAAAATAGGCTAAAAATAAATATCACAATCATAAAATTATCCAACACGCTCTCACTTCCCCTCCTCCCGCTCCACTGTCCGAAGAAATGTTTAATCTTCCTCATTTAAAATGGAAGAACTCTTCAACAAGCTGTTTCATTCAGCTAACCGTGTCCCTCCGTGTCAACGTGGTTTCATCGAATAAAGAAGCCGCAAGTATTTTAGCAAATGATTCTGTAACCAAGTCGTTTGAAACAAATGATTGTGTTTTGAGCCATTTATTCTCACTAAACAGCTATGGAAATACCTGCACTATTGTTTGTGTTGCAACCTACAACTCCCTTAGTGCCACATAATTACCACCTTAATACATTATCCCTTAATTGGCATCTTCTTTCCCGGATACTGCAATTAAGGGACACTGGGACTGAAATTTTCAAATTCTATATAGACTGAGGTACGGTACCGTACAGCTTTGCAATTTTATATGGTTATGAATAGTTATATTATAAACTGCTGTGGGAAACGTGAGCATTGTAAGTTGATTAGTTCTTCAGATATTAATTATTTCGTACATTTATTGTGCTAATTATTCAAGTTTTATAAAGGTCAGCCGCGTCAAAAAAATCAAGGTAGTGCAACTTTCAGGTAATATTCTATTGCACTAAAACAATTGGAAGAAACCTACAGATCCGATTTTGAATTGCATTAATGAGTGTCAAGAATTATTTTTCATATCCATTTTTTTTTTCACAAAAAAAAATAATTTTTCCAGTTTGAATTTGTTTTGCAGCCAGACCCAAAGTGCAATCTAAAAATCGTGCCGCAGGTTTATAGTCATTGCAATGAAGATAATAAATGCCCATTTTGAAAGCAATATCATTAGATTTATGACGCGAGTAACATTTTGAATGCATGAAAAAAGTTTTTTTTTACGAGCACACATTTTTATTCACTGACAGAAAACATGTACATATACAGATGTTGTATCAAAATACAGGGTGAATCCCACATAAGATAAACTTGTACGTGGGCTTCATGAACACAATTTCTTAATTTATTTGCAACATGGTATTTGACTGATAATAGTAAGAAAAGTTTATAGTAAAGGCATTGATTAAACGGATACTAAAATAAAAGAAGACGATACATTACTTATTTGTGACTGAGTTGGTTTAAATATGTTGGTGAAAATTTATAAGTTCATTTACTTTATCAAAGTTATTAAGCAGCCATGTAAAAAGCCTTTTCTTCAGTATATTCAGGGTGTTATTTGTCACATTTACTGGCAATATATTGTATATCCTAGTGCTAAGACAACTTAAATTCCTTTGGCCAAGTAGTGTGTTTCGACGAGGGATATGTATTCCAGTTCTGTCTTGAAGTCTAGTGCACATTTTAAGTTGTTGTCCATTGGAGAAGAGCTTCATATTTTTATGTATAAATATGATTGATGACTGATCAAATAACTGTCGTATATTAAGCACCATGCTTTGTTTATACAGTTCACATGTTGGAAACGTTGGTGGCTTTTTGTACATAGCTTTTAGAATGGAATTCTGAGCCAAATGTGAATCAAGTATTCCACCCCAACCATTTATTCCATATTGTAGTTGTGACTGGACTAAGGCAAAATATACAGTTCTCAAGACTTTTGCTGACAAGATATTTCTGATTCTGTAAAATATATAAATTAACTTTTGGAGTTTATTGGCCAATTATGATGCATGCATATTCCATTTTAAATGACTATCTATAATAATCCCTAAATATGTAGCATTCATTGACTTCTGTAGGGTATAGCAGTTGCATCTTTCGCCTTTGTTACAATTTGGTGTGTGGATCTTCAGTGTTAAATTGTCTGTGGGTTGTAATGTTTTGTTGTGTGAGAAGCATAGGTATTGTGTTTTGGTTTCATTTAAGGTATGGAGGTGGTTTCTTAGCCATTTTTGGACTGTAGCAACGGTTTCTTGAGTTCTATTAAAAGTGTCCTCCCAAGTTGTTCCTGTGACTGTGACGACAGTGTCATCAGCATATGAGGTAATCATCGCATTACAGTTCAGCTCACACAAATCGTTAATATAAAACAGAAAAAGAATAGGATCTAAAACTGTTCCTTGGGGAATTCCAATTTTTACTTCAGCACTTCTACTTAGAGTATCTTTGATTCGTACCTTTTGAACTCTGTTAAAAGGAAAACTTTTTATTAGTTCTTGAGGAGTACCACGAATACCCTCCTTTTCCAGTTTTCTAATGAGTATATTGTGGTCCACGGTGTCAAAGGACTTTTTTAAATCCAGGAACACAGAAATTGTTCTTTTAGAACCATCGATGGCTTTATACAAATAATCAGTAAGGCAGAATATCGCATCTTGAGTTCTAGAGCTCGCGTCAGCTCGGAAGGCGGCCGGCTCTGTAGGATTTGCGCAGAGAGAGACAGAGGACATTTCCACTGTTGCAACAGATCCACCATGTCCGAGTTCCCACACCGCAGGCTGCTGCCGTGAGTTCCTGCGGTATGACAACACCTCATCGAGCCTGTCTCTTTCACGCTGCTTTACACTTAGCTTTCCTGACAACACACTAGCTCAGATTCTCAAGACAGACTGACTTATTGGTGGGATGGAAGTGAGGCATGGTAGCGTTGTGTTCTGCGCACCGCCTTCCCGGCTGGCTCGAGCTCTAGTGTTTGGTCTAAAACCAAACTGATTTGGTGACAATATGTTGAACTTATTCCGATAGTTAAGTAATCTGGTTTTGATGCATTTCTCTAGTAGCTTAGAGAGGTGGGTTGTGAGGGATATCCTAGTTATTTAGTTATTTAACTCTCTTTTATCATCTGATTTATAGACTGGGATTATGATGGCAATTTTGAATGAGTCTGGAAATTGCCCCTTCGTTAGTGATAAATTAAAAATATGGTGCAGTGGTAGTAGAATTTCTGAACTAATTATCGTAATTGTTTTACTAGAGATATTATCATAGCCGTTTGCTGAGTTATCTTCTAGAGCAGCTATGTGGTATGTTATTTCTGATTTTGTTATGGATATAAAAAAGATAGACTGAGGTTGAGATTTTGCAGTGCTATCACGTGCATTTGTGTTGTCAGGTTCCTTTCTTGTATTACTTATCTTTTCAGAAAGTTCTAAACGTATGTTACTAAAATAGTCTACAAAATTGTTTGCAATGGCAGCTGGTTGGGATGTTTCTTGTGAGTCTCTGATAAATATGCTGTCAACAGCTGAAGATTTTCCCTTCCTACATGTTACATCATTAATATTTTTCCAAAGGACTTTAGAATTATTGGCGTTTGACAATATTTGTTTGGAATAGTACGCTTCTTTTGCTATTTTAACAAGCCTGTTTATCCAGTTTCTGTACAATTTATGTTTATTAACACTTTCTCGCACCTCATCACTGTCTGGAGATATCTCCCTTTGTTTAACAATTCTCTGATGTAATTTATCTCTTTTTCTAATAGAAGTTAAAATTCCAGTTGTGATCCATGGAGTAATTTTTTTAAATTTTGATCTTACGTTATTGATGGTAGTAGAGTGTTCATAGATGTATTGAGTCAGTAATTGAATGAAACTATCAGCTGCTTTTTTAGCATCATGTTCAGTTATGATGGATTCCCAAGTTTCCTTAGTTAAGGATTTTTTTAGAGTTTCATAATTAATTCTTACATTGTTCAAAGTATTTTCTCCTGTTTGTGGAGTGTATTTTGAGATTTATTTTGCATGAGAAATGTAGGACTGTGATCTGTGATACTGGTATGCAGAACAAAAGGGTCAAAGTTGCTGTTTCTGTGGGATTTAACGTGTATGTGATCGATACATGTTCTGGATTTTGGGGTTATTCTAGTTGGTGAGTTTTTGTACGAAATGAAACCATTTGCATGTAATACATTTAAAAACTCATTTTTAATATTTTGGGCATATTGCCTTGTAGGATTTAAAATATCAATATTTATATCTCCTATTAATATACTGTGTGTAGCTGTGGGCAAGTGCTGGAGAGTATTTCCTAGTTCTTCTATGAATTTCTTTGGGCTTGTGGAGGGTGATCTGTATATAGCAAGTATCACGTATCTTTCTTTATTATATATCAAGGTGAGTAGGCCAGCATTTGCAGCTTTCAGTGTTTTTACAGTAGATATTGTAATATTTTGAATGAGGTTTTCATGCACATACAGTATATCTTTATGCTGTCAAGGGTAGAATTTTGAGGAGGTATGAAGTACTCATTATATCCTAAAATAGCAAATGGTATATCCTCAATGGGCTGAGTTTCAGACAGTATAATGACATCTGGTTTATGATCAAGTTGATCGAGCATAACTATCATACTTTCAAAATTTGTTGTCATGCCACATATATTCAGGTGCATGATTTTAATTCCCACAGTAAAGCTAATTAATTTGTTCAAGTCTTGAGTACTGTCAAAATTACTTTACCCTCACTTAAACAGAATTTCATGAAATATTGATTGATCACTTGACTCAGGCAAACATACCTTCAGTTTCCTTGATTCCCATGAACTGTTGGTAGATCAGCTGCAGCAGGCCCCGGGCTATAAACGGGCACACTGGGCATTTGCCCAGGGCGCCAAATTTTAGGGGGTGCCGAAATTTAGGTGACTCTGAACGCAGGTAAAGGTTGACCCAACAATCCCAACATTAAAAATAAGTACGACATGGAAATCTTTAAAAAGTAGGATAGAATAAATATAATGTACGTGAATATAAAATAAAAGTAATAATAAATATCACATTCATTCGTAGTATTTATGTTTAATCATGATTATATTATAATATGACCAGTATTATCTGTAAAGAATACTAGTGTTGGCAACAATGTAGGCAGTGAAGCACGGTTGACGCTGTTGGCAATACTCATGGATTTACAAATGGCGCATGCGCCGCGTGATCTTGTCAACTTCCTAACCTCAAAGGTTGTTTGTTTGTATTGCGTGTCAACTGTGATTTGTGAAAATATGTCTCCTTTAGTTATTTTAAAATGAACAAAAAATAAGTGGATCAGAATTCAGGAAACGTGCTGCCAGGAAGGAAAGTGACGAACAAGAACTTTTAAAGAAAGTGCCTAAAATTGCATCGTTCTTTACACAAAGAGCTACAACTATCACGCCTACTGCCACTTCAAGCAAGGGAACTCTAGGCCTAAACGATCTCGCACAAGGTACGCATACTTAGTCTTTTCCTAATAATGAAGCTAATACAGACACAATTATTTCCAATAATGATGAAAATTTAGATGACCAGATTGTTTCTAAATCAAAATTTGATGATGCGTTGGCTTTTATTTGTAACATCAATGACCCTGCAACATGGGACGTCTCTTCGTTTTCTTCTTTTATTCATGGGGCCTCTCGTTTCCAAGTTCCTGTTTAGCGTCGACCTCCAAGATCTTTTGCTGCCATGTGTTTCCTTCATTCCCACCTGGATATCTCTGCTCCCTTCACAAAGCTGCAGATCAACTTATTGGGTCCTCTAGGATTTTCTCTCTTTCTTCACCCGGTAGCCCCAGTGTGGAGATTCTAATTCTTCCCAGCGTCTCACATTCAAAAAGTATGTGCTCAGCTGATTCTTCTGCTTCATTGCATTTCCTACATATATTGTCTCTTATTACTCCAATTCTATGTAGGTGTTTTTTAAGATGGCAGTGTCCTGTCAATAGTCCCACTACCCTAATTATATTTCCTCTGCTAAGCTGTAGAAGTTCTTTAGTGTGCTTCTTGTTTGGTCCTTTTATCAGTTCCTTTGCAAGTCTGCAACCTGGAGTCTTTTTCCAGTTTTCTATTTGCTTCTTTTGTACCGATTTACCTATTACATGTCGGGCTTGTCTGAAATAGATCCCACATACAGGTTCTGGGCCTACAAAATGTATCCCTGCTCCTTTTCTGGCCAGTTCATCTGCCCTTTCATTACCTTCTATACCTGCATGCCCTGGTATCCATATTATTTTAACTATGTTGTACTCTGAGAGCTTCAGGGAACTGAGTGGCAGTACCATACTACTGCTCGAGTCTAAGCTGCGTGAACCTGAGAGGAATGTGCATCGCGGACTATGAGAAATGGTGTTGACGAGTGATGTAGTTTCTCGGTCCGTGCATAGTACTGAACCAAATACATTGGTCGGTGACTCACTGACTTATTCGTAACACCACACTGGTTTCAGAAAAGAACCTATGTTAGCAGTATTGGAATAGACGAGCATGTCAGGTAACACGGTGGGCTGTCGACAGGCTTCTCAATTCTCGCCTGCTCCTACTCTGCCTCTGCCCTTCATCCCGCAAGTTCACAGAGCTTGGAACCGAGCAGTATTTTGGATGTTATCCGGACAACCTCTAGTGCTTTAATAGCTGCTTGGCTATCCGTAAAAATGAAAATGTTCTTATCTTTATATTTCATTTTCAGGTTTTCTTCAAGACACGTGGTGATACCTAACACCTCCGCTTGGAAGACAGTAGTGTGTCTGCCCAGGCTCATTTGAATTGATCTCTCAGGTCTTTCCCCGTTGTTCCCCCCTCCTGTACCACTTACAGTTTTTGAGCCATCAGTCCACCACACTATATCCTCTCTATCGGTCTTCCACTTGTTGATATCCCAGTCTTCCTTTTTTTATTACTTGGGTCTCAAATGGTTTCTCAAAGTTATACTTTGGTATCATGAAATCAGAAGGCATGTAACATGGTACGTCACTTTGCCTTCAACTATAGAACCTATTGCGAACAATCCCCCAAAACAAAACTTTCAAGCGGATTCTTCAAGATCTGAGCATATTTACAATGACGGAACTAAGCGTAAACTTAATGTAAAACTGTTTAAATGCACACTTTCCAAAGTGAATCTTATGTTAAAGATTGGATGATCTACTCACAATCGTCTGGAAAAGTCTTGCTGCTTGTTTCAGCCGTTGGATAAGAAATATGCTCGAACACCTTTTACAGGGTGAAGTCATACCGGAGGCAGTCATAACGAGAAAATCAAAATCATGGTTTGACGAAACCTGCTACAGAGTCCGTAGGACCACATTGGATGCCCTACACACAGCTCTCGAAGATCCCACCGACGATCATCTAAGGGAATATTCCAATCATAGGAAGACGTACAAGACCCTCATAAAAGAAACAAAGGAACGGTATCAAGAGCAAGAGGAACAAAGTCTGATAGCGGCAGCTGATCAGTACCCCTACAAAGCATTGAGTCCAAGGCAACCGAGATACTGCAGAAGCATCCCTATGGAGACATGGGTGACTCACCTTAGCAATGTACTGCAATATAAGGACACTCGTCCAACTGATACCCCCGAGATTGAGGAGGACATTGATACAGAGATATTTACAACTGAGGAAGTAGAGGCTGCTATTATCAGCTCGAAGAATAATAAAGCTTGTGGACCAGACAATATATGTAACGAGCACTTTAAAATTGCTCTCCCAGTGCTAAAAGAAGCAATAACATCTCTCCTGAATGAATGCCTCAGGCAAGGAAATATCCCGCATAGCTGGAGAAGGTCCACAGTAAAACTGCTGTATAAAGGAAAGGGATGCACCGAGGACCCAAACTCCTACCGAGGTATTGCACTGGAATGTGCGTTATTCAAAATTCTAACAAAACTTTTATGCCAACGCCTTATTAGAGAAATCGATCCTAAGCTCCCGGAGGAACAATTTGGTTTCAGAAAAGGAAGATCTACAACACAGGCTATCCAATGCCTTCTAAATGATATTGAGACAGCTCTGACAGTCCCAAAAGGAAAGCTATATGCCATATTTATAGACTTCTCCAAAGCTTTCGACATGGTCAATAGGAAGATCATCATAGAGAAGCTAGGAAATCAAATGAGAAGTAACAGCTATACAAAACGGCTTATCACAAGCATCCTGGCCTCAAATTACATAGAGATAAACGACGGAATCACAACATCAAACCCAATAGATCAAACAACCGGTGTATTGCAAGGGGACCCTCTAAGCCCATTACTGTTCATAATCGCGACGGCGGATATCGCACAGGTAGTCTCGGAGAGAGTAATTCTCTATATGTACGCTGACGATATTGTGCTGGCCTCGAGATCGCAAGAGGATCTACAATCTGCATTTGATCTGCTGTTGGAATGGGCGGAAGAGAATGAACTCAGCCTAAACGAAAACAAGACTGTATCAATGACTTTCCGCAAAGGGGGAAAACCAGCAGTTTTTCACACACATAGAAAACCCCTGGAGAGCGTTTCTAACTTTAAATATCTAGGCGTGACACTTCAGACAACGGGCAACGTCTTTACGCTTCACGTTAACGATAGGATCTGTGCGGCTACGAGGGCCATAAATGATATCAGACAGTTGAGAAAACTCTCCGTCAAAACAGCCTTGAAACTCTTCCAGCTCAAGGTTACACCCGTTGTAACATATGGATTAGAGAATATCTGGACACATCTCAAATTGAAACACCTGGAAAAGTTGGAGAAACTAAAAGCGACTTTCTTAAAGAAGGTTCTGTGTGTTTCAAAATACACGCCTTCAAGACTAGTCTATGAATTAACACGTGAATTATATTATGTGGAAGAGCTCCGCCTCCAACTGTCGCTACCGTCTACACCAGCATACGTGCAACTCATGGAGAACCTGAAATCGAAGAAGAGAGACATATGGTGGGATTTCTACATCACTGACGCAATGACCTGCAATGATTGGAAACGGGGAGGCTACGAACTAAGACATACTGTTACACGCTTTGCCATACATGGCTTTCACCATAAGCTGTGCAAGTTAAAGAAGTTTCACCAGCCAGACGCAGACTGTGTATGTGAACGTTGCGGCAAATGTTGCGAAAGATATCATGCGATGTACTGTACATATAGACTTGAATCTTTGACGTCCTTCTGTTGTAATGAATAGTTTATTCCTATGTATGTTTCATTTTGTCTGTATCATTCCTTTGGCTATTAGCTGCAATAAATATTTTATTTATAAGAAAACTGGATTTTCATCCGAGTTCATTGATTGGAAACATGGAAATGAGTTGATAAAACAACATGAACAATCAGCAGACCATCGTTCCAACATGCTAAATTAAATCAATAGACGAAAACACAAAGAGGAAATAAATATTCTTCTTTCAACCCAATATGAGCAGGAGGTCACATATTGGCGAAGTGTATTACTCAGAATTGTGTTTGTTGTGAAATTTTTCTCAGTTAGAGGGTTAACTTTTCAAGGTGACAATGAACCATTAGGATCTACCTCAAATGGTCTGTATATAGGATGCCTTGAATTGATAAGCGATGTTGAACCTTTTCTTTTCCAGCACCTTGCTCAGTATGGGAACAAAGGGCTAGGACGAGTGTCATACCTATCTGCTCAAACGTGTGATGATTTCATCATTTTTATGGCAGACTTCATGCTGCAAACAATGACAAAGGATATCAAACAGTCTCGCTATTATGCCCTCATCGTGGATTCTACTCCCGATTGTTCGCACACCGATCAATTGGCATTGGTTCTACGTTACGTTTGCTTCAAATATGCTAAGCCAAAGCCAAAGGAACGTGTCTTCAAGCTTCTCCATGGAATTGGCCGTACCTCAAGTAGTTTAGAAGAGGCAGTTTTAAGTTCAATCTCGGAATTAGGCCTAGGTATTGAGTTATGCCGAGGACAAGGCTATGATAACGCGCAAATATGTCTGGAGCTTACTCAGGTCTACAAGCTAGAATTAAACACTGCCCTTTTGCTGAGTTTGTCCCTTGTGCTGCGCTTTCTCTCAATCTTGTTGGTTCTTCTGCTGCAGTGTGCTGCACTGAAGCTATTGTGTTTTTTGGATTCGTCTATAACCTTTACACCTTTTTTTTCCAATTCAACCCATAGATGGGGTATTTTGAAAACATATTTAGAAAACAGTAAAATTCGAGTGTTGAAATCCCTATCTCAAACAAGATGGTCAGCGAGAGCCGATGCTGTAAAGGCCTTGGTCAAAGGCTACAAGGCGATGCGTAAATCACTGAAGGAAATATCTCTAGACCCTACTCAGAAGCCTGCAGTCCAAGTTGAAGCTTCAGGACTAGAAAAGAAGTTTGACAAATTCGAAATAGCCTTTCTCACTATTTTGTGGAGTGATAGGCTATATTGGAAAGATTTGATAAAGTTAGTAACAATCTACAAAGTGAAACCCTTAATCTCGTAGTAGGTACAAAGGATCTTCAAACTTTGGGAGCTATTTAAATAAAATAAAATAAAATGAGTTTGACAAGTATTAACAAGCAGCCATGAAGTTGTTACAAGTTGAACCACCCAACACCAACTACAAAAGAATATGAACCAGAAAGACTTTTGTGGATGAGAGCCTAGGCGATGAAGCTATTCTTGATGAAAGGTTGCTATTCAAATCCCAAGTTTACATTAAAATCATTGAATCTTTGATAGGTAACCTGTCAAGGCAAAAATCAGCTTACGAAAATTGATCTGACAAATTTGAAATACTTCCTATTCTTGTACAAAATGGATCGCAGAAAGAGGTCGTATCGTAGGCTGCGAATAAACTCTATGAGTTCAACTCTAATGACAGCGGAAGTGAATTTGAAAATGAATGTCAGCACTTCAAAATTTACGTGGAAAAGGAAGAATTTACTAGCATTCCTGACATATAAGAATACGTCATAACATGATTTGAAAACTACTTTCCCTAATCTTGAGGTCGCATCTGACTTTACCAGTCACCATCTGCTCCGCAGAAAGAGGATTTTCTGTTTTGACTCGGCTAAAGAATGTGAAAAGATCAACTCTTTCAGACAGCAAACTAAATTCTCTATTGTTATTGTGTTGTGAAAAGCACGTAACCTTTAGCACAGACTTTTCTGACATCATAAATACATTTGCAAAGTTAAAAGCCAGAAAAATACCTTTGATTTGAAATGTTTCTGTATGTTGTACTTTTAAAATTTAACTTTTGATTTTGTAATCTTGGTTTTTAGTGTGATTAGCCTAATGTATCAATAAATGGCTACAACATTGTATGAACGACTTACTTTTCTTATTATTTCCTGTGATACAATATTAGTAACGTAGTTGTCTGTAAAAAACCTATTATGCTATTCTTATAACACATAAATGAGAAAAAGGACGCTAGTAGACCATTCGCCCAGGGCGTCTATCACCTTAGCCCGGGTCCTGAGCTGCAGTCTTGATTTGTAGAATCGGGCTGTTATCATTTTTCCTCATGAAGATCTTCCCGTTCCTGGTCCATGTGAATTTATAATTCATTGTCCGTTTTGAATTCCTGGCAAGCCAATATAAGTTTTGGTTGTCTTTGGTTAAATGTTCATTTTTAGCCTATACACTGGCGAGTCTCCGTTGATCTTGATATCTGTGCAAAGAAGTTTCCCATGTTTGCGTTTTTTGCTCATGATCATGTTTTTAGTTTGGCGGGAATAAAATTTTGCTACTATGAGGGTCGTTTTCTTCTTTCCATCCTTATCTGTAAAGGATGGAAGTCGGTGGCAATATTCAAAGTCCCTATCAGTATCAACTTCAACACCAACTGCACCTGCCTCTTGAGCCAAAATATTATACACATTCTCGTGTTCGGAGACTGGTATCCCGGCGATTTCAAGGTTGTAATTCTTGGAGTATTGCTCCAAGTCATTATCATGCCTCTTAAGATGCCCATTTTGTTATTTAAGCTAGCCATTCTCAACTTTAGTGTTGTTGACCTCTTGGGTGAGTCGGTCAATGCAAGATTTTAGTGTGATATTTTGCTCCAATAGTTCATCATTTTTTGATTGATACTCCAGAGAGTTACAAACATCTTTTAGCACTTGTTGCATATTGTTAACTGCTTCACATAAACTTACAGTCAGTGGCGTACGCAGGATTTCCTTCTGGGGGGGGGGGGTTCATTCATAGTAATGTTCTAAAATAAAAATGATAATTCGAATATAATTCATAAAACGCAACAACTCAGTTAAATAAACACTACCGGACCCAAGCGAGAAATCTCGCATGTTCATAAACCATCCTTCCCGGATAGGTTTATAACGAGAGAATTAATTGCAGCATGTTAGAGCTCCAGTAATTGCAAATCGCACACTTCCAACAAAAATTGATATTTATGAAATTAGAATGGAATTCGTCACTGCTAATGTCATTTGTGTGCTGAGTCCATTGATTTATCTTAGCTGTAACACTCACCAGTTATTCGATATTTTTTAAATTATACGATTTGAGTACTCATTCCTTTCACTTACTGTTTCTGAAATCCATGCAAAATGATAAAGGAAAGACCTCATAATGTTAAAATGACACGAAACAGGCGTCACAGCGTCCAAAATGTGAAGTGGACAGCAATTACGGAGCATATATTCCTCAGCAACAGTATCGACAAATCTCACACTTCGTACATTTTTTTAAAAGTAATTTCTTAAAGAAATTATTGATATTTATGAAATTAGAGTGCAATTCGTCACTGCTAATGTCTATTCTCTTTCATTTGAATGCTCATTTGGCACGATCGGTCGCTTGTGAGCGCCACAGGAGGGATCTATACTAATGAAAGAATATATATATGATGATTCTCCTTGCATGAAAACTATTTTAACTATATTTTTCAGCACTTTAAACAATATTACAAACACTTTTGAAATATAAAAGATTTATAAAAAAATACGGAAAAGAGTTTAGCCCAATATAGATATTGCACTAGATACAAACGGACAAAAAGAAATGTCTAAATTGTCAATCGGGCTAAACCAAAGAATCTGATTAAGTAGATATTTGCCCTGGAATTTGTTGAAGGACTTAGACAAGTCTACTTCAATCGTATATCAAGCCTTCTAGGTTTGGCAGACAAGTCATTCAGTACTTCCTCAATTGAAACATCAACAGTATCATGAATGAACATCAAAGCTTATCCATTAAGGCGTTCTTCACTAGTTGAATTCCTTAAATAGTTCTTCAAGAATTTTAAGGACGAAAACGATCTTTCACACGAGCAGGTTGTGACAGGTAAGGTAGCCATGATGACAAGCAGGTTATACACAACTGGAAACATGTTTTTATTGCATATTGACAAAGCATCTATAGCACTCTTAAGCTTCTTTTCAATAGATTTCAGAGTTTGTTTCCAGAGAAGTACCTCGCCTCTAATATTAAGGGAAAGTCCATAAAATTCAGCTACATTTTCTACTTCAGCTATGCTTTGGTTGGATAGTTCGTCTTCAGTTGTGGTAACTAGCGTTAACAAAGGCTGAAGAGTTTCTTTATGGGAGACAAATTTATCATCAAGTGATGAAATAGTTTCTTCAAGAAATGGGATGAAAATAACCCGCCTATAATATTCTTCCGGATCGTTAGATGAAACGTTGTTCCTCATCGTTTGTCGGACAACAGTTCGAGGCTGAACTACAGGCACTCCAAATTCTTTGCAGAACTCTAAAACCGAATTATATGCACACAAAAACCTTGCGTCTGCATCTGCCCTCATTTCTTCAAGAGACCTCTTAACATTCATGGAGGCGTTGATTGCTTGACTGAGATCCAAATTTTCAGTTTGAAGGTATTTGCTAAGAGGAAGTGTGATTTGAAATGCTTCATGAATGACAAATACACTTATCAAGAACTCAAATTTGCTGCTAGCGCACAGAAGAAGTTGCTCCTTCTTATCAACCCATGCTGCTATTTTTTCTAATGCCAACAATAACGGTTTCAGAAGTTCAATGAATGAACGAACAGACTCGTGCTTCTCAATCCATCTCGTTGCACATAACTTCTTGAGTTTACTCACTCGGGGTTTCTCTTCCATACTTTCAACTTCATTTGTCAACACAGCCTGCCTCTTTGGTGAGGTAGAAAAAGGCATAAGCTCTTTCAATTGTACCCATACAGTTCCTAATCTCTGCAACACTACACCCTTCAGAAATGGCCAGGTTTAAACAGTGAGCACTACAGTGAACATACTGGGCTTTGGGAAACTCTTTTCGTACAATGGCCTGAGCACCTCTGTAGGATCCACTCATGGCACTAGCTCCATCATAACCTTGATCTACGATATATTCTGCATCCAGTCCCACACTTTTCAAACCAGACAATATGCTATTCGCAAGGCCTAACCCAGAAGCATCATTGATAGCAATAAATTGCAGAAACTCCTCATGTACGGAATTATCTTGAACGAAACGGACACATAGTGACATTTACTGCACACCGCTGATGTCTGTGGTCTCGTCAGCAAGAACAGAAAAGTATTTAGCTTTTTTCACCTGATCGACTAACCTTTTCAATATAATGTCATTCAAAGATGAAATAATTTCATTCTGAATCCGTGAGCTTACGTATGTTGCATTTAAGGATGCTGTCATCAAATGTTCCTTTAGTATTGTATCACCAGCTTCTGCTCGAAACTTGAGAAGAGACCTGAAATTTCCCTCCCCTTTCTTGTAGGCTCATCTAAATTTACAGGTCCCGAATCCCTGTGACCACGGAAAGCAATGCCGATTCGAGCAAGGAAAATCACAGATTTAATTATTGGTATGAGTTTCTCCCTGTTGCATAATATGTTGGATTGAACACCCCTATCCAAGCTTACGTCAACAGCAGGTTTTGTACCTTTGTATATGGCGAGAAAGTTCGCAGTTTTTTCCGTACATGCCATATGATACTTGGTTTCTTGGTGTTTTTTGAAATCCCCCTTCGCATTTTTCCAGTTCATGTAAGGAAATTTTACTAGTTTACCTGGCGATGAAGATTGTTTCCCAACAACGGTGCAAAACCACGAACAATATTTACAAAAGGCTCCGTTCTTTGAAGGAGAATAAACTAGCCATTTCCACTCTGATAACCAGATGTTTGTTCCAACACAGCGAATTATCGTTCGAGAACTGTCGACGCGTGAGCAGTAGCGCAGGAACCGTTCCAACAAACTTTACGAACGAGTTCTGAACTGCTAGTTCTCTATTTGCTCTGTTCCAACATGATCTGGAACTCGTTCGGAACGAGTGAAATCAGTTCTCAGTCAAGAGCAGGAACTGAGAGTTCTGATCATGCGCACAAGCCATCTTCACAGCTGCTTCCGTTGTTGAATGCGAAAGAAGAAACATAACCCTAGCGCGCTCTTTTCAAAATACACTTAGTTCATGTTGTGTTATTAAAATGAGTGATTTCGAAGGCGACAGCGACCTCTATTATGATTCAAGCACCGATGAAGACGATGATGACGCAGAATGGAATGTATTAAGAAGGAAGAACGAGAATTATTTAGGTAATAAGCAATTTGTTGATGATGATAATAATAATAATATAATTATAGCCGTTCAATTATCCTTCTATATTATTATTATTTAATATATTTTACTATATATTATTATGAATATACAACTTTATTTTAGAACAAACAGTTCCTCAGTATGAAGATGATTCTTTCCTGCAACATTTTCGGGTTTCACGAGGAACTGTTCTGAATATTGCTCATCAGTATGAAGGAAGTCAGCAGTATAAGAGGCACTCCGAGCAATACGGAAAAATCTCAGCTCTTAATCAGGTTGGCAATACTCTATAATACACTTGGAGAAAAGCTCGGAGGGAGTTGCCTCCGCTGCGCTAGCTGGTGCAAGCTGTTGAAGCCAAACAGTAAAACCCCTTTGAGCTGCCAGCAAATGGTTTGTTCCTATGTTAATGGGTGGAGGTACACCTTTCAGGATCAAATAAATTATTAAATTATTTGAATGACTAATCTTATATTTTCCATTTGGTGAAAACAAAATTAAAATATCTTCAATACTTCCCCCAAATGTTAGTTGCTGTCGCTTAAGCTGTTTCATTAAATTCTACCCTTAGGTAAGTTTGAAGCCTGTTTCCCGAAACCTTTATTTTCGCACAGCGTTTACATGAAATCTCAATACTAGTCAATATATCTCAATGAAATTTTGCATGTTTGTGTATTGTAGGCCTACTAATATAAACAACATACACCAAGATGTTTTGTGTATCAGGCATACTTCCCATTTAAGAGAATATTTTTTACCCAACAGAAGTAAAAACAAATATACATTTTAGAATAATAATATGAAAAAGAAAGAAATATTTCCTGAATATGTGTATCAATTATGTTGGTGTATCTTGTAGCAGTGAATATTACCAACAGCTAAAAAGAACGTTCCTGTAAATATTTTAAATTATGGGGTACTTATCATGTAAACGCTGTCCAACTGTACACAATACAGCTGAAACTTCGGTGGTATAATAATGCATGACTGCAAGAATATTATAAAATGTGTTTTGAGCATAATAATGAGTGAATATAGTACTCTAAGTTTAATAATCCTGAATAGTTTATATTAGGGGCTGCGACATCGTGGTCATATAGCCCCGTGTATTTGGTGTGTGTGTGTGTGGAATTTGTGTGCTAACCTGTGTTATTGTGATGGTTGTATTAGTGTGTGTATTTGTAAATTGGGGATGGGATTGGGAAGGAGGCGGCCGTGGTCTTAAGGTGGGAACTATCCCAGCATTTGTTTGGAGTAGAGGTGCGAAGCCACTGAAAACCCCTTCCAGGATGGCTGGGGTGGGAATCAAACCCTCCTTTTCTTAGTTTTGCCCCACGAGACTGAGTATACCTCGTTCCAGCCCTCACACCACAATTAAAGTTACTTGGCAGAGCCGTGAATGGAATCTGGAGCTCCGGGGCGCTGTCAAGAACGCAAGTCGCTACACAACAAGGTGGTCAGCCTTATAGTTTATAAGGGATGACGAAAACGGCTCTGCCGCATACACATTACACCAGGTTACGCCCACTTATAACTCGGCGCTTGGCTTCACACAAAACAGCTCTGGGCAACTTCCCTTGAGTCTCTCCTCCAAGATAATACACGTTGCACTCTGATTCTTTTTTTATTTCATTTGAAATATACATTCGTCACGTTATAATTTTTGTATAACTTACAGGTTCTGATCTTTTTGTGGTTCATCGGCCATCAAACAGCAATTTTTAGGGATGTTGCAGATAGGTTTAACATAACTATCAGTTCTTTACACAGAATAATTGCACGAGTTGTAGTTTTTCTGAGTAACTTATCGTCCCAGATAATAACTTGGCCTACAGAGAATGAAAAAAGGAATACAGAGGAGCACTTTCGGGAAAATGGGTTTCCCGGTGTAATCGGAGTTATTGATGGCAGTCATGTAAGAGTTGACAAACCGTCAAACGATCCTGATTCCTACATAAATAGGAAAGGATTTTATTCCATACAGGTATTTCTTTAAAATTTGTACTTCTGAATAATGAAATTGATAAAAATTACTTACTTAAAAAAATAAACTGACCCTAAAACAAATGTATTTTCAGATGCAAGCTGTCTGTGATCATTCGAGAAAAATTGTGGACGTATTCGTGGGTTATCCAGGATCAGTACACGATAGCAGAGTGTTCAGAAATAGTCCCCTTGCAAATAATCTGGAAGCTAGGTGTGGTCACTATTTTCTACTTGGGGATAGTGCATACCCATTGAGAAAGAATTTGATGACTCCATTCAAAGACAGAGGACAATTAACAAGAAGGCAATTAAATTATAACGTAAAACTGGCGAAGAACCGTTATGTAATAGAACACTGCTTTGGTATTTTAAAGCAAAAATTCAGATAATTATTTCATGTTAAATTGCGAAATATTCAGTACATTGCCCATCTGATTAGAGCGGCATTTGTTTTATACAATATCTCTTTAAATGATGAATTATTTGAAGATATAGACGTCAGAGAAAGAGTCCTACCTCACCATCAGGTAGTCAATGGCGAATATGATGATGATGATGATAATGATAATGATGGTAGAGGTGCTAGAAGGATCAGGGACAACATTGTGAATACATTACGTATATAGTATTGATATGAAAGGATGAGGATTTATATTCTTTGTATATATTTTACATTTCAACTCAAGCCATTAACTCACTAAATAATTGCGTTACGAGGAACTAATTGATACTAGTGTTATTTTCACCACACATACATTTACAGCAGCACCTTGAATCTCTCAATATTCTATTCCTTTCTTCAATAAGTTCATTCCTTTTTTTCAACACTTCTACCTTCTCCATTTCAATTTTCAGTCTTTTCTCAAAATAAGACTTCCTGTCATTCCTAATATTTTCCAAATTGCTTTGGGGGCGTTTAACTCTCCTTCTTTCTGTATATTCATCTTCAATGGACAAGCGTATCTGTGTATTTCCTTGGGATTCTGTGGGCTCAACTTCAGTCTCCTTTTCTGGAATATGTTCTGTTGTTGTATCCAGCAACAGTTCTGGATAAATGGATTTCTTTTTTCCATACAAACGGTCCATTTCATTCGCGAATTCAAAAAACTTTCTTCCTCTCCCAGTCAAAGTTTTGTTCTCGATGTACTTTTTATAATTTCGGTCAAGAACTTTCCACTTATTTTCACAACTGTTTGCAGTTATATTAATTTTCAATTCCCTCCCCAACTCTTCAGCAATCACACACCACTTCTGCTTTTTGTTTCTCATCTGCAGGGACCCTACCCGCTTGCTGTATTTTTCATTCAAGTCTATGAGCATCTTTGTGCTGTTAGATGTCCATTTAAAATCTTGACTTTCAAGTTCAGCAGATGTAATACCGGTAGCACTAGTACTAGTACTAGGAAATACTAGAAATTCTGTTAATCCTGGTAGGAAGAAAATGAATTTTATTAGAATTTATTTACGCGTCAACTGACAACCTACTTATATATCAAAATAGAGAATGCTTAGGTTATTCGCTTATCTATGTCAATTAAAACTAATTTATGTACTTGGGATATTAATATAATGTAAACATGTAAACCTGCGTGAACTAATTATAAAATACCGTACATTGTAAGTGTGAGATTGATAATTAAATCATTTTATTCTTACCGCCCAGTTCCTCCATTTCAGATTTTTTCGTCTCTTTACTCTTTAGGTACTAGAATTAGGTACTTTAATATTAATTTGTCTAGGCGACTAGGAAACCTTTTTATTCTTCCAATCTTTTTATGCCAACCAATGCCAACAGAAAGAAAATGACACAAAACTCACACAGAGTAAAGAAAGCAATCAAAGAACTTAATGCCTCCAAAGAGATCTTTGCTCATGGCCTCCACAACTCCCAGGTGGCGTTGTTTACGCAGGTTTAAAAAAAAACACTACCAAAGTGTTCCAACAAACATAATCCCGAACTAGTTCCGTATTCGTTCTCAATTGGCGCCTGCGCATTAAACAAAGGTGGTACCAGTTCGGAACGCGTTCAGAACTTCGTGTTGGAACAAACTTCAGTTCAACTGAAATTTCAGATTCCTTGGACCCGATAAAGGGAAATTAAAATTGCTTCCAGGTGTCCAGGCATTTTCCAACAGTTCATTTTTCAGATAATCATCAATCTAAATAAAAAGTAAACCACAACATTGAAATAATTAACATGTACCGGCACATACATAGGCCAAGGCCATACAAATACCGGTATAACATAATAGGTAAAGCATCGAAATGCAAATCAGTTACAGAAATAGCGATTATCATGAATCATATTGTAAACACACCTGTTGGCCAGCATAACCTCCTAAGTCTGTTCGATGTATTTGGTGGGTATCCGGCTTGGTGGTAGCCGATAATTCTTCAAGTTCATTTTCAATTCTTGAAGATGAACTACTTGCAATGGAAGTGTTGCATGTAACATCTACTCTTGGATTTTTTAAATAATAAATCGATCCATTACGAATTACAAATAAACTCGGATAAAAAGTGTGACTCACGATCTGGCAGTTCACAGATATGCTCGTTTAAAGCAGCACGAAGCTATGTTACGATAGTTACCAATCGAACACTTTAACAGTAAAACGACAATTTTGATATTTCGCCTAGTGTAGTTAGTTATTATTGCTTTAAGTGGAAGAACAGCGAGGTCATCTGCCCCTTTTGCTCCGTTTAACATGTAGTTTAAGGGTGTTTACCTCAGGCCATAACCAGTAGCTAGCGCCAAAGCTGGAGAAGTCTCGTTGCGAGTTGAGTGGAGGTCATTTACCACGGGAAGAACGTGTTCAAATTAGAAATATATTACAAAGGAGTAGCCTAAAGAAACCTCACTGGCAGCAATTCAAAACATTTTCCAGGTGATAGATGGGACAATATAAGGAGTCATGTAAACTAATGTCTCTGGGGGGGGGGGGTTAAACCCTAACCCCCCCCCCCCCCCCCCCCGTCGGTACGCCACTGCTTACAGTGTCAGACAAGATTGGTGAAACAGTACTACAAAGCTAATAAGGAAATGATTGGTAGTTACTTAGCTGGAAATTTCAATCAGTGGATAGAGAGGGGACTAGATGTAGATAGACTGTGGGCTGGTTTGAAAACAATAATTCTGGATTGTGAAAAATTACATGTGCCATTTAAAAAAGTAGGGGCGACTACTGATCCACTTTATTACAATAAGGAGGTAAGAAAATTAAAGAAGAAATGTAGATTAGAAAGCAATAAGATTAGGAAGGGGATAGGCCACCGAATAGAATTAAATAGGTTGAGGAGGGAACTGGTTAGGGCTAAGATAGTAGCAAAGAAACATTTTATGGGTAGGCTAGTTGGCGGGGGGACGACTTTCAAGGAACGGTGGAGGAATATGTATGTCTATTTCAGGAGAGTAAGAGGGGTTCAAGGCCGCATACCTGATATCGAGGGAGAAGATGGAACGCTGCTGGTGGAAGATGGGCAGAAGGCTGAGGCATTTAATAAGGTATATGGTAAGGTGGTAGGAATTACAGGGGAGGGAAATGTGGATCAGGGAGGAGAGCAGGGTATTGAGGAGGGTAAGAAATTAAGCTATGTAAATAAGGATATCTATAATGCAATACGGGGATTAGGGTCAAGAAAATCAGCCTGGGTAGATGGGATAAATGGGGAATTGTTAAAGGTTATGGGATGGAACATTGTGCCTTATTTAAGATTTCTGTTTGACTTTTGTCTAAATAATGGGGTAGTGCCTGAGGACTGGAAACAGGCTCTGGTAGTTCCGGTATATAAAGGGAGAGGGGGAAGGGGGGATAGTGATAGCTACAGACCTGTCAGTCTAACATGTATTATATGCAAAATTTTTGAGGGAATTATGAATGAATACATAAGGGAATGCTTAGGGAGTAGTAGGTGGTTGGGAAATAAACAGCATGGTTTCAGAAAGGGATTTTCGTGTGAATCGCAGCTAGCAGGCTTTCAGCAGGATATCAGTGAGGCCTTGGATAACAGAGGTCAAGTTGACTGCATTGCAGTTGACCTATCAAAGGCTTTTGATAGGGTCAATCATGGTATTCTGTTAAGGAAAATGGAGGCTATAGGATTGGACAGGAGAGTAGTTCAATGGGTGAGATCATTTTTGGAGGGGAGAAGTCAGAGGGTAAGGGTTGGTGGTTCAGTGTCAGAACAGTCTAGGGTGGGGAGGGGGGTACCTCAGGGGAGTAAATTGGGTCCTTTACTATTTCTCATTTACATAAACGACATAGGAGTTAAAATATCATCCCAGATAAGATTATTTGCTGATGATATAGTAGTATACAGGAGGATAGATCACCCGGATGACTGCGGCATATTGCAGAGGGACTTGACGGACATACAAAGCTGGGCGGATAAAAGTGATATGATGATAAATTCAAAGAAATGTCAGGCAGTGAGATTTGTTAACAAAAGGAATCATATTGTTTTTGAATATTCAGTGGGGGAAAATAAAGTTGTATTTGGGGACGAATGTAGGTATTTAGGTGTAACTGTGGGGGGGTGGGAATTTTCACTGGGGTAAGCACATAAGGGAAATAGTAAAGAAAGCATACAAGTCACTGCATATGGTTATGCGAGTCTGTAAATGCGCTGGCAGAGAGATTAGGGAAAGGGCATACATGTCCCTAGTCCGTCCTCTGCTGGAATATGCTGGGGGAGTGTGGGATCCATACCAAATGTATTTAATAAAGGAATTGGAAGGAGTGCAAAGGAAGGCCGCAAGGTATGTAATGGAGGACCACAGATCGACGAGTAGTGTGAGTAGGATGATACAGGATTTGGGATGGGAAAGTCTGGCTGATAGACGTTCAAGAGCAAGACTAGGGGGTATTTTCTTAGCTTATAAGGGGGAAATTGCATGGGAAGATATTCATGAGAGATTGGGAAAGGAAAGTTCATATATGGGCAGATACAGTCATTGTTGTAAATTGAAATTAAGTCAGTGGAAAAGTAACTGGGGCAAATATTCGTTCATTGGGAGGGGGGAAATAGAATGGAACAGTTTGCCAGGGGTCATTTTCAGCCCTTTGCCTTCTGATGTTGGTAAATTTAAGGAGTTGGTGAAAAAGCACCAGATTAAGAGGCAGTGATGAACGGTGCATAAGTTGAAGCAATGAAGGAAAGTGTAAATGTTTAGTATTTTATGTTTATTTCTGTTATTAGAATGATTATTTTTACGATTACCGGTTTCTTCTCTTAGCAACTATTACTTATTTTCTAATTAGTCCTAATTTTCTAAATTTTTTGTGGTTGTGAATTGTTTTGTGTAATTATTGTAATTTGCCACCATGGACAGTGTCCACATTTGCAAATAAACCATGTATGTATGTTTGACCTTATTCGGCTGAAAACTAGATGTAGCTGTCCTGATTGAATTTGGGTTATGTTTGCATTGTTTACAATGCCACAGAATTTCGCCCGGATTTGCAATCATTGCTTTAAAAACGGCGTTCGTCACACGAACACAGTTTAGATGAAACACTTCACCACACTTTCCGTCACATTGTACGAAATTTTCATTCTCCTTCTGGGAAACTTTACAGGAGGTACATATAACATTACTATTCTTGGGCGCCATGTTGCTGAATCAGAGAAAACTGCAATTTTCTATAATGATGCAAAATTTACAAGGTTTCAGCTTACCAAGGACATTAGGACTGTCCTGCAGCATAGGTGTCACCCTCCTTCTGTTTTGCAGCCTCCTCCTTCATTTCTGTCAGTTTCACCTTCCGTCGACATGCCTCTCGCTTCTCCAATTATGGACCGGTTTTACAATGTCCTGATAAAGTCTCAGATAGCTATCTATTAGATATCTTTATTCTCTCAGTTATCTAGAAGACAGTTTGATGACGCGTACTACAAAACTTTTTTTTATCTCAGATATCTATCTGCAACTTATCTGATGGAAGCAGGAAATTCAGGTGAAGTTGGCAATGTAACAGTTGAAAACATCGAAAAAGGCCCTGAAGAGAGCATAAATTTCGCGTTGAAAACAATCGCATTTCGGAGCAATTACGTGTTAACTTGTAATTTTATTGGAGGTTAGAATAGTTTATTCTAACATTTTAATTTATTATATATATTTCATTTACATATCCTACGTGTTTTTAACTAATAATTCATCTCGAAAAAATTATTGTGTATTATTATTTAAAGTTTGATTAGTCTGTTGCCAATGAAACCCACATGTAAACGTAATTCTATTGTAGGTTAGATAATTTATTTCAGTTTTATATTTTGGTTAGAGTAGCTGAATTTTTGTTTTACATTTATTAATTTCAGTCATTAATTTTTTCCTAAAGACATATTCCATACCATTTATTAAAAACTCATTCAAATCCTCTGGTTTGTCAGCTAAGATGACGATTTCATCAGCAAATCTCAGAGTTGAAATAATTTCTCCTTGAATCTTGACTCTTACTTTGAATTTTTCTCCAATTTCCTTCATTGCTTGTTCAATGTAACTTATAGATTGAAAGGTGTAGGTGATAAGTTGCAGCCTTGCCTTACACCTTTCTGAATACCAGCTTCTGTCTCATGTCCTTCGGCTCCAATAACTGCAGTCTGGTTTCTGTATAGATTGTCGAGCACCCTCCTATATTTGTATTTTTTCCAATCGTTTTCAAAATGTCAAACTACTTGCTCCAATCAACGTTATCAAAAGCCTTTTCTAAGTCTACAAATGCCATGAATGTTCTCTTTTCCTTCCTTATTCTAGCTTTCAAAATCAGCCTAAGACATAATACAGCTTCCTTTGTTCCTACGTTTCTTCTGAAGTAGGAATTGGGCAGGAATAACAGTTCATTTATCACCCCATTACCTGAAAGAAATTTTACATGATTTATTTATGACACGCCTCTCTTCTAACAAATGCTAGATTGTTTCTCTGGAGCACAACAGCAGTGACCCCCTTCACAACCATCCTTCTCCACCTTTCCCCTCTATGCTCTCAAGTTTCGTGCAGTATGCACATACTCTGTCCCAACTCATCACTGTTGTTTTCCAGAGGTTCATCCTCAACCACAGCAAGGGAGGCCTCTTTGAATTCTTTAGGATGGGTACCAATGAGAAGAATATCGTAAACGAATGTTATAGTTGTTATTTTGAGGTCACCTGCCCCATCATAAACGAAGTGGAGGTGGTTAAGATAGGTACTAACGATATTTATGCCTTTCAATCCCACAACAGCCTCTTGAATATATATTATAATGCAAGGATGGATAACTTACAGTTCACTCCACAGTTTTCTACCGATGGGCCTAGGATACGCATCGAGATACCATACAGTCTGCGAGCCTAAAATTCTGGAGAATGCATGTTGATACGTAAATTGTCAATCACGCAGACAGCTTGGGTGGGCCACAATTATGGATAAACCACGAGCTGTGTGCTGCGCTGTTGGCCAGCAGCATCTCCGGAGGGCTATTACAATACTACTAGATTCACTTACACGAACTCTCACGGCACATCAGCAGAAATGGGGGGATCAGTTGGTGTCGCCTTGTTTTAAGGAAGGAAGCTTGTAGTTTTACGTGACTGTAAATCTTGTGATCATGAGGCACGGGATCTCCGAACCACAGGACATATCATTTCACTTAGAAAATCCCACGTGCATTGAACCTGGCACGCCTTGGTAAGAGAAAAACAGCCTCAACTCAAGCAGAATATTAGCATCTGAGAATATAATGATTTTTTGTTGGAGCAATAAAAAAAATAACCTTGTCTTTCACAGCAAGTGTATTACAACTCAGCAATTTTTCTAAGTTTATGCGGTGTCTTGTTTGGGGTTTCGTCTAGGAACACCAGGCTGGCTCATCAGCGGGCTCTTGGTGTCGGCACCCGGATCCCCCACGGCACAAACCTAGAAAATTTGCTGAGTTTTATATTGAACCTTATTTGCAGATCCACCAAATTAGTTTTATTCATTACTCTTTATTGATGACCTTCTGCCACACTGTGCCGGCCCCGTGGTGTTGGGGGTAGCGCGCCTGCCTCTCAACCGGATGGTCCGGTTTCGATTCCCGGCTCCGTCAGGGATTTTAAATACTTGCGTGATGGCTGGAACGGGGTGCACTCAGCCTTGTGAGGACAATTGAGTAGCTGTCTGGCAGTGAGGCAGTGCCCTGGTCACGAAAACAAAGATTAACGGCCAAGGGGACCCGATGCGTTGACCATGCGTCACCCCAATATCTGCAGGACAAATGGCTGGACAGCGGTCGCTTGGTAAGCCTAGGCCCTTCATCGGCTGTAGTGCCAGGGGTTATTATTATTGTTATTATTTAGCCACACTCTTGATGTAGAAATATAGTGTTGATTTTTGCCAATTTCATACCTGTTGGCTTTAACCAGTTACCTGAACAAAATTTCAAGTATTGAATGTACACTCAGAGATAGATTTCTCTTATCAGAACTTGATGGACAGCCATGTCCATATCAAAGTAAATGTATTGTATAGCCTTAGTTCAGGTTCAATGATACGTCCTGGACAGGATATTGTTTCATTTTAGGAGGTTACACGTGGTCATAATAATAATAATAATATAATATCGTATGGCATGGGCTGCTGGGTGCAAACTTTGTTATTTGACACCCAGAGGGTAGCTTGCACGTCGAATTTCGTTGTTCCTTGAAGCACTATGAAAGCCAAGGAGGTTAGATATCTAAGCTCCTTGAACACTACAGCGCTTTCTAGTAGAGAAATGAGGAACTTTGTGTTGGCGGAAACTTCCGAGATTAATTTTGCCACTATGAACACGGCCTACTGAATTCAAATGGGTTCATTAACATGCCAACACCGTATGACATGCGTATCGTATTTTTGCCACCTTTCAAAAATCACTTACCACGGCCAGGAGCGAACCTGCAATAATCCTACACGATAACCACTCACCCACCGTGGCAAGCTACGTGCTCATTTAACCCTGTATATTGTCTGTTAACCTATGTTATGGTGTCTGTATTTCACTCAAATATGATGTCATATCTCAGAAGTTGCCATGTCACAAAAAATGAAATTAAGCATTTGATATCCGATTCATTCCGACAAATTATTTTTGAAAATTCTGTTTATTTAGGCAAAACACCAAATAGATTTGACGATCTTACAGTTATAAAAAGAAATTTAAAATTTTACGTGCGTAAAACATATTTAATGAGAGTTGTGCAACTAGGATTGGGAAGGAGGCAGCCATGGCTGTAAGTTTGGAATCATCCTGGCGTAGAAGTGGGAAACTGCAGAATGGCTTAGGTGGGAATTGAGCTACCCTCTTCTCAGTTCTGTCTTGTGAAGCTGAGTAAACCCTGTTCCAGAATTAAATATATGAAAGTCAGGAATCAATCTGCGAAGAATGCTGACCACTACACCACAATATGGTTGCTGAGCTGATAGGTCTAGTTTCAGGAATACCGTACAGGGTAACATACAGGATTTCACATATTTAACTGACAATATGAAAGGTGTGCTTGGCAATCAGAAACAGGTAGGAGTACATTGCTTTCTGTGCTAAGTTGTTGCATTGATACGCTTATCACGGTTTTGGTAGTATCTCAAAAAATTGAAACTTAGCATGAAAAGTTTATGTCAGGAGTTTTTGTTGACATCATAGCCCAAACATGAAATAGTGCATGAAGCTCTAATAATGCATCTTGTTTTCACTTTCATCTTAATGCAGGTCGAAAAGTGCGATATGAGGATATCAACAAGTTCAAACTACAGCAATGTATTATCCTCTGTGACTGCGACAGCCGAGCACGCTCTTCAATGTTCAACTATTTTTTTAATAACCCTGTGTAAAAGAGATATTTATAACAGTTTAATTAATAATTTATTTATTCATTTCATAAGCATAACTTAATTTTTCAATTGAGCATTCAAACTGGCTTTTTACAGCTCCAAAATCTCTATTCTTAACTGATGTTCCTCTTTGTTTTTTTCCCTTTTCCTCATTTTGTCTTCCCACTCTTCGTCCGCCATCTTTCTCTTCCATTACCGGTCTCTCTTATTTTTTTCAGTTTCTTCTGCATTCCTCTTTCTTTTTCCTTCCCACTCTTGCTGGTTAACTTTAATTTGAAGTTAAACTAGCCTTGTTTTGGCCTCTAATAACTGCCGAACGTCTTTGTTGTTGTCCTGGGTTGGGCGGCGTTGCCCCTTCAATCGCCTAGGTGTTACAATTGGAACTGTAAATTAGAAAGAAAAAATGTAAATACACAATACTTTGCTTAAAAGTCTGTTATGTGGTTTGATATCACTGTAATGTTATTTAATGTTAATTTTTACCACAGTCGATGCATAATCAGAAGAACAGTATGTTACTTTCACAGAACATGACAATAATTAAATTAGGGGCAGATGACCTCGCTGATCAGCAACAATAACTAACAATTAAATACTCGGTTCTAACACCTTTCGGAAGGCGAGGAATATATTTAACATAGTGTGAATAAAATTACTAAGAGGCATTACAGAATAATAATTTATACTCCATCATTGCACACAAAAATGAGAATAGAGCCCCGGATAAAGGATAAACATAATGACAGGATTTACTTCCTTAGTAGGCCTATTAAGGAAATAAGATTATCATATCTACCAAAAGTCTATTAATGTTCACAGGGTGTTTGCTTCAATTCTTCTCTTTTCTGCTGCGCCAACAGACCAAGATTCACTTCCATAGAGCGCCACGCTCCAGATAGTGGAATCGTAACGTTGAATGTCTGGGTCCGATATGTTTTGTCAGGCTATTGCCACACTTGTGTCTGATACAAGCTGGGAAATTCACTGCAGAAAAATCTCTAAGCCACAGCTTGAAGAAATAGTGTTGTTGTGTGGTTTCATATCAAAGACAATGTAATGTTATTTAATGTTAATTTTTAGCACAGTCGATGCATAATCAAAAGCACTAGACATACTACATACGGGAACACCCGTCAAGCATTTCACATTGTTATGGGGCAAAAATTCAATCTCGGCAAACTCGGTATCCAAATATTCTATTATAATGGAATAGATCACGAAAGAATTCAACAGGCACTAGACTGGTAATCACACAAGGGGTGGCTATGCTGCTTGTGGCAATACCTGCTTCGTGTGGTCTATCGCACTTGAACACTGTAGTTCAAAATTGGACCGAGGCACACACATTGGTGCCAACTTTACTTCACTACAGTTACAACACAAATTTTGGTTATCACCTGTAGCAAGGTTTGGCGACTGTCTGGACAAAAAATACAGATGAAGTAAAATGGGTGTCTGGACGAAATCATTGGTCGCTACTTGGTTAGATGACTGTCTGGACGAAAATTTCTGATTGCACTACAAGCAAGGGAGTCGGTTGCCCCAGGTTAGGTTTGTTTTGTATGTAGAACAGTATTCACCACTGTTATGAACGCTGATCGCAAGGATTCAAGTTTCGAACTAAGCGGCAAAACCAGCACCAACCAATATTACATATAACTTACAACGTAATACTGTGAGTGCAGGGTTGGCAATACTGTACTTGTCCATAATTAATGTGAAAATGGTGGATTCAGCTGGAATTGCATCTATATAAGTGGTGATCCTATTTGGGATGGCGCGTGGTTTATAGACTGCGGAGGAGGAAACATCTATTACTACATCATCTCCAGATTTTTTTCCTGGCCATTACTACAAGTATTTTGGGAAATTTTTGTACTTTAGAAAAGGTATGAGGGAGTGATACGTTATTCAGCGTTACCAAGAGTTCTTCCATTTCAAAACGTGGGTACAAGCTGGGTCTGCGATTGGGTGGGTGACACTTGAAGTACCGAGTGAAGTCTCAGTCGGGCTACGTAGTGCTAAATGCAAGTATTCCACACGATTATCAGGGTATTGATGATAATTGTTTGAAGGAGCAGAACAGCAAGGTCATTAGCCCCTCATACAGTTTAAAACACAAGGGTAGAGAGGAAAAAGGATTACGGTCCACCATCAGTGAAAAAAGAGATGTTGCCAACTACAGGTACTGCTCGAGTCCAAGCTTTATGAACTTGCGGGGTGAGGAGAAAGAGCAGGGAAAGGTCGGGCGTGAAGAGAAGGATCTGTCAACAGCCCACCGTGATATATGGTATTCCTTTCTATTCCAATACTGCTAACATTCGGCCGTTGCTCAAACCACTGGTGTTAGGAATGACTGAGTGAGTCACCGACCAATGTATTTGGTTCTGTACTATGCACGGACCGAGAAACCTCATCACTCGTCAACACCACTACTCATAGTCCAAGATGCATATTCCTCTTAGGTTCACGCAGCTTAGACTCGAACAGTAATTTGTATGCGGGAGTATTATTTTAATATTACTAATCATTAACAATTAACTTCTGAGAAACATGCCGTTGATATTTGAGTGTTTGTTAGAAACACTGATCAGGGTCTCTTTAAACAACCACCACCACCACCACCACTACCACCAGAAGTGAGTTTTTTAACATCGGTATAGGAACTTATAACATGAAGTGTCAGTTTTAAATCACAAGAAATAAGTAACCTTTGAGTCAACCAACAGACCTATTTGTAAATTGAAATTTTCTGGCCCTAACCCACTCTGTCCTATAAAGCAGGGCACGATCAACAGCCACCACATCATCTGCTAATATAAGATCGAGTGATTCTGCAGACCATGGTTTCCATGTAGATCAGCAAGATCCACACACTTGGTTAAAACATGGCCTATGGTGAATGTGGCTCATCAAGTGTGAAGGGGTGGATTTTGCATAAAATGGCAAGACGCACTTTAACGCTCTCAGCTCACTGCGTTTCAGATCAGCTAGCCACCGAGTATCCCAAAATGCCATTACTTGGTTGCATTAATGAGAGCAAATATCTTGAGCTGGTAGTCCATTGGTTGAGGTGGTAGTGATACCGCCTCTTTTGCAGCTTGATCCGTTAGCTCGTTCCCCGCAATTCACATGTTGTTTGGCAACTACAGGAAGGTGATTGATTAATTGTGCACGACGAATCAATCTTTTCCTTTTCGCTTTTATTTTGACAATATATCATTTTCGTACCTTATTTCATCTTATGGGGGGACACATATCAATATATAGTAACTCCTAACCTTGATCACTTCTGCACCGGATATATGTGCTAAATCACGTTAATGAAATGAAAATCCACAGCCTGCTTCCAGTCTCTGACCGGGTCAGGAATGGAATGAATGAAGCCCCCATCTAGCGGCGAGGATATGTACTGTGCCGGCTGCCGAGGCCTGACGCACTCCTTTGGTGCAATGATTAAATGCATGACAGATGAAATGAAATGATAGTGGAGAGTGTTGCTGGAATGAAATTTTGACAGGGAATGTTAAAGTTTTATGTTTTTATAGTACAGGTGATATGGGACAATCAGCTGGTACGCCATTTGCAATGAGTAAAGAATTTATTGTTGAACAAATTACAATATGCAGTAATGCCAACATGTGAATTGAGTATCAATAAAGATTTTGTTGTTACCAACATAATTATTTCTTAACATCCCCCCGTAAGAACAAATTTTTTATCATAATTCAAACTATGAGAAGTTGTACAAACAATATTTGACTTAAACTACAATATGACTATAATTATATGGATAACATACTCGTTGATATTTCAACAATAAAACATGAAATGTTACAATTTAAAATAGTCTTAATTGTTATTAACATATTTAAAATCAAATACTTTCTTTGGACCTATTCTACTCCACTCCTCAACAGAACATCTTTGAATTTTTCAAATTTAGTAGACAATAGAGGCTTTGTAAAAATGTCAGCTACCTGGTCATGGGTCGGACAGAATTGAAGAGAAAACAATTCATTTTTATAGTTCTCATGCAGATGGTGATACCTCACTCTCCTCTCATTTGTCCCGATTTCACCAACTTTAAGGTACTTTGATTGTCTATGTTAAGAACAATGGGAACAGACTTTCCAGTTAGTTCTTGTATCAAGTATTCCAGATACTCTAACTCCTTACTGCAATCTGCTGCAGCAATGTATTCGGCTGCTGTGGATAACAGTGCCACAATTTTCTGCTTGCGTGACCGCCATGCCACCGGTCCATCTGCCAGCATTATGACATAGCCTGTAGTACTCTTTCTTTTCTTATGATCACCAGCAAAATCTGAATCACTGTATGCAATTATTTTCAGATCATCTTTCATTTTTGATGCATAGTGTATTCCCATTTTTGTGCTTCCTTTCAGATATCGAAGTGTTCGTTTAACATTCTGTATCTCTTGATTTGTTGGTTTTGGTGTATTCTTGGAATTCACGGTAAGATAGAGTATTCTTTTTAATACTCGTTGCTTGTTCATTTCTTCCTTTTTTTCTCAAACACCAACAGTGATCTCCTAGTTTCTTTTTGGTGGTCATATCTCTTAAGTCATTGTGAGTCTGTTCTAGATATATATCTTCCATGACTCACCTATCGTTATCTAGCAGCGAATCTGTGAAGTTCCTCAATTCTTTCCGGTGCAAGAGAACTTCCTTTTCCATCTCGCAACCAGATCTCGTCATCATCGCCAGCTATCATCTCTGTGATCAAGAGAACTTCGTCTACCTTTTCACCCACAATGCTGTGCTAGTATCGCCTGCTATCAACTCTTTGAAGACCATTCATCAAGAAGAACTTTTAGTTTTATAATGTTGTCTATTCTGTTATGTTCTCCTTTTGTCTCCTACCCCCACATTTTTCCTTCCTTGCTCCCTCCGCGCTTCGCTGAGCATGTCTCACTTGTACGTCGGCAGTTGACTTAGTCAGTCAAGGCTCAACTAGAGCCAGTCTCCTCAAACCAAGAGGCACTCTCTACATTCTACGCCATGTTGGCACAATAAGTTTATTCGTCAAAGGGAACTTCACCTTCGCCATGCAACAAAGATAAGTACATACTTCAGGTTTTAGCCTCATCTTCATCGGTTTTACTGTCTTCATGCTCTTAACAATTATTTTATAGGCAGTGTGAGATATTTATTAGTGGCAATAATCATTCTTCGTGGGATTTTCCATGTTGGGCTTCTGTCCAATTAAGCCAACCTTCGTGAAAAGCAGCATTTCATATGCTTATTAAATGAGACATCTTCTCACAACGGGGGATATTATAGAATACCCACTGTCTATAAATATTAAGCTTGTTCCACCGCTGGAGTAACTTTGGCCCTATTCTTCCATTAGGATCGTTCTGGAACATTCCAGAATCTGCACTTTATCTACAAGTCACGCCGTCATGTATCTTTCACTCACTTGTGGGATTGCCATTTCAAACTAAGGAATCTACCTTATAAATTAATGCTCAATAGCTAAATTTTCTTCCACCGTTGGGATTTTTTCTGGCGCATTTAATTGTAATCCACAACTTTCTCAAGTAATAGACTTTCGCCTATCTAGTGCAACCAGTCATTTTCCACGATTGCAATAACTTTCTTTGCCATAAACATTTGCGCTACTACAGTGAACTTTTCATCCATTTCAACGAACTATAGTGATAAACAGTGTTCTTTCAGTATTTCTTCCGCGTCGCGCTCGTCCGATTATTATAAACACGGCCATGAACATTTACCTTTCATCCCAATTGCTCTTCCCTAAATCTCTTACTAACAACCCATAATAAATTGTTAATTTAGGTCTGTTTCAACGAGGTGTCAATCTAAAGATGTGTCCTCCCATTTTTCCTTATGTATAATTAATTAACTTCTGCATAACTACGTGTCTTGTACACGGTTCAAATTATCTTGTTTCTCCCTTCTAATTTAGGGGATACAATTCTTTCAACTTATAAGTGAGTTATTTCTAGGTTTCACGAAAGGGAAACTTGCCCCATTTGTCTCGTGATTCCTATCTAAACATAGGAGGTCTAGAACCTTCCTTGTGACTTTCTCTTCAGGTTTCACAGTAAGTGACCTGTCCTATTTGTGTAACTACTAAAAGTAATGCTGCTTCAATACAAGAAGTTCTAGGAACTTCTATCTTATTCTTCCTGTTTTTGTTATTGTTATTTTCTAAGTTGTTACTCTCTCTAGAACATTCTCTCAGGAATTTCTCAAAGTACACACCTTGTACTCTAGTTGTTGTTAAACTTTAATCACTTTAATTGTCTTCAAAATTTTGAATTTTTATCTTCGCTATTTTAAATCCTTGCGAGGATTTTATAAAGGTTTGAAACCTAATAAATTGTTAATTGCCTGGCGCATATGTTAAATGTTTTCTGAGGTCTGCGACCCCAAAGTTGTTAACCAAATGGAAAATATATATTTGTTAAAGTTATCAACTTCTTTTGCCTTGTTAAATAAATTAAATATTTGTTTTTGGATTTATCATTTCGCAAATACAACGGTTAGGCAAGATCCTGGCTTTCCTAACTCTTCCCAGGTTCATGCCCTCGTTAAGACGCAATAAATCTGTTATTATTTGTCTTGTCAGACCATCACCCTTCCCCATAGTAGTCATATGCATGCTTGAGAGGGAATACACTAAAGCCACTCTCTTGCAAACCGCCCAAGTCCTGGCTGCGTTTCCCGTCAGCTTCGACCAGGTCCTTACCCACTTTAGGTGTCAGAGAGCGGATTTGCGGTGGCAACCGCCTCTGAGTGCATTTAAAGTTAAATTTATAACTTTTGTGGGACTCTCCTCCTATTTCTCCATCCTTTTTCTCCAGTCCGAAACCCACCTCCTTTTCTTTATCATCTTCCCTTGACGGTTAGGTTATTCCTCATCCAATAATCTACCCAAAATTTGGTCCCGGAACCCCGGGAGAGTCCATTTTCTATTCCTTTTCTTTTTTAAAGATCATTTGGCAATACTTTGCAAATTATGAATATCTGCTTTGAATCTTTCAGCTATAACTACATCGTGCAAAGCCTGTGAAGGGGAAAGAGGCCGCTCCTGTCTCCCGTGGTGTGTCCCTTTCTTTCAACTTATTTGCTGCTGCCAGCCTGACAGCATTTCCGAGGTTCCACAGTTTCGTAAGTTGTACTTCAATCTACTTACTTTGTCATGGCTCCTACTGAAAAGGATGAAACTCTCATTGCTAGACGTTCTTCCTACAAAGGGCAACTTATTAGATTCAGAAATTTCATCAATAAAATAAATCCCGCCGAGTGTGATTTAGACATCTTGACACAACGCCTTATGTTGTAGGAACGGTCCTATGATTATTACGATCAAATTCAAACCGAGATTGAATCCGCTTGCCCAGAACTTCAATCGGATCGGGACGAGGACGAACCCTTGTACTTTGAAGGGATTGCCAAGGCCCACCAACTGATCCGCAGAATCTCAGAACCGGACACTAGGGTCATCAATCCGGCCCAGTTCGCACCCGCTTCAGTTCACAAGGATAAACCGAAACTTTTACTTCCAAAGATAAGCCTACCTCACTTCTCAGGCCAGGAAGGTGAATGGCATTCCTTTTATGAACTCTACTGCTCCCTCATTCATGAAAATGATGACATTCTCGACATTCATAAATTCTACTTCTTGAGTACGTCCTTGGAAGACAAGGCCTTGGCCTTGGTCGAGTCACTGCCTTTAAGCGCAGATAACTACCGCATCGCCTTTAATCTCCTTAAAGAGAGATATGGCAATTTACGTTTGAGTGTTGCTCGCCACATCCGCTGTCTGTTCAACCTGCCAGCCGTCAAACCTAATGACGTCACCTCTTTAAGAGACCTGTTAGACTCTATGCAATTAAATGTCAGAGCATTATATCAACTCAAGCAACCAGTCCAAACTTGGGACACTATCCTTATTCATCTAGCTACATCAAGATTCGATTTTGCGACATTAAAGGCTTGGGAGATCGAACTCACTCGCAACGAGGAACATTCGTTTGAACACCTCATCTCGTTTCTCAACAGCCGGTGCCAAGTCATTACAGCACTCTCATTTCAGTGGGGAAATGTCGAAACGAGTCATAAGTGTCACATTTTTGAGAACAAACTTGTCTCTTCAAATGGTCATCAGCCCCCATCTGTCGAGAACAAGCAAACCCGTTCTGCTTCTTTCAACCATCCAAGAGAACATATCAGGCCGCTCAACAAATCTTTAAAATGCATGCTCTGCAAAAAGTTGCACACTTTGTACTTGTGCAAATCCTTTAAAGAATTGTCTGTTGAAGGTCGAAGGAAATTTGTCTTCAATAGTAAACATTGCTTCAACTGCTTGTCACCTAAGCATTCTTCTTCAAACTGTACATCTTCCAACCTCTGTTTCCATTGCAAAAAAACCGCACCATTCTTTATTGCACGTTCATGATCAATCGAGGTCAGCAGTACCCGCTTCTTTAAACTCCATGCAGAGCAGCTCCGAACGAACTAATGCTTCTTCCTGCATTTCTAACGCCGAAACTTCTCACAGTGCGCAAGTCCTTTTGTCCACTGTACAATTCGAAATCCAAGATAAATTTGGAAATTGGTTTCGATCCCGTGGTCTTCTCGATTCCGCTTCAACTCACAACTTTGTTTCGCGATCGTAAATTAAAAAACTAGGTCTTTCGTCATCGCCTACTCCCATCAATGTATCCGGCATTGACAATTTGAAAACTCAAGCCTTGCAGTCTTCAAAATTGAAAATCAGAGACGTTTGCCAAAGAAACACCAATCTTAACTTAAACTGTCTCATTCTTAGCAGTATTGGCAAGGACACTCCTAGCAGCTCTATTAATACTTCCGGTTTAAAGATTCCTTCGCACTTAAGGTTAGCTGATCCTCAGTTTAATGCTCAAGGTCCCATTGAGATACTTTTCAGTGCCAATGTTTTTTGGAATTGCCTTCGTAAACAGGTTCGCAAGTTATCTTCAAACGTGGTCACCAGAGACACCGATTTTGGTTGGGTTATTACTGGTGAAATCATACAACCCAGTCTTCAAACCAAATCGCAATGTCATTTCGTTACTGCTGATATAAATCCCCTTTCTGAAAAAGAGAACACCTATGTTTTCGATCCCGATACATTTGAAAAACACTTGCCGAAACGATGTCTTATCGTAAACAACTACGCCACCTTTGTAAGTTGTTTAAATGGTTTTGCCTTATTTCGGCAAAAAATGGCAATTCAAGTTCGCCTCACCTTCTGTTACTTCGTTTACCTTCTCATGTCATTTTTAGCCTATTTTCAATTTTGAAAAAATTAGGCTTATGGGATCAACTTTTGTCCGTGTGTGTGTACGTGTGTGTGTGTGTGTGTGTGTGTGAGGTGTGTGTGTGTGTGTGTGTGTGTCCCTAATAAAATCTAAACAGCTGGAGCGATTTCAATGAAACTCGGTAAGTTCATAGCACTATTCCCGGCGACCTCGACCGTGCCCTTCAAATTTTGTTACGTCTCATCAATCCAACTTGGCGGCTGTGCGAAATATTTCACTAGCATTCAATATCTCCGAAACTATTACCGATATCGCCCTGAAACTGTGTACGGTGATAAAGGGCACTACAAGAAGTTCACCTATGAGACTTTCAAAAACCTAGTGACTACAAAACCAACATGGCGGTCAAGCGAAATTGAGACTTTTAAATAGACATTTCTCGCGATTTAACTATCCAAAAAAATGAAACTTGGTATAGCAAATTTTTGTACTCATTGCAATGCACTGGAGTCTAATTTAGTTCAATTGCTTACATAACCTCAAAATGGCGGCTGTGCGAAATATTTCACTGACATTCTATATCTCCGAAACTATTACAGATATCATCATGCAATTTTGTACGGTGATAAAGGGTACTGATACAAGTTTACCTATGTATATTTCATAAAACTCGAAAGTACAAAACGAACATGGCGACCAAGCGAATTTGAAATATTTTAATAGAAGTTTCTCGTGATTTAACTCTCTGAGCGCAGTGAAATGTGGTACAGTAAATGATTTTGCAGATTGTAATGCACTGCCATCAAATTTAATTCAATTGTTTACATAACCTCAAGATGGCGGCAGTGCGAAATTTTAAAATTAAGTTTTTATTTCTTGTGTCGTAATCATGCGATCGAAGTGAAAGTTTGAATAATGAAGCTAGGCAATAATTGTCCATGAATGGTACATAACTCTATGGCCTATACATATAACAATCCTAAATGGCGAGCTTCCGAAATATTTAGACGGTTCTCAATATCTATGAATCTTTTACAGCAACCAAACTGATTTTTTTTTATGTTCATAGAGACTATGAACATATGTTCACCTATAGGACTTTCAGTAACCTGGTGAGCACAAATCCAACATGGTGGCGACGCGAAGTATAAATATTTAAATGGACGTTTCTCGCGAATTAACTATCCGTGTGCCGTGAAACGTTGCACGTTAAATGCTTATACAAATGTTGATCCGCTGGCATGTAATTTATTTCAATTGTTTGCCTAATCACAAGATGGCTGGTGTGCGTACTTTTAAAATCTCGTTTTTACTTCTTGTGTTCTAATCATGCGATTGAAGTTTTAATACAACACGTACACAATAATCTTACTACGAATCTGTTACAGCAATTAAACTGAAATTTTTGTATGTTGATAGAGACAATTAACATGAGCAGGATATATGAAAATAGGCTGTATAGTTCTTCACGGAACTACTTGTTTATAGCTGGTAATTGCTTAAACTTTCTATCGAAAACTATCTTCCCCTTGTGTAAAACCATGGCTATCAGTCACCATCATTTCGCTGTAAGCTATGTTTCACTTCCTTCGCTATTTAGTAGGATGGCCACGGCCGGCTCCTTCCCCCTTCCTCACAATTGGAAGCCGCTTTAGAAACCGCTTGAAAATCTGAATTCTCTAGCATCTAGAATAACTATTCTTACGCATAAACTCCTTCTCAATGTCCCAGCTTCTCTTCTTTGTTCGGAAGATTTAAGCTTTTTTCTGTTAAAAATTGTCGGATTCCGTGATCCTCAAAATTATGCGAAATTGATTTCTTACTTTATTTCATATGTCTCTAAATTGTTTTTTCACGTCCAAGCTACGATTGACTGCATGCCGTCTAACCTGAATATCCGCTTTAAGTCTCAGCTGATTTCACTTGTGTTGTTTGTTTATTTCGATCTGCTTGTTTGTCAATCTTGTTTGTATACAAGCTCGGATAACGCCAAGCTGTCGTTTATTTCCTGTACGCTTGCCAAAGGTCAGAGCAAGTTTTCCATATCTCAACTCTGGCTGACTGCCAACCATTGTCTTGCGAGTTGCTTCCGTAAGTTCAGAAGCTGCTCACCTCTTTACCAAAATCAACTTGTTCCGGTCAAGGACTCTTTCAGCTATTTATATTCCTTATCTCGCTCTACTATGTGGGTCAAGGCCGTGATTGCCTGTCTCTCCCACTTGCTTACGCTCGTATCCTACAACTGCTTCGATTCTTGTTTCATAACATCGTTGCGTATTTTTTACGCGCTCATGTATTGCACCTTGCTTACATATTTTGCAATCTTATTGTTCATTGTTGAAAAAACTTGTTTTCTCCCGTCGTTACATTCGATGTGTTTTTGTATTTATGCTTGTCATGTAACGTTTCTCGTTGACTTAAGTATTTTTCTGATTAACCCCTTTGATACTTATTATAACTTGAGGTCATTGTTTATGGCTACTAGATTGTTGTTACCAATGGCGTTCTTGCCTCCTACTCGCATAGTTTCTTTGTTTATTTGGTACATTCTTATCCTTAATCGATGTACTTGTTTCCATACGCTTTGTTCAAACTTGTTAATTCTCCTTTCGCATCTTATCGTAATCTTTACTAGAGCTATATTTCCCGCAGCTTCTAGCTACTTTGTGATTGTAGGTGTTGTTAATTCTCGTTCTTTAACTCCGCTTTCCAATGACCCTGACGACCTGCTTCCACTCACACCTGGTCACTTCCTTATAGGCACTTCCCTTTCCGCTCCTCCTCCCCTTTCCAATTCTTACAGGGATTCTAATTTACCTATTGTTTGGCGTAAACTTGAAGCCCTTTGCAATTCTTTCTGGAAGAGGTGGAACTTGGAATATTTAACCTCCTTGCAACGGAGACAGAAGTGGTTTCTTTCCAGTCCCGACATTAAAGTGGGGGACTTGGACTTGGTTAGGGATGTCTCTCCTCCCCTGGTCTGGATTTCTGGTAGAGTGACCGAGTGTTATCCTGGAAGGGATGGGAGAGTCAGGGTGGCCAAAATCTTGACCACTAATGGTCATATCACAAGACCACTGTCTTCAATTGCTTCATTACCTTTAAAGGTTTAATTGTCTTTCCTACCCTCTGTTGGTGTTTCCCCTCCCAGTATGGTGTATTCTTGGAATACACGGTAAGATAGAGTATCCTTTTTAATGCTCTTTGCTTGTTCATTTCTTCCTTTTTTCTCAAACACCAACAGTGATCTCCTAGTTTCTCTTTGGTGGTCATATCTCTTATGTCATTGTGAGTCTGTTCTAGATATATCTTTCATGACTCACCTATCGTTATCTAGCAGCGAATCTGTGAAGTTCCTCAATTCTTTCCGGTGCAAGAGAACTTCCTTTTCCATCTCGCCACCAGATCTCGTCATCATCGCCAGCTATCATCTCTGTGATCAAGAGAACTTCGTCTTCCTTTTAACCCACCATGCTGTGCTAGTATCGCCTGCTATCAACTCTTTGAAGACCATTCATCAAGAAGAACTTTTAGTTTTATAAAGTTGTCTATTCTGTTATGTTCTCCTTTTGTCTCCTACCCCCACATTTTTCCTTCCTTGGTCCCTCCGCGCTTCGCTGAGCATGTCTCACTTGTACGTCGGCAGTTGACTTAGTCAGTCAAGGCTCAACTAGAGCCAGTCTCCTCAAACCAAGAGGCACTCTCTACATTCTACGCCATGTTGGCACATTAAGTTTATACGTCAAAGGGAACTTCACCTTCGCCATGCAACAAAGATAAGTACATACTTCAGGTTTTAACCTCATCTTCATCGGTTTTACTGTCTTCATGCTCTTAACAATTATTTTATAGGCAGTGTGAGATATTTATTTGTGGCAATAATCATTCTTCGTGGGATTTTCCATGTTGGGCTTCTGTCCAATTAAGCCAACCTTCGTGAAAAGCAGCATTTCTTATGCTTATTAAATGAGAGATCTTCTCACAACGGGGGATATTATAGAATACCCACTGTCTATAAATATTAAGCTTGTTCCACCGCTGGAGTAACTTTGGCCCTATTCTTCCATTAGGATCGTTCTGGAACTTTCCAGAATCTGCACTTTATCTACAAGTCACGCCGTCATGTATCTTTCACTCACTTGTGGGATTGCCATTTCAAACTAAGGAATCTACCTTATAAATTAATGCTCAATAGCTAAATTTTCTTCCACCGTTGGGATTTTTTCTGGCTCATTTAATTGTAATCCACAACTTTCTCAAGTAATAGACTTTCGCCTATCTAGTCCAACCAGTCATTTTCCACGATTGCAATAATTTTCTTTGCCATAAACTTTTGCGCTACTACAGTGAACTTTTCATCCATTTCAACGAACTATAGTGATAAACAGTGTTCTTTCAGTATTTCTTCCGCGTCGCGCTCGTCCGATTATTATAAACACGGCCATGAACATTTACCTTTCATCCCAATTGCTCTTTCCTAAACCTCTTACTAACAACCCATAATAAATTGTTAATTTAGGTCTGTTTCAACGAGGTGTCAATCTAAAGATGTGCCCTCCCATTTTTCCTTATGTATAATTAATTAACTTCTGCATAACTACGTGTCTTGTACACGGTTCAAATTATCTTGTTTCTCCCTTCTAATTTAGGGGATACAATTCTTTCAACTTATAAGTGAGTTATTTCTAGGTTTCACGAAAGGGAAACTTGCCCCATTTGTCTCGTGATTCCTATCTAAACATAGGAGGTCTAGAACCTTCCTTTTGACTTTCTCTTCAGGTTTCACAGTAAGTGACCTGTCCTATTTGTGTAACTACTAAAAGTAATGCTGCTTCAATACAAGAAGTTCTAGGAACTTCTATCTTATTCTTCCTGTTTTTGTTATTGTTATTTTCTAAGTTGTTACTCTCTCTAGAACATTCTCTCAGGAATTTCTCAAAGTACACACCTTGTACTCTAGTTGTTGTTAAACTTTAATCACTTTAATTGTCTTCAAAATTTTGAATTTTTATCTTCGCTATTTTAAATCCTTGCGAGGATTTTATAAAGGTTTGAAACCTAATAAATTGTTAATTCCTGGCGCATATGTTAAATGTTTTCTGAGGTCTGCGACCCCAAAGTTGTTAACCAAATTGAAAATATATATTTGTTAAAGTTATCAACTTCTTTTGCCTTGTTAAATAAATTAAATATTTGTTTTTGGATTTATCATTTCGCAAATACAACGGTTAGGCAAGATCCTGGCTTTCCTAACTCTTCCCAGGTTCATGCCCTCGTTAAGACGCAATAAATCTGTTATTATTTGTCTTGTCAGACCATCACCCTTCCCCATAGTAGTCATATGCATGCTTGAGAGGGAATACACTAAAGCCACTCTCTTGCAAACCGCCCAAGTCCTAGCTGCGTTTCCCGTCAGCTTCGACCAGGTCCTTACCCACTTTAGGTATCAGAGAGCGGATTTGCGGTGGCAACCGCCTCTGAGTGCATTTAAAGTTAAATTTATAACTTTTGTGGGACTCTCCTCCTATTTCTCCATCCTTTTTCTCCAGTCCGAAACCCACCTCCTTTTCTTTATCATCTTCCCTTGGTGGTTAGGTTATTCCTCAGCCAATAATCTACCCAGATTTCTCCATAGACCTGCTTTCATAATTCACACTATAAGCCAGGTCTGGTCTGGTTGTACAGGACAAATATAACAGATTCCCAACAGCTTGTCTATAGGGATAATCTGTCTTCACGCTGTCCTCTGTTGCACCTGTTTCTTCATTTTGGATTATTGGAGTTTTCACTGCTTTGCATTCTTGCATGTTGTAACGTTGCAGCACATTATGAGCATATTTCTCTTGAGAAATCAAGATACCATCTTCCCTTCTGTTTATATCTATCCCCAAATAAGTGTTGGGTTCATGAGTTGTCTTCATTTCAAAATTTCTCTCAAGTTTAGAGAGTAGCAGTGTCATTTTCTGTATGTCTTTGCCCATGATAATGCCATCGTCTACATGAATTGCTAGAAACAAACTGTTCTCAGAATTCTTGAAGATGCAGGGGTCTGACTTAGTTTGTGTCATGCCTTCTTGTTTCAGGAACTCTGTGAGAGTTTTGTTCCACCTACAGGGGGCTTGCTTCAGTCCGTATAAGGCTTTCTGCAGTTTGCATATTTTACCTTCTTCTTTGTAACCTTCTGGTATTTTCATGTAGATGTCCTCATCTAGGGTTCCATACAAAAAGGCCGTCTTGACATCAAATGTTTTAATGTGGAGGTCATAGTGTGCTGCGATAGCAAAAAGGACTCTTAGTGAAGTTGTGTCTACAACTGGACTGAAGATTTCTTCATAATTTATATTTCCACTCCTTTGTTCACAACTTCGTACTAAATGTCTAGCTTTATATCTACCGTCTTCCTTAACTTTGAACACCCACCGGCTTGACAAAACTTCTTTTCCTCTTGCTGCCTCAGGGCTTACTAATTTCCAAGTTTTATTTTTCTTCAAAGAGTCTTTTTCTTCTTTAACGGCTATTTTCCATTTTTCTTTGTCTTCATTTGTTTGCGACTCCCTGTATGCCATCATTGCTTCTTCATCTTCTCCGCTATCTAGTTGATAGTCATCATATTTATTAGGTCTCTTTAATGTTTTTCTTGGTCGTAAACCAAGTTCATGACATCTTTCTTCTCTCTGTTCGTGATCTGAATTTACGAAGTCAACATCTTCTTCTTCTTCTTCTTGTGGTTCGTGATCTGTTTCTTCAACATTTGCCTGGTAGATTTCAGTTTTAGTGTTATGTTGATCTAATTTTATTATATTTCTCTGAAATACCACATCTCTAGAGACGAATATATTCCTGTTTTCTTCATCCCATAGTCGGTATCCGTTTGGTGCATAGCCTACAAAAATGCACTTCTTGCTTCGGCTGTCAAGTTTCTTGAGATAACCCAAATTTTAGGCATAGGCAACACAACCAAAAATTTGTAGGTTAGACAGATTTGGTTTCTTGTATGTCCATTTTTCAGCTGGGGTTGTGTCAACAGTACTGATGGGGCTTCTATTAATCAGGTATGTAGCTGTTTGTGCTGCTTCCCCCACATCTCTTTATCTAGGTTAGAATCACAAAGCATAGCTCTTGTTCTTTCCATAAGAGTACGATTGAACCGTTCTGCTGTTCCATTTAATTGGGGTGTATATGGAATTGTATAGTACAGCATAATGTGTGTTTGAGTCTTCAGTCTTTTGACTGGTTTGATGCAGCTCTCCATGCCTCCCTGTCCTGAGCTAATCGTTTCATCTCTACATAGCTCCGACACCCTACATCCGAGGCAATCTGTTTAACATATTCTAACCTTGGTCTACCCCTACAGTTCTTGTCCTCGACCCTTCCTTCCATAACTAAGCTTGCTATTCCTGGGTGTCTTAGTATGTGTCCTACCAACCTATCTCTTCTCTTCATTAGCAGTCGCCAGAAACATCTCTCCTCTCCCACTCGTCTTAATACCTCTTCGTTTGTAACCCTATCTACCCATCTGATCTTCATCATTCTCCTGTAACACCACATTTCAAATGCCTCAATTCTCCTCTTTTCTGCTGCACCAATAGTCCAAGTTTCACTTCCATAGAGCGCCACGCTCCAGACAAAGGCTTTTAAAAATGACTTCCTAATACCTAAATCTATATTCGATGTCAGCAGATTCCTTTTTTGTAGAAATGCTTTCTTTGCCTGAGCCAACCTACTTTTTATATCCTCTTTGCTTCGTCCATCACTGGTTATTCTGCTTCCTAAGTAACAGAAGTCTCCTACTTCCTTTAGCTTTTCACCTGCCAATTTTATCTCCATAGAGGTTTCTGATTTATTTCGGCTGCATTCCAGTATTTTTGTTTTACATTTATTAATTTTCATCATGAATTCTTTCCGTAAGACGGAGTCCATACCATTCAAAAACTCATTCAAATCCTCAGGCTTGTCGGCCAAGATGACGATGTCATCAGCAAATCTCAGAGTTGAAATTATTTCTCCTTGAATCTTCACTCCCACTTTAAATTTTTCTCTAATTTCCTTCATTGCTTGTTCAATGTAAAGATTGAAAAGTATGGGTGATAAGTTGCAGCCTTGCCTTACACCTTTCTGAATACCAGCCTCTCTCTCATGTCCTTCAACTCGAATGACTGCTGTCTGGTTTCTGTACAGATTGTATATCACCCTCCTATCCCTGTACTTTATTCCAATCGATTTCAAAATGTCAAACAATTTAGTCCAATCAACGTTATCAAAAGCCTTTTCTAAGTCTACAAAAGCCATGAAAGTTCTCTTATCTTTCCTTATTCTACCTTCCAAAATCAGCCTAAGACTTAGCACAGCTTCCCTTGTTCCTACATTTCTCCTGAAACCAAACTGGTCTTCACCCAACTCCGTTTCTATCTGGCTTTCAATCCTCTTGTAAATTATTCTAGACAGGATCTTTGAAGCATGAGTAATCAAGCTGATTGTACGGTAATCTTCACATCTGTCAGCTCCCACTTTCTTTGGTATAGGGATGATTGCATTCTTCTTGAAAACAGGGGGTACCTCACCTGCCTCATAAATCCTACACACCAAGTGAAATAACCTGATCAGACCTTCATCTCCTATGCAGCATAGCAACTCAATCTGTATATCATCTATGCCTGGTGCTTTGTTCCTGCTTAAGTCTTCCAAAGCTCTATCAAATTCTGATCTCAATATTAAATCTCCTTTCGCATCCTCATCAATTTCCTCCTCCCATTCCATTACATGATTCTCAATCTCCTTTCCCTTATACAAACCCTCTATGTAAGCTTTCCATCTCTCAACCTTTTCTTCCCTATCTGTTAGAGGCTTTCCATTTGTGTCCTTAATATTACAGCACTTAGTCTTTTTTTCCCCAAAAGTATTCTTAATCCTTCGATAAGCTGTGTCTACTTTTCCTAATTTCAGACTATTTTCTATACCTGCACATTTCTCTTTCAACCATTCTTCTTTCGCTTCCTTGCACTTCTTGTTAACCTCATTTCTCAGACGTCTGTATTCTGCTTTCCCCTTTTCATCTCTTACATTCTTGTGTTTCCGCCTTTCATCCATCAATTCTAGTATATCCTGAGTGATCCACGGTTTTCTACCTATTCTTTCTTTCCTACCAATGTTTTCTTCTGCGGATTTTGTTATTTCATTCTTCAAAAGTGCCCATTCGTCTGCAATTGAAGTTTGTTTAGGGTTTTTCATTAGTCCTTCCTTTATACTCTTCTTGAATCTTTCGTTTACATCCTTCTCTTTCAGTCTGTCTATTGCCCACCTTTTTGGCTTTTGACTTTTCTTCAGTTTCTTCAACTTTAATCTGCATTTCATTACAACCAGATTGTGGTCAGAGTTTATGTCAGCACCAGGATATGTTTTACAATCCAAAATCTGGTTTCGAAACCTCTGCTTGACCATAATGAAGTCGATTTGGTAACGCCCTGTATCTCCTGGTCTCATCCATGTGTATATTCTTCTATTGTGGTTATTGAATAAGGTGTTAGCTATGACCAATTCATGCTCGGTGCAGAATTCTACCAGCCTTCTTCCTCGATCATTCCTTTCACCTAATCCGAAATCTCCTACTATCTTCCCTTCTCTCCCTTTTCCTACCACAGCATTCCAATCTCCCATTACTATAACATTTTCATCACCCTTGATATACCTCAGAATTTCGTCTATTTCTTCGTAGACCTTTTCAACATCCTCATCATCAGCTTGGCTGGTAGGCATATAGACTTGTACCACTGTGGTGCAGGTAGGTTTAGTATTGATTTTTGCTACAATAATCCGTTCACTATATTGCTCATAATATTCCACCCGCTGTCCAAGTTTCCTACTCAATATCAGGCCAACCCCTGCTTGGCCATTGTTTGATTTAGTGCTAATGACCCTATATTCTCCTGACCAAAAGTCCTGTTCTTCCTGCCAGCGCATTTCACTAATCCCAACCAAATCCAACCTCAACCTATCCATTTCCCTTTCTAAGTTTTCTAACCTTCCACTTCCTAGCAGACTTCTAACATTCCACGCTCCGATCCGTAGAATGTCAGATTTCCTCTTTGTCATTTCTGTGATGTTAACCCCCTCTCGAGTAGTCCCCACCCGGAGATCCGAACGGGGGACTAGTTTACCTCCGGATTGAAATTTTACAAGGGAGGAGGCCATCATCACATGTAATTATGCATAGAGAGGTGCATATCCTCGGGAATAGCATACGGCTGTAGTTTCCCGTTGCTTTCAGCCGTGCAGCAGGACGCAGTGTAGCCATTATTTGGCTTATATTATCAATATCTTAACCGTCTATAAGACTAGTAAAGATTTGATTTATTCTGAAAGGCTGCTACTCCCTTTCAGAATAAGTAAAGAGCAATTCTACTAACAAAAATACTAACTTTCTATCGTACTAACAATTAAATACCAAAATACAGCATAATACCTTTGTTTTTACACCAATCTTTCAGATCATGTGAGGAATACTCTCCTCCATTTGTCACACCTTATCTTGGTTACTCTCAGATCAAATTTGGTTTCGGCAATTGTCACATACTGTTTTAAGTACATAGGAACTTGACTTTTATTTAACAACAGATAGATAACACTAAAATGTGAGCAATCATCTATACAGCACAGAATGTACCTGTAGCCGTCATGGGTGGGTGGATCTAGAGGTCCACAAACATCTTTGTGTATTATTTCTAACAGTCTTGTTGCCCTAGTCCTTTCTGTATTAAATGGTAACCGGATCTGTTTTGCTTTTACACATTTCTCACACACTTCATCTATTTTAGTATGTGCGACAATGGGGGACACACCATCACAAATATTAGGCAGTTTATTAAGGTAGCTGTAACTTAAATGACCCAGTTTTCTGTGCCACTCTTTACCTACATCATTACCTTGTGCACACAGCGCCTCATTTTGCATATTAACATCAAGGTCAACAGTATACAGTCCTACTGCATTTTTCTTACCTTTTAGTACCACTTTGTTGTCTTGGTATATATAAACATCATCTTTTGTGAACACAACAATGCCATTATTTTCTGTTATCTTACTTACTGACATCAAGTTCTTAGACAAATCAGGCACTCAGTGAACATCATTGAGAACACACTGCTCAGTGGTGAAGGTTCCCTTACCTACTACAGACATAGCCTGAATTTTCTTAGCCACTAATATGTGTTCATTACAGCTCACAACACCTGTTAGCAAATTTTCATCACTTACCATGTGAGTTGAACATCCACTGTCTACTACTAGACGCCTGGTTCATTTTAGTATAGCGTTATGTGAGCCCTTGCAATCAGCTGCAAGAAATGACACTTTATTTTCCACCTTAGAATTATTTTTATCCCTAAAATAGCAGTCTTTCTCTTCATGATTGAACTTTTTACATATTGAGCATTGATGCTTGTCTTTGAGAAAACAATTTTTGGTTTCATGGTTTGTCTTTTTACATATATTACACTTTTTACTGCTCATACATTTGTTTTTAGATTTAGATCTACCTTGTTTTTTTAACTCTGCTTTTAAGGATACATTTTGCTCTTCTGCTGAAGTGCGCCTCAACTTGCATTCATCCATCTGTAACCTCGAACACAGGTTCTCTATGGTTCTGGACGCCTCTGGAGTAGAGTCCCATGCTGTGCAAAAATGGGTATATTCTTCAGGCAGCACGGACAGGATCTTTGTAATTAGCATAATCTCGTCAACTTTCTGGTCGAGTTTGTTCAGTTTGAAGGAGATGTTTTGGAGATCACTAATGTTGCTCATCATGTCCTTCTTCGCATCAAATTGGAAGTTGTAAAAGTCTCGTAGCAGCAAACATTTTTGTTGGCTCGAGTCTTTCTTGTATATGTTACGAAGAGTATCAAACATTTGTTTAGAAGTTGTACATGTTAGGATATGTGGCATAACTTGTCAATGGATGTGACAATATAGTATTGGGCTCTTGCATCTCGCGTCTTCAGCTGGTCGGTTGAAGCTTGATTTCTGGGTGGATTGGTCACCAACACGTCTGTCCCGTCGACAATCTTGATCAGTTCTTTTGCGGCAAGCAGAATTTTTAATTCAAACACCCACATAGGATATGTGTCGACTCCCTTGAGTTTCTCGACATGTGCTACGTCCTCGGGTCTTGTGGCCATTTTTTGGACTTCACTTACCGTACTTCACTTCACTTACTTTACTTTCTAAATGTTTTTAGTGTCACCTGGGCTCATAACCTGTTAAAGTTTTATGTTTTATAGTACAGGTGATATGGGACGCCATTTGCAATGAGTAAAGAATTTATTGTTGAACAAATTACAATGTGCAGTAATGCCAACATGTGAATTGAGTATCAATAAAGATTTTGTTGTTACCAACATAATTATTTCTTAACACGGAAAACCGGAGTACCCAGAGAAAAACCTGTCTGCCTCCGTTTTGTCCAGCACAGATCTCACATGGAGTGACCGGGATTTGAACCACGGACCCAGCAGTGAGAGGCTGGCGTGCTGCCGCCTAAGCCACGGAGGCTCGTTAAATCACGTTAATATGTGTGTTTATTCATTGTTTATTTAACAACCGGAGCAATGATCGTCAGCTTATTTAGAATGGGAAACTGCCGCAGCGAGCGCTCACATTTACGTGTAATTATGTGAGAAAAGAAATAATTAGGCTTGTGTGTATTATTTGTATTTGTAAATAATGCGTGTCACTTTACCGCAATTCCGTCTAGCGAGGACGAAAAATACTGATCAACTAAAATAGGTGTCTGGACTAAAGCATTGGTCGCCACTTGATTAGACTATCTGGACGAAAACTACTGACTGCACTACAAGCAAGGGGGTCTGAGGCGTAAGCCCCAGGTTAGGTTTGTTTTGTATGTAGAACAGTATTGGTTTGGATGAAAATTATTATTGAAAGAACACCACAGCATTAAAGTGGGAAAAAACAACAACAACAAAACACACATTGGTTGTGGAGAAAATAGTAATGATACAGCTTGCACAATTCATTGCGAACTGGTTCAAACTCAGCGCACTGTTGAGTGAACTCAATGCTGTTTTGTTTCATGGTACCGTGCATATACAAAGTAAGTAGATACGGGGTCGGCAATGCTGTAGGCTACTAGTGCGTAATAAATGTAGGGGACAATATCAATTGAGATTGCCACCCATTATCACTAGTACACTGGAAATATGGGCTAAATTACATAGCCTAAAGATGTGTGTTTGTTTCCTCAAGCACATGAGGTCTCTTCAACCGTTACGTAGGAGAACACATCGATGACACGTTAGTGCTGTTGCCAACATGTAAGATATAAAATAAAACCACATGAGGTCGGTCATATGCGTGCAAAAACCAGTAGTGCATATATGGTTAATGCGGCTCTCTGATCTAGGTAAAATCCAATGCTCTTAGAGAAAGATTGTGTGACAAAAAGCCGGGGTGCAAATATGGCATGGGACATGCTACATAATAAGAAACCACCAAAACAATAAGTACCGTATGCTTGGAGTTGGCAATATACTGTACTTGTGCATAATTCACGCAGATAATAGTTGACACGGCTGGAATTTTACTATACAAGTTGTGATCTAAAAAGGAAAGGCGGGTGTGTTTTAGACAGCGGATGATTAAACTACATCATTTCCAGATCTATTTTGATTCATTACAGAAGGTTTATGGCTAATTTCAGTATAGGAAATTTTATCGTGGGTTCTTGTCTCCTTCACTGTTATCCATTTTTGAATCATTACAGAAGGTATTTATAGCTAATTTCAGTAGATTGGATTTTTTTCTTCATAGGTTCTCGTCTCCTTCACTGTTACCAATAAGACTTAGAACTATGGAATTCTTTAGAACCTAACCTTTATTCCCCTCAATATAGGCTACATATCGTACCATGTAAAGATGTTCTCCAGTCGATCAACATGTAGGCTATGGCATACAGAAACGTGATTATCTTGGTCGGTTCATGTTAATATATTCTACAAAAATACCTGAAATAAATATAGTACAAAATATACACTTTACAACTTTAATAACTGTATAAGTTACTTTGGAAGTGTGTATTTTATTTCAGGCAGGCCTATTTGTGTAGTATTAAGTTTAACCGCCCAAGACAATGAGGCTTCCTTATACATGTTGACCGACTGAAGAACACTTTTACATAGAATCTAACATGGGTACACAAAAGAAAATGAAGTTTTCTATTAAAGTGCATAATCATTATATTGTTTAGTTAAAATTAAAGAAAATATTGGCTATCAGACAGTAAAGGGTGCAATCATGCCTCCTCGGATTAGGTTATGCAAAACTCAACTCCACTTGTAGGCTACATCAATGTACTGTAATTGTTTATATTAACACACTTCGTATAGCATAGATTTAAGGCATTAATCATAAAATCTGTCAGACTGATCGGCATGTGCGTTATAGGCCTAGGCCTATTAAGATTTTGATGAACATACCTAATGATAAGAGGACATCAATCTAATCATATATTCACCACATACTTCCTTGTTAGGGATTCCAGAGTAGGCTATGCCCAATTTCATAGTACAATAATTGCTGCACAGTTACTTTTTTCATCCTGAAACGTGTGAAGAAATCTTCCTCGTCGAGTGTATTCATATAATCCGGACGTCCTCTAATATTTCTCCTCCTTCTAACTATTGGCAAATCTTCATCATCCGATGACTCGAAAATATCCACTTCATACATGTTGTAAAACACTAAAGATGACGTACTGGTATACTGTGACAAAATAAATCCATTGATAGATTAGTTTCACATCACGTAAATATTTACTAACATTAACTTACGAGATCCAGCAGTAAACATTTCTTACCTTGCAGTATCAGATCAAGTAGGCCTATAGGTTATGGATTGATGACCACGTAATATACACCTCGTCTGAATTAGAGCGATAAACTACCTAAAAAGCAGAATGCAATGAATTGAACCAGTACTAACGAAAAAAGATTCTGAAATGGTCCGCAACTACTTATAATAAAGAAAGAAATTAATTAGATATGGACAGCAGTGTTCACGTCATTAAATGCGTTTCACCATATGCCATATTTATCTGCTAGATACCCACGTAACAGCACGGGATAGTTTATCACTAGACATATCCATAGGAATGGCGGCGTATCAGCAACATTGTAGAACGCACGAAGTGGCAGATAGCATGCTTTATCCGTGACTGAGAGTTATCTAAGAGATATTTGGACATTGTAAACCCGGCCCTGTGACCGCGGACTTACATACTCCCTGCGACTGTCACATCTTTCAAGTGGTACATGAGATACTGAAGTTTGTCTTATTCGTGATTTCAACTCTGTTGTTGCACTACACCCCATGTTCAATTCTGCTACAGAATTACAAACAGCAATTTCAAGTCTTTTCCGTGAAATAAAAATCTCTTTTGGGCACTTCCTCCAGATAACAGAATGCAGAGACTCATTCTGATTTTCAGTAGCACCCCGGATGCAACTGGATAGTAGCTCATCTGATGCCAGCCTTTGATAAACAGGCATAATATTGACAAATAAGGGTTCTTAAAGCTTTACAGCCATTTTGTAATTACCCTGTGGTGTTTTACCAGCTGCGATACTTCGATTGTAGAAGCACCAAGACTCAGAACCTTCAGGACACTTACTGTGTTGGGGCGTTTAAAGGACACAACATGCATCTTGAAACTATGCTAGGGCTTTAAAAATGGCAGAATTGGGATTTAAAAAAAGCACTGCTATCTGATCCGCAGGGGATGGGGGTGTATTAATATGGAAAAAACCGAAAATCGATATTTTTCACATATTTCACTAACATTTCAATCCCAGTGTCCCTTAAAACCCTTATGCACAAATTACCTACCCATGTTCTTTGTTTCTCCTTAGGGAACAGCGATTTGGACCATGGAATATAAGAAGCCCGGCCATACCGGTACCGCACATGTCCGCCTCGTTGCGTAGTGGCTTTCTTCCTTGGCTGTTACCGCGGAGACCCGGGTTCGATTCCCGGCTCAACCAGGACATTAAATTCTGGTCCGAGGGCTCGTGAGGCACAACTCAGTCATCCTGGAAGTGGTTTTCCGTGCTTCCCACTCCTACTCCATGCAAATGCCGGGATAGTACATTACAGAAGGCCACGGCCGCTTCCTGCCGATAACCATCCGCAATTACAAATACACACGCCAGTACAGACTTCACAGTCAGAGTATTTTAGATACATAACATAGTTATACATTTCCGGATAATATAAAATACAATTCAAAACACAAAATACTTTCCTCCATTCAGACTGTTCAAAACAACAATAATATATTACTATTACAGATATTGCTGTCATGATTGACCTGAGCGGATACGCGCGTTAACGTGCAAAGGTAATGGTTCGCATCCCACCGTCACCCCCCTTGAAATGGTTCCCCTCGCCGCATCAACATCCCGTTAAATGGGTAATAATACTTAGAGATTATTATTATTATTATTATAATTATGGTATGGCCGAAGCTACGCCCCAATTTCGACGCAGCGAAACCGGAATTGTATTGGAAAGTCTGTGGCTGAGATATAATCATTTTTGTCTTGTAATTATCAAATGTGATACGAGAGATCATTTACGAGTGCCGCTAGGAATCAACCTACCACTGATCCACTGAGCTATAGCAGTAGGCACTGTTTACACTGGGTGTAACTCTTGACAGAACGCTATCATCTAAGAAGGACTGCACCACGACCACTTAGGGTCCAGCACCAATACTCTCTTCTATCGGTGAATCAAGTTCCTCGGTTTATAAATAGCTTGATGATGTTGTTGATTCATTTAGGGACTTTTCGACTTGTAGCCACGTTTATATGGGTGTGTAAGGATAACTTGTTTTGTTTTGTTGGCTGTATTGGGATATTAGTGGCCATTCTTCAGTGCTGTTGTAAGCTTTTCAGTCGGTCAACACGCATTAGAGTGGACGGGGAGTGGGGGTTATCCTTCTTGCTAGAGCACAATAGGGCTCCTCTGTATATCGTCGGTTTAGAGGTTAAAGTCACTAAGTACACTTTTGGCCAAGAAGGAGTAATATATATTTTAAGATCATACTATTCATTTTCTTTGACATGAGAAGGTCAATAAGAAGGCTCCATCACATTTATTAATTTTCGATAAAGTCACCAATTGCATTTAAGGTTCAATTGTGACCAAGAAAAGTCATTAGTGCACTTAGTGAGTTTTTGTTCCGCAAGTTTTCAAGGTAGCTGTGACTTCGTTCACGAAGTGCATAGTTGTGTATATATTATGAGTAAGCTCTGAAACAGATCACAAAGGATTGTGGCCCAGCCCGGAGTGGAATTAGTGAACCAAAGTAAGACTGTGTATATATTATGAGTATGCTCTGAAGCAGATCACAAAGGATTGTGTCCCAGCCCGGAGTGGAATTAGTAAACCAAAGTAAGACTGTGTATATATTATGAGTATGCTCTGAAGCAGATCACAAAGGATTGTGTCCCAGCCCGGAGTGGAATTAGTGAACCAAAGTAAGACTGTGTATATATTATGAGTATGCTCTGAAGCAGATCACAAAGGATTGTGTCCCAGCCCGGAGTGGAATTAGTGAACCAAAGTAAGACTGTGTATATATTATGAGTATGCTCTGAAGCAGATCACAAAGGATTGTGGCCCAGCCCGGAGTGGAATTAGTGAATCAAAGTAAGACGTTAGCGTGGGTAAGAAATCATTATTATTATGTGTCTGACTGTTGCACTCATACTTCAATGTTAGTTAAGTGGGGCGTGGTGGCACAGCGGCCTCTCATCTTGGCGGACCGGGTTCAATTCCCGGTCAATGCTTGTGAGTTTTTCAAGTGAAATTCCATTTCCTGTGTTTCGGATTCCACGTAAGAAGAAGATCCCGTGGCTCGTGTTCGCGAGATGTATGGTCAAGTAAAACTAGAAACTTACTTCCTTTAAGTGTAACTCATAAGTCAGGCCTAACTTATAAGTTCGAAATGGACAGTTTTAGATTATTTACCAGTTGACATATATTTACTTTGTCATAGTGAAAATGTAAGCGTAATGTCACCGGTACCGTAATGCACATAAAGAGTGCTGTTCTGTAGCAACATCAAGGCTGAACATAATAATGAAATAGCGCCATGTAGTTGTCCTACTTTTTGTTTATTTCATTTTTCTAAAACCTGACTCTGTGAGCAAAATGATGTAAGTCACAAGTCTAGAAATGTGATGTTGAAAGCTCCCATGGATATTAATACAGTGCTAACATAATAAATCTAGCCAAGGTAAATGTTCGGGCAAAATATAACCTCACCAGGTAATTTACATCTCCACTACAGCAACATTCCACACAAGGTCCCTGAAACTGTAACAGAATTATCTTGATTCTCCAACACATGCGGTGGTCAAATCCATAACCAGCTCGTAGCAGCTGTTGTTCTCTATGCCGTATCAAGGACACCCCTGAAAATTATTGAACAGAAGTTCTTTGAATCAGGGCACACATTTATGGAGTGCGATTCAATGAATTCGCCAATTGAAAATGCAAAGGAGAATAACCATGTGTACATGATGACGATATTTCATTAAGGGGCTAAGCTAAATCATGGTAATGTAGCCCCGTGTTCTTGGGTATGTGGAGTTTGTGTGATAACCTGTGTTATTGTGATGGCTGTATTCGTGCGTGAATTACAAATACAATGAAGAATGACTGGAAGGAGATAGCCTATTGAAAGAAATCTCCATCGATGCGAGGAAAAAATATGACGAGATCCTTATGTACTCGAAGAACTAAGGTACTGCGACTTGTACAACTTACAAGCTCTAAGTGGTTCTATGATTCGTAATAGAAACATGATACAGTCAGGAGGCTTGCAATTCAATGTCTCCAGTATGTAAAGGAACACCCTGGTTTGATATTCTACAAGTATGACCACAGTGAAGAGTTTGAAAAGCTTCGTGTTCAAGGGCCAGGGAGGCGTCGTAAAGTCCCTTTTCAGCTTTCTCCGGCTTATACTTGGACATTCACCAAGTGAGGCAAAAATGGAAGATATTGTAAGTTTATGCAAACTGGTGCAATTCCAGAGAAATTACATTATTGGTACAAGAATTCGGCAACTGAGAATGGTTTAAGAGATAAAGCACAAAGGCCCGCAGCTTCTGATGGAAATGGTTTAGAAAATTAAGCACCAGTACTTGATGATACCGCTCCTTGCCTCACTTTGGTACCAAGTATGGGTATCATTGACTGTTTTTCATCCTCTGCATGGATACAGCAACGGCAAACACATCCCTGGACCCTTCTCTATGCGGATGACGTGGTACTTGCCCAAGAAACCCGCCCTGATCTCCAGCACCGGGTTCAAACGTGCAACGACAGACTGGCTGAAAATGGACTACACCTCAATATCCAGAAGACAGAATACCTGGAATGTGGCCCCAAACCAGAGGTACTATCAGTATCAGTACAGAAAATCTGCAGAAGACCCTGTATTGTAAGTACTTAGGGTCCATTGTCACTTCAAATTGTGACGCCACTCCTGATAATCGGATGAGGGTAAACGCAGACTGTCTCAAGTGGAGACAAGTCACTGGAGTTCCCTGTGATAAAAAAAAAAGATGCCACTAAATGTAAAGGCAAAGGTCTATAAGTCTGCGGTACTCCCAGCAGCAATCTATGTGACTGAATCTCGCCCTATTACCAAGCAACATGAGCAAATTTTGCATTCAATGGAAATGAAGATGCTCCAATGGTCGATGGGGCTGACCCGACGTGACCACGCAAGGAACACAGATGTCTGGCGAAGATTTGGTGTTGCTACAATTGTTGAGAAGGTGAGGGAGGCTCGTCAACGCTGGTACGGTCACGTCATGAGAAGACAGAACAACTCAGTTGCAAAAACAGCACTCCACATCAACCCAGGTGGAACAAGACCACGTGGAAGGCCTACAAAGAGGTGGACTGACAACATCAGGGCTGTTGGTCTAACACCAGGAGATGTCAATGACAGGAAGAAGTGGAGGTGATATAGCAAAATAGCAAACCCCGTAAGGGATTAATGCTAGGAAGAAGAAGAAGGAGAAGAAGATAAAAGCCACATTTTCAAACACTAGATAAAAGTTTAATTATAACATTATTATGTACATGTTTCAGTATACAACGACACCCTCGTCAGCGTAGATTGAATAATAAAAGAATCTTCAAACTATGTTAACAAATACTAAAGGGAAAATGGTTATCCGTACAAAAAACAACATTAGAATTTAAATAAAATGAAAGGTCACAAAATACATAAAAGAAACAAGATTAAAGGTAATATAAATCTACATTAATACACTGTCTATATTATACTTCTTCATTACGGTTCAATACTATCATGAATCGGAACTCCTGTCGATTGCAAAATGATGTTGTTTCTATGTATAAAGAAGCGGTGAAATGCGTAACAATTTTTTACTGAGAAAGTCATCTTAACTTCAAGAACGTACCAATTGAATCCCAATTGTCGGTTAAGGGAGAGCCTATATTATATTTCTTCAATATGGTTCAATATTATACGTCGCTGCTGAGTGCTATGGGATGTTGTTTATAATATTATGGAAAAATGCGAAAACATTTTAAAAGATGAAGTCATCTAACCTTGAAAAGAATCCTGTTGAATCCTATTTGTCGTTTACAACATGTTGCTTCCAGATGGTCGAACACCGTTTTTTTTAAATAAATGGTGTAACCAACTAACTTGGAATACACCAGAAGATTCCTACTTGTTGGTTAGCTCTGTAGAACTAGCTGTCTAAATAGGTGATGTATTTCATATCATAACTCAATTAGCCAAGAATATTTATAGGTTGTATGAAATATTTGGACATTGATAAGCCAAATGCAATATATGGATAAGTCGAGAATAAACTCAACTATGAACATTCATGCAAACAGTGTGCACCAATATGGAACATGCAAATGTAATATGTGACAACAACGAGATGCAAAGTGAACATGTGATGGGATTGAAAGAACGATCTAAGAAGCCGAGCGGGAGCAAAAGTTATAAGGAGCAAAACCGAATATGCTTAGTTGTCTTGGTGGTCGTTGTTGCTCTGTCAGAGGTCGTTTATGCACGTAATGTTTGGTAATTTTACAAGCATCCCTCATGTGCTACCTTTACCTTTTAATTGAAGTATCGTTAAATCTTTGTTTAATGAAGTGATAGAATGGAGTGACTTATTGATGTGTTCACCCATACTAGAGTGTTCTCCGTATATAATTACGTTATATATTCTTGAAGCGCCGACATGTATTAAGGAACGACACGTTTGGAAATATATCGTGTTATAGAAACTGAATTTTCAGAATGAAAATTTGGCTATAAATGGGACTAAGTGAGAAGGTTCAATATTAAGTAATTAGTTAAGTATGGGAAGTGTATTAGGTTGAAAACATAATATATATGAGTCAAGTATACTATAGTATAAAAACATAAATTCTCTTATAATGGCGAAATGTTTTATAGGAAGAATTGTATTAGTTACATACTAAGTTCAGATTGGGTTTAGTGAAATGAAAAGCAATAACTCATGAGAAAAGAAGTTAAATCTGTTCTCTATGGGGGATGCTGTCTTGTTGGTAAAATTGAAAATCATTAATAGTAGTGGGTATATTTGCATTAACAATTTCATTAAGATTACAAGTATCTATTTTCTGGTTGATGTACATTTCTATTCTTTGAAGAATGTCTAAAATCCTACCTTTATCTCTTAAATGAAGTATGGTTAAGGTGACCATATACACTATTTTTCTGAAATTTCACTTTTTTAATCCATTTTGTAGGAAATTTCTTATAGCTTTAGAAAAATGTATGGTACATAAATATTCCAGTAATCTTTCATGTCGAAATAAATTATTTACTGTAAGAGGGCGCAACCGTTCTGACTGACAGCTGTCATGCCTGGCGTATCAGCAGATCTATAAAATTCCTTTCGAGCCTAAATTGACTTTCTCTTTCTCTATCCCACTGTTTTCGCTCCTGGCCGTGGTAAGTGATTTTAGATAGGCGACAAAAATCACGGCTCGCATGTCATTCGTTGTTGGCATGTTAATGAACCCATTTGAATTCAGTAGGCCGTGTTCATAGTGGCAAAATTAATCTCGGGATTTTCCGCCAAAGCAAAGTTCCTCCCTTCTCTACCAGAAAACGCTCGTGTCAAGACGCTTCTATATCTAACTTCCTTGACTTCCATAGCGTTCCAAGGAACGACAAAATTCGACATGCAAGCTGCACTCTGGGCGTCAAATAACAAGATGAAGGAAGACCATACAGCTTCCAATGAAGGACCTGTATATGTCCCGGGAGGTTCCCGATGTGATCAAAACAGAATGTGGGTGAAGGCATACTAAGTAAACTTTAAATGCGATTCACTCATTAATTTGTTTTCTGACATTTGAAGTAATTCAAAGTGCATTAACTTTTGTCGCAGAAATGATATCTGCTTGATTTTTATTTCAAATCAAAGCTAATACATGTATCTATGTTTCCTAGCACTGAGAAAATGATATTCATAAAAGTGTAATTTTAATAATTTTTTAAACAATTTTGTTAAACAAAATTTCAAGAAACTTATAATTTTAGAACCCTTACTTGCGTCTAGTCCAAACAAAAGGGGTAGGGAACATTCCCCATGTAAGTTAGATTTTTTGTGTTCAAGGTTCATGGATTTAGGTTAAAAAATGTGAGAGATAGAAGACTTTAAGTACCCTAGTGTAAATAGGAACAAATAATTATTTTATAAACAATTAACATATAATTATTAAAATGAACTTCAAAAGCTCTTAGTTTGATCACGATAAAACAACAGAAAAATTTAACGTTGCTAGAGATTATTCATTTTAAAAATTATTCCTACTGTATATGGCCACCTGAAATCAGTGTTTATTTAAGTGAAAGAATGGAGTCTTTGATCAAGCCAGCGCAAATTACTGCCATCAAATGCAATATTTGTAAGAAAACACTTGGTCTTGGTCTATTAGCAAATTCAGCTGATCTCATAACACTGCTCATTGATATGCTTTCTTTACAAGATAACCATGCTCTCATTTATTACAGAATAACTCTCTAAACGTGATATCATTGATTCTGGAGAACTTTCTGACATAGCTGTGTCCTATTATATGAAGATATTCTGAGTCAATTTCAAAAATAGCATCATAATCAATAAACAATTTCAAGGTACATATAATATGCGTACTTGCATACCCAAAATATATATATATAGCTTGGATGCGTGAAACCCTCCGCTCTCCCTAAACAGTTCCCAACTCATATATAGAGGTACACAAAAACCCTCCACAAATGACATTCTCAAAACATATCATTTGGATGTGTATAAAACCCTCTTCTATAACAACTCTGGAGCATATCAGTTTGATGTGTACAAAACACCTCTCCCTAAGATAATCGTAGTACATATCATATGGATGTGAAGAAAATGTATTGATTGATGTACAAATCCCACTACCTATAACATTCGCGGAATATGACATGTGGAATCATGACTTACCTCCTCTTCCTGTAAAATTCTCAGAATATTTCATTCTGATGTGTGAAAAATCCTCTCCCAATGTCTCTTCACTTGAAACCTTTTATAGCTTACTTCAAATATCATGTCAAAGTGCCTTCCGGCGCCTAAGGCCATGCAGGTTGTCACTTAAACCGTCTCTATCAAATGAAAGCCGGGCACAATTTGCGAACATTTATTTTAGGGAAATATGTTAATTCTGTCCCTTCATTACGACGGAAATATCAGTGGATTTTCATTATTTAACAAGTACTGTACTCTCGAATATCCGGCACAATGACCGGGGTGAATGGCAAGGATAGTCCTAAAGCATGTGTTTATTGTAAGAAGATTGCCTTCTATTGTCTATTTTAAGTAAACAGTTCTTTATAAAGTAGGGTATAATACATTTATTATGATAACTCACCAACATTATAGTGCTGTCTGTAATAGTTCTCTGCTCGCTTATCTCGATACGTACTTTGCGTGCGGCTATAATGTCACCATATTCAAACCCCCTTTGTCCCATATAATCTATACAGTACACTGAAGAGCCATCTTACTGAATGGCAACTTGTTAAGAGCTGTTGACCATTCAAGCGGATACATCAATGGCATGCAGACAGCAATTATCTTCCAGCAACCTTAAAGCAAGCCTGTTCTCACCTTCTTATAAAACATACACTTCGCTATTACAAAACAAGTCTGGACAAAGCAACAAGTCGTGTACATGCCTCAAAAACGCACTAAATATAACATTCCGCTACCAGGACTACCCTGCAAAAATATGTACAAATAAAAGTTCAAACGTATTCAATTTACTGTACAGTTTGAAAAACAGATATTGTTGTAATTTACACTGTATTCCCAATAAGTTTTAATTAGGCGAAAACGCGCAAGGTTAATCCGCAAACCAGATTATCCAGAGTATACTGTACATCACAACGTAAATTTGTTTACGCATAATTACATGAATGTGACTGATGGCCACTACAGATTATGAACCTTAAAACTGACTCGTATACTGAATGTCAAATCAAATATATTACATGAATTTAGCTACCGGTCGAACTGTATTAAGATATCAGTTTTCAATTTATCCAAACCCTTTTAGCGAATTCTACTTTATAAGAAAGCGTCCGAGTTTTTCTGGCTGACATGTGAGAATTCTGCTTCAAATGCCCTGCCCACTGATTGAGTGATTCACAAGATATACGGCATTTGCCTGTTGCCGATAGAATTGGCTATATCTTAAGATACTCTTTTAAGAACGCTGTTTTGAATGCAGTAGTCATGCATTCAGGATACACACGTGTCTCATTTGATCATTCTTTCGAGCAAACTCTATTCAAACTTCCTTTTTCTAGTAAGAATGAAGATATGTTTCAACATGGATACATGCGAGCTATGGTATAACATACATTCTATGAATGAAGATGCAGTTCATGAATATCCCTCTTTCTAACAAACCTTTCTCAGCTTGTATTTCGTGAATTTTCTTCAGTCCGCAATAACGCATTATTTGAAATTAAAACTCATTTTACATAACATGAATATAACTTCTGGCCACTATCAATTAAAGTGTGCTTCTCAAAATCTCCCTTCGTACTTTTCACCACAAGTACCACTTGAATATGACTTTTGCCCCAACGACGAACAAGGGATTCTTCTGAGCCTCCCAATCAGTGAATTATAATCCGTACATACTATAAGCATAATGCTTTTGGCAAGTCAGAATTAATACATGAGTCGTTATACGCCAAATAAAGCAAAAACAGCTTCGCATGTACTCTTCGAATATGCCTTGTGGCAACTAAGTAACAAGCGATTCTTAATAAATACTTGTAACTGTTGCTGCGTAACTAAAACATACATTTGGCGTACATTTTTCTTCAGTAAAGTTTGCTCGGCATAATATGTGTAGACCCGGCTATTAGCCCCAATCCTCAAGCATGTGTCTAAAGTTGTGTTTTCGAATTAGAGATTTCTCCACATGAGTTTTTCCAAAGATCTTCCTGGTAAATATTCCGCTAATGCTTTATGAATTTGGCTTCATGTGATCTGGACTAGCATGTGACTTCAAAGATCCTATCGCAGCAAATATTGCTCCAAATTAACAACACGAAAGCACATTTGACCACTAATAATCAGCATGTGTGTATCTAAAGAACTTCGCAGAGTAGAGTTTGTTCTGGATGTACTAAATGGTTATTGTTTCAGCCCACTATGAAATAGGAGTTGTCCCTTCAAAGACCCTAACCCAGAAATGTAGCTCCATATGTACTGCATGAAAAGGACTGTAAGCTGCTATTAATAAGCAGGTGTGTCTCAGAATAGTTTCATAGCAAAGCTTTCTTCACGTGTGCTACTCAAATGGGCATTTACTAACTACCGATCAGAAAAATAACTAGCCAATCTCCACGCGGTCCAAAAATATGCGCATTTTTAACTTTATGGTTCAGCACATTTGTTTCCAAGATATCCTTTAGTGTAAAGTTTGCCGCGCATGTACTACATGATTAAGGCTTTACACCTTAATGTACAAATATGTGTCTTTTAAAATGTGGTTTGAAAGAAAAGTCCTTTCTGCGTGTACTACCGGAATGTGGTTTGTCACCTTTATAGATAAGAGCTTGAGTCTTCAAATTTCCCTTCTGAATAAAATATACTACATGTATAAAGCTTTACACTACTATGAATGAGCATGTGTATCTGTAAGTCCATTTTCAGAATAGGGCTTACTACGCATATGAATGAGCATGTGAGTCCTCAAACGCCCCTTCTCAGTAAAGTTTGATCCACATCTGCTACTTGAATATGTTCTAAAGCCACTATGATGTAGAATATGTCTATTCAATTATCCATTCTGCGTAAAGATCCTTCAGCGTGTGCGACATGAAACCGGCATCACACCATTTTGATTAAGCATGGGTGACTTCATATCTCCATTCTTAATAAAGTTTGATCCGCATGACTACAAGAATATTACTTCACACCACTTTAAGTGAGCATTTCGTGTCTTGAAACTTCCCTTGCCAGAAAAGTTTGCTCCGCATGTGCTACAAGAATATTACCTTTCATTTCTATGAATGAGCATGTGTTACATGAATTTGGCCTTACACCACTATGAACGAGAATGTGTCTCTTCAAATGCCCCTTATGAGTAAAGTTTGCACCGCATAAGCTACATGAATATGGCCTGACACTACTATGTGTGAGCATGTGTTCTTTTAAAGTTTGTTTAAGGGTTAAGTTCTTTCTGCATGTGCTATAAGAATAAGGCTTTACACCACTATGTATGAGCATGTGTGGATTCAAACTAGCCTTCTGAGTAAAGTTTGCTCCGCATATGCTACATGGATATGGCTTTACACCTCGATGAATGAGCATGTGTCTCTTCAAATTTCCCTTGTCGGAAAAGTTTGCTCCGCATGTGTTACATGAATATGGCTTTACACCCGTATGAATGAGCCTGTGTCTGTTCAAATGTCCCATATGAGTAAAGTTTGCACCACATAAGCTACATGAATATGGCCTTACACCACTATGTTTGAACATGTGTTCCTTTAAAGTTTGTTTGAGGGTAAAGTTCTTTCTGCATGTGCTACAAGAATAAGGCTTTACACCACTATGTATGAGCATGTGTGGATTCAAGCTAGCCTTCTGAGTAAAGTTTGCTCCGCATATGCTACATGAATATGGCTTTACACCTCGATGAATGAGCATGTGTTTCTTCAAATTTCCCTTGTCGGAAAAGTTTGCTCCGCATGTACTACATGAATAGGGCTTTAGACCGTTATCACTTGAGATTTGATTCCTCATGTCACTGCAGGCTGCCATGTTCCTGTTACTTTTTTCAAAATGTGAGGCTCCATGGGTATAATTTGTGAGGATGTTCTCCGACCTGTGGGAGAGAGTACTAGCAATAGAAAATGTCGGCTGAAGCAAGCTAGGTAAGAAGCCACTAACATTATAATATAAACAAGTAGTTCCGTGAAGAACTAAATAGCCTATTTTCATATCCTATTAATATTAATTGCCTCTATCAACATACAAATTGTCAGTTTGATTGCGGTAATAGATTCGTAGATATTGAGAACCGTCTGAATATTTCGGATGGTCACCATGTTGGATTTTTATATTATAGGCCTTAGATTTATGTACTATTACATGAAGATTATTGTGTAGGTGTTTTATTCAAATTTCAATCGCATGATTAGGACACTAGAAATAAAAGCAGGATTTTTAAATTTCACTCACCCGCCATCTTGTGGTTATGAAAATAATTTAAATGAATTATTTACCAGTCGATTAAAATTCGTATAAGCATATACCGTATCAAGTTTCACTGCGCTAGGATGGTTAAAACGCATGACACGTCCATTTGAATATTTAAATTTCGCGACGCCGCCATGTTGGATTTGTGCTCACCAAGTTATTGAACGTCCCATAGGAGAACATATTTTTATAGCCTCTATACCCTTAAAAAATTTCAGTTTGATTGCTGTAGTAAATTAATAGATATTGAGAACCGTCTAAATATATGGGATGGTCGCCATGTTGGATTTTAATAGATGTAGGCCATGGAGTTATGAACTATTAGATGATGATTATTATGTACGTTCATTATGCAAATGCTGATTTCCATCGCATGATTAGAGCACAAGATATAAAAACTTAATTTTCGAAATTCGCACAGCCGCCATCTCGAGGATATGGCAACAATGGAACTAAATTAGATACCAGTGCATTACTATGTGTACAAACATTTGCTGTACGAAGTTTCTCTGCGTTTGGATCATTAAATCGGGAGGAAAGTCTATTAAAACTTTCAAATTCGCTTGGCCGCCATATTTGTTTTGTAGTTAACCGGCTTTCATCAGTGCCCTTTATCTTCGTACAAATTTTCATGGTGATAACGGTAATTGTTTCAGAGATATAGAATGCCGGTGAAATATTTCGCCCAGCCGCCATCTTGAGGTTATGTAAACAATTGAACAAAGTTCGATGTCGGTGTGTGTATAATCATATACTGTACTACGTTTCACTGTGTTGGGTTGGTTTAATCGCGAGAAACGTCTATTTAAAAGTCGCAACTTCCACTTGGCCGCCATGTTGGTTTTGTAGTTACCAGGGTTTCAAAAGTCACCGTACACAAATCCAGGGTGATATCGGTAATAGTTTCGGAGATATTGAATTCTGGTGAAATATTTCGCACAGCCGCCATGTTGGATTGGGGAGACGTAACAAAATTTGAAGGGCAAAGTCGGGATCGCGCGGAATAGTACTATGAACTTACCGAGTTACATTGAAATCGCTCCAGACGTTTAGACGTAATTAGGGGGGACACACAAAAATCCTCTCTCACACACACACACACACACACACGCACAGACACACACACGGACGAAAGGTGATCTCATAAGCCTATTTTTTTTCATAAATGAAAATAGGCTAAAATCACATACGACGTACAATTACTCAAAGTATAAAATTACATTCTCTAACCAAAAACATTTATAATTTAACTAAGCAATAGTGGACATAGATTATAAATCCTGAATGTAAAGCATCAGATAATCGTCGCTTGAAGATCGTAATTAGTCATCCAAATAAATGATTAATCTATTAAAACAATTAAGCACATTACATAGTCTTACAATGATGCTCATTTCTCTCTGTCAAGTTGCAAGTGGTATTCGCCACACCGAACATCACACAGTTCACACACACACGAATCAAAAAGTTCAGGAAGTCTCCTATTAGTCCAGACCGCACGATGTAAACCATGACGTGCAAACCTGGCGACAACATTCCTCTACTCGTAAATAGTCCGAGTCCAGTGCCAATTCGTCATCGCGTCAGTGCTGCAAAATTACCATCAACTGTCTTCTCATTTTGTTTTCGTCTTCTTATAGTATCTTGGAAAGCGGTCGTCGATGACAGAAACATTCTATTTCTGATCTTTTATATCCGATTGTCTTCAACAGTTAGTACATATACGTGTCTCGATGGCGTGAATTTCGAGACACCAAGTGTTCTCCTGAGGAAAGAGGCCTTTATATTATCTAGAGTTTCTATACTCAATTTTAATTGATCCCATATAAGTTCAATTCCATAAGTCAAATACGGTTTTATTTCAATTTGAATTAGTTGGCGGGTGGCTACTGGGCAAATTGTAGAGGGGAAATGTTGTATTATGGGCTATTTCTATGTTCTATATCCTAGGGAGTTTCACATTTTTGTTTTTGAGTCTTTAAGTTGTTACTATTTATTTTACAGGTTGGCTGCTGTGGAACTTGGTCAATTCTCGGTGTTGTTAGCGTAAGGGCTCGAACGGGGTGCTTTGTACATCTTGGGGGCAAGCTAGCATTTTATTTTGAAGATTGCATAGTAGTTTAATATTTTTACCCCAGGAATACTTCCCCTTCAGTTTTATCTTAGTAGATGTGATTAACCGTCTAGCGGTCACACCCTTTTATGTAATACACGCGGTCGCGCCCCTTTATGTAATACACGTGGTAGCGCCCCTTTATGTAATACACACGGTCGCGCCCCTTTATGTAATACACGTGGTAGGGCCCCTTTATGTAATACACGCAGTCGCGCCCCTTTATGTAATACACGTGCACGCGCCCCTTTATGTAATACACGCGGTCGCGCCCCTTTATGTAAAACACGCGGTCGTGCCCCTTTATGTAAAACACGTGGTAACGCCACTTTATGTAGCACACGCGGTCGCGCCCCTTTTTGTAACACACGCGGTCACGCCCCTTTATGTAATACACACGGTCGCGCCCCTTTATGTAATACACGTGGTAGCGCCCCTTTATGTAATACACGCAGTCGCGCCCCTTCATGTAATACACGAGGTCACGCCCCTTTATGTAATACACACGGTCGCGCCCCTTTATGTAATACACGTGGTAGCGCCCCATTATGTAATACACGCAGTCGCGCCCCTTTATGTAATACACGAGGTCACGCCCCTTTATGTAATACACACGGTCGCGCCCCTTTATGTAATACACGTGGTAGCGCCCCTTTATGTAATACACGCGGTCGCGCCCCTTTATGTAACACACGAGGTCACGCCCCTTTATGTAATACACACGGTCGCGCCCCTTTATGTAATACACGTGGTAGCGCCCCTTTATGTAATACACGCAGTCGCGCCCCTTTATGTAATATACGCGGTCGCGCCCCTTTATGTAATACACGCAGTCGCGCCCCTTTATGTAATACACGTGGTAGCGCCCCTTTATGTAATATACGCGGTCGCGCCCCTTTATGTAATACACGCGGTCACGCCCCTTTATGTAATACACGCGTTCGCGCCCCTTTATGTAACACATGCGGTAATCTATCGTCCTCTCGTTTTTTTAGCCTACTTTTCACATTTTGCAAAAATTAGGAAAAAGTAGACTTATGAGATCGGGCAAATGTGTGTCTGTCTGTCTGTTTGTCCTTCTGTCTGTCTGTCTGTCTGGCTGGCTGTGTGTGTCCCCACCCTATCAACTCCTAAAAGGCTGGAGCATTCGAAACAAAATTTGGTAGGGGTAAAGATCTATACCTGAATATCTCACGGCCATATTTGAAAATGATGTCAGTGCTACCAACTGCTGAAAAAACCCCATTGAAATTTGAGCTCCATGTTGGATACCTTGGAAGGCATGAATGGGAGCTATTTCAAAATTGGCACACGTATAGATAATAATATTGCAGTTTAATTTCCCGGAGGCCATACATGGCAGTGTTGCCAAAATGATTATAAGCTTGCTGATAGGTCCAATTTTTAATGCATATAACTTCTACACTATCAATTGGAATTCAAACAAATTTCGTATGTACTATGTGTACATACACGGATATGAATGAGCATATTCTTAAGAGCCACCAGGGCTGCCAACTGTTAATAAATGCACTCCCTATTGTTTTTATCCAAATACCAATATATCAGAAAGTATGCAAGCAGGCAGCTTTAAACTATGCACACGCATAGTACCTGACATTCTATATTAATTTGCAGTAACTTGTATACGTCAGTGCTACCAACATGATTCTAAGCCTGCTGAGAGGTCCAACTTTAAATACACGTAACTTCTATACTATCATTTGGATTTCAACCAAATTTCGTGTGTGTTATGTGTACCATTACAGATATGACTATGCATATATTTAGGAGCAACCAGGGCTGCCAACTGTTAATAAATACTGTCTCTATTTTTGTTACCCTAATATCAATATATCAGAAAGTATGCAAGCCAATAGCTCTAAACTTTGCGCACGTGTAGTACCTGGCATTGTAGATTAATTTGGAGTAACTAATATAGGCCTACGCCAGTGCTGCCAACATGATTCTAAGCCTGCTGATAGGTCCAATTTTAAAATGCATGTTACTTCTCTACTAACTAATGGATTTCATTCTCAATTGACACAACAATAGATCATATTATTTCAGATTATTTCTGACTAATACATGTATGTCATTGATGCCAACATGATTTTACGCGCGCTGTTAAATGCAATGTTTAACTGCATGGAACATCCATGCTATCCATTGAACTTCAACCAAATTTTGTATTCTGTACCTTAAGAGATGGAACTAAGAATATACTCAGTCACCAGGGCTGCCAACTGTAGTTCTCTATTAGGCTACATTATGCCAGGTATACAGTATTTCGAACTAATTAGAAATGTCGATATTACAAACTTAATTCCGTCATTATTCTAGATAGATCCATTTAGATTAATCATTGGCATGAATCTTAAATTTTAAGAAAAGTAGGCTCTTTAGTTCGTCACGGAACTTCTTGTTTTAAATTGTGAGTTTATTTTTCACGTGCAATGGCAATATGACTGCTTTGAGGTTGATCGAACATGTAGTTGATATACAGATGTGTAAATATAGACACATTTATTCAATAAAAATTCATAATAGGAGCGACAACGGTGATGGCAAAAATGAAAATGCACAATATTTAATATAATTTTAAAACTTAAAGTTCAACCAGCCTGGTTTACACAGACATTAAAGGATCTTAAGGAAGCCGACATTGACATTACAGATACATATAATAGGTATTTATTTCGGGACAAAATTCAAAAAGTGATATTCAGAGAGGAACAAGAAAGACGACGAAAGCAACCACGGAACATTGACCAGCTCCGAAAGCAGAGATCAGAGAGGATGAAGGGGCAGATGACCTCGTAGTTCTGCCCCTTAAAACAACAATAACTAACTAAGAGAGTATGAAGAGAATGTGGGCAGAGAAAAAAAGACATTTGGCATGATTTGAGGTATTGATTTTACGTGCACTGTAATAGTGCTAATCGATTAAATAAATAAAAATAATAAATATATAGAAGATGTGGATGCTGACAATCTGTATGGCTGGGCTTGCCCTTACCACTTCCTTACGGTGGATTTTCCTGGGTCTCACCAGACACTGTGAATATTGAAGAACGCAGTCAAAATGAACCATATGGCTACGTTTTCGAGGTGGATATCGACTAACCGACAGAACACCACGACCTACATAACGATATGCCGTTTCTTGCTGATAGAAGAAAACCGCGCATATCGTCTTGTGGAGAAACTGGCATTACAGTTCGGAAACAGCAAACGCTATGTTGTCCATTACATGGCTTTAAAACAGGCAATAGAACAAATTCTTGTTGTAAAGAAGGTTCGTCGTGTGTTAAGATTTGTTCAACGTCATTGGCTAAAGAGTTACGTGGACTTCAACACTGAACTCAGAAACAAAGACAAGCAAAGGAAGCTTTTAGTTTTACGTGACAGTTAATCATGAGATCATGAGCCACGGGAGAAACAAAGCCAAGAACGACTTTGGAAATGACTTGTACAAGCTTTTTTATAATGCTATGTTCGGAATGACCATGGGAAACGTTCGAAACCTCCTAGACATTCGTCTCGTAACAACTGCGAAACAGCTTGAGAGAGTTGTGTCAAAACCTAACTTTTTTTGTCAGAAAAATCTTCGGACCTTATATTGCGGCTGTTTATTTAGCAAAACGTTCACAATATTATGCAAACCAGTGTACATAGGTACGAGTGCCCTCGACTTATCCAAAACGCTGATGTATCAGTATCACTATGACGTTTTGTTTCCGTTCTATGGCAGTCAAAAGTTTAAATTAATGTACATGAACTCTGATGATGTTTACCAGGACATGACGAGCGCTAACTTGAATGAGTATTTCGACACAAGCGACTACTCACCTGATCATCCTCCGTATTCAACCAAGAACAAGAAGGTGCTGGATAAACTTAAAGACGAGGCTTGTAGACAGCTCGTTCGGAAATGTATAGGACTTCGCCCGAAGATGTACGCTTTGGACAAAACGAACAAAACGGTAAAAAAATAAGGGAGTTGCACGAAGTGTTGTTGAAAAACGCATTGGTCTTCAGGACTTTAAACGATGTATCTTCGAAGTCTCAATGTTACGAGTGTTGATGAACGTTTTCAGGTCCAGGTTGCACCGTGTAACTACTGACCGCATGCACAAGATTGCTCTGAGTCGAGATGATGACAAGAGAGTGATCAAGTCTGACAATGTACGCACGTTTGCTATCGGACATTACGCAACTACTCATTTGTCAGAGCGAGGGTTGTAACTTGTTAAAAAGAACGTTTATGTTTGATCCCTGTGGTTTGTGCTCATATGAGATTAAGAGGCTGGTTAAAAACAAACTATGCATTGAAAAGCAGCGCATAGATCTAAACCTCTCTCCTAAGAAGGAAAGTACTGTTTGGAGTTGCATGTTTCATTGTTATACAATGCGTTCTTCTTCGAATTGTACAAAGGATATTCCGGTCTGAGTGCCTAGATGTTTTAAAACAAAGCCTCTTATATTTAATGATTCTATTGTTGCTGGTGATAGCGAGGCAAAACGTGCAGGAAGGACAACGGAAAACTCATCACACCGACAGATGATGCGGTGAAAATACTTCGTTTAAATTTTACACAGCTCTTAAATTGGAAATGAACGGTTTAAAGGGAGGTTACAAAGTCGTCGCAATTCCAGACCAGAAGCCTGTCCTAGTTTGTTCAGCTCATTTAAATCATCCATCATGTGCAAATATTTTAGTGCCTCTATCTAATGGGAATAGTTTTGTGAAGAAGATTGTTTATATGCTCTAAACTCTGTATAATTTTTGATGAGAAATCAAAATGCCGTTATTAATAGTCACTATATTGCTGAGCATGACACAAGTGATGAGTAACTTTTGAATATATATTCTGTAAATTCCTTTGCATTTTTATTCCTTTGCTGTTCATCGATGGATTATCCAATGCTTTTGAAAGCATCATCGTAATATTTAGCCTTAATTAATTCAAATAATTTGCCGACCATTTCTTCGTCTCGTTTACAATGTTCTATTTAAGCTAAGCTAACATAGGTATTTTTTCTGAGTTCACAAACACTACAGACTCAAACTAGATCCTTTTCATCAATCCAAGAATTGAATGCTGAGCTAAAACGCAACCAACGTACATACACTGTTACCCTTTCTTACGTAGAACCTTCCCTACTAGATCGGATATTTTGTTTCCGTTCTTCGAGATAAAACCCGCCTTTAATGGGCTGATTGCTAAGGACTTCCAGCAAATAAATAATAGGCTAGTCAAGTTTCACTTCCTTAATGCGAAAAAGCCCAGGGATCCAATTGGGCGTATATCCATTGTCAAAAATAGACTCGTATTCAGTGATCGAAAGTAGTTGCCTACTTAAAGGCGGTGGCGTCTAGGATCGACTGTTTTGATGGGATTAAAGAGCCTGTCCAGCCGTGGATTTTTGTTACGAGACGAGGCTTTTTGCCAATGGTCCTGTGTTTGGCATCGTTGTAACGTGTCACCAGCTCTGCTATTAAGTCGACCCAGCGATAGGACCCCTGCGCTATCAAGTCCCGCCACATGCGTGATTTTAACGTTCGATTGAAACGATCTATCAGACTTACTTTTAAGTTAATGTACGAGGTGTACACCGCACCGTTGTCCGGTCCCAAGTTCGGAATGAGAAAGGAGGAGATATAGCTGGGTTGGTATCTAGCTTGTAAGGACAGCTAACGCCGAGTGTTGAGCGGGGGATAAATAACTCAACTCCTAAGGTAGGCCAACGGCTTTGGGCGGAGGAGCCTCTTTAGGATTGGGTGTTGGCTCCCCAGTGGAGATGATGCCACTAAAATCCATTGTGTTTTGATCCAACAGCAAAGCAGGTGGAGGAGGGACCGCTGTGCAGGTGGAAGATGTCAAGCCAGATAGAATGCTGTAAAGGCGAAACTCAATTATATTTTGAGTCTGCAGCGTTCCATTGCAGTTCTGGTGCTGGAAACTGTATGTCTCATGCTCTATGTTCCGCAGTGAATGGCTCTAGGACCATAATGTGTGGGTCACTTCCTGGCAAGTTGCGATCCACTTTAAACAAACTCATGCCTATGGCATTCTCTCCTGCTGTTTCTCAACAAGCCCAATGGCGATGGGATAAGGAAGACGGAAGCAGGTTTGGGTAACCTGGAGGTTTCTAGTCTGAATTTGTACGTTGGCGGCAGATGTATGATGGTCGCCTCTCTCAGACCTGTGACTACTCAGGGATCTGGTCCTGCATCTGTGGGTGATCAGGCCTATTTAGGATCGCCGCGGCCAACCCTGAAGGGAGAAGGCCCTACAGAATGTGGCCTAAACTTGGTAGTCACTTCCAAAACATGTCTGGGAAGCCGCACTCAGAGGGCTATCCTAACTTGCGGTCGAAAAATTGAAAGAAAGTTATCTATGTTCATCACTGGGCACTGGTGGGCCAATGTGCACGCCATCTCTCTATGATTTCAATCTCTTAGTATGGTACCGCAGCCTACACGATCCCTGTTCTGGGAGTGTCTCCAACCATTACTTCTGGGTGTTTCACTTTCTACAAACAGTATTGTACGTTCCTTACTATTGGTGAATGAAATGTCAGAACATTTAGACAACGATAACAGGCCAGAAAGGAGAACAGCCCTCATCAGCCAAGAGCTGAACAGTTTCGACAATCTTGTTATTGCCCTGAGTGAAGCCAGATTCGCGGGAGAAAGAAAAAACATTGAGGCTTCATCAGGCTACACCATCTTCTGGAAAGGAAAGGAGGCAAATGAAAGTCGCATCCATGGTGTGGGTTTTGCAGAAAAGACCAAATTGGTGAATGATCATCGACTCGTTCCCATTTTAGTAAATGAAGAACTCATGACTCTCCGCATACCTCTTGAAGGAGACACTTTCATAACTCTCATCTCTTCATATGCCCCAATCCTACGGATGACGAGGATTCGTTAACCGCTTCTAATACCAACTGAACACAGTCCTCTCTAAGGTGCCTGCTACAGACAAGATTGCACTACTTGGAGAATTCAACGCCAGAGAGGGGAGGGACAGCCTCTTATGGGGGGAAGTCATGGGTAAACATGGAAATGGGAACTGCAATGCTAATGGTCAGTAGTGGTTTTTTACGGGTACGGTGACCTCCACCTCCGCATTCCTCCATACAAGAAGGCGGCGGCGCGATATCTCTCGAACGCATGGTCGGATTTTGACGAATGAGGTGTCATTGAACTCGGGCTGACACCCCCTTTCCATTGAACAACATACTTCCACCCCAAAATAAAACCTACCCCTACTAGGGGGGTGAAATTGTATTTTTTTTTAGAAAATCTCGTTTTCAAGTGCAACATGTGAGAGTTTGAATGCCAATATGGAATAAAACGTTGTTCTACACAAGAGACATGTGTACGGTGGAAAACCAATATGAATTAACATGCTTGTTTTTTGTTTTTACGCATGCCCATTCATAGCTTTTGTAAGAGGACGGGCTTTTTAAAGATGGTGGCAGTAATGTAGCCTAACCTAACCCATTCCACGAGGGGTGATCATTAAGTATTTCAAGCGGTGCTTGTCGATAGGCAAAGCAATAATCAAAGAGGGTTATGTCAGACCTTGAGGCGATAACCCCTTTTGATTGATCCCAGTTGACTGGTCCCTTTTGATTGATCTCTGTTGATTTGTTTCTTTGGACTGGTCCCTGTTGACTAGCCACTTTGGACGGGTCCTTTTGAAGGGGGTTCTTTATGACGGGTCCCTGTTGACGGGTCATTGTTGTTGACGAGTCATTGTTGACGGGTCCTTGTTGACGAGTCCCTCTGGACGGGTCCTTGTTGACGAGTCCCTGTTAACGGGTCATTGTTGACTGGTCATTGTTGACGGGTCATTGTTGACAGGTCCTTGTGGATGAGTCCTTGTGGACGAGTCCCTTTTGACTAATCCCTTTGGACCGGCCCCTATGGACTGGCCCATGAATGTATCCAAATTATGTCAAAGGGCTTAACTAACGGACTAATAAGGCTAGGAACTTGTATGACGTATTGTAGGACTTGGGATGAAGCCCCCTTTAAGAATGTATTTTTGACATTTTGACAAAGGGCCTAACCACACTTTTGTTAATATCTCGCGAACCAATCATGCTAGTGACTTGTATGAGTGGTCCTAGCAATCGGGGCGATGTTCCCCTTTGGGGGTGAAACTATCCCCCACTCCCAAATTGAAAAATCGATATCTTGGAAACTAAGAACCCTAAAATTATGTGTGATAGCTTTAAAAATAGGTCATACGATACGCTTTTACCACGATAGGTCATTTTACCCCTAAAATAGTAAATAGTAATGTTACAGGGAAAAAGCGGTTAAACACTTAAAAATGATAAATGAACCTAAGATCATTTGTTTTTGATGAAAAAATAGTAAGAGGGTTAAAACTACCCCAAAATTTAAAAATCGTTATCTTGGAAATTAAGAACCTTAAAATTATGTGTGATTGCTTTAAAAATAGGTCATAAGATACGCTTATATCACGATAGTTCATTTCTCCCCTAAAACAGTGAATAGTGATTTTACAGGGAAAAAGGTGTTAAACGCCTAAAAATGATAAATGAACCTAGGATCTTTTGTTTTTGATGAAAAATAGTAAGGGGTTGAAAACTACCCCAAAATTGTAAATCGATATCTTGGAAACTATGAAACCTAAACTCAGGTGTGATAGCTCAAAAAATTGGTCATTTAATACTCTTTGCCACGATTGGCCATTTTACCCCTCAAAAAAAAAAAATGCATGTAGATTTTACAGGAAAAAAGGGGAACCAATAATCAGATTTGGACACATGAGGTGTTATAAGACTCAGGGCGACAATCTCTTCTTGAATTTATTATTTATATTTTGAAATTTTGACAAAAGGCCTAACCACACATTTAGAAAATTTAGATTTTTAAATTTTTGAATTAATTTTAATATTATTTTTTTTAGTAGAGAGAGACAGTACCATTTATGTTTAAACAAGCATGTCGCCGATCACTGTGGCCATGTTCAATGGATGAATCGATATTTTGTGAAGCATTGATTGAAGAGGGTCATGCGACGACTTGTTTTAAGAATATTTTTCATGAATGTTCCTATGATGCATGCATTTATTTAAATATCCCAAAACGGCAAGGTTACTGATTTGAGATTTATAAACTAATAATGGGATTTGGACTCATAAGGTGTCCTATAACTTGACATGACGCTTTCTTTATAGGGCTTATGAATTTTCCCGAAAAGATTGAAAACAACAAGGTCATGGAATTTTGTTTCTCTTAATATATTGCAAACCCATTATGTTAGATGTTTATGGTGAATGATGAAACATAGCTAGGTAGGGAAAGAATTATTGTAGGCTACACGTATGGTGACTGACAAGTCTTTGACCATTGAAACATGTTTTTAAACCTGGCCGCAGTACATAGGGAGTATAGGTTTAAGGCATGACATGACAAACGGTATGTACAAAATCCAATTTATCGATTCAAGAATTAAGAGTAGACTATCTTTAATTGATTAGTTAGAGAGGGTAGTTAAGAAAACAAGATGGTGATTACACTGAACCAAACCGAACCAATACAATCCTTTTTGGATGTATAATGTTACTTGCTAACCATTTTGTGCTGCAGTGGCAAGCACTTTTGGCTCTTGCACTAGAGACCTTAACTCGATTTAACATTACGGCTTAGAACGAACCAAACTAAGAAAGATGGTTATAGTGGTGCAGTGGTTAAGCTGTTATCCTTTGACTAAGGTAGACCATGGTTTGATTTTAGATTAATACGCATGTCAAAAACATTTAAAAAAAGCAGGGATAATGTTTTAAGACTGATTACACTTGTATATTTTTTCAAATTATTACTTGGATTCCAAATACAAAGGTGGACTGGGTTCAATATACAGTTAATGCAAGTAAGATTTTGTATTTGTGTTTTATTTTAGACTTTAGTTTTAGAATTTACATTTTACATTTTAGATTGTACAAAAAGACCAAACCATAATGTCATGACTTTAAATTTTCGGTAACTAATTATTAAAGAAAAACATATAAGGATTTGTATTACTTGGAATTATGTTTTCTATACTATATTTTATTTTGGTTTTAGATTTTAGAAATTTGATATGGGATTTTCGATTTTAGGTAAAGACCAAACTAATATTGACTATTCATTAGACACTGGTATGTAGATAGAAAGATGATTAGACTATATGTTAAGATGAATTTTTAGGTGTTGACTGGCCTTGCAATAAGAATTGACTAACCAGACATGAGTTAACAACCAACGAAGCACTTCGGCGACTATGCTTGTTATTGACCAGTGAGTTGGGTTTTAGAAAAGCTGTTTGCTATTTTGGGATATATACAACAAATGCATAGACCTACTGAGCGACTATGTTTGCTAAACAAGACATTATACAAGAGATGATTAGGATTCTTATGTAGCTCAGGCAAGGAAAGCATTTCTACAGAATTTGTTGACATAGCATATAGATTTAGGTATTAGGATGTCATTTTTGAAGACCTTTGTCTGGAGCGTGACGCTCTATGAAAGGGAAACTTGGACTATTAGTGTAGCAGAAAAGTGGAGAATTGAAGTGTTTGAAATGTGTTGTTACAGGAGAATGAAGAAGATTAGATGGGTAAATAGGGTTACAAACAAAGAGGTATTAAGACAAGTGGGAGAGGAGAGATGTTTTTGGTGACAGCTAATGAAGTAAATCGATAGGTTGGTAGGACACATACACCTAGGAATAGCGAGCATAGTTATGGAAGAAAGGGTTGAGGACAAGAACTGTAGGGGTAGACCAAGGTTAGAATATGTTAAACAGATAGCCTTGGATGTAGAGCGTGGTAGCTATATAGAGATGAAACGATTAGCTCAGGACAGGGAGTCATGGAGAGCTGTATTAAACCAGTCAAAAGGCTGAAGACTCAAACAACATGTAGAGCTTACCAAAATAATGTTGTGTAATGGTAAATGCTAGTCAACAAACATTAATGCATTACTAAAACCCATGACACGATACCTGAGAGCTTTTATAAAATTATTTTAAGATGCCTTTAACCCTATATTAAACGTCCAGTTCTCATGACTCATAACTACAATGTAATAAAAAAACAACAACAAAAAAACATTTAAAAACGAGCAAGTGGTTGAGTCAATGTACACTGGAAAATTTTGTAAACACTCAAGTGCTCAAAACAAATTACATTATTAACTGTCAGGTTGACCGAGTGGTTAAGGCGTTTGACTTATGTTCACATTTTCAATACAAGAAAGCAAGGATTTGAATCCCTTACCTGACATAACTATTGCTTTAACATGGCATAGCGATACTGTATTATTATGATACTCGATACACAAACCATAGATAGAGTGTATTGTTTAAGTCCACTCTCTCTTTCTAAACATAGCTAGAGACTGTCGATGGTTAACAATTGCATTAATAGTGGGAGGATGTAGTGATAGTAATTAAGAAAAAGCAGACAATAACCATAAAATATTTTTATTAAATTCATTTTATAATAGATACACACTGAATACAACTCTCTCTATTTACCATTGTTTGATATAGATTCATAAACACAACGCTTGTTGAAGATCCTTTTATAACTTTCTCCAGGTACTCTAGTTCTTAAAAACTGGGGAAGTCGCAGTGGTTTTATAGACATAAAACCCTCATCCTTTTCTTTTTCATCATCATCATCTTCATTATGAATATTATCATCAAAATTATGATAGTCATTGTCACCATCATTATCATCATCATCATCATCATCCTCAACATTACTAGAACAATCCAATTCCTCTTGTTCCTTTTCCACAGGGACCTCTTTTAAAGTCTGCGTTGCTTTTGATAGTGTTAAGGGTTTCTTAGACGTTGACAACTGTCCTGAGATGACTTTTTGAGGACATGATAAGTGATTTTGAACAAACACTGCACTATCTTGAGCAGCAATATTTTTTTCTTGGACTTGTTTTTTTTACCTTGGTTAGAATATATTGTCCATTTAAATGTGTATTAATTCGAGATTCACAATGATGCTCGTTTGAAGTAAGTACTTTGGAGTCTTTTGTTTTAATCATTCCTCGACACTTTTTAGATCGTTGTTTTGAACATCGCAAAATAACAGTTCCATCTTTATTGGTTGTTTTTACAATATAAGTATATCCTTTATAGTAGGCACATGGCTTACCATGGCTGGTTGTTGAGACTTCCATATTAACTAATACACATTAATTTAATTTTAGTAAAGTCACTTTAGTAATAATAACAGTAAAATAAATGAAGTGGATTGATATTTTTTTAAAGGTGGAATTTTCCAAGTACAGTCAAGAATAATATTCACATGAACACATTTTAGACTAAAAGTGATTTACACACACATTGCTCAATGTCAAGATTTATACTGAACACAATTTATAGTGATTATGATTTTATTGACTGTAATTGATAGTAGCCATTGTTAGTAGAGGCAATGTATACCGGGTGTGTTTTATAGCACGCTCAATTTATAGTAGGTACGATTAGTAGACGCGTTTGATACTGGGCGCGTTTTATACTGATTATGATTTATACTGAGCGCGATTTTTACTAGAAGCGACTTTTACCAGGTGAAATTGATAGCAGGCGCTATTCATACTCAACGCAATTGATAGTAAGCGTAATTGATAGTAGGCGCAATTGGTAGTTGGCGCAATTGATAGTAGGCACAATTAATAGTAGGCGCGATTAGTAGTAGGCGCAATTGAATGTAGGCGCGATTGGTAGTGGACATAATTGATAGTAGGCGCTATTGATAGTAGGCGGAATTGATAGTAGGCGCGATTGATAGTAGGTGCGATTAGTAGTAGGCGCAATTGGTGGTAGGCGCAATTGGTAGTAGGCGCGATTGGCAGTTGGCACGATTAGTAGTGGGCGTAATTGCTAGTAGGCGCTATTGATAGTAGGCGCAATTGGCAGTAGGCGCAATTGGTATTAGGCGTGATTGGTAGTAGGTGCAATTGATAATAGGTGCAATTAATAGTAGGTGAAATTAGTAGGCGCAATTGATAGTAGGCGCGATTGATAGTCGGCGCTATTAGTAGACGTGATTGATAGTAGGCGCGATTGGTAGTAGGCGCAATTGATAGTAGGTGCGATTGATAGTAGGCGCGATTGGTAGTTGGCGCAATTGATAGTAGGCACAATTAATAGTAGGCAAATTAATAGTAGGCGCGATTGGTAGTAGGCGCAATTGACTGTAGGCGCGATTGGTAGTGGATGTAATTGATAGTAGGCGCTATTGATAGTAGGCGCAATTGACAGTAGGCGCGATTGATAGTAGGCGCGATTGGTAGTAGACGCAATTACTAGTAAGCGCGAATGGTAGTAGGCGCAATTGATAGTAGGCGCAATTGGTAGTGGGCATAATTGCTAGTAGGCGCTATTGACAGTAGGTGCAATTGACAGTAGGCGCAATTGGTAGTAGGCGTGATTGGTAGTAGGTGAAATTGATAGTAGGTGCAATTAATAGGCGCAATTGATAGTAGGCGTGATTGATAGTAGGCGCAATTGATAGCAGGCGCTATTAGTAGACGCGATTGATAGTAGGCGCGATTGGTAGTAGGCGCAATTGATAGTAGGTGCGATTGATAGTAGGCGCGATTGGTAGTAGGCGCAGTTGATAGTAGGCGCGATTGATATTAGGTGCAATAAATAGTAGGTGCGATTAGTAGGCGCGATTGATAGCAGGCGCGATTGATAGTTGACGCGATTGATAGTAGGCGTGATTGGTAGACCTTGAGGTGATAACCCCTTTTGATTGATCCCTGTTGATTTGTCCCTTTGGACTGGTCCCTGTTGACTAGCCCCTGTTTACCAGCCTCTTTGGACGGGTCCTTTATGAAGGGAGTCATTTTTGACGGGTCCCTGTGGACGGGCCCATGCATTTATCCAAATTATGTCAAAGTCACTTAACCTAACCTTGTCACATGACCTGTTCTACAGGTTTAGACTTGCTTTGAGACTGGCTATGACGTCACAGATGAATGGCGTTGGGAGGCTGGTAAAAGGAAAATGTTTTTGTGTAATAAAAAGTAATGTCCAGCCTCCCAACGCCATTCATCTGTGACACACCGGAAGGCAAAGGTAGTTTTCTCCGGGCAAAATTATTTCAGACGAAGGTTTTCGGTCATTTTAGAAGACTATTGACCTTTCTACACTGTTTTGATATTGTGCCTATTAAGTGAGGTATGATATTTTCTCTCTCGAAACTCCATTTGCCCCACCTCTTTTGTCAATGGCTGGTGCTATTGATAAACTATATGGGGGTAAGTTTGTGGCCCTTAGTCTCTCCAAAGAACAGTACGACCTTTGAATGGATTCGATTTTTCCAAACTAAGAATGTTACAGCGATAATTTACTGTTTCGAAAAATGCTCCCCATTTCCAACCCCTGAATGCAAATTTGCCCTTTAACGAACTCGACCGAGATTTTGAATGGATACATTTTATGTATAAACTTAAACGTGAACAGTGCATAATGACGGTAGAAAGTGATAACAATATACACTTGTCAACTGACGGTGGTTTTGGGATCTGGGGGATGTGAAACGTGAAGATATGTCGAAATATTCTTGAAGTCGCAACATGATACCCATTGAAATAAGCAGCATTTAAATGAAATCTAACTTTTTCAGCCTGGAAATAAATCTTTGATGTAATTAAGGAACATGGCTTCCAGCTGATACATGGTTATTTAAATACAGCTTCTTACTAGAGAGCATTGCAGCAGATTTCAGGGAAGGAATTCAGACGGTGATGAATTTCAGGCATATTGATGAGAATTTGAACACGTGATAATTGCGTCTGCGGACCACTCTGATATGCAGTAGGCAATAAGAAGCGATATTTGTGTCTGTTGAGACAGCATGTAAGCCGACAGAGTTCACTCTAGCAAAGTTATCTGATTATGGAAATGATGGAATGGTACCTCATTTGCTAGGTATAATGAAGTTTTATGAATATGATATTGTTTTGGAATTATGAGACACCGCTTAAAGGCCACATTGAGATCACATTATCGGGAATATTTGATGGCCATTTTCGCTACGATTGAGGTATATTAATTAATATCTGACACCAGAAAAAGCGATTAGTTTTACGTGACCGTAAATCATGCAATCATGAGCAACGGGATCCCCTTTTTACGTGGACCTATTGCATGGACGTCCATTGAAAGCATGACTTGGCTTACACACATAGTGAAAATGCTATTTTATCAGTCGGAGAATTCGGATTTCTTAGATAAAATCAGTTCCAATGAAAAGATAGAAAGGGTGTGTGGCATACGCCCTTAACAAAAATGAGAATTTTATCAGTCATGCATGTTCAAATTCTATGTTTGTCTTCGTATTGTCTTCATTACATAAGGATCGCGTAGAGAGCAAGTTCGTAGATAAAATCATAAACGGTTACATTTTTAGTGATATAATTTGATTCATAAGAAGTAAAGATGATCCAATTTTAGGATCATCTTTACAATTATGTTTTCCATCACTTACGGTTGCAATATCCCGGCTTTCTTTTCTCGGTGCAAAAACAAGTAACTTATGGTGTGAATCACAAATAACGACGATGACGAAACGTTACCATTTTTGAAAGTCAAAAAAGGCTGATTACTTAGTTAAAATAAATATTGGCTTCGTATTATTCTTTAATTTAATAAAGAGCCCGTAGATAGCGGGTTCGTTACTAAAAACCATATTATGTGCAAGTTAGCTATACATACAGTACTTTGACTAGGAAGTAGGGATGGGAACGTTTCTCCTCAGTAGTACAAGTGATAAATCCTGCCTTAAGGACAGAGGATTCTGGGCGCACAATGAAATAATACTAAAACTTCCATACCACATTTCTCGCTGCGTCTGCAATAATATTGCAGGTAGAAATAAAAAACATTTACCATTTCCAGTCCAAGTCCTTCTGATTCCAATGAATTACTATCTATTGAAAATTGTCTTGTAGTTTTCTCTAGGCAATTTTATCTGCCCTTCATCCAAGAGAAAAATCCATATCCTAATGATACTGTCCTGTGGTCATACAAAATAATCCAATATCCAGTCTCAAAATCAAGAAATGCACTCCGTAACACAGCCCAATTTAGATCTTGGTAGGTCGCAAAAAATTCAAATGACATTTTCTTTGTATGCTACGTCCACTATCCCTTCTTCCCAACAATACTCATTGGTACACTGAAGCATAACTAATAAGATGGATAAAGGTGATCCTTCCAAGTATATGTGGTCTTTAAAATTGGACGGTTCATTATTCTACGCAAATTTATTTTGATCGATTCGTTGCTGTCTAAAGCTCTACCTCAGACGGAAAATTCTTGTATATCTTCCAAAATTAGGGTATTCATTATTTTTCCTGTGTTCGCCAACCGCTGAATCTGCCGTGTTTTGAAGCATATCTTTGCTCCTTGTAACATGTGTCACGTCTCCTTCCACTCTATCAATTGACTTAAGTTGTAACTACTACTATAACTTAAAGAATGTGGAAAATACCTCAGGCTGGAATTACTTTAAAAAGTGGTTATGTTATCGACACTGGAACTTTCTCATCACAACTGTAAGCCATTCAATTCACCCGTCACAGCGTAGATAAAATCCATATTTGCTCGTAATCAGTCTTCAAGGTGAGATAGGACCCTACAGAACTGCCTGCCTGAGGCCTTGGTTTGTTGAAAATAGGCAAAGGCTGCACCCTCCTTAACAAAGGTGCTATGCATTCATTGTTTCATCTAATCGTTATGATTGTGGACTAACCCTATTTAGCAGTACGAATTGTGGGGATCTTTCTAGAATCAGGTGTTTGTGTACATTCTCGAGATTATCTTTCTTGGCGCGATATATTTCAATGGACTCATTTATATGACGAGCTCTGATCTTTGAATCTAGGTGTAAAATCTTTGGATCTGTTTCTAAATAATATTATTGGTTTTACGTCCCTTTTAACTACACTGGCTTTTAGAGACGCCGGGGTGCCGGAAGTTTGCCCCGAAGGGGCAGTAAATCTACAGACACGGCTCCCTCGCGTTCTTTAAAAAAACTTGTCAAATAAATAACCTAGTAAATTTATTATAATAGTCTACATTAAAAGTCGATACTGCACTTACTCTCACATGCGTAAGGCTACACTGTAATACACTATTTAAAGCACATGTATCTAGTGATAGTTGTCTTGACCTATACTATAATACACTATTTAAAGCACATGCATCTAGTGATAGTTGTCTTGACCTATACTATAATACACTATTTAAAGCACATGCATCTAGTGACAGTTGTCTTGAGCTATACTATAATACACTATTTAAAGCTCATGTATCTAGTGATAGTTGTCTTGACCTATACTATAATACACTATTTAAAGCACATGCATCTAGTGACAGTTGTCTTGAGCTATACTATAATACACTATTTAAAGCTCATGTATCTAGTGATAGTTGTCTTGAGCTATACTATACTACACTATTTAAAGCTCATGTATCTAGTGACAGTTGTCTTGACCTATACTATAATACACTATTTAAAGCTCAAGTATCTAGTGATAGTTGTCTTGACCTATACTATACTACACTATTTAAAGCACAAGTATCTAGTGATAGTTGTCTTGACCTATACTATAATACACTATTTAAAGCACATGCATCTAGTGACAGTTGTCTTGAGCTATACTATAATACACTATTTAAAGCTCATGTATCTAGTGATAGTTGTCTTGACCTATACTATAATACACTATTTAAAGCACATGCATCTAGTGACAGTTGTCTTGAGCTATACTATAATACACTATTTAAAGCTCATGTATCTAGTGATAGTTGTCTTGAGCTATACTATACTACACTATTTAAAGCTCATGTATCTAGTGACAGTTGTCTTGACCTATACTATAATACACTATTTAAAGCTCAAGTATCTAGTGATAGTTGTCTTGACCTATACTATACTACACTATTTAAAGCACAAGTATCTAGTGATAGTTGTCTTGACCTATACTATAATACACTATTTAAAGCACATGCATCTAGTGACAGTTGTCTTGACCTATACTATACTACACTATTTAAAGCACAAGTATCTAGTGATAGTTGTCTTGAGCTATACTATAATACACTATTTAAAGCACATGCATCTAGTGACAGTTGTCTTGAGCTATATTATACTACACTATTTAAAGCACATGCATCTAGTGATAGTTGTCTTGACCTATACTATAATACACTATTTAAAGCACAAGTATCTAGTGATAGTTGTCTTGAGCTATACTATAATACACTATTTAAAGCACATGCATCTAGTGACAGTTGTCTTGAGCTATATTATACTACACTATTTAAAGCTCATGTATCTAGTGACAGTTGTCTTGACCTATACTATAATACACTATTTAAAGCTCAAGTATCTAGTGATAGTTGTCTTGACCTATACTATAATACACTATTTAAAGCACATGCATCTAGTGATAGTTGTCTTGACCTATACTATAATACACTATTTAAAGCACAAGTATCTAGTGATAGTTGTCTTGACCTATACTATACTACACTATTTAAAGCTCATGTATCTAGTGACAGTTGTCTTGACCTATACTATAATACACTATTTAAAGCTCATGTATCTAGTGATAGTTGTCTTGACCTATACTATAATACACTATTTAAAGCACATGCATCTAGTGACAGTTGTCTTGAGCTATATTATAATACACTATTTAAAGCACAAGTATCTAGTGATAGTTGTCTTGACCTATACTATAATACACTATTTAAAGCACATGCATCTAGTGATAGTTGTCTTGACCTATACTATAATACACTATTTAAAGCTCATGTATCTAGTGATAGTTGTCTTGACCTATACTATACTACACTATTTAAAGCTCATGTATCTAGTGACAGTTGTCTTGACCTATACTATAATACACTATTTAAAGCTCAAGTATCTAGTGATAGTTGTCTTGACCTATACTATACTACACTATTTAAAGCACAAGTATCTAGTGATAGTTGTCTTGACCTATACTATAATACACTATTTAAAGCACATGCATCTAGTGACAGTTGTCTTGACCTATACTATACTACACTATTTAAAGCACAAGTATCTAGTGATAGTTGTCTTGAGCTATACTATAATACACTATTTAAAGCACATGCATCTAGTGACAGTTGTCTTGAGCTATATTATACTACACTATTTAAAGCACATGCATCTAGTGATAGTTGTCTTGACCTATACTATAATACACTATTTAAAGCACATGCATCTAGTGATAGTTGTCTTGACCTATACTATAATACACTATTTAAAGCACAAGTATCTAGTGATAGTTGTCTTGACCTATACTATACTACACTATTTAAAGCTCATGTATCTAGTGACAGTTGTCTTGACCTATACTATAATACACTATTTAAAGCTCATGTATCTAGTGATAGTTGTCTTGACCTATACTATAATACACTATTTAAAGCACATGCATCTAGTGACAGTTGTCTTGAGCTATATTATAATACACTATTTAAAGCACAAGTATCTAGTGATAGTTGTCTTGACCTATACTATAATACACTATTTAAAGCACATGCATCTAGTGATAGTTGTCTTGACCTATACTATAATACACTATTTAAAGCTCATGTATCTAGTGATAGTTGTCTTGACCTATACTATAATACACTATTTAAAGCACACGTATCAAATGATAGCTGTCTTGACCTATACTATAAAACACTATTTAAAGCACATGCATCTAGTGATAGTTGTCTTGACCTATACTATAATACACTATTTAAAGCTCATGTATCTAGTGATAGTTGTCTTGACCTTTACTATAATACACTATTTAAAGCACACGTATCAAATGATAGCTGTCTTGACCTATACTATAATACACTATTTAAAGCACATGCATCTAGTGATAGTTGTCTTGACCTATACTATAATACACTATTTATAGCACATGTATCTAGTGATAGTTGTCTTGACCTATACTATAATACACTATTTAAAGCACATGCATCTAGTGACAGTTGTCTTGACCTATACTATAATACACTATTTAAAGCTCATGTATCTAGTGATAGTTGTCTTGACCTATAATATAATACACTATTTAAAGCACATGCATCTAGTGACAGTTGTCTTGACCTATACTATAATACACTATTTAAAGCTCATGTATCTAGTGATAGTTGTCTTGAGCTATATTATAATACACTATTTAAAGCACAAGTATCTAGTGATAGTTGTCTTGACCTATACTATACTACACTATTTAAAGCTCATGTATCTAGTGACAGTTGTCTTGACCTATACTATAATACACTATTTAAAGCTCATGTATCTAGTGATAGTTGTCTTGACCTATACTATAATACACTATTTAAAGCACATGCATCTAGTGACAGTTGTCTTGAGCTATATTATAATACACTATTTAAAGCACAAGTATCTAGTGATAGTTGTCTTGACCTATACTATAATACACTATTTAAAGCACATGTATCAAATGATAGCTGTCTTGACCTATACTATAATACACTATTTAAAGCTCATGTATCTAGTGATAGTTGTCTTGACCTATACTATAATACACTATTTAAAGCACATGCATCTAGTGACAGTTGTCTTGACCTATACTATAATACACTATTTAAAGCACATGTATCTAGTGATAGTTGTCTTGAGCTATACTATAATACACTATTTAAAGCTCATGTATCTAGTGATAGTTGTCTTGACCTATACTATAATACACTATTTAAAGCACATGCATCTAGTGACAGTTGTCTTGACCTATACTATAATACACTATTTAAAGCACATGTATCTAGTGATAGTTGTCTTGAGCTATACTATAATACACTATTTAAAGCTCATGTATCTAGTGATAGTTGTCTTGACCTATACTATAATACACTATTTAAAGCACATGCATCTAGTGATAGTTGTCTTGAGCTATATTATAATACACTATTCAAAGCTCATGTATCTAGTGATAGTTGTCTTGAGCTATACTATAATACACTATTTAAAGCTCATGTATCTAGTGATAGCTGTCTTGAGCTATACTATAATACACTATTTAAAGCACATGTATCTAGTGATAGTTGTCTTGAGCTATACTATAATACACTATTTAAAGCTCATGTATCTAGTGATAGTTGTCTTGACCTATACTATAATACACTATTTAAAGCACATGCATCTAGTGATAGTTGTCTTGAGCTATATTATAATACACTATTCAAAGCTCATGTATCTAGTGATAGTTGTCTTGAGCTATACTATAATACACTATTTGAAGCACATGTATCTAGTGATAGTTGTCTTGAGCTATACCATAATACACTATTTAAAGCACATGCATCTAGTGATAGTTGTCTTGAGCTATACTATAATACACTATTTAAAGCTCATGTATCTAGTGATAGTTGTCTTGAGCTATACTATAATACACTATTTAAAGCTCATATATCTAGTGATAGTTGTCTTGAGTTATACTATAATACACTATTTAAAGCACATGCATCTAGTGATAGTTGTCTTGAGCTATACTATAATACACTATTTAAAGCTCATGTATCTAGTGATAGTTGTCTTGAGCTATATTATAATACACTATTTAAAGCACAAGTATCTAGTGATAGTTGTCTTGACCTATACTATAATACACTATTTAAAGCACATGTATCAAATGATAGCTGTCTTGACCTATACTATAATACACTATTTAAAGCTCATGTATCTAGTGATAGTTGTCTTGACCTATACTATAATACACTATTTAAAGCACATGCATCTAGTGACAGTTGTCTTGAGCTATACTATAATACACTATTTAAAGCTCATATATCTAGTGATAGTTGTCTTGAGCTATACTATAATACACTATTTAAAGCACATGCATCTAGTGATAGTTGTCTTGAGCTATACTATAATACACTATTTAAAGCTCATGTATCTAGTGATAGTTGTCTTGAGCTATATTATAATACACTATTTAAAGCTCATGTATCTAGTGATAGTTGTCTTGACCTATACTATAATACACTATTTAAAGCACATGCATCTAGTGATAGTTGTCTTGAGCTATATTATAATACACTATTCAAAGCTCATGTATCTAGTGATAGTTGTCTTGAGCTATATTATAATACACTATTTAAAGCACATGCATCTAGTGATAGTTGTCTTGAGCTATACTATAATACACTATTTAAAGCTCATATATCTAGTGATAGTTGTCTTGAGCTATACTATAATACACTATTTAAAGCACATGCATCTAGTGATAGTTGTCTTGAGCTATACTATAATAAACTATTTAAAGCTCATATATCTAGTGATAGTTGTCTTGAGCTATACTATAATACACTATTTAAAGCTCATATATCTAGTGATAACTGTCTTGACCTATACTATAATACACTATTTAAAGCACATGTATCTAGTGATAGTTGTCTTGAGCTATACTATAATAAAATATTTAAAGTACTTGCATAAAGCGATAATTGTTTTAGTTTACAATACTTAAAGCACATGTTAGACTTAATGCATGTATTAGAGTATTAGACTATATTGCACTACACTACAGGACCTGTCTACACAATGTTTCCCTCTCTACAAGTCTAGTCAACCCACACTGGGTGAGCTGATCTCTTGAAAAAGTAAGAACATATTGGACATTACTTGCTGCAACTTTGGATCAGGTGGAAGCTATTTATGCTTTTAGCATGGGTTACAGAAAAATCATTTGTGGTTAAGGACACAGTGGAGGGGGTTTAAAGTAATGGATGTTCCTTACAAGACTCATTCACATTCTTATCACTGCGACAAGTGTACTTCCTCCAAGCATACTTCTACAAGACAGAAATAGCGCCCATCAACAGACTGACAAACGGTTCTTAAATACTTCAAGACAGAGAGAACTCTGAACGAGAAAGGATAATTTGTGGGCTGCTAACTACAAAGTTAATATCAATATCTACTTCAATGACGAGACACATACAATAAGAGACACATCGGACCTTACCAACACAACTTTGAAAAATCTTAAATCGGAAGATAATATTTAATGTATGTTGAACACTTACTCATTTAAAGTATTCCCACTCCCATCACCTTCGCGTTGCTGGATTTCTTTTTTCTCATCCTAGGGATAAGATGGAATAATTTATTTCTGTGCTATCACCTTAAAAGTTACACACATAACACACCATGTAATTGTACAGCATTGGTCAGCTGAAGTGAATATATATACGCTTAACACTTTCGTACGGTCCATGACATCTTACTGCTAGTGATTAGCATTATACAGATAAGAAGTTATAATACTCAATTAAATTAAATGCTAGAGGGAGTCTATTGTAGAGTATGTAACATCAATATTGTTGCTATATTATGCTGGTTGGTGTATTTTTGGAAATACGCGGAAAGGAAGAATTAGCTTTTCTTTTCATTACTTTATATCAGTCCATTTATTAACATTTCTTTCCAGCACACACCAACATCGAACTGTTACTTCCCGCTTGCCCCGTGCATTTGTTCATTTTTTCTGTCAGTTTTTTACAGAAACGCATATTCCGTTGAACCAGCCTGACAGCGTCCCATCGCTGCCTTCCGAACTTCCGTTGCTTCAAGTCATGAAGATTTCTACATTAATCAGCAGGGCGTCGTGTTCTTCACCAACCAACTACTCCATAGAGACACCGCTCCAAGAAGAATTTTGTTTTTGTAAAGTTTTTGCATGTTTATGTATAACCTCTTTGTTTCCTCCCCTACTCGCCCGCTTCCCCCTCTTCTCGCCTCCTCCTACTGCTCTCTTCTCCACGCGCGCAGCCCGCTCGCTCGGTCACTTCACTTCTTCTTCTCGACTTGTCTCCGTGCCGTGAGCAACCGCTCACCCTCTCAAGTGCACTCAACTACTTGTTGGACATGCCGTGTAGACTAGTGTACTTTCTCTCCGTCTAGCAGCCCTCACTTGTACGTCGGAAGTCAAACCAGTCAGTTAGAGCTTAACTAAAGCTCGCCTCCTCAACTCTAGAGGCAAACTTTTAAATTCGACGCCATGTCCGAATTTTAGAACCCACCGTCAACAGCAACATCGCCTTCTTCATGAAGCAAAGATAAGTACCGACTTCATGTTTTAACCTCATTTTCATCGCTTTTAAAAGGCTCAATGCTTTTATTTGGATTTTATAGACAGTGAAAGTTGCTATTTGATAATAACTGCTTTCAAGAGATCTTCTTCATCAAACTCAAACTATCAAGTCTAACTTTCAAAATGAAAGATTTTCTGAGATGCTATCTCACATCGAGGGATATTTCCAAAATACCCTCAGTCTATATAATCTAGTTTTCCGCCGAGGGATTCTCTACCTAATTTAAACAAGTCATCATTGCTCTGGAACTTTCCAGAACCTACACTCTATCTACCAGTTATATTGTCATGTATTTTCCACTCACATATGGGAATACTTCTTCAAACTAAGGAATCTTCCTTAGGAAGTGCTAATCAATATCTAATTTTTCTTCCTCCGTTGGGATTTTTCTGGTGCATTCAACTATAACCTACAAGCTTTCAAGCAATAGACTCTCGCAAATCTAGCGTAACTAGTTATTTTCCACCATTGCAATAACTTTCTTTGCTATCAACTTTTGTGCTACAATAAATACGGCCATGAACACTTTTCCACAATCCCATTTGATCTTTCCCAAACCCTTTACTAACAAACTAAAATAATAAAATTGTTACTTTAGAACTTTTTTTTCAATGAGGTGTCACTCTCATAAGTGCCCTCATTTATTTGCTCCATGTATAACGAATTAATGTCTGTAAAACTTCGTGTCTAGTACACGCGTTATATGATATTGTTTCTCCCTTCTAATGAGGGAATCCAATTCTTTCAACTCATAAGTGAGTTATCTCTAGGTTTCACGAAAGGAAAACTTGCCCCATATTCTCGTGATCCCTACATAAACATGGGAGTTCTAGAAACTTCCTTTCAATTGTTCTCTTCAGGGTTCACAATAAGTGACCTGCCCTATTTGTATAATCTCCTATGTATAATTACCCAAGTATTTCTGTATCAATACAAGAAGTTATAGAAACTTCTATTTCATTTCTTCCTGTTTTTTGTTGTTGTTACTTTCGAAGTTGTTATTATTTCTAAGATACTTATCTAGAAATCTTTAAAGTACACACCTTGTACTTGACTTATTGTTTAACTTTAATTACGTCAGTTATCTTTAAATTTTTCATTTATTCATCTTAGCCATTTATAAATCTTACAAAGATTTTAAGGCATATAAAAGGTTTAAAACCAAAAGAATTATCAATTGCCTGGCGCAAGCTTTAGATGTTTTCGGAGGTCTGCGACCCCAATTGTTTATAAAAATCAAAATTATATATTTGTTACAAAAACTACTTCCTTTTACATTGTTAAATAAATTAAAGATTTGTTCTTTGCTTTATCAATTCTCTAACATAACGGTTAGGCAAGATCCTGTCTTCCTTGACACTTCCTATTTAATAAAAATAAATGTATTGATAGGGTGTTCACCACTTGTTGCATTTGAGCAAGAACTCTTAGTTATAACTTCTATTTCTCCATCCTTTTTCTCCAGTCCGAAACCCACTTCTTTTTCTTCATTATCTTCCCTTGGGGGTTAGGTTATTCCAAAGCTAATAATCTACCCAAAATTTGGTCCCAGAAACCCGGGAGAGTCCATTTCTCAGTCTATTTATGAGAATCTATTCGTTATTTATTGCTCAAAGTCCATTTGACAATATTTTGCAAATCATTAATATCTTCTTTGAATTTTTCAGCTATAACTTCGCAGTGCAAAGCTGGTAAAGGTGATAGAGGTCGTTCCTGTCTTCTTCAGCCTGTCTTACTTGCAACCTGTCTTCTGCTGCCAACCTGACAGCATTTTCAAAATCTCGCTACAGTTTCGTAAGTTACACTTCAATTTACCCATTTCATTATGCCAACTGAAAAGGATGAAAGTCTCATTGCCAGATGTTCTTCCTACAAAGGACAGATTTAGAAATTTCATTAACAAAATAAATCCCGCCGATTGTGATCTAGACGTCTTGACACAACGCCTTAAGTTGTAAGAACGGTCCTATGACTACTATGATCAAATTCAAACCGATATTGAATCCGCTTGCTCAGAACTTCAATCGGATCGGGAAGAGGTTGAACCCTTGTATTTTGAAGGGATCGCCAAGGCCCACCAACTGATCCGCAGTATCTGAGAACCGGACACTAGGGTCATCAATCCGGTCCAGTTCGCACCCTTTTCAGTTCACAAAGACAAACCGAAACCGTTACTTCCTATGATAACTCTACCTCACTTCTCAGGCCAGGAAGGTGAATGGTATTCCTTTTACGAACTTTACTGCTCCCTTATCCAGAAAACGAAGACATTCTCGATATCCATAAGTTCTATTTCTTAGGTTCGTCCTTGCAAGGCCAGGCCTTGGCCTTGGTTGAGTCACTGCCTTTAAGCGCAGATAACTACCACATCGCCTTCAATCTCCTTAAAGAGAGATATGGTAATGTACGTTTGTGTGTTGCTCGCACCATTCGCTGCTTGTTCAACTTGCCAGTCGTAAAACCTGATGACGTCACCTTTTTATGTGACCTGTTAGACTCCATGCAATTGCACGTGAGAGCATTATACCAACTTAAGCAACCAGTTCAAACTTGGGACACCGTCCTTATTCATCTAGCTACATCCAGATTCGACTTTTCAACATTAAAGGCTTGGGAAATCGAACTCACTCGCAAGGATGAGCATTCTTTAGAGCATCTCATCTCGTTTCTCAACAGTCGGTGCCAATTCCTTACAGCACTCTCATTTCAGTGCGAAAATGTCGAAACGAGTCCTCAGTGTCATATCCTGGACAAAAAACTTGTCTCTTCAAATGGTCATCAGTACCCATCTGTCGAGAAAAAGCAAACTCGATCTGCCTCTTTCAACCATCCAAGAGAACATATTAGGCCGCTCAACAAATCTTTAAAATGCACGCTCTGTAAAAAGTTTCACACTTTGTATTCCTGCAAATCCTTTAAAGAATTGTCTATTGAAGACAGAAGGAAGTTTGTCTTCAATAATATATATTGCCATAACTGCCTGTCACCTAAGCATTCTGCTTCTAATTGTACGTCTTCCAACCTCTGTTTTCATTGCAAAAGACCGCATCATTCTTTATTTCACTTTCATGATCAATCGAGGTCACTAGTACCTGCTTCCTCAAACTCCATGCAGAGCAGCTCCGAACAAACTAATGCTTCTTCCTGCATTTCTAACGCCGAAACTTCTCACAGTACGCAAGTCCTTTTGTCCAATGTACAATTTGAAATCCAAGATAAAATTGGAAATTGGTTTCGAACCCGCGGTCTTCTTGACTCCGCTTCAACTCACAGCTTTGTTTCGCAATCGTTAATTAAAAAACTAGGTCATTCTTCATCACCTACTTCCATCAATGTATCCGGCATTGACAATTTGAAAACTCAAGCCTTGCAGTCTTCAAAATTGAAAATCAGAGACATTTGTCAAAGAAACACCAATCTTAACTTAAACTGTCTCATTCTTACCAGTATTGGCAAGGACACTCCCAGCAGCTCTATGAATACTTCCGGTTTAAAGATTCCTTCGCATTTAAGGTTAGCTGATCCTCAGATTAATGCTCAAGGCCCCATTGATATACTTATCAGTGCCAATATTGACTGGAATTGCCTTCGTAAACAAACCCGTAGGCTATCTTCAAACGTGGTCGCCAGAGACACCGATTTTGGTTGGGTCATTACAAGTCAAATCCAACATCCCAGTCTTCAAACCAAATCGCAATGTCATTTTGTTACTGCCGATTCAAATCCCTTTTCTGAAAAAGAGATCGCTTATGTTTCCGATCTCAATACATTTGAAAAACACTTGCCAAAACGATGTCTCATTGTAAACAACTAAGTCACCTTTGTAAGTTGTTTAAATGGTTTTGCCTTATTTCCGCACAAAATGGCAATTCAAATTCGCCTTGCCTTGGGTCACTTGGTTTTCCTTCTCATGTCATTTTTTGCAGCAGGTAATTGTTTAAACTTTCTGTCGAAAACTATCTTCCCCTTTTGTAAAACCATGGCTATCAGTCAGCATCATTTCGCTGTAAGCTATGTTTCATTTCGCTCGCTATTTAGTAGGATGACGATGGCCGCCTCCTTCCTTCTTACACTTGGAAGCCGCTTTTGAAACCGCTTGAAACTCTGAGTTCTCTAGCATCTAGAATAACTATTCTTACGCATAAACTCCTTCTCAATGTCCCAGCTTCTCTTCTTCGTTCAGAAGAATTAAGCTTTTTTCTGTTGAAAATTGTCGGATTCCGTGATCCTCAAAATTATGCGACATTGATTACTTGCTTTATTTCATATGTCTTTAAATTGGTTTTTCACGCCCAAGCTGCAGATGACTGCATGACGTGTTACTTGAAGTTCCACTGATTGCACTTGCTTTGTTTGTTTATTTTGAACTGATTGATTGTCAATCTCGTTTGTTTACAAGCTCGGGTAAGGCCAAGCTGCCGTTTACTTCCTCTATACTTGACAAAGGTCAGAGCAAGTTTTCCTTATCTCAACTTTGGCTGACTGCCCACCATTGTCTTGCGAGTTGCTCCCGTAATTTCAGGAGCTGCTCACCTCCTTACCAAAGTAAACTTGTTCTGGTCAAGGACTCTTTCAGAAATTTATATTCGTTATCTCGCTGTACTATGTGGGTCAAGGTCGTTCTTACCTATATCTCCCACTTGCTCACCTTCGTATCCTATAGCTGTTTCGATCCTTGTTTCATAACATCGTTTCATATTTTATATGCGCTCATGTATTGCACCCTGCTTACATATTTTGCACTTTTATTGTTCACTGTTGAACAAACTTATTTTTTCTCGTCGTTACACTCGATGTGTGTTTTGCATCTATGCTTGTTACGTCACGTTTCTCGATGACTTAAATATTTTTCTGATTAACCCCTTTGATGCTTATTATAACTTAAGGTCATTGTTTATGGCTACTAGATTGTTGTAACCTATGGCGTTCGTACCTTCTACTCGCATCGTTCCTATGTTTATTTGGTATATTCTTATCCTTAATCGATGTACTTGTTTCTATACGCTTTGTTTAAATTCGTTAAATCTCCTTTCGCATCTTGTCGCGATTTTCATTAGAGCTTTATTTCTCTCAGCTTCTAGCTACTTTGTGATTGACAGCGTTGTTAGTTCGCGCCCGTCACCCCCGCATTCTAATAACCCTGATAACTTGCTTCCACTTACACCTGGTCAGTTCCTCATAGGTGCTTCCCCATTTTCCCTTTTTCCCTCTAGCATAGATCTTTGGCGAAATGACCGATTGTTACCCAGGAGGGAAGGGAAGAGTCAGAGAAAGAATGATCTCTACTACCAATGTGTTTATTATAAGACCTCTTTCATATTGTGTTCTTGTTCTTTGCTGGTGTTTGCTGTTGTCCCCCAACATGGTGTATTTTTGGAAATACACGGAAAGAAAGAATTAGCTTTTGCTGTTCATTACTCTATATCAGTCCATTTATTTCCATTTCATTCCAGCACACACCAACATCGAACTGCTAATTGCCGTTTGCCCCGTGCATTTGTTCATTTTTTTCTGTCAGTTTTTTACAGAAACGCATATTCCGTTGAACCAGCCTGACAGCGTCCCATCGCTGCCTTCCGAATTTCCGTTGCTTCAAGCCATGAAGACTTCTACATTAATACGCAGGGCGTCGTGTTCATCACCAACCAACTACTCCATGAAGACACACTCCAAGAAGAATTTTGTTTTTGTAAAGTTTTTTCATGTTTATGTATAACCTCTTTGTTTCCTCCCCTTACTCGGCCGCTTCCCCCTCTTTTCGCCTCCTCCTACTGCTCTCTTCTCCGCGCGCGCAGCCCACTCGCTCGGTCACTTCACTTCTTCTTCTCGACTTGTCTCCGTGCCGTGAGCAACCGCTCACCCTCTCAAGTGCACTCAACTTCTTGTTGGACATGCCGTCAAGGCTAGTGTACATTCACTGCGTCTAGCAGCCTTCACTTGTACGTCGGAAGTCAAACCAGTCAGTTAGAGCTTAACTAAAGCTCGCCTCCTCAACTCTAGAGGCAAACTTTTAAATTCGACGCCATGTCCGAATTTTAGAACCAACCGTCAACAGCAACATCGCCTTCTTCATGAAGCAAAGATAAGTACCGACTTCATGTTTTAACGTCTTTCTCATCGCTTTTAAAAGGCTCAATGCTTTTATTTGGATTTTATAGAAAGTGAAAGTTGCTATTTGATAATAACTGCTTTCAAGAGATCCTCTTGATCAAACTCAAACTATCAAGTCAAACTTTCAAAATGTAAGATTTCCCGAGATGCTATCTCACATCGAGGGATATTTCCAAAATACCCACTGTCTCTATAATCTAGTTTTCCGCCGAGAATTCTCCACCTAATTTAAACAAGTCATCATTGCTCTGGAACCTTCCAGAACCTACACTCTATTTACCAGTTATATTTTCATGTATTTTCCAATCACATATGGGAATACTTTTTCAAACTAAGGAATCTTCCTTAGGAACTGCTAATCAATATCTAATTTTTCTTCCTCCGTTGGGATTTTTCTGGTGCATTCAACTATAACCTACAAGTTTTCAAGCAATAGACTCTCGCAAATCTAGTGTAACTAGATATATTCCACCATTGCAATAACTTTCTTTGCTATCAACTTTTGTGCTACTACAGTGAACTTTTCAACTATATCAACTTACTATAGTGAAAACAGTGCCTGTTCAACTTTTCATCCACGTCGCGCTCGTCCGAGTACAATAAATACGGCCATGAACACTTTTCCACAATCCCATTTGATCTTTCCCAAACTCTTTACTAACAAACTAAAATAATAAAATTGTTACTTTAGGTCTTTTTTTTTCAATGAGGTGTCACTCTCATAAGTGCCCTCCCTTATTTGCTCCATGTATAACGAATTAATGTCTGTAAACCTTCGTGTCTAGTACACGCCTTAAATTATATTGTTTCTCCCTTCTAATGAGGGAATCCAATTCTTTCAACTCATAAGTGAGTTATCTCTAGGTTTCACGAAAGGGAAACTTGCCCCATTTTTCTCGTGATCCCTACTTAAACATAGGAGTTCTAGAAACTTCCTATCAATTGTTCTCTTCAGGGTTCACAGTAAGTGACCTGCCCTATTTGTATAATCTCCTATGTATAATCTACCCAAGTATTTCTGTATCAATACAAGAAGTTATAGAAACTTCTATTTCATTTCTTCCTGTTTTTTGTTGTTGTCACTATCGAAGTTGTTAACATTTATAAGATACTTATCTAGAAATCCTTAAAGTACACACCTTGTACTTGACTTATTGTTTAACTTTAATTACGTCAGTTATCTTTAAATTTTTCATTTATTCATCTTAGCCATTTCAAAATCTTACGAAGATTTTAAGGCATATAAAATGTTTAAAACCAAAAGAATTATCAATTGCCTGGCGCAAGCTTTAGATGTTTTCGGAGGTCTGCGACCCCAATTGTTTATAAAAATCAAAATTATATATTTGTTACAAAAACTACTTCCTTTTACATTGTTAAATAAATTAAAGATTTGTTCTTTGCTTTATCAATTCTCTAACATAAGATCCTGTCTTCCTTGACACTTCCCATTTAATAAAAATAAATGTATTGATAGGGTGTTCACCACTTGTTGCATTTGAGCAAGAACTCTTAGTTATAACTTCTTTTGGACTCTCGTCCTATTTCTCCATCCTTTTTCTCCAGTCCGAAACCCACTACTTTTTCTTCATTATCTTCCCTTGGGGGTTAGGTTATTCCAAAGCTAATAATCTACCCAAAATTTTGTCCCAGAAACCCGGGAGAGTCCATTTCTCAGAGTCTATTTATGAGAATCTATTCGTTATTTATTGCTCAAAGTCCATTTGACAATATTTTGAAAAACAATAATATCTTCTTTGAATTTTTCAGCTATAACTTCGCAGTGCAAAGCTGGTAAAGGTGATAGAGGTCGTTCCTGTCTTCTTCAGCCTGTCTTACTTGCAACCTGTCTTCTGCTGCCAACCTGACAGCATTTTCAAAATCTCGCTACAGTTTCGTAAGTTACACTTCAATTTACCCATTTCATTATGCCAACTGAAAAGGATGAAACTCTCATTGCCAGACGTTCTTCCTACAAAGGACAGCTTACCAGATTTAGAAATTTCATTAACAAAATAAATACCGCCGATTGTGATCTAGACGTCTTGACACAACGCCTTAAGTTGTACGAACGGTCCGATGATTACTATGATCAAATTCAAACCTATATTGAATCCGCTTGCCCAGAACATCAATCGGATCGGGACGAGGTTGAACCCTTGTATTTTGAAGGGATCGCCAAGGCCCACCAACTGATCCACAGTATCTCAGAACCGGACACTAGGGTCATCAATCCGGCCCAGCTCGCACCTTCTTCAGTTCACAAGGAAAAACCGAAACCGTTACTTCCTAAGATAACTCTACCTCACTTCTCAGGCCATGAAGGTGAATGGTATTCCTTTTACGAACTTTACTGCTCCCTCATCCATGAAAACGAAGACATTCTCGATATCCATAAGTTCTATTTCTTACGTTCGTCCTTGGAAGGCGAGGCCTTGGCCTTGGTTGAGTCACTGCCTTTAAGCGCAGATAACTACCACATCGCCTTTAATCTCCTTAAAGAGAGATATGGTAATGTACGTTTGTGTGTTGCTCGCACCATTCGCTGCCTGTTCAGCTTGCCAGTCGTAAAACCTAATGACGTCACCTCTTTAAGAGACCTGTTAGACTCCATGCAATTGCACGTGAGAGCATTATACCAACTTAAGCAACCAGTCCAAACTTGGGACACCGTCCTTATTCATCTAGCTACATCCAGATTCGACTTTTCAACATTAAAGTCTTGGGAAATCGAACTCGCTCGCAAGGATGAGCATTCTTTAGAGCATCTCATCTCGTTTCTCAACAGCCGGTGCCAATTCCTTACAGCACTCTCATTTCAGTGCGAAAATGTCGAAACGAGTCCTCAGTGTCATATCCTGGACAAAAACTTGTCTCTTCAAATGATCAGTACCCTTCTGTCGAGAAAAAGCAAACTCGTTCTGCCTCTTTCCAGCATCCAAGAGAACATATTAGGCCGCTCAACAAATCTTTAAAATGCACGCTCTGTAAAAAATTTCACACTTTGTATTCCTGCAAATCCTTTAAAGAATTGTCTATTGAAGACAGAAGGAAGTTTGTCTTCAATAATAAATATTGCTATAACTGCCTGTCACCTAAGCATTCTGCTTCTAATTGTACGTCTTCCAACCTCTGTTTTCATTGCAAAAGACCGCAACATTCTTTATTGCACTTTCATGATCAATCGAGGTCACTAGTAACTGCTTCTTCAAACTCCATGCAGAGCAGCTCCGAACAAACTAATGCTTCTTCCTGCATTTCTAACGCCGAAACGTCTCACAGTACGCAAGTCCTTTTATCCACTGAACAATTTGAAATCCAAGATAAATTTGGAAATTGGTTTCGAACCCGCGGTCTTCTTGACTCCGCTTCAACTCACAGCTTTGTATCGCAATCGTTAATTAAAAAACTAGGTCTTTCTTCATCACCTACTTCCATCAATGTATCCGGCATTGACAATTTGAAAACTCAAGCCTTGCAGTCTTCAAAATTGAAAATCAGAGACATTTGTCAAAAAAACACCAATCTTAACTTTAACTGTCTCATTCTTACCAGTATTGGCAAGGACACTCCTAGCAGCTCTATTAATACTTCCGGTTTAAAGATTCCTTCGCATTTAAGGTAGGCTGATCCTCAGTTTAATGCTCAGGCCCCATTGATATACATTTCAGTGCAAATATATTCTGGAATTGCCTTCGTAAACAAACCCGTAGGCTACCTTCAAACGTGGTCGCCAGAGACACCGATTTTGGTTGGGTCATTACAAGTCAAATCCAACATCCCAGTCTTCAAACCAAATCGCAATGTCATTTTGTTACTGCCGATTCAAATCCCTTTTCTGAAAAAGAGATCGCTTATGTTTCCGATCTCAATACATTTGAAAAACACTTGCCGAAACGATGTCTCATTGTAAACAACTAAGTCACCTTTGTAAGTTGTTTAAATGGTTTTGCCTTATTTCCGCACAAAATGGCAATTCAAGTTCGCCTCGCCTTGGGTCACTTGGTTTTCCTTCTCATGTCATTTTTTGAAGCAGGTAATTGTTTAAACTTTCTGTCGAAAACTATATTCCCCTTGTTAAAAAAACCATGGATATCAGTCACCATCATTTCGCTCTAAGCTATGTTTCACTTCTCTCGCTATTTAGTAGGATGAACATGGCCGCCTACTTCCCTCCTCCTCACACTTGGAAGCCGCTTTTGAAACCGCTTGAAACTCTGAGTTCTCTAGCATCTAGAATAACTATTCTTACGCATAAACTCCTTCTCAATGTCCCAGCTTCTCTTCTTCGTTCAGAAGAATTAAGCTTTTTTCTGTTGAAAATTGCCGGATTCCGTGATCCTCAAAATTATGCGAAATTGATTACTTGCTTTATTTCATATGTCTTTAAATTGGATTTTCACGCCCAAGCTACAGATGACTGCATGACGTGTTACTTGAAGTTCCACTGATTGCACTTGCTTTGTTTGTTTATTTTGAACTGATTGTTTGTCAATCTCGTTTGTTTACAAGCTCGGGTAAGGCCAAGCTGCCGTTTACTTCCTCTATGCTTGACAAAGTTCAGAGCAAGATTTCCTTATCTCAACTTTGGCTGACTGCCAACCATTGTCTTAAGAGTTAATCCCGTAATTTCAGAAGCTGCTCACCTCCTTACCAAAGTAAACTAGTTCTGGTCAAGGACTCTTTCAGATATTTATATTCGTTATCTCGCTGTACTATGTGGGTCAAGGTCGTTCTTACCTATCTCTCCCACTTGCTCACCTTCGTATCCTATAGCTGTTTCGATCCTTTTTTCATAACATCGTTTCATATTTTATATGCGCTCATGTATTGCACCCTGCTTACATATTTTGCACTTTTATTGTTCACTGTTGAACAAACTTATTTTTTCTCGTCGTTACACTCGATGTGTGTTTTGCATCTATGCTTGTTACGTCACGTTTCTCGATGACTTAAGTATTTTTCTGATTAACCCCTTTGATGCTTATTATAACTTAAGGGCATTGTTTATGGCTACTAGATTGTTGTTACCTATGGCGTTCTTACCTTCTACTCGCATAGTTCCTTTGTTTACTTGGAATATTCTTATCCTTAATCGATGTACTTGTTTCTATACGCTTTGTTTAAATTTGTTAACTCTCCTTTCGCATCTTGTCGCTATCTTCACTAGAGCTTTATTTCTCGCAGCTTCTAGCTACTTTGTGATTGACAGCGTTGTTAATTCCAGCCCGTCACCCCCGCATTCTCATAACCCTGATAACTAGCTTCCACTTACACCTGGTCAGTTCCTCATAGGTGCTTCTCCTTTTTCCCTATCTCCCTCTAGCATAGATCTTTGGCGAAATGATCGATTGTTACCCAGGAGGGAAGGGAAGAGTCAGAGAAAGAATGATCTCTACTACCAATGTGTTTATTATAAAACCTCTTTCATATTGTGTTCTTGTTCTTTGCTGGTGTTTGCTGTTGTCCCCCAACATGGTGTATTTTTGGAAATACACGGAAAGAAAGAATTAGCTTTTGCTGTTCATTACTTTATATCAGTCCATGTATTTACATTTCTTTCCAGCACACACCAACATCGAACTGTTACTTCCGGTTTGCCCCGTGCATTTGTTCATTTTTTCTGTCAGTTTTTTACAGAAACGCATATTCCGTTGAACCAGCCTGACAGCGTCCCATCGCTGCCTTCCGAACTTCCGCTGCTTCAAGCCATGAAGACTTCTACATTAATCCGCAGGGCGTCGTGTTCTTCACCAACCAACTACTCCATGAAGACACCACTCCAAGAAGATTTTTTTTTGTAAATTTTTTTCATGTTTATGTACAACCTCTTTGTTTCCTCCCCTTACTCGCCCGCTTACCCCTCTTCTCGCCTCCTCCTACTGCTCTCTTCTCCGCACGCGCAGCCCACTCGCTCGGTCACTTCACTTCTTCTTCTCGACTTGTCTCCGTGCCGTGAGCAACCGCTCACCCTCTCAAGTGCACTCAACTTCTTGTTGGACATGCCGTCAAGGCTAGTGTACTTTCTCTGCGTCTAGCAGCCCTCACTTGTACGTCGGAAGTCAAACCAGTCAGGTAGAGCTTAACTAAAGCTCGCCTCCTCAACACTAGAGGCAAACTTTTAAATTCGACGCCATGTCTGAATTTTAGAACCAACCGTCAACAGCAACATCGCCTTCTTCATGAAGGAAAGATAAGTACCGACTTCATATTTTAACCTCATTCTCATCGCTTTTAAAATCTCAATGCTTTTATTTGGATTTCATAGACAGTGAAAGTTGCTATTTGAAAATAACTGCTTACAAGAGATCGTCTTGATCAAACTCAAACTATCAAGTCAAACTTTCAAAATAAAAGATTTCCTGAGATGCTATCTCACATCGAGGGATATTTCCAAAATACCCTCTGTCTATATAATCGAGTTTTCCGCCGAGGGATTCTCTACCTAATTTAAACAAGTCATCATTGCTCTGGAACCTTCCAGATCCTACACTCTATCTGCCAGTTATATTGTCATGTATTTTCCACTCGCATATGGAAATACTTTTTCAAACTAAGGTATCTTCCTTGGGAACTGCTAATCAATATCTAATTTTTCTTCCTCCCTTGGGATTTTTCTGGTGCATTCAGCTATATCCTACAAGTTTTCAAGCAATAGACTCTCGCAAATCTAGTGTAACTAGTTATTTTCCACCATTGCAATAACTTTCTTTACTATCAACTTTTGTGCTAGTACAGTGAACTTTTCAACTATATCAACTGACTATAGTGAAAACAGTGCCTGTTCAACTTTTCATCCGCGTCGCGCTCGTCCGAGTACAATAAATTCGGCCATGAACACTTTTCCACAATCCCATTTGATCTTTCCCAAACCCATTACTAACAAACTAAAATAATTAAATTGTTACTTTAGGTCTTTTTTCAAAGAGGTGTCACTCTCATAAGTGCCCTCCCTTATTTGCTCCATGTATAACGAATTAATGTCTGTAAAACTTCGTGTCTAGTACACGCCTTAAATTATATTGTTTCTCTCTTCTAATGAGGGAATCCAATTCTTTCAACTCATAAGTGAGTTATCTCTAGGTTTCACGAAAGGGAAACTTGCCCCATATTCTCGTGATCCCTACTTAAATATAGGAGTTCTAGAAACTTCCTTTCAATTGTTCTCTTCAGGGTTCACAATAAGTGACCTGCCCTATTTGTATAATCTCCTATGTATAATTACCCAAGTATTTCTGTATCAATACAAGAAGTTATAGAAACTTCTATTTCATTTCTTCCTGTTTTTTGTTGTTGTTACTTTCGAAGTTGTTAACATTTATAAGATACTTATCTAGAAATCTTTAAAGTACACACCTTGTACTTGACTTATTGTTTAACTTTAATTACGTCAGTTATCTTTAAATTTTTCATTTATTCATCTTAGCCATTTCAAAATCTTACGAAGATTTTAAGGCATATGAAAGGTTTAAAGCCTAAAGAATTATCAATTGCCTGGCGCAAGCTTTAGATGTTTTCGGAGGTCTGCGACCCCAATTGTTTATAAAAATTAAAATTATATATTTGTTACAAAAACTACTTCCTTTTACATTGTTAAATAAATTAAAGATTTGTTCTTTGCTATATCAATTCTCTAACATAACAGTTAGGCAAGATCCTGTCTTCCTTGACTCTTCCTATTTAATAAAAATAAATGTATTGATAGGGTGTTCACCACTTGTTGCATTTGAGCAAGAACTCTTAGTTATAACTTCTTTTGGACTCTCGTCCTATTTCTCCATCCTTTTTCTCCAGTCCGAAACCGACTTCTTTTTCTTCATCATGTTCCCTTGGGGGTTAGGTTATTCCCAAGCTAATAATCTACCCAAAATTTGGTCCCAGAAACCCAGGAAAGTCCATTTCTCAGAGTCTATTTATGAGAATCTATTCGTTATTTATTGCTCAAAGTCCATTTGACAATATTTTGCAAATCATTAATATCTTCTTTGAATTTTTCAGCTATAACTTCGCAGTGCAAAGCTGGTAAAGGTGATAGAGGTCATTCTTGTCTTCTTCAGCCTGTCTTACTTGCAACCTGTCTTCTGCTGCCAACCTGACAGCATTTTCAAAATCTCGCTACAGTTTCGTAAGTTACACTTCAATTTACCCATTTCATTATGCCAACTGAAAAGGATGAAACTCTCATTGCCAGACGTTCTTCCTACAAAGGACAGCTTACCAGATTTAGAAATTTCATTAACAAAATAAATCCCGCCGATTGTGATCTAGACGTCTTGACACAACGCCTTAAGTTGTACGAACGGTCCTATGATTAAATAAATAAATAAATAAATAAATGGCCTTACAAATCCCATAAGGGCTATGGCCTCCTGCTTTGCAGGGAATTGCTCAGTTTTAACTCATCAGGTGAGCAAGTCCTGAGGAGCATTCGGGGTTATTCTTTCTGATTGGGCCTTCTATATTGATGTGCAGCTGATTAAAGATTAAGTAAATTATATTACGATGGCATAACATTCGCTACAACAATCTTCATTTCTGAGTCTGGCGATATCAAGGCCTCAAATATCCATTAGTATTACGGAAATCATAATAGCCATCAACCAATATCTGGGAGCTTCCCACTGCCACTAAGCACAAAGCTTACCCTATCTAAGCACTTGAACAATGACAGAAACTGCCAAGTCTTCACTCTTCAGTAAAATCTACGTATATTGAACCGTTTCAAATAGGTATTTTTAAAATGCAATACAAAACCTTACCGGTGGAGTTTTAACATCTAGTTTGGATGCAGATACCTATACACGTTCTTTAACATCCCACAAATCATTCACTATGTTGTGCACATGTGGTCCCGGAACGAATTAACAAGTGTTTCGCAAGATAGTTGAATCTTTTGAATTCCTTGTGATGCAGTAAGGTTATTTTCCCTAGTGAACACGATGATGTTTCCTCAAATTAGAGCGCGAGACAATGTTCCATTAGTTCTGTCCGCCATGCAAATGACTTCTCACATGTGCTACAAGTGTATTACTTCACTCCAGTATGAACAACAGTGTGCTTCTTGAGGTCACCGCTCTGTGAGAAGCCTTTATTGCACACCAAAGATATGTACCGCTTTGCTGCATGCCCACTGAACAGTGTCTTTCTAGTTGATGCATTGTTTTATTGGTCACTGCATGCGAGTCTCCCTAGGTCTTTCCACTCCTGCCTCATCTTCGCTGATCTTGTCCATTGTTTTCCTCCCCATTTTACGAACCAGTCTGCCCATCTGATTCTTTGCCTCCCAACGTTTCGTCTTCCTGTTCTTGGGTCCCACATCGTCATTTTGTACGTCCATCGGTTAGGATCTAATCTCGCTACATGTCCACCCCATCTCCATTTGAGCTGGTCTGCTGATGTCATAGCGTCCTTCATTCCGGTTCTCCTTCTTAAATCTTCGTTCCGTATTCTATCTCTCAATGAGACATGAAGTATCTTCCTTTCCATTTTCCGTTGACATGTCTGGATCATTTGTCTTTGTTTCGATGTTAATGCCCAAGTTTGGCAACCATATAGTAACACCGGTATAACGCATTTTCCCAGAACTTCAGCCTTTAAAGTGCGTTTTTGGGTCTTGTCAGCCAGTATAAACCTTAGGGACCAAAAGCTCTTCCATGCTTCCTATGATTACTATGATCAAATTCAAACCGATATTGAATCCGCTTGCCCAGACCTTCAATCGGATCGGGACGAGGTTGAACCCTTGTATTTTGAAGGGATCGCCAAGGCCCACCAACTGATCCGCAGTATCTCAGAACCGGACACTAGGGTCATCAATCCGGCCCAGTTCGCACCCTCCTCAGTTCACAAGGAAAAACCGAAACCGTTACTTCCTAAGATAACTCTACCTCACTTCTCAGGCCATGAAGGTGAATGGTATTCCTTTTACGAAATTTACAGCTCCCTTATCCATGAAAACGAAGACATATTCGATATCCATAAGTTCTATTTCTTACGTTCGTCCTTGGAAGGCCAGGCCTTGGCCTTGGTTGAGTCACTGCCTTTAAGCGCAGATAACTACCACATCGCCTTTAATCTCCTTAAAGAGAGATATGGTAATGTACGTTTGTGTGTTGCTCGCACCATTCGCTGCCTGTTCAGCTTGCCAGTCGTAAAACCTAATGACGTCACCTCTTTAAGAGACCTGTTAGACTCCATGCCATTGCACGTGAGAGCATTATACCAACTTAAGCAACCAGTCCAAACTTGGGACACCGTCCTTATTCATCTAGCTACATCCAGATTCGACTTTTCAACATTAAAGGCTTGGGAAATCGAACTCACTCGCAAGGATGAGCATTCTTTAGAGCATCTCATCTCGTTTCTCAACAGCCGGTGCCAATTCCTTACAGCACTCTCATTTCAGTGCGAAAATGTCGAAACGAGTCCTCAGTGTCATATCCTGGACAAAAACTTGTCTCTTCAAATGGTCATCAGTACCCTTCTGTCGAGAAAAAGCAAACTCGTTCTGCCTCTTTCAACCATCCAAGAGAACATATTAGGCCGCTCAACAAATCTTTAAAATGCACGCTCTGTAAAAAGTTTCACACTTTGTATTCCTGCAAATCCTTTAAAGAATTGTCTATTGAAGACAGAAGGAAGTTTGTCTTCAATAATAAATATTGCCATAACTGCCTGTCACCTAAGCATTCTGCTTCTAATTGTACGTCTTCCAACCTCTGTTTTCATTGCAAAAGACCGCATCATTCTTTATTGCACTTTCATGATCAATCGAGGTCACTAGTAACTGCTTCTTCAAACTCCATGCAGAGCAGCTCCGAACAAACTAATGCTTCTTCCTACATTTCTAACGCCGAAACTTCTCACAGTACGCAAGTCCTTTTGTCCACTGAACAATTTGAAATCCAAGATAAATTTGGAAATTGGTTTCGAACCCGCGGTCTTCTTGACTCCGCTTCAACTCACAGCTTTGTTTCGCAATCGTTAATTAAAAAACTAGGTCTTTCTTCATCACCTACTTCCATCAATGTATCCGGCATTGACAATTTGAAAACTCAAGCCTTGCAGTCTTCAAAATTGAAAATCAGAGACATTTGTCAAAGAAACACCAATTTAACTTAAACGGTCTCATTCTTACCAGTATTGGCAAGGACACTCCTAGCAGCTCTATTAATACTTCCGGTTTAAAGATTCCTTCGCATTTCAAGGTTAGCTGATCCTCAGTTTAATGATCAAGGCCCCATTGATATACTTTTCAGTGCCAATATTTTCTGGAATTGCCTTCGTAAACAAACCCGTAGGCTATCTTCAAACGTGGTCGCCAGAGACACCGATTTTGGTTGGGTCATTACAAGTCAAATCCAACATCCCAGTCTTCAAACCAAATCGCAATGTCATTTTGTTACTGCCGATTCAAATCCCTTTTCTGAAAAAGAGATCGCTTATGTTTCCGATCTCAATACATTTGAAAAACACTTGCCGAAACGATGTCTCATTGTAAACAACTAAGTCACCTTTGTAAGTTGTTTAAATGGTTTTGCCTTATTTCCGCACAAAATGGCAATTCTAGTTCGCCTCGCCTTGGGTCACTTGGTTTTCCTTCTCATATCATTTTTGCAGCAGGTAATTGTTTAAACTTTCTGTCGAAAACTATATTCCCCTTGTGTAAAACCATGGATATCAGTCACCATCATTTCGCTCTAAGCTATGTTTCACTTCTCTCGCTATTTAGTAGGATGAACATGGCCGCCTACTTCCCTCCTCCTCACACTTGGAAGCCGCTTTTGAAACCGCTTTAAACTCTGAGTTCTCTAGCATCTAGAATAACTATTCTTACGCATAAACTCCTTCTCAATGTCCCAGCTTCTCTTCTTCGTTCAGAAGAATTAAGCTTTTTTCGGTTGAAAATTGTCGGATTCCGTGATCCTCAAAATTATGCGAAATTGATTACTTGCTTTATTTCATATGTCTTTACATTGGATTTTCACGCCCAAGCTACAGATGACTGCATGACGTGTTACTTGAAGTTCCACTGATTGCACTTGCTTTGTTTGTTTATTTTGAACTGATTGTTTGTCAATCTCGTTTGTTTACAAGCTCGGGTAAGGCCAAGTTGCCGTTTACTTCCTCTATGCTTGACAAAGGTCAGAGCAAGGTTTCCTTATCTCAACTTTGGCTGACTGCCAACCATTGTCTTAAGAGTTAATCCCGTAATTTTAGAAGCTACTCACCTCCTTACCAAAGTAAACTTGTTCTGGTCAAAGACTCTTTCAGATATTTATATTCGTTATCTCGCTGTACTATGTGGGTCAAGGTCGTTCTTACCTATCTCTCCCACTTGCTCACCTTCGTATCCTATAGCTGTTTCGATCCTTTTTTCATAACATCGTTTCATATTTTATATGCGGTCATGTATTGCACACTGCTTACATATTTTGCACTTTTATTGTTCACTGTTGAACAAACTTATTTTTTCTCGTCGTTACACTCGATGTGTGTTTTGCATCTATGCTTGTTACGTCACGTTTCTCGATGACTTAAGTATTTTTCTGATTAACCCCTTTGATGCTTATTATAACTTAAGGTCATTGTTTATGGCTACTAGATTGTTGTTACCTATGGCGTTCTTACCTTCTACTCGCATAGTTCCTTTGTTTATTTGGTATATTCTTATCCTTAATCGATGTACTTGTTTCTATAGGCTTTGTTTAAATTTGTTAACTCTCCTTTCGCATCTTGTCGCGATCTTCACTAGAGCTTTATTTCTCGCAGCTTCTAGCTACTTTGTGATTGACAGCGTTGTTAATTCGCGCCCGTCACCCCCGCATTCTAATAACCCTGATAACTAGCTTCCACTTACACCTGGTCAGTTCCTGATAGGTGCTTCCCCTTTTTCCCTCTAGCTTAGATCTTTGGCGAAATGACCGATTGTTACCCAGGAGGGAAGGGAAGAGTCAGAGAAAGAATGATCTCTACTACCAATGTGTTTATTATAAGACCTCTTTCATATTGTGTTCTTGTTCTTTGCTGGTGTTTGCTGTTGTCCCCCAACATGGTGTATTTTTGGAAATACACGGTAAGAAAGAATTAGCTTTTGCTGTTCATTACTTTATATCAGTCCATGTATTTACATTTCTTTCCAGCACACACCAACATCGAACTGTAACTTCCCGTTTGCCCCGTGCATTAGTTCATTTCTTCTGTCAGTTTTTTACAGAAACGCATATTCCGTTGAACCAGCCTGAGAGCGTCCCATCGCTGCCTTCCGAACTTCCGTTGCTTCAAGCCATGAAGACTTCTACATTAATCCGCAGGGCGTCGTGTTCTTCACCAACCAACTACTCCATGAAGACACCACTCCAAGAAGATTTTTTTTTTGTAAAAATTTTTCATGTTTATGTACAACCTCTTTGTTTCCTCTCCTTACTCTCCCGCTTCCCCCTCTTCTCGCCTCCTCCTACTGATATCATCTCCGCGCGCGCAGTCCACTCGCTCGGTCACTTCACTTCTTCTTGACTTGTCTCCGTGCCGTGAGCAACCGCTCACCCTCTCAAGTGCACTCAACTTCTTGTTGGACATGCCGTCTAGGCTAGTGTACTTTCTCTGCGTCTAGCAGCCCTCACTTGTACGTCGGAAGACAAACCAGTCAGTTAGAGCTTAACTAAAGCTCGCCTCCTCAACTCTAGAGGCAAACTTTTAAATTCGACGCCATGTCCGAATTTTAGAACCAACCGTCAACAGCACCATCGCCTTCTTCATGAAGCAAAGATAAGTACCGACTTCATATTTTAACCACATTCTCATCGCTTTTAAAAGGCTCAATGCTTTTATTTGGATTTCATAGACAGTGAAAGTTGCTATTTGATAATAACTGCTTACAAGAGATCGTCTTGTTCAAACTCAAACTATCACGTCAAACTTTCAAAATAAAAGATTTCCTGAGATGCTATCTCACATCGAGGGATATTTCCAAAATACCCACTGTCTATATAATCTAGTTTTCCGCCGAGGGATTCTCTACGTAATTTAAGCAAGTCATCATTGCTCTGGAACCTTCCAGAACCTACACTCTATCTACCAGTTATATTGTCATGTATTTTCCACTCACATACGGGAATACTTTTTCAAACTAAGGTATCTTCCTTGGGAACTGCTAATCAATATCTAATTTTTCTTCCTCCCTTGGGATTTTTCTGGTGCATTCAGCTATAACCTACAAGTTTTCAAGCAATAGACTCTCGAAAATCTAGTGTAACTAGTTATTTTCCACCATTACAATAACTTTCTTTGCTATCAACTTTTGTGCTACTACAGTGAACGTTTCAACTATATCAACTGACTATAGTGAAAACAGTGCCTGTTCAACTTTTCATCCGCGTCGCGCTCGTCCGAGTGCAATAAATACGGCCATGAACACTTTTCCACAATCCCATTTGATCTTTCCCAAACCCTTTACTAACAAACTAAAATAATTAAATTGTTACTTTAGGTCTTTTTTCAATGAGGTGTCACTCTCATAAGTGCCCTCCCTTATTTGCTCCATGTATAACGAATTAATGTCTGTAAACCTTCGTGTCTAGTACACGCCTTAAATTATATTGTTTCTCCCTTCTAATGAGGGAATCCAATTCTTTCAACTCATAAGTGAGTTATCTCTAGGTTTCACGAAAGGGAAACTTTCCCCATTTTTCTCGTAATCCCTACTGAAACATAGGAGTTCTAGAAACTTCCTTTCAATTGTTCTCTTCAGGGTTCACAATAAGTGACCTGCCCTATTTTTATAATCTCCTATGTATAATCTACCCAAGTATTTCTGTATCAATACAAGAAGTTATAGAAACTTCAATTTCATTTCTTCCTGTTTTTTTGTTGTTGTTACTTTCGAAGTTGTTATTATTTCTAAGATACTTATCTAGAAATCTTTAAAGTACACACCTTGTACTTGACTTATTGTTTAACTTTAATTACGTCAGTTATCTTTAAATTTTTCATTTATTCATCTTAGCCATTTCAAAATCTTACGAAGATTTCAAGGCATATAAAAGGTTTAAAACCAAAAGAATTATCAATTGCCTGGCGCAAGCTTTAGATGTTTTCGGAGGTCTGCGACCCCAACTGTTTATAAAAATAAAAATTATATATTTGTTACAAAAACTACTTCCTTTTACATTGTTAAATAAATTAAAGATGTGTTCTTTGCTTTATCATTTCTCTAACATAACGGTTAGGCAAGGTCCTGTCTTCCTTGACTCTTCCTATTTAATAAAAATAAATGTATTGATAGGGTGTTCACCACTTGTTGCATTTGAGCAAGAACTCTTAGTTATAACTTCTTTTGGACTCTTATCCTATTTCTCCATCCTTTTTCTCCAGTCCGAAACCCACTTCTCTTTCTTCATCATCTTCCCTTGGGGGTTAGGTTATTCCCAAGCTAATAATCTACCCTCTGGTAACTACAAGAATTATACGTCTGCTAGAGTACGGGAGCACATAATGGGCAACTAGTAAAACGTGATTGTGCCAACATATGCTAGCTTCACATAATGTACCTTTCTAAATGACATATTACATGCATCCCATAGTAGCTCAGTGATCAGAGCAATATCGCACAAAGGCGGCGGTAGCCAGTAGAAGTATCGCATGGGACAGACATTTCAATTCGCTGTCCCTCTATCAAAATGGATTGTGCCGGGAGTACAAACCACAACCAAACAGTTTTGTCATCAATACAATTGTAAGTATACCACTTTTTATATTGAAATGCTATTAGGTGATGAGGAGATGTCTTGGGAACAGGCATAAAGATACTTACCTCTTTCAGATCTGAAGAAGTTGTTTCTGTTTTGATGCAAGGAATTAGCTCAGGAATAGAAGCTTCCTCAATCTTAATGTCCGTGTGCAGTTCTGTATCATTCTGCAAGGAAATGAGTTGTTTTACAAATATGTTCTTTTGTGTAGTTGGAATAATATCCATCAGATGATTTGCACTGAAGGTATCAAGGAATAAAATAACCTACCAAAGGTAATAATGAAAACCACATTCATACTTTTGTAACGTCAGCCTGACAGTTTATGAGGACTTTACATCAGAAAGCATTTCAGTTCATATACACTCGTAAAACGTGGGAATGGCATTTTGTTACTAGCATTGTGTTTGAATGTTGCGACTTCACGGCGTAGATGCAGTTAGTTAGAGTTACCATAGAACGTTAATAAGGAAAAGCATCGTTGATAAATATCGTGACTGTTTTACCCACTTGAGACCAGATTAAACCAAAGATAATTAAGGTAGAGAAAAATTTAACAATAACGAGAAAGAAATTTCATTGCATACCAATTTACTTGTATTTCAAAATACACAACAAATTGACGATGCCAAGATTACATAATGTATTAAAATAGAGAATTGAACATGAATATATTTTTAGACAAGGGCAGGAAACATTTTCTAAATGAAATTGCCGACCCGGATCTAATAAAGGCTGAGACACAGCGCCATAGACCATATCTGGGGTGTCTTTCAAGGTGAATTCGTTCCAGTGAAGGCTTTCAACACGTGTGTGTCAATACCAAGTTGTTGGCCAAGTGAAGCAGTGGAGGTCAACCCAAGCCTCACATTCATTTTCATATGAGTTTTCGGAGACTGATCTCATCATGTAAACTCCCAGTTGAAGCCCGATGCGCTCCAGAACACATGGGCTAGTCTAGGTTTTGGCAGGAACTATTATTTTCATACAAATGCTCACACTACCTCAACATTCGTGTGTGTTTCGTCCTAAATGGTTGGGACAATTTGCAAGGTATTCTCAATAATGTTTAATGATACCATGAAGACAATCATGGACAACTGTAACCATTCCAGAAGTGAGTTTTCCCCTTCAAGTCAGCTACTGGCCCAGTGCTTGCAAATGCCGGCAAAGGAGACTGCTAGATATTGTGGTTCAGAAGACATAATCAGTGAGCTGCCTAAGCACTAGACACAATTTGCAGAGACTGATAAGTATTCACAGAACACCTAAAAGTTGTCAGCATTTGTAACAATGCACTGCGCGGAGCACATTCCTAACACGGATTAACTCATGATCTGTCCACAGTACACACACTACAGGTCTTCAATGACTGAGCAAACAGACAAGTACATGGTCTTGTGATCATGATGTTCCAAACTTCTAAAGAAACAAATCCTATTGCGGCTTTAAAGTCTGGTAACCACGGTCGAAAACTTTCTTCTGATCCCTGTTTGATCAACTTTCTGATGGCTAGGAGCATGATTTCATCCCGGAGATGAAATATGTTGAGGGGTATTTGTTAGTTATTGGGGCATGAGACCGTTAAGTCCCCTTTTGTCATATAACAAGGAAAATTTTGTGATTATATTTCATCGTCAGATTCAAATGAACCATCCCTAGAGTGGCTGAAATTGTACGCATTTGAAACACTCGACAGACCTGGGGCAGCTCAAGAGTGTATTTTCATATCCTCCCCAACCTATTGCACTACTTGAACCATTCCCTCGGTAGAGTAATATTAGAGAATATGAGAACTCATAAACCCTTCAGTCTCGGCCGTATTTTAGTGCACCACATGTCACCCTTCCACGTATTTGGGGAACCAATAACATCACATATCAATTTAGATGCATCTAATCAGTACTAGTGTCACGTTTCGGCGAGATTTGCATTGGCGATATATTCTTGTTAGTGTTCCCATTATTGTACCATTCAAGGTGGGATACATATCCACTGCCCTTATACCATCTTACAATACTCTTTTTTCAGAACTGGCAGTTAAAAAAGAATTGGATACGTCATTATCTTACACAGCATATCCACATATAAATTGACATATTTACTAACATTGTACATTTAGAAGCACAGGGATATGACACTTTCAGGGTTAGATATACCTCAAGTGACGTACTGAACCCCGCTCCAGTGAAAGACTTTAGTAGTTCGGTAATCAATTATCGTATGTAACTCCTTTTCCGCATATTATTTATTAAACCTTTCTTGAAAGGAATTATTCTGCCCTCTAAATTCATGACTGTGGAGATTTTTGATTGTGACATCTTTTTGTGTTGAGTTTTTCTTACAAGAATACTTGAAAATATATAATACTAATACTAATACTAACAATACAAGTATCTTATTACTCGTTTTTACACATTAACTAGTCTCCCCATTATTCCCAACCCATCCCATATCTCAATGCCATATGATATATGTGAATGTATTAATCCATAGTAAACTGGTAACTGCTCTTCACTGCATAAGTATCTTGAAATTCACTTTAAAATAAGAGTCTCTTTATCTTTTACATATTTCATTTATATTCTACTCCCATGATAATTTATGATCTATTGTACTGCCCAAACGTTTTGCTGAGGCCACCTGATTTATATCATCGGTTTCAGAGCAATATTTTCGATTTACTTTTAAATTACGTTTAGCTTGAAAATATTATCAAGCTGATTATTCATGGGTTTCACTTAACATTTGCTCAACAAAAAACTGAGTGACAAGATCGATACTATTTTGAGTTTCATGAAGGGTAATTGTTTTATTACAGTCCTAGTCAACCTTGCGGTATCATCTATATATGAAATAATTAAAATATTACCTGACTGTGTACATAATTTACAAAAGAATATCAAGTAGGAGATGAAGGATTGAACATTGCGTTATAACGGTTAGACATAAACTAGGAGTGTATTTTAACTCACACCACTCGTGAAGAAAATTTTGTAAATTGACATCTGTAATATTTTTTTACAGATCAATCGCCAGTCCCCTTACACAATAATCCTCTGCCTTATCCAATAATAATTCATGATCTACTATATCAAAGGATTTTGTAAGATTGACGATATAACACATAATACCATCGAGAGAGGAAAGCAATGTTCCATAAAATTCTGCAAATCATTTATAGTTGATATGGTCTCCGTGAAACCAAAGTGATTCTTATTTATTAAATCAATCGTATTAATACACTCTATTATTTTTATGGCTAATTACATACGTACTCTAAAATAGTAACAAATTGTTATCGGTCTGTAGTTGCCTAGTTGATGTCTGTCACCCCATTTAGAAATTGGTTTGACAAGGGATAGAATTAGTATATCTTGGACGATACCTTTTAAGAGACACGTGTTTATCAGTTCTGTAAGAACGTCTAGGGTTGGACCGTAGCACTGTTTCAATATCCAGGGTGACATTTCATCCCAACTATAACTATGTTTATTTTTCTGACAATCCTACTTAATTCATCTTCCGTTATTGATTTTAGGAAGACTGATTTATTACACTTGTTTTGTAATACACTGCTATTACCACTGTTATTTCCTACAACATTTGGTATAAATTTTTCTCCTTAGCTCTTGTTCTATTGCTATTATAGTGTTGATAAGGGGAGGCTGAATGCAGTTACTGGGTGTTCCTAAAATGTTTACAATATCTCATTAGCTAGTTATTGTTGCCTTAAGGAGGCGGTCATCTGCCCCTACAGTATCCTCATTTACTTCAAATAAAACCCATTAATTTTCCATTACATCATATTACGAAAAATATCGAAATACATCATAATAAGAAAAACAGATAACTTGTTACTATCGAAGCCCATATTTCAAACAAAATGCGTTCTTCTGGGAGATCCCATGAGCCCTCTACACTTCATTTTAGCAGCTGATGAGATATTTAAAGAAATGGAGAAGAAAGATGAAGTATCTACTAACACATATGTAGATAATTTAGTAGTCACATCATCAAACTAACAGAAATTTCAAGAAACAATAGGTAATATGGAAGAATGGTGTAAAGATAACGACTTCCATATAAATGTGATGAAAACAGAAAGAAGTAAGGCAAACAAACGCAAAGTGCAAACAATTGTGTCAATGGTACGTTTATCAAGGTCGTGCCTGGATTCAAATATCTGGGAGTGACACTTCATGCTACTCACGCATTTATAGCACAAACGACATCAAGTACATTTGATTACTAAATGTAGAAATAGCAATGAAGTTTTTCAAATGCAAAGGAAATCCAATAAAAAGAGTGAAAACTCTATCAAAAGAGCCCTTGGAGTAGCAAAAACCTCAAGATCAAGACTAGTATACCGTACCTCCTGGCCAGAGAACCATTTTAATAGAAGACATTAGGTCTCAATTTCTTTTATTATCCACTCAAGTATTTGAAAGGATGCTGACAAAAATAATATAAATATGGCCACAATTCTCCTCTACTGGGACTATGATTGACATATGCCAACTTTGAGATGCGGCATGTATTCACTAATTTATGTATAGTTGGTTTTACCCATCTACTGTGCACAATCAAGAATTACCATGAGCTAGCAGCGATGTGTACATAATCTGCTAGATGCCATATAGAAATATGTAGGAAAAGAGTCAGTTCAATAAACGACTATGCAAAACACAATGATAAAAATGTATAATTCTTCTTTTTGAGTTGTGTTCTTATTTCCGCACCGTTTTTGTGAGCCACGTCATTTGTCCCGCCAATAAATACTGCCACATCGTTTAGTTACCTCTTAAAAAAGTTCGGGGATATCATGAAAAGAAGGAAGAAATCTTGATTCCATAAAAAAGATGGTACCGTAACAGGTAGAAAAGAACCTGAGAAAATGGAATAAAACCTTTAAACATCGGAATCGGAACTAAAGGAGAGTTAACCGATGGAGGTGTGTATGATAGTTGAAACCGAGGAGCGTTGCACACGTAAGTACAAGTAATGCCGGGTTTAGCTCAGGTTTCGTGGGTTTCGAGCCACTTCCTTCTATTGTAGTTGTTGGGAGTAATGTGTGTGTATTCCATTGAGCCATCTAAAATATAAATGTTTACAAATAACTCCAGAGAGAATGCCACTCCATAAACTCATCATTTATATCAAGATTTGACAGGCATATGCAATTTGTGGCGTAATTGCTTTACACAAGTTCACGAAGCGTAAGATATTCTGATTCGAGTTCAGACGCACTCTCGTTTCCAAGAAGAAGAGGAAGGAAAGATGTGGTGGTGGTGATAATTTCTCATTTGAATTATGATTCATGAGAGCCAAATTAGTATCTATACATTAATTGAAGCCAGTACGGAGATCACATTTCGTACTATAGCAGTCTTCCTTGTTATCCACTATCCTATAAGCACCAGGATGAACAAACAGCAGCGCAACTTCCCTTAGATTCAATCATATCTCAAATGCCTTATGATTGAGTCTTAGCATTGGCATATGGTAAAGTCTTAACCTACTGTGAATGACCGAGTGCCAATTGTTTAAACCTGCATTACCAATAAATTACCTACTGTTGGCACAGCATACGGTGTAGTCTTCACGGCGGCAATGCATGACGTATGACTTCGTCGTAACTTTTCTAAAGTAGAAAGACTAACCAAAATACCTGTTGTAATGGTCAGGAAAATATATGGAGGAAATGTAGTAATGTATGATTACTCCTCCGTCTGTGAACCACCCAACCATCCCCAATAGGATCACGATTTAAATAGCCAAAATTACAGCCGTTGTCACCGCTAGTTCAAATCAATCTCCATCGGTTGCAGTCGTGAGTAATCGGGTCTCTTCGTCAGCCCCGCTGGTCTGTCATAAAAGCAGTACTGCCAACCTCACCCTTACAGTACTACATAAAACAAAGAAGCTCCCAGTTCATTCTCTAGTGCACATCATTCGTGTGCAGCACTCAGTTCATTTGATAAAGCGCCGAATTGAACCACTTACTCAATATGGATTGTCGAAGTTGCCTGATAACAATCAGAAACTTCAATCGGTGGTTCTATGACCAACCTAAAAAGTTTCTGAGTCTATTGCAACAACGCATTTTAGTACCAAAAACACTACCGTGCACGAAATGCCATCGTGAGGTGAGAGTTAGATGGATAAGTCATAACCTATCAGTAACCTGCAACAAGAGGATACCCGGACGGCAAGCCCACACCCAAACCCGACCATTCTAACCTTCGTTTTGTCCAATCCAATGGATCTTGACAATGGTTACAGCCTAACGCGTCCAGATCAATGGTTTATGTTGCGGTAAAGTGAAGTTGATACCACTGCCTCATACAAGCCCAATTATTTCTTTTATCACATAATCACAACGTTACGTGTCGTCTGGTGTATTTTGTATCGGACATGTTGGCAACTACTGACGTCAATGTGTGCACCTCGTTGTGAGCGCTGGCTGCGGCAGTTTCACATACTAAACACATCTGACGAACATGGCTCCGGTTGTTAAATAAAACACATATTTTCGTGATTTAGCGCATATATCGGGTGCAGTCGGTGCAAAGTGACCATGGTTGGAAGTTAAAACTGATAATGTCCTCCCAAAAGATAAAATAAGGTGTGAAAATGAAATTTTGTCGAAATGAGAGCGAAAAGAAAAAAAGTGATACGTCGTGCATAATTAATGCCTTCACCCTCTGTGAACGCCAAGGTGCTAGCAGACTGCACCAGCGTTATGAATACAAAAACATCAGTTATTGCTAAAATAAGAAACAATAACTTACTGAATAATCCAAATTGTGGAAATACTTCACATTATTAAGTTTATTAGAAAAGGAAATATAGAATCTATGATCATCTCTATTTGATGTTCCACTTTGACCGCCGTGTTTTCGTATTCAAATATATTACAAGGTTCATCCAGCAGGTTGGAAGTGGGTAATTGGTCCTTGGACTCCTAGAAAGAATTATACAAGTATGACCCAACATGAATCATACCGACAGAATAACAGTTAAAAGTTACGTGTAACAATAAAGGGAAGAACATCCTGGTTAGCCTACTATTTGGTAGCAAGCTCGTCATGCACATCATGTTACACGATATATGAATTAGTAAAACTTACAATATTAAGGAATTCATCCGGCTCACTCTTAATTATTGGTTGTTGGTCCATAATGTTTAGGAAGCTAGAACACACAGATCATTATCATATATAACACATGAAATGAGGTAAATTCAGAGCACGGAATTCAAGTTAGGCTACTGGTAATCCAAATATAACCCTCCAGGCGCACAGTGAGAAGAAGAAGTTAACAACAAACGTATTCGACAATAACGCTCGGCTTTATAATATATGAGTTAGGGTATAATATCGAGTGAAATAATAATAGAATGAGGAATTACTGATGCCAGCTTGTGGAGCAGTGAAATGAAGCGACCTATAATTGGTTTCTCTATTCCTAAGTAGGCTACACACACACCTGAGCACAATGTGACGGGGCACGCGGAATAAATATAATTGTCCGACACTAAATTACATTACAAACCTAACAACGTAAAAGCAAACTCAAGTTACTGCACGAGTATGATATTGTCAGCAACTGGATGCTGTGAGTTTCAGAAAACAGAAGTCAATAGTTCCTCCTTGTGTTACAAGGAACCCACTTCAAATGAAAATATCAAAACTCCCTCATTGAACCAAATTGAACATAAAGAACTGAAAGATCCTTACAAATGTATAAATACGGTACTATTACTGGACAACTCGTATAATTGCCGTCATAAAGCAGTTCCTAGTTACACATTTAAACCTGTGTAACCTCGATAATTAAATTTTGTAAAATTATCCACACAGGAGAAACTACGACTGTAAAATATTAATATAAAGTTATTATTGTTATTAAATTTAGTCACGTCGTTAGAGAGCATTTTAAATATCCCAACATGGAACTGAAGATTCTCTGATCGTAACATTTCGCCGCTTGGTTCATCAAAGGCACGAACTCGATTATGATATTGCTAGCAACGCGTCCGTAAAACAACCTCCCCACACCGATGATAAACAGGCACGGTGCAAGACAAATTGTAATATAATGGTTGCATTTCTAACACAATACAGAAAATATCAGTTATTCCCTTATGTTTGGTCTTATGCCCAATTCTACTCCAGGCAATTACCCGGATGGTTCGTAACTTCGGGCCACGGCCGCCTCCTTCTCAATAATCACCTGAATTAAAAATACACACACTCTAATACAGACACCACAGTAACACAGATTATTATATTATACACACACCGAAGTACACGGAAGTTAATGACCAAGATAGCCCTACATGACGTAGGCTAATTTTTACCCCATGTCATTCTGAGTACCGTATCAATGCTACATGGACTCTTTATGTATGGTATGTCTACTCGAAACGTTGATGCTTTTCAATAGGACAACACGATTTCACCCAAATGAGATGGGTTATTCTCTTTTCATGAAAAATGAATTACCGTACCGTAGCGGAGACTGGGGAGGTATGATACTGTTAGGTAATTTTCTGTTTATACAATTGGTAGCATTCAGCTACTCCTTCTCCATACTCCTTATTTCCTGTTTGTTACGTACTTCCTGTTGCTTGTAATTGTGTACAAGGAGAAGAAACTGATATTTGCCACATTATCTGTTTACATCAAGTGAAAGTAAGGCACCGGTACCGGTATGTGTTTTGTCTTTAATATGTTATTTCACCAGCTTATCATCTTCGCAAGCAAATACATATTTTAACCCGCCATCGGTAACGTTGTTAGGTTGCTCCAAACAAAAACATTCCTTATTAAGAAAAGTTTTTTGTTTTAAGCAGTGCCGGATTAAGACTCCCAGTGGCCCTAGGCAATTGTTAATTTGAGGGCCATTTTTCCCCTTTTTTTCAACCCCCCTCTTTCATAGAAAGTCAATCATAACTTTGAAAGAGATCTTATTTACAATGAATAATGAATAAAATTTAGATCACATGTAGGCCTACATTTTCAGAAAACCCTTTTTCTGCATTTTGTTTCGCAGAAAGTTTCAATAACATCATCGACAGGCGCGGATCTAGAGTTTGGTTTTGGGGGGGGGTCAGAGAATCGATCTAGAGTTTGGCCTTTCGGTGGGGGGGGGGGGGCGGTTGGGGGGGGGGGTCAGAGAATGGAAATTGTTAAGAAAAATGGTATCACTAAAAACGCAATCACAAAATAACCAAGCGTTCAAAACCAGACCAATTTTTTTGCAAGCTACATGGATAGAAATATGATGCGTTTAGCGCACCAAAAATATTCGTACAAATTGCAACGGCGTGTTTTGCGACTTTTACATCGAGCTTCGAGAAAAGGATCAAGGTACGTTACAGTTTCGGCAAGTCGAGTTGGTACCGACAAAGGGATGAAGTCACAGCTTATATTGCCAACCAAGCTTGCGGTTTGGAAGTCGGCAAAAATTTTTGGTGCGAAAAAAGCCCCAGTTTCCTATCCGTGCATTGCTGCACACTCATCGTAACATCACTATAAACATTGATTCGGTAATCACAAGGTTTGCTAAACAAAGTGGACGAGTTGATTTTGTTGTATAACTAATAGTTTTTATACAAGAGGTTTGAAGTTGTAAATATGTACAGTTGTAACAGAACATAATAATTCCAATAAAGATAATTCAGTATTGAATAAAATGAAAAAAAAAACTGTTTTTCAGTTAAAATTCGTTAAGTTTTATTTGTCTGGTAATTGTGTTTTCGTTTTTTGAGTTTGCAAAAAAATTTGGTCACCGTTTGGGGGGGGGGGGTCATGACCCCCGTGACCCCCCCCCCCCCCCTTGAATCCGCGCCTGATCATCGAAGTTGATTTTCTTTAAAATGTCTGATTCTATGCAGAGAAGACTTAACATGTCTAGTCGTCCTTGTCGCATAATGGCTGTTCGGGGCGCTTTAATTCGTTTCAACGGTGAAAAAGACCGTTCTGCAGTACAGTCCGTTATCATTCGAGTTTAAAAAATTCGGAGAGCTATTTCTACATTCGGAAATACCTTTGCCAATTGGTCTTTCATTAAAATCTCATACAACTGACTATGAGATTTTTCGGCAGCGGTGCATCTGTTGTTTATATAAGAATGAAAATGTTTCAGTTCAGCTAAAAATTCTTCCAAATCTTTATCATAAAAGCCAATGAAATTGTTTACCGCTTCTCAGAGTTCTTCATCGCTCATTGAAAAATTATTCAAAAATGCAACTTTCTTGGGAACGTCCATATAAACTTTTGCCCTTTTTTTTAGCCTATTTTCAATTTTGAAAAAATAGGCTTATGAGATCACCTTTTGTCCGTGTGTGTGTGTGCGTGTGTGTGTGTGTGTGTGATTCGTGTGTGTGTCCCCCCCCCCCTAATAAAATCTAAACGGCAGGAGCGATTTCAATGAAACTCGGAAAGTTCATAGCACTATTCCCGGCGACCTCGACCGTGCCCTTCAAATTTTGTTACGACTCAGCAATCCAACATGGCGGCTGTGCGAAATATTTCACCAGCATTCAATATCTCCGAAACTATTACCGATATTACCCTGACGTATTCTATGGTGATAGAGGGAACTACTATAAGTTCACTTATGTGACGTTTGAAAACCTGGTGACTACAAAACCAACATGGCGGCCAAGCGAATTTGCGACTTTAAAATAGACGTTTCTCGCGATTTGACCAACCAAACGCAATGAAACTTGGTACAGTATATGTCTATACACATTGTAATGCACCGACATCTAACTTCGTTCAATTGTTTACATAATCACAAGATGGCGGATGTGCGAAATATTTCACCGGCATTCTACATCTCTGAAACTATAAGCGGTATCTCCCTAAAATTTTGTATGAAGATAAAGGGCACTACTGGAAGTCCATCTATAAGATTTTCAAAAACCGGTTAACTACAAAACGAACATGGCGGCCAAGCGAATTTGAACAATTTAAATAGACCTTTCTCGCGATTTAATGTTCCAAGCGCACTGAAACCTGGTACAGGAAATATTTATACACATTGTAATCCACTGGTATCTAATTTAGTTCAATTGTTTACATAACCTCAAGATGGCGGCAGTGCGAATTTTAAAATTAAGTTTTTATTTCTTGTGATGTAGTCATGCGATCGAAGTGAAAGTTTGAATAATGAACCTACGCAATAATTTTCCTTTAATGGTACATGACTGTATGGCCTATACATTTAACAATCCTACATGGCGACCATCCGAAATATTTAGACGGCTCTTAATATCTACGAATCTATTATAGCAATCAAACTGAATTTCTTTATGTTCATAGGGGCTATAAACATAAGTTCACCTATAGGACATTAAGTAACCTGGTGATTACAAATCCAACATGGCGGCGACGCAAAGTATAAATATTCACATGGACGTTTCTCGCAATTTAACCATCCTAGTGCAGTGAAACTTGGTACAGTAAATCCTTATACGAATGTTAATCCACTGGCATCTAATTTATTTCAATTGTTTCCATAAACAAGATGGCAGCTGTGCGAAATTTTAAAATCTCCAAGTTATTCTTGTGTCCTAATCATGCGATTGAAATTTGAATGCTACACGTACACAATAATCTGCATGTAACTGTACATAACTCTAGGACCTACATATATAAGATCCAACATGGCAACCATCCGAAATATTTAGTCGGTTCTCAATATCTACGAATCTATTACAGCAATCAATCTGAAATTGTGTATGTTGATAGTGGCAATTAACATAAGTAGGATATATGAAAATAGGCTGTATAGTTCTTCACGGAACTACTTGTTTATTTCGACGTTGAGTTTATCGATGATTTCGAGAAAACCTATTATTCTGAAATTCTCACGAGGCAAAAATTCGACTTCAGGAGTGCCTCCATCGTTCGATTGTTTTTCTTCTACGCCACGATTTTTTAGAATACGATACATCAGGTAACAATTTCTTCGCTTTTTCCTCGAAAATATCGAACTTATCATGAAACTTGTCTAACGTTTCGTCTAAAGTGTTATACAAGGCAGCACACGTCTGTAAGTCGATCTGTTCAGCTTGTAATGATTTACTAGCTGCACGCTTAGAAGTCAAAATTGAATCCCACAAAATTAACATGAACCTGAATTCGAATTTTTGCATTCTGTTTGCGATGCACCCCGCTTTATGCCGAGTGTCATTATTTTCTGACTCGTCATCATCAATGCTTTCTAAAGCCTCAACAATTTTATGAAACGAATCATAAACCGCGTTCGTTGCATTAGCATGTGCTTGCCAGCGCGTATCTGACAATGATTTCAAATTGTTTGCGTTTTTGATACAATTTTTCAACACGTCCCAACAGTGAGGGTTTGCAGAAAAGAAGTTATACAATGATTGCATTATCGGGAACAAATCAACTACGTAAAAACAGCATTTAACAGCAGATTGTCCAACTAAATCGAGGGAATGTGTACCCCAAGGAACATAAATCGCATATTTATTCAGTTCTAATATTTTGGCTTGCAGACCGTGATACTTTCCAGACATGATGGTGCGTCGTCATAGGACTGTCCTCTACAATCTTTAATTTCCAAACCGCAATCTTTAGTGACGAAGTTCACAGTTTGAGTTTTCAAACTTTCGCCTGTATGGCCTTCTGTTTCAAGAAAAGATATAAACCTTTCAACTGGTTTGTGATCTTTTGGTGAAACATACCGGAGCACAACTGACAATTGATCTATATGCGATACATCGGGAGTTGATTCAACGGAAAGGCTGTAATATAGAGCTAGAAACACCTCTTCTAAAATATATGATCTAACTTTTATGCCCATGATGTTTATTAACTCTTCGCAGATCGTTTTGGATAAATACGAAGGAACACCTCTTCCAGCATTTCCGTATCGTGCAATATGATCCCGCAAAAATGGATCAAACAGCCCAAGAAGTTCAAGTATACCTAACTAATTCCCATTATCCGGCTTTCCAAAATGCTCGTTCGTACCTAAGAATGACAATCCTCGTTCTGCCAGAGTGATGATAACAGCAACTACTCGTTTTATAACATCGCGCCAATAGATTTTTTCTTCAAGTAGTCCATTTCTGAATAGATCTGGCAAATTTTCATGTTTCCGTTTTTCCAGATAAATTAGCACACTCTCCCGATGATTCAAATTCTTCTCATGCTGCTGTAAATAAATCCCGACGTTCTTCCAATCATCATACCCTTCACGCGCAAGTCTGTTCCATTTTTCTGGCGGCAAAAATAACTTGCCAAAAAGCAATCGGCACGGCCTGAAAATAAAAAAAAAAATAAAAAAAAATTATAATATGAGAACAAAAATTAATTAAACGGTATTCAAGACATAAAACCCGTAACTAAAATGTTAACCCTTTTAGTCCGAAGATTAAAAAGTAGCATCGTACCTCTCCAAAAACGATGTATTTTCGATCATTTATTGATCATAAAAATGTCGATCATTTAATGAATATCAATGAATTTAATAAATTTACCTGATTTATTGTATTTTTTTGCGCTGCGTTTTAAGTTTAATGAAAACGTTTATTAATATTTTTATTCACTTTTTACTTTTTTTTTGTATTTTTGTTGCACTTCAATTTTTTATGATCGAATTTTATTGGTACTAAAAAGTTAACAATTTATTTGTAATTTCAAGTTACACAACTGTGCAAAATTCGATTAGTTTTGGTAAGATAGAAATATTCAAAATTGTTGTTGCAAGATTTGATTTGCCACAAGAGTTAATAATTATAAATAATTTAAAAAAATGAAACGTATACGATTGACTAAAATTCCGAAAAAAAGCAAACTGATCAACAAAAGTGATCTAAAAATTTGATCTTATTCTTGTAAAAATTCTGAAGTTTTGGTAGCGTTTTAATATACTTTGCGTGATACGCTCGTTGCTGATAATTTGGACCAAGCTACCATATGGTGCTCAAAGATACCACGTTGTTACACATACGGGAGAACTCATTGAAGTCTGGAAACGAATAAAATTGAACTAGAATTCCAAAGACAGAAAATTTAAAAAAAAACACTTAATTTACAATCGGTTTTGATAAAAAATAGCATAGTATTTCAAAAACTGTCAATGTATCATAAATACATGAAGGGCTCAACTGTTAATCAAAGCTTACCTTTCGCAGGTGAATAAATGAGCCAATCTCGTTTTGTATTCTCTCCATTCGGTTTCTTTCCAAAGAATACATTTTGTGAGCAATATCTTGACGTTGATTCCTTATCATATCGACGCCAGGACGATTCAAACGGTCCAGTCAAATTTTGACAATTTGATGGACCATGTGTTACCCAAAACTCTATGTCTTCAATGGTTAATTTTCCCCAATGTCCAGGATCAGTGAAACGGTTCAAAGTTTCGGCACCTCGTTGTCCGGCTACATTTTCATGCTCGAAAGAAGAACTGGATGTTTGAGACCTTGAAATGACCGGATCATTATCCGGATCTTCTGCGTGACCAGTGTTCGTTTTGTTTTGCTTCTTTGATCCATCGCTAGTGGCAGATCCTTGATTTTTCGAAGAATTTGAAGAGGTTTCATTCCGAAGGAAAAATTCAGTCAGTTTTGGCACTTTCTCTAACACCACATTATCTCGGTAATTTTTGCCTTTGGCAAGTTTTCTTTTTTGTGCACCACTCAAATATGTACGTGAAGACATTTTTGAGTTGGGGTTTTAATTCAACCCGATACACAGATAAAACTGTTCATCGAACACTAACGATTTAAAATTGTCGATCACAAAAACGTCGATTTGAAGTCTGAACTCAAGCGGGAGCACGTTACTTGTTTCCGAAATTACTCTGCAGACCAGAATGCCAGAATTTGGAAAAACATTTTCCGAACTTATCTATGGCTAATAAAGTGGAGGGGTTGGGGACTTATCAGTTAATTCAAATAGTCATGGCATTTTGGGAATTTTGGGACCCAACCGTGGGAGTATCAGTTAATTGCTTCCTATCCTTAAACAATAGAGCGAACATAAAGTAGAATTTTCGACTGACTGACTTGGAATGTGCCAAACAATAGTTAAGTTATATATGAATTGGAAGTGTAATAAGAAGATAGAGTTTATGGGAAAACCCCGGGCAGAGAGAATTTACGAACAGCACTTTACAAAATGTAAACCAAGAAGTTAAACTCTAAAATTAGAACTGTAATTCTAAGTTTCACTTTTTTTTTTTCGGAGTGAAGTTATAATGGCTAATTGGCCTAGTGAATCTGTTCTTTGAGTTGGATTGAAAAACAGGACGACGTATTTACAGATGTTGAGGACCTAGGCTGTGCTTCGGACTGTCTAAGTGATGTTCCTAGTGAACATTCCATGCATCAAACAGATACTGGAGCAATCCAACGATTCAGATAGTGATATTGCTACAGAACTATCTGGCACCCAAATTGTTCAGCCTATACCCTCCACATCCACAACGCAGCCACCTGGGATTTTTGCATCCGAAAGAACAACAGTGCAGTCATCAAGACAACGGAAAATCCCGAAACGTCTATCTGCTACAGCCAAAACTCAGCCTTCTGGATTTCAATACATTGGAAAAGATTCGTATACCAAATTGCACGTACAGAAACAAATAAGAAAGGAAAAACTCTAAGGCAAAATATAGTTACTAAATTACCAGGTGTGAAAGGTAATGCAAAATATAGTAAAACTGTTGTAGATTGTTGGAAGGCTTTTTTCCTAATAAAACAATCAATGGAATTGTTTCATTTGCAAATATCCAGCTTTCTGAAATGGTCAGTTCTTATAAAAATGGTGAAAAGGACTGTCCACAAACCAATTTTGAGGAACTATTAGTCATTTTTGGTGTTTTATATATGTTGGGTGTGAAAAAAGGCAACCATTCAAATTTATCAGAAATGTGGGGAAATAATGGTACAGCTCCCGAGTTTTTTAGTGGAGTCATGAGCGAAAGAAGATTTTATCAGTTGTACATAGCTATTCGGTTTGATGACAAACGTACTCGAAATGCTCGTACGATAATCGACAACTTGGCCCCTATTAGACAGATTTTTGATAGTTTCATCAGCAGTTGTATTTCAAGCTATACACCTGGGGAATACGTGACGATTGATGAAATGATTGAAGATTTCCGAGGAAGATAAAAATTCCGTCAGTAGAATACTGTAGCATTAAACCAGGAAAATACGGAATTAAAATGTATGCCTTGGTTGATGCCAGGACCTTTTTCTGTAAATATGGAAATTTAACCCACTAAACAACCAGCTGGAAGCCCTTAAGCTATAGACAATTCTGCAACCACTGTTGTGAAGAGACTAATTCAACCAATTGACAACTCAGGAAGGAACATCACTATGGGCAACTACTATAGCCTACATCTGTTCCACTTGCCAATGCCCTTTTTACTCACCATAGAATGACAATAGTTGGCACTATAAGAAAAAAACAAACCTCAATTGCCACCAGACTTTGAATGAAGAACGAAAATAATGTAGCAGTCACAATTGTAGTAGTTAAATTTTAAGTAATAAACCATTGTGGATATATACAAATATGTAAGTAGCCTATATACTTACCTACATATATACTAAATAACCAAACACTAGTATAATTCATTCAAACTGCCGAGAAGAGCCCATATAAGTACTAAATCATGTACCAAGCGGAAGCTAGGGAGCGCCTAAACACGCTACCTCTCGCGTAAGTGAGGACAACGCTACCGATGGCAGGTTTTAATCACTAAGACTAGAGTTCAAACCTCACTCTGAGGTTCACATATTTCATTGAATGCATGTTGGGGAGGACTGATACATACGGTATATCAAACCTCCCCAGATCTGTTGGTGTTTTCACCGGTATATTTAAATCCAAATACTTGCAGACATTGGGCTCAATGCATGACTTTCATTAGCATACATTATAGTATCACTTTTGTCCTAAGTAATCACGAAAGTCGAACTTACTTGATTAATATACAAATTTTACATTACAGATGCCAATGTTTCTCAAATCGAAATCTGAGGGAAAGAAAGTGAAAAAAAAAATGCCCCAGATATAATTAAGGCAACAGTGAAGGAAGTAGTAGAAAGTGGATCAGGTTTGAGAAAGACTGCTGATAAATATGGGATCTTGACTCTGAGTAGATACCGTACGTTAGCAAGTATAAAAACAACAATGACGACATGCCTTTCTCTCCCAACTACAAATCATGTTAAACCTTCACTAATGACGCAGAAGGGTTTTAGCATCATATCTGAAGAAGGCATCGCAATTACACCATGGACAGGGAACCATCCAGTGTCGTCAGCTTGCATATGAATTCGCTGTCAAAAATAAGTAGAAATACCCAGAACAGTGGAATGAGACCAAAATAGCTGGTTATGACTGGTTTAGAGGATTCATGCACCGAAATAAAGACCTTTCTGTCAGGCAGCCAGAAGCGACTAGCATTGCTAGATCAACTGCTTTCAACAGAGATACAGTGAAGGAATTACACGACAAACTAGAGGCTGTTTTGCTGAGGGAACATTTCGAACCCCAAGATATATGCATTGTAGATGAGACTGGTGTGACAACAACAAACAAGCCGACCAAAGTGATTGCTCAAAGAGGAGAGAAGCAAAATGGACAGGCCACTTCCCAAGAACGTGGGACACTTGTCAATGTCTGCAATGCAGTTAACGCGGTTGGGAATTTTATTCCACCGTTTCTTGTCCTTCCAAGGGTAAATATTAAAGAATACATGTCCAAAGGAGGACCACCAGGAACAATGGGTGTAGGTCAACCGAAGCACTCAGGCTGGATGACTAAAGACAATTTTATTCAGTTTCTGGAACATTTTATTATACATACTAAATGTTTATTAGAGACGAAAGTGTTGATACTCATGGACAATCATGAATCACACATTTCTGTGCTGCCATTAATAAAGAGAAAGAAAATGGTATTGTTCTGCAGACGTTCCCCCCACATTGCGGTCATAAAATACAACCATTAGATGTGACTGACTACGCATCTTTCCACTTGGCTGCACAGCAATGGATGGTAAATCATCCTGGACAATCGACGACAATCCCTTTATCCCTACATCCCTATATGATACTAATATATAAAAATGAGATGGTGTTTGTATGTCTGTCTGTCGTCCTGTCTGTTACTCAATCATGCATGAACCACTGGTCCGATTTAAATGACATTTTGCAAGGCTGTAGCTGATTTACCAGGCTTACACATAGGCTACTTTTGATTTCGGCAGTTTGCACTATTTAAAAATGGCGACCATTTTAGTGACGTCACTACACCCTTTGGTTTCAAAATTTCATATTTCCATTTCAAATAAAAAGAGAAAGGTAAGAAATAGCAAACTTATGATGGCATATGCGAGCTTTAGAATTTAATTTTCTATCCGAAAGGTCCTTATCACTTTTCGTGTATCTCTAACGGTTAGCGAGTAAAACCAACAAAACTCCGTCAACGCCGAGCGGTGCAGTATATCTCTGTATATATAAAAATGAAAGTTTGTCTGAATTTCTACGGAAATTTGAGTTTGCGCGTTTCAGACTGTTTTAAGATGGATGCGCGCGAAAATAAATGTTTTGTCTGTCTGTCTCTCTGTTTGCCTGTTTGTCTGTGGACAACTTTAACTCGAGAACGGCTGGGTGTATCAACCTAAAATTTGGTACTGAGGCAAAACACTAATCATTGATGTAACTCTTATCCGTACCTCTCATAAAAGGGGGCCTACGCCCTTAAAATACTTGCTGAAATAGGCGTAGAAGGACGAGACAAAGATCATTTTCAGGCCCTCAATGTGAGACACAAACCCCGATAACCACATTTTTAGGCCCTAAAACCAACCGTTTTTGAGATATTCCCAGAAAACTAATTTCAATTAATACACTAATGAACGAATGCAAGCCAGTAACCATGGCAACAAAATCGCAGAGGTCCACCTATTGCTGTAAGACGCAATGCAATTCCATTAATTACATTAGTGTGAAAGTTTGCAAACAGCTAGAAGGTAATCACGGAACCAAGCTGTAAAATTCATCAATACGTTTAATGCGCTCAAGGGGTACTCTAGAATTTTTCACGCGATTTACACCTGCGGGTGGGGTACGGCAGGTCTATTATATTCCTATCCCTATATATTATTATTATAAGTATTATTATTATTATTATTATTAGTATTATATTATGGCGTACAACGACGAGACAAAGCCCCTCGGTGCCAGAAACAAAACTCTGTGGCCCTAAAGGGTCTTCGAAAACTACATTATAAGGCTCTAAAACCAAAAGTTTCTGAGATATTCCCAGAAAACTAATTTAATTCAATTTAACAAACTAATGACAACATTATCTCAAGGGGTGACATCCAAGTTTCCATCTCTTTCTGTAAGAAGCAATGCCACTCCATTTATTACATTTCTGTGAATGTTTGCAAATGGCTATAAGGTTATCACGGAACCAACTTAGACTTTATAATTCATCAATGCAATTAAGGGGGTCAAGGGGTAGCCTAGAACTTTATCACGCATTTTTCACGAGCGTCACATAGTACAGAAGGTCTATTATATCTCCAAACAGCAACATTATTTTCAAAAATTCCTGAATTGAATCAGCATTTTTGTGACTTTTAGGAAATTGGCCCATTTGAGGCTAAAGAACCTGAATTTTCATGCACCACAAGCCTTTATAATTTATGAAAGGGGTCTTCCTGTGTATGGGGACCTAACGCAACAACGTAGAGGGCTAGTCTTTATGTAACGTGTATTGCGTTTCGTCTATAAGGCTTTCAATTGTATTTCACGTCACGAAGTACACGTTAGGTGAATTTAGTTTGACACCACATTTTAACTAACCTTTTTTTTTTTTTGTCGACATACTAGTTCATCGTAAGGATGATTTTGTTTATACTGTGTGGCGGATATACTCATATTTGGATATCTGGGTGATATGTTGTAGACTATAGAAGTGTCTGTCTGTCTTTCTCTGAATCTTTATGTACGCCTATAACTCGTGTTCGGATGCTGGTGCATCGTAAAATTAGGCATGGTATCCATGAGAGTTGGTGTATTTTTGGAAATACACGGAAAGAAAGAATTAGCTATTGCTGTTCTTCATTACTTTATATCAGTCCATTTATTTACATTTCTTTCCCAAACACACCAACATCGAACTGTTACCTCCTGTTTGCCCCGTGCATTTGTTCATTTTTTCTGTCAGTTTTTTACAGAAACGCATATTCCGTTGAACCAGCCTGACAGCGTCCCATCGCTGCCTTCCGAACTTCCATTGCTTCAAGCCATGAAGACTTCTACATTAATCCGCAGGGCATCGTGTTCTTCACCAACCTACTACTCCGTGAAAACACCGCTCCAAGAAGTATTTTGTTTTTGTTAAGTTTTTTCATCTTTATGTATAACCTCTTTGTTTCCTCCCCTTACTCGCCCGCTTCCCCCTCTTCTTGCCTCCTCCTACTGCTACTTCTCCGCGCGCGCTGCTTACTCGTTCGTTCACTTCTTCTCGACTTGTCTCCGTGCCGTGAGCAACCGCTCACCCTCTCTAGTGCACTCAACTTCTTGTTGGACATGCCGTCTAGGCTAGTGTACTTTCGCTGCGTCTAGCAGCCCTTACTTGTACGTCGGAAGTCAAACCAGTCATTTGGAGCTTAACTAAAGCTCGCCTCCTCTACTCAAGAGGTAAACTTTTAAATTCGACGCCATGTTCGAGTTTTAGAACCATCCGTCAACAGCAACATCACCTTCTTCATGAAGCAAAGATAAGTACCGACTTCATGTTTGAACCACATTCTCATCGCTTTTAAAGGGCTTAATGTTTTATTTGGATTTTATAGACAGTGAAAGTTGCTATGTGATAAAAGAACTGCTTTCAAGAGATCTTCGTGTTCAAACTCAAACTATCAAGTCTAACTTTCAAAATGAAAGATTTTCTGAGATGCTATCTCACATCGAGGGATATTTCTAATATACCCACTGTCTATATAATCTAGTGTTCCGCCGAGGGATTCTCTACCCAATTTAAACAACTCATCATTGCTCTGGAACCTTCCAGAACCTACACTTTATCTACCAGTTATACTGTCATGTATTTTCCACTTCATATGGGAATACCTTTTCAAACAAAGGAATCTTCCTTATGAACTGCTATTCAATATCTAATTTTTCTTCCTCCGTTGGGATTTTTCTGGTGCATTCAACTATAACCTACAAGTTTTTCAAGCAATAGACTCTCGCAAATCTAGTGTAACTAGTTATTTTCCACCATTGCAATAACTTTCTTTGCCATCAACTTTTTGTGCTACTACAGTGAACTTTTCAACTATATCAACAGACTATAGTGAAAACAGTGCCGGTTCAACTTTTCATCCGCGTCGCACTCGTCCGAGTACAATAAATTATGCCATGAACACTCTTCCCACAATCCGATTCGATCTTTCCCAATCCCTTTACTAATAAACTAAAATAATAAAATTGTTACTTTAGGTCTTTTGACAATGAGGTGTCACTCTCATAAGTGCCCTCCCTTACTTGCTGCACGTATAACGAATTAGTGTCTGTAAAACTTCGTGTCTAGTACACGCCTTAAATTATATTGTTTTTCCCTTCTAATTAGGGAATACAATTCTTTCTACTCAAAAGTGAGTTATCCCTAGGTTTCACGAAAGGGAAATTTGCCCCATTTTTCTCGTGATCCCTACTTAAACATAGGAGTTCTAGAAACTTCCATTCAATTTTTCTCTTCAGGTTTCACAATAAGTGACCTGCCCTATTTGTATAATCTCCTATGTAAAATCTGCCCAAAAATTTGGTCCCAGAAACCCGGGAGAGTCCATTTCTCAGTCTATTTATGAAAATCTATTCGTTATTTATTGCTCAAAGTCCAGTTGGCAATATTTAGCAAATCATTAATATTTGCTTTGAATTTTTCAGTTATAACTCCGCAGTGCAAAGCTGGTGAAGGTGATAGAGGTCGTTCCTGTCTTCTTCAGCCTGTCTTACTTGCAACCTGTCTTCTGCTGCCAACCTGACAGCATTTTCAAAATCTCGCTACAGTTTCGTATGTTACACTTCAATTTACCAATTTTCAACATGCCAACTGAAATGGATGAAACTCTCATTGCCAGACGTTCTTCCTACAAAGGGCAACTCACCAGATTTAGAAATTTTCTAAATAAATTAAATCCCGCCGATTGTGATCTAGACGTCTTGACACAACGCCTTAAGTTTACGAACGGTCCTACGATTACTATGATCAAATTCAAATCGACATTGAATCCGCTTGCCCAGAACTTCAATCGGATCGGGACGAGGTTGAACCCTTGTATTTTGAAGGGATTGCCAAGGCCCACCAACTGATCCGCAGAATCTCAGAACCGGACACTAGGGTCATCAATCCGGCCCAGTTCGCACCCTCTTCAGTTCATAAGGACAAACCGAAACCGTTACTTCCTAATATAACTCTACCTCACTTCTCAGGCCAGGAAGGTGAATGGTATTCCTTTTACGAACTTTACTGCTCCCTTATTCATGAAAACACAGGTATTCTCGATATCCACAAGTTCTATTTCTTGCATTCGTCCTTGGAAGGCCAGGCCTTGGCCTTGGTTGAGTCACTGCCTTTAAGAGCAGATAACTACCACATCGCCTTTAAACTCCTTAAAGAGTGATATGGTAATGTACGTTTGTGTGTTGCTCGCCACATTCGCTGCCTGTTCAACTTGCCAGTCGTAAAACCTAATGACGTCACCTCTTTAGGAGACCTGTTAGACTCCATGCAATTACATGTTAGAGCATTATATCAACTCAAGCAGCCCGTCCAAACTTGGGACACCGTCCTTATTCATCTAGCTACATCCAGATTCGACTTTTCAACATTAAAGGCTTGGGAAATCGAACTCAATCGCAAGGATGAGCATTCTTTCGAACACATCTCGTTTCTGAACAGCCGGTGCCAAGTCCTTACAGCACCCACATACCAGTGCGAAAATGACGAAACGAGTCCTCAGTGTCACATTATGGATAAAAAACTTGTCTCTTCGTATGGACATCAGTACCCATCTGTCGAGAAAAAGCAAACTCGTTCTGCCTCTTTCAACCATCCAAGAGAACATATTAGGCCGCTCAACAAATCTTTAAAATGCACGCTCTGTAAAAAGTTTCACACTTTGTATTCCTGCAAATCCTTTAAAGAATTGTCTGTTGAAGACAGAAGGAAGTTTGTCTTCAATAATAAATATTGCCATAACTGCCTGTAACCTATGCATTCTGCTTCTAATTGTGCGTCTTCCAACATCTGTTTTCATTGCAAAAGACCGCATCATTTTTTATTGCACTTTCATGATCAATCGAGGTCACTAGTACCTGCTTCTTCAAACTCCATGCAGAGCAGCTCCGAACAAACGAATGCTTCTTCCTGCATTTCTAACTCCGAAACTTCTCACAGATCGCAAGTCATTTTGTCCACTGTACAATTCGAAATCAAAGATAAATTTGGAAATTGGTTTCGAACCCGCGGTCTTCTCGACTCTGCCTGAACTTACAATTTTTTTTCGCAATCGTTAATTAAAAAACTAGGTCTTTCTGTATCACCTACTTCCATAAATGTATCCGGCATTGCCAATTTGATAACTCAAGCCTTGCAATCTTCAAAATTGAAAATCAGAGACATTTGTCAATGAAACACCAATCTTAACTTAAACTGTCTCATTCTTACCAGTATTGGCAAGGACACTCCTAGAAGCTCTATTAATACTTCCGGTTTAAAGATTCCTTCGCATTTAAGGTTAGCTGATCCTCAGTTTAATGCTCAAGGCCCCATTGATATACTTTTCAGTGCCAATATCTTCTGGAATTGCCTTCGTAAACAAACCCGTAGGCTATCTTCACACGTGGTCGCCAGAGACACCGATTTTGGTTGGGTTGTTACTGGTCATATTCAATGTCCCAGTGTTCAAACCAACTCACAATGTAATTTCGTGAACGCTGATATAAATCCCTTTTCTGAAAAAAGAGAACACTCATGTTTCCGATCTCAATACATTCGAAAAACATTTTCCGAAACGATGTCTCATCGTAAACAACTACGTCACCTTTGTAAGTTGTTTAAATGGTTTTGCCTTATTTCCGCACAAAATGGAAATTCAAGTTCGCCTCGCCTTGTGTCACTTGGTTTACCTTCTCATGTCATTTTTTGTAGCAGGTAATTGTTTAAATTTTCTGTCGAAAACTATCTTCCCCTTGTGTAGAACCATGGCTATCAGTCACCATCATTTCGCTGTAAGCTATGTTTCACTTCACTCGCTATTTAGTAGGATGGCTATGGCCGCCTCCTTCCCTCTTCCTCACACTTGGAAGCCGCTTTTGAAACCGCTTGAAACTCTGAGTTCTCTAGCATCTAGAATAACTATTCTTACGCATAAACTCTTTCTCAATGTCCCAGCTTCTCTTCTTCGTTCAGAAGAATTACGCTTTTTTCTGTTGAAAATTGTCGGAGTCCGTGATCCTCAAAATTATGCGGAATTGATTACTTGCTTTATTTCATATGTCTTTAAATTGTTTTTTCACGCCCAAGCTACGGATGACTGCATGCCGTGTTACTTGAAGTTCCGCTTTCAGTCTCGGCTGACTGCACTCGCTTTGTTTGTTTATTTTGAACTGCTTGTTTGTCAATCTCGTTTGTATACAAGCCCGGGTAAGCCAAGCAGCCGTTTACTTCCTCAATGCTTGACAAAGGTCAGAGCAAGTTTTCCTTATCTCAACTTTGGCTGACAGCCAACCATTGTCTTGCGAGTTGATCCCGTAATTTCAGAAGCTGTTCACCTCCTTACCAAAATAAACTTGTTCTGGTCTAGGACTCTTTCAGATATTTATATTCGTTATTTCGCTGTACTATGTGGGTCAAGGTCGTGTTTACGTATCTCTCCCACTGCTCACACTCGTATCCTATAGCTCTTTCGACACTTGTTTCATAACATCGTTTCATATTTTTATGCTCGCATGTATTGCACCCTGCTTACATATTTTGAACTTTTATTGTTCATTGTTAAACAAAGTTATTTTTTCTCGTCGTTACACTCCATGTGTTTTTGCATCTATGCTTGTTACGTCACGTTTCTTGATGACTTAAGTATTTTTCTGATTAACCCTTTTGATGCTTATTATAACTAAAAGTCATTGTTTATGGCTACTAGATTGTTATTATCTATGGCGTTCTTGCTTTCTACTCGCATAGTTCCTTTGTTTATTTGGTATATTCTTATCCTTAATCGATGTACTTGTTTCTATACGCTTTGTTTAAATTTGTTAACTCTCCTTTCGCATCTTGTCGCAATCTTCACTAGAGCTTTATTTCTCGCAGCTTCTAGCTACTTTGTGGTTGACAGCGTTGTTAATTCGTGCCCGTCGCCCCCGCATTCTAATAACCCTGATAACTTGCTTCAACTTACACCTGGTCAGTTCCTAATAGGTGCTTCCCCTTCTTCCCTTTCTCCCTCTAGCGTAGATCTTTGGCGAAATGACCGATTGTTACCCAGGAGGGAAGGGAAGAGTCAGGAATAGAATGATCTCTACTACCATTGGGTATAATAAAAGACCTCTTTCATATTGTGTTCTTGTTCTTCGCTGGTGTTTGCTGTTGTCCCCCAACTAGGTGTATTTTTTGGAAATACACGGAAAGAAAGAATTAGCTTTTGCTGTTCTTCATTACTTTATATCAGTCAATTTATTTACATTTCATTCCCGCACACACCAACATCGAACTGTTACCTCCTGTTTGCCCCGTGCATTTGTTCATTTTTTCTGTCAGTTTTTTACAGAAACGCATATTCCGTTGAACCAGCCTGACAGCGTCCCATCGCTGCCTTCCGAACTTCCATTGCTTCAAGCCATGAAGACTTCTACATTAATCCGCAGGGCGTCGTGTTCTTCAACAACCAACTACTCCGTGAAGACACCGCTCCAAGAAGAATTTTGTTTTTGTAAAGTTTTTCATCTTTATGTATAACCTCTTTGTTTCCTCCCCTTACTCGCCCGCTTCCCCCTCTTCTTGCCTCCTCCTACTGCTCGCTTCTCCGTGCGCGCTGCTCGTTCGCTCGTTCACTTCTTCTCGACTTGTCTCCGTGCCGTGAACAATCGCTCACCCTCTCAAGTGCACTCAACTTCTTGTTGGACATGCCGTCTAGGCTAGTGTACTTTCGCTGCGTCTAGCAGCCCTTACTTGTACGTCGGAAGTCAAACCAGTCAGTTGGTGCTTAACTAAAGCTCGCCTCCTCTACTCAAGAGGCAAACTTTTAAAGTCGACGCCATGCTCGAGTTTTAGAACCATCCGTCAATAGCAACATCACCTTCTTCATGAAGCAAAGATAAGTACCGACTTCATGTTTGAACCACATTCTCATCGCTTTTAAAAGGCTTAATGCTTTTATTTGGATTTTATAGACAGTGAAAGTTGCTATGTGATAAAAGAACTGCTTTCAAGAGATCTTCGTGATCAAACTCGAACTATCAAGTCTAACTTTCAAAATGAAAGATTTTCTGAGATGCTATCTCACATCGAGGGATATTTCTAAAGTACCCACTGACTATATAATCTAGTGTTCCGCCGAGGGATTCTCTACCCAATTTAAACAACTCATCATTGCTCTGGAACCTTCCAGAACCTACACTTTATCTACCAGTTATACTGTCATGTATTTCCCACTTCATATGGGAATACTTTTTCAAACTAAGGAATCTTCCTTATGAACTGCTATTCAATATCTAATTTTTCTTCCTCCGTTGGGATTTTTCTGGTGCATTCAACTATAACCTACAAGTTTTTCAAGCAATAGACTCTCGCAAATCTAGTGTAACTAGTTATTTTCCACCATTGCAATAACTTTCCTTGCCATCAACTTTTTGTGCTACTACAGTGAACTTTTCAACTATATCAACAGACTATAGTGAAAACAGTGCCTGTTCAACTTTTCATCCGCGTCGCGCTCGTACGAGTACATTAAATACGGCCATGAACACTCTTCCACAATCCCATTTGATCTTTCCCAAACCCTTTACTAACAAACTAAAATAATAAAATTGTTACATTAGGTCTTTTTTCAATGAGGTGTCACTCTCAAGTTTCACAATAAGTGACCTGCCCTATTTGTATAATCTACCCAAGTATTTCTGTATCAATACAAGAAGTTATAGAAACTTCTATTTCATTCTTCTTGTTTTTTGTTGTTACTTTCGAAGTTGTTATTTGTTCATATTTCTAAGATACCTATGTAGAAATCCTTAAAGTACACATCTTGTACTTGATTTATTGGTTAACCTTAATTACGTCAATTATATTTAAATTTCCCATTGTTAATCTTAACAACATTTCAAAATCTTACGAAGATTTTAAAGCATATAAAAGGTTTAAAACCAAAAGAATTGTTAATTGCCTGGCGCAAGCTTTAAATGTTTTTGGAGCTCTGCGACCCCAATTGTTTATAAAAGTCGAAATTATATATTTGTTACATAAACCACTTCGTTTTACAGTGTTAAATAAATTAAGATTTGTTCTTTGCTTTATCATTTCTCTAACATAACGGTTAGGCAAGATCCTGTCTTCCTTGACTCTTCCTAGGTTTATGCCCTCTTTAATAAAAATAAATCCATTGATAAGGTTCTCACCACTTGTTGCATTTGAGCAATAACTCTTAGTTATCAACTTAGTAAAGTCTCTATTAGCTTTAATAGCTAATTCTAACTCGCCAGCTTCCTGCTTGTGGAGATTTTCTCTACAACTTATGGTTGGTTTTTCAAAATTTAAGTGTTTGTCATTGTCTAAACTTTTAGTCGGCGCCTTGCTGGGTAAAAGCTTAGTAACTTCTAAATGCAACTCTTGGTACACATACCAAAATTATTCCCAAAGGTATAATTGCTTTATTCCTTTCCTTCTTGTAAGCATTCTACAATTTCAAGAGCTAAAATATCAAGGCTTATTCAAATTATTTGTACTCTTCAAAATACTTGTTTAGAAACAAACTTCTTTGTACAGATACACAATAAACCTGTTACTCTTTGTCCTGCCAGACCACCACCATTCCCCATAGTAGGTATATTTATGCTTGAGAGGGAATACGCTATAGCAGCTTTCTTGCTAACAGCCCAAGTTCCAGCTGCGTTTCCTGTTAGCTTTGCCCAGGTCCATACCCACTTTGGGTATCGGAAAGCGGATTTGCAGTGGCAGCTGCCTTTGAGTATACTTAAAGTTAAAATTATAACTTCTTTTGGACTCTCGTCCTATTTCTCCATCCTTTTTCTCCAGTCCGAAACCCACTTCTTTCTCTTCATCATCTTCCCTTGGGGGTTAGGTTATTCCCAAGCTAATAATCTACCCAAGAGTCAATACACCAATCATTTATAAAACTCTCACCGTACTTTTCATACAGTAGAAAGGTGGATATAAGGAAAACCTTCTCACAAATCATGCTAAAATAGGCGAAATATAAAAATTATCCTAGAAGGACGACCAAAGCATATGTTGCGCTTCTCAATGTGAGACACAGAATTGGGGAGTCTGTAAAGGGTCTGCAATAACCACATCTTATGGCCCTTAAATTAACAGTGTGTGTGATATTCCCAGAAAACTAACTTCATTCTGATAAACTTATGAAGGAATGACCGACCGCTAAACATTGCAATAGTAGCTCAATTGATAATGTCTGGTGATAACACCGAACACCGTTACTTCTGCTAGTATATTATAATTGTGAAAGTCTGTGTGTCTGTGTGCTAGTATGTCACTAAAACAGCTGGACGGATTTGGATGAAATTTGAAATGGAGACAGCTTATTCCCTGGGATAAAATATAGGCTGCCTTTCATCCGTAAATAAATCATTGTGCCCGTGCAAAGGGCAACATAACTGAAAAGTCACCAAAAATACTCAACCGGGACACAATATCGAAGTTGTCGCATAAAGACCGGACAAAGCTCATTTTACGCCCCTCGATGCGAGATACAATTTGAAAGCTTTTGTCTGGAGTGTGACACTATAAGGAAGTAAATCTTGGACTAATGGTGCAGCAGAAAATAGGAGAATTGAAGCGATTGCAATGTGGTGTTACAGGAGAATGATGAAGATCAGATGGGTAGATGGGAGTGGAGATATCTTTCTAACAACTGCTAATGAAGAGAAGAGATAGGATGGTAGGACATATACTGTATTAAAACTCCCAGGAATAGCGAGCTTAGTTTTGGATGTGAGGGTCGAGGACAAAAACTGTAGGGGTAGACGAGGGTTAAAGAGATTGTCTCTGATGTAGGGTGTGGTAGCTATGTAGGGATGAAATGATTAGCTCAGGAGAGGGAGGCATGGAGGGATGCATCAAAACAGTCAAAAAACTGAAGACTCAAACAACAACAATCAAGGAATTTTAATTTCTGAGAGGCATGTGAGGCAAAAGGGTTTGTTGGAGAATTTCAATCCCTGGGATGGAACACTGGAAAAGACTGCATAATGTATATCAGCGGCCAAGGTGAGAGATATTTTACTATACGTCTATTAATAGCGACATGTTGGCGTTCAAATCATCAATAGGTGTGACAAAATTACACCCAGAATAGCTTAAGGAAAAATACTTTTAATTCCCCATATTCGGATAGATTTGCCATTCCAGTGTGCAAGAGTGCAGTTCCCTCTTCAAACAATATTCGCAAGTTCTATTAATAAAGTGCAATGATACACGCTTAACAGCAGCAGGTGTACATTTAGACAAAACCATTTTTCCCATGGGCAACTCTATGTGGCGTGCTCGCGAGTATCCGGACAACAAAATCGTTATGTCTCAGCAGAAGATGGCAAAACAAAAAACGTAGTTTTCAAATGTGTTCACATAATGTAACATCGTACCCTGCAGACTTTCACTACTCTATAAAACTCTATAAAATTCCGACTTTGATGCTGATATCAATATACTGTATGTATCTTAATTTTCAGAATTAGAATGGACCCACCTGTAGCCGCGATCGCTGTAATAGATTAGACCAATTATCAGCAATAATTCATCGTCCCCATTGTCTTGATCGCAAGCGAAGCCGCGGGTACCTGCTAGTTTATGATATTCCAGATTTAATTTGGAAAGTGCTTTCCTCTATCGTTCACTGCCCGTAATATAATAGCTGGTTTTGATCTCACTGGCTTTTGTCCTTTTAACAGTGAAATATTTACCGATGTTGATAATATACACAGCACAGTCACTTATCAGTCTGAAGAGGCAGCACAAAGTCAACCGACTGCTTATCTAAGTTTAGGACAAGGATGCACATCTTCAACCCAGAGCACCAGACAACGGAGAGCATCCAGCGCTTTAACTTCAAACTGCACATCAACCCCACAAGACTGAGAGCTCCAAACCACTTCAAGTTCCCAGCACTTCGATTTCAAATTGCACATCTACCCCACAAGACTGAGAGCTCCAAACCACTTCAAGTTCCCAGAACTTCAACTTCAAATTGCATATCTACCCCACAAGCAGTGACACCGACTCAGAGCTCCAAACCACTTCAAGTTACCAGCACTTCGACTTCAAATTGCACATCTACCCCACATGCAGGAACACCGACTGAGAGCTCCAAACCACTTCAAGTTCCCAGAACTTCGACTTCAAATTGCACATCTACCCCACAAGCAGTAACACCGACTGAGAGCTCCAAACCACTTCAAGTTCCCAGCACTTCGACTTCAAATTGCACATCTACTCCACAAGCAGTGATACCGACTCAGAGCTCCAAACCACTTCAAGTTACCAGCACTTCGACTTCAAATTGCACATCTACCCCACAAGCAGTAACACCAACTGAGTGCTCCAAACCACGTCAAGTTCCCAGCACTTCGACTTCAAATTGCACATCTACCCCACAATCAGTAACACCGACTCAGAGCTCCAAACCACTTCAAGTTCCCAGCACTTCGACTTCAAATTGCACATCTACCCCACAAGCAGTGACACCGACTCAGAGCTACAAACCACTTCAAGTTCCCAGTACTTCGACTTCAAATTGCACATCTACTCCACAAGCAGTGACACCGACTCAGAGCTCCAAACCACTTCAAGTTCCCAGCACTTTGACTTCAAATTGCACATCTACCCCACAAGCAGTGACACCGACTCAGAGCTCCACACCACTTCAAGTTCCCAGCACTTCGACTTCAAATTGCACATCTACCGCACAAGCAGTGACACCGACTCAGAGCTCCAAACAACTTCAAGTTCCCAGCACTTCAACTTCAAATTGCACATCTACCCCACAAGCAGTGTCACCGACTCCGAGCTCCAAACCACTTCAAGTTCCCACACTTCGACTTCAAGTTGCACATCTACCCCACAAGCAGTAACACCGACTCAGAGCTCCAAACCACTTCAAGTTCCCAGCACTTCGACTTCAAATTGCACATCTTCCCCAGAAGCAGTGACACGAGAAGAAATCTTACCATTTCCTAAGGCACAGCCTCGAATAAGGAGAAATGCAGGACAAAGAAGTAGAAAATGTTTAACATTGACTGACACTCCTGTCAAAATACAGGTTGAAGCAGAGCATAATGAGCGATTAGAGAAGAGCAAATTGACAGCAGAGAAAAATGGCGAAGGCTTCTGCAGTCAAGATACTGAAATTTGATCACTTCGTAAATAGAAAAGGTACTAAAAATACACAGCCCCATTCGAGTTCAGATAGTGATAACGAATCATTTGAAAGTGACTCCAGTAGTTATGAACTTGAAGATGAAAGTGACAGTGATACATTTAAGGACAATGTTGAAGTTGGAAATGGGTTCCAGTGTCGTTTAAGGAGAAGAGGTCTATTCGTAGATTTGTTGGAAATATTATAGGATCACCATCCCATGAAACATGGACTGTGACATTGCTAGACAGGTTACCGAATGAACATTTAAATGGCCTGGAAAAAAGAAGATATATCTGAAGTCGATTGTGATCAGGTTGATACCATATTATGAGAGCCAACATTTATAGAGAGAAATGAAAGAATCCTGTGTTTTTTTTTAATGAGAGCTTTCAAGGCTTAACTGTTGAATGAGAAATATAGTAGGCCTACCGGTAAAATGGGAGATAGAGCTTAACGGTAATTTAAAGCAAATTTTGTTTGTATGGTAACTATTCTTCAAAATGTCTATCATAGGCCTAAGTCAGCACTTGAACTTAGTTTTCAGACATATATATTTGCTCATAAGGGTTCCATTGTTGTTTATTTAATGAATGTTTACCCGCTACGAAGACTGTATCAACTCTACCCATTATGTGTACCAAACCTCCCTTGCATGGGGAGCACTGATCCATATCGCATTACTACAGTAAATGGAATAAATCATAGCCTTGTACAACTGAGCACAATGGCAAAATATTACTAAATAAATGTAAAAAATTAAAATGGCAGTTTTTATATGAATAGTATTATTTTTCTGAACAACTAAAAAAATACGTATCATAACTCCCCAGTCTCCCCTACATGAGATTAATATACACACTTGGATGAACAAAATTGTTATATCTGAAAGTATGGGTGAATAACCCACCTCATTTGGGTACAATCCTGTTGACCGACTGAAAAGCTTCAGAACTTTCGTATACTAAGGCAACACTGAAAATGGCCTCAAACACCATAATGTATGTCCACCCCTTATTAACCACGTTACTCAGGGGCGGCCCTAGGGCTGTCATATGGGGGCGCAGAGAATAGCTTCAAACACCATAATGTATGTCCACCCCTTATTAACCACGTTAATCAGGGGCGGCCCTAGGGCTGTCATATGGGGGCGCAGAGAATAGCTTCAAACACCATAATATATGTCCACCCATTATTAACCACGTTACACAGGGGCGGCCCTAGGGCTGTCATATGAGGGCGCAGAGAATAGCTTCAAACACCATAATGTATGTCCACCCCTAATTAACCACGTTAATCAGGGGCGGCCCTAGGGCTGTCATATGGGGGCGCAGAGAATAGCTTCAAACACCATAATGTATGTCCAACCCTTATTAACCACGTTACTCAAGGGCGGCCCTAGGGCTGTCATATGGGGGCGCAGAGAATAGCTTCAAACACCATAATATATGTACAACCCTTATTAACCCCGTTACTCAGGGGCGGCCCTAGGGCTGTTTTAGGGGGGCGCAGAGAATAGCGTCAAACACCATAATGTATGTCCACCCCTTATTAACCACGTTACTCAGGGGCGGCCCTAGGGCTGTCATATGGGGGCGCAGAGAATAGCTTCAAACACCATAATGTATGTCCACCCCTTATTAACCACGTTACTCAGGGGCGGCCCTAGGGCTGTCATATGGGGGCGCAGAGAATAGTTTCAAACACCGTAATGTATGTCCACCCCTTATTAACCACGATACTCAGGGGCGGCCCTAGGGCTGTTATGTGGGGGCGCATAGAATAGTTTCAAACACCATAATGTATGTCCACCCCTTATTAACCATGTTACTCAGGGGCGGCCCTAGGGCTGTCATATGGGGGCGCAGAGAATAGTTTAAAACACCATAATGTATGTCCACCCCTTATTAACCACGTTACTCAAGGGCGGCCCTAGGGCTGTCATATGGGGGCGCAGAGAATAGCTTCAAACACCATAATATATGTACAACCCTTATTAACCCCGTTACTCAGGGGCGGCCCTAGAGCTGTTTTAGGGGGGCGCAGAGAATAGCGTCAAACACCATAATGTATGTCCACCCCTTATTAACCCCGTTACCCAGGGGCGGCCCTAGGGCTGTCATATGGGGGCGCAGAGAATAGCTGCAAACACCATAATATATGTCCACCCCTTATTAACCCCGTTACCCAGGGGCGGCCCTAGGGCTGTCATATGGGGGCGCAGAGAATAGCTTCAAACACCATAATATATGTCCACCCCTTATTAACCCCGTTACCCAGGGGCGGCCCTAGGGCTGTCATATGGGGGCGCAGAGAATAGTTTCAAACACCGTAATGTATGTCCACCCCTTATTAACCACGTTACTCAGGGGCGGCCCTAGGGCTGTCATATGGGGGCGCAGAGAATAGTTTCAAACACCGTAATGTATGTCCACCCCTTATTAACCACGTTACTCAGGGGCGGCCCTAGGGCTGTCATATGGGGGCGCAGAGAATAGCTTCAAACACCATAATGTATGTCCACCCCTTATTAACCCCGTTAATCAGGGGCGGCCCTAGGGCTGTCATATGGGGGCGCAGAGAATAGTTTCAAACACCATAATGTATGTCAACCCCTTATTAACCACGTAACTCAGGGGCGGCCCTAGGGCTGTCATATGGGGGCGCAGATAATAGTTTCAAACACCATAATGTATGTCCACCCCTTATTAACCACGTTACTCAGGGGCGGCCCTAGGGCTGTCATATGGGGGCGCAGAGAATAGCTTCAAACACCATAATGTATGTCCACCCCTTATTAACCACGTTAATCAGGGGCGGCCCTAGGGCTGTCATATGGGGGCGCAGAGAATAGCTTCAAACACCATAATATATGTCCACCCATTATTAACCACGTTACCCAGGGGCGGCCCTAGGGCTGTCATATGGGGGCGCAGAGAATAGCTTCAAACACCATAATGTATGTTCACCCCTAATTAACCACGTTAATCAGGGGCGGCCCTAGGGCTGTCATATGGGGGCGCAGAGAATAGCTTCAAACACCATAATGTATGTCCACCCCTAATTAACCACGTTAATCAGGGGCGGCCCTAGGGCTGTCATATGGGGGCGCAGAGAATTGCTTCAAACACCATAATGTATGTCCACCCCTTATTAACCACGTTACTCAAGGGCGGCCCTAGGGCTGTCATATGGGGGCCCAGAGAATAGCTTCAAACACCATAATATATGTACAACCCTTATTATCCCCGTTACACAGGGGCGGCCCTAGGGCTGTTTTAGGGGGGCGCAGAGAATAGCGTCAAACACCATAATGTATGTCCACCCCTTATTAACCACGTTACTCAGGGGCGGCCCTAGGGCTGTCATATGGGGGCGCAGAGAATAGCTTCAAACACCATAATGTATGTCCACCCCTTATTAACCACGTTACTCAGGGGCGGCCCTAGGGCTGTCATATGGGGGCGCAGAGAATAGTTTCAAACACCGTAATGTATGTCCACCCCTTATTAACCACGTTACTCAGGGGCGGCCCTAGGGCTGTCATATGGGGGCGCAGAGAATAGCTTCAAACACCATAATATATGTACAACCCTTATTATCCCCGTTACTCAGGGGCGGCCCTAGGGCTGTTTTAGGGGGGCGCAGAGAATAGCGTCAAACACCATAATGTATGTCCACCCCTTATTAACCACGTTACTCAGGGGCGGCCCTAGGGCTGTCATATGGGGGCGCAGAGAATAGCTTCAAACACCATCATGTATGTCCACCCCTTATTAACCACGTTACTCAGGGGCGGCCCTAGGGCTGTCATATGGGGGCGCAGAGAATAGTTTCAAACACAGTAATGTATGTCCACCCCTTATTAACCACGTTACTCAGGGGCGGCCCTAGGGCTGTCATATGGGGGCGCAGAGAATAGTTTCAAACACCATAATGTATGTCCACCCCTTATTAACCACGTTACTCAGGGGCGGGCCTAGGGCTGTCATATGGGGGCGCAGAGAATAGTTTCAAACACCATAATGTATGTCCACCCCTTATTAACCGCGTTACCCAAGGGCGGCCCTAGGGCTGTCATATGGGGGCGCAGAGAATAGCTTCAAACACCATAATATATGTACAACCCTTATTAACCCCGTTACTCAGGGGCGGCCCTAGGGCTGTTTTAGGGGGGCGCAGAGAATAGCGTCAAACACCATAATGTATGTCCACCCCTTATTAACCACGTTACTCAGGGGCGGCCCTAGGGCTGTCATATGGGGGCGCAGAGAATAGCTTCAAACACCATAATGTATGTCCACCCCTTATTAACCACGTTACTCAGGGGCGGCCCTAGGGCTGTCATATGGGGGCGCAGAGAATAGTTTCAAACACCGTAATGTATGTCCACCCCTTATTAACCACGTTACTCAGGGGCGGCCCTAGGGCTGTCATATGGGGGCGCAGAGAATAGTTTCAAACACCATAATGTATGTCCACCCCTTATTAACCACGTTACTCAGGGGCGGCCCTAGGGCTGTCATATGGGGGCGCAGAGAATAGTTTCAAACACCATAATGTATGTCCACCCCTTATTAACCACGTTACTCAGGGGCGGCCCTAGGGCTGTCATATGGGGGCGCAGAGAATAGTTTCAAACACCATAATGTATGTCAACCCCTTATTAACCACGTAACTCGGGGGCGGCCCTAGGGCTGTCATATGGGGGCGCAGAGAATAGTTGCAAACACCCTAATGTATGTCCACCCCTTATTAACCACGTTACTCAGGGGCGGCCCTAGGGCTGTCATATGGGGGCGCAGAGAATAGTTTCAAACACCATAATGTATGTCCACCCCTTATTAACCACGTTACTCAGAGGCGGCCCTAGGGCTGTCATATGGGGCGCAAAGAATAGCTTCAAACATCACAATGTATGTCCACCCCTTATTAACCACGTTACTCAGGGGCGGCCCTAGGGCTGTCATATGGGGGCGCAGAGAATAGTTTCAAACACCATAATGTATGTCCACCCATTATTTACCCCGTTACTCAGGGGCTGCCCTAGGGCTGTTATATGGGGGCGCAGAGAATAGCTTCAAACACCATAATATATGCCCACCCCTTATTAACCCCGTTACTCAGGGGCGGCCCTAGGGCTGTTATATGGGGGCGCAGAGAATAGCTTCAAACACCGTAATATATGCCCACCCCTTATTAACCCCGTTACTCAGGGGCGGCCCTAGGGCCGTCATAAGGGGGCGCAGAGAATAGCTATAAACACCATAATGTATGTCCACCCCTTATTAACCCCGTTACCCAGGGGCGGCCCTAGGGCTGTCATATGGGGGCGCGGAGAATAGCTTCAAACACCATAATGTATGCCCACCCCTTTGTACAATACCCAAGGGGTATGCACCCCTTAGAGATCATCCCCCCCATCATCTGTCTAAATCTCATAAAAGGCAACCCTTTAAAAGCCTACCCAATATCCATCAATACTATAAGGGCAGCTGGCTACTCCATAAAGCAGCTCAACCCTTGCGTAATTATGACACACAGCGACATACTACAAACTGGTTCAACTATGCCACAACGCGCTGACAGAACAGAGGCTAAAGGTATAAAAGGTGCCTTAAGTGGGTCACGAGGATCTCTCCATCATCAGTGCTTCGACGAGACAGCCGGAGGCTAACGACAGTGTCAACCGAGGTGAGTCAGTCAGTCAGTGTTCAGAATCCTACTTTTGTAACCTAACACCCACAGTTTGTACTCACATTATAACATCACAAGATCCCTTAAAAGGGACTAACAGTTACTCATTGCTGACCAATAAACACTTGGTCAGTCTCTTACACTTGCATTACTGATCTACACTCTTCTTCACGTCCCAACGTCCTTCCTTACTCCCGTCACAGTCAGACGTGACACACCGTAGTAATAACGCCAACTCAGACGTCATTGTATTCCTCACGGCGGCTCGCGTGCTCAAGTGAAGCGCGTGCCGAACCGCTGACACTAGCAAGGTGATTATATAATAAGTAGCCGGCTGGGCGACTAGTACATCGACCCGCGTGCTAAGGCTACATCCCTTAAACCACCTTTACAGTCTTTATAGGAGCGCCCCCTAGTTCCTAACGCTAAACAACACTCCACACTGGTCAGCTTGCCCCTCCAAAGGCAGCAACCCCCTTTTAGACACTCCATTCAAAATCAATACAGTAACTCTTCCGTTTTAGGTCCTACCACCCCTAAATAAGGGATCTAAAACAGATGGTGGAGGCGGGGTACTACGCGCAATAACAGGACTCAACCAACGAGCCCTCGTAGTCAAAACGACCCCCTCTGAACCGCAAAAAGCCAAGCAGATAGTGAAAATTTTTTTCCCCCAGACAGAAAGCACCATATTTTTTTTGGTGCTCTAAACTAGCTACACAAGGGAAAGGCTTGATAAACCAACCCCCTAGCCCCATACAGAACCAGAGAGATATAGGAATACACTGGCAAACACGCACAGATTTTTTTTTCTCCCTATTGTTACTTTAGGCCCATACACTTCAGGCAGAATGGCACCTCATGAAGAGATTGCAAGCCATGAAGGTAATAGGGGTATGCCAATATTAGTAGCATTATTGGCTAGATGCCAAAGGCACATACAGATCAGGCAAACACAAATACGGACACTCAAAACAGAAAATCGGGACAATACAGGGCAAACAGCCATACACTCCGTCAGAGGGTAGGACAGCGCGATTAAGATGCGCACATAAGCACTTGCAAACAGGCCATATGCCTCAATAGGCAGTACACCCAAATTTGGGACGAATACCGTGAACTCCAAACCAACAAGGCCATTTTTGAGTTCATGGTAGGGCCACCAGCCCAGCCGAGAGAGGACATAAGCGTAGATACGCTAACTCGACAATTTGCAAGGATGTCCCTCTCGACAAGTACTGCCACGCAGTGGCAGGAGTTCGCCGTGGCCACAGTCCAGGAGACGGCCAGGTTAGGCTCCAACATACTAAAGAATACATCCTACACAGACACACGTCCTCCAGCTCCGGATCGGAAGGCAATTTTGCCAAGCCGAGGGGAAGAGCCTGGAACAATCCCCTCGGACCGGATGAACGAGAGGGAGTTGAAGCCAGGACCTTCAATCACACATAATACGACAGAGGGACAACAGGAGGTAACCTCGTCATGGGCTGACGACGTAGAGCCTGACCTACCACATATAAAGCCTACATACACTCACACAGATAGGCTAACACAGTGGCAGGAGTCTGCCGTGGCCACGGGCCAGAAAGCGGACAGGCTACACGACACCACATTGGCAGGACAAAAACAGGCACTTAAGCGGCCCTCACCGCCAGTTCAAAGGGCAAATTTGCCAGAACGGAGGCGAACACCGGCATTAGTCCCTCAGGATGCACGGTACACGCACATACAGATTAAACAGGCATTACCATACAATACACGGGGATTAGGAAAGGTATTATTACCCACCCCACAAAACCTCGCAGTCAAACATACATACACTCCCGCAAAATCTGCTAAGATAGCGCCAAGCGCAATAACGCCCTTAAATACAGGTACACTTAGACCTAGAAACACGCGCTACGGTGGAAGTAGGGCAAGGCTTACTTTGCTAGAAATTCCGCCGGAAAACAGCAAAGAAACACCTCAATGGATTTCAGAGGCCTATAATATCGTAACAGGGCAAAACCCTTCACCTTTCTGAGCACTGAAGCTCGAAAGACGATAACGACTTCCACCAAGGCCAAAGAAATAAAATAACATCACTTCCCCCATCATAAATGGCCACACAAGTTCTTTCACGCGGGAGGTATCAGAAAATAGACCGACAATTACATAGTAAACATAAACTGCGCATTTTTTTTTCTTTCTCGTATTTTATGTATATACAGGGCAACATGGCCAAATTAGAAGTGAGTAATTTTAAATCCTTCTGTGTTTTTTCTTGGGAACCATGGCATCTTTCTATTAGGCCATCACTAAGCCAAGTGAAAGCCCATCAGGCTTAAGGCCGGAAAGAGATATTTTGAACACAACTTAGGCATAAAATCACAGCATAGAGCTTAAGGGAGTCTTTCTAAGTAGAAATGACTAGACGGTCTACGTTATGGTTCCACAGTTTGACAGATTCTCTTGTTGCGGGCGAAAACCGTAAGCATGGCAAGAATTAAGAATCTCAAACTAGTTTCAAAAAAAAAAAAATTTTGGGAGGTGTGCTTTAACCAACTAAAAAGCCCAATTGCACACCGGGATGAGACACTGTCATTTTGGTGAGTTACAATTACTTTGATAGGCAGGTTTGACTCCCACAGTGCACTGGCTTTGCTCGTGACGTGGATACAAGGGTATCAGTTACGTCTGGCAATGGCCTTCCTAAGGTGTACTAGACAGTGTCGGTAGATTCCCCTGAGACGTAACCAGATTACGGTAGTACTCACGTTACCAAAAGGGTAAATACTACACTCAGGTCCCAATCACCATTTTTTTTCAAAAACATAGTGCTCACGACATAATTTTTAGAGACTAACGCCACCTACTATTATTTTCTTTCAATGTGCTCTCTTAATGCAGAGCGGGGCATAAATAATTTTTTTTTGTTTCACACATTTAGCCCAAGAAAGAAAAATGGCCAAATAAACTATATATATATTTTATACATAGGTATACATAACACAACACTCGGGGACACAAGTGTAGTCAATGGAAGGTTCTTTTGCAGACGGCCAATGCATATGAGATTTCCGAAGTGAAATGCCATGGCCTGTGGTTTGGATTCCAGGTAAAACGGAAATCCCGTGGCACATGATCTCCAGAAATGGTCACGTTAAACCACAAAATTCCCCTCTTGCCTTTTTATAATGCGAAGAGCACTAACAGAAAGCAGGCTGATTAAGAACACATGTTCGGATACACAGCGTTATCGAAACAAGTAAACAAGCGAGCGCGCAAGACATTGCAACCCGACACCCTCATACTCAGCAGTAAAGCAGACCTCAGTGATAAACTGCGAGCCTTACAGACGACAGTTCCCAAAGCACACTGCACGGAATCATTCATAGCCAACCTAAGAACCCTATATCTTCAAAATTTACACTACGAGGAGAGGGCAAAAATAAGCAAACTCCTCGCAGGAAGGTATACTAGGGGTTGCGCATAGAAAAACACACAGCCCATTTGCCATAGTGTAGGCGGCACAGAAATGGCCACCAAATCTTTACAGACAACCGGCTTCGAACCCATGTCCACACACAAAAACCTCGTACCGAAAACTAACTAAACAACGGTATTTTCGGTACGAGAAACACAAACAAAATACAGACAGAATGCCCGCAGAACATGAACAACGCAGACATATAACACAGAGAATTACATAGAACACGGGTTCGAACCCCAGAGAAAATTGCACGCCAGGGAAAAACAAGCAGACGGCCTTCCAATCACACCAAAATTGGCCCATATAACGGCTTAGACAGATAATACTACATTCCTGCGGCCAAATGACAGGCATAAAATTCCAGAAATACACTTGACAGGGAAAATGGACTTTCCAGACAGAGACATATAAATTTCGTAAGACAACGGTCTTACGGAATAATGGCCACACAACGGCAATAGTAGCAGGGCGGATTACCACATCGGGCCGCCAGGAATTTAACACAATGACCACACTGGCATACGTGCAGAAAAACACGCAACAGTGGTTAACCTACATAAAATCCCGGCCTGAAGTTACACACACAAACTGATGACTTGCAGACTTAGCCACTTTGCAACACTGTCGATGACAAAACGCGATTGTGTAGTGGCAGTGACCATGAATAAACAAATGCAGAACAATCATAACACTATACATTTTTCAACACTGCGAAAGCATTTATCAACAAGCAGACGTCACAGACCAAAACTTGTCGCAGGCCCAGAGTAGCACGTTCGTAAAGACGTTGGCAGGCCACGGGCGCTTCCTACCCATACACAATATACACAGTAGGACTTAGCCCTACAGCAGACCAGGCGTCCGCGTGGTGTAGCGGAGCGTAGTCACACACACACACACAAACGCGCTCACCAATCAGGGGCGAACATAGGGACTTTGAGGAAACGGGACCTCCCCTTAACAACTTCTTTTTGCGACCCTAGTCCCGAAACAAATCATTCCAGGCGACTAGGACTTAGCCCTATAACGGACCAGAGTAGGTCGTGAAGCTTCGCTATCCCAAAGCGCGGATAGAAAACCAACATGGACCAAGGGAGGATGACAAGAGAACATGCTAACAGCGTCCCACTCTACTCCCTTCCCATAACCTTTTCACGTCCAAACATAAACAACGCAGACACATGAACACGACCAGAACAGCTACACTACACTACAAAGTATACATAAGGGTTGGTAAACTTCATGTGTTTACAGAAAGGGCATGCTACGCCTTGAGCCCCACCGCTATCACCTGAATGAGAGGGGTGCATCGGCAAACACCAACTAAGCGTAATGCACATCTCCATATGAGAGATGAGGCCATAAGTAATAAATACTAACCATTTTTTTTTAAATTTAAATCATCCCGCATGAGAGGGAAATATATTAGTATTATGCCTCAACCTACACCTATCCATACATGAGTGCAAACGCCTCATATCCAGACGCATGCATGTATATCCCATCCATTCACCAGGGGATATTGATATCAGACCGGCATGGATTTTTATTTTATTTTTTGCAACCCCGGGAATTACCTGCCCCGTTCCACTCACTGTAGGAGCATCCCAGCACAAAAACCGGTTCCAGGCCGCCACTAACGCGGAATTCGGAAGTGCGCAACCTCCTCCTACCCTGCTTTAACCCACTCTACAGATAACTACCCCCAGATCACAATAACAGGGTACCTGACGCCACAGACCCTACTAACACCTCCATCAAGGTTAAAAAAGAGCATTATCGCTGGAGAAGCTGATATAGCACAGGTAGCCTAAAGTAGTCTACGTATGTAGAGGTTTTACCAGCCCACCACACTGGAAGTATTTTACATTTGACACTTTTTACACAGGTTACACCTATATTTAAAAAAAAAAAAAAAAAGGGAATCTGAAACACCCTGGCTGATGATACCGGCGTTAGCCAAAGGTCAAAAGCACAACACTAGGAGCAGAGCTGGGGAAGGCGATGTGGACCCTTACCCCAGTTGGCTCATCAAATTACTGACGACTAGACCAAATAGACGAACCACGTAAGGTCAAAGCATTCGCGGCCTGGTCGGGCAAGCTCTGGAATCCTAGGTGCGCATAAACCGCCCCTGGGAGGAAGGGATGCTAAACCCACTTTGAGCCACGGTCGTCGAAGCCAAGACCTGCAGGGAGACTTTCTGAGAATGGCGGGAGAAATAGCTCACTCCGCGCCGGCCTCGGGAGCTATCCCTAGAGACGACCATATTATGACTAGACTGTTAGTTAAATTTACGTAAGTAGGACTTCCATGGCGGGGAGTCAGACTCCTATTCGTCAGGAGTGAAGCAGGATCCAAGGGTTCAGCAGGACCAATCCTAGATCCGACAAGTCCTTACCCCGCGAGGTGAAGGTGAAGACCACGACGGTAATCAATAATGCAGAATGAAATATGAATATATATATATGGAATGTACGCGCTCATTCGGTCCTGCGCCCACGTAAATGGACGACAACGGGTCGCCAGAGTTCTTAAATGAGTAGCATAGCGGGCACTCAAAAGGGTTCAGTGGGCCAACCCAGCAATGCCGATTAAGGCGAAGAGGACTCCCCGGACGCTCACTTCCCGGAGGACACATGAATACAAATATTGCGGCCGACACAGGCGAAGAGGACTCCCCGGACGCTTTCTTCCCGGAGGATATTATGCCATTGGACCACACTGTCCAATGCCCACATAAATGGCGACGCAACGGGCAACCAGAGGGCATTCAGAGAGGGGCATTGCGCGCCCCTCACAGGAGCCAAGTGGGCGGCTCACCTACGTCAAATAGGAACAGCACCCGGTTATGAACACGAAAGTTACAGCGGGCGAAACGGTTAGCTTAGTGGCACCGTAAGCGCCTGCGCATAGATTAGTCCTAGTAATAGACGTCGACACCTAGAGTTAAGGGGACGGAATCTAGCGACCCTAGAGACAACCGGTGTTTCTGGGGCTCGTGCGGGTGGTGATCTGGGGATTTAATTGCCCCAGGCGATCGTCCTAGGCCAAATTTAGTTATAGACGGTTGCATTTGACACGCAACCTAGGATTAAGCAAATTTAATGAACACTGTTGCAATTCAGCACAGCATCTTTCGGCAATAGATTAAGGCAACCCTCTCGGCTTAGATGTAGTTTTTTTTTTTATATATACCATAAGTAGAATAAGTAGTATAAGAGAACGCCGTTCGGCGCCTGATGACCCACAAATCCGTCATCAGGGTAAGTCCGATAACTCATGATAAGTTATTATAATGTAGCATAGTCTTACATTTAGGACAATTTTTTTTAATACATATATTGGGGTAAAATTTCGGCGCCTGGCGGCCCAAATTCGTTGCCAGGGTAAGCCCAATACTACAACACATTAGGAAATGACGTCACGGCACCATATAGGGTAAGCCCGGCCATATATCGAGTAATAATAACCATGCCATTCTTTTCACAGGTAAAAAGGGGCTTCAGACTGTGGCAACGCTGCCACAGGAAGCGGCATATGGAATAGGGAATTTCAATGTTTTGTTAACCTCTCCATTTTTTTTTGCAGGCATTGTCACCTAGAATATGACACGTGTAATTATGATTTTGCTGCCAGATAGCAGCAACATGCTATTTAATGCCCCCTTATTGTAGTATTATACCTGTGCATACTAACCTCCATTTAACATTCATTCTCACTTACACACTCACTACATTTTTTTTTTACAGCTACACGTCAATAATCTGCACAGCGGGAATGATGCCTGTGGGGCATCAGGCTTGCTGGCAGATCTGCATAAAACAAAAACACTTGAAGCGTCAAAATGCGACGCAGCTTACGGCGATGAGGGCGCAACCGGCATGTGGCGGCGACCCTCATGGCCAAGTGTGCAAGCATTCACCCACAGAGGATGCTTCACAGACTAGGTATTAAGAATACACTGCAAGCGGTACGACCACTCAACCGTGCCAAGAGGTGGCCGTATAGGATCAGCCGTGATACGGCAAGCGTACGTACAAACAGGTAGCGTGCACGCAAGGATCCAAACAAAAACTAGAATTATAAGGGTTTAGCGCGCTTAAGTAGACATAAGGTCATTGTAGTTCATAATTTTAAAGAGTAAACTACATACATATTCATGCGCCCACGGGCAATTATTCCAATGGAAATTCCTAAATGTCAGCATCGCAACATAATACATTAAACACTATATATATTTTTGTCTGTTTATCAAGTTCACGTGTACACGATGTCTATATTTTTGTTTTGTTTTGTTTCGTTTGCTAAGGTAACACGTAACCAATGTCTGTGAATTGTTTTCTTTCATTTTTCTCTCTTCTAACTTCCCCATTTGTCAGGGTGTTCCGTTTTATCCCACACCAATAAATACATTTTAAATATTTCCTTTAAATTATACCCTGGAACACCCATTTTTTTCTATTCTCTCCTATCTTCTTTATTGCAGGGAGCACTTTTTCCCCAAGATAGGGCGGACGACGCAATCATCCGTTCGGCCCTGGGTTTTTCCTCCCTGCACAACTATGTAACCATGTATAACCATGTTTTTTTTCTTTTTTATGCCGACAACGGCAATGGCGATTGTGCCTCAATAGCAATTATTTTCTTTATTCAACAATGTTAATGCACATTTCACCATGCAATGTAAAATTTATATACATATATATCTATGTACACCCCATAACCCTCCCCTCTGAACACGGGCTGACCGCACACCTACACTTCTGCACGACGACACCCGTTCCATACGACGACGCTTACGACGCCACCACCAGAAGAGACGAGGGGGATTCAAAAACTACTACGACAACATCCCAACCCCAAGTGCCCTTCCCGGTCGCGAGGACGCGACCAAATGGAGGAAGAGGCTTGTACAATACCCAAGGGGTATGCACCCCTTAGAGATCATCCCCCCCATCATCTGTCTAAATCTCATAAAAGGCAACCCTTTAAAAGCCTACCCAATATCCATCAATACTATAAGGGCAGCTGGCTACTCCATAAAGCAGCTCAACCCTTGCGTAATTATGACACACAGCGACATACTACAAACTGGTTCAACTATGCCACAACGCGCTGACAGAACAGAGGCTAAAGGTATAAAAGGTGCCTTAAGTGGGTCACGAGGATCTCTCCATCATCAGTGCTTCGACGAGACAGCCGGAGGCTAACGACAGTGTCAACCGAGGTGAGTCAGTCAGTCAGTGTTCAGAATCCTACTTTTGTAACCTAACACCCACAGTTTGTACTCACATTATAACATCACAAGATCCCTTAAAAGGGACTAACAGTTACTCATTGCTGACCAATAAACACTTGGTCAGTCTCTTACACTTGCATTACTGATCTACACTCTTCTTCACGTCCCAACGTCCTTCCTTACTCCCGTCACAGTCAGACGTGACACACCGTAGTAATAACGCCAACTCAGACGTCATTGTATTCCTCACGGCGGCTCGCGTGCTCAAGTGAAGCGCGTGCCGAACCGCTGACACTAGCAAGGTGATTATATAATAAGTAGCCGGCTGGGCGACTAGTACATCGACCCGCGTGCTAAGGCTACATCCCTTAAACCACCTTTACAGTCTTTATAGGAGCGCCCCCTAGTTCCTAACGCTAAACAACACTCCACACTGGTCAGCTTGCCCCTCCAAAGGCAGCAACCCCCTTTTAGACACTCCATTCAAAATCAATACAGTAACTCTTCCGTTTTAGGTCCTACCACCCCTAAATAAGGGATCTAAAACACCTTATTAACCCCGTTACGCAGGGGCGGCCCTAGGGCTCTCATATGGGGACGCAGAGAATAGCTTCAAACACCATAATATATGTCCACCCCTTATTAACCCCGTTACCCAGGGGCGGCCTTAGGGCTGTCATATGGGGGCGCAGAGAATAGCGTCAAACATCATAATATATGCCCACCCCTTATTAACCCCGTTACCCAGGGGCGGCCCTAGGGCTGTCATATGGGGGCGCAGAGAATAGCGTCAAACATCATAATGTATGTCCACCCCTTATTAACCCCGTTACCCAGGGGCGGCCCTAGGGCTGTCATATGGGGGCGCAGAGAATAGCGTCAAACATCATAATGTATGTCCACCCCTTATTAACCCCGTTACCCAGGGGCGGCCCTAGGGCTGTCATATGGGGGCGCAGAGAATAGCTGCAAACACCATAATATATGTCCACCCCTTATTAACCCCGTTACCCAGGGGCTGCCCTAGGGCTGTCATATGGGGGCGCAGAGAATAGCTTCAAACACCATAATATATGTCCACCCCTTATTAACCCCGTTACCCAGGGGCGGCCCTAGGGCTGTCATATGGGGGCGCAGAGAATAGCGTCAAACATCATAATATATGTCCACCCCTTATTAACCCCGTTACCCAGGGGCGGCCCTAGGGCTGTCATATGGGGGCGCAGAGAATAGCTTCAAACACCATAATGTATGCCCACCCCTTATTAACCCCATTACCCAGGGGCTGCCCTAGGGCCGTCATATGGGGGCGCAGAGAATAGCTTCAAACACCATAATATATGTACAACCCTTATATACCCCGTTACCCAGGGGCGGCCCTAGGGCTGTCATATGGGGGCGCAGAGAATAGCGTCAAACATCATAATGTATGTCCAACCCTTATTAACCCCGTTACCCAGGGGCGGCCCTAGGGCTGTCATATGGGGGCGCAGAGAATAGCTTCAAACACCATAATATATGTTCACCCCTTATTCACCCCGTTACCCAGGGGCGGCCCTATGGCTGTCATATGGGGGCGCAGAGAATAGCTTCAAACACCATAATATATGTCCACCCCTTATTAACTCCGTTACCCAGGGGCGGCCCTAGGGCTGTCATATGGGGGCGCAGAGAATAGCGTCAAACATCATAATGTATGTCCACCCCTTATTAACCCCGTTACCCAGGGGCGGCCATAGGGCTGTTATATGGGGGCGCAGAGAATAGCTTCAAACACCATAATGTATGCCCACCCCTTATTAACCCCGTTACCCAGGGGCGGCCCTAGGGCTGTCATATGGGGGCGCAGAGAATAGCTTCAAACATCATAATGTATGTCCACCCCTAATTAACCCCGTTACTCAGGGGCGGCCCAAGGGCTGTCATATGGGGGCGCAGAGAATAGCTTCAAACATCATAATGTATGTCCACCCCTTATTAACCCCGTTACCCAGGGGCGGCCCTAGGGCTGTCATATGTGGGCGCAGAGAATAGCTTCAAACACCATAATTTATGTCCACCCCTAATTAACCCCGTTACTCAGGGGCGGCCCTAGGGCTGTCATATGGGGGCGCAGAGAATAGCTTCAAACATCATAATGTATGTCCACCCCTTATTAACCCCGTTACCCAGGGGCGGCCTTAGGGCTGTCATATGTGGGCGCAGAGAATAGCTTCAAACACCATAATGTATGTCCACCCCTAATTAACCCCGTTACTCAGGGGCGGCCCTAGGGCTGTCATATGGGGGCGCAGAGAATAGCTTCAAACATCATAATGTATGTCCACCCCTTATTAACCCCGTTACCCAGGGGCGGCCCTAGGGCTGTCATATGGGGGCGCAGAGAATAGCTTCAAACACCGTAATATATGCCCACCCCTTATTAACCACGTTACTCAGGGGCGGCCCTAGGGCTGTCATATGTGGGCGCAGAGAATAGCTTCAAACATCATAATGTATGCCAACCCCTTATTAACCCCGTTACCCAGGGGCGGCCCTAGGGCTGTCATATGTGGGCGCAGAGAATAGCTTCAAACATCATAATGTATGCCAAACCCTTATTAACCCCGTTACTCAGGGGCGGCCCTAGGGCTGTCATATGGGGTGCAGAGAATAGCTTCAAACACCATAATGTATGTCCACCCCTTATTAACCCCGTTACTCAGGGGCGGCCCTAGGGCTGTCATATGTGGGCGCAGAGAATAGCTTCAAACATCATAATGTATGCCAACCCCTTATTAACCCCGTTACCCAGGGGCGGCCCTAGGGCTGTCATATGTGGGCGCAGAGAATAGCTTCAAACACCGTAATATATGCCCACCCCTTATTAACCCCGTTACCCAGGGGCGGCCCTAGGGCTGTCATATGGGGGCGCAGAGAATAGCTTCAAACATCATAATGTATGTCCACCCCTTATTAACCCCGTTACCCAGGGGCGGCCCTAGGGCTGTCATATGGGGGCGCAGAGAATAGCTTCAAACATCATAATGTATGTCCAACCCTAATTAACCCCGTTACTCAGGGGCGGCCCAAGGGCTGTCATATGGGGGCGCAGAGAATAGCTTCAAACATCATAATGTATGTCCACCCCTTATTAACCCCGTTACCCAGGGGCGGCCCTAGGGCTGTCATATGGGGGCGCAGAGAATACCTTCAAACATCATAATGTATGTCCACCCCTTATTAACCCCGTTACCCAGGGGCGGCCCTAGGGCTGTCATATGTGGGCGCAGAGAATAGCTTCAAACACCATAACGTATGTCCACCCCTTATTAACCCCGTTACCCAGGGGCGGCCCTAGGGCTCTCATATGGGGGCGCAGAGAATAGCTTCAAACATCATAATGTATGTCCACCCCTTATTAACCCCGTTACCCAGGGGCGGCCCTAGGGCTCTCATAGGGGGGCGCAGAGAATAGCGTCAAACACCATAATGTATGTCCACCCCTTATTAACCCCGTTACCCAGGGGCGGCCCTAGGGCTGTCATATGGGGGCGCAGAGAATAGCTTCAAACACCATAATGAATGTCCACCCCTTATTAACCCCGTTATTCAGGGGCGGCCCTAGGGCTGTCATATGGGGGCGCAGAGAATAGCTTCAAACACCTTAATGTTTGCTCACCCCTTATTAACCCCGTTACCCAGGGGCGGCCCTAGAGCAGTCATATGGGTGCGCAGAGAATAGCTTCAAACACAATAATTAATGTTCACCCCTTATTAACCCCGTTACACAGGGTTGGCCCTAGAGCTGTCATATGGGGGCGCAGAGAATAGCTTCAAACACGATAATATATGTCCACCCGTTATTTACCCCGTTACCCAGGGGCGGCCCTAAGGCTGTCAAAGGAGGCGCAGAGAATAGCTTCAAACACCCAAATATTTGCTCACCCCTTATTAACCCAGTTACCCAGGGGCGGCCCTAGGGCTGTCATATGGGGGCGCAGAGAATAGCTTCAAACACCAAAATGAATGTCCACCCCTTATTAACTCCGTTACATAGGGGTGGCCCAAGTTCTGTCATATGTGGGCGCAGAGAATAGCTTCAAACACCAAAATGAATGTCCACCCCTTATTAACTCCGTTACATAGGGGCGGCCCAAGGGCTGTCATATGGGGGCGCAGAAAATAGCTTCGAACACGATAATGTATGTCCACCCTTTATTAACCCCGTTACCCAGGTGCGGCCCTAGGGCTGTCATAGGGGGGCGCAGAAAATAGCTTCGAACACGATAATGTATGTCCACCCCTTATTAACCCCGTTACCCAGGGGCGGCCCTAGGGCTGTCCTATGGGGGCGCAGAGAATAGCTTCAAACACCATGATATTTGTTTACCCCTTATTAACCCCTTTACACAAGTGCGGCCCTAGGGCTGTCATATGGGGGCGCAGAGAATAGCTCCATACACCAAAATATATGTTTAACCCTTATTAACCCCGTTACCCAGGGGTGGCCCTAGGACTCTCATATGGGGGCACAGAGAATAGCTTCAAACATCATAATGTATGTCCACCTCTTATTACCCCGTTACCCAGGGGCGGCCCTAGGGCTATCTTATGGGGGCGCAGAGAATAGCGTCAAACATCATAATGTATGTCCAACCCTTATTAACCCCGTTAGCCAGGGGCGGCCATAGGGCTGTCATATGGGGGCGCAGAGAATAGCGTCAAACATCATAATGTATGTCCAACCCTTATTAACCCCGTTACCCAGGGGCGGCCATAGGGCTGTCATATGGGGGCGCGGAGAATAGCTTCAAACACCATAATGTATGTCCACCCCTTATTAACCCCGTTACCCAGGGGCTGCCCTAGGGCTGTCATATGGGGGCGCAGAGAATAGCTTCAAACATCATAATGTATGTCCACCCCTTATTAACCCCGTTACTCAGGGGCGGCCCAAGGGCGGTCATATGGGGGCGCAGAGAATAGCTTCAAACATCATAATGTATGTCCACCCCTAATTAACCCCGTTACCCAGGGGCGGCCCTAGGGCTGTCTTTTGGGGGCGCAGAGAATAGCTTCAAACACCATAATGTATGCCCACCCCTTATTAACCCCGTTACCCAGGGGCGGCCCTAGGGCTCTCATATGGGGGCGCAGAGAATAGCTTCAAACATCATAATGTATATCCACCCATTATTAACCCCGTTACCCAGGGGCGGCCCTAGGGCTGTCATATGGGGGCGCAGAGAATAGTTTCAAACACCATAATGTATGTCAACCCCTTATTAACCACGTAACTCAGGGGCGGCCCTAGGGCTGTCATATGGGGGCGCAGAGAATAGTTTCAAACACCATAATGTATGTCCATCCCTTATTAACCACGTTAATCAGGGGCGGCCCTAGGGCTGTCATATGGGGGCGCAGAGAATAGCTTCAAACACCATAATATATGTCCACCCATTATTAACCACGTTACCCAGGGGCGGCCCTAGGGCTGTCATATGGGGGCGCAGAGAATAGCTTCAAACACCATAATGTATGTCCACCCCTAATTAACCACGTTAATCAGGGGCGGCCCTAGGGCTGTCATATGGGGGCGCAGAGAATAGCTTCAAACACCATAATATATGTACAACCCTTATTAACCCCGTTACTCAGGGGCGGCCCTAGGGCTGTTTTAGGGGGGCGCAGAGAATAGCGTCAAACACCATAATGTATGTCCACCCCTTATTAACCACGTTACTCAGGGGCGGCCCTAGGGCTGTCATATGGGGGCGCAGAGATTAGCTTCAAACACCATAATGTATGTCCACCCCTTATTAACCACGTTACTCAGGGGCGGCCCTAGGGCTGTCATATGGGGGCGCAGAGAATAGTTTCAAACACCGTAATGTATGTCCACCCCTTATTAACCACGTTACTCAGGGGCGGCCCTAGGGCTGTCATATGGGGGCGCAGAGAATAGTTTCAAACACCATAATGTATGTCCACCCCTTATTAACCACGTTACTCAGGGGCGGCCCTAGGGCTGCCATATGGGGGCGCAGAGAATAGTTTCAAACACCATAATTTATGTCCACCCCTTATTAACCACGTTACTCAAGGGCGGCCCTAGGGCTGTCATATGGGGGCGCAGAGAATAGCTTCAAACACCATAATATATGTACAACCCTTATTAACCCCGTTACTCAGGGGCGGCCCTAGGGCTGTTTTAGGGGGGCGCAGAGAATAGCGTCAAACACCATAATGTATGTCCACCCCTTATTAACCACGTTACTCAGGGGCGGCCCTAGGGCTGTCATATGGGGGCGCAGAGAATAGCTTCAAACACCATAATGTATGTCCACCCCTTATTAACCACGTTACTCAGGGGCGGCCCTAGGGCTGTCATATGGGGGCGCAGAGAATAGTTTCAAACACCGTAATGTATGTCCACCCCTTATTAACCACGTTACTCAGGGGCGGCCCTAGGGCTGTCATATGGGGGCGCAGAGAATAGTTTCAAACACCATAATGTATGTCCACCCCTTATTAACCACGTTACTCAGGGGCGGCCCTAGGGCTGTCATATGGGGGCGCAGAGAATAGTTTCAAACACCATAATGTATGTCCACCCCTTATTAACCACGTTACTCAGGGGCGGCCCTAGGGCTGTCATATGGGGGCGCAGAGAATAGTTTCAAACACCATAACGTATGTCAACCCCTTATTAACCACGTAACCCAGGGGCGGCCCTAGGGCTGTCATATGGGGGCGCAGAGAATAGTTTCAAACACCATAATGTATGTCCACCCCTTATTAACCACGTTAATCAGGGGCGGCCCTAGGGCTGTCATATGGGGGCGCAGAGAATAGCTTCAAACACCATAATTTATGTCCACCCCTTATTAACCACGTTACTCAAGGGCGGCCCTAGGGCTGTCATATGGGGGCGCAGAGAATAGCTTCAAACACCATAATATATGTACAACCCTTATTAACCCCGTTACTCAGGGGCGGCCCTAGGGCTGTTTTAGGGGGGCGCAGAGAATAGCGTCAAACACCATAATGTATGTCCACCCCTTATTAACCACGTTACTCAGGGGCGGCCCTAGGGCTGTCATATGGGGGCGCAGAGAATAGCTTCAAACACCATAATGTATGTCCACCCCTTATTAACCACGTTACTCAGGGGCGGCCCTAGGGCTGCCATATGGGGGCGCAGAGAATAGTTTCAAACACCATAATTTATGTCCACCCCTTATTAACCACGTTACTCAAGGGCGGCCCTAGGGCTGTCATATGGGGGCGCAGAGAATAGCTTCAAACACCATAATGTATGTCCACCCCTAATTAACCACGTTAATCACGGGCGGCCCTAGGGCTGTCATATGGGGGCGCAGAGAATTGCTTCAAACACCATAATGTATGTCCACCCCTTATTAACCACGTTACTCAAGGGCGGCCCTAGAGCTGTCATATGGGGGCGCAGAGAATAGCTTCAAACACCATAATATATGTACAACCCTTATTATCCCCGTTACACAGGGGCGGCCCTAGGGCTGTTTTAGGGGGGCGCAGAGAATAGCTTCAAACACCATAATGTATGTCCACCCCTTATTAACCACGTTACTCAGGGGCGGCCCTAGGGCTGTCATATGGGGGCGCAGAGAATAGTTTCAAACACCGTAATGTATGTCCACCCCTTATTAACCACGTTACTCAGGGGCGGCCCTAGGGCTGTCATATGGGGGCGCAGAGAATAGTTTCAAACACCATAATGTATGTCCACCCCTTATTAACCACGTTACTCAGGGGCGGGCCTAGGGCTGTCATATGGGGGCGCAGAGAATAGTTTCAAACACCATAATGTATGTCCACCCCTTATTAACCCCGTTACCCAAGGGCGGCCCTAGGGCTGTCATATGGGGGCGCAGAGAATAGCATCAAACACCATAATATATGTACAACCCTTATTAACCCCGTTACTCAGGGGCGGCCCTAGGGCTGATTTAGGGGGGCGCAGAGAATAGCGTCAAACACCATAATGTATGTCCACCCCTTATTAACCACGTTACTCAGGGGCGGCCCTAGGGCTGTCATATGGGGGCGCAGAGAATAGCTTCAAACACCATAATGTATGTCCACCCCTTATTAACCACGTTACTCAGGGGCGGCCCTAGGGCTGTCATATGGGGGCGCAGAGAATAGTTTCAAACACCGTAATGTATGTCCACCCCTTATTAACCACGTTACTCAGGGGCGGCCCTAGGGCTGTCATATGGGGGCGCAGAGAATAGTTTCAAACACCATAATGTATGTCCACCCCTTATTAACCACGTTACTCAGGGGCGGCCCTAGGGCTGTCATATGGGGGCGCAGAGAATAGCTTCAAACACCATAATGTATGTCCACCCCTTATTAACCACGTTACTCAGGGGCGGCCCTAGGGCTGTCATATGGGGGCGCAGAGAATAGTTTCAAACACCATAATGTATGTCAACCCCTTATTAACCACGTAACTCAGGGGCGGCCCTAGGGCTGTCATATGGGGGCGCAGAGAATAGTTTCAAACACCATAATGTATGTCCACCCCTTATTAACCACGTTACTCAGGGGCGGCCCTAGGGCTGTCATATGGGGGCGCAGAGAATAGTTTCAAACACCATAATGTATGTCCACCCCTTATTAACCACGTTACTCAGGGGCGGCCCTAGGGCTGTCATATGAGGCGCAGAGAATAGCTTCAAACATCACAATGTATGTCCACCCCTTATTAACCACGTTACTCAGGGGCGGCCCTAGGGCTGTCATATGGGGGCGCAGAGAATAGTTTCAAACACCATAATGTATGTCCACCCATTATTTACCCCGTTACTCAGGGGCTGCCCTAGGGCTGTTATATGGGGGCGCAGAGAATAGCTTCAAACACCATAATATATGCCCACCCCTTATTAACCCCGTTACCCAGGGGCGGCCCTAGGGCTGTTATATGGGGGCGCAGAGAATAGCTTCAAACACCGTAATATATGCCCACCCCTTATTAACCCCGTTAATCAGGGGCGGCCCTAGGGCCGTCATATGGCGGCGCAGAGAATAGCTATAAACACCATAATGTATGTCCACCCCTTATTAACCCCGTTACCCAGGGGCGGCCCTAGGGCTATCATATGGGGGCGCGGAGAATAGCTTCAAACACCATAATGTATGCCCACCCCTTATTAACTCCGTTACGCAGGGGCGGCCCTAGGGCTGTCATATGGGGACGCAGAGAATAGCTTCAAACACCATAATATATGTCCACCCCTTATTAACCCCGTTAGCCAGGGGCGGCCTTAGGGCTGTCATATGGGGGCGCAGAGAATAGCGTCAAACATCATAATATATGCCCTCCCCTTATTAACCCCGTTACCCAGGGGCGGCCCTAGGGCTGTCATATGGGGGCGCAGAGAATAGCGTCAAACATCATAATGTATGTCCACCCCTTATTAACCCCGTTACCCAGGGGCGGCCCTAGGGCTGTCATATGGGGGCGCAGAGAATAGCTGCGAACACCATAATATATGTTCACCCCTTATTAACCCCGTTACCCAGGGGCGGCCCTAGGGCTGTCATATGGGGGCGCAGAGAATAGCTTCAAACACCATAATATATGTCCACCCCTTATTAACCCCGTTACCCAGGGGCGGCCCTAGGGCTGTCATATGGGGGCGCAGAGAATAGCGTCAAACATCATAATGTATGTCCACCCCTTATTAACCCCGTTACCCAGGGGCGGCCCTAGGGCTGTCATATGGGGGCGCAGAGAATAGCTGCAAACACCATAATATATGTTCACCCCTTATTAACCCCATTACCCAGGGGCTGCCCTAGGGCCGTCATATGGGGGCGCAGAGAATAGCTTCAAACACCATAATATATGTACAACCCTTATATACCCCGTTACCCAGGGGCGGCCCTAGGGCTGTCATATGGGGGCGCAGAGAATAGCGTCAAACATCATAATGTATGTCCAACCCTTATTAACCCCGTTACCCAGGGGCGGCCCTAGGGCTGTCATATGGGGGCGCAGAGAATAGCTTCAAACACCATAATATATGTTCACCCCTTATTAACCCCGTTACCCAGGGGCGGCCCTATGGCTGTCATATGGGGGCGCAGAGAATAGCTTCAAACACCATAATATATGTCCACCCCGTATTAACTCCGTTACCCAGGGGCGGCCCTAGGGCTGTCATATGGGGGCGCAGAGAATAGCGTCAAACATCATAATGTATGTCCACCCCTTATTAACCCCGTTACCCAGGGGCGGCCATAGGGCTGTTATATGGGGGCGCAGAGAATAGCTTCAAACACCATAACGTATGCCCACCCCTTATTAACCCCGTTACCCAGGGGCGGCCCTAGGGCTGTCATATGGGGGCGCAGAGAATAGCTTCAAACATCATAATGTATGTCCACCCCTAATTAACCCCGTTACTCAGGGGCGGCCCAAGGGCTGTCATATGGGGGCGCAGAGAATAGCTTCAAACATCATAATGTATGTCCACCCCTTATTAACCCCGTTACCCAGGGGCGGCCCTAGGGCTGTCATATGTGGGCGCAGAGAATAGCTTCAAACACCATAATGTATGTCCACCCCTAATTAACCCCGTTACTCAGGGGCGGCCCTAGGGCTGTCATATGGGGGCGCAGAGAATAGCTTCAAACATCATAATGTATGTCCACCCCTTATTAACCCCGTTACCCAGGGGCGGCCCTAGGGCTGTCATATGTGGGCGCAGAGAATAGCTTCAAACACCATAATGTATGTCCACCCCTAATTAACCCCGTTACTCACGGGCGGCCCTAGGGCTGTCATATGGGGGCGCAGAGAATAGCTTCAAACATCATAATGTATGTCCACCCCTTATTAACCCCGTTACCCAGGGGCGGCCCTAGGGCTGTCATATGGGGGCGCAGAGAATAGCTTCAAACACCGTAATATATGCCCACCCCTTATTAACCACGTTACTCAGGGGCGGCCCTAGGGCTGTCATATGTGGGCGCAGAGAATAGCTTCAAACATCATAATGTATGCCAACCCCTTATTAACCCCGTTACCCAGGGGCGGCCCTAGGGCTGTCATATGTGGGCGCAGAGAATAGCTTCAAACATCATAATGTATGCCAACCCCTTATTAACCCCGTTACTCAGGGGCGGCCCTAGGGCTGTCATATGGGGTGCAGAGAATAGCTTCAAACACCATAATGTATGTCCACCCCTTATTAACCCCGTTACTCAGGGGCGGCCCAAGGGCTGTCATATGTGGGCGCAGAGAATAGCTTCAAACATCATAATGTATGCCAACCCCTTATTAACCCCGTTACCCAGGGGCGGCCCTAGGGCTGTCATATGGGGGCGCAGAGAATAGCTTCAAACACCGTAATATATGCCCACCCCTTATTAACCCCGTTACTCAGGGGCGGCCCTAGGGCTGTCATATGGGGGCGCAGAGAATAGCTTCAAACATCATAATGTATGTCCACCCCTTATTAACCCCGTTACCCAGGGGCGGCCCTAGGGCTGTCATATGGGGGCGCAGAGAATAGCTTCAAACATCATAATGTATGTCCACCCCTAATTAACCCCGTTACTCAGGGGCGGCCCAAGGGCTGTCATATGGGGGCGCAGAGAATAGCTTCAAACATCCTAATGTATGTCCACCCCTTATTAACCCCGTTACCCAGGGGCGGCCCTAGGGCTGTCATATGGGGGCGCAGAGAATAGCTTCAAACATCATAATGTATTGTCACCCCTTATTAACCCCGTTACCCAGGGGCGGCCCTAGGGCTGTCATATGTGGGCGCAGAGAATAGCTTCAAACACCATAACGTATGTCCACCCCTTATTAACCCCGTTACCCAGGGGCGGCCCTAGGGCTCTCATATGGGGGCGCAGAGAATAGCTTCAAACATCATAATGTATGTCCACCCCTTATTAACCCCGTTACCCAGGGGCGGCCCTAGGGCTCTCATAGGGGGGCGCAGAGAATAGCGTCAAACACCATAATGTATGTCCACCCCTTATTAACCCCGTTACCCAGGGGCGGCCCTAGGGCTGTCATATGGGGGCGCAGAGAATAGCTTCAAACACCATAATGAATGTCCACCCCTTATTAACCCCGTTATTCAGGGGCGGCCCTAGGGCTGTCATATGGGGGCGCAGAGAATAGCTTCAAACACCTTAATGTTTGCTCACCCCTTATTAACCCCGTTACCCAGGGGCGGCCCTAGAGCAGTCATATGGGTGCGCAGAGAATAGCTTCAAACACGATAATTAATGTTCACCCCTTATTAACCCCGTTACACAGGGTTGGCCCTAGAGCTGTCATATGGGGGCGCAGAGAATAGCTTCAAACACGATAATATATGTCCACCCCTTATTTACCCCGTTACCCAGGGGCGGCCCTAAGGCTGTCAAAGGAGGCGCAGAGAATAGCTTCAAACACCCAAATATTTGCTCATCCCTTATTAACCCAGTTACCCAGGGGCGGCCCTAGGGCTGTCATATGGGGGCGCAGAGAATAGCTTCAAACACCAAAATGAATGTCCACCCCTTATTAACTCCGTTACATAGGGGCGGCCCAAGGGCTGTCATATGGGGGCGCAGTGAATAGCTTCAAACACCAAAATGAATGTCCACCCCTTATTAACTCCGTTACATAGGGACGGCCCAAGGGCTGTCATATGGGGGCGCAGAAAATAGCTTCGAACACGATAATGTATGTCCACCCTTTATTAACCCCGTTACCCAGGTGCGGCCCTAGGGCTGTCATAGGGGGGCGCAGAAAATAGCTTCGAACACGATAATGTATGTCCACCCCTTATTAACCCCGTTACCCAGGGGCGGCCCTAGGGCTGTCCTATGGGGGCGCAGAGAATAGCTTCAAACACCATGATGTTTGTTTACCCCTTATTAACCCCTTTACACAAGTGCGGCCCTAGGGCTGTCATATGGGGGCGCAGAGAATAGCTCCATACACCAAAATATATGTTTAACCCTTATTAACCCCGTTACCCAGGGGTGGCCCTAGGACTCTCATATGGGGGCACAGAGAATAGCTTCAAACATCATAATGTATGTCCACTTCTTATTACCCCGTTACCCAGGGGCGGCCCTAGGGCTATCTTATGGGGGCGCAGAGAATAGCGTCAAACATCATAATGTATGTCCAACCCTTATTAACCCCGTTAGCCAGGGGCGGCCATAGGGCTGTCATATGGGGGCGCAGAGAATAGCGTCAAACATCATAATGTATGTCCAACCCTTATTAACCCCGTTACCCAGGGGCGGCCATAGGGCTGTCATATGGGGGCGCGGAGAATAGCTTCAAACACCATAATGTATGTCCATCCCTTATTAACCCCGTTACCCAGGGGCTGCCCTAGGGCTGTCATATGGGGGCGCAGAGAATAGCTTCAAACATCATAATGTATGTCCACCCCTTATTAACCCCGTTACTCAGGGGCGGCCCAAGGGCTGTCATATGGGGGCGCAGAGAATAGCTTCAAACATCATAATGTATGTCCACCCCTTATTAACCCCGTTACCCAGGGGCGGCCCTAGGGCTGTCTTTTGGGGGCGCAGAGAATAGCTTCAAACACCATAATGTATGCCCACCCCTTATTAACCCCGTTACCCAGGGGCGGCCCTAGGGCTCTCATATGGGGGCGCAGAGAATAGCTTCAAACATCATAATGTATGTCCACCCCTTATTAACCCCGTTACCCAGGGGCGGCCCTAGGGCTGTCATATGGGGGCGCAGAGAATAGTTTCAAACACCATAATGTATGTCCACCCCTTATTAACCACGTTACTCAGGGGCGGCCCTAGGGCTGTCATATGGGGGCGCAGAGAATAGCTTCAAACACCATAATGTATGTCCACCCCTTATTAACCACGTTACTCAGGGGCGGCCCTAGGGCTGTCATATGGGGGCGCAGAGAATAGTTTCAAACACCATAATGTATGTCAACCCCTTATTAACCACGTAACTCAGGGGCGGCCCTAGGGCTGTCATATGGGGGCGCAGAGAATAGTTTCAAACACCATAATGTATGTCCACCCCTTATTAACCACGTTAATCAGGGGCGGCCCTAGGGCTGTCATATGGGGGCGCAGAGAATAGCTTCAAACACCATAATATATGTCCACCCATTATTAACCACGTTACCCAGGGGCGGCCCTAGGGCTGTCATATGGGGGCGCAGAGAATAGCTTCAAACACCATAATGTATGTCCACCCCTAATTAACCACGTTAATCAGGGGCGGCCCTAGGGCTGTCATATGGGGGCGCAGAGAATAGCTTCAAACACCATAATGTATGTCCACCCCTAATTAACCACGTTAATCAGGGGCCGCCCTAGTGCTGTCATATGGGGGCGCAGAGAATAGCTTCAAACACCATAATGTATGTCCAACCCTTATTAACCACGTTACTCAAGGGCGGCCCTAGGGCTGTCATATGGGGGCGCAGAGAATAGCTTCAAACACCATAATATATGTACAACCCTTATTAACCCCGTTACTCAGGGGCGGCCCTAGGGCTGTTTTAGGGGGGCGCAGAGAATAGCGTCTAACACCATAATGTATGTCCACCCCTTATTAACCACGTTACTCAGGGGCGGCCCTAGGGCTGTCATATGGGGGCGCAGAGATTAGCTTCAAACACCATAATGTATGTCCACCCCTTATTAACCACGTTACTCAGGGGCGGCCCTAGGGCTGTCATATGGGGGCGCAGAGAATAGTTTCAAACACCGTAATGTATGTCCACCCCTTATTAACCACGTTACTCAGGGGCGGCCCTAGGGCTGTCATATGGGGGCGCAGAGAATAGTTTCAAACACCATAATGTATGTCCACCCCTTATTAACCACGTTACTCAGGGGCGGCCCTAGGGCTGTCATATGGGGGCGCAGAGAATAGTTTCAAACACCATAATTTATGTCCACCCCTTATTAACCACGTTACTCAAGGGCGGCCCTAGGGCTGTCATATGGGGGCGCAGAGAATAGCTTCAAACACCATAATATATGTACAACCCTTATTAACCCCGTTACTCAGGGGCGGCCCTAGGGCTGTTTTAGGGGGGCGCAGAGAATAGCGTCAAACACCATAATGTATGTCCACCCCTTATTAACCACGTTACTCAGGGGCGGCCCTAGGGCTGTCATATGGGGGCGCAGAGAATAGCTTCAAACACCATAATGTATGTCCACCCCTTATTAACCACGTTACTCAGGGGCGGCCCTAGGGCTGTCATATGGGGGCGCAGAGAATAGTTTCAAACACCGTAATGTATGTCCACCCCTTATTAACCACGTTACTCAGGGGCGGCCCTAGGGCTGTCATATGGGGGCGCAGAGAATAGTTTCAAACACCATAATGTATGTCCACCCCTTATTAACCACGTTACTCAGGGGCGGCCCTAGGGCTGTCATATGGGGGCGCAGAGAATAGTTTCAAACACCATAATGTATGTCCACCCCTTATTAACCACGTTACTCAGGGGCGGCCCTAGGGCTGTCATATGGGGGCGCAGAGAATAGTTTCAAACACCATAACGTATGTCAACCCCTTATTAACCACGTAACTCAGGGGCGGCCCTAGGGCTGTCATATGGGGGCGCAGAGAATAGTTTCAAACACCATAATGTATGTCCACCCCTTATTAACCACGTTACTCAGGGGCGGCCCTAGGGCTGTCATATGGGGGCGCAGAGAATAGTTTCAAACACCATAATGTATGTCCACCCCTTATTAACCCCGTTACACAGGGGCGGCCCTAGAGCAGTTTTAAACAATATTAAGTTTGAAATTAGACTATCACGTGGTGTAGTGGCTAGCACTCTTGGCTGCCAATCTGGAGGTCCAAATCCGATTGCCGGCTCTGCCAAGAATTTTAATTCTGGTCTGAAGGCTGGAACGGGGTACACTCGGGGAAATGAAAGGGTGAGTTTCCTCGCCTTCATTACAAAAACACACACAATTGTAGACTCCACCAAAACCCAGGTTGTCAGAGACATTTCAGTTATCTCGTACTTCTTCTGTATTCGAAAACTTCTTTAAAAATACATACTTACTGAGAATTATATTTCTCGCCTGGCTGTACAAGACCGTTCGGCTGCCGCACGGTTCACTAAGGGGCATTCTATGAGTTCAAATCTGTAGCTCACATCACTTTTCAATGCTCCACTAATGCATTGATACAGCAATATTGTCACTATAGTTTGTATTTCCCCGGTGAACCGCATACCGGTATTTCAACACTTAATCTTTCAAACTCTAACCATCCTTTCTGTTCAAAGACAGATGTTATCTCCCGAACGGATGGCCGTAGCGTCATAGGGTGTGGTCAGTCATCTTCAAAATGTTTAGCTCTATATTAACTTACTGCCTCAGAACAATTTGGCACTTGAGCTCGCCCCGTAAGAGGATGAAGATCGAGTCTCATGACTGCCTTACCCCCGCTGCTAATTAGCATGATGGATGCCGCCACCAATCGTCAGGAGTACCGTAAAATGGGGATACTTTGCACCTGTGGGGTTACTTTGCACAAACATTGGAAAAAGATTGATCACACTGCCATATGCGTGTGTCTCATTGAAACTACAGAATATCAAGTTTAATAGTTAGGTTGACTATCCTGGATGCTCCTTGCTCCTGCTTACTCCATGAACCGAATGTTTGGTGCGATAAATTGGAAGCGTATATATGGGTAACATTGCACCTTAGACTCGTGTCTGGTTGGAAATATTGTGTTGGTGCAAAGTATCCTACTCATTGGGGTAACTTTGCACCAAATTATATTAATTTTTAAATGAACAGAAGGTGTTTCATTTGATCAAATTCTGAACTGAATAGCATCCAAATAGAGTCAGGAACAAAATGTAATTAGTGTTGTCATTGAAGTGCTTTAAACAGTAGTTACACTTAATAATGTACAAGAAACCGGAAAAAGGGGTGCAAAGGAACCCCATTTTACGGTATACTCAGTGCCCGCAGCACCTTTCAACATTTCTCATTTGTGCTGTTCTTATATTAATTTGCTTTTTCCATCATAAGATAATGCACATTGAGACCAAACTCTCACGCTTATTCTCCTTGTGTAGTGAACTTACGTTTAGAATGAACTGGCGGTATCACTCGCCTTGTGAACGAAGGGTAACAGCAAGCACAGGCAATAAGCTGATTTGTTTTAAGCTACTGACTGTACCTCAGTGGTGACTGCTGATTTTTATAATGTATATGACTTACTTATGCCAGGCTCCTCTCCGTCTTCTTTCCTGTCGACCTCCCTTGGCCAACTCTTGTTCTTTTCCGACCCCGATGGTATTAGGGTATCCGAGGCCTAGGGAGTCTTTCAATTTCCTGCCATAGTTGGCCCTTGTCTTATCTTTCCTAATCCCTCATTCTTCGAGGGGTCAGAGCTCTTGTTTTCTCTTCATTATATTTCCGAGGGTCAGGTGGCCAGTGCCAAACCTGGCAAAGTAAGAGGGAACCAACGGCTTTGGGCAGAGGAGTTCATTCATAGGAGGTTTTATGAAACCTTTGTGTAGGAAATGCTGAATAAATTCATTAGCTGCTGCCTTGTATTTGTGGCAGGGGACTGCCAAAGGCTAAGGGAGTAAACCTCGAAAGATAATCCTCCTATGCGTTAGGCCTAGCATGTCAGCAGGAGAGTTTTGTGAAGATTGCTTTCAACAAGAAAAAGAGCCTCGGAATGAAAATAGACCGGACTTACGCGTCCTCTCAGACAATTGATTGTAAAGTATGATGACCGTAAGGCTGATGATATACAATATTCTGAGAGGAAACACAAAACTAATAAGAGACACAAATACCGAATTGGAACTATGAACATTCTATCAATAACGGGAAAGACAGAAGAACTCGTAGACATGATGGATAGAAGAAAAATATCGATATTGGGTTTAAGTGAGACCAAATGGAAGGGGATAGGAAGTAAGACTCTTCGGGGAGGATACAAGTTGAACTGGAGTGGACAGAAGAAGGAAGCAAAGAATGGTGTTGGATTCTTAATTAGCGAGGGGACTGATGCCACAGCTGAAGTTATCTGTAAAAGTGATATAATCATAAAATTGTCCATGCAACTGGAGACCACTAAGGACACAGTCATACAAGTATATGCTCCACAGACAGGCTGCAGTGAGGAAGACGAGGAGAAATTTCGTCAAAACCTGGAAGATGCAGTTGATGAGAAAACCGTTATTATTATTATTGGAGATTTGAATGCGCAAGTTGGGGTAAGCAGATATGGATACGAGAACATCATTGGCGCACATGGATTTGGAAAAAGAAATCAAGAAAGAGAACAACAATTAGATTTGTGGAGAAGAAATGGTCTTATCATCAAAAATACATTTTTCAAGAAAAGAGACAGTCACAGGGTAACACGGTACAGTTGGGATGGCCAGCATAGAACACTGATTGACTATGTAATCACGAATAAGGATGGTGGTAGATATATCGCAAGAGAATGTATGAACACCGACCATAGACTGCTGGTAGTAGACTTCAAACATTCGACCAATGAAACGCAGAAAATTATTATGAAAATACCAAGGGTAAAAACATGGAAATTGGAAGAAGCTCAACTAAAGGAGGAATATAAACTAAGAATTCAACAGAATCTGCCAAAGGGTGAAGTAACCAACGCTAATGAAGAGTGGAAGACCTTCAAAGACACCTTTGTGGGAGAGGCCAAAACCCTATGTGGAGTTACAAGTTCCATCAAAAGAAAGAAACATACTCCGTGGTGGAATGATAGAGTTAGAACAGCTGTGAAAGAAAGAAACCAAATAAAGAAGGAACTAGACAAGGAAAAACAAAAACAGGGGCAAAAAGGTATTGTACAAGAAATACTAAGACTCCAAGGAACGTACAGGATCAAGAAATTTACTGTTAAGAATATTGTTCGAGAAGAAAAAGTGAAGAAATGGAATGAAATGCAGACAAACTGGAAGAGGATAGCAGAGGAAATATGAAACTGCTATTAGTGAAAAACAAGAGAAGGGATCAAGATACCATAAAAGCAATAGGTCGTGATGATGGAACTCTGGCACAAGAAGAGGGAGAAATCAAACAAGAATTCAAGATCTTTTTTGAAAAGCTGCTGAATGGAGATAAAGAAAACATAGCTAACAGAGAAGAGTCAAATCGATCACCCACGACTGAACCACCAATCACATGGCTGGAGGTTGAAAAGGCGCTCAAGAGCATGAAGAAAGGAAAGGCAGTGGGCATAGACGAAGTGAGTGCGGATATGCTGAAAGCGGCGGGAATTCCAGCAATCCAAAGGTTATACAGAATGCTCAACAGGATATGGGAGGAAAATACTATCCCAGAGGACTGGAAGATGGGCATTATTGTTCCTCTGTTCAAGAAAGGAAGCCGACGTAAATGTACTAACTATCGGGGTATTACACTACTGTCTCATGCTACGAAAATATAGGAAAAAATAATTGAGAACAGAATCAGAGATATTGTTGAACCAATTTTGGAGGAAGAACAGTATGGTTTCAGACCAGGAAGGTCAACTACAGACCTGATCTTTGCACTTAGGATGCTAATGGAAAAACACAGGGAGAAGGACAAACCTTTATTTCTAATATTTTTGGACCTTGAGAAAGCCTATGATAGTGTACCAAGGGAAATACTTTGGCAATGCATGAAAGAACTTCAAGTGAGAGACAGCCTGATAGACAAAGTGAAAATGTTGTACAATGGGAATAGAAATTTTATTCAAGTAGGAGGTGGTTTGTAGGACTGGTTTGAAACAAAGAGAGGAGTGCAGCAGGGCAGCTCATTGTCACCGCTTCTATTCATCATTGTGATGGATGTGGTAATGAAATCTATTAAAATAAAAGAACATGGAGATATTAGAGCCTTCACATTTTCAGATGATGTTGTGATCTGGAGTGAATCAGAGGAAGAACTGGGTGAGAGGCTGCAAAGCTGGAATGAGGATTGTAAGAAATATGGTTTAAAAATCAGCGAGACAAGGACGGTGGCGATGAAAGTGTATGAGGAAGGAGCAGAACCAATAGTCATGCTAAATGAAGCCAATTTGGACAGCGTTCAAGTTTTCAAGTACTTGGGTAGCATTCTATCAAGTGACAGCCTAGCAAAACATGAGGTAAACAATCGAATTAATAAGGCAACACAATTTTACCACCACGTAAGACACCTGCTGTGGGGTGAGCAAATGCCCATGAAAACAAAGATGACATTGTACAAGTCCTATTATACACCGATTCTTACATACAGTCTCGAAACCACAACACTAGCCAATAGAAATAACTCTAAACTCCAGGCAGCCGAAATGAAATTCTTACGTACCATGATTCAGAAACCCACGAAAGACAAGATCAGGAATGAGAAGATTAGAGAAGAAGTAGAAATAGATGATTCTCTCCTCAATAAGATCCAGATCTCAAGACTGTAGTGGTTTGGTCACATGAAGAGGATGCCAGCAAACGGAACTGCACGGACGGAATTTGAGAGAAAAGTATAAGGAAAACGACCCGTGGGAAGGCCACGAAAGAAGTGGATAGATACAGTCAAGAACGATGTACTGCAGAGAGGTCATGATTGGGACAAGTTGGTGGAGGTGGAATGGTACAAGGAGGGGGCTCATATACCACACCCGGGCAACTGGAGTTGGTTCAGGATGATGATGGTGTATGACGTATTTTTGACAGGCTTAACTTAAGATAAGTTAATTATTAAAGTTGGACTAGATTGAGATATTAGACTCAGTTTAATATTAATTATTCAGTCGCACAGCACTGTTACAAACACATTACACAATACAAGTCCAGAGATGTGCACACGCTGAAAACAGACTATCCATTCTGACCGCGCAAAATCGTAACCAATAAGCCCGTTGTTTTGGTTTAAATTCAACCAATAGTGAGACTTGAGAATCTCATCCGACGTCCTCAGAGCGCCATTAAACAGACCAAATCAGCCCCTTCGCCCTCAAGGGCTCCCATACATTCCTAAAGCTCTAAACACTTGCTTTGGGAATGCAAGGCTTCCTACCTCAGTTTTCTACTCCGGGCGGTGAAGGTCACACTTCACCCATCTAGGAGTGAAATGTAGAACTAGTTACAAGTACTGACAGTGACAGTGAGATAGAGCTTATCGAGACGGCATGCAAGGTAGCCCCAAACACAATTTCACAAAATAATCAATTGAATTTTTTAAAATAATTACAACTGAGGGCTGACTGTAGGATGATCCTCACGTCCTACATGGGGGAATCGCCACTCTCTCTGCGATAATGGCACAATAAGCCTCCGCATTCCACCAGGATTCTCGCTGTCGGTCAACTAGAGGTAGGCGCGCTCTCGTTCTCAAGGGCCAAATAGATTTGTGGCAGTTATAAGATAGGTTAATCAAAATAATTAAATAATTTATTATTTTCGTGCGCGGAGAGAAATAAAGATTTCGTACAGCATAGCGTGCCTAGCGAGTTCAGTTATGTAGGCACAGTCACTGTATGCTATTGTATGGTGCGAGTTAGCGAGTGAATCTGGCTTCTCCCTCATGTTCAGAGTTGTTTTGTGTTTGGTATAACATTGAACGGAAGGGACTGAAACATGTATTTATCCTTACAGACTTATAAATACCATTGGTTTATTTGTATAATTGCCGTGATAAAGAAGTTCCTAGTTACACATTTTAACCTGTGTATCCTGGACAGTTAATTATTGTAAATTAATCGACACAGGGCATGAACATGTCCAAGCTGAACTCCGGTTGTAGGACTTATCTCCATTATTATATTCAGTAACGTCTGTAGAGAGTACTTCAATCATCCCTACATGTAACTCAAAATTCTCATATTTTAATATTTCGTCACGAAGTGCATGAAAGACAAAACTCGGTGACGATATTGCTAGCAATGTACCGGTACCCGTTAAACAAAACAAATCACCGATGATAAAAATTGCATGATTATGATGGTTGCTTTTCTGAAACAAACCAGATTATTTGTAGCATTGTAGTTATTATTATTAGTAGTAGTAGTACCAATATTATATATTCTTATGCCCTTGTGACAAATTACAAACCCTAATGAAATAAATACATATTCCATCAATAACGCGAAGCAAGCCTACTTAAAATCATTAAATATCACTATCATAGAACTATACAACACACACTCTTCTTCCTTCTCTCCTTGCCACTGTTTCTTACTCGTATATACTGAATGGCCTTTGGCAAGCAGTTTCACTCTGTTTAACCTTGCCCCCTTCATTACCCGATACTCCCACTTAAACCCTTGTGCGCTAGTTACCTACCCCTTTTCTTTATTACCCCTTAGGAACTGCGATTTGGAACACGGAATATAAGATACCGTACCTCTATAATAAGCAGTGAACTAGAAAGTTAGCTCTCCACCTTGTTGCGTTGTGATTTCCCACCACTACTCCACGCAAATGCTGAGATAGTACAAGGGTTTAAGGGGCAGTTGGCAAGGAGGGGCGAGATTAAACTGAGTGAAACAATTAAGATTGTAGCTTTCAATGGTTTCCCACCTCTACTCCACGCCAATGCTGGGATAGTACAAGGGTTTAAGTCGCAGTTGGCAAGGAGGGGCGAGGTTAAACTGAGTGAAACAATTAAGATTTTAGCTCTCTGTGGTTTCCCGCCTCTACTCCACGCCAATGCTGGGATAGTACAAGGGTTTAAGTGGCAGTTGGCAAGGAGGGGCGAGGTTAAACTGAGTGAAACGATTAATATTGTAGCTTTCAGTGGTTACCCACCTCTACTCCACGCCAATGCTGGGATAGTACAAGGGTTTAAGTGGCAGTTGACAAGGAGGGGCAAGGTTAAACTAAGTGAAACAATTGACGCCTGCCCTACAAGAACGTTGTATATCAAAAATTGAGCATGTTGAGATTTTCGGTCAAGAAGGTTGGATATCATCACACCGACACATTGCAAACCCAATATTACTCATTTTCTCAAGAAACCTCTATGGAGATCAAATTGGCAGGTGAAATGCTAAAGGAAGTAGGAGACTTCTGTTACTTAGGAAGCAGAATAACCAGTGATGGACGAAGCAAAGAGGATATAAAAAGTAGGTTGGCTCAGGCAAAGAAAGCATTTCTACAAAAAAGGAATCTGCTGACATCGAATATAGATTTAGGTATTAGGAAGTCATTTTTGAAAGCCATTGTCTGGAGCGTGGCGCTCTATGGAAGTGAAACTTGGACTATTGGTGCAGCAGAAAAGAGGAGAATTGAAGCATTTGAAATGTGGTGTTACAGGAGAATGATGAAGATCAGATGGGTAGATAGGGTTACAAACGAAGAGGTATTAAGACGAGTGGGAGAGGAGAGATGTTTCTGGCGACTGCTAATGAAGAGAAGAGATAGGTTGGTAGGACACATACTAAGACACCCAGGAATAGCAAGCTTAGTTATGGAAGGAAGGGTCGAGGACAAGAACTGTAGGGGTAGACTAAGGTTAGAATATGTTAAACAGATTGCCTCGGATGTAGGGTGTCGGAGCTATGTAGAGATGAAACGATTAGCTCAGGACAGGGAGGCATGGAAAGCTGCATCAAACCAGTCAAAGGACTGAAGACTCAAACAACAACAACAAGAAATCACAGAGAATTTTGGGTTCGAAAGTTGGCTTTCCTGCAAGAAAGTTGTATATCAACAAAGATGGCGGAGTTTGGCCATTTGAATGTGTAACCAAGCTGATCTTTAGCACTGAATAAGAGCAGGAAAATGAAGACAAATCAATTTCAGTGGAAGACCAATGTGCGCAAGCGACTGAAGAATAGTGGCAAAGCTTATACAGCGACTTCAGGTCATGCAGTTGAACAAAAACGTCTTCCAAGTCAGGTAAGAGAAGAACGTTGTATATCAATCATCAGTATAGCACCTCGAGGAACGTGTTTTCATTATAATGCTGCTAACATTTGTATGTAATGCCTTGATTATCACAGCATTATTTTAGCCTATTTTCATTGATGAAACAAGTAGGCTTATGAGATCACTTTTGTCCGCGTGTGTGAATGCGTGTGTGCGTGTTTGTCCCCCTTATAAAATCCAAACGGCTGGACCGATTTCAATGAAACTCGGTAAGGTCATAGTACTATTCTGTCCGACTCAGACCGTGCCCTTCATGATTTACTACGTCTGATCAATCCAACACGGCGGCTGTGTGATGTATTTCACCGATATTCTATATGTCCGAAACTATAATTGATAAAACCCTGAAATTTTGTGCGTTGATAAAGGGCACTACTAGAAATTCACGTATGAGACTTTCAAAAACCTGTTAAGTACAAAACGAACATGATGGCCAAGCAAAATTGAAATATGTAAATCGAACTTTCTCGCGATGTAACCACCCGTGCGCAATGAAACATGGTACAGCAATTTTTATACACATTGTAATGCACTGACAACTAATTTAGTTCAAATGTTTACATAACCTCAAGATGGCGGCTGTGCGAAATTTTGAAAATTAAGTTTTATTCCTTTTGTCCTAATTACGCGATAGAAGTCAACGCTTGAATAATGAACCTACGCAATAATCGTCATCTAATATTGCATAACTCTATGGCTTACATAACATGGTGACCATCTGAAATATTTTAGTGGGAAGGTTAGGTAAAACCACCGTTCATTTTTTGATAGAAGCATGAGACTGGGCACACTTGTAGTTTGGACTCTAAACTTTTAATCTGAGATGGTAGCCACTTCCGGAAGCCGCGCCGAGTGCCTGTTTTGCATGGTTGCATACCCACCCAGAGTGAACTACGAAATCAACGTTTAAGTTGATTACAAATGCCTGTTTTGATTTGCGATTAATACTTTTTGCACACAGAATCACCTGGAAAACGTTGGTAACACGATTTGGAGTGGAAGGATTTAAATTTGAGGTGTGGCTGCCTAACTACTAGGTGCATCTTTCCTAAAGCTACAAAATCAAGCCACCACATTCTCCAAGCTTTAATTTATTTAATAAAAATGAAAAATCATTTTGATAACTTACAAAAAAGCAAAAAAGGAAGAATAACAAGGCATGAGAAAACAAGAATTGTTTTGCAATGCGTGTGGCCCTATGCATCAGGCTCACCAAAACTAATCTTGGAGGCTCAACAAACTTCATAAAAAAGGGAAAAAATGTATTAAAATAATCTCTTAGCTATTAAGTGGACAGCCATCACCAGAAAATAAAGACGGAGGTAGAAAATAAGGAGCAATTATTACTTAGCACTTTGCGTCACAAGAGCACAGTTCCGTGCACTTCAAGTCTCTCCTCCTGCATACACATTGCTGAGGCCTAGTTGCACAAATGTTGCACCCGCATCAGTTAGTTCTAAAAAAGCCTTAGTTGCAATGGGGATAGTCGTACACCGCGGTGTCCATCCTGATGGACTTTCTTCCCAGCCCCAATCTGACGGTGAGGGTAGTTCCTGGATGGGGCTCAGAGATTGTTCCCACACCTAAACCCCCTGGTACATGACACGCCGGATGTGTTGCTCCAGTGCATTCTGCGTTGGAGGAATACTCTCCAGAGATCGGTTTTTCTTGGTAAAATGTTCCTTTCGGCCGGCATTTACGTTGACAAATTAACTCGACCTGCGATGCAATAAAACCCAAGTGTTAACGACGAAGTTCAACAAAAACGCATCGGTAACGATTATGAATCAATTTTTCCTAGTGATTACCAACTCTTCCATGTAAGGTAAAGCTTTGTCCAAATCGTGCTCCTGAGCTGCCAAAAGACCTTTGGTGGCGTCAGGATAAGCCGTCCTTGCTTCAAAGGCACTCTTCTTACCTTTGTCGGAAAACGAGGAAACAGTATCACATCCAGAAAATGCGTGAAATAGGGGTAAACTTAAAGCCTTGTTACGACCTGCAACAAGAAAAGCCTCTTTAGTCACCATTGCCTTTCCATGATAACATATGTTTTGTCACCGACATTGGTCCCTACCTAAATCTTGGCCAATTTTATGTGCAGCTACAATCTGGTGGTTCGTTCCCGTGCCAATGTGGACCTAGAGCTCTTCAATATCCGTCAATTTAGGCACAATACATACGGCCAATAGAAGGACATCGGTGTCCACAGTTTGCACAAGAATTTTCCGGTATACCTTACTAACACAATCCGCGGTGTGAATCATGACCCTTGCATCTGCCTCTTCGTGATTGCATGGAGACAACATATCCATATCTTCTCGATGAGGCGATGCTAACACAGACGAATCCTGTGTACTGTACATTTCTTTGCCCTCCTGTGTGATCTTTTGTATTTGCGTATTTAGGAATTGGAACAACTCGCATTTATTTTCGGAGTTGCGCAGAAGGTTGGGCCATCCTTTCGGAATGAGTGTTCCAGCTGTGACTCTCGTGCGTATTACTTCGGCCCGTTCTGCCCTTGTGTGGTTTTTCAGACTATCCTGTATATACTTGTCCCAAATGACATCAACTTGATGAACAGTATAAAGTTCTTTCCTGAGGAATGGCATAAAAATGCTGTCGGCATATTCCTGAAACGTTCTTGACTGTCCGGGATGTAGCATATGGACTAGGGCAGGTCCATCGATAATTTTTGCTTGTACGGCGGGTACGTCACTGGTGTGGAAGCCATCTGGACTTGCAGCCATCAAACATTTCAAAGATCTGATTTTTTGCCCGGTCTTAGTTCGCCGTTTGTGGAGAGAAACGGTGGTGTTGGTTGGTTTTCATGTGCGAAAAAACTGTCTAGGTATCCCAATCACTTGTAGCTATGTATAATTTACTGAAAAGACTGCAGTCGTTTGTGAGGCCGACGATTTTGTCTTTTGTCTTGGTCAGCGATGCTTTTGAGGCTGACGTAAAAAGAGGGTATTTATTTTGCTTCACGGTGTCTTAACAGTTTTTTCCCCCGCTGATAAGGCGTTCCTCGTCAAATTCTTTGTATTGTTTTTCGCCCAGTGCTCCAATGGTCATTATTGTAGTAACGACTTTTGAGGATGCGACCTGCTTGCTACCAATATTGTACAAATCTGAGCTTTCTTCCAAAAATGGGTTTCCTAATTCAACAAAGGCACTATCAAGGTTCCTTTATAAACCTCGCTTTTTCGGAGTTGTTGTCGCTGTGATGTAGGGTATTATCAGATTCGCTTCTCAGATTCCACTGAAAAAGTGTAAATCAACAAAATTAGAAAAAGTCATGTTATTACTTTCAGAATGAAAAATTGCCGTAACTCACCATTTTTTTTTCGAAAGACTCCAAGCCACCACATCCTAAACAAACAACACGAAATACATAAAATGTAAATAAATGTAAACCTTACCGTTGTTAGAAGTACCTAAAACAATTTTTAACTGTAAGTATGCATAACCTATAACACAGGGATGTAACGAATAGTCGAAATATACGAGGGACACCAGCTTTATAAGCAAAGAAACTATGTACCGTGTATTTACTTATCAGTATATTCGCATGCACAGGATGAATGACGCCCAATTATCTCCAAGAAATCAGTTCCCCAAACACAGCAAAACAACACAGCACCAGCACCAAGCTTCTGTTACTGACCGCAACAATACACGGCGGTAGCGTCGCGTCGCTTACCAGCGTCAAGCTGCATAGACACTAGGAGCGTGTGACGTCACGCGCTCTTCTGCATCTCGCTTCATCAGCCGCATCGTCTGATTCTCGGTCCCCAACAGAGGCGAGGGCCCATAAGAAATACATTGGCGAGTTTTTGAAAATGAGAAACGGCATTTGTAATCGACTTAAGCGTAGATTTCGTAGTTCATTCCGGGTGGGTAGGCAACCTTGCAAAACAGGCACTCGGCGCGACTTCCGGAAGTGGCTACCATCTCAGATCGAAAGTTTAGGGTCCTAACTATAAGTGTGCCAAGTTCCATGCTTCTATCAAAAAATGAACGGTACCCCATTGATTTTCGTCTAAACCTCCCCACTCTCAATATGCCCATTTTATTTTCTTGTTTTGCGTGTGACTTGTGAGCAATAACATATACCAGCTTGACTAGCTCCTTAAAACTTTGAACATTTGAAAGCATATGGCTAAGAAATATCCTTTAGGAAACGGATTCAATCTACTGTAATTCCCCTTCCTCCAAAAGAATACAGTATTTACTACCTAGGTATATGTATGTGAGAATTATTTTTCTTTATTTTGTATCCATAGAAAATGGCTTGTGATATACACCGTTCTTGAAGGGCAGGCTACAATTGCTATTTTAACTTTCAGTCGGTCGACACTAATTACTAGAATATGTGAACAATAACCTGTAATAAATTACAAATATAAAACTTATTCACATGTACTTTATTTCAGGTTATTTTCCCATATTCCAGTAATTGTTGTGTTGACCGACTGAATGTTACAATATTAATATTGTGAATAAAGCAACACTGAAATATGGCTTCAAAGCTATCCTTACTGAATGGAACGGCCACGGCCACCTCCTGCTCAAATCCTACCTAAATTACAAATAACAACAATTACAACACACTGGTTCAGGCATCACAGTAACACAGGTTACCAGACAAAGTCTACAGACACACAAGTACACGGGGCTAATGAATCAAAAGCAACGACTATTCTACAAGGACCGTAGTGGCCGTTTTGAGGAAAATTAAATATGGTGGTGAATTGAGAGGTTAATCCGTTGAATAAAAATCCCTGAAATGTAATTAAAATGTCCTCTAGACACGCTACTTAAAAAGAATACTCAGGAGAAATAATTCGCCGGCACCACAAAGTATGTGCCACAGTCCTCCCCGGTTGTATCTACCACGCTAAGGATCTATCCTTGTTATTGTAGAGCAGTATAGACGGCAGTAAGTTGTATAATGACGACACTGAAGAGTTTGAAATATGCGGTGTTGAGTTCTCGTTTGAGTGATTGAAATAATGGACTCTTGATTTATACGTTTGTTTTGTTCCATGTCGTCGTACATGTAGACGTTAATATGAGTGTACCCGCAAGCTAGTATTGGAAACACGGAGGTATTTGACCTCAATTAACATAAATAGATAGATGTTTTCGACTAGCGTGAGAAAAAATGTTACATGAATGTGAATAATGTGTGTTAGGGAAACAATAAAAGGTATCTTGTGATCGGTGTGTTTTAACTGATAAAGTGCTAACAAAACTGCGTTCAAAAATTCAGAATATTCATTTTAACTCCTTACACCGTCGTATGCGTAAATAATTGCCTTAGAAGGCAGAGACCATAAAGTGGAATTGTACGATGAAGGACTAACGTAACTAGGGACCAAGCCGCATTCATAAGATATTCCTCACTTCTTAATTATGGCGTAGTAAGCATAATGGACAGCAGTCAGGAAAAATTAAACATCGCCTTTTCAATCGGTAATAAATTGACAATGCATTTAATTATAAACAATTGTAAAAATAAATGTTATGTTATAAACCATTGACAATGCTAGTGAACAATTACCAAATCTAAATCTAGATGATTATATTAGAAATAAATAAATAAATAAATAAATAAAATCTGTTCTACTTAATAAATGCTAATGTTATAATAAATTGCCAAGACTAATATTATAAACATTTCATAAAATAATGAATTTGTTTTATAATTAATATCTGCCTGTGAAGCGTCCAATTCGATCTGTTTGAAGATAGCGGCTTCGGTGGCGTAGTTGGTAGCATGCTGAACTGCTGTGCCCAAGATAGCGGGTTCAAACCTGGCCGAAGTCGTCGGATTTTTTAAGAGCGTTAAAAATCCTTCAGTATGCCTTCCTTCGGAGGGGAAGTAAAGCCGGCGGTCCCATGTCATAGATTTATGGCATGTAAAAGATCCTTTCACAGACTAAGCTTGTGTAAAGCAAAATTTGTTAGGTTAGATTTCGTCAGAACGCTCTATCAAAGTTCCAACGTTCACCACTAGGTATCATTGATATCTGGTGGCGAAAGTTGGAACTACTTGAAATTGAACGGAACTTGTAGCTCGCCCTTTAGGGTGTCCGCTGGAAGCAGCTACAGACTCAGGCGAGCCGAACATGTCCTCGGACACTCCCGGCACTAAAAGCCATACGATAAATAATAGTTTGAAGATCAGAAATACTACAATTTTTCATTATGGTCGTTTGTAATGCAGGATTTATAACTGTTGCAGAGAAATTGTTGTTATTGTCATTTATTCAGTTATTGAATATTTTTTCCTTGCTATTTTATTTCTATCTATTTGCGAATTCAAGTCTCTATCACGGACCGAAGGTTGCAATATTAAAGTATCTCCAGACTCACGGACGCAATACGTCTGCAACGAATCAAATTGACGGGGAGAGAATGAACCCAAACAATTTACAGTAACTTATTACATTCCCACATACCAGAAGAACAAAACAACCGGATCATATTGGTTCAAACAGACTGAGAAGGACGTTAAAGAATTAAGATGGCCAAATTAAACAGACCAAACTAAAGACAAGAAAATTGCACGTACTCGGAGTTTCGAGGACATAGACATAAGGTCTAACCACCATATATGGTCAAGTCAATGGAAAATTCATTTGTTGAGTATAAAGGAAAACAGGGATAAAATCAAGACCAACCATTGTTGATTCCGCATGCTCGTAAGAGACCTTTTCGGGACTAGGAAGAAATCATTTTTGAGAAATGTTTTATCAGGAATGTACATTATATACTTTAAAAATGAAATAAGAAAGCCTTTCAGATTAATGAATTATATTCAACGAAATTTTAATATTCATACAAAAAAGGATATCGTTATAAAATTAATTTGGATAATATAGTTGAAACATATGTGATTAACTCTATGAAAAACGCTTCACAAAATAGTGTGTCTGAAATATAAATGACGGTTGTATTTTTAAAATAATTCAGGTGACTGCGACAACAGTTGTTGAAAAATTTGTAGTAGACATCACATATAACCGTGTTTGCTTATGTAATTAGTTATATTTGTATTTTAGAAATACATTTCTTTTGATAAGTGCATAATAGGCCATCTATAAATTGTTGGAGGCCATGAAACGTTATTGCATGTGATTGCCGTAGATATACAGTACGGTATATTACTACAGATCGTCGGGTATTCGTGTGTAGAGATGTTCGAAACTGTTCTGTTAATTTACGTGTGTGTGTATTTACATTTGGTTGGTCATAATATTGGTTGGAACGTTGAATGTTTTGTGCCAGAATAATTTTGTCATAAGCGGCCATTTTGCATGTCTGTACATTTGCAGAGGTAGCACTCCTGGTACAAAACGTGTTTCCAGCGCTCATGTACATCGTGGTCCGATGGTAACTAAGATATAGAACAAACCTTTCACGGACGCTACCTGGAAGTGGCGAAACACCAGGGATGACTGACAGCAGAGCCGTCCATTGCGACATCTGTCGGAAATTAGTTGAGAATAATGAAAACGATGTTGAGAGTGATGGATGTTGCAGATCGCAACATTCAGAATGCATTGGTTTACGAAAATGTGAGCTAAGATGTACTTGTGTAGTATGAGCGCCCAATGTCATTCGGAATACTTGCTGACAAAATAGAAGAGATGAAGCTCTATTTGGAGAAAGGAATAGAGGAACAATTTAGAAAGGAAATTAACTATGCCGTATCGATTGAACTAGAGAAATATGCTGGGCTAAAATCTATTATATAGGAGAGAACATCCCAGCCTCCTCGCACTGCTGACTAGAATGACAAGAGTACAGCACGATTTAATACAGAAAGGATCTCCCTAGGTACTGGTAGGGATTTACCACAACTGTGGCAGGACTTTATAGATACGGGGATGCTGTCTCATTGGAAGATTACATCTCTGCTGAAAATAATCACCTTTTACCAGACGTTGCATCAGGAAGAACTAAGAACAGAAATTTCCAACAGCCCAACTTAAATTAAATCACTACAAGACGAAGGAAGAGTATGTTAGTGAGGTTATGGGACTTGCTCAGCAACTAGCCTCTATGAATGAGGCACCCGATGATGAGTTTGTGGCAGCTCTTATGCTGAAAGGTCAACCAGATGTTTTTCAGCCCATGATTATGGATCTGGAAAGCTCTGGTAAAGACCTTACCGCAGACACAGTCCGAACCAAGTAGTTACAGGATACTACTTGGAATGGGAAAAGTATTTCCAAGCCATCCAAGGGTTCTGTTTTGTTTTCACGAGAAGACAAGACGAAGAAGAAGCCCTTCTGCTGGAAATGCTAGAAGTCAGGGCGCTGGAAGCGGGATTGCAGGAAAGAGGAGATGCAGAGCTCAACTCAAGAGAAGTCGAAGAAAGACAAGATGATGCTGGCGACCGATGGAGGGGCATTAAGTGCAAGAGCCTCTACAGGCACCTGGTTCGTTGACTCTGGTGCTACTAGGCATATGAGTTCAAGCAAGACTGCGTTGGTGAAATACTCTGCTGGTCCTAATCTGGAGATCAGTACAGCAATCAATCAAAAGTTGTATGGCCAAGGATCTGGTAATGCAACTGTTCAATTTGAAAATGGTATTTCTAAAACCTTGTCCAATGAGGAATATGTTCCAGGTGAAACTGCTTATCTGTTATCTGTCTCTGCTGCTATTCAAAAGGGTTATGGAATTCAACGACAATACTTGTGAAGTTTATGATAGTGAAATATTTGCTGCTACAGGTAATGCAGGACTGACTGCGAGTAATGTGGGGGTGTAAACTAAGTAAATGCTCTGAGTGCTCAAGCTAATATTTGTACAGAGGACTCAGAACATTTATGGCAGAAACGACTGGGCCATCTTAACGACCACAGCATGAAGATGATAAGAGATAGTCTCACTCATAAAATTAATTTATCAGATAATGGTTTTAAAAAGTGTTTTTCGTGTGCTGAAGGTAAACAAGATAGACAACCATTTAAGTCAAGTAAGAGTAAAACTGTATGTAAAATAAGCCAGATCTTTTTCATTCAGATTCATGTGGTCCAATGCCAGTTTCATCTTGGAGCAATGCTCCCTACTTCTTGACCTTCATTGATGATCATTCTAGGAAGGTTTTTGTGTATTTCCTTGCTAAGAAAAGTGATGTTTTGGATTGCTTTATTGATTTCAAGACACAGGTCGATAATCAGTGTGAAGGACCTATTAAGGTCCTACGCACTGATAATGGACGTGAATTTTTTGGCAAAGCTTTTGAGAGCCTACTGAAATCAGAGGGCATTCAGCATCAATCAGCAGCTAGTTATTCACCACAGCAGAATGGTGTAGATGAACGAATGAATAGAACGTTACTTGATTAATATAGAGCCATGATGAGCGAGTTTAAAGTAGATACACGCATGTGGGCTGAAGCAATAAATACAGCAGCCTATCTTGTAAGCAGGTCCCCGAACAGAAATATTCCAGGTAAAGGTCCAGAGGAGATTTGGACTGGTAAAAAGGTCAATATGGAGCGTCTAAGAATTTCTGGTTGTGTAGCTCAAGTTTATGTCCCAGATCAAAGGAGAAACAAGTTGGATCCTAAAAGTGAAAAAACACATTTTGTGTCGTTATTGTGAGGACAGTAAAGCCTATAGACCCTGTTACTCATCAACGTGTTAAGTCCAGGGATGCACAGTTCTTCAAAGATGTGTTCCTGGAGGTGTCTGATGTGTCTCCAGGTAATTTTGGCCCATTCTTGCAGATCAATGAACCTGCAATGTTGCAGATCTCAGTTCCCACTGACAGTGAGGTTGAGCCCGACAGCTCAGAGGTTGGAGCAGGGAGCATTTCGGACTTTGAAAGCGTATCCCCCGTCAGCAGTGCTGGTGTAGCTGATACTGTTGACTCAGCTGATTTAAGCTATGTCCCTAATGGAACAGATTCAGCCTGCTGTAATTCTGAGGGCTCTGCCACCATCGTCAACAAGCCAATGGAGGAGGATTTTTAACCTAACTAACCCCGTGGCACTACAGCCCTTGAAAAGCCTAGGCCTACCAAGCGACCGCTGCCCAGCCAATTGGCCTGCAGATTTTGGGGTGACGCGTGGTCAGCGCGTCGGGGCCCCTCAGCTGTTAATCTTGGTTTTCGTGACCGGGGCACTGTCTCACTGTCAGACAGCTACTCAATTGTCCTCACGAGGCTGAGTGCACCCCGTTCCAACCCTCACGTCAGTTTTAAAATCCCTGATGGAGCCGGGGATCGAACCCGGGGCCTCCGGGTGAGAGGCAGGCGCGCTACCCCAACACCACGGGGCCGGCACAATGGAGGAGGATGCCGAAGGCAATTAAGGGTATCCTAGTCCCCAACAAAGGCCTGTAAACATGTCAGAATATGTGACATAATTTACTCTCACTGATGACTCTGAACCTAGTACAGTTAAGGAGGCACTGTCCATGCCTGATAGGGTTAAGTGGGAGCAGGCTATGAAAAGGGGAATAGAGATACATCAGTTAGATGACACCTGGGATCTAGTTGATAAACCCCAGGGCAAAAGTGTTATCAGTAGTAAGTGGGTTTTTGAAGTAAAAAGAGACTCTAATGGTAACATTTAAAGATTTAAGGCCAGACTTGTGGCCAGGAGATTCACCCAAAGGTACGGAGTAAATTTTACTGAAACTTTCTCTCCTGTTGATCGACTCAGCTCGTTAAGAATGCTGCTTGCCTTGGCTGTCCAAACAAATCTGAAGGTGGTAGGCTTCATTGGGATGCTGAATCTGCTTTCCTCAATGGAAATGCAGATGAAGAGATCTACATGTGTCAGTCAGAAAGTTTTGTCAAGAAAGGTTCAGAGCATAAATTTGCAAGTTAAAACATCTATTTAAGGCTTAGAACAATCACGTTTGTGGAATGAAATAGTTCACTCTGTTCTTGTTAAATTGGATAAGAAATATGCTGAAGAACCCTATGTTTACTTTAAGAAACAAGCCCAAGTTATGTTAATTATTGCAGTATACGTTAATGATTTTATTCTGGCTTATAATGATGAGTATGAGATCAAGTCATTGAAGACCTGTATTGATGAAGAATTTAAGGTACTGTCCCCGGAATTGGATTTAGGATGATGGAGGGACCCATGCAAAATTTTAACATTGAGTTTGGAAAATTTAACGAGGCCTGGAAAGTGGTCATGAATTCGGTTTAGCAGCAAAAGTCAGTGAAGAAGAGGTGTTGTCCAATGAAAAATTAGATGGTTGGATGTATGGCGATCAGATATAAGGAGCGATCTGATTGGACGCCTGAGAAGGTAGACTATCCGCGATACGAATATAGGTGCCCATGGGAAAAGGCGTGTTGCTAGGCCGAGGTCACGTGATTAATGCTGCCAATGGAAGTCACGAAAACCCGTATTTTATTTGAGCAAAACTGATATTTTGGCTATTTATATCATTTTTGGGACTCTGAAATAACTACATTATTTAATTGGTGAATTACCATATTAAAATCTGTGCAATGATTTGCATCAGTTTAATGGTAATCCGATACAATCCATGTTCACGTGCGAAAAGGTGTTTGCCACGCTAACATTTGAGGGTGGAAGGAGAAGATGCGACCATAGTGAGGGGACTCTGGTAATGACTTGCGAGATGAACGGACGTGTCGAATGTGTGCTCCGTGAGAGACAGACACTCGTTGAGCAATGTTGAAATTTATAAGAAACGAGTGAAAAATAGTGGTAAACGCAAGTAAGTACACGCATAGGTAACGTGTGTGAGTTACAAAAGAATTGAGAGATTTTCAAGTGATAAAAAGACATGTTTCATGAATGTGACAGTTGCATGAAGGACAAATAGCGTCCATTTTGTTGTGGCGATTTGGGAAACAGTATTCGAAATTGATTTAAAGCTAACGCAGGGACGTGCTATTAAAGGAACAGTGCTAGAAATAATTATATTGATGAAAACTGCATGCAGAAGAAATTTGTGATTCGTAAACTATTTATTCTGAGTGAAAATATTAGGAATATGGAAAATTCTATAAATATGTATGGGACTGGTACAGGCGATTTAGCTACGAGTGAGATGTGCCCGTGCTAGAATGCTTTGGGGAGACGTAGTCTAAACGATGCTGCAAGAGTGTTCATGATTGACCAGTATCAAGACTCTAGGATCAGAGACATGATGTGGCCGTGGAAATTCAGAAGAAGAAAGACTACATAAACTGCACGAACTGAATATACTTGAGATATACCATGAACGAAATCAACCAGGAATTCGAGGCGCCAAGATCAGAAGGATGGAACGGAGTGACGCTCGAGAGCCAAGAAGATGTCGGGAGTCGATCCAATAGTACTTGGCTTGCGGCTACCGAGGGACGTGCCTGGTGGAATATCGAGCTGGTGCCGGGGACCGGACGATCTGCGCCAGTCAATGGAAGCTTGTTCGAGGTCCGTAGTTCATTCTTCATAGCGTGGTGTTTCATGCTTAGGTCTTCGGTGAATCAACATGAAGCCTTCACAAAGTAAGATGAAAAGTTCATTTATATTATCAGTTCAGTAGTTGTTAGTTGTTTGAAGCATGCCATTAGGACCTTTCCCATTGTGATTATTCACTGTTTTACCATCTACGTTAACATGCTTATTGGAATCTACATTGAAGCTTTTATGTGTGGACAGTCTCATTTGAAGTTAATGCTTATTGGGGTGGCAGATCTTTCCTGCCAGTATTGGATTTTAGGACGGCGACGTATTTTTGATTATGGTTAATGCCAGTTCTAATCTTTCGGATTGTTGAGTAGTGTGTTTGTGCCGGTTCAGATGCCACCTCCTCCACACCTTCCACACGAGATGGTGTTGGCGCGATATCTCTCGAAGGCATGGTCGGATTTTGACGAATGAGGTGTCATTGAACTCGGGCTGATACCCCCTTTCCAATGGACAACATATTTCCACCCCAAAATAAAATCTACCCCTACTAGGGGTTGAAATTGTAATTCATTAGAAAATCTTGCTTTCCAAGTGCAGCATGTGAGAGTTTGAATGCCAATATGGAATTAAACGTTGTTCTACACAAGAGACATGTTTACGGTGGATAGCCAATATGAAATACATGCTTGTTTGCTTTTACGCATGTCCACTCATAGCTTTTTTAAGAGGGCGGGCTTTTTAAAGATGGTGGCTGTAGTGTAACCTAACCTAACCCCATCCACGAGGGGTGATCAAAAAGTTTTTCCAAGTGGCGCTTATCGATAGGCAAACCAATAATCAAAGAGGGGTATGTTAGGTCTTGAGGCCAGAGCCCCTGTCATTGTTGTCGAGTCCCTGTGGACTGGCCCCCTATTGACCAGCCCCTTGGACGGGTCCTTGTTGACGGGTCATTGTTGGTGGATCCCTGTGGACTAGTCCTTTTTGACAGGTCATTGTTGACAGGTCCTTTGTGACAGGTCATTGTTCACAGGTCCCTGTGGTCGGGTCCCTGTGGACGGGCCCCTTTGGACTGGTCATTGTTGACAGGTCCTTGTGGACGAGTCCTTGTGGTCGAGCCCCTGTGGACGGGTTCTTGTTGACGGGCCCTTTTCGACTAATCCCTTTAGACCGGTCCCTTTGGACTGGTCCCTATGGACTGGTCCCTTTGGACTGGCCCATGGTCCCTAATGCTATGATGAAATTAAACGTTGTTCCACATGAAACGCATGTGAAGAGCCGATTGCTACTATGAATTAACATGTTTGTTTTTTGTTTTTACGCATGCGCACATGGTTTTTTTTTTGTCGGCGGGCGGGCTTTTTGAATAATGATTTATAGATGGGTTTTTTTTATTACCAAAAGATCCAAAACTAATAGGTCATTAGTTTTTAATATCTCATGAATCAATAAGGCTAGGGACCTGTATGAGAGGTCGTTGGACTTGAGGTGACATTCTGTTTTTGAATATATTATTTATTTATGTCAAAAGGGCCTAACTGCACTTTTGTTAATATCTCGCTAACTAATAATCAGAGAGGGTCAAGTGAGGTGTCATAGGACTCAGGATGGTCAACCCTTTTCCATGACCAACGAATTTACCCAAAAGATCTAAGGTCATTAGCTTTTTAATATCTCATGAATCAATAAGGCTAGGGACCTGTATGAGAGGTCGTTGGACTTGAGGTGACATTCTGTTTTTGAATATATTATTTATTTATGTCAATAGGGCCTAACTGCACTTTTGTTAATATCTCGCTAACTAATAATCAGAGAGGCTCAAGTGAGGTGTCATGGGACTCAGGATGGTCAACCCTTTTCCATGACCAACGAATTTACCCAAAAGATTTAAAACAGCATGGTCATTGACCTATGATTTTATAAACTAATAATCAGAGAGGCTCAAGTGAGGTGTCATGGGACTCAGGATGGTCAACCCTTTTCCATGACCAACGAATTTACCCAAAAGATTCAAAACAGCAAGGTCATTGACCTAATATTTTATAAACTAATAATCGAATATCAACATGTGAGGTGTCATATGACTTAGAATGGTCAACCCTTTCCCATGGCCAATGAATTTACCCAAAATACCCAATATATGAAGGTCATCGACCTGAGATTTTATAAAATAATAATAATCGGATAGGAACATGTGAGATGTTTACCATGTGTGATGAAACATAGCTAGGTAGAGAAAGAATTAGTGTAGGCTACATGTATGGTGACTGACAAGTCTTTTACCATTGAAACTTGTTTTTCAGATCAAACTGCAATATAGAGAGAGTATAGGTTGCAGGTATGGGTTAATAAATGACAAACGGTGTACACAAACTCTGATTTATCGATTCAAGAATTATGAGTAGACTATCTTTAATTGATTCGTGAAAGAGGATAGCTAAAACACAAAAATGCTCAGTGGTTACCGGGACAAGATGGTCGCTACACACAACAAGCTTTAAATACTTGAGGCTAATAATCTATCACACACACTCGCTTGTTCTAAACTAAACTGTGTTTCTGTCAGTGCTCAGACAGTAGGCTGATGACAAAATGCATTGCTAACAGAAATATAATCATTTCCGGTTGTATAATGATACCAGCTATCCATTTTGTGTTGCAGTGTTAAGCACTTTTAGCTCTTGTACTGGTGGTCTTAACTCGATTTCCAGGTCTGAGGCCTAGAACGAGTCAAACTAAGAAACAAGGGCATGGTGGTGTAGTGGTTAAGCTGTTAACCTTTTCACCAGGGTTCGATTTCAGGTTAATATGCATGTCATAAACATATTAAACAAAACAAAACAGAGATAACGTTTAAAACTGATTACATTTGTGTCTTTTCAAATTATTACTTGGATTACAAATACAAAGGTGAACTGGGTTTGATATACAGTTAATGCTGTCTATCACACACTAGACCGTAAGAAAGCCAAAAGAGCAAAAGGCGTAGGTAGAGCAGTGGTAAAATTGCTATACGTAGAGAACTACCTAGTGGTTTTATGAACTGGCAAAGCTATATCGCATAAACAGTGCAGGATACAATCCAGCAATCAAATTTGTATCTTGTGGAACAGAGAAAATGCACTTTTACCTTGATGGATAGCAAATGAGTGCAGATGAATGACCTACGCATTAGCCTACCATAGGGTTATAACCACGAGGTGGAGGTGTGACTTCTATATTTTATTGTTTAGAGACATGGTTTTTTTGTAACCAGTAGATTTAGTATTTTGTAAATATTCATTTTTGTAATTGTAAATAGTGGAAACATTTTTTGTAATAGTAAATGTTAAATGTATAACTAAAAGTTATTTGGGATAAGTGTGCATGTCAAGGATAAATAGCGTGGTTGTATTTGTTTTTTAAAGACAGGTATGGTTGTGTGAATGTATGACTATAGATAGAATGATAGAGAGAGAGAGAAAGCTTGTGTGTGTGTGTGTGTGGGTAGCATTGATTGTTCAACCAAAGCAAACACGGCAAGGTAGGATGGTGGGGTAATTAATGTATATAGCAAATGGTAAATAGTATACTGCAGTTTTTTTACACTTATGTTTTTTTAAAAGCAGCAGTAGATAGGTGTTATTTTGTAAAACAGTCTTACCTACAGTAGTAGTAGTAGGCCTATATGTTTTTGGAAACAAACAGAAAGAGAATGCACTATTGCCATGGCCAAGCACTTCCATTAAGGTGATTTCAAGAAAATTTAAATCAGCAAATGTGTGTTTTACAAAACTAAACTTTCAGCATGGACTAAATCATAAACGTGTCGTCTGTGATATGGAAAAAATAGGAAATCCATGTTTCCATATCTACACAATTTAAAAACTTAAAACTGACATTTAAAAATGTAAATGGGAAATTGACAAATGTGTAAACAACCAAATGGAAAATTCTTGTTTCGATATCATGAAATCCAAAAATTTTAAACTGACATTTTCAAATCGTGAACATGGAAAATTGACAAATGACAATGTGTGATATGTGAAAATGAAAAAATGAACAAATGGCTATCATTATTTAAAAAAATAAAAAAACGTCGTGTTCTATCGTTAAAGTGTGAATCAAACCACATCTAATTATTTGGATCACCCGAGACTGAGTAGACCTGTTTTAGTCCTAATATACTTTTAAAATTTTATGTTAAAGCTCGAATTGAACTCAAGAGCTTTAGAGTGAGCTAACTGTTATAACCGTTACGTCACAAAGACAACTTTACACTATTCTTAATGAACAATAATAAGAAAAAGAATAATAAATGTTGAATTTTTTTTAAGGATGAACATGGTGACACTCTTTCTGTTGCACAGTCTCATCATCATTCTCTACGGCTTATCCCAATTAATTGGGGTCGCCGGAGCCAACCCGGCTCATTATGGTTTTGGCCGGGGATTTAAGACCGGATGCCCTTCCTGACGCCACGTGATTTTTCAGGTGAAAATTCCACCCCGCTGTCACCGGGATTCGAACCCCGGCCGTCCGGGTGAAAGACGAGCAGCTAAGCCACTACGCCATCACGCTCCCCTTCTGTTGCACAGTCTGCTAGCTACTATCCAGCAGCTGGGGTCTTAGAAAACGATACAGTTGACATTTTGTAATGAGATGTGACATGTTTCAAAGTACAGTATTATGGGTTGCTGTTGAGTAAAAACTAATCCTATACAAGGAAGCAAGGGTTCGAACCCCTTACCTAACATTACTATTGCCTGAACATGGCTTGACGACACTGTATTATTAAGATACTCGGTACACAAACCATAGATAGAGTGTATTGTTTAAGATCACTTACTTTCTGAACATAGGTGGAGACTGTTGATGGTTAACAATGGCATTAATATAGTAGGACGTGGGGATAGCAATTAAGAAAAAACAGACAATACCCATACAATATTTTTATTTATTTAATATAAGTACTTGTACAATAGCTACATTCAAAATACATTCCTTTTTTCTCTATTACTATTTAGTCCTTTTTGATTCTCTTGCATATGAAGGGTAGATAACCTTGTAGTTCAGCCTCTTAAAACAACAACAACACATCCTTTTGCATAGTCTGTGATGTTGATGACTCTTGAGATGTGGAAGATGGATTAAACATAACTCTTACAGCAGGGGTTAAATGTTGCTCAATAAACACTGCACTATTTTGAGTAGCAACATTTTTTTCTTGTACTAGCTTTTTAGCATTGTCATGATTATTTGTTAACACCAAGAGTGTTTCATCTGGTACACCACATTGATGATCACTCACACTTAAAACCTTACCATTTCTACTTTTTAGATTGCCTCGATACCTTTTTGACCTCTCTTTTGAGCATCGCCAAAATATTATTCCTTTTACATTTTGACGATTATAGTTATAAGAGTAGCCTTTATAGAGTACACGTGGTTTACCTTTGTTAGTTGTAGAAAGTTCCATAGTAGCAACTAACCTGTTAGTATGATTTGCTCACTACAAAGGTTATAACTGTTCTGATAATAAAATCATTTAGCGTTGGCTTTTATATTTAACTAGCTGAAGTACCCGTGCTTCACTACGCGTCATAAATAAATTAAAATGTGAAGGTGACAGTTAAAATAGGGGATAGGCGAGGTGCTGCGCAGAGGGAGATTAAGGATGAAACATTTTGTCCAACTACAACGCTCGGCGTTGACCGTGTTTTATAGCACAAATTTAGATTTTACTCGCTAACCGTTGGAGATACCTTTCGGATAGAAAATGTAATTTTAAACCTCGTATATGCCATCAAAAGTTTGCTATTTCTTAGCGTTCTCTTTTTATTTCAAATGGAAATATGAGTTTGAAACCAAAGGGTGTAGTGACGTCACTAAAATGGTCGCCATCTTTAAATAGTGCAAAGTATTGTAATCAAAAGTAACCTATATGTTAACCAGGTAAATCAGCTACTTCCACGTAAAATTCACGTATATCGGACCAGTGGTACTTGCGTGATTGAGTAATACACAGACACACACCATCTCATTTTTAGCCTTGCTTCGCTCGCGTCATTACTTACATTACTTACATGGGTAGGAGCGATCATCCTTTCAAAGTTAAGGGCCGACCACAGCGAACAAATTATGGTAAATATTCTTTTGTAAACCGTGCCATTGATAACTGGAACTCTCTACCTGCCGCAGTCTTAGAGCCTTTTCCCAAACATATAGGTGTGTTTAAGAAAAGACTGACTATTTGTGTAAATACTCCAGTTTAATTGTTGTATAATTGTTATTGAATTGTTATGTGTAATTATTTATTTGTTATGTATATCCAATTTGCCTCCGGGGGCCACACCCTCCATTGCAAATAAATGAATGAATGAACGAATGAGTGTCATATTGTTATATAATGAAATGCAGTTTTAACCCCGTTAACACCCCTTTAGAACCTGAATATCCAAAAATCCCTCCTTACTAGACGTTTTCGACACACAACGAACATATCCCCAAAATGTAATTCTTCTAACTTTAATAGTTTTGGTTGGTCGATGAGAGTGAACATCCAAAAATCATTCCTTAGTGGACGTTTTTCTTACAAAATTTCATCCCTCCCCATAGGCCCCTTAAATTGCATTTATGAAAAAACGGTCGAACACCTATTTATTTTATTTATTTATTTATTTATTTTTAAGCTGATTGATTTCCTCCGAGTTTCAAACTCCTCGCCTATGTCTTTTAAGAGATATCCGCTCCGTTAGGAATCTTTCAACCCCCACTTTTCATTCCTTTAACCTCATAACATACACTACATGGAAAAACCATTAGACATGTGTCAGCTTATTTTTAATGATTAGTATATATGCCAAGTATCACATCCCCAAATGAAACCACTCGTCAGATATTGTTATTCAATGAAATGCACGTTTACCCCCTTAACTCCTCTTTAGAACCTGAATATCCAAAACTCTTTCCTTAGTGGAAGTTTTCGACATACAATGAACATATCTCCAACATTTCATGTTTCTAATTTTAATAATTTTGGCTGGGCGATGATGAGTGAGTGAGTCAGTCAGGACATTTTTTCATTTATTTTTGATAATTTCCCCCCTCCCCATGAAACCCTTAAATTGGATTTATGAAACAAACGGTCGAACGCCTATTTACTTATTTTTAGCTGTTTTCCCCCTGAGTTTGATGAGTGACTAAGTGAGTCAATCATTTAGGACACTTTCTTTCCTGTTTTCCCCCCCCAGAATTTCTCCCCTCTCCAAGGGCTCCTGAAATTGGATTTATGAAAAAACGGTCGAACACCTATTTACTTGTATTTTAAGCTGTTTTTCCCGCCGAATTTAAATTGTTTCGCCTATGTCGTTTCAGAGATACACGCTCCGTTAAGAATCCCTCAACCCCCAATTTTCACCCCTTTCACCTCATAATATACATCACATCGACAAACCCTTAGACATATGTCTGATTATTTTTAATGATTAGTTTCTATACCGAATATCACATCCCCAAAGAAACAAATCATGTGATATCGTTATTCAATGAAATGCACCTTTACCCTCTTAACACCTCTTTAAATCCCGAATAATCAAAAATCATTCCTTAGTTGACGTTTTCCACATACAACGAACATATTCCCAAAATTTCATGTTTCCAACATTAATAGTTTTCGCTGGGCGTGATGAGCGAGTGAGTCAGGACATTTTCTTTCAATTATTTTTACCAGAATTTCACCCTTCCCAATGGGCCCCGTAAATTGGATTGATAAAAAACTCTTGAACACCTATTAACTTATTTTTTAAGCTGTCTTTTTCCCCTGAGTTTGATGAGTGAGTGAGTGAGTCAGTCAGTTAGGACAATTTCTCTCCTTTTTTCCCCCAGAATTTCACCCCACCCCATTGGCCCCTTAAATTAATTTATGAAAAAAAAAACGGTCGAACGCCGATTTACTTATTTATTTAGCTGATTTTCTTTCTCTGAGTTTCAAATTTCTCACCTATGTCGTTTAAGAGATAGGCCTTCACGCCCCGTTAGGAATCCTTCAACCCCCACATTTCACCCCTTGCACCTCACAATAATACACCATATCGAAAAACCCTTAGACACCTGTCAGTTTATTTTTAATGATTAGTTTATATGCCGAGTATCACATCCACAAATGAAACCACTCTTGAGATATTGTTATTCAATGAAATGCAGGTTTAACCCCCTTAAGACCCCTTTAGAGCCTGAATATCCAAAAAACATCCCTTAGTGTACGGTTTTGACATACAACGAACATATCTCCAAAATGCCATGTTTCCAACTTCAATATTTTTGGCTGGGCGATGATGAGTGAGTGAATGAGTCAGGACATTTTCTTTCATTTGTTTTTCTTCAGAATTTCACCCCTCCCGATGAACCCCTTCAATTTGATTGATCCAAAAAAAATGTCGAACAGCTATATACTTACTTTAAAGCAGTTTTTCCCCCTGAGTTTGATGAGTGAGTCAGTCAGTCAATCGGTTAGGACACTTTCTTTCCAGTTTTTCCCCCCCTGAATTTCACCCCTCCCCATGGGCTCCTTAAATTGGATTTATGAAAAAACGGTCAAACAAATATTTACTTATTTTGTATGCTGATTTCTTTCCGCTGAGTTACAAACTCCTCGCCTATGTCGTTTAAGAGATACACGCTCGGTTAGGAATCTTTCAATCCCTACTTTTCACCCCTTTCACCTCATAATATACACCACATCGAAAAACCATCAGACACGTGTCTTCTTACTTTTTCATGATGAGTTTATATGCCGTGAATCACATCTCCCAATGAAACCATTCGAGAGATATTGTTATTCAATGAAATGCAGGTTTAACCCCCTTAAGACCCCTTTAGAACCTGAATATCCGAAAATCCTCCCTTAGTAGACTGTTTTGACATACAATGAACATATCCCCAAACTGTCATGTTTCTAACTTCAATAATTTTGGCAGGGCGATGATGATGAGTGAGTGAGTGAGTGAGTGAGTCAGGACATTTTCTTTCAATTTTCTTTTTTCAGAATTTCACCCCTCCCCATGAACCCCTTAAATTTGATTTATGAAAAAAAAACTGTCGAACAGCTATTTACTTACTTTAAAGCAGTTTTATCCCCCTGAGTTTGATGAGTGAGTCAGTCAGTCAATCAGTTAGGACACTTTCTTTCCTGTTTCTCCCCCCCCCCCACCCTCCAGAATTTAACCCCTCCCCATGGGCCCCTTAAATTGGATTTATGATAAAACGGTCAAACACATATTTACTTATTTTTATGCTGTTTTTTTTCCGCTGAGTTTCAAACTCCTCGCCTTTGTCGTTTAAGAGATACACGCTCATTTAGGAATATTTCAATCCCCACTTTTCACCCCTTTCACCTCATAATATACACCACATCGAAAAACCCTGAGACTCGTGTCTTCTTATTTTTAATGATGAGTTTATGTGCCGAGTATCACATCCCCAATGAAACCAATCGGGAGATATTGCTAGTCAATGAAATGCAGGTCTACCCCCTTAACACCCCTTTAGAACCTGAATATACAAAAATCCTTTCTTAGTGGGCATTTGCGGTCCTTGGGGAAGCTGCATACCAAATTTCATTCCAATCCGTTCGGTGGTTTCTGAGATTTCGTGATGAATGAATCAGTCAGTCAGTGGTATTTGAGCTTTATATAGTAGAAGAAGATAGTGTCAAGTCTTTGTTATGCTAAACTCGGTTGACAGCGCTGTGTGAGTAGGTGAGTAACTAACGGGATTTCAAGTAAAGATGCTCATTTTCTATACCAGTAGTGCAGAGCGCAACTGTCATCCAGACGGCCGTGTCTCGACTTGAGCTATGTTGCCATGGAAACTATCTGCCTTGACATTCCTTCATGAGTATATTTTATGATTTGATTAGCCTGTGCTTGAGTCCAAAAGGGCCTAAATCAAAAGAATGAGAAAGACTATCGAAAATTCATGTAGCCAGCGGTTCCTTCCGGGTCCTAAACTATGTGTATGCAAAATTTGGTTGAGATTGGTGGAACGGTGTAGATTTGTATACGGAACAGACCCACATACCCACATACCCACATACAGACTTTCACTTTTATATATAAGATATGTACAGTTTGAAGTGATAGCAAAAGTGAGAGCAAAATGGTAGCAGAGTGGTAGAAAATATTACATGTATTGTTAATAAATAGTTTAAGCGGTTATGTGGATCCATTACATAATAATTTTGGCTCGACGAAGCTCATTTTCTATATCCAATAGTTCTTCCTCATATTCAGTATAACCAGCCTGTTTATAGACATGTAGTTGCTGAAGCCACCGGATTAGCGTACTTGGATTTTTCCAGTAGACAAATTCAACAAATGATTTTTTTGGTGTAAACAAAGCATTATCATCATCATCATAACCATTATCATTATCATTATCATCATCATTAAAAATCCTCATCACTATAATTATATAGTCCTTTTTGATCCTTTTGCAATACCACATTTTGCACAGTCTGTGTTGCCTTTGATAATGTTGGGAGTTTTTCAGACATTGACAACTGTCCTAACACGACTTTCTGAGGAGATGATACATGCTTCTTAACAAACAATGCACTATCTTGAGCTGCTATATCTTTTTCTGGGACAAGTGTTTTAGCATTTTGAAAAGTTTTTTTAAACAGCAACGATGTTTTATGTGGTAAGCTACATTGATGATCACTCACAATTAAGACATCACTATTTTTACTTTTCAGCTCACCTCGACACTGTTTTGAACGATATTTTGAACAATGCCAAATAACAGTTCCATTTTTATTTGTTCGCTTTACAATATAGGTATATCCTTTATAGAATGCATATGGCATACCATTGCTATTTGTTGATACTTCCATGTCAATTGTCAAGCATGAACTAATCTCTAGCAAAGTTCACTCGATAATATAAATCATAGTTTATAGTGGGTGCAAAAGTGGGTGCAAAAGTGGGTGCAAGAGTGGGTGCAAAAGTGGGTGCAAAAGTGGGTGCAAAAGTGAGTGCAAAAGTGAGTGCGAAAGTGGGTGTAAAAGGGGGTGCAAAAGTGGGTGTAAAAGTGAATGCAAAAGTGGGTACCAAAGTGGGTGCAAAAGTGGGTGCAAAAGTGAGTGCAAAAGTGGGTGCAAAAGTGGGTGCAAAAGTCAGTGTAAAAGGGAGTGTAAAAGTGGGTGCAAAAGTGGGTGGAAAAGTGAGTGCAAAAGTGAGTGCAAAATTGGATGTAAATGTGGGTGCAAAAGTGGGTTCCGCTTATAGTAGACATGAATTTTACTAGAATGTGATTTGAGTAAATGTAATTTGTAAACCCAAGTAGTGAATAGTCAGTTGGTTTTGATCTATGCAAGCGTAAACATGTCACATGCACTGGTGATGGATACTCAGAGCTTTAACGTCAACGAAAACAAGTACAGTGTATATTTAAAGAGGTGGCTATCATTGATTGCACAACACGCGGGTTACCATATCTTTTTTTCGGACTAGTGTTTTAACATTTGAAGAGTTTTTTAAATAGCAACGATGTCTTATCTGTTACACTACAATGAAGTAGTTCATTGATGATCACTCACACATAAGACCTCACTATTTTTACTTTTTAGCTCACTTTGACACTGTTTTGAACGATCTTTTGAACTACGTCAAATAACAGTTCCATTTTATTGGTTCGTTTTACAATATACGTATAACCTTTATAGTATGCATATGGCTTACCATAACTATTCGTTGATAATTCCATATCAATTTTTAAGCATGAAATAATCTCCAATAATTTTCGCTCGATAATAGAAATAATAGTTTAAAGTGGGTGCAAAGGTGGGTGCAAAAGTGGGTGCAAAAATGAGTGTAAAAGTGGGTGCAAAGGTGGGTGCAAAAGTGAGTGCAAAAGTGAATGTAAAAGTGGGTGCAAAAGTGGGTGCAGTTTATAGTAGGCACGATTTTTACTAGAATGTGATTTGAGTAAATGTAATTTCTAAACCCAAGTAGTGAGTAGTCATTTGGTTTTGATTTATGCAAGCGTAAACATGTCTCATACACTGATGATGGATACTCAAGGCTTTATGGTCAACAAAAACAAGTATATAGTTAAAGAGGTAGCTATTATTGATTGCACAACACTGAATCTATTTTTGAAATTTTGACAAAGGGTCTAAGTGCACTTTTGTTAATATCTCGCGAACCAATAAGACTAGGGCATTGTGTGAGGTATTGTTGGACTTTTTGCCGAAGACTGCTGGTAAACACATATGTTCCAACGGCCTTTTTAAAGATGGCGGCTGACCCACGTGGGGTGATTAAAAAGTATTCCAAGCGGCGCTTGTCGATAAGCAAACCAATTATCAAAGGGGGGTATGACAGAGCTTGAGGCGATAACCCCTTTTGATTGATCCCTGTTGATTTGCCCCTTTGGACTGGCCCCCGTTGACTAGCCCCTCTGGACGGGTCCTCTTTGAAGGGAGTCATTTTTAACGGGCCCCTGCTGACGGGTCACTGCGGACGAATCGCTGTGGACGGGTCCTTGTTGACAGGTCCTTTGGACTAATCCCTTTGGACCGGTCCCTTTGACATAATTTGGATAAATGCATGGCCATTTGGCTGCTTTATTAAATTATTTAAAACCTTGGATATGTCCCATTAGCATCATTGACGTTACAGACAACATTCTGGCTGCAAAGACACAAAGACATGACCATGGATAGATGTCATGGTGGACGCAAATTTCCAACCAGAGCTAGAATTAAAATATATTATTACCGAAGTGAGCCGGGTCATAAACAAGATAAATAAAGAGGAGACTGTAATAATAACTGGCGATCTGAATTGTCGCATCAATATAATACAAGAGAAGGCAGATGCTGTTATTTCACATTTGGAAGAGGAAGGTCTCTCTTTAATAAAAAATAAATGCGATGAAACCTACTTCTGCCAGAATGGCAGCAGCACAATTGATCTAGTTTTCACAAATTTGAAGAGACTACAAATAACAGACAGGAGAATAGCTAACGCTGTAGTATTTAGAAAACACCTGCCAATCATCGTGTCCTTCATCTTGGATACCGCTTGGAGAACAGCACAAAAATCATCAAGGAATCTTTTATGAGAACAAATGAAGATTAACGACCCGAGAATAAAAACAGCGAAATAATACATCAGGAGTAATACGGATACCGGATTAGACACTATGGAAATATGATCAAATCCGCCTTCATTCCGGCAAAATCAGACACGAGAACAGCTCAAACCTGGATCAACGCAAGATGCCATGAAGCACAAAAGACAACATTATACGCCCTTCACAGAGCAAGGGACTCGGGCCTCGCGGATCACTCGAAGGATTGCTCAGACAGTAGCAATATAAATAAGACGATACTCAAAGGAACCAGAAACCAATATATGACCTAGGAAGAAGCCAGGCTCTTGAAGGGCGCAGAGAATGCTCCCTTCAAGGCTCTAAAATGAAGAATTCCACGTTTTCCAAGTGATATACCGTAATCCAAAGTGGAAGGATCACTTCCGGTGTCTCCTGTCGCAGTTGGGCAAAAGTTAGAATCCACGAGCCACACCCAGAAATTCACAGTAGCGGAAGTGACAGAAGCCATACGCTCGACAATAAGTAAAAAAGCAATGGGACACAGTAATATCTGCAATGAACATATCAAGGCTTCTCTACACAAACTCGCAGAAGCGAGGACAAGGCTTTTCAACAAATGCAAATCAGGAGGCAGTATTCCAATTAGATGGATATCTTCCTTTATGAAAATATTATATAAAGGAAAATGCGGCATGGATGATATGAATGCTTATAATAGAGAAATCGCCTTAGAATGTTCCGCATTTAAGGCTCTAAGCAAACTACTCCACAAAAGACTTACCGTGTTGAATAACAACATGATACCAGATTAACAATTTGGTTTCAGACAGGGACGGTCAAACATCCAGGCTATCCAATGTTTACGAAACGATGACCATTAGGCAATCAAACAAAAGAATGGGAGAATGATGAGCCTACTAGACCGTCAAAATATGGTTCATAAATTAGCAGATAACTTAGGACCGAGGTATTATATCACAACTATAATAAAACATATCCTATTCTCAATTACATGTAAGTCAATGACAATACGGCCACTTACAATCCATCGGCGTATTACAAGGGGATCGATTGAGCCCGGCAGATATAATCTGTCTCAATGGAACCCTTTTATCACTGGTTAATTACTTTTGCTACCGTAGAGTCACTTTACAGCCACAAGGAACTTCTTTCTCGTAGCATGTATCTAGGGGTGCTGTAATAGCCTTACGCGATATAAAGAGTTTGAGTGTATTGTCATTGACAACAGCTTTCGCCCTTTCTTGAATGAAAATTCTACCCCTTACTGAGTTATGGAATAAAACTCACATGGATACACCTAACGGGAGAGAACTTAGCTATAACGGAGAAAGTCAAAGCGACTTACTTAAAACGCGCACTATTTCTTGTACCCGGGATCGTTCACACGTCCGTGACATGTTGACGTCATTATTATAAAGCAGAGAGGTTGATTGATTTGAGAGATGGAGCGGCTGATATTTTGAATAGCGCGCTAGGAGACTCCGAGTGTTGAGGGAAGTATGCAACGTAGGAGCGAGTGACGTGGAACTGTGAGCTCGCCTACGTAATGAAAATAAGTTTTCTGGAATTTCCTCTAGGAGAAGGAATGGAACATAGAAAAGTAGTACAGTTTACTGGCAATTGAATGAGGAAAAAATTGAGCTATCAAGCATGAAAATCCGTTCAGTAGAAGCCGAGATACGGAATGGAAGCTTCTAGAAGGAAGACCACTTGGACTATATAAGGAGCCAGAGAATCAAGCCAGTATTGTATTACATCAGAGCGCTTGCTCATGTGCGCATCTACGATACATCAAGTACGAGTGTTTACGCCGTGATTCTGACCGCCGAAGAACTTAGTCGCTGGACGAGCAGTCAGTGGACTTAGTTTTTGTTCAGGTGAATGAACATATATATAATATCAGCGAAGGACTTGGAATATCGACTGACTTTATGGTCAATTATTCTAACCAGTCAGGTGATGGTAGTTTTGTAAATCCATTCACGGAAGTTAGCCTACAAAATGATGCGTTTCTTGTGGTGAAACGGTACATCAGGCACTTCAAATAATATCAGGAAGAATTTATTCTTACAGTTCGTTCTATGCAGCTAACAGGTGTTCCTGTATTAGCAGGCGTACGAATCCGCATTGTTCGGATATAGGACTTGTTCTCAATCTTTCAAAAGTACTATATCAGTATAAGACTTTACAACATTTCAACATGTTAGACTGTACCGAGAATAACGGGAGTTTTTTTGAACGAGTGACATTAATATCAACATGCGTCGTTAAACTACTCGAGGATAGGTGTGATATGGAGGCGAACGAAGTGATATGGGACAGCAGATGACCATGGGAGGACACTATTGGAATAGTGAACACCGAAGGACATGCTCTACCTACACAGCAAGAATAAAGACAACAACTATTAATGTACTATCTACTAGCCTATAGTATTATTTGAGAATTCCATTTTTATACTGTCACTATAAGAAATCAACATAATTATCATCGTAATGAGAACATCTCTTATATTTGTCCAGGATGACAAATGGAGCTTGTAGTCGGACAATTTATTATTCTATTTTACTATTTTTGTCAGGACAACAGTCAGTTCATGTGTTTCGACATGAAATGTTTAAATTATTTCCAAGGGATAGAAATATTTTTTCTTTAACTCTTATTATGAGATAACTTGGATTATTTAAATAATTTGATTTATTTAATAATAATAAATACTGTGAAATAAATAAGTTAATAATATTAAAAATAGAACTACACCATTTAAAGTTATAAATAATTTATTTAGGGAGGTGATAGCACCAATTTAGGAATAAAATTAAATTGTTAATTTTGAGTAAATAGTTACTGCATTAATAATCAGAAAGTGAGATGTCATTAATAATCATTTACGAAGATGATTTAAACATGTATTTATTTATGGATGAAATTGGGCAATAATAATCATTCTGATATTGACGATGCCTAAATATTTTTTCCAGTAATAATAATAATAATAATAATAATTTGTGGAAGAATTTAAATAATTGGAAGAATTTGAATAAAATAACTTTTTTTATTTATGGAATAGAAGTTTAGATTTATAAATACATTTTAATGAGTTTATGAATGAAGTGAAATAGTAAGATTTTGAGCTCAGTAAAATTTTCCAAAATCACTGAAAATATTTAGATGAAGAAAAAGAAAGCGGCAGGTATTAAATGTATAACTTAGGAGAGATTATATGAACGGGAGGCCAGCAGGAATTGACCAGAATTAAATACATCTTTTCAGTGGAAAAATAGAATTGAAGAACACACATTACAGTGATAAGACAGAATATTACAAACAGAAAAGAAAATATAATTTAAAAAAAATTATATACCGGTAATGTTTTTTGGAGAAGAATATTTGAAGTCAGATAATATGATTTTAGTGTGCGAATTGTTGACACTGAAAATTGTGTGGAGACCAAGGGGTCATCCAAGAGGGCATTTCTTCCCGTAGTTATGGGCACACATGGATGTGCGTGTGTCATTAGAAGAGTATGTGGGTTCTCAATTGTAAAAGAAGGGTTAGGCAAGTAGACCACCCCATATTCAAGTCAAATTCCATTTAACTGTCAGTTCAAATATATTTTTTTTCTGGATCAACTTGAATTTCCAATAGTATGCCTAAATAATTGAAGAACATGTGTTTATATTTGATGGACCTGACCGAGAAAAAAGTATCAAATAAATAGTTGCAAATGCAAAATAAAATAAATAATTGATGATATTTTTATTTTGTGCTTGGAATAATAATAATAATAATAATAGTAACAGTGGAAATGAGCATTAAATATTCACAATATGAGAGGGTGAGGTAACTTATTGTAAATAAATTTGATAAGCAATTTTGGAATTAATAATAATTGATATGTGCAAGGGCACGTCCCTACGCTTTCATACATGTATATACCCATGGATCGTAGCATCTCGACATTTGAAACGACCGCCTGGTGACTTGCTTCCCATTTTGAACTCGAGATGGTAGCGGCAGTCGGACTTTGGAAAGTCTACACGTGGTTCCTGTTTCTCTCCGATAGGTAGCGTGTGCTGCGCCTTATAAAACTCCTTATATGCATGACATAATTGAAAGACAATTACATTCTTCGTCATGAAACAAATGCCAGTGTATTCATGATACCGCCAAATTATGTACTTATTTATGACATTGTTGTTTGATGTGTCAATCTCTGATTGGACAATAAATTTTACATGAAGGCAGTTCTGCACTTGACACGCAATAATTCTCCGCCATTTTTGTGGAGTCCATTAGCTGTCGTCAAGTAAACAAGACTACAAGCCGGCTGCTGGTCCAAGAGTATCTATCCGTTGCGCTAGGGGCCTGGCCCCTAGCTTTTTCAAAATGTGAATACTTATTCAAGAAAAAGGGAACGCCTGTGCTACATAAGGTTTAATTTCATCGTTCCGCCGTGAAGAGGAAATATGCAAATTTAATCGCAACTGGATGCGAACGAGTGCTGTCATCTACACGAGGCATGTGCCGTGTGGCCATTTTCAAGGCAATATAGTGCCGCACTATTATTTTATTTAAAATGTGTTAGTTTTTTTTAAATTTGTTATTGTGTCTCCACTGAGAAGGATGTAAGGTACGTTACATTATTTTTCTTGATGTTTATTATTGTTATGGAGCTCCGATTTCACCTTGTAGTAATATTTTTATTCTGTTCCTCATTTGTTTTATAGGCCTAATTTTATTTCTGTTTTAATTACGTTTCCTGATTTATTTGAACCTTGTTATCTTTTCTTCGTACCTCCTGGAGACACATTTCTAGTTTATTTCACGTTTAAATTATTATTTATTTTTCTTTTGCCAATCTTATGATTGATATAGTATTCAATTTAATTTATTCATGATCCGGTGCATTTTACTATTGTAATAGCATTTAGACTTAATTGATTTCCGCCGTTCATTTCCTTACGCTGATGTTAAAATTTATTTTATTAATTGTTTGCCGTAATTTCGATCCGGCGTGCGGTTTCCTTGTGTTTTGTGGCCTTGTTATGAAGAGATGCATTATGGTCTCAAGGTCAGTCTCTAGGCGTCCACCGCGAAGCTCAAACGTGTTGTGTTAACTTAAGATGTTTCTTTTATTTAACCTTATCGGTTTAACATTGTGTTTTTCGTAATTGTTCCTGTGTTTATCTCCATCATGCAAATTAATAGATTGTTTCCTGATTCAGTTTAATTTAGTTAATTTAACTTTTTTCCGTTTCTGGTGAAGGTGCTTTTTATTTTTTTAACATGGATCTACGCATGCCGGATCGCTATTGCATTCCCTTGCAAATTATCAAGCCCTTTTTCATTGTGTTATGCATGTAATTTTTTTATTTTAACCTTTGGGTTGTTTTACATTTTAAATTTTAATTTAAGTCTTTTCTTTTCTTGGCCTTGCAAGCAAGCATGTTTGGCGGTCTCTTGCATTCATTGTAAATTATGGTGGCTGATGCATGTTCTGTTCTTGGTGGAGGTGTTTTCTCTTGAAATTTTTAACAATTAAATTTTATGGTAAATTTTTAAAACTTTTGTTGTGGCATTATTTCACCGACGGCAGTTCCGTTGGTTTTTGGGGGGTGTCTGTGGAATAGCCTGTGTGTGTTGTCCCCTTCTCCATCTTCCTTCCACCCCTTTTGGAGCTCTTCTGTTGGGACATGTCATCTGGAGGTGATGTTGCTGCGGAGGTGACCCGGACCTCTCAAACAAAGGTAAGTTGGGCCCGTCCATTCCCGGTGTCGCAGTGGTAAGCAGAGCGTTGGTTATCGAATTACCGACGTGCTGCTGGCCAAAGCGGCGGTGTCATTAACCCCAGGGTGGTGCAGTGGTAGCAGATCGCGCTCGAGTTCACTTCCGTAACTATCCCCTCCCCAGTACCCACAGGCTGTTTTATGGACCCCTCTAATGCTGATGGGTCAGTTGTTGGTGGGATTTTGTCAGGCCAGTGCACTTGATGTTGTGCAAAGCTAATCCTTGCCGTTTGTTTTATTTCATGTTTGCCTCTGGATATCCATGTGGTACGCTGTAAGCGTCCTGTTCTGAGCGAGGTGTTTCCTGCTGTAGTTTTATCCTGTTTGTGTGCAACATCCCCACTGAAGATGAAGCCCGGTGAGTGACTGACATGTGTTCTTGGCATGGGAAATGGGATTTATTAATGTTCTGATAGCCTATATGCTGCGTGTGAAGGCATCCTGGAGCCCCGTCGGAAGCTGGTAGCCTGATGTTTTGTGCCTATTTTTGTAATTTAGCTCCCTGTTCTCGAGCCAAGCAGGTGGTGACGTGTGCAGTTCTGGACAGCATGGTGCATGATTTGGTGTAGTAGGGTGGCTGTGTTCGAGTGTCAGCCTAATCTTTGGTGTTGGTAATTGGTGGTTGTGGTACTGTTGTGAAAGTGTAAACTGTCCTTGTAATTCCTGAAATTTTGTTTCCTTCTATATTGGCTGTCTGCATTCTGTGTTTTCCAAAATGGCCGACAACAATAGTGTTTTCGATTTAATTGACTTAAGAGATAACCTTGTGAATTTGGAGAGTTCTTCTGGGGTTGAACGTGAATCACCTCTGGTTACTAGGTCTGAGGTTTTGGGATCGATTACCAGTAGTAGTTTGCCTGCCCCTCTGTTGCCTGGCGCTGGCTCGTCCATACCACTTAATCCTGCATACGGTCATTCTTCTCATGTTAGGTCACCTAATGATTTCCTGGGTCCTGCCGACCCATTGCATCCCTGTTCTTTCTCTAGTAATATAAATGTTTTGTCGCCTGTAGAGGGTGTGCGAGCGGGCTACCCTGGTAACAATGTCCCTTTTCCTAATGCTACATTCTCGCCTACCGTTAATTATTGGTCGATTCCTCATCCTATTTCTGGTTTCTTAACTAAATTAAAGCATTTCAACCTTGATGACGTTACCCAAGTGGTACAATTTTTAAAGCAAGTGGTCGAGTTGGGCAACCATGCCTCGATTTTTGGGATGTCGGAAATTCAGATTTTCCAACTTTTGTATCCAGTTGCATCCGGTATGCTGCGCGATAAGCTTGTTGAAGCTATCCACCTCCGCATGTCCTTAGCCATGTTTATTAGGGAAGTGTTGTGGTTTTTTGTCCCTGCGAGCGCCCTAAGTGCTCTCGAGCAAAAGTTCCTTTATCGTGTCCAAAGGCTGGACGAGTCCCTTAGCGACTATGTCAGCGACATTAAGGTGTATGCCCAGGTCTTTGCATCCCCTTTAACAGAGCGACAGTTGGTGTCATCAATTGTGAATGGGTTTTCGCCTCAATATAGGTCATACATGACTATGTGTACCAGGCCTTCGTCATTTGTCGAGCTGAAACAGGTCGTTATAGAGGCTATGGCTGTGAAGCATGCAGATTCCCTTCGGGTAGCTAATGTTCCTCCTCCTTCCTTGATGTCTGGTCCCCCTCCTTCCTTGATGTCTCGTCCCCCGCCAAAGGTTATGTTTCATCCTCGTCCCAACATTAAGTGCCACACGTGCGGTGGCCTGGGACATGTCAAGAATGTGTGTCCGAGTAACCAGGCTGTGTATCGCCAATGACGGAAAGTGGAGGAGACCAATTCGGGTGTTACTTCCAAGGATATTTCTATGCGTAAGAGTTTGGGAAAACCCTGTGAAGTTTCTGGTCGCCCTACCAATGATAGTCTTGATAACTCGTTGAAAGCTAATTCATCATGTGCTAATTCTGCTTATGTCGCTGGCCTACCTAACCTGTCGGTGAGCAATGGCGTGGCAAGTCGGCCTAATTCTGAACGTTGTGTGAAACCTGTGGTGCGGGTGTCCTCGTCACCTACTTGTAATCGTGTTAGAGTGAGTAATGATTTTGGAATTTCTCCTGTGGCTAAAGGAATATCCCCGTTTATTGAAATTTGTGTTAAGGACGAGCCCGTTTCTGCGTTGCTTGATTCTGGTAGTGTCGCATCCTTTATAAGCGAGGACTGGTTTTTATCTATGAAGAGTGTTTGCAAATTTCCTGAGTTAGAGCCTAACAATGAATCTTTTATTTCGGCAAATTGTTCAAACTTAAATATTTTGGGTAGTATGACAGTCAAAATTCATATTCTAAATTTTTCTTGGAAATTTAAATTTTTGGTTGCCAGAAATCTTTCTTGTGCTGTGGTCATTGGAGCTAATTTCATGTCACACGTTGGTATGCTTCTTGATTTTGGTGCTCGCAACTTATGGTTTAAGTTTAATCCACAGAGTAAATTATCATTTAACCCTCTTTTATCTTCTCATGCTGTCAATTCTGTTAGTGAACCTATGTCTATTGAGGATCTCGATCTGGAAAATTTAACCAGTCTTCAAAAGGATGCCATTAAGAGGTTATGTCAGGAGTATGGCGATGTATTTACTGACATGCTGGGTGTAACCCATTTGATGGAGTACAAGATTGAGCTAACCGATTCTGTGCCGGTGCGTTCCAGCCCGTATCGCCTTGCCCCGCCCAAGATGGCTGAACTTCGTAAGATTATCGATAAGATGTTAGAAGAAGGTGTAATCCAACCCTCTATCTCTGCCTACTCATCCCCTGTATTTCTTGTGCCAAAACCTAACGGTGGTTTTCGGCCGGTGGTCGACTATAGGGCTCTTAATCAAAAAGTTGTTTTGCAGTCCATTCCTTTGCCGGACCTTCACACATGTTTTAGTTGGTTTCGCAACGCGAAGGTGTTCACCATCCTCGATTCAAATTCTTCCTACTTCCAAATCCCCCTCTCTCCTGAATCCAGGCATGTTACTGCTTTTTCCACTGACTGGAACCTGTTTGAGTATGCCCGTGTCCCGTTTGGCCTATCCACCGGAGCCGCTGTGTTGAGTAGACTTCTGGACAAGGTATTTTCTGAAATTAAATTCAAGTTTGTGTACCACTACCTTGACGATGTGGTGATCTATTCTGAGTCCTTCGAGGAACACGTTGATCATCTGAAAATTGTTCTTGATCGGTTGCGTGACGCTGGCCTTACCGTCAAATTGTCCAAGGTTTCCTTTGCCAAGCCCAAAATTTCCTTCTTGGGACATATTGTTTCTGAATCTGGTATCTCAGTGGACCAGTCTCGTAAGCAGGCCATCAGAGATTTTAAACCACCCAAGAACGCCAAGGGTGTTGCTCGTTACGTTGGTATGGTGAACTTCTTCCGTAAATTTATCAGTAACTTTGCCGACCGTGCTGCTCCTCTAAACCAATTGCGCAAAAAGGCTGTGAAGTTCGAGTGGGGTCCCTCTCAGCAAGCAGCCTTCGAAGATCTTAAACTTGCGCTCTCTAACGCCCCTGTGTTAGCCATTCCGGATTTTGGGAAGCAGTTCATTGTGCAGACTGATGCGTCTGGTCGTGGTGTTGGTTGTGTTCTACTGCAGGAATCTGATCTGGGTAGGCAACCCATTGCATACGCTTCTCGTACCTTAACGGGCGCAGAGAGGAAGTATTCCATTTATGAACTTGAGGGTTTAGCTGTGTTGTTCGCTCTAGAAAAATTCCGTATGTATCTTGAGCACACCAAATTTCTCCTTGAGACCGATAACCAAGCCTTGAGCTGGGTCTTAGGGAAACCCCGCAAAACGGGTAGAATTGCTAGGTGGGCAACTAGGATTCTGTCGTTCCAGTTCACTGTCCAACATATTCGTGGGTCCGAAAATGCGGTAGCTGATTCTTTAAGCCGCATGTACGAGGAAACAGCTGAAGAGGATGTTCAGGAATGTGAACCCGTAAACCTTGTATCTGCTGTAAATTGTGTCAATGCCGTTCTTAGCAATTCCCCTGTGCTTTTTGAGGATGTGAGACGATTCCAGAAGGAAGACCCCTCCTTATCTAGCCTTATTGACCGAATCAATTCTGGTGAAGTGATCAAGCCCTACTCTCTGAAGGACGGTGTATTGGGTTGTTCGTCTCGTCATGACCGCCTACCTAAAATTGTGCTCCCGTCGGTCCTCATTCCCGAAATCTTTCGTTACTATCATGAATCTCCTATTGGTGGCCACCTAGGAGTATTCAAGACCCGAGCTAAAATCAGACAGTTTTTCATTTGGCAAGGTATGGATGGCGACATCAGGAGGCTCATTAGGAATTGTGCTGCATGCAGTATTAGCAAACCTCCGGTTTCTACTAAGGTTGGCCTGTTGTCATCTGAACCGGCATCTAGACCCATGGAGAGGCTTTTTATCGACCATGTTGGACCGTTCCCTCGCTCTGGTCGGGGAAACCAATTTGCGCTTGTTTGCACTGACGGATTCTCCCGGTTTAGTTGGATTTTCCCCACCAGACAGGCTACGACCAGTTCCGTCATAAGGTGTCTTAATTCCATCTTCTCGTCTTTTGGGCCGTGTCAGTATCTGGTGTCAGATAATGCCAAGTGCTTTGTATCTCATCAGTTCCGTCAATTCTTATTTGATTATGCTATTTCGCACGTAACCACCACTCCCTATTTTCCTAACCCGTCTCTCGCTGAGCGAGTCAATCGTAATCTCCGTTCTGCTCTGATTGCTTTCCACTACGACGACCATTCCAAGTGGGATTCTAATTTGCATTGGCTCAATTTTGCTTTCAACACCGCCGTGCATGAGAGCACGCAAGCTACCCCTTTTTCGTTAATGTTTTCCTTTATGGCTAATTCTCCGTTGTCCAACCTGTGGAACCTGCACGATCTCCTTCCTGACAGTTTCACGCCCGAGGATACGAGGGCGAAATTCGACAAGGCTAGAGAGAATATTAAGGTATCCCATGACCAACTTGCCAGGCGACACAATGCCTGTCGCAAGCCAGCTGATTTGGAAATTGGTGATGTTGTGTACGTCCGCAATTTCGAGCCCAAGGGCGTCAGTAATCTTGTCTCAAGCAAGTTAACCCCTCGTTTTAAAGGCCCATGTTATGTAGAGGCATTCTTGACCCCTGTTACTCTTCTTGTTCGAAACCCTAAGGCCAACAAAATTTCTAGAGTGCATCTTTCACACATTAAGCGAGGTGGAGAGGTTTCTAATGAGGAAATGCTACCGTAAATTTTGTAAAACAAATTTTGTATAATGTAGAGTATCCCTAACCTTCATTGAAGCCTTCAGGCATCTGTTCCTTCTGGAATTTTGAACTGGGTATGCAAACTCTGATGGGATACAAAATGTAAATGTTGGGAAGTTCCCATTGTAATGGTAAATTGTAAAAGTGTACCTAAATTTTGATGTTTTCTTGGAAGATGCTAACATGTAAAGTTGGGCTCGGTGGGAGACCTAACTCATGGTAACCTTGTATTCCTGTTCCCTTTGGGAATTGTAGTGGTCATTCCTCTACCGTAGTTCCTTCTAAATGTATAGTCGTCTAACTCATGTAACCTTGAAATGTACTTCGAATCTGTAAAAAGGTAAACTTGTTAATGAAATTTTGTAAGCACGGATCTAGGGCATTGTCAGAAATTTTTTCTTCATTTAAATTCAACTTTGTTTCTCTTTTGTAAAATGTAGTAAGAATTAATAATTCTGTAAACCTTTTTGTTTGAAATTTGATTAACTTCTATTTTTGTTAATGGCTGCCCACGCGTCGAGTCATATTTTGCACATTGCTTCCACCTACTTCGTCTTAAGCGACCTACATTGGACTAATTGAAAATGTATCTAACGTGTCTCGGACTATGAAAGCACTGCTGGTGCTGGTGTTCGGCATTTCTGAAGATTTTGGACACAGTGAAGCTGTTGACTAAGTTGTTTGCGAGGTGATCAATTATCCCTTCACTGATAATCTGACCCTGCATTCTTCCTAACCAAAACGATGCGGTTTCATCCATCAATTGGAGTTAACAGGTGAACATTATTTTCGGGAAACATCTCTGGTGAATCGACAAGTTAAGGAGTACTGTCTATGCCTAGGCATATTCGTGAACCGTGTTCACGCTTAAGGGAGGGAGACTGATACGTGCAAGGGCACGTCCCTACGCTTTCAAACATGTATATACCCTTGGATCGTAGCATCTCGACATTTGAAACGACCGCCTGGTGACTTGCTTCCCATTTTGAACACGAGATGGTAGCGGCAGTCGGACTTTGGAAAGTCTGCACGTGGTTCCTGTTTCTCTCCGATAGGTAGCGTGTGCTGCGCCTTATAAAACTCCTTATATGCATGACATAATTGAAAGACAATTACATTCTTCGTCATGAAACAAATGCCAGTGTATTCATGATACCGCCAAATTATGTACTTATTTATGACATTGTTGTTTGATGTGTCAATCTCTGATTGGACAATAAATTTTACATGAAGGCAGTTCTGCACTTGACACGCAATAATTCTCCGCCATTTTTGTGGAGTCCATTAGCTGTCGTCAAGTAAACAAGACTACAAGCCGGCTGCTGGTCCAAGAGTATCTATCCGTTGCGCTAGGGGCCTGGCCCCTAGCTTTTTCAAAATGTGAATACTTATTCAAGAAAAAGGGAACGCCTGTGCTACATAAGGTTTAATTTCATCGTTCCGCCGTGAAGAGGAAATATGCAAATTTAATCGCAACTGGATGCGAACGAGTGCTGTCATCTACACGAGGCATGTGCCGTGTGGCCATTTTCAAGGCAATATAGTGCCGCACTATTATTTTATTTAAAATGTGTTAGTTTTTTTTAAATTGTTATTGTGTCTCCACTGAGAAGGATGTAAGGTACGTTACATTATTTTTCTTGATGTTTATTATTGTTATGGAGCTCCGATATCATCTTGTAGTAATATTTTTATTCTGTTCCTCATTTGTTTTATAGGCCTAATTTTATTTCTGTTTTAATTACGTTTCCTGATTTATTTGAACCTTGTTATCTTTTCTTCGTACCTCCTGGAGACACATTTCTAGTTTATTTCACGTTTAAATTATTATTTATTTTCTTTTGCCAATCTTATGATTGATATAGTATTCAATTTAATTTATTCATGATCCGGTGCATTTTACTATTGTAATAGCATTTAGACTTAATTGATTTCCGCCGTTCATTTCCTTACGCTGATGTTAAAATTTATTTTATTAATTGTTTGCCGTAATTTCGATCCGGCGTGCGGTTTCCTTGTGATTTGTGGCCTTGTTATGAAGAGATGCATTATGGTCTCAAGGTCAGTCTCTAGGCGTCCACCGCGAAGCTCAAACGTGTTGTGTTAACTTAAGATGTTTCTTTTATTTAACCTTATCGGTTTAACATTGTGTTTTTCGTAATTGTTCCTGTGTTTATCTCCATCATGCAAATTAATAGATTGTTTCCTGATTCAGTTTAATTTAGTTAATTTAACTTTTTTTCCGTTTCTGGGGATGCTTTTTATTTTTTTAACATGGATCTACGCATGCCGGATCGCTATTGCATTCCCTTGCAAATTATCAAGCCCTTTTTCATTGTGTTATGCATGTAATTTTTTTAATTTTAACCTTTGGGTTGTTTTACATTTTAAATTTTAATTTAAGTCTTTTCTTTTCTTGGCCTTGCAAGCAAGCATGTTTGGCGGTCTCTTGCATTCATTGTAAATTATGGTGGCTGATGCATGTTCTGTTCTTGGTGGAGGTGTTTTCTCTTGAAATTTTTAACAATTAAATTTTATGGTAAATTTTTAAATCTTTTGTTGTGGCATTATTTCACCGACGGCAGTTCCGTTGGTTTTTGGGGGGTGTCTGTGGAATAGCCTGTGTGTGTTGTCCCCTTCTCCATCTTCCTTCCACCCCTTTTGGAGCTCTTCTGTTGGGACATGTCATCTGGAGGTGATGTTGCTGCGGAGGTGACCCGGACCTCTCAAACAAAGGTAAGTTGGGCCCGTCCATTCCCGGTGTCGCAGTGGTAAGCAGAGCGTTGGTTATCGAATTACCGACGTGCTGCTGGCCAAAGCGGCGGTGTCATTAACCCCAGGGTGGTGCAATAATAATAATAATAATAATATTAATAATAATAAGTTCTATGGTTAACAGTTATTTTGTGAGAGTTAACATGTAATTTTTCTGAATGAGAAAAGGTTTTGACGAAAGAGATAATTATTTAATCCACGGATAGTGGATAACAACAATTTATATTGTTAACAACTATTTATGCTAATGTTCATAACAAATTTTGAAATGAGTAAATTTAAATTTTGTTTAAATTGAAACAAATGAATATGAGAAAAGTAAAAGATTTATTTTTCAAATTATTATGATAATGAAAAATTTATAAACAATTTTTCTTTTTGGAAACAAAAATTTTACAATCACAAACGTATTATCATTTGACTTTATGTTAGCCGAATATTGATATGAGGTTGTTTACTTCAATGAAACAGTGAAATAATTTTTTCCAATAATTTTATTTTTTGGAACATCATCGATTTAATCAAGTGACAATTTTTCGAAATATCTTTACCACGTGTACTTGAACAATCAAAGAAATTCTTCGTGAAGTGAAGCTACAAATATGTAAATAGAGGGATCACTCGAACTCTTCATTGAACAGTGATTACCACAGTGTAAATAATCAGAAATTTTCGTTTTTGATATCAGAATTTCTGAATATCAATTTTGCGGAGTTCAACGGTATTTTTTGGGACTGTTGATTTTTTTATGTGTGATTGTATTCTTTGTGTTTTGAGGTTATAGCCAGTCAATTTAATATTTTAAATATAAATAAATTGAGATTTCTAAGAAATGTGATATTTTCAAAATAATTTATTTCCTTACCTTACTTGTGAATTACCGAGATCCGGGATGCCAGATATAGACATAATTTTCACCTAGATAGACCCTGAGATAGATTTCCCCGTGCTAATCTAATTTCGGTATTTTACAAAATGTGGTCTTTGGATCTCGGTCCAAACGGGCACATTCTGTCACCATCAACCCCATCGTGATTGGTCTGTGATCTCACTAGCCAGCCCTATCTGATGGAAGATCTAAGAACCCAGTATCTACTGCCATCTACCACCGCGAGTTCAGTGTTTTTACAGAAGTGCAAGCAGCAGGAAATAAACATCTGGACTGAGTTTTACACTGGCGAAGCGATGACATCAGACCTCAGAACGCAAGGGAACTACGAGTAGAGACACGTAGTATCGAGAATGGCTGTGCATTGCACAAGGTCTGCAGTAATACACCCTTTCACTCACCACATGGGAATTGTGTATGTGTGTTGTGCAAGAGAGCGTGTGAGTAGTGGTTTTTTGAGAGTCCTAGCGCCACCGCCACCGCTCCACCGCCAAGATGGCGGCGGCACGATATCTCTCGAACGCATGGTCGGATTTTGACGAATGAGGTGCCATTGAACTCGAGCTGACACCCCCTTTCCATTGGACAACATATTTTCACCCCAAAATAAAACCTACCCCTACTAGGGGGGTGAAATTGTAATTTCTTAGAAAATCTCGTTTTCAAGTGCGACATGTGGGAGTTTGAATGCCAATATGGAATTAAACGTTGTTCTACACAAGAGGCATGCGTACGGTGGAAAGCCAATATGAATTAACATGCTTGTTTTTGTTTTTACGCATGCCCGTTCATAGCTTTTGTAAGAGGACGGGCTTTTTAAAGATGGTGGCTGTAGTGTAGCCTAACCTAACCCATTCCACGAGGGGTTATCATAAAGTATTTCAAGCGGTGCTTGTCGATAGGCAAACCAATAATAAAAGAGGGGTATGTCAGACCTTGAGAAGATAACCCCTTTTGATTGATCCCTGTTGACTGGTCCCTTTTGATTGATCTCTGTTGATTTGTTTCTTTGGACTGGTCCCTGTTGACTAGCCCCTTTGGACGGGTCCTTTTGAAGGGGGTCCTTAATGACGGGTCCCTGTTGACGGGTCATTGTTTTTTTTTTCGTGTGGTCTCCTGAGAGGCCGAGTGCAGGTCTTTCTAGTCGACGCCCGTGGGCGACCTGCGCGTCGGGATGAGAGATGGAATGGATGAAGATGAATGAAATTGGGCAAGGATTTGGATGGAAGCGGCCGTGGCCTCTCAGAAGTTACCGTCCCAGCATTTGCCTGGTGTTGAAAATGGGAAACCACGGAAAACCATTTCAAGGACGGCCGACGGTGGGGCTCGAACCCACGCGTCTACCGAGTCAGCAGGGAGCTTGGCCCCATGACCTAATGCTGCGCTTTAGCCAGCATAGCCACTGCTGTCGGTGGGTCATTGTTGACAGGTCATTGTTGACGAGTCATTGTTGACGGGTCCTTGTTGACGAGTCCCTCTGGACGGGTCCTTGTTGACGAGTCCCTGTTGACGGGTCATTGTTGACTGGTCATTGTTGACGGGTCATTGTTGACTGGTCATTGTTGACGGGTCATTGTTGACAGGTCCTTGTGGACGAGTCCTTGTTGACGGGTCCCTGTGGACGGACTCCTTTGGACTGGTCCCTGTGGACTAGCCCATGAATTTATTCAAATTGTGCCAAAGGGCCTAACTACATTTGTGTGTAAAGCAGTGTGTTGAACTGACGTTGTTCGACAGACCCAATACTTCAATGTGATAACGATATGAAAGGAAAGTGACGAAATAGATGTGAACACGTGCGAGATGACATTATTACCAGCCCCTTGTGAAACAAGTCACATCCTGTTTTGGTTCGTACTTGAGATAATGCAAGTTCAAGTGTGTAATTTGACCTACCACTGGTGTTCACCTTGAACGTTAGCTGTGCACGTGCGCGATAACAGCAAACAAGTCACAACCTGTTTAGCAGCGGTGGCTGGTTAAGGGGAGTATGCGGAAGGTGGAGGGATGGTGTAAGTGAGAGCACAGGTGAAGAGAGAAAGAAATATGTATTATTCATAATACATGTGGAGCTGAGGACTGTACACACAGGGCTATAGGTTAAGTACAACATGAGTGAATAAATAAATACAAAGTGCATAGTTTCATACAATATGTAATTTATTAATCCATGAATTAAAGACTGAGCTAAATCCCAACCATTTTACATATAGTTTATTTCCTTTGTTTCAACACTTTTTCCACAAGGTAATGTTCAGGAAACGCTGTCTTTGGGAGTTCTTGGAGATAAAACCGACCTTTTATGGGTTGATGGTTGAGGTCCTCGAGTAAATAAGTCACTGGACTGTTCAGGTTGACTTGTCGAATTCTAAATAGTTCAGTCCCCGAGTTTGGTGTGTAACCTTTGTCGAAGACAGACTTAAATTTGCTCACACGAACATGGTCTCCAATGTTGAGGAGGTGACGTTTAGGGTCTGCTGTTTTTATGCGTTTAAACAGTTTATCCAGTCGCGGAATATTTTTGGTCACAAGTCGTGGCTTGGTCCCAATGGTTCTGTGTTTAGTGTCATTGTAACGTGATACCAGCTCAGGTAACAAGTCCAACCAGCGATATGAGGCTTGAGCGGTAAACGCTTTTCGCATATGGGTTTTCAATGTTCGGTTAAAACGCTCGACCACACTGGCTTTGAGATTGCTGTATGTGGTGTAATGGTGAGTATCCAAAGATTTGAGAAAACTGGAAAAGTGCTTGTTGGAAAATTCCTTTCCCTGATCGGTTTGTTATAACTGGGGTTGACGTTTAGATTGTTGAATAATATGTTTGAAGGCCTTGGTGACTTGCGGACCAGACTTGCGACTCACGGGTTGAACAAAGGCCATTTTGGAATACACATCAATGACCGTCAACATACAGCGTCCACCACCGTTAACACTAGCATAGGGAGTCATTTCCACCAAATCGGCTTGCCAAAGTTCATCCACTCCCTGTGAAATCACCTTGAGTCGCTGAGAGTGACGTCTAGCTGGACGATGCAACTCATGGGCAATGCCCACTTTAATGGGTGAAGACTTAAACAATAATTTTGGCATTTCGAAGTTCTTCTTCAATTTCTTGAATTTCCCAATCGTGACCGGTATGACCGGCTTGACGTGAAGCATGCAGCAGCTGTAGTCGCTGGACGACCTTATTGGAATTGTGCCAGTAGGTAACATACACAAGGGGTTTTAATGGTTTAAATGTCACTCCCGAAGCGGACACTTCACGACGAGTACTTTGACTGGTGGGAAACATTTTTGCAATGATGGTTTTATATTTTTGAGATATATTGGCATTCACTTGTTGAGTGGGATCATACTGTCTTTTGTGGGCATGGGTGTTCAAAAAAATGGATTTATATTTGCCAAGGTCCTCTGGCGTAAAATCTTGGGAAGAGGGAGTCCGAGAGAATAGCAGCTTTAACAGTCCCGGTGTTAATTTATAGTTGATCTTTTTAATGACAGCTTTAGTACCACCACATTTAATCGATAAATCACCAATTTTGAAACTATCATCCTCATAGCGAACACCATATGTGGTATCTGTGTTTCCAATAAATAGATTGGTGAAATAGGGTTCCAGTGTTGATCCATAATATTTTATTAAAATGTTTTTCAGTTTAGCTTTATGTTGAGGGGTGGCCAAGGGTTGTGAAAACGGAGACGATCTGGAAGGGCAAGGTGTTTCGACCATGACCAAGGATTTCTTTTTTCTTAAGAACTCTGCAAGGGGTGAGGCCTTTTTTGAGGCGTAAATACTTGTTCCTCGTCATCCTCAACTTCGCTAACACTAGATAAATCTTCCTGTTCCTTTTCCTCTTCCTCTTCCTCAGGGTCCTCGTGGTGTGACTGAGTGGCTTGTGAAACGGTAGGTAGCGTTTCAGATGGCTTGAAAGAGGGTTTCAACATGGCTTTTAGCGGAGGTGCTAAATGTTGTTGAATAAACAAAGCATGATCCGCACGTGATCGTTTCAATTGACGGAACTTTTGGCGAATAGTATTTTTTGCTCTAATAATATGCTTTTTCAATTGACTCTCTGCTAACGTCATGGTGTCTTGACAAATGACTTGAGAGGGAATGACACAGTGGCTTAAATAGCAATACAATGATCAAACCCTAAGCAATACCGCCCTTGGTTGAGTTCATTTTGTTTGTCAATCACTAAACAGGCATGACGTTGAATGTTCCAGCACTTAGCGCACAATTCTGTAAACATTTGAAAGGTCATATCCGGATTCACATGTTCATTATAAATGTGACGACTGTTCCTCTCGTCCTGACGAAATAAAACAATGACATTGGCATTATCACGAACCAACTGTTTGGACATTTTAGAATACGTTTGTCTAAGATAGAAGCAATCGATATGTTTCTGTCGACCCATGCTGAAATAGCTTTGAATGATGCCTTGTCATTCAGTGGATACATCATAAAAAATCATGAGTGAATCAGGTTTTACCTCATCCGGTGAAATAACATTTTCTTGCATGGAAAATGTGAAATAACCCATATTCTCATTTTGTACTCCGGACATGACTTGATCCAGAAACACGTAGAGGGGCTGGTAGAGAGATTTTGCAAAAATATAAATAATTTGAAAACGCAGACCATTGGGCGCTGTAATAAGCGTCAGCAAAATATAAGTCTTTCCACATCCCGAAGGCCCCACAATGATGCAGTGAATGGAAGATGGAAAAAGTGAACCATGGCGTTGTTCACGTGATGTAGGACAGAGATGGGAAACCATGTCCCCCACGGGGAATGACTCTTGCTGCTTAATAATCTTCATTTCAACTAAGGCATAGAGAGGCTAGCAAGCTGTCTATATACATGGAACTGAACCTAGTCATAGAAACAGTAGACTCGTACTACAGGTTGACGATGGATGTCTTTGGAAGTGCATTGATGGCCAAAGCTAGGTCTGTTCCCATACATGATCCTAAACAAGACACAGATCCTGATAATAAACACTATGTGGATAGGTCTATAGTGCCACGCAAAAAACAGGGAGATTATGACTTTAAGGGTAAGCGGATAACCCATGTGAAACATCCTCAAGTGTCTACAGACGTTACTACAAAAAGTACGTGGATAACAAGGTGCATGAGTTATATAACAAAGTGCCTCAGCTTACTGTGGATGGCTATAGCTAATCATCATCGCATTATTCACGTGGCAGACCCACTAGAAGATGATGATGTCTGCACCAAACGCTACCTCACCTACCAAATGAAAAGCCTTTATACTTTTATTCCATCTATATTTTTAGTGTATCTGACAAATGAAAAACCTGTGATTGACAGAAACCATTTACCGCTACTCCATGACCAGCACCTAACCTATGTGCTTGCTTCGGGTTTAAACCACTATCGATTACACTATGAGGGAACCATTCACATGAAATACGTGATGCCTGATGAAAACCAATTACATGTAGAGATAAACGGTCATAGGATGTTGGTCCATAACCATGAAATGGTCAATGCAGGTGACGAATTATCCTTTCACCTCATGTTGACATGGGATGAAAAGAAAGCTGGAAAAACCATAAACGATTTCCCGCTTAATGTGGAATTGGAATATACAGCCATGAAATAACATGCTGACGTTAGTTATGACTTAAACTTTCTTGTGAAAGGTTGTTGGTCATCATCATGGTGAAACAAAGATATGTGGTAAGAAAGAATATAAAGACTAAAAATGAGACCCTCTCATCGGCAAAGCATGACTTAAGGCATTCGTGGACAAGCCCTCGCGAAAGAAAAAAATAATAATGTGTTGACCATAAGGAAAGCTCTTCGAGCGGCAGAGAGACATGTTATTCCAAGACGTCAGCGACAGGGTTCAAAACAAGGGCGAGTGATTCCCGTCCCCAAACGAGCTGGATTTTTACCTGCATTATTCGCTGGTCTGCCTGCTCTGGGTTCACTTTTGGGCGGTGCCAGTGCGGTGGCAAAAACTATTAAAGCCGCGCAGCAGGGCAAGCAACAACTAAAAGAAATTCAGCGACACATTGAAACGATGGAAGCCATTGCTATGGGCGCTAGAAATGCTAATTTGAAGCCAGCCTTTTATGAACAAGGATTTGGAATTTCACCATTTCGAAATTTAAAAAACATCTTTAACCTCAGCCATAGCATGACATGCCCTGAATCATTAACAAGTGGAAAGCTATGCTAAACAACTAAAGCTTTCTCATTTTCGAGGTGTGTTTATGCGAAACCAATTACCCCCCACAAGCCTGGAAACAGGAATGTGCTGTTGTCAATTTGGATGATCACCGAGGACCAGGAACACATTATGTAGCCTATTGAATTGAATTGAATTGAATTGAGTGAAAGACCTTATGGTTTAGGACTTGTTTCACTTGAAACGTACAATCGAATATACAACATACGTGAAAATGTGAACAAAAAATTTTACTATGGTGATGGTGTGCTCACCCTGAACTCGGGTGGATATACGATAGATGACATTTATGAACACATTTATGTGGTGTTGATCAATGAATATGGTTTAAAGTCATTTCTCGATGGAACACACAAGTTTGAACTTGTAGGAAATACCAACACTCATCGCTGCAGTATTTTTTCTGCATTCAAAATTGACTTTAAAACACACCCCGATTCCATTGGTTCATTACTAGGATTTAAACCACGCGTGTTGGAACCCAACAAAAACATGAATCAGACCATGAAGTGAAATTCATTGAGGACCATCACGTGTAGGTGACGTGTAATGTTATTAGCCAAGTGTACACCAATCAAGAACCATCGCATTCGCTTTATGACTTTATTGTAACATCGCCCAATGGCTATATTATTCGTGAAAACCCTCCAGTGGTGCTTTTTCATTCTGTGGCTGTCGATGGTATTAGTAATATAACATTAAGACTGATCAATAGAGATCAACAACTCATTGATCTAGATTCTACCACACCAGTGACTTACAAGTTGGTGCTAAAGCCACTATGAAGTTTGTGTATAAAGCAACAACACCGTCTAGGAATGGTGTTAGTTGTTTGCCACGTGAATACACGTTAACATCTAAGGACAAGCAGATTTTACAGCATTTGGGTTACCACGTCAACCTCATGATGAATTCTATCCTAGAGGTAGCGAACCACATAGAGGAGCAACCAGGAGTGGTAAGAATTGATCTCCATTCCTATCAAGCTCAAACACCTGGACTCATTAGCAATGATGAAATTCAATTTGTTATCAACAACCAATATATTTACACACTACCGCATGAAAGTGTCATTCAGATTGAAGGTCGGCTCACCAAAGCCGATGGCTCTACTCCTACCACATCCAAGTTAGCCAACCATGCTTTTGCCTTTCTGTTTTCTGAGGTGCGGTATGTCATTATCGATATTGTAGTGGATAGCACTCGAAATGTGGGTATTTCCAGTGTCATGAAACTATATCCCTGTTATAGTGAGGAAGAAGGCAAAACAGTTTGCATGGCGGGTTGGTGCCCTGACTCGACCAATGACTGGATGGTACACACGGATGGCACCTTTACTGGATTTTTACCTCATAAACTGATTTTAGGCTTAGCTGAAGATCACCAGCGCATTGTGGTGAATGCAAGGCAAGTTCTTTATTTGGTGAGAGACAGGAGTGATAATAATGCACTCAAGGGAGCCGACAATGTCCCCATAGATTCAAAAGTTCAACTACAACGCTTGCTATGGAAAGTGCCTCATGTGACCCTTGATGATAGCAAAAAACTGGACATACTCAAAATGGTAAAAAGAGATATGCCTCTACCCATGGAATTTAGAAGCTGGGCACTCCGTGAGTACCCGCTATTACCCACCACCAACACACACAGTTGGTCTGTAAAATCAGCCCGCTATACAGAGAGACCTCTCTACATCATCGTGGGTATTCAAACAAATCGCAAGTATCAACAAACCAAATATGCCACGCAATTTGAACACCTGCAATTAAGAAATGCACTTCTTTTCCTCAACGGTGCTGTGTTTTCCTATGAAGGACTGGATTTAGACTATTCAAAAAATAAATTTGGCCCCCTGTATGACTTGTTTTCTAAATTTCGATGGTCGTACTATCAAAAAGAGAATTGCCCCATGTTGTCACCCCATGCTTTTAAGACGAAGGCGCCATTGATTGTCTTTGACTGTTCCTACTTGGAAGAGTCTGTCAAGCCATCCAATATTGACATTCGACTAGATTTTGAAACGCATGATAATGTTCCAGCCAATACGACGGCCTACTGTTTGATCATTCATCACAAACAAGTCAACTATTATCCACTGTCCAACCAAGTGACAAGTGTATAAATAGCAGGTCAACACACATTAAACCGCTCAGTCAAGTCTTGCTTTAAAGCCTCAAGAGAAGTCACATCCATGAATTTAAACTCTGAGGAACAACGTCTCAAGACCTTTGCGACGTGGCCGGTGCCTTTCATAAACCCTCAAGCCTTGGCGGCCGCTGGATTCTATTATTTAAAAACAAGAGATGAAGTGAAATGTGCCTTTTGTCCCATCATCATAGACCAATGGGAAGAAAGTGATGAACCCATGAAAGAACATCAGCGCTGGTCACCCGCCTGCCCCTACCTGTGCAGAATGGATGTGGTTAATATACCCTGTCATTCAAGTTACCCCTCACTCGTGCCTCTGAGTGATGAAAAAAGTTATGATACATGTGGACTTTATGGTGTCAACGGTGCTTCAGTGAGCAGCTCACAGTCAAAAACACCCAGTTTAGAGACATTGGGATATCATCGGTGTTATGGACGCTATAAACATAAAAGACTATTTCGTTGTATGAGTTGGTACCGCCCCTATCCTAGAATGACAAAAGAATGTAAAACTTGTTATGCTAATAAAATAATGTAATAAAACATTGATTGTTGTTATATTATTATTTCTTATGCCCCCCTGTCATACCCTAATCTCAATAGTGACTAGTCAGTGATTTTTTATTTTTTTACTAGAATGGAATGTAAGTAAATGTCATGGGTACACATTACTGAACGATAGTCAGTCTGTGATCAGTTGGACTTGATCCAGACAAGAGTGAACATGTTGCGTACACTAATTGTTGACTGTCAAGGGTTTAAAATTGGAGATAAAAAATTTATATTTAAAGAAGTGGCCATCATCGATTGTTCCACTTTTTGAATATCGCAAGCTACCCATTTGGTGTTTAAACCACCCTGTGCGTTTGATTTATTGTGTGAGAAAGACCGTAAACAAACCCAGTGGATTGAATCTCATATGCAGCTAGACTGGAAGCAAGGAACCTTTTCATATAAGCAACTGGACATGGTCATGAAAGCCCACTTGTCTTCTGCCCATGTGGTATTTGTAAAAGGTAGTGAAAAACGTCAATGGCTACAACAATTTTTGGCGTCTTACTGTCAATGTATCGATTTAATGGACTTGGGCTGTCCCTCGCTGCAAACACTCATGGAACGCTGCCCCTGTGACTATATTACCCATAAAACCTTGGAACAGGTGTGGCAATTGTTTCATTGGCTAACCACCAATGCCTGCTGTGAGTTGTTAAATAAAATTAAAACTCTAGGTTTACCTGTGAATGACACCAGTGAGATTTTTACAAGCGACGTGTAAACATCTACATTATACCATGGAGAAAGGGGTTGCTACCGATAAAGCGAATGGAAAGTTCTTTGTGTGTAAAAAGAAACTAGACAGTTTTACGAAAGAAGAATTGTTGGATCTTCCAAAATCGTTCATTTATTATGTGGCAGCAAATGCAGTGAAAGAAATCTGGCAACATGTACCAAAATCATGGACTCAAGACCCTGTGTTAAGTGAATTGCAACCATGTACAGATTATGATCACCATAAGCAAGTGGCCATGGCAAAAATACCCTATATGCGACAGTGTGCTACTTGCCAGCTGGTCAAACTCTATCACGGTGATAAAAGTCAGTGTAAAGACTATGTTTCCTCATTCCGCGGGTGTGATGGCGAGAAAAAAGCAACAACATCAGCATCGTCCACAGATGAAGAGGAAAATCAAACATTTCTCCAGCTATGGAAAAGGCTATGTCAAACTTATACTGGTCATGGCGTCATTGACAAAGTCATTCAATACTTACCTTTTGAAATCCGTCTTCCTGGTTATCGTTTTTGTGGTCCTGGAACAAAGCTGAATCAACGTTTGCAACGTGGTGAAAATCCTTTGCATCAAGTGTGCAAAGAAAATGACCTTTCTTATCGCCATAGACATCCTGCATTAAGACGTGTGGCGGATAAACTATTGTTGAAAAGAAACTAAACAACGTTTGACATCCTATGATGCCTCAGTAATTAGTGCTATAAAAGGAAAGTTAATGATGAGTGGACATGGACATTGAAAAGGATTGAGGAATTGGTATTTTCTTTGTATTCTATTTTGTAAAGCCCTATTTGTTGTGAAATAAAAAACAAGGTTTATCAGATCATAATGTCTTTTAATTTTTTAAAATGGTGATAGCCATTTCTTTATTTTTTTCACACATGGATATTTACAATTTCCACTTTACATTTTTACATTACCCTTGTTTAGTTTTACATTTTGTACATTAAAAAAAACCATTTTTCGCACATGGATATTTACAATTTTCACTTTACATTTTTACATTGTCTTGTTCAGTTTTTCACAGTTTGTACTTTTTTAAATCATTTGTTTAACCATAATATAAAAAGCACATTTTTAAAGTAAAGTGTGTTATTTTAAACTAAAACTATAGTAGTCTAACATTATACATTCTATGTACAGTTTTACAAATATATCACAAAATAAAACACACTACAATTGATACAATATGGTGAACATTAGACTTAAGTAAAGTAATAGTCGTCAATGCGACGGTTCCCCCAAGCAAGAGTATCAAATATGTTGGCTATAATGAATCGTTTGTTGTCTTCATTACTTAAAGCAACTTTGTTCAGCAAATTGGTATGTAGCTGATGATTTTTACTTCTAAATACACACATTTTCTTATATAATATAGGTGGGTAACTAACTATACAGTTTTTATAATCACTTATATCTAACTCTTTACTAACAACATTCTTTTTCACTCCTTTTATTTTTTTATTACTATATCATCAATTGTCATATAGCTGTATGATTTAGATTTTGTGCATACAAAGGTGTGTATAACAATACCAGCACATTCATCCTTAAATTTTCCTAGAACATTTTTGTTTACTAGAGGTAAATGGTAGATATTATCCTTGGGATAGTCACTTGTATCAAACCTATTTAGCTCAGTTTTGATATACTCATAAAAATCATCAGTTTTAAATTCATGAATAAAATAATCTGTATCTGTATAGAGTAATTTTGCAGTATAATGATAGTTTTTCTTAACATAATCATAGAGAAATTCATACATACGTGTTTTTGACAATTCCAGAATGGCGTAACCCACATATATGGGTTTGTTATAGGTTACTTGAAGTCGTTTCATTTGTATTACAATTAAATCCTCATGAATGATAGAACAGCTATGGAAGTTAGGCTTGCTTATTAAGTTGTTCGCACCATACCTTTGACCTTCATTCTCCCACTTTGTTATCAGCTTTACATCAACTCGCTTATCAACATTATCCATAGTCTTTCCAAAAACACTATTATTCATAAGTTTGTAAAAATCTTTTTCAAAAGCATTTGTTGATAGTGTTCTTAAATTATTGTTCAGATCAATATATGTTTGAGCCATGCTGATTGATGAAATTGTAATAAACGATGAATTTTAGTTAGTTTTAATCCATGCTGTAGACACTGTTTTAAGTTTTGATAATGTATTACATATTTACATTTATCATTTACATTAGCAATTAACATTTTTGTTCCTGATGTTATGTATGGAGATTTCATATTCTCAGGACAGAATGGTAAATCATTATTTTCATCATGTAACTCATTAGGGTACTCAAGATTTACCTCTAAAGTATATCTATTTGCATCGTTAACATTTAAAGTGTTAACATGGAAAACATCAATTTCAGGTTGTGTCAGCCAGCGAAAATCTTTTAGTGGTAGATATTGACTCATAGCCCAACCATATTGGTTATTTGCATCGCGGTAGACAATATACTTTGACTCTTCACAAGGGTTGTAGCTAGGCATGTATTTATTATTTGCTTTAGAATATCGCCCACTACATTGGCTTAATCCACCTCGAATTGATGATTTTATAAAATTAATCATGTCTATATCTGTCATCAATTCTAAATTTACTTTTGTTTTCTTAACATTGAACTGAAACTTAACCCTGGAGTAGTAAAATACTGACAAGGATCAAGGTCATAAGTTTTCATACAAACATTCCGGAAATTTTCAAAAACATCTGCTAATAGCAACACATCTGTCTTCAAGTATATGTCTGAAAATTCACCTAAAGTTTGAATGTGGAACTCTGTCCATACACGTTGTGCATGTAAATATTCCTGATCACTGATATGACTTGTGTTTAAGGAGCTGTAAAATGCATCTTTCGGTGGTAAAGAACACTCCTCAAGACGTTCCACACAGTTAATACATTCATAAGGGAATATACCCTTTTGACGAATCAAATTAAAATCATCTTCTTTAGGAAAGACACGTTGAATTTCACGAAACTGGCCTGATTTTAAATTACTAGCAAGCTTATCAAGACTACTTGGCATAAAGCGGAATGAATCTAAAAATCGCAGTTTTATAGTTTTCTTATTGTTAATTTTGATGTATTTTGTGAACGATATGTATTGTTCCTTATTATTTGCAATCACATCAATTTTCACATCTGAAGCTCCAAATTCTTTAACGATAAAGTTGTTATCGTATTTGCTACCAATATGTAGAATGACTGGAATGAATTTACTTGCTCTATACATTAAATTACATTCTTGGTGAGCAGCACCACGATATTTCCCTGTTAAATGGTCATGATCGCGAACCCTGTCTGTATATAAACATTTACCACATATAAAACAATTAGTTTCAGTTTCAAAACCCATTTGCTGTGATGATGTTAATGGCTCCATTGGAATTATATTATTTAAAATAGAGGATATACGGATGGCATCCTTTTCAAGTCTTTCCATGAAAACTTTAGGTGCATCAGGTCCCCTATAGAGCTCAAACTTACTTAAAGAGTCATCGTAACTACATTTATTATAATATCCAAAGCTAAGAGATTCATGAATGTGAGTGGTGTTGGTAAAAGGTTTGGTTGGATTCGATGGACATGAATTAAATGGTTTTAGTAAAGCTTCAAAGTCAGCATATATAACAAATGGTACTCGAAGTTGCTTCTCAAAGTCCTTAAATTTCAGAATGTTATTTCCAGGAGTAGGTAATACTGTGCACACATGATTACAACCCCATTTTTGATGTTGAATTAGTTGGTCCTCTTTCTGGAAATGTAGCGAACAGCCATCACACAACCACTTTTTACCATTGTGTTTTGAAACCTGACTACTGACAAGTCTACTTAAATGTATTATCCAACAATAGTGGGCGTTTTCACCTTTAGTTATGTACAGTAAATTTACATGAGCGTCCTTTTTTCTTGAGTGTAATATATAGGACCTACTATACTCTTGTTTTCAACTCCATACACATTAATACTTATATTGTTCAGCTCTTCTAAACGCTTAATCGCCATAGGAAATTCCATTTCTTTTAAATCGAAAACTGAGGAATAGTGAGGATACGATGATGTTCTCTCCACATCCCTTACTGCTGGATGGAGAGCTGAGGTTACAGCCGACGCAAAACATGCATGGTCACTATTCATAACGTTCACACAAGCTTTCTTACGTTTGATCCATACTGGTAAATCAATGTATGATGATGCTCGAAGGGGATTATATTTATTCATGTTGGTTTCTAAATAAAGTACTTCAACCAACGCCCAGCATAACTCCCTTTCCTGGAACTCTTCACTCTTCACAATGATAGCACTTGAAATATCTTGGTACATATCGCTGATATTAGTTGATTCGCTAACAATTATGTTTTTTGTATTAAAGGATTTGATATCAGTAATTTCACCTTCACTCCCAGTTTTTACTTACAGCCCAAAAAGTTCAAAATTCATTTTAATGTTTTATGCTCTACTAAAACATTATCTACCAAGCCAAACACACTAGTTTGAACATTTTTTAAAAATGATTCAATACTTTGAATTTTTTCTTTACTATAAAGTCTATAACTAGCAATTCGACTTTTAAACGCACTACCAATTTGTCGAATATTCGCAGAATTTGTTTCATGACAAGCGTTATTTTTTATGATGAATACTGCGTAAATGTCCATGAATGATTGAAGAAGGTATATCAATATTACATACATCACAATGTGTTATCGAAGGTTCACCATTCTTCATTCTTGTTGTTGTACAACTATTTTCACAATCTTGAGAACGTTTACGCTTTTGGGCAACACATTTGTTTAAAGGTTCCGTGCTAGTTGATGGTTTTGCAGTTTTTAATTCCTGTTGTTTTCCATGCACTTCAACCATGGGGGATTGATATCGCTTTACAGCAGAAAAACCAAGATCACAAACTGAACACGAGAAAGGTGATGAACTGACATGCTTTAAATTTACATGTCGTGTATGACTATCCTGTCTGTTAAATGTGGTAGTACAATAACTGCACCAAAACATTTTGAGATTATGTTTTGTACTTGCATGACGTTGAAGGCTGTCAGGTGTTGAAAACTGCTTTTTACAATCACTACACTTGAACATAATGATTATCAATCACTTTCCAAATTACCTATAAAAGAAAGAAATCATAAATATTAATAAAAATAAAACAAAGTAAAAGAAAATGATGTAAATTAAATTACAGCCAATGGTCATAGTAGAGTATTTTAATTGAACGTCTGTGGACTCTCAGCAAGTCTAATTTCAAGTAGTTCCAACTTTGGTTAACAGATATCATTGACACTGACACCTAGTGGTGAACGTTAGAACTTGATAGAGCGTTAATCAAATCTAACCTACAAATTTAGCTTCACACCATTGTTGAGTAGTTTCAACTTTAGTTACCAGGTACCATTGTCACTGACACCAAGTAGTGAACGTTGGAACTTAATAAAACTTTAATCAAATCTAACCTACAAATTCAGATTCATATAATTGTCGAGTAGTTCCAACATTGGTTAACAAATATTATTGTCACTGACACCTAGCAGCGAACATTGGAACTTAACAGAGTGTTAATCAAATCTAGCCCACAAATTTAGCTTCACACATCATATTCAAGTAGTTCCAATTTAACTATCAAATAAACCATTGTCATTGACATCTAGCAGTGAACATGGGGAAATATCGCTCTAGCTGTTTAAAAGTTATAAGAGGGGGTACTTACCTTTAATAATTTATCAACTGCTGTCACTGACTGAACTAGGTACAGGAATCTGCTAACCTACAGGTACGCCAATTATCTGTAAACAAATAAATCAATCAATAAATACATTCCAATCAATAACTTGAACATTGATTAGTAATAAAAGACTACAATCCATTAATAATAAAACTTTCATTGGTAACTTAAACATCATCACACTTCGGAAAACTGGCAAGTTAAAACAATTAACAGGCATGTTGGATAACTTCAACATCCAAATTTTAGCACTACAGGAAACCAGATACACGGATGAAAATCATTTTGAATCAGGAAATTATAGAATTTATAAAGGCAAGCCAGCAATCTCCCTCCATATGAAGCCACTACAATTTGGCACTGGATTCTCTGTCAGAAAAAACATTATAAACTCAGTGCTTAACTCTTCCTCGCCTTCTGAAAGAATTTCAACACTATCCGTTAAATCAGGAACAAATCATATACGCTTATTAATGCGCATGGACCCACCAACAACTACAATCGTAAAGATCCACAAAAGGTGGAAGACTTATGGTAACTGCTGGAAGAAACTACAGCCATCATTGCAAATCATCACATAAAAATCCTCTTGGGAGATTTAATGCCCAAATTGGTAGAGATAGGAAATTCAGCACACAATAGAACTAATAAAAATGGAGAAAGATTACTTGATTTTTGCAAAACTTTTGATCTCAAACTAATGTCAAAACATTTCCTGGCACTTCCACACAAGAAAAAGACCTGGAGATCCCTTAATTTTCACTTAGGAGAATTTCAAATAGATCATGTGGCTATTTCCAAAAAGAATCAACAAGAAATTATGAATGTCAAAGTCAAGAAAGGAGTCATTGACTCTGACCTCCATCTATCCTTAATCAAGGTAAAATTTCAACCAAACAGGTCCAAACCAACAATAACTAAAGATCTGCGCGTCGATCCAGAATTTCTTAAATTGAGCGCCAGTACATTCCAAGAAAGTATCCCTACTCACGATTCTTCTGGCTGGATAGAACTCAAAGATTTACTTCCGAAAACTTCTCAAAACATTGGCACACCGCCCAGGAAACGCAAGCATAGATGGTGGAACGAAACCTGTGACAAGGCTATAAACTTCAGAATTATAGCCTGGCAGAATTGGAATTCTCACAAAACGGAACAAAATTGGCTCGAATTCACCAAAGTACAGAAACAAACCTCTAAAATCATCAGATCTGAAAAACGCAAGTACGATCACTACAGATTGGCTGAAATTGAACAAGATTTTACTAAAAACAATACACGAAACTTCTACAAAACATTCCGAGAAGAATTATCAAATTATCAGGCACCCAGTCTTTGCTTCAAACGCCCGGATGGGACATTGGAAACAAATAATCAAGAAAATTGCAAACTTCTAGCAGATTATTTCAAGGATCTTTTAAACTGTGAATCCCCTAAAGAACAACTCATCTTTGAAAAAAAAAACATCCAACCAAGATTCAGAACCCCCAACATTGGAAGAAATTAAAGAAATAATCCAAGGACTAAAAAATAATAAAACCCCAGGGGAAGATGGTATAATTGCCGAAATGCTGAAGATAGGTGGTGAGAACGTAGCCCGGAAAATCCACCCAATTCTTGAGAACATCAGGATCACCGAAGAAATACCTGAGGATTGGAAATGTGCACTAATCCATCCACTGCACAAGAAAGGGGATAAAACCAACATCAATAATTATAGAGGAATTTCCTTGATACCAGTTATTTATAAAATTTTCTCCAAAGCCCTGCTCACTAGACTTGAGAAACAAACAGACCGTCTGATTGGAGAATACCAGGCAGGTTTCCGAAAAGGAAGATCATGTACGGAACAAATTCTTAATCTCAAAACTATCCTACAAATGCGCCAAACCAGACAGACAGTCATTACCTTTGTAGATTTCAGTAAAGCATATGACTCTATAGATCGTCAAACACTTTTCAATACTCTAGAAGAATTTCAAGTGGATAGAAAAAACAAGATAATTAATCAGACAAACACTAACTGGCACTACTGTGCCCGTTTAGACCGGAGTCCGCACGACCACATATGCATTTTACCAAGAATCAGTCAGCACGAGAGTCAAAATATCCCGGGGCGCCAGATGGGTTAAAGCTAATCGCAAAAACGACATCAAATAAATAAAAAAAATGCTTTACTGATTTTTGGCTCAATGCGACAATAAGGATAGAAGGAGATTCAACTGGGCATAACACATCATGTAAAATTATCTCATTTTATTCTGAAGTTAAAATTGACTGCAAAATAATAATGCTCAAAGTAGCATCATTCACGTGTGGCGACCCACATCACTATTTACACAATGTACAGAAATTTTCCAACACATTGGACAATTATCTTTGGAAACACAAGTCTGATTATCAGTCCTGTAGACTGTGTTCCAAAATTCTTTCTATTATTTATGAATAAATCCAGTTCAAATTTAATTGTCTTTACTGGAAATAATGTAGTTCACTGGTTGAATTTTTACATAATATTAACACTCGTAAAATAATTGTTCATGGAATTATTAACTTTCACTTATTTCTCCAGTTTCAAATAAATATTGTCAAAAAATATTATTATATCTGAATCTACACAAATTATGCACACATATTAATAACAACATCTGAAAAGTATTTGACCTTTGAGCATAGCATCGAATTACTGTGCAAAGCACAACAAAAATTATTGTTCTTCTGACATTAAACATTTCGAGACGTGACTCGATTATGAACTTCAAGTTCCTAACAAAATATATGATTTCTGAATCATCAACTTGATCAATAAATTGTTGGACCATTCAACTATTCAATTTTCCACTCGGAATCATTATTATGAAAAATATTTATATTCATGGCCATTTTAGTAATTTTCACAACTTGCAATTCTTCGACAGAATGCGGAAATAAGAATTGTAGCTTCATAATAAATTCATTTAGTTCATGGCACTAGGATTGAAAACATCCTTCAAATTATTCGTGGTTATAGAATTATTTTTAATTGGCAGTGGCCCATTCTATTATTAATATAAGAACACAATGTTCCAACAACAACGGCAAAGGTCTTCCTCTGAAGAATAATAAAATACTATCATGACAAATCCGGGTTCTAGCAAAATCAAAGTCTTAATGGAATCCGTTAACAAGGTAGAAATAAGAACTGATGGTTTTTAAGAAATAACCTTCGGGTCATTCATACGACGCAATGTGTAGTTCCAATACTCCTATAAACCTGAGCCATCGAACCTGCTATTTGATTGATGCTCCAAACAACCTCCTCATTCCTGCGACTTAAACATGCGCACCTGGGAATGGCATTTCAACTACTCCACACATACATTTTCTTCCCAAAATTTATACAATATATCAAGCCTCTGCTTGTTATCAACACTGGAAGATTAATAAACTTACAAGTTTATTTTATTTTACCATTCAGTTCAACCCGTGAATTTACCATACTTATGATAATCTTTATTTCACTTTCGAATGTGTATCTACGTCATGATTTTATATAAATACAAAAATACCCTAATTGATACACATATCATTTGCTTCCCGTTTCATGCCTCTCCGTGTTATCTGAAAAATATACTTTGCTCATTGCAAAAATTAACTGTTCAACCAGAACTGAAATGTTGGTTGAATGCGGGCTTGCGCTAACCACTCTCCTTCGGAAAATCACCTGTTCCAAACTAGAAATGATTAAACTACTTCAAAAGCTCTCTCTCAATAAATGTGATTATTAGAAAATATAAGATCCAAGAATTATTTAGAAAAATTATGAAAATCATTATTATTATTATTATTATTATTATTGGATTATTATTATTATTATTATTATCATTTATATTAAATGTGTTTAATTATCATCTCATTATGTGAGAATCCACATGTTCGAACCTTCGAATATGGAAAAAATATCCATTCCTCAACAACAACAAAAATTTAACTTTTCAGTTACATCGACGGTTTTCCGTGACTTCCCAAAAATATGAAATATACAAATAAATGCTCGTTCTGCTCGGTCATCGATCCTAAACTGTTCTGAGTGCTGAAAATACTCAGAATAACTCTAATATGTCTTGCGTAAATCATTGCAAGATTTAAATACGAAGAAAAAGAATGTGTTGGTCATCTGCAGAAAAATAGTTTGTTCCAATTAGCTAGGCATAGTATAAATTCAAAAGTGGCTTACATTTCTTGATGGTCTTGAAGCGTAGTAAACCTGGTCAGTACCAGATTTATCCAGATACATGCCCTGTCGGACAAGCACGTATAATCCTTGTATCGGCCGCCATTAAATACCCACAATCTGTCTAACACGACATAGTGGCGATATTTCTTGAAGTTTGAAGTAACTGCTGATCCATTTTAAAGTTGACTTCTATTAAAGCCATAACATTTCGCTTAAATGGGGTCAGATCTAAGTGATCTATTCTCAAATGTGTCAGTTGTAGCGTAACTCACGGTAATCGTTTCAGTACAAGAAAACACTGACAGTCTAACCAATCAACGGCTGTTCTGAAGATCGTTCCCTGGGCATGGCTTATCACCATCTACCATGCGCGAAGCAACATGTAGTTTCCCTGCGTTGGCTAATGAACAACACCGTGATAGACTGGCCTTCAATATACTGAAAGATCGGAGTGGTTACCAAGTTACAAATATGAAACTGACTAAAATTTGGACTAAAATATCCAAGTATTGAATTATTATTACTGGACTGTGACAAAGTACTTTTCTAGACAAAGTCTAGCATATGTCCATGTAGAAATAAAATATTTCACCAGTGTCCGTAGAAAAACAATCACCTTAGTGATTCTCCCTTGCCGAAACTTACTAAGTTCCACTTGTAGCGCAGCACTTTTGTGACTATCACAACTTTGAAAATAACTTCTGCGTAGATCCGGCAACCATGTGCCTTGGCTCAGCGTAGTAGCACCTTGCTAAGAAAGCGCTTGATTCGAAGTGAGATAATGATGCCTGTGCCGGCCGGCTTTTATTCAAAACGGTCAGGGTCACGCTGCATCACGCTGAAATCTAGAAATCCTCATATCTCTGGAATCCCTGGTCCGATTTACTTGATACTAAGTGCATTCTCTTTCATTTGGCCGTGCCAGCAATCTGATCCAAGTCTCAAGTCTCTACTCCATGGCTAACTATTTAATCAATAAATAGCCTCGACCTCTGCTATTACTCGCTACGTCACTTGACATGCTCTTAGCGGTATATTCTTTCCATTTCCTTCTGGAAGCAATGGAGCGCGATATTCAAATATCTCAACTTTCAAAAGCGGCTGTAGCCTTTCCCTTGATATCTAGGTGTCTGAAACTTGGAATACCCATTCCTAGAGTTGGGCACATCCACCCCACACCTAGCAAAAAATAAAAATTGAAAAATTTTATTTTTCCTATCTACACATTAAATCATCTGGTTCTTGAATAGTAAATCTTCAAATTCGATGCATTATAAGTTCCCACGATGTTTCCAGTTCGTGTATTAGCGATCTCATAGCTTCCATTGTTGTTTACTTCCACAATACGATATGGTCCAGCGTAAAGGCTTGCAAACTTCGAGTACACTCGATTTTGCACGTCAGAGGGTGTAGGTCTTTTCACTAAAACAAGAGTTCCTACGCGCAAGGGTTTGCGAAAACGCTTTCCTCTCACTCTGCGCTCTCTTTTCTCAGCTTGGATCCTCAACTTGTCTAAATCTAGAGTTTCCCTCATCTGACGACTTGGTTCAATCTCAGGTGGAATAGAGATGATTCGATCCCATAATCTTGTTGGTTTAATTCCATGATGAAGCAACATGGGAATCTGTCCAGTACTCTCATGAATTGTAGAGTTGATGGATTCGGATGCTAATGAGAGAACATCCATCCATTTCCAATGCTCATTTGGACAATAGAGGCGGCAAAATTTTGCTATCTCAGCCATCACGCGTTCTGCTGGATTGCTTTCAGGATGTCTGATAGAACATAACAATTGTCTAATCCCAAGATTATTCATGACGGTTCTAAATTCTTAAGATGTAAATTGGGGTCCACGATCTGATAAAAGGAATTCCGGTTTGCCTGCTTCCGGAATTACGTTGTCTCTAATTCTCTTCGCACAATATTTTGCGTTTGCCTTCTGAATTGGGTGTAACATAGTGTATTTGCTGAAAACATCCATGGTCACCAGAATATATCGGTTACCTCTTTTAGACTTTGGGAGAGGACCATATAAATCAGTCGCGAAGATTTCACAAGGCTTAGAAGGAATAATAGGCCTTGGTAATTCTCTCAATAATCTAGAATTATGTTTACTCCTTTGGCATAAGTCGCATTCTCGAATAGTGTTCCTGACAGTTTGTCGCATTCGCTCCCACGAAAATTTTTCTTGTATCAAGTTGACCGTCTTATCTACTCCAGCATGACCTGCAATTCGATGTGACATCCAGATAATGGGTTTTTGCATTCGTGGAGGTATCACTACTCTCAGCTTCGTATGGTCGGGATCTGCAAACTTGTAGATTAAACCATCTAACATCATAAAATCTCTTGAAATTCTTTCAGTTTCCACAAAATCATCATCATATGGATCCATGTCTCCCTGTAGAAAACGAAAAATGTTTCTAAAACGTCGGTCTCTCCTCTGGGATAAATGCAACAATCTTAAGCTTCCCAAGGTATCCTCATCCTCCTGCGTCAGGTTAACTTGAAAAACCTTAGATGTAGACTCCACTGCTCTACTCAATAAATCAGCTCCAACGTTCAACTTTCCAGGAGTGTGTTCAATAACTAGGTTGAATTGTTGAATAAAAAGTGACCATCTAGTTATCCTATCACTGGCAAAGTTTGTTCTCAAGATAAACTCCAATGCGTGGTGATCAGTCCTCACAATTACTGAATGTCCAATTAACATCTTCTTCCACGATTCCAACGCGAAGATTACAGCAAGTGCTTCTAACTCTGTGGTGTAATAATTCCTTTCTGATGGACGAAGTTTCCTGCTTATGAACGCCAGGTAACGTCTCTTGTGATCTTCATCTTCTTGAAGAAGAATAGCTCCAATCCCTACGGTGGATGCATCGGATTCTATGATGAAATTCTTGGTAAAGTCAGGATACTCCAATTTCACGCTGTTTACCAATAACCTCTTGGCATCTTGAAATGATTGTTCACAATCTTCATTCCATTTCCATTTGTTTCCTTTCTTCAATAATTCCTGCAATGGAGCAACCGTCTTGGTGAAGTTTGGACAATGCCCTGCAAAGAATTGGCATGTCCCGAGAAAACTGCGGACATTCTTCACTCTAGTAGGTCTAGGGAAATTTGCAATCACCTGTATCAACGTCTCATTGGGACGGCATCCTTCTCCATCCAAAATGTGGCCCAAAAATTTTATTTCCTTCCGAAAGAACTGACATTTTCGAAGGTTTACTTTAAAGTTCGCTTTTCTCAAATCTGCGAATAACATCTGAAGATGTAACAAATGTTCCTCCTTAGTCTCAGATGCAATTAGGATATCATCTATGTAACGAATCGCTATCTCTTTTACTTCAGGACTCAAGTTTTGTTCCAGTGCTCTGATCAAAACAGATCCAGATGTTTTAACTCCAAATGGTAGACGGCGGAATACATATGTCTGCTGGTCAAACATAAATCCTGTAAACTTTTTGGAATCTTCACTAAGCCTAATGTGATGGTAGGACGAAGTGAGATCAATGTTAGAGAACCAGACCTTGCCTTGGAATTTCCTTAACAGCTCCCTAATGATTGGTGGTCTGTCATACTCTGGCAGTAATCTTGAATTCAAATTTCGCGCGTCTAAACATAGTCTCAGACTTCCATCTTGCTTAGACACTACTGCTAATGGATTGACATAAGATGTAGTGTACTTTTCAATCACATTGTTGCTTTCCATCTCGTTGATAAGCACTTTTACCCTTTCTCGATGCTTTTCCGCTACCGGATACAATTTAGCATGGAAAGGTGCATCATCATTTACACGAATACGATATTCAAAATCTTTAATTTCACCAGGTTTAATATCAAAAATATCGTGATACTCTTCCAAAATTTTCCCTAGCTCTGAGAACTCCATCTCAGTGTAGACTTCTCTTCCTTCAGCTTCATGAAAAATCAAAGACCATTGAGCATCTCCCTCGATGTCTTCCTCTTCTTTTCCCTCGAAGTTTATCTCTTCGGTATTCTTGAATCTGATCGTCTCTGTCTTCATGTCTATCACTGCTTGATATTTCTGAATGAAATCCGCTCCCAATATCATGTCAAAAGCGATGTCCTTCATTATTACAAACACATGTCGGAAATCATGTCCTCCAATAGTAACACATAAGTACAATTGTGTTTTACACAGAGATATTTTGTTGGGTATTATTCCTTGGATTTTAATTCCTGATACTGGAATCTCCTCTAAATTCTCTTTGAGTTTCCACAGAATATAAAGCTTCTCGCTCACAAGCCAAAGCATAGCCCCAGTATCAATCAAAGTATCGACAGGCATACCGAATACTTCGCATGATATGATTGGCATTCTAATTCTTGTACCCTTTTCTTTCCGCTCGTCATTATGTTGAATTAAGTCATCATCCTCTGCTTGCCATTTAATAATCCTGGAAGTGAAAGTGTTTAAAATTCTATCTTCTACTGTGAATTCGAAGTTTTTTTTTCGTTTCCATTCCCCCGGGATTGTTGTGTTCCCGATGGACCTGGTTCATTGGGCCTCTGTTCCAAGAACTGCAAGTTTTCTTGGTGTCTTTCTTCCAAGGTCTTTCTCGTCTCCTTATTGAACTCTTCATTGGACTGACGAGTATTCTCATTCCCTCTGTTATTGTAGTTGTTTCTACCATAGTACCTTCTTTCCTGGTACCTTCCTTGATTATCCCTTGGCCTTCTCCATCGAGTATTATATCGATTTCCACCATCCGGTCTTGCATAAGGTTTGTAACTATATCGGTTATTGTACTGATTCCATCCTCTTTTATCGGGCTCTTCCCTCGGCGTTTTCTCTTCTCACCCCTCTCGAATCTCTCGAGGTGTTTGGGAATAACTGTCGGCCATAACAGCGTACACAGCGTTGTTATTCTTTCCTCCCTTCTGATGGAAGAATTGAGCGTTCGTATGATCAAGTTTCTGCAATACCTCGTCAAATTGCTCCATATTATAAATGTCAGCAGCGATCAAAGTCCTTTGTACGTCTGCTGGAAACTGACGCATTAATGCTGTAATTAATTCATTATCTGGCATCGGCGGATCTAAATGTTGTAGTTTAGAAAGCTGTCCAGAAAAGTACGTAGAGTATCGAGTAGGTTGTGACGTCGAGAATCTCTTTGAATATAATTCTGCTCTGACTTGCTGTTGTGTTTCCGGGGACCAAAATTTTTTTAATAACCCACGGGAAAACTCCTCAAAATTGGTGAGAGTGGACCTAAAAGCCCTAAACCAAAGAAGTGCAGGACCTTCCAAAAATTTCCCTATCACTCGGATCTGTCTTTCCTTAGGGATTTTGGAATCTTTCAGGTAATCACCTGCTTCTCTCAAAAATTCTACGGGTGTCACAGAATCTCGCCCTGAAAATTTAGAAGGCTTATCCTCTACATTCTTGAATACAGTTATGGGGTTGGATTGAAATATTGTCCTAACCTCATCCTGTCTTTGACTATCAGTTTCTCTAGCTGCTCCTAGGTTTATCTGTATCTGTTCTTTTCCCATTCTACTTGACATTTTCAACAGATGGTCAGACTGTTTCTCGTCCTTGATTTGGGTTTTCATAGCCTCAAGTTCCTTATGGTTTTCTTCTGCCATTTTTCTAATTGCTTCGGTTTCCTTACAATTCTCCTTGACATCAGTGGATATCTGGTTCATAACAGCCTCGTGACGTTTCAACGACCCTGTCATATCTGATATGTCCTTCTGAGTTGCTTGGATATCTTTGGAAATTACTTGAATATGGGATGACAAAGATTCCCTAATTTCCCTGACTCCCTCTTGGTTCTCCAGCTTGAGTGTGTCTTTAATTTCATTGATAACTGTGGTTTTAATTTCAGTTTGCAATTCATTAATTACACCTTCTCTTATTTCCCCCATTACGAGTTCTTTGAATTGTTCTGTCAAACGTTGAACAACTAGAATTGCCATCTCATTACTCTCTTTCTTCACTCTGACTTCTAGGTTGACCATGTCTTCACCAACTTTCCTAAGACCATGTTCTATCCTATCAGCTAAGTTTTGGGATCTTAGATCGGCATTGCGAAATTTATCGTCCATTAAACTTGCGTTAGTGGCTAATGAAGTTTCGAGCTCATGTGTTTTTTCGCATAATTTAGACATTTTAATCTCAAGTGACATTTTCAATATTTCGGAATTCTATTTAAATTTATTTTCCATAGAATTAAATTTACTATTTAAATTTTCTTTCAAGTTATCTTTTAACGAATCAGAACTCTCTTTAAGTTTATTTTCTAAAGAATCAGAATTTTCTTTAAGTTTATCATTTAAACTTTCTTTAAGTTTATTTTCTAAAGAATCAGAATTTTCTTTAAGTTTATCATTTAAACTTTCTTTAAGTTTATTTTCTAAAGAATCAGAATTTTCTTTAAGTTTATTTTCTAAAGAATCAGAATTTTCTTTAAGTTTATTTTCTAAAGAATCAGAATTTTCTTTAAGTTTCTCATTTAAGCTTTCTTTAAGTTTATTTTCTAAAGAATCAGAATTTTCTTTAAGTGTATTTTCTAAAGAATCAGAATTTTCTTTAAGTTTATTTTCTAAAGAATCAGAATTTTCTTTAAGTTTCTCATTTAAGCTTTCTTTAAGTTTATTTTCTAAAGAATCAGAATTTTCTTTAAGTTTCTTTTCCAAAGCCTCTGTATTTTCTTTCATAATGGCTGCTACACGCAGTCCAGCCTCTTTGGAACTCTCTTCCAAACTCCTCATCATCCTCATCATCTCTTCCATAATTTTCAATTATTATTCAAAACTTAGGGGTATACAATATTGGCAGACACAAGCTTATAACTAGAACAAGAAAAATGAATAGCTAATTGGAACACTCAAATAAAATGAGATTTGTCCTAATGTCGACGTGATGGAAAAACAAAATTCTCTACTTTTACGAATTACATTTACCACAATATCACAAGAAAAATATGCAAGTTCTCAAATATCCTCCACCTGGATTCTAATAATGTGTATGTCCAGTCATCGAACGTTTACTACTGAATTTACTTGACGCCCTAATGGTTAAGCCATTATCAAAAATAATCAAACCCATTCTAATAATTAACCCAGTTAAATTTTTAATTTTCCCCACTAATTGGGTTTCCTACTAATTTATTCATCCAAACCAGACATCTCTCAACTCCTAAAATATCTATATGAAAAAATTTATCACAATTTAAATCGGCATGCGATTGACTGTGTCTAACTCGAGCCCCACGTTCGAAGCCATTTCTCTCTCTATCTTATTTTATGTGCCCGTTTAGACCGGAGTCCGCACGACCACATATGCATTTTACCAAGAATCAGTCAGCACGAGAGTCAAAATATCCCGGGGCGCCAGATGGGTTAAAGCTAATCGCAAAAACGACATCAAATAAATAAAAAAAAATGCTTTACTGATTTTTGGCTCAATGCGACAATAAGGATAGAAGGAGATTCAACTGGGCATAACACATCATGTAAAATTATCTCATTTTATTCTGAAGTTAAAATTGACTGCAAAATAATAATGCTCAAAGTAGCATCAATCACGTGTGGCGACCCTCATCACTATTTACACAATGTACAGAAATTTTCCAACACATTGGACAATTATCTTTGGAAACACAAGTCTGATTATCAGTCCTGTAGACTGTGTTCCAAAATTCTTTCTATTATTTATGATTAAATCCAGTTCAAATTTAATTGTCTTTACTGGAAATAATGTAGTTCACTGGTTGAATTTTTACATAATATTAACACTCGTAGAATAATTGTTCATAGAATTATTAACTTTCGCTTATTTTTCCAGTTTCAAATAAATATTGTCAAAAAATATTATTATATCTGAATCAACACAAATTATGCGCACATATTAATAACAACATCTGAAATGTATTTGACCTTTGAGCATAGCATCAAAGCACTGTGCAATGCACAACAAAAATTATTGTTCTTCTGACATTAAACATTTCGAGACGTAACTCGATTATGAACTTCAAGTTCCTAACAAAATATATGATTTCTGAATCATCAACTTGATCAATAAATTGTTGGACCATTCAACTATTCAATTTTCCACTTGGAATCATTATTATGAAAAATATTTATATTCATGGCCATTTTAGTAATTTTCACAACTTGCAATTCTTCGACAGAATGCGGAAATAAGAATTGTAGCTTCATAATAAATTCATTTAGTTCATGGCACTAGGATTGAAAACATCCTTCAAATTATTCGTGGTTATAGAATTATTTTTAATTGGCAGTGGCCCATTCTATTATTAATATAAGAACACAATGTTCCAACAACAACGGCAAAGGTCTTCCTCTGAAGAATAATAAAATACTATCATGACAAATCCGGGTTCTAGCAAAATCAAAGTCTTAATGGAATCCGTAAACAAGGTAGAAATAAGAACTGATGGTTTTTAAGAAATAACCTTCGGGTCATTCATACGACGCAATGTGTAGTTCCAATACTCCTATAAACCTGAGCCATCGAACCTGCTATTTGATTGATGCTCCAAACAACCTCCTCATTCCTGCGACTTAAACATGCGCACCTGGGAATGGCATTTCAACTACTCCACACATAAATTTTCTTCCCAAAATTTACACAATAAATCAAGCCTCTGCTTGTTATCAACACTGGAAGATTAATAAACTTACAAGTTTATTTTATTTTACCATTCAGTTCAACCCGTGAATTTACCATACTTGTGATAATCTTTATTTCGCTTTCGAATGTGTATCTACGTCATGATTTTATATAAATACAAAAATACCCTAATTGATACACATATCATTTGCTTCCCGTTTCATGCCTTTCCGTGTTATCTGAAAAATATACTTTGTTCATTGCAAAAATTAACTGTTCAACCAGAACTGAAATGTTGGTTGAATGCGGGCTTGCGCTAACCACTCTCCTTCGGAAAATCACCTGTTCCAAACTAGAAATGATTAAACTACTTCAAAAGCTCTCTCTCAATAAATGTGATTATTAGAAAATATAAGATCCAAGAATTATTTAGAAAAATTATGAAAATCATTATTATTATTATTATTATTATTATTATTGGATTATTATTATTATTATCATTTATATTAAATGTGTTTAATTATCATCTCATTATGTGAGAATCCACATGTTCGAACCTTCGAATATGGAAAAAATATCCATTCCTCAACAACAACAAAAATTTAACTTACAGTTACATCGACGGTTTTCCGTGACTTCCCAAAAATATGAAATATACAAATAAATGCTCGTTCTGCTCGGTCATCGATCCTAAACTGTTCTGAGTGCTGAAAATACTCAGAATAACTCTAATATGTCTTGCGTAAATCATTGCAAGATTTAAATACGAAGAAAAAAAAATGTGTTGGTCATCTGCAGAAAAATAGTTTGTTCCAATTAGCTAGGCATAGTATAAATTCAAAAGTGGCTTACATTTCTTGATGGTCTTGAAGCTTAGTAAACCTGGTCAGTACCAGATTTATCCAGATACATGCCCTGTCGGACAAGCACGTATAATCCTTGTATCGGCCGCCATTAAATACCCACAATCTGTCTAACACGACATAGTGGCGATATTTCTTGAAGTTTGAAGTAACTGCTGATCCATTTTAAAGTTGACTTCTATTAAAGCCATAACATTTCGCTTAAATGGGGTCAGATCTAAGTGATCTATTCTCAAATGTGTCAGTTGTAACGTAACTCACGGTAATCGTTTCAGTACAAGAAAACACTGACAGTCTAAACCAATCAACGGCTGTTCTGAAGATCGTTCCCTGGCCATGGCTTATCACCATCTACCATGCGCGAAGCAACATGTAGTTTCCCTGCGTTGGCTAATGAACAACACCGTGATAGACTGGCCTTCAATATACTGAAAGATCGGAGTGGTTACCAAGTTACAAATATGAAACTGACTAAAATTTGGACTAAAATATCCAAGTATTGAATGATTATTACTGGACTGTGACAAAGTACTTTTCTAGACAAAGTCTAGCATATGTCCATGTAGAAATAAAATATTTCACCAGTGTCCGTAGAAAAACAATCACCTTAGTGATTCTCCCTTGCCGAAACTTACTAAGTTCCACTTGTAGCGCAGCACTTTTGTGACTATCACAACTTTGAAAATAACTTCTGCGTAGATCCGGCAACCATGTGCCTTGGCTCAGCGTAGTAGCACCTTGCTAAGCAAGCGCTTGGTTCGAAGTGAGATAATGATGCCTGTGCCAGCCGGCTTTTATTCAAAACGGTCAGGGTCACGCTGCATCACGCTGAAATCTAGAAATCCTCATATCTCTGGTATCCCTGGTCCGATTTACTTGATACTAAGTGCATTCTCTTTCATTTGGCCGTGCCAGTAATCTGATCCAAGTCTCAAGTCTCTACTCCATGGCTAACTATTTAATCAATAAATAGCCTCGACCTCTGCTATTACTCGCTACGTCACTTGACATGCTCTTAGCGGTATATTCTTTCCATTTCCTTCTGGATGCAATGGAGTGCGATATTCAAATATCTCAACTTTCAAAAGCGGCTGTAGCCTTTCCCTTGATATCTAGGTGTCTGAAACTAGGAATACCCATTCCTAGAGTTGGGCACACTACGTCAAATGTTATATTCCTCGGCGAAATATCTGAGCCTTTTGCAATTAACACTGGGGTCCGCCAAGGAGACGGATTATCTCCGTTACTGTTCAACCTCGTACTTGAGAAGATAATCAGGACCTGGGAAAAGGAAACTAAGGGAATAACCCTTGGCAGACTACTCAAAGATAGAATTCATGTACATTGTTTGGCTTTTGCTGATGCCATAACAATCCTTTCTAATAACAGGCAAGAAGCAATTCATTCCATTGAGAAATTACATGAAATTGCCATCAAAACGGAACTTCAAATTTCTTACGAGAAAACTCAGCACATGGAAGGAGCCTCACGATACTTAGACGGACAACCTATGAGAACTAAATTCGGCAAAATCTTTCAAGTGAACGAATTCAAATATCTAGGAGAAATTATTCAGCCCTCTGGTTTAAACCGTGAAGCAAATAAAGAGAGAATTTCCAAATTACAGAAAGCTTACAGAATCACTTGGAATAGGTATAACAAAAAATCAATATCTCGGAAAGCAAAACTTAGACATTATAATACAGTAATCAAACAGGAGGCGTTATATGCATCAGAAACCGTAATCATTGGTGGCAAATCTTTAACCAAAGAGATTGAAAAACAAGAAAGGAAAATTTTACGAAAAATTTTGGCCCAGTTTTTATAGAGGGAATCTGGAGGTAAAAGTCATCCCAGGAAATATATCGCCAATGTGAAAAAATGTCTCATACTTTTCGGAAAAGACGATTGAAATTTTACGGGCACATTATCAGAAGGAACAATGGCAGTTTGACTAAAAGAATTCTCAACTTGGCCCTCTCACTAAAAACTAAGAACAGCTGGCTACGCGAAATTGAAACAGATCTCCAGGAAATCAACATTTCAGACAATATTATACAGGACAGATGCAAATTCAGAACCCTAATCGACAATCACCAATTTGAAGACAAACCCAACACCAGGGCCACCATAACTTGGACAGAAGACCGAAGAAAGGCGCTCAGCGAGAGGATGAAGAGATTTTGGAAGGAAAAGAAGGCCAACACATCAGCTAAACAGGTTCAACCGTGCTCCTGAGTCGGGCATAACGATGCAAGAAGAAGAACTTACCTTGAAAAATAATTTAATGATTTTCCACCAAAAGGTTTTTGCAAATGTTTAGCAGTAATAGAGCACTGTTCACTTGTAGCGAGTAATAAAGACAGACAGTAGGGAAATATATGACACCTCCCTTATATAGGCTTACATCACACGTGTCAGCAGTTTTTTGCTGATCATTGCAAATCCTTTCCTGTACACCTGACAGTCCAAAGTGCACTAGGAACACCTGTGCGGTATCAGATTACTGCTGACTTTGCATGATCAACACCCATTGTCCTGATGAACACCTACGGTTTTAAATTACTGCAGTGTCAGTCATCGCAAGAGAACTGCGCGCTCTCTGCCATGTCAGCAATATGACACCCGAAATACCAAGTCGGCTTAGTGCACGTACAATCTCCTGAGATTTTAACATCTTAACAACGTACATTATTCTCTTTCAACTACAAATGACACATCCATCCACCAAGTTAGGTCCCTTGGCCTGTCCTCAAATTGCATGTGCCCCGTGTACTAGGCTGCGTTCATTAACCCTAGCACTAGAACATATTCATCCACCAAGTTTTGCACTTAGCCCCTTGGCATGTCCTCTTTCCATCAGGTTTTACACTTGTACGTACCAAACAGGATGTGACTTGTTAGCTTGCATGTGATTTTCACAAGAGGCCGGTAATAATGTCATCTTGCACGTGTTCACATCTATTTCGTCACTTTCCTTTCATATCGTTATCACATTGTAGTAGTGAGGGCTGGCGAACAACGTCAGTTCAACACACTGCTTTACACACAAATATACAGAGTTAGGCCCTTTGGTACAATTTGAATAAATTCATGGGCTAGTCCAAAGGGACCAGTCCAAAGGGGTCCGTCCACAGGGACCCGTCAACAAGGACTCGTCCACAAGGACCTGTCAACAATGACCCGTCAACAATGACCAGTCAACAATGACCCGTCAACAATGACCAGTCAACAATGACCCATCAACAGGGACTCGTCAACAAGGACCCGTCCAGAAGGACTCGTCAACAAGGACCCGTCAACAATGACCCGTCAATAATGACCTGTCAACAATGACCCGTCAACAGGGACCCGTCATAAAGGACCCCCTTCAAAAGGACCCGTCCAAAGGGGCTAGTCAACCGGGACCAGTCCAAAGAAACAAATCAACAGTGATCAATCAAAAGGGACCAGTCAACTGGGATCAATCAAAAGGGGTTATCGCCTCAAGGTCTGACATACTCCTCTTTGATTATTGGTTTGCCTATCGACAAGCACCGCTTGAAATATTTTATGATAACCCCTCGTGGAATGGGTTAGGTTAGGCTACACTGCAGCCACCTTCTTTGAAAAGCCCGTCCTCTTACAAAAGCTATGAATAAGCATGCGTAAAAACAAAAACAAGCATGTTAATTCATATTGGCTTTCCACCGTACGCATGTCTCTTGTGTAGAACAACGTTTAATTCCATATTGGCATTCAAACTCCCACATGTCGCACTTGAAAACGAGATTTTCTAAGAAATTACAATTTCACCCCCCCCCCCCCTAGTAGGGGTAGGTTTTATTTTGGGGTGGAAATATGTTGTCCAATGGAAAGGGGGTGTCAGCCCGAGTTCAATGGCACCTCATTCGTCAAAATCCGACCAAGCGTTCGACAGATATCATGCCGCCGCCATCTTGGCGGTGGAGCGGTGGCGGTGGCCTAGAACTTTCATAAAAACACTACTCGTGTGATAGATACCATATTCTATCGGGTCTTGAAAGAACTCAATCTTTACGAGCATATTTTTTATAGCGAAGACTATGCCTGTAGAGCAAAGCAGTAATACTTTCTTATTTTACCACGAATGTGCGCATTTTTTACTTTATTATAATATATGTTTTAACATAATTAACTTAGTAACAAGCATCAACACTTCGAATATCTCGGAAACTTTACAAAAATAAAATAAAATATCGTCTGATGGGATAAGAGAAATTGACTGCTTTATTATATCCTCAACTACAGGATATTCACAACACTCCATAACTAAAGAAAGTAGTTGTTTTGTTCCCAGCAGTTGTAACAAAAACTCAAGAGCTTCTAGGTAGACATCCAGACTGTGAGCAGCTGTTTACCTTAACGGAAAATTACACAATCAGCAGCGTCAATTACCGTAGCTAATATCGTACACTTTAGAGTTCCTAAAACCAACCCAGGCTGTGAGCAGATGGATCCCTTTATTGACACACCTGGAGAGTCTAACGAGATACGGAATGGTTAGAATTGTCAAAATCAATATTTTTTTAAATATTTTATGAATCTCTGAAATCGGTCCTTTAAAATGATATGGAATAAATTTTAGTTTAACCATTATGAATTGCCATTATTTATTTCCACTAGCGCTAACAATGAATAATCATCATGTGTGGAAAGTTTTAAATGCAGTTTTCTCAGTTCCATTTTTAAAAGATGTATGTTCCTTTATCTAAGCGACTATTTATCATCGAGCTGTGAAATGTTCACCATAAATGTTATCTTTTAGTGTTTAATATTTTAATGAACAAGGTTACTTGTTTAAAAACTGTTTGGGTTTGGGCAGTATTTTAAATAGAAAGTAGTTATATTTTTGACAATTTATAAAAAATAAATTCAGGCTTCCCTGAAGTTCTATATAATATTCGCTCCATTACTATGTTAAGTAAGGTTTGGATGAAAAGCGACATACATTTGATTAGCATACCTTTATTAGATTCTGTGGAAAAGGAACATGAATTGAAGAAATTTAACATTGGTAAGATAGGCGATTCCGTATCCCCGTTAATATACGGTACCGTACTTCAGTTTAGAGCACATAGGTACCCACCATATGTAGCCTATGTTCCTCTGAAGGTATCGACCCATCTGGAACGTCATTAAGCCAATATCATTCAGTTTTTATCTCCTAGGTACCTACCCAGACTGTGCGCAGATGGGTCCCCTTAAGGATATTGACACACCTGAAGTGTCTTTAAGCTAAAACTGTATTATTAAGTTTAGAACTGATAGGCACCCTCTCAAACTGTGAGCTTATGGTACCTCTTAGGAGTATTGACACACCTGATATGTTTTAAGTTAATATAATTCAATTTAGAGCTGCTCGGTTGCCACCATACTGTAAGAGCATGGTTCTCCTGACACTATTTATAAGGTATCCACAAACCTGGAGTGTCTTTAAACTAATAGCATTCAGTTTAGAGCTCCTATGAACCCTCAGGAGTAATGACACATTTGGAATGTCATTAGACTGTCAGCAGGTTGGAACTTTCGCACATTTCACATCTGCTCTACATTCTCGAGCCAGAGTTTAGAACATTAAGTTGGAGAGATATTAATATACAATAGTGCTGATTTAAAGATTAGTTTCTGAGGATGTAATCATATTAATTTATTTTTAAAGATGATTTGGTCAGCTGAATTGTTCAATGCCTGGAACGTAATGATAAGGAATTAATTATATTTAGAGGATTTGCTTATTGCTGTTGTAATGAGAAGTGAAATACAGTAAGAATTTTCTAAACTAATCCACATTAATCAATACATAAAAATATAATATATTATAGTTTATGAAAGGAACTGAAGAAATACATTCACAAAATTGGCCGCAACTTCAAGCAGGACTCTAACAAACAGCTGTAAACATAGCCACGTTAACAAGAACAAGAAAACACCCGTGGTGGACAGATGAATGTGACCAGTTAATACAACTTGGCAGCAAACCTGGCATAATTGCTCATGCAATAAAGCTCCAACCACATTTCAAAAAACTTACAAACGTTAGGAAGATACTTACAAATCAATATGGAGAATTCGTAAGCAGGGAGAAGATTTTAAATTACAATCAATAGAAGAGGACTTAAAGCAACATAAGTCACGAAACTATTATAGAACCTTCAAGCAAAAGTTGACAAAGTATTCTTCGAAATCGCTCCATATTGTTAATGCACATCTAGAATTGGCCCATACTATACATGCAAACTGTACAATCCTTGCATTACACTTAACAGTGACTTACCACCAGAAAAGTTCATCAATTCTTATCAAATTAATCATGATTCAACCCCACCGACTGTACAAGAGATTAAACATTCCTACGTCTAAAATATCTGGTGATGGTAAATATTATGTTATAAATAGATTTAATTTTAATTTTTTAATTGTTTAGGGATGGGTTTTCACAAGACGAAATAAGGATCTTTGCTGAGGGGAGCATGGTGTGGAAATGTATTGTATTTATTCCTTGCTTAATTGAAAATTTTATTCTGTTTCTGGTGTGGATAAAGCTGATATTCTTTGACTGAGGAATATTTGTATATGTCTACGGTGAAGTTGGATTCAATAGGTGTTACAGTATGCTTTGGTTCTTATTGAATGGGTAATTGAAAGGCATGAAGCCATGTCCCTTTATTGAATTGATAAATCTATTATTGCATTTCATCCGTTATTATTCTCTAACCCCCTTTTTGGCACTTATTTTGTAAATTCAATTCATAACTTTTCCTGCCAAAAATGTAATTATTTTCGTTTTCCCCCGTAGAAAAAGGAAATGTCGTTATTCCATTATCTTTGAACTTTCTCGATTCCAACTCTTGTAAATTGCGCTATCCTGAAAATTAGATTAACTTTGACCTCAGGCTCTAGCGGTGGGATTTCTATCGCAGAAATGGCCGCTGCTTGCCATCTAATCTCCTCGTCACATCTATACTGCTATGATCCGCAGAGTCTGTTATTGACCAACGGGATAGTGGCTTGAAGTGGTAGTTGTTCTCTTTGCTTGACATGCAGGTGGAGAAACCTTCATTCTTCGTTGTTAACAAATACATTTGTCTTGTCCCCTCTGGACCTTTAGCCTTCTTCTCTAATTCTCCCTCAATCACATTTCTCCAAATTTGAAATCCTCAAGATTTTACCCAGGCAGCGCGAATAACTGCCATGAAATGTTATTTTTGTAAAAAGTACTTGGTCTCGGTCAGTCTATTAGCAAATGCAGCTGATCTCATAAGACAGCTCATTGATATGTTTTTTTAGGATAAACATGCCGTAAAGTGGTAGTTATCTACTCATTTATTTCAGAATAACACTCTAAACGTCATATCATTGATGCTGTACGAATTTATTTCTTAGATGTGACTTATTATATAAAGATCTACTGAGTAAATTTCAACACTGACCTCTTCATAAATTGTGGTATCATAAACAATACATTATTTCAAGGCACACACAATATGCGTACATGCATACCAAAATATATATATCATCGATCTGTAAAACCCTCCGCTCTCCCTGAAAAGTTCCCAACACATATATATATATGTACACAGATACCCTCCACAAATTACACAAGTGTCCAAAAGTTAAGCATAATCACTAAACGAGGCCATACCGCTTGATAGGAATGTCAGACGGATTGCTGAACAAACGGAAACTGAATCACACACCATATGTCACAAACTTGTCCAAAAGAACAATGTCACAAAGGTTCTGATAGCTAAGGTACACCTTTGAAAACTAAGAAAACTTGTCAATGTCTTCCACAACAATATATGCTGTTAATAGGGTGCATGGTTACCCCTAACGGGCACACATCTTCACAGCGACGACCATCAGATGGTCAAAGAGCTCTTGTGGCAGTCAATCCCATTCCTACAAAAGGGAAATGCAAAGGTTTTGGAGGGTCCTTGTTGAGGCTGACGGGACGCAATTCGCCTCCCCAATGCATCCCAGTCATGTTCTATAGGATTCACATCCGCAAACCTCCCTAGCCAGACCGTGCGATGAATGTATTCCCCAGCCAGAAATTCATCCATCAGAGCAGCGCGGGCATTATCGTCAATTAAGAGGAAGTCTGGACTCACACCACCTCTGGAGAGTCCAGCATGTGGTCTCAGTACCTCTTCCCTGTATCTCCGAGCATTCACAGTGATCCTCGGACCACCGATGAAGACGAGCAGGTCCGTACGGCTATTCAACATGAGGCCGCCTCACATCATGACGCCACATCCACCATACTGTTCCATTCCACTATGTTCCTGTGGTTGTATCGGCTACCCGGTTCTCTCCAGATTAATGTGCGACGGGAATCGTTCTTCAAATAGGAGTACAGGCCTCCATTCATTCATGATCCAGTTTCAACGTTGACGGCTCCACAGTAAGCGGGTCCGTCTCTGTGCTGGAGAGAGCGGGACGCACACCGCTGGACGTCTGGCAAACAGCCCTGCTGTTCTGAGCCTCTGGTACACTGTTTGCCGGGAAACGGCAACCCCTGAGATGGCAGTATGCTCCGCCGACAATTATCTTACAGGTGCACTCCAATTTCATCGGGCGGTTAAGGAAAGGTATTGGTCTGGATGTGCAGTGGTTACTCTTGGTCGACCTGGTACTGGCCTACGACTAACATCTCCTGTTTCTCGAAATCGTCTCCAATGTCTGGAAATGACACTTTAAGGCACATTCAAGGATACGGCGATTTCGGTCTGTGTCTGGCCTGCTTCCAGGTAGCCGAGTATTCCACCCTTCAATACAGGATCCAAATGGCTTTGGTATGCCATTATGTTGTCACATTCACCACGAGGCTACACTCCATACAGTATAACAGGGCAAACACGACTGAGGGAATATGGGGCGCAAGCACTGGCTGTGTTTACCTTGCGGTTACGCCGCTAGTCAAAGCAGGGAATACTCCTTTCCTATACAGAGCGAACACGCAAGGTTTGTAGGTGCATATGTCGTGTGATTTGCGGTCTATTTCATGTTGCCCTGCTTAATAATAAATTATCCTTAACTTTTGGACACGAGTGTACATTCCCAGAACATATCATTTGGATGTGCACTAAAACTCTCTTCTATAACAACTCCGGAGCATATGAGTTTGATGTGTACAAACCCCTCTTCCTAAAATATTCACAGTATATCGAGAAGAAAACTCCTCTCTATAACATTCGCAGAACATCTATCGATTGATGTACAAATTACACTAACTACGAGTATAACATTCGCGGAATATAACATGTGGAATCATGTCTTACCACCACTCCCAGTAAAATTTCGAGAATATTTCATTCTAATGTGTGAAAAATCATCTCCCTATCTCTCTTCACTTAATAACTTTCATAGCATGCTTGATATATTATGTCAAAGTGCCTTCTGGCGACTATACCTTCCCTATCAATGAAAGCAGGGCACTATTTGCCAACATTTATTTTAGGGTAATATGTTAAATCTCTCCCTCCATTACGACGGAAATATCAGTGTATTTACATTTTTTCGCAAGTACACTACTCTCGATTATCCGGCACAATGAGCGTGGATAGTCCAAAAGCATGTGTTTATTATTTCTTTTAAGTAAACAGTTCCTTATAATAGGCTATAATAAATTTATTGTGATATGTAACCCACATTATAGTGCTGTCTGTAATAGCTCCCTGCTTGCTTACCTCGAGACGTATTTTGAGTGCGGCAATAATGTCACCAAATTCAAACCCTCTTTGTCGCATATAATCTATTAACTGAGGAGACATCTTACTGTATGACAACTTGTTAACAGCTGTTGACCAGTCAAGCGGATCCGTCAATGGCATGCAGACAGCACATACCTTCCAGCAACCTTGATTCAAGCCTGTTTCCACCTCCTTATGAAACTTAGACTTCGCTATTACAAAACAAGTCTGGACAAGGCAAGAAGTCGTGTACATGTCACAGAAAACGCACTAAATATAACTCTTCTCCATCGGGACTACACTTCAAAAATAAGTCCAAATATAAATTCAAACGTATTCAATTTACAGTACAGTTTGAAAAACAGATATTGTTTTAATGTATACTGTATTCTCAATAAGTTTTAATTAGGCGAAAACGTGCCAGATTAATCCGCAAACCAGATATTCCAAAGTATACTGTACATCACAAAGTAAATTTGTTTACGCTTAATTACATGAATGTGACTGAAGGCCACATAAGATTATGAACCTTAAAACTGACTCGTATACTGAATGACATATCAAATATATTACATGAATTTTAGCTACCGATCGAACTGTATTAAAACATGAGTTTTCAATTTACCCAAACCCTTTTAGTGAATTCTGTTTCACATGAAAGCACCCAAGTTGTTCTCGCTAACATGTGATAATTCTATTTCAAATGCACTGCAAACAGACTAAGTGATTCACAAGAAATATGGCATTTGCCTGCTGTCAATAAAATTGGCTATATCTTAAGATACTCTTTTAAGAACAATGTTTTGAATGTAGTAGTCAAGCATTCAGGATACACACGCGCCTCATTAGACCAACCGTTTGAGCAATCTCTCTTCCAACAAATATCACTTAAACGTAGCTTCTTTAAACTGAAGATATGTTTCTAAAAGGATACATACGAGGATACCCACTATGAATTAACATGTGCTTAATGAACACCCCGCTTTCTAACAAACCTTTCTCAGCTTGTATTTTGTTAATTTTCTTCAGTCCGCAATAAATCATTATTTGTAATTTTAACTTATTTTCCATGACATGAATATAACTTCTGGCCATTATCAATTAAAATGTGCTTCTTGAAATCTCCCTTCGTACTCTTCACCACAAGTACTGTACCCGATAATCCGGAAAAGATCCTGTTGGAATATCCATTGCCCACGCTGGATTGCCTATTTCTCATTGCTCAGGCATATACAACATTAGAAATCGCTTCCAACATGGTCTTTAGGGATTTACAGACAGCAGTTACAAGAATACTGTGGATCAACAACCAAATACACGGGGCACTCACCTTTACTTACCTCGGGGACTGGGACTTCAGATTCGCCTACACTATATCCACAATACTCTGCTCCTTATATTTAAAATGAATCACTCCTACAACAATGGAAAACAATCTGAACACATTTATTAACAAAAAGGTAAACTAATCTACTATAAACAAATAACAATAAATAAATTTAACAATTAATATTAAAATTAAAAAACACGCAATCATTCACACCTCCTTTTCAATTCTACATCTTACTACAATGCTGTATTAAAAATTATGACTATAGATCTTGGCTTGTTCTCGGCCTACACAGCGTAGAAATAAAAACTTTTAGTGAAGCCTCTTAATGGCATTCCATACACATGGTTTCATTCACAAGTCTGCGTTGTAGAACGCACGTGCATTAGCTAGGTTTTATCAATGAAATATCGGCACCATGCCGTACTCAAAACTGGTTTATACAATACACAGGAGGCTGTGAGTCTGCACCTGCTTAAATATTATGTCATCGCTCCCCAGAGCAAAGGTGAATCATTCTTGCTAGCCCACAGAGACTGCATGTGTGCATTTATAAAACACGTAAAAATTAACATTTAGATCTTACACAAGTTCATATAACTGCCCTGTTTCTTAACCAATCATTCTAAATATTTTTATACACTCTTCATTCGCACTCCGGGTCGTCCTAGACCAATACGGTTCCACATATGCTCTTAACAATAAACAATCATTCATTCCCAAAACATCCGCTCATAAACACACTCTATTCCAAAACGATTGATAAATCCTATTAAAATGTTTAACTAATTAAATCATTTCCACAAAATTATTTACATGTAATATGTTTTCATAATATCCATTATCTAGTGTTGCTAACGCGACACTTTCGAGATTCTAACTTCTCGGTTACAACAAAAATCTTAACTAAATATATACACTGGTTCTTCACATAACCACTCTTTCTTTAACGTTCTGTAGTTTTAATATACTGCGTACACCTCGTCTTATATAGGTTTCATTACATTATCGGTATAATACAGTCGACTAATTAAGGTAAGCTGTACGTAATTACCTAAATTTGGGTTTAATAAAAATTTAATAATGGTATTATAGACGTGAGTAGACAATCTTTCTCATGTTGCATTTCCGCTGAAACCCTCCTGTTAACACAGCTAAATCGTTAATTCACAAGAACTGAACTACTTGTATACAACGGCTCTTATCAAGATACATGCCTTTTTATCAAAGAACAACAATACTTTGACTTCCTAAAATGAGGAATTCCCTCGCCTGAGCACTCCATAGCCCTACAAAACCTCATATAACAATATATATGTCATAAACAATTATCATCTACTATGTTAAACAATAATCAAAAGGGATTAATTTGTTATTAACATATCTTATGTAGGAATTTCTCTCAAATAATGGCATGCCCCTCAGTATCATTGCACATGACTACTGGACTACAATTATACATACGTAAGTTCTTCAAACGAAACTTCCAATTGTAATGAACGATATTAGACAGTCATGATTAACCTCCTAAAGTTTACTCCACAACAAGATAAATTACTGTTAACTCGTCTGTCGAAAATACATGTAAAAAATAATACTCCTGTTTCATCTCACTTGTCTAGCTATAAATTGCTTATCGTTGTAATATCTTGTCCACAAAATGACTTGATGTTACACAAATAGAATAAAATAACACACATGTTATTTTTAGTGTAAGATAGAAATCAATCCTGACCGGGATAAACTGGCTTTGAATTCCTAGCCAAAGATTTGAATAATCTTCTATCAAAAGGTATCTCCTCTAACATATTAAATGAAAAAAGCTCTTAGCTGTACAGATAATAAGAAAGGTTTGTCAATGTCTTCATGTTTTTCCAGTCTACACAAAGAATGTTCAAAGGAATAAAGACTTTGGTCTTATCAAACGACTAGTATTTCTTAGATCGTCGATAGTTTATGTACAATAATTATATAACAATATCATTCGATGTTTCTTTTTTTCTTGAAGTAATATGATGTTACATTAAAGTGCTCAAATTAAATTTAATAAAAATTTAATTTGAAGCTATGACACAATGTCAGAATACTTGGTTATATGAAATTAATAAAATTCGAGAGTCAAAACGACTAGTCTCCAATGAGGCAATATGATTCCTCAAACAAAATTTTAATGTCAGTTCCACAACTGATCCGTAGAATAAAATTGAAAAATATATGAAATTCAATCATCTTCTAAACAACCTTGCAGTATAAAAATCTCAACACACATCTGAAGTGTAAAATACATAAAAGCACTGAAATACATGAAGTGTGAAAACATAGAAATATGTAATAAGATCGTCGAAAATATGGAATAAGATTGCTACTCAGAATGTCACTAACCAAGCTCTATATAACAATTGAGATACACTAATACCTTATTTAGACGAAAACTTGAAGATCAATGTAAGTATTGCCACAATACTTTAGATGCTTCCTCAGTACAAGACATTGATATGGATCTGCATTCGAACCTTGGATCTGCGACATCAGAGATAAGAAACGTCTCTCTCTGGAATTCACCAACATTCGGCTGGGCTCGAACGACATCCATCTGGCAAATTCTTCTGGGTTGCTGGGCTACATTTCCCTAGCATCTTGACAAATCTCTTCTGTAAAGTCTCCATTCTCCGTCGAAAATATGTATCAGCTTCATCATTGGAATATAATTATGGAAATATTCATATAAAAGGTGAATGAAATGTTTCCATTGCTAATTGAAGTTATATTAGTGTCCGTAGACTGATGAAAATGCACAAGGTGGACTGTACACTACGTCTGTATTCAAGAATACGTTGTCTAACGAAGCTCCATCGTTGTATCTTCACTTCTACTATTGAATATGTCTCTGGCGCATGACTGTTTAGTTCATCATATCAACAATATAAATAAAGTTGAATGATAATGTTTGAAGAATAATTATAGTCATACTGTTAATGTTTATGTGTTGCGCCAATACTAAAAGTTCTCCGCCACTGTTCACTGAACTGCGTTTGCCAAATTCACGTTGCAATTTATAATGATCTTCAGCTCTGTTTCCAACACATTTGGAAATGTAACTGGACAGGCTGATATTGTCGAAACGGTGAATATTTAAGCGCTCGACTTTTCACACTATATAGTAGGTGACCTGTTCTTAATATATGTTCGCTTATTTAACTTCCAATCTCAATATTATAAGAGATATAATCACTACTATGTTCCCCGCAACTTCACACAGAATGGAAGTGCGGTGATCTCTAACGCTCCACCTAGCTATACTCGCGTCTTCACAAGTCGACAATCGTCGCACTCGGACTAAGCTTTGGGATCTCCGTTAACCCAGTAAAATCACTACCTCACTCTTCAAAGTCTGCTGGAATAAGAACCTCGATCCTTGAATCTCCCCCTCCAAGTCGTATTTTTGGCGGCCATATCAATCTTCCACCATAATTTTAGCGCGTAGATTTCTGATGCTTATTACTGCGTAGATTAACCGATCTGCGGTTTTTAAAGTCTCAGACATAATTTCTCTTAATATTCTCTTCATTACCAAATAAGAAAATCTTCTTCTAAGGGCCTAAATGCATAATTTCCTCATATTGTGGAATTAAAGTTGATCCCGTCTTCAATAAGACCTTTCCTCATTGGCTGTGGACTGGGATCCAATAGCATAATTTATAACAATATTTATAATATTAATTTCCAAACTCGCTGTTGCTATGCTAAGAATAGCTTTCTAGAAGCGACTATTGTGCAACATATCACGTAATCGGGCTCTCCCACAGCGTCGAGCTTGTAACACGACCCTCTTGTGTCACACTTCCAGAAATTATATTTGCTAGTTAAATTTTATCATGGGGACGGAAAAAACTCTCATTTTGTCCCTGAATAATTCAATTTACGGGGGCATTCCTCCGTCATCTCAAGTTAAAAACAGTTGCAAATTGTTTTTAATCATACTAATTCAAGACTTTTGATATGTCATATGAACTCGTATATTGAATTATTTTAGCCTATTTTCTTATGATACTTTTTCAAATTTTTAGCGTTGAATTTTCCTAGAATAACGTTGTTTTCATCATCAAACAATTCATAACAGTTATTCCCATAAGCATTAGTTATGCGGAACGGTCCAATAAATATAACTCCGAACTTGGGGTATATATTTTTGCTCACGTCCGCTTTCACTGGTCTGCGCAATAAGACCTTACTTCCAATTTCCAACGGCGTACCGAAACGTTTTCCTGCAACTTGTTTCAAGCGCTTCTCTGCTGCTCTATGAAGTCTTTCTTTCGCCATATCGATCCTCGCTTGTCTCCCTGGATCAGGATCTCTGGGAATGAAATCAAATACATTGTCCCATGCCTTTCTGGATTTCTTCCTAAGTGAAGAATCATAGGATCTTCTGCCGTGCTTTCATGAACTGTGGAGTTCAAACAAACCTCAATCATTGGCACGTATTTTACCCAACTGGGGTGATCATCTGGGCAGAAAATTCTGCTGAATTTACTAAATTCTGCCATATAGCGTTCGCTTGAATTTGACTCTGGAGAACGCACGCTTGAAACGATGTGCTTAATTCCCAACCTTTCCATGTCTGCTGCCAATTGGGCTGAAGTGAACTGCGCTCCATGGTCCGATAAGAGATATTCTGGTTTCACAGCCTTCGGAAACACAGCATTCTCTAATCAGCTCACAACATTTCTGGTATTGGCTTTTTGCATGGGATTCATTGTAACGAATTTAGTGAAGACATCAACAGTCACTAACAGGAACTGATTACCCTGATATCCCTTCGGACAAGGACCAAAAATGTCCATAGCCATCAGCTCACGTGGTTTAGAAGGTATCATAGCTCTGGGTCTTCCTTTCAACAATTCTGATGCGAATTTTCCTCTCTGGCATTTATCACAAGATCTTATAATCTTCGCTATTGTGGATCTCATGTTGGTCCAGACAAACCTCCCTTTAAGAGTACTGAGGGTTTTATCTAAACCTCCATGTCCGATAGAATGGTGTGCCAATCACACTAACTTTGTGACAAGATTAGGGGGCACGACTATACGAATCTTAGTGTGCTCGGAGTCTGCGTACTTACACACGAGACCTCCGCTCAATACATAGTGTCGTGATCGCCTTTGAGTAGCAGCATAATCTAGGTCTGCTGTATCCGTGTAACCCTTAAGGAACCTGTACATTTTCCTAATTGGAGCGTGTCTCTTCTGTGGCACACCGATTCGGGCTAGTCTCCTAACGGTTTCCTGATCTTCTTCCTCCAATTGTACATGGTTAATCTGCAAATTTCTAACTGGGTTACGTGATAATGCGTCAGCCAACAAGTTGTCCTTACCTGGCTGGTGGACTATTGTAGCATTAAACTGTTGAGTGAAAAGGGCCCATCTACTTAATCTATCACTCGACATATCGGTTTGAAGCATAAATTGAAGTGCCTTATGGTCGGTGATAATTATAATCTGACGTCCGATTAATATCGTCTTCCACACTTGTAGAGCTGTCACGAAAGCTAACGCCTCTAGCTCTGTCGTAAAGTAGTTCTCTTCGTGTGTCTTAAGCTTTCTTCCGGTGAACGCAATGTAGTGCTTAATTGCATCTTCGTCCTTTTGGTATAAGACTGCACTAATGCCTACACGTGAAGCATCGGATGCTATGTAGAATATTCGTTCAAAATCCGGATATTCTAATTTCACGTTGTTTTTCAGCACCTCCTTAGCTTTCTCAAACGCGTCGTCAGCGGTACTACTCCATTTCCAACGGTTATATTTCTTTAGCAAGTCATAGAGAGGTGCCATAATCTCTGAATACTTTGGACAATGACTGCTAATGAATTGGCACGAACCTACAAATTCCCGCACCTGTTTGACCTTAGTGGGCTTTGGGAATCTCATAATAGCTTCCACTTTCTACAAGTTCGGGTGATATCCATGCTGGTCAATGGTGTGTCCGAGAAAATTAATTTCTTCTTTCATGAAACGGCACTTATCAAAGTTTACCTTTATATTTGCGTCTCTCAGGTTTTCAAAAAGCTTACGCAAATGTATAAGATGTTCCTGGACATTTGGTGAAGATATAATTAAATCATCCATATAACAGATGACGTTCTTTTTAACTTCGTCGGTGAGTTTGTTATCAAGGGCTCTAATCAGGGCTGGACCACTGTTGACCATGCTGAAGGGAATTCTCTGAAATACCCAGGACGTCTGGTCAAACAGAAACCCTGTGTACTGTTTGCTTTCTTCTTCAAGCTCAATTTGGTAAAACGAAGTAGTTAAATCTAGGACGCTGAAACATGCTTTTCCTTTGAACTTTCTGAGCAAATCTCGTATTTTAGGCGGTTGGTCTGCCTCGGGAAAAATCTTTAAGTTAATGGTCCTGGCGTCGAGACATAGGCGTAATTGACCATTATTTTTCTTGGCTACAGTTATAGGGTTGATGTAAGACGACGCCTGCTTCTTTATAATTCCGTCAGCTTCCATTTTCATGATTAATCCTCGTACTTCTTCATAGTACTTTTCTGGTATCGGGTAAATCCTCTTCTGGTAAGGAGTTTCATCCGTAAGCTTAATCTTATATTTGTAGTCCTTTATCAATCCAGGCTTATCATCGAAAATATCTTTAAACTCCATGATTAACTCCTCAAATCTATCCTGAATTTCGTCAAACCCTTCTGCTTGGAGAGTAGGCATTTCCCTTCTGTTTTCTACATCTTCAATAATGTTGTTAATAACTTCTTCCCTAGGATCTTTATCTAGACTGTCATTCGAATCCTGTTCTTCTAGCTATTCTGTGTTTATTAACCCTTCACTAAATTTTATGACTCGGTTTTTCATATCAATTACTGCTCCAACTTTAGTAATGAAGTCAATGCCTAGCACGATATCAAAATTGATTTTGCTCACCACAATGAAAATGTGTTCAAATGTGCTTCCATTTATCTCAAAGTTTAACAAAACTTGGATTTTTCACTTGACCGCTTTGTCTTGAAAAGTACCACGCACTTTAACAGTAGATGCGGGTAAAACTGTCATCTTTTTGCCCTTAGATAATCTCTGATAACAATCATCCGATATGATAGACATAATGGCACCAGTGTCCATTAATGTCCATCAACATTAACACATATAATCGGTAACTCGAATGGTCTTTCTTCTCGAACAATCTCTTTCTCGAAGAGTAGGTCTTCGTCTGTCACCTCATAGATTTCGTTCATCATAATCTGGTTTTGTGTAGCAGTATATCCTGTCTCTTCAAATTCCTTTTCAAAATTGTTTTTTTTTGTCCTTGAGACACATTCTCATGGTTCCCCTTCTGACTAGTAGGTGGACCGGTATCTATAATCAAACTTTTATTTTCCCTTCCATTACCAATCTCATCATTTCTCAACTCCTTGAGATATTCTTGTCCTTCCTTATGACGTTCCTCATACTTCTTCTTCGTCATCATTTCATCTTGGGAGTTTCTGTTACGACTATAGTTCTGGTTATTCCTATTGTTATTCCTGTTATAAAAACCATTATTATTGTATCGGTAGTTATTATTATTGTGATAATAACCAATTCTACGGTTGCCATTGCTATTATCATTACCACGTCCTTGCTGTTGCTGGTATGGACGACCTCCACGGAATCTCCTATATCTGGGTTCTGGTCTACGATCTCGGAAATAATTATTAATTTCAGGACCAATATTTCCCTTTTCTGGTTCTTTCGGATCGTATGTCTGTTGTGTTTGGTCAAGATATACTGTATTAATGTCCTTGTACTCTTGCCTTTGGTTCTTCGCAACAAGGTTTGGCATAGGGCTCGTGTAATCGAGTTTTCTGAGCAATTCGTCCATGCTTGTTACATCGTTGATCCCTGACGAGATAATTAGACGTCTGACTTCAACAGGGAGCATTCTGGCTATCGCGTCTATCAACTGAGCTGTGGATAACGGGCGTTGAAGAAATCTGAGCCTGGCTAACTGACTCGTGAAGAAGTCTGCGTATCATGTGGGAAGAGTTCCTGAGTATTTTCGTGAGTATACTTCTGCGCGTGGGGAGTTTTGTGCTTCAATATACCAACAACGCTTTATTAGTGCTTCTGCGAATTCATCGAAGTTCACTAAGGTACATCTGAAGGCTCTGAACCATTCAAGGGGCCCATGTGATAAAAAAAAAACGTTCTACGATCTTCATTTCCCTCTCTCTTGGAATATGCGCTTCGATAAAGTAATCTTTGAGATTTCTGATGTACTCTATCGGTGTGAAACTATCTAGGTTGCTGAACTTACGCGGTTTGTCTTCAAAGTTCCTTATGACCGTCACGTTTCTCGGATATGAATCCTGGAGGTTTTGTCGAAAACCTCTATTGTAACTTTCGGGCTCTTTACTCGTCTCCTCTAAACCTTCCGTAAACCTGAATAATCTTTCTTCCGGCCTAATTTCCCTTTCTTCCAATTCTAGGCTATTTCTTCTAGTCTGATTCCTCGAATCTTCAAGATCTGTCTTCTCCCTTTCCTTTTCTTCTATCTCAGCGATAATCTTCTTCAGCTGTTGTCCTACTTCGGTCTTTAAATCTTCCTTATACGTCTCAAGCTTGGCAACATCTCCTCGATTAAGATTTTGTAACTTCATGGATACGTATTCTTCTAGTTCATTAGTTTTCTCCACACTCATGGCATTAACGTTAGTGACAACCTTGTTTAATCGTTCCTCTATCATTTTAGTTTTCTTCTCTAACGATTCTTTCAAAGCTTGCACATCCTGACTAGATTGAGTTCTATCCTCTACTTGCTTTTCAGTGAGCGTATTCATCCTTTTACCTAGATCTGTTCTTACTTCAATAACCTCTCTATTAATTTCTACTTGGGTACTGGCTAATTTCCTTTCTATGTTATCTTGGATTTGCTTAACATGTTCCCCACTAGATGTGTTCCACTCGTCTTTCCATACAACAACATTAGCTTTTAACATTTCGGCTATGTCCTCCTCAATATCTGCCTTAAGAATTCTATTATGGTCGATAACCTGTGTTCGTAAAGTTTCTACGTTACCTTTTAATTCGACCAGAGAAGCCTTAGTTTTTATCGCATCATTAACAATACGTGTCGTTAAAGCAGTTATATTCTGTGTACACAATTCTTTAGACGCCTCCACCGCTTGTCTAATTTTATTGATGTCCACCTGGACTTTTTTTACGTCTACAAATACCGTATTGACTTCTGTCTGTATTTTACTTATGTCAGACTGTACATAAGTGACAACTGACTGCATGTTATTTATGTCAACCTGAACATTGGTGACATCGGCTTGGACTGTATCAACTTTACTTTGGCCATTAGATACATCTGACCTAACTCTACCAACATCGGACTGTACTATGTCTACTTTGGTCCGTACACCACTTACATCGTCCTGTATCTGCTTTGAGCTGGCCTGTAATCTCGTGACATTTGCAACCATTTTAGAAGCACTAGTATGCAAACCCTCTAAAGAAGTTTGAACTTCCTGAAATTCAGTTTTGAAACACTCTTTAACACTTTCAGCAACTTTATCTGTAAGAGAATCAACAACTTTAACAATCACTGTGTTAAGGTCCTCCTTTCGTTCCCGCTTCAGCTGTTCTAGGTCCTGCTTCGCCTCCTGAAATTTACCTTCAACAACATTGAAATTTGCCTTCATTTCATTTTGGACATCCTTTAAATTGCCCTGCAGTTGCTCCTTCAAATTCTGCTGCAATTCCTCCAACATCTTCTTTACATCCTCACTTGCCATTGCAATTACCCTTTATATAGTGCTGTAGAGACATACACAATAACAGAGCAAAATAACATCTGAGCAACGTCCTATTCCATATATATTTTTGAGCACCTTAATGTATAAATGTAACTTAAAATTACCTTTGCATTAACTTAAAGTACACCCTATGTTGAAAAAACTAACTCAAAATGTTCGTTCCCATGTGATTCACTTTAAATACACTACCCCAAAGAAAAATTCTACCATTACAATCATCAAAACAAGTTAGCTTTAGTTTTAAACATGACCTTAGCAATCGTCATGTACCGGTAAAATGAAATAGATATTCAGATCGTAGGTCGCTTTTCGAAACTGTCTACCTACTACACCTCTCTCAGGTTTCTAAGATCTGATCTTTATCTGAGTGTAACCTTCCTAATATTAATTTAAATTAAGCCTATATAATTACACTCACATCCATCCGAAATGGTTAAAACATCCCATAAGTCTGGTAATTATTTTTTCACTAGAAATATTCAAACCAACTTTCTTTAGAGACACTACGAAGCTAATTTCGTAGCCCCAAAGTTCATAGGCGCCATTCCTACTATACCCGATAATCCGGAAATGATCCTGTTGGAATATCCATTGCCCCCGCTGGATTGCCTATTTCTAATTGCTCCGGCAACTACAACATTAGAAATCGCTTCCAACATGGTCTTTAGGGATTTACACACAGCAGTTACCAGAATATTGTGGATCAACAACCAACTACACGGGGCACTCACCTTTACTACCTCGGGGACTGGGACTCAGCTTCGCCTACAGTACATCCACAATACTCTGCTCCTTGTACTTAAAATGAATCACACTCCAACAACAATGGAAAACAATCTGAACAAATTTATTAACAAAAAGGTAAACTAATCTACTATAAACAAATAACAATAACGAATTCAACAATTAACATTAAAATTTAAAAAAACACGCAATCATTCACACCTCCGTTCAACTCTACATCTTATTACAATGCTGTATTAAAATTTATGAGTATAAAACTTGGCTTGTTCTAGGCCTACACAGCGTAAAAATAAAAACGTTTAGTGAATCCTCTTAATGGCATTCCACACACCTGATTTCATTCACAAACCTGCGTTGTAGAACGCACGTGCCGTGGCTTTGTTTCATGGATGAAATATCGGCACAATGCCGTGCTCAAGACTAGTTTATTCAATAAATGGAAGGCAGTTGGTCTACATCTGCTTAAATATTATGTCATCGCTCTCCACTACTAACGGTGACTCATGCTTGCTAGCCCTCAGAGACTGCATGTGTGGCATTTATAAAACACGTAAAAATTAACATTTAGTTCTTACAAAAGTTCATATAACTGCTCTGTTTCTTAACCAATCATTCTAAAATTTTTATACACTCTTTCATTCGCACTCCGTTATTGTTCTAGACCAATACGGTTCCACATTTGCTCTTAACAATGAATAATCATTCACGCCAAAAACATCCGCTCATAAACACACACTGTTCCAAAACAATTGATTAATAATTCCTACTAAATTATTTATCTAATAAAATCATTTCCACAAAAATTATTTACATGTAATATGTTTATAATAATATCCATTATCTAGTGTTGCTAACGCGACACTTTCGAGATTCTAACTTCCCGGTTACAATAAAAATCTTAACTAAATATATATACTGTTTTTTCACATAACCATCCTTTAACGTTCTGTAGTTTTAATATACTGCATACACCTCATCTTATATAGGTTTCATTACATTATCGGTATAATACAGTCGACGGATTAAGGTAAGCTGTACGTAATTACATAAATTCGGGTTTAATACAATTTAATAATTGTATGTAGACGTGAGTAGACAATTTTTCTCAAGTTGTATTTCCGCTGAAACCCTCCTGTTAACACAGCTAAATCGTTAATTCACAAGAAATGAACTACTTGTATACAGCGGCTCTTATCATGATACATGCCTCTTTATCAAAGAACAACAATTCTTTTACTTCCTTAAAATGCGGAATTCCCTCGCCTGAGCACTCCATAGCTCTACAAAACCTCATATAACAGTATATATGGCACAAACAACTATCATCTACTATATTAAACCATAATCAAAAGTGATTGTTTGTTATTAACATATCTTATGTAGGAACTTCTCTCAAATAATGGCATGACCCTCAGTATCATTGCACATGATTACTGGACTACAATTATACATACATAAGTTCTTCAAACGAAACTTCCAATTGTATTGAACGATATTAGACAGTCGTGATTAACCTCCTAAAGTTTACTCCACAACAAGATAATTAACTGTTAACTCGTCTGTCGCAAATACATGTAATAAAAATAATACTCCTGTTTCATCTCACTTGTCTAGCTATAAATTGTTTATCGTAGTAATATCATGTCCACAAAATGACTTGATGTTACACAAATTGGATAAAATAACACACATTTTGTTTATAGTGTCAGATAGAATTCAATCTTGACCGGGATAAACTAGCTTTGAATTCCTAGCCAAAGATTTGAATAATCTTCTATCAAAAGGTATTTCCTCTAACATATTAAATGAACAAAGCTCCTAGCTTTACAGATAATAAGAAAGGATTGTCAATGTCGTAATGATTTTCCACTCTACACAAAGAATGTTCATAGGGCTAAAGACTTCGGTCTTATCAAACGACTAGTATTTCTTAGATCGTCGACAGTTTTTGTACAATAATGATATAACAATATCATTCGATGTTTCATCTTTTCTTGAAGTTATATGTTGTTACATTAAAGTGCTCAAATTAAATTTAATAAGAATTTAATTTGAAGCTATGACACAATGTCAGAATACTTGGTTTAAATGAAATTATTAAAATTCGAGAGTCGAAACGACTAGTCCTGATCCGTAGAATAAAATTGAAAAAAGATGAAATGCAATCATCTTCTAAATAATCTTGAAGTATAAAAACTCAACACACATCTGAAGTGTAAAATACATAAAAGCACTGAAATACATGAATTGTGAAAATAAAGAAATATGTAATAAGATCTCTGAACATATGGAATAAGATCGCTGGCTCAGAATGTTACTAATCAAGCTCTATATAACAATTGAGATACACTAATACCTTATTTGGACGAAAACTTGAAGATCTATGTAAGTATTCCCACAATACTTTAGATGTTTCCTCAGTACAAGACACTGAGATGGATCTGCATTCGAACCTCGGATCTGCGACCTCAGAGATAAGAAAAGTCCCTCTCTGGAATTCACCAACATTCGCCTGGGCCCGAACGACATCCTTCTGGCAAATTCTTCTGTGTTGCTGGGCTACCCTAGCATCTTGACAAATCTCTTCTGTAAAGTCTCCATTCTCCGTCGTAAATATGTATCAGCTTCATCATTGGAATAGAATTATGGAAATATTCATATAAATAGTGAATTAAATGTTTCCATTGCAAATCGATGTTATATTAGTGTTCGTAGACTGACGAAAATGCACAAGGTGGACTGTACACTACGTCTGTATTCATGAATACGTTGTCTAACGAAGCTCCATCGTTGTATCTTCACTTCTGTTATTGAATATGTCTCTGGCTCATGACTGTTTAGTCCATCATATCAACAATGTTAATTACTGTAAGTTGATGATAATGTTTGAAGAATAATTATAGTCATTCTGTTAATGTTTATGTGTTGCGCCAATACTAAAAGTCCTCCGCCACTGTTCACTTGAACTGCGTTCGTCAACTTCACGTTGCAATTTAAGATGATATTCAGCTCTGTTTGCAACGCATTTGAAAATGTAACTAGACAGACTGATATTGTCGAACCGGTGAATATTTAAGCGCTCGACTTTCCACAATATACAGTAGGCGACCTGTTCTTGATAAATGTTCACTTATTTAACTTCAATACTATGTTCCTCGCAACTTCACACAGAATGGAAGTGCGGTGATCTCTACCGTTCCACCTAGCTATACTCGACAGTCGTCGCACTTGGACTAAGCCTTGGGATCTCCAGTAAAAACACTTCCTCACTCTTCAAAGTCTGCTGGAATAAGAACCTCGATCCTTGGATCTCCCTCTCCAAGTCGTATTTTTGGCGGCCATATCAATCTCCCACCATAATTTTAGAGCGTAGATTACCAATGCTTATGATTGCGTAGATTAACCGATCTGCGGGTTTTAAAGTATCAGACATAATTTCTCATAATTTTCTCTTCATTACCAAATAAGGAAATCTTCTTCTAAGGGCCTAAATGCATAATTTCGTCATATTGTGTAATTAAAGTTGATCCCGTCTTCAATAAGACCTCTCCTCATTGGCTGTGGACTGGGATCCAATAGCATAATTTATAACAATATTTATAACATTAATTTCCTAACTCGCTGTTGCTATGCTAAGAATAGCCTTCTAGAAGCGACCATTGTGCAACATATCACGTGATCGGGCTCTCCCACAGTCTCGAGCTTGTAACACGACACTCTCGTCTCACACTTCCAGAAATTATATTTGCTGGTTAAATTTTATCATGGGGACATAAAATACTCTCATTTTGTCCCTAAATAATTCAATTTACGGGGCAGTACCATTATAGAAAAAATATTGCGTAGGTTCATTATTCAAACTTTTACTTCGATCGCATGATTACGATACAAGAAATTAAAACTTAATTTTAAAATTCGCACAGACGCCATCTTGAGGTTATATAAACAATTGAACTGAATTAGATACCAGTGCATTACAGTGTGTATAAACATTTCCTGTACCAGATTTCATTGCGTTTGGAACATTAAATTGCGAGAAAGGTCTATTTAAATTTTCAAATTCGCTTGGCCGCCATGTTCGTTTTTTAGTTAACCGGTTTTTGAAAATCTTATAGATGAACTTCCAGTAGTGCCCTCTATCTCCGTACAAAATTTCAGGGTGATACCGCAAATAATTTCATAGATATAGAATGCCGGTGAGATATTTCGCACAGCCGCCATCTTGAGGTTATGTAAACAATTGAACGAAGTTAGACTTAGGTGCATTATAATGTGTATAAGCATACACTATACCAAGTTTCATTGCGTTTGGTTGTTTAAATCGCGGAAAACCTCTATTTAAATGTCGCAACTTCGCTTGGCCGCCATGTTGGATTTTAGCTACCAGGTTTTCAAATGTCACATAGTTGAACTTCTAGTAGTTCTCTTTATCACCGTACAAAATTCCAGGGTGATATCAGCGACAGTTCCGGAGATATTGAATGCTGGTGAAATATTTCGCACAGCCGCCATGTTGGATTGGTGAGACGTAACAGAATTGGAAGGGCACACTCGGAGTCGTCCGGAATAGTGCTATGAACTTACCGAGTTTCATTGAAATCGCTCTAGGCGTTTAGATTTTATTAGGGTGGGACACACACTCGCACACACACACACACAGACACACGGGCAAAAGGTGTTCTCATAATCCTATTTTCTTATAAATCAAAATTGGCTAACAAAGCGCACGGACGCACATTTTTCAATCGACTTGATTCAGTAAAATTTATACTGCTGAGCTTCATTTTAACGTTGGTGAAGGTTTCTGTACATAAATCTGCTTTATTAGATGGTGAACACCTCAACAAAACCATACAGTGGCTCTTTAGATTATCCCAAACCAACAGGATCGAAGACTTCATTTTATGCCATTAAATGACTGACGTTAGATTTGGGAAAACGGTTTGTTACCAGTGACGTTGTAAAGTTAACGAGAGCAAGTTTCCTTCCAAACCCGACGGCTTCACTTTCCCTGTTCTAGCCTGTTACCCCGGGCCTCCCCTGTTTTCTTTTCACGGTATGCCCTGCGTACTGTAAAGCGTTCTGGATAAAGCTACATCTTTACGGCTACCATGATCGGAAGTTGACGTTTCCGAGGATTACGGGTTCGTTTCTCCTTCACCCTTCACATTGGGGAGGACGCTCTCCTCTCTCCCTTTTGTCAACCAGATTTAAAATTTCTTGGCAGAACCAGGAATCGAACTGGACTCTGGGGCGACAGCCATGAACAACATTTAATTTTGCATTGAATTCCATGGTAAAACAATCAGGGTCCTTTGCATTGTATAATATATACAACATATTTCGTAATAATCCCTTCCTATATTATTCTGCTAAGGTCCCATTCCAGTAACGAAAATAAGGTCCTATTAACACCAACGTACACATGTGGGATACCTACAGGTTCCGCATTACCCAATGTGTGCGCAAAACACAATCACTTACTCCTTAAATGCCTCACAATTAAATAAATACTATTTTGCACTCAAGAAAATGCTTATAAAGTCATAAAATAAACTCATGAAGGAATGGCAAGTCATGTCGTATCCAGGTAACAGTAGCTCTTGACGTGACACGGCGAATGGATGCGAGTATCGCTCTCCAATACCGGTATAGAAAATGAGGCTCTTTACATGAAATCCCGTTAGTTACTCTGCTGCTCATACAGCACTGTCAAACCAGTATAGCTTAACAAAGACTTGACACGATTTCTACCGCGGCGTACTGCTAGGCGAACCTGCCGCTAGAGCGCTGGGCAGCGCGGCGGCATTGGCTAGATACCTAACCTATATGTCTTGTTGCATTTCCAGACTGTATACATTCACGTTGCGAAAGCTCGCACGAGCGCACTAGTCTTAATTTAAAACGTGTGCATGTTTGCTCCACACATGGTTATTTAATATTATTCCATAGAGTTTAAATGAGTCTTGGAATGTTAATTTGCTTCATGTGACCGCTGTAGCCTTTCTTTTCGCTGTCTAATATTTTCCTCATACATTCTGAACGTAAGGCAGTAGTTCGTTTAAATAAGATATCTCCTAGTATTTTAACATGTAATGTGTTATAACATGCTCTTGGCCCGTCATAGGAGTCATCGTCAGACTAAATGCACTATAACCACACGGCTTATTAATTAAATGCTTAGTACAATAATTCATGAAATGAAGACTGCATTTCACTTAAATGAATTTAGTTTGAATATAAAATAGTCTTTCCTGGAAATGCAAAATCCCACACTATGCAAAATGTATTAAACCCAAAACGTTCTGCGCATCAGTAACTCTCACTCCAAAAAATATTATTCATGGGGCAATTAAAAAGAATGGACACCAAACACAGTATCTAATAACGTTCAAACATAACTGAAGAACAAAACAACTAGATTACATTTATACAAACAGACTGAGAAAAAACTGATAGAATTAGAATCGCCAAATTTACTTGACCGAATTAATGACAAGAAACTTTCGCTCACATGGAGTTTCGAGGACGAAGAGGTAAGGTCTATCCACCATATTTGGTCCATGCAACGAAAACAGACTCATTCACTGAGTATAAAGGAAAGCTAGGCTAAAATACAGGCCAACCAATGCTGATTCTACGTGGTTCTAAGAGACCCCCTCACGATGCAGCAGAAGAAACGCTTAGAGATTGTTAATCATAAGTTTACATTATAGTGTATAAAATGAAATAAGAAACTCTATCTGACTAAAAAAATTATAATTAACAATTTTCAATGTTCATACAAATTAAAGGTACACGGATAACCTTATAAACCTTACATTAGTAAAATATAGCCGAGACATGTATTATGAACACTGATCTTAATTATTCAGTGGAATTCGATATCAGTTGACGAAAATTATTTCGTACAGACAGGAAATATATTAATGTTTGCTTATATATATATGTGTGTGTGTGGGACATATATTCAGGTGAAATGCCATGAAGAAACAAGGAATGTATAATTTAATAACAACTTCGGGACAAAAATACTGTGTCCTGACAAAAGAAACAAAATGAAAAATAGCTTCCGCATGTATTGCACGATTATGACTTGAGGACTTAAAGCTACTATGAATGACGAGGTTATTCTTCAATGAATTTTTCCTAGAGAAAGTTGCTCCACATGTACCACATGATGGCCCTAAGGCCACTATAAATGAACATGTTCTTCTTCAAGGTGCCTTTCTGCATAAACTTTGCTCTGCATGTACAAAGCGAATGTGGCTGTAGACAACTATGAAAATTGAGTGTGTATTTCGGGCACCTTTCTGAGAACATTTTGCTCCATACTGATACCGTATTTTGCAAACTGTATATTGTGATTTCAAGATTTTATTTTTTATGATAATATATCATGTACAAATTGGGAGCTGGAAGTGGACCAAGAACCAGTTTTGACACTAGTTTGTGAAGGAAGTCTCGTGCCAAAGCGGCGAGGTGAGTCTAAATGCAGAGCTTAAGGAGTGAGCGAAACCTGCTTGATAAAGAGATTTCCGACAGTGGAAGGGGGAGATATTTGACACGGTCCAAGCCCTGCCAATCACGCGCCAACTTGCCTAGCAACACGCGCCAAAGAGAAGAATAGTGGGAGAGAGTAACAACGTACAGTATCTTAATGAAGCGAATCAGGGAAAGGACATCTATGGGAGCAATTGTTTTAGTAAAATAAGTAAATCCAGAATAATGAGTAGATACTGTTGTACAACAGGAAATGCAGTATCTAAAACGAAATATTTCCGTATTTTGATCTTGATAATTGGATGGGCAGTACAACGAGAGTAAATACATCTGTAATAAACCACCAAGAACTACCTGCGAATTGCAAAGGAACGCTAAGGTGGAACCTAGGAGGGAGAAATGCGAGCATATAGGTGGCTTCTTCTATCATTGAATGTTGGACGTGAAAGACGTATTTGTTCGAGACGAGAGTGGGGTCATCGGATCTCAGTAATTTAAATGGAGAACGCGACTATATTATCGGACAAATATTGGAATTGAACGGACATGAATTCTGATGAATATAGTGCGAAGTTTTATTATTATTATTATTATTATTATTATAAGTGCACTTGAACGATAATTGAACATTAGAATCGCCAATATAAATCTACATTTCGTGGTGAACTTTAAGACTTTGAAAGTGAACAAGATATTAGAAATTAATTCATGACATTATTATAATATTATCCTATTTGAATATTTCTAGACCGAATAAATTACGAAGGTTTCTCGAAAACAAAGTCGCACATTCTAGATTTCGTTATGACTACATCATTTCAAACATTTGAAGGATATCACGCAACATACTTGAACATCGTGATAAACCTCCAAATATTACTGTGCCTACACAAAAGTTATTGGACTTGAAGTTTCGTAATGCAAATTATTTCAACCATGTCAAAGTATTCGGAGTTGAGAGGAAGGATTTTCAATTCCATCAACGATGTTATGATGCAAGAGTAAATCACAGAAGTAACACGACATTATTCAAAATCATGGCGAGACAGAGACTAAACCAAGCAGCCATGAAGTTGAAATTTAAAGAACCAAGAAGGGAACTTCGTAATCTACATTGGCTAAGATGATGAATGAAAGCAGTATCCCAATACGAGAGCAGATCAAATCTGAAGCCAGAGTGCAGTTCGATACTCAAGGTGCAGTTCGAATGGCAGGTCGAGAATCGAAGGAGGAAACCCATCTCGGAAGAGAACGCTGTATATCCTGGTATATGTAATACCGTCTTCTAGATTCGACAAAGGTAGAAGAAAATTTTATTATCTGTAGTTTTGGTCGTTTGAAACAATTTTAGAGTAAACCATTTCACCATGGTTATTAATTTAATTCGTTACTAGGATCTTAATAGGAGTTTGGATTTTTGTAAACCGTTCATTTTAGAATCAGTCAAGTTTCGATTACGAATTAGAAATTTGTGTGTATTTTTTGAGAGAGTTTTTTCGATCTTTAAACTTTCGAATCCAAGAATTATTTCTTGGATAATTTACGATCATTTTCGATTTGCGATAAATGCGATGGGAAATTGCGTTATCAAGATATTTTGCGAGAAGTCTAGGAATATTACGAGTAGGACGTCGATATCATGATTTATTTACGTGATATTAATGACTAACTTTGAAGAATATTTACGATATTAGAACATTTTAATTGTTTTTAGGACAAGCATAGACAGGACCGGAGGAATACTCATTTTTACTCAATTTTGAAGTTATTTTAAACGCATATTAAAAGCTTTGCATAGACAAGCGTTCTGAGGAATAGATATTAAAGTTCTATCATATTAGAAGAATTTCTAGAATTCTAACTACATCTTGATATGTTGAACCCTGAGATAATAATTAAAACTTTTTGCAGCAGATGTGAATATTGTTGGCATTATAATATTGTTTTATAACAATAAGAAACGATCAGTAAAATGTGAATATTATTATCACATATTGATAAATAGTATTCTAGATATAGTAGCTACAGAGTAAACCAAATGAAAAACAATGCATTTAGAATAAAGAATATAGTCATGTTTGAAAAGCATTTTGAAGCACAACATACTGTGGTGAATGTTTTATGAATTGTCATGAGGTTGTATGATGTAAGAAAAGGTTATTGAAGCGTGTTTAATGAGGATTTATGATAATTTCACGTAACAAAGGAGGTATAACCGTGCAATTGAATTTCAGAAAGAGTCAGCAACGATATTAAGACTCAGAAATGAGATGTAGGAATATTATTGAGAAGTAGCAGTTTATGTCATATTTTCGTGAAAAATTATGAAGTGGAACAGTTATGAATGACTATTTTGATCATGTTAAAGTGGAGTTGCCGGAAAAATTATTGAGATGGATGTAATACTAAGTGTATTTGTGAATTATATTAACCATTTATCAAGATTTATGACAATCCACATATGAAATTTGCTTTATTGCATAGCCATACTTGCCTAAATTTCTATGGAAGGACTCAGAGAAGTTGTTCACGATTGGTAAAGATATTGAATTATTTTATATTAAAGTACTATGAAGGAAAGAGTAAACAAATCACTTTATTAAGTGAAGATTTCAAGAAAAGAGAAATAAATCGTGTAAATATGTGAATCATGTAACTATGCAACGTTAGATTCGCTAAGAGCACATCGTCGACTACCCTAAATATGTACAATTACATTGTATTTTCGCCTAATTTTAATTATTTTAGGGATCTTCATATTTTTTTTCTTTTTGAAACTCCAACATAGCAGATACTGCTAGTGTTTGTTTTATTTAAATGCCAGAAGCAATGTTTGAGAGCAACAAGTAACTTTGACGAGTGTCGAGAATTCAGTTTTATTTTTCTTTGATAGCTCTAACGTGATGACTACGGTATTTTGGCATACCAGCATTTATTAAATGACTTTAATTTATTTTGAGGACGGTTTTTTATACTTTTCATTATATTCGTGTTAGATTAAATAAATTCATTTACGTATTCGATCTTATTCTAAGAATTCGTCGTGATTTATACTAGTTATAGCAAGATTGTGTTATGGGAAACTGTGTCAGGTTCTGGCTGTCCCTTCTCTGTCCCGTTGTGCACCGAGAACCTTAAGTTTCTCACCTTCCCTTAGTAGTTATAGTAGTCCATAACACAATCCAAATTAGGGTGTTCCGATCATGTACTACTTTTCGGTAGAATTTACAGGTTGTTCTAGCCAGGGACCTTGAAGATTCCACGATCCAGCTGTTTTTCGGATTTCGACGAATGTATTATCACAATAATTACGGGTACAGTAAGCAGTACATGAATGTGGCTTTATCACTTTGGTTCAACATGTGTCTCTGCACGTAAAGTTTGCACCGCATGTACCACAGGAACATGGCATTGTACCAATATAGATCATGAAGTGTGTTTTCGTATCAACTGTCTAAAAAAGGTTTGAGGAATGTTGCTTTATACTACAATGGATCAACATGACTGTTTTCAAACGAGCTTTTTGAAGAAAAAAATGCTCCACACGTACTTCATGAGTATGGCTTTAGACCACTATGGTGATCAAGTGTTTCTTGAGGGCATCTTTGTTAAGAAACATTGCTCTTTACGTAGCACAAGAATATGGCTTTACAGGAGAATGAATCTACATTTGGATTTATTATCTTTGGTGCACCCAAGTCTGCGAGACCCTGCGCATATTTTGTTCACTTGGCGCATGCGCGATCTGTGCTTCCAAGTGATGGTAGCTTATGACAATTCAGTACGAGTGTGACCCTTGAAGGGAGAGTACGTTTCATTATTGTGAAGAAAAATACTTATGCGTAGCATTGTTAAAATTTGTCGACAGTGTCTTGGAGGCCTTGGTGTACCGTAGGCGTGAATTTTTAGTTTCAATCACTTAAACTACCTTGAGATATCTATGCCAAAATAAATGCGAGTGTGGTAGTAAACTGACGTCAATAAGTACAATTTCTGAATGGTTAATAGAAACATCACAAAGTGAGGAAGAATTCGACCATTGTGAAGATGGAACATATTTTTCGCTTGATCTTGAAAGTGAAGATGAAATTAACTGCAGAATTTGTTGAAGACAGTGCCAGTGAAGAAACTTCTGAAGAAGCAACTGACAGTGCGTCTGAAATACCTAGTGGTCTAAACATTAAAGGTAAAACTGGGGCTGCCACCCACCGACTATAATATCGTGACTCATTTCCCTGGGGTGAAAGGCGAGGCAAACCAAGTGAAATCACCTTATGAGTCTTGGAGACCGCTAATCAGTGACGAAATATACGAGAAATCACAAACAGAAGAAACGAGTAGATCCAACTTAGCAAGTTATAAGGTTCTGAACATAGCTTCCCCAAGCTTACTGACGAAATTGAAACAAGTGCAATGCTGGATTAAATTTATGAGGCGGGAGTACTAACATCCAGCAAAGTAAATCTTGATGAACTGAGGTCTGATTATTTCGGTATAGATATATTTCCAGCAGCAATGAGTCTCAAACGTTTTCGGTTCCTTTGTTGATGTCTAAAATTTGATGATAAAGCAACCAGAAATGAAAGATGCATGACTGACAAATTCGCACCCTTACGGCACGTATGGGAAACTTCCATTTCTGTCTGCAAATCGAGCAAGTATGATATGAAATTTGTGATGATGAACGACAGTAAGACCTACTATATGTTGGTGCTGTTCAAAAGGAACGAAGGAATCTGTTCCCGAATATTATGTTCGTAACTTATCTGCACCAATGCATGGATAACATAGAAATTTATCGTACGATAATTGGTTCTCATCTGTACCTTCTGCTGATAAAATGCTTTAGGAGTACCATCTCACAACTGTTGGAACATGGAGAAAGCACAAAAAGGACATTCCTCCGGATTTTCTGACAAAACACCCTGCGGGAGCAGCACTGTTTGCATTCGACAAGGAGAAAACATAACTGTCCTTTGCTCCACATAACATAAAAATAGTGCTGCAACTTTCAACTATGCACCGTGATGACTCTGTGGATGAGGACTCCGGATAACCCACAATGATAATGACCTATAACATGACTAAAGGTGGCACGGATAACTATGACAAGTTGTGTAACACCTACACTGTGGCAAGATGAACTAACAGGTGGCCGCTTCGCTTCTAGTTTGCTATCATGGATAACGACGGCATTAATGCAATGATACTGTTCGTTCTGACCAATCACGAATGGAGGAACAACCCAAAGAACACGGGGCGGGAATTCTTGAAAACTCTTCCGTAAGGATTATGCCAAAACACCTACTGAACAGAATTTGCGTGCCTGGAGTGCAAGACCACATGAAGTCAAGAATTCGTCAGGTTCTTGGAAAGGATGTGTCTACCAGTGGAGCATGCCAACTGACTCTAACGTCAGAAGTCTCTAAGAGAAGATGTTACTTCTGCCCCTATGCCAAGGATAAGAAATGTAAATCTAAATGTAGCAAGCCATAGTGCCTAGATCACCGGCGAAATATCTGTGAAAACTATGAGGAGTAGGACATAGAAGCACGTACAGTAAGTCCCGAGTAAAACTGAAATTGAGCAAATCTGTGGTGTCATAGGCTGCCCTATTAGTGACCTTGGAATGATAGTATTTTATGAAATTTCTCATTGGGGTCCTTCAATTTGTCTTTACATTGACTTTTATTAATGAAGTTTGTATTTAATTTGTATTTACTGTGAGGCAGATAAATCTTAATTGGTCACCAGCAATGAAACAGGAATTGCTAAGTTAATAGATTTTATTCAAAAGTATTACATGATAATCTTGCCACGAACTGTTCAAATTAATTCAGTATATTGTAATCATGTGGCGTAATTTAATAAAATGAGAAAAACAGGTAAACAATTATCTTTTTAAAGACTTTTTCCACGCAGAGTCTCTTCGACACTGGGGATCTGTAGGAAGAAGAGTAACCGAGGTGTGCCAAGGGAGCGTTAATGACTTTTCAGAGTAATGTTTGCTCCGCATGTACCACAGAAATGTGGTCTTAGACTATTGTGGATCTTGGAATGATTCTGCAAACCGCTTTCCACAGTAGAAGCTGCCCGGAGTGTAGCACAGGATTATATTTTTAGACCACTAACGACTAACATATGTTTCATCAAACTGTTTTACCGAGTAAAGGTTGCTCCGCAAAGGGCACGATGATATGGCCTATGACCAGAATGGATTAACGTTTGATTTCTACTTTGTCCCTGCGCAATGTTAGCTCAGCATTAACCACAGGAATGAGGCTCAAGACAACTATGGACTAACATGTGTCTCTTCAAACTGCCTTTTTCAGCAGTTTTTGCTCCGCATGCATCACAGGAATATGGCTTTATACCACTATGAATTAACATGTGTTTTTTCAGACTGCTTCTCTGCGTAAAGCTTCTTCCGCATGTACTACAGGAATATGGCCTTAGACCACTATGGATTATCGTATGTTTTTTCAAATGTCCTTTCGCGGTAAAGTTTACACCGCATGTACCACAGGTATATGGCTTTAGACCACCGTGGCTTAACATGTGTTCAAATGCCCTTTCAGCGTAAAGCTTCTTCTGCATGTACCACAGGAATATGGCTTTATACCACTATGGATTAACATGTGTCTTTTCAATCTCCATTTCATAGCAAAGTTTGCCCCGCATGTACCACAGGAATATGGCTTTTGACTACTATGGATTAACAGGTGTGTTTTCAAATTGCTACTCTGGCTAAAATTTGCTCCACATGTACCACAGGAATATGGCCTTAGACTACTATGGATTAACATGTGGGATTTCAAACTGCTCCTCTGGGTAAAGTTTGCTCTGCATGAAACACTGGAATATGGCCTTAGTCCACTATAAATCTTCACGTGTCTCTTTAAATTGCCTTTTCCCTTTAGGTGTGCTCCGCATGTTTTGCATATGTTTCGCATCGTTCCTCTACGAGTTGATAATTGTTTCTTTATTTTACCATATTGTTCAAGTGTGGCTCCAAATTCATCTCTTTTTAAGTTGTTCACCGATCTGTGGAAGATAAGTAATTTCTGTGAGAATTTCGAATGTTGGTATTTAAAATTTTTGAATTTTATCGATTTTAGTATTTGTTTGCTTGTAGAATGTCAGTATTTTAGTTTGTAGAATTGCTATACTACTTTGTTCTGAATAGGAGTAGCAGCCTTTCAGAATACATCAATTCCTTACTTGTTTATTCACGTTTAAGATATTGATAATATTAGCCAACTATTGGCTAGACTGCGTTCTGCTGCTCGGCTGAACACAACGGGAATCTACAGCCTTGATGCTCTTCCCGAGGATATGCTCCTCTCTATACATAATTAGATGTGATGATGGCCTCCTCACTTGTAAAATTTCAATCCGGAAATAAACTAGTCCCCAGTTCGTATCTCCGTGTGCCAACTATTCGACATCATACAAGTGACAAAGAGGAAATATGATATTCTACAAATCAGAGCGTTGAATGTTAGAAGTTTGATAGGCAATGGAAGGCTAGAAAACTTAGAAAGGGAGATGGAGAGGTTGAGGTTGGATTTGGTTGGGATTAGTAAAATGTGCTGGCAGGAAGATCAGGAAATAAGGTCAGGAGACTATAGGATCATTAGCACTAAATTAAACAGTGGCCAAGCAAGGCTTGGTCTCATATTGGCCAGGAATCTTGGACAGCGGGTAGAGTATTACCAGAAATTTAGTGAACAGATTATTGTAGCAAGAATCAACACAAATCCTGCGTGCAACACAGTGGTACAAGTCTATATGAATACCATTCAAGCTGATGATGAAGAAGTTGAAATGGTCTACAAAGAAAAAGATGAAGTTCTGGGGTAAGTCAAGGGTGATGCAAATGTTATGGTAATGGGACATTCGAACACTGTTGTAGGAAAGGGAAGAGAAGGGAAAAAAGTAGGAAAATTCGGATTAGGTGGAAGGAATGATCAAGGAAGCAGACTAATTGAATTCTGCACCGAAACTGAGTTGGTCATAGCTAACACCTTATTAAAAAAAACACATTAGAAGAATATACCCATGGATGAGGTCAGGAGATACAGGGCGTTACCAAATTGACTTTATTATAGTGAAGCTCAGATTTCAAAACCAGATTTTGGTTTGCAAAACATATCCCAGTGCTGACATAAACTCTGACCACAATCTGGTTGTTATGAAATGCAGACTTAAGTTGAAGGAAGTCAAGTATAAAGGAAGTACTGAAAAAACCTGAACAAGCAACAATGGCAGAGGAATGGGCACTTCTGAAAAATGAAATAACAAAATCTGAGGAAGAAAACATTGATAGGAAAGAAAGAATAGGTAGAGAACCGTGGATCTTGCAGGATGTACTAGAATTAATGGATGAACGGTGGAAGCACAAGAATGAAAGCGATGAAAGGGAAAAATGAGATTCAGACGTCTGAGAAATGAAGTTAAAAAGAAGTGCAAGGAAGCAAAAGAAGAATGGCTGAAAGAGAAATTTACAGTTATAGAAAATTGCCTGAAATTAGGAAAGGTAGATACAGCTTATCGAAGGATTAAGAGCACTTTTGGGGAAAGGAAGACTAAGTGCTGTAATATTAAGGACTCAGATGGAAAATCTCTAACAGATAAGGGAAGAAAAGTTTGAGAGATGGTAAGCTTAAATAGAGTGTTTTATAAGGGAAAATATATTGAGAATCGTGTATTGGAAAGTGAAGAGGAAATTGATGAGGATGAGAAAGGAGATTTAATATTGAGATCAGAATTTGACAGATCATTGGAATACTCAAAAAGGAACAAAGCATCTGACATAGATGATATACCGATTAAGTTGCTATGCTTCATAGGTGATGATGGTCTGATCAGGTTATTTAACTTGGTGTATGAGATTTAAGAGACAGATGAGGTACCCTCTGATTTCAAGAAGCACGTTATTATATCTATACCGAAGAAAGTGGGAGCTGACAGATGTGAAGATTACCGTACAATCAGCTTGATCACTCATGCTTCAAAGTTTCTGATTAGAATAATTTGCAAGAGGATGGAAAGACAGATAGAAGGAGAGTTGGGTGAAGACTAGTTTGGCTTCAGGAGAAACGTACTGCGCCCTTATCCTATAGCCCATAGGCTAAGTTCGCATGATTTTTAGTCATGCAAAAGAACAGCGTTTAAATGAGCCAATAATTACAGGGGGAAAGGAAACCTGATTTTATGCCATTTAATAATAATAATAATAATAATAATAATAATAAACTCTCGCTGCAATGTTACGAGTCCAGGCCAGACAGCAAGCCGCACGATGTACCAGCGGTGCGTCGCACGAAATTCGCGAACAAAGGTAGGGCCTAGAACATGCTTCTATGCTACACATCAATCGAGAGCAAGTGCACTCTCAAGGACTTCCAGGAAGCTTGCTTCAGACGTTCCAGAATATTGTACAACACATATTATTTTGGCGGAGCCCCGCCCCAAAATTACTAAATTAATTAATTGTGGCGATACGACAAAACCCAAGATCAAACCCTTGACCCCACTAAGCAAGAAATATTCCTGAGAATTTTCGCCAACCGACGAGATACATATATCATCAAAGGATTAATAAACCGATGATCCAAGAAACTAGTTCCTTCCGCGAGACGTCTGGGGTGGAGGTTTTTGCCACTCAGGAAGGAATAGCGTCAGTGACGTCAGAAGTAAATCCAGGGGCGCGAGATGCATATCAATGGAAATTATGATCGATTATCGATGACAATCTTATAATTAATTGGGCCATATTTTCAGCAATAATTTGGACATACTGTATTGCTGGTGGAAATTCAGTGAGCGGAGCTCCCGATGGTGTAGAAATCTTTGGGTTCAGTGCCGCCATGTTTGGAATATATTTCGCACCCACGCGAGCACTGGACAGTACAGTCGCACAGCTCGACACATAATTGGAGACAGTTTACAGTTTTGCAGTACGCAGAGAGACAGTTCCGCAGTGAGGTGCACGCCGCTCTCAGTTGAGACTGCATCACAAGTTAGTAACTCAAAGTTACGAGTTGAACATTTCTAAAAGAAGCATCAATTACAATAATAAACTATTTTATATGCAGGAAGGTATTGTATCATATGAAGTTTATTCAGTATTCCTTCCGTGTCAGTTGTAAAGACGAAGTTAGTAGCCACGGAATTGGGAAACGCGTAGCTGGACAGTCGAGATGCGCACCTAAGCCCAGTGGAATCGGGACGACTCCTGAGAATTCGCGATTAGGATGGAGATCCGCTTGGAATTGCCATCCCACTACGTGTGAAGAAAGAATCTGTGAATAGGAATACGCGTGGTTAAGGAGTGTTGCGCAATCCCTGATAGGTTGTGTAAAAAGTGTATAATATAATAGTTGGTGTGTTAATTAGGGTACTGGTAAGTGATAGCCGTACGGAAAAGGTAGTAATATTTTTCTAAGTGAAAACAAGAGAAACCTAGTGGCAATTACGATCGAGAATCAATCAGTGAAATAGTGTATTTAGTGATTATGTGTGCCTGCAATATGATGTAAAGCGCGTGGATTGGAGCTGCGGATGCCTGTGTTGGGAAGGATAGCAGCCGACGTGAAACACGATAAGTATTGACTTTTTATTATGGATATGTCATTGTTTTATAGGTTGCATTTGTTATGATTATTATAGATGAGTAGATTATTATATTTTAATGTTAGACCCTGAGTTTAAATAATATTTTGTTAGTTAGACACGTCCATGTCGACGAGAAGTATTTTGGTTTGGTTCGGTTCTGAAGATGCTTAGCGAGAAATATTCTTCACAAGTCGTACAAAATTGATATACTGATAAGAGTGTATAGTATTTCCTGTCGTAATATGGGTATTTTCAGCCCAGAGAATGCAGGAGGCAGAGAGCAGTGCATGTGAATTAGGTAATAGAGAGAAATATGAATAAAAGGTATGGACACGATAATAACAGAGGTATTTAATGATAATATCGGGGATAATAATATCGCATGTATGAGTGATAGTGAGGATTTGACTCCTAACGTTGTTACTTTATTCTGACACATGATGTGGTAATTATTACCTAGTTAAGCCTTGAAGTTATGCTAGGAACGTTTTCTATGCGTGTCCAATATTCTTGCTAGCTCAGGTAAGGGATGATTTGAGTAAGAGTGTTTATGAACATCTATCTGAGTGTTTTGGAGCATAGGTGAACATCGAATTGATTGTGGCAATAAGCAAGAGGATTTAGGTAAATGGCATGTAAATATAATGTCGGGAAGTTCCGATTAAGACCTCAAAGAATCTACGATGAATAAAGGAAAATGGTAAGAAATGTGAAATATGTATAGTTAGGCTGCAGGGAACACAGTCTTTTGTCGCCAACTGTAAAGGAAAAGGTAAGAAATGAGTATTATACGTGCTCAGTGTGATAGGCAAAGTCGAAGTGTGCTTACAGTTATTTGATTGCAATAATTGTGACCACGATATGATATGCTCCAGAGTTAGTGCTACACTCAGCTTTGAACCGGAGACCATTAGACTTACGAGGCTGGCTGGCTACCCGTACATCTCATTTACATAGTGTCGCTTGTTTAGCGCAGATTGTAGGAAGATATTCACACCACTTTGTGTCTGTACTTAGCGCATGTAGTCTTGAGTCAAGATCGTCATATTCTCCCTTTCTCCCCTACTCTAACGGGACATCAAACCTCCTAGCGGCCTTATTGATGGCCAAGTCCCGAGTAATTAGCCGTTTCTCGTACCGAGTATAAAACTGTGTCTTATTTGGGCCTATTTTAAATGATGTTAATTCGTGATGGAATTTACATAAGGGTACAGTGATACACTAACCTTTCATGTCCCAGCTCTGTCATAGAGACACTCAATGTAGGAGTAATATTTATAATAATAATAATATAATATAATAATAATAATTGAGCCGTGCTAGCTGTCTAAAAACATTTTCCTGCATCGTTCGACATGTAATCCCTACCCAAACCTACCCTTTAAAGTGTCGGCTAAGACGTCTTGCTTTGGGTAATGAGCTCGAGATGGCAGCACCTTCTGAGGTACTGTTCGGATGATGAGGTTTAATCTCTACCTACCAGAGTGCAGCTTCGTCTCTGTATGAAAAGTGAAATGTTCAATTAAATCTTCGTCATTAAAACAAAGGACTATATATAAAATTTTCCGCCAAATTGATACATAATATGCACATTCTTACATGGTGTGTCAATCTGTGATTGGACAATTTCGATTAACATAAATGCACTGTGGCCTATAACTGTGGTCTCCGCCATGTTGGATCTCAAAACGGGCTGTCGTCTGGACTGTTTGAACTAAGAGGTGGTGCAAAAACTGTGTCTCCGTGAGGCTGGGGGCTTAGCCCCCAGTCTCCACGAAACATGGATGTATTCTATAAAAAGGAAGTGCCTGTGCTCTGAAGGCTATAAATTCGTCATTTCGTCTTGAAGAAGAAGTGTGGTCTATTTATTGTAACTGGTTGCAAGGAGAAGCTTCGTGGGTGATAGAAGAGGCGTGTGTGTGCTCGCGTAGCCATTTTCAGGCAAAGTTTATATCTTTTAAAATTATTTAAAATATGTTAGTTTTGTTATTTTTGTGTCTCCACAAAAGAATGATTTTAAGGTACGTTTTATTCTATAATATATATATTGTTATGGGAGCTCCGTTATTGGTCTTATAGGGATGTTTTAATACTGTATGAAATGAGCACGTTGCAGACTCAAGTGACTGATCATACTAAATTAATTAAGGCAGACTTTGACATCGACCTCAAAACTATTATTAATGAGAATCTTGCTCTTTTAAAACAAGAACTGAATAAGGTCAATGAGGATAGTTTTCAAAATGCTAAATCTAGTATAGAAAAGAGTCTTGCCACTAAACTTTCCAATGCCACTAGAGAAATCATTGATGTAAGGACTGATTTAAACAAAAGAGTGGATGCTGTTCAAGAAAAACAGATAGACAATTTTACAGGGTTAGAAACTCGAATTAAAGCCGTAGAACTTAAGATTGATCAGGGACAGATTGATTTAAACGAGATAAGGGAAAAGAAAACTTCCGAGATCAATGAGCTAAGGAAAGGCCTCGAAAGCATTAATTTGGGAGGTAGTATCAATTTGGATATTCTTAAAGAACAATTGCGATTGCTAATAAATAGTGATTTTAGAGTCGTTGTAGATGAGCCAGTTAACCCAGTCCAGGAACAAAAAGGAATCGACATTCAGGAATCTTTTAAGGCTCCAACGTCTGTTCAGTTTAGTCCGATGGAACAGTCGAATAGGGCTATACCTCGCACATCAGAACTCCAAACCTAAGCGGAAGAATTTACTTCATCAACTCCCAATGTAGGTGCACATAGTAACGTCACAAGAACGTCAGATAGGGCATCTAATATAACCATCATTAGGAACTTTGAAGATAAACCAAGAAAATTTAACAGTCTAGACGGAACCACTTCTTTAGAATTTATTAGAGGCATTCAAGATTATTTTGTGGAATCTCATGTACCACATGAACGGAAATTGCGGGTAGTAGAGAGATTTTTATCGGACGCTCCTCTTCAGTGGTTCAAAGCGTTCAGGTACACCTTTGAGGATTTCGACCAGTTCACACAAGCGTTTGTTCAGCGTTTTTGGTCAATTGAGGTCCAACAGAACATAAGATCCTAGATTTATTCAAGGAAATATGCTACTACAGGACCGACTAGTTATGCAGAATATTTCGCTTGTCAGTTGGCCAAACTGAGATTTCTTGATCCACCCTTGTCGCTGGTTGAATTAGTAGAAGCCATATCGCGACAGCTTCCAGCTGAAGTTAGGAAGTCACTCATAACCTCTGGTATCTCGACCTTAGCATCGATGGATGATCTATTGCGTCGCCCCGATCATATTAGTTTAATGACGCAACCGACAGTCACCAAGAGTTCTCGACAGGAACCTAAGACTGTAAACGCAGTCATGATGAATAGGACTCAACAAACTGAGCGTTTCCAACCTCGAAATGAAAATACAACAGGTCCAATCAGGAATACCTATCAGAATGATAGGAGATGGAACGACCAACAGAGAGATGAAAATAGTAGACCTTGGCAACATCGATATGATGACAGAAACTATTATAACAGTCGATATAGTCAGAATGACAGGGATAGGAGAGAAGCTCCATACGACAGGAACCGGAGAGAAGCTCCATATGACAGGGATCGGAGAGAAGCTCCATACGACAGAAATAGGAGAGAAGCTCAGTACAACCGGAATCAATGCGATAACCGACAGAATCAAGGTTACTCCAGATATAAAAATTACAGAACAGAGGAATATGAAAGAAAGAGACAGCAGGATAGGCTCAAGAGAGGGCGAGATAGGTCCCCAGAAGAAGGACGAATCTAAGGTCTCAGAGAGAATTATGGCAGAGGTTAGCAAATTCGCAAGAATTTACTGCCCTGACGACCATGCTAGTTGGGTCAAGTATGTTCCAGTCATGGAAAAATGTCTGAATTCAACTTTCCATGAAAGTCTAGCTGATATTCCGATGAGAGTCCATTTAAATAGAAGGCCAGAGAGAGCCTGGACAGAAGTCGTCAGATTTCTGCCAAGGGACGCTGAACCCACAGAGCTAGAACGAATACATGCAGCAAGAGAAAAACTGATGGATGCAGCCAAAAAGAGGCAGAAAAAATTAAGAATAAAAGATATCGTCCACCGTTGAGAGTGAATGTTTTAATTCTTATCAAGAAACCGTCAAAAGCAAACGTTAAAAAGAAGATATACACGAAGTTCTCTCATGTCTTTCATGGCCCCTATATAATAGCAAGAGCAGTTGGAAATAACTGCTACGAGATTGTAAGCACAAATGGTAGAGAAGTTATAGGACGTTATAATGCTAAAAACCTCAAGAGATTTGTGGAGAAGATTGTTTAAGATCTGTATGAAAATAACGATACATATATCGAAATTACCTAGATTGGTGCAAATAAAAGCAGAATGACTTTTATTCGAGATATCAGTGGGGAAATGTACCGTATATTTTCGTAAGGTTATGCCCAGATACTGTAATGGAGACGACGAGAGACGCGATGCTGTCGAGCTCGTGAGTCAAGTCATGATCGATCACGCCGTTAATATGAGAAGTGTCATTCGGTTTGAGATCGGAAAGTAACGAGCATTCCCGAGTGGGTGGACTCACAGATAGACCGATCAATAAACGTATATGTGACGTCATGTCATATATCGATCCACGCTACAGGATTATCTTTATTGTTTTGAAGTGAATTAGAGTATTAGAATACTTTTCGAAGGACATATAACGCAGATTTCCATAGCAGAAAGCTATTTCATATGAGGAATATAATATAACAAGCGACGTGCAAGAATAGCATCTATAATGATCAAGCCATAAGCGAGTTATTGACACATCGAGATATCGATGAAGGAAGGCAGTAGTGGGGGGTTGCTTGCTGTGGCGTTTGGCTGCAAGCAAGGCGATTTCACTTGGACGTGTACTGTTGTATTCGGAGTGTCATATGTGTGGTTACGCAACTCGGCTAGCAAGCGAGATCGCAGGTGCAAGGCAGGCTGTGATAACTCCGCGTGGAGACGGCTCGCGGTTTTACTCAGCGAAGCCGAACAGTTCTTTTTCGCAGTGCGTTAGAAACGTGCTGAGTATTTCGTGTCTCGACAAGCGGACGTGTACCGTGCTCAAGTATTTATTAAAGCTACCAGTTTATAATGGATCTGAGATATTATCAGAACAGTTGTAAATGTATACTGCCATCTTGGTCAAGAAGAATTGTGTCGAAGCGGAACGCGGACTGACTGTATGTCTCTGTCCAGCGGTGTCCATTACCAAGGCAGCCATTTCGAAACCTTGTGAGGTCTTCATCACGAGTAATAGTAACGTGTATGATTGTGCTGATACATGCTAACTTCAGGACTTGTTAAGCTGTACATTATGCAGACACTAGAACGCATATTATCGTCTGAGATGTCAGCAGGGAAGTTCAATGTTATAGTTATGACTTCCAGAATGGCAGGCTAGATTTAATGGGGTAGCTTCATGAGAAATGCATAAGCGAAATGACTGCCACCCACAACTGCATTCTCCTTGTTGGAGAGGAGTATATTTTCACCGCACTCCAGTGGTTGTTTGCGAGTGCTTTCATGAGCTGCGACATGCAGGACAGTGCTTTTTCTCAGGCGGATGATAGTATTTCTGGCATGAAGGGAGTAGGCTCGTATGGTCGTCTGACCAGTATGCATGTGCGCTGCAGACCCGGGTTCGATTCCCAGATCCAGAGAATAAGAAGAGTGTATTATCTGGTGATACCCTGGATTTTCATCAGATATTTATATATCCCGCTTAAGACGCTTCAAGATGCAACAAAAGGTACTGGACCAGCACACTCTATAACGTAGCTTAGTGGAGGCACTTGTTAGCAATTGCAATTGTCATTTCTTTTTTGTAGATTAAATGGGTATTCACAAGTTTAGGTTCGATGTTTCTGTCGAATCTGACTTGCTGTGTTCCCGGGATTTTGTATTCGCTTAACGAATTCATCCCTTTTGTATTACTAGTTTGGATCATTTAATCAGTAGAATCAGTAATTTCTTAGTAGTGCGTATTTTTATTTGCCGAGAAGAGAATTTAGGGGAAGATCTCCAATATTTTGTCCAAGCATAGTTTAAATCGCGTTTCTTTCTCAGTGTTTGGAACACTGATTTATTTGAGGCCAGTACATGTTTTTCATGTACTACTGTTCTGTTAGGAACTTAGCTTTCTCGCAGCGATTTGAATCTTGGAAAGTTTATCTTGGTGTTCGTTGCATTTATAGTTTTAATCCCACTGTTGGGTTATTTTTATGGAAAGCACTTCGCTTTTGTGAGTGCAGATTTATTAGTGGATTTACTTAATGATTGTCATTGGATTAACCTGATTAGTTAACTTGATTTCATGGTGTAAGTTTTATCCACTGATACTTCGAAGCCCACCGAAGTTGCAGGCTATTCTGATTCAGGAAAAGATCAGTTTTACCTTCTATTAGGTATTGATTTGAGATTAACTTAATTTAGGATGTCATTTTGAGACATGTATTTTCCACAGTATTAACGTAAATAATTGCGTTTAATGCAATTGTGTGAGTGAGATATAGTATAGCAGTTTTGAACACCATTTACAAAGTTGATTAAATCTTTCCAGGAAAGCTTGACTTGGAGTCAAGAAAAATGAACAAGTATTATTAATATAAATTATCGGGAGGCAAGATAGGTGAATTTGCTTGTGGAATGTTTCAGTGTCTCGACTTTGAACAACGTGCTCAAGGTTAGTGTGTGAGTTAAGCATGTTTGTAGCTCTTGTGTGAGTATTGAGATTAAATAATAGTAGTGTTTGAAGGTTCGTATAAACTTGTTGTGTTGTGTTTTGGATGCACATCTGGGATGATGCATATTTGTGAGATTTTATGCTTGTTGAAGCATTAGGCCAATTTTTATTGAGCCGGTAAGTGCTTTTTCAGGCGGTAAGAGCCAATCTGTTTGTGACTTCGAGTAGTCCACACCCGTGTTTGGTGTCACGTTAATATAGATGAGTTTTTCTGGTATTTTAATGTCTGTTGGAGACATTGGTGTCGCCATTCTTATAGAGCGATCCTACAGGCTTTTCTTCACCTAATCAAAGGCAACGCTTGGATAATCTGTTCGAGCTACTTAAGACACTTCCACAGCATATAATCGTTTAAACTTCTACAATTTTGTACAAGTTTACTTGAAATTTGAATCATGAACATAGTCGATAGATACACTACTTCGCTTAATTGCTTGATAAAAATTGGTAACCCGATATATTGAATGTTAATTGCACATCACGATGCGAATATTATGGCCAAGATCAGCTGTTTAGGCTGAATCATGTAAATGTCTGAGGACATTTCTGTATATATTCTTATAAATGCTTGTATATAATCTTGATATTGCTACACTTTTGGAATATCGTTTAAGACGATACACGTGTATAAATTTTGATAATTCTTCTTTATTCATCGTCTAATATTTCATCTAGTCCTTCTAATATCATTAGGAGATTGATGCCTAATTTCCTTATTACATAGTGTGAGTTTTTTTTAAATCACCCCAGCGTGTAGGTGATGATCGTAATCTATTTCTGAAATCATGTAGGATTTTCTTACTACGGTTGTGTTTAGCTGTGATTTTGTTTTCTTGACGACAGGGTATTAATATGTTTTATTTTCTTGTCTGTTACCTTGTTCTCATGGAATAAATTGTTTTCCCAATTTTAAATCACGGTGTGATATTTTAACGAAGAGATTGGAGGTCGTTTTAAGATGGCCATCGCTTGGATTTTCTTTTTCCAGGGTTTTCCACCCTTGAGATAGTTCTTTTTAGAGTTGTTTTTCGTGTTCTTGAGCTAGTTTCTTGTTTGTTCGTTCGTTGTAGCCATGGTCATTCTTAAAACAGCTTGATAGGATGACTAGTACCCCATTCATTCCTCTACTTGGTGGTAGGACCTGTGAGGGTTTTTCGCCGGGTATTTTTCAGGTTCTACGATCCAGTGACCATCGAGGGATTTCACCAGGTATTGGTAAGTGTTTCGGGTACAGTACGGTTGACTGAATGTCGAGCCTAATTTTCAGTGTTTGTGGTTCATTATATCGCTTCATTTTGTAAGTGATTATCTAATCCTTGTGGTCTCCGATTTTCCTTGGATTTAGTTTATTTAATTTTTTTCTTTCGCTCCTCAAGCTACATGCAATTTTTTTCTCTTACTTCACCTGTGGGTGATTGTTAGTTTGGCTCGAGCCATAAGTTTTTTTAGAGCCCTTGTAAGAATTTAGTTTTGTTTAGGCGTATAATGTTATGTTATGTCTGTTAATGTTAATGTTGACATGTTAACACGGATCTTGCTTAACCTTTTGGATTAAATGTTTTTCTTAAGCTAAGCTAATTGTCGTGGCATTATTTCGCCGGTGGCATTTCTATGGGTTATTGGGGGGGGGGGGGTATCTGTGGACTGGCCTGTGGAATCCTTGTCCCCCTCCTTCCTTCATCTGTAGGTGTTAGTCTGCTGGGGTATGTCATCTGTCGGTGAGTTGCAGTGGCGAGCGGACCTCTGAAAACAAGGTAAGTAGGCCCATCCCGTCCCTGGTGGTTGGTGGCAGTAGTAGCAGATCAAGCTCGTTTATCGCTTCTGCAGCTATCCCCTCCCGCTTATCCGCAGGCATGTTTATGGATCTTTCTGATGCTTGTAGGGCGGTGACTGGTGGAATGTGTCACGTCAGTGTGCTTAATGTGATTTTATGTTAATCCTTTTCGTTTTATTTGGTTTCATGTATGCCTCTAAAAATCCATGTGGTGATATACGGAAGTGAACTGTTCCAAGCGAAGTTTCTGTGGTGAATTGTATCCTATTAATTATGCAGCATTCCTAAAGAAGAAGAAGAAGAAGTTGGTAAGTGTTGACAATGTTTCTTGGCATGGGAAATGTGGGTTTTTGATATGCTGATAGCCTACATGCTGCGAGTGAAGCCATCGGGGAGCCCTGTCTGAAGCTGTTCGCGCTGTGATTTGTAACGTCTATATTGTAGCAATTTGTTATATTTTAGCTTCCTGTTCTGGAGCCTAGTATTGGATGACATCTGCAATCCTGAGCAACGTTGTGCATGATTTTATTTGTTGAAATTTCAGGTGTCGAGGCAGTGTTGGTGTCTAAGAAGACTGTTGTGTTCCTATATGTTTATTCTGCATGGTATTGTGTTGTGATATACTGTCCTCGTGATATATTTATTATGGAACTGTCCCGCCTACTGGTGTTAATGCGAAGTGTAGTCCGATTAAAAGGGCTAAACTATGGAAATCAGCCCTCCCTATGTCCCTACTGTGGTGCCAGAAGGCACATTTAACGTGCATGTCACTATTAATTTGCTAGAAATTCTTCCCAAACTTATTCAAGGTAAGTGTTTGTATTGAGATGCTTTTATCGCAGTGTGCGGTTTGTAAATTTGTGTTCATACACTTACATTATGCTGCAATCGTGCTGGGTTAAGTGTGTATTTTGTGCAAATCGTGTCTGTGTGTAAGTGTTAACGTTAGATTTTGATTTAGCCTTGTAGGGTGGGGTAATTCAGGTTTTGTTGTTGATCCAAAGTAAGTCTAGGATGGTTTTTTATTAGTTGCTCTCCTTGCAATTTTGAACTAAACCTAATATGCAGGTGTGTTTTACGTGGAGATATCTACTGTCAGGGGTTAGCTAGATTAGAAGTATGGGATTCTTTCTTGGTTTGATCCCTGGGCAGGTTGTATATAGGACTTGCACGATCCGAATAGCCTAGGTATGGGACTAGTCTGTTCGATGACATGCGAGTATGTGTCATGTAATGTAATTGTCATAATAATAATGATGATAATTGTTGTTTTAAGGGGCCTAACATCTAGGTTATCGGCCCCGTAATGTAATTGTCAGGGTATTGTGTTTGTAATTGTATTTGTTTGTGTCATGATATCTCTACGACTACATAACTTGCATACTTGAGTATTAAAGGGAATTATTTTTGTGGGTGGTTAAAACTTATGTAGGCCTATCGCTGCTATTTGAGTATGTTGTACGATGAATATCTTGTTGTGAATATGAGATCTCAGTTCGTGAACAGCCATAATGTAATGTGCTTTTCTGGTTAGTTAATTAATATAGGGTCTTCAAAATTAACTGGGGTTAAATTTCTGTTGAAAATTGTGGTCATCAGCTTCTGTAAGTCAGCTTGTTTTGCGTTTAAAGCCAGTAATCTGTTGTTGCTGGAAATCAGGGTCATCAGTTGCCTCATGTTAACTGTAAATGGCATAGGCCTTCTATTTTAGTTCTTGCTATGGCAATCACGGTCATCAGCCACTGTAACTTGAGTAACATTTTCTGCTTTTGACTGGTAATTCTAAATTTTTCTGCTTAAATCGTTAGAAATGGTGCGTTAGTGTTCTCTGTTAGCCTCGTCTTTCGAAAAGAGCGGCTTGTTTTCTCATCTAACCGTATTTTCGGGCCATGTTAGGCATCCATTGGTTGTACGTGTTCGTATCTTAAACCTGAACGAGGAAACCTCTTTTGTACCTCGTGTACTGTTGAATTTAGTTCTTTTATGTTGGATTTTTCTCACCCAGACGGATTTCGGCTGTATAGTCATCTGGTGTCGAACTTTAATTTCGTTCCTTGTGTTAGTGTACTGCTGTTTTGTTTTCTGCGCTGCCATTTCCTCTTCGTTTTTGTCGTTACTGTAACTGCGTTTGTATTTATCATTGTCCCCGTGCCAAGCAATGTGTGCCATCACGTACCAATAAATGTAGATGCATACTTGTCAGCTTAATTAATTTTCCTTTTCAAAGGCCCCTGTTATGTAGAGGCATTCTTGACTCCCGTTACTCTTCTTATTCGAAACCCTAAGGCCAATAAAATATCCAGAGTGCATCTGTCGCACATAAAACGAGGTGGAGAGATTTGTAATGAAGAAATGGTACTATAAATTTGTAAACTGATATTTTGTATAATGTAGAGTATCCCAAATCTTCATTGAAGCCTACATGCATCTGTTCCTTCTGGAATTTTGAATTGTATTTGCAAACACTACTGGGATACAGCTTGTAACAGTTGGATAATTCTAATTTAATGGTAAAATTTTAGCATCGTATAATAACCTTTTGTAAAATTGTAACTGATTTGGATGTTTCACGTAGAAGATGCTTGCATGTAAGTAAGACTCGGTGGGAGACCTAACTCATGGTGACCTTGTATACCTGTTTCCTTGGGAATTTGAATGGTCATTCCTCTACCGTAGCTCCTTCTGAATGTATGGTCGTTCAACTCGTGAACTGTAGTTAAGTCTAACTAGTCTGTAAAAACTTAACCTTGGTAATGAACTTTACTTCTGTAAATCTTGTTTGTTTAATGAACTATTGTGAGCACGAATCTAGGGCATGGTCAGGATTTTCTTCATATAAATTCAAACTTGTTTCTCATATGTAAAATGTATTAAGAATTAGTAATTTCTGTAAAATTTATTTTTGAAATAAGATTAACGACTGTATTGTAAATGGCTACCCACTCGTCGCATGGTATCTTGCACATGGCATCCAGCTGCTTCTTCGAAAGCTAACAACATTGGACTTATTGGAAATTTACCTAACGCGTCTCGGACTCTGTAAGCAATGCAAGTGCTGGTGTAATGCATTTCTGAAGAATTTTGGACACAGTGAAACTGTTAACTAAGTGGTTTGTGAGGTGATCAATTATCCCTTCACTGATAATCTGACCCTGCACTCTTCCTAACCAAAACAATGCGGTTTTATCCATCAATTGGAGTTAACTGGTGAACATTATCTTCTGGAAACTTTGGACATACCATTATTTAATGAATCGACTAGTTATGGTGTACTTCCTATGCCTAGGCATATTCGTGAACTGTCTTCACGCTTAAGGGAGGGAGAATGAGCCGTGTTGGCTGTCTCAAACATTTTCCTGCATCGTTCGACATGTAATCCCTACCCTCCCCTACCCTTTAAAGTGTCCGCTAAGACGTCTTGCTTAGGGTAATGAGCTCGAGATGGCAGCACCTTCTGAGGTACTGAACCCTTATCATTGTGTCCAATAATAATGTTTCATATTATTAAAAATTCCTGAAAATACTAAATACATGATATGCTGGATATTTGAGTAAAATTGATGTAGCAAGCAAACTGGACTTGGTAAGACGGGCTACGTGCTGGGTGGAAGCTATCGACGGTTTCACAACGAATGCTATTCTTATTCTTCTGAGAAAATCAGGTATGACGCTGTGGCGTACGTGACGATCGACAGGCCAAAATGCTGGGTCCAAGGCAAGGAGTGAGAGAGAGGAAAAGTGTCGTGACGTCAAAATAAGGGCGGGATTTGTAAGGTCAGAACTCCGACGCCAACTTAACTGACCATTAAGAGGATAGGACGCCAGAACATAGCATCAGTGTGTTTTTGCGCGCCAATCGGTTATAAAAAGATCTAGCGATCGGTTTGCGTGTTCGGCGGCAGATTCGCGACCTGTGAGAAATTACAAGATTTTTGAGAGGTCACACATAATTATAGGCCCATTATTTAAAATATTGAGGAGCTGTTTTCTCCCTCCATGGGAACTTTTAGGCTTTCTGTATATAAACAAATGTCTGAGATGAACCGGGGCACTCCTAATTATTCTTCGACAAAAATTCTAGTTGTGTGTCGATAACTAAGTTATAATTTTTCATAATTTGTGAGATGGCAATTAGCCATAAAATAGGGAAAGTCTACGATTGTGTATAGGACTATATGAGGAAATAAAATACTCATAAGCAGATAGAACAGTTTTTTAAACTTTAAACTAATTGTGTTTTTAACAGCGGCAAGATGACGACCATGGAAAGAAGACAACAAGTTTCATCCTCCATTACCATCAGTGTTATGGGCTAACGGCCTAATGGTGGGAAATGACTAGGCGGGAGGCCTCTGGAAAGCGGTTTAAGTGATGAGTATAAAAAAATTGATTTATTGATTTTGGACGAGGGGAATCGCGAGAGATGTGTGGAACTTTGTACAGATTTTATCTGTGTGGTTTAATTTAAATTTTGGGTTTGATTTCTTAACTGACATGCGTGTAGTAATTTTTGGCATTGCGTGACAATTATGTTGTACAATAGAATTTGTAACTTAAATGCTGTCCTTAGGTATACGTAATTCTTGTAGTGAAGCGGCCGCATATGATTGACGTATCAATGAAAAGTGTAGCCATGAATAGGAGCCTAGGAACGACAATGATAAATGGACTGAATTGATGATAATGTAAAACTAAAACTAGACGTGGGGGAAAATTGGTGTTTTATTTGCTTTTATAACTCGGGCTAATTCTGATTCCAGTTATTGATTCTTTTATTGTCATTTGGACAAGTCATGTGTCGTTTGTCTGAGGGGTGTGCTGGTTCATGTGCTGCGACGAGATCTTCGAGAGAGTGCCACGTGTTTTTGGGTGTAAGTGTGATGATGAGGAAGGGTAGAGCCTGTCCTTGACTGCGACATCATTCCGGCAAATTGGTTACCCTTGGGACTAAGTTTGACATGGAGATGTGTTCTTGAAAATCCCTGAGAGGATGTTTTGAGATAATGTGATATTTTGTAATTACGCGTTTAACAGGTGAAGATTAGGAGGTCGCTTGACGCTGGCTATGGGCCAGAATCTATATTTAGCGTGGCACTCATTACTACGTTAGGGGAAGAAATCAGCCACTTACTGAGATATGCGATAACAGACCCGGCTGTCTCCAGCTCTGTTATGACACGTAATGTTTGCTTAAGCCTAATGAGTTAAGGTTATTTTATTTGGTTTAATTTGGGGAGTTGCCATGTTGTCGATCCGAGTTTTTTTTAATCATGACTACGACTTATTTATTCATTGTTTAAATGCCAAATTTTCTGGCGTGACATTTAAAATTTGTATTTTGTTGTTGTTGGCTCTTATTTTCAATGCCATTGTATTCATTATAAATATAATTTGGCAACCGGCCAAACTTGTTCATGTCATGTTATGCTTTCCTAGTGTTTGAGGTATAAGACTGTTATTTCGCAGCCCTTATTTTAAATAATACACACGTGTATTTGGTTGTGGTAATCTAAGGTAAGAGCATGTCAGTAGTGTATTTAAATATGTAATTGTTGTTCCCACATTTCCGTAATTCGTCTTCGCAGTACGGAGTTCGTTCCCGAACTGACTGTTTTGGTCGGAAACGAGCGCCCGTCAAAGTGCTTATTACTTGAACTAGTCTTAAAACGCGTGTCGCTCATAAATATTAAATTCTTGTACTATTTTTTTTTGTTATTTTTGGATCTTGTGATCCGTTTTCTTTGTTACTTTGAATTAAGTGACATTGCAGTCACAACGCTTGTTTGACAGCTGTCATGCCGTGTTATCATGGCACGTCCGACTAGTCAGTGTCAGATCTGTTCACGTGCGAGTGAACTAATTTAAGGGTGGTTTATTGTTAAGTGTTTTATGTTTGATTCAGTTATTAAATTTTATTTGTTAGTAGATCCTGTTGTTTTCTTGGCTTTGTAATAATTAGTTAACCTTATGAACCCTGAAAGTTATTGATAGCATAAAATCTCTAAATCACATTCACAAGAATCCATAACGACCCCGAAATTTTGAATCTTGTCTACATGCTATTTTCCAAGGGTATAGTACTGTTCGGATGATGAGGTTTAATCTCTACCTACCAGAGTGCAGCTTCGTCTCTGTATGAAAAGTGAAATGTTCAATTAAATCTTCGTCATTAAAACAAAAGACTATATATAAAATTTTCCGCCAAATTGATTATATAATATGCACATTCTTACATGGTGTGTCAATCTGTGATTGGACAATTTCGATTAACATTAAAGCACTGCGGCCTGTAACTGTGGTCTCCGCCATGTTGGATCTTAAAACGGGCTGTCGTCTGGACTGTTTGAACTAAGAGGTGGTGCAAAAACTGTGTCTCCGTGAGGCTGGGGGCTTAGCCCCCAGTCTCCACGAAACATGGATGTATTCTATAAAAAGGAAGTGCCTGTGCTCTGAAGGCTATAAATTCGTCATTTCGTCTTGAAGATGAAGTGTGGTCTATTTACTGTAAATGGTTGCAAGGAGAAGCTTCGTGGGTGATCGAAGAGGCGTGTGTGTGCTCGCGTGGCCATTTTGAGGCAAAGTTTATATCTTTTAAAATTATTTAAAATATGTTAGTTTTGTTATTTTTGTGTCTCCACAAAAGAAGGATTTTAAGGTACGTTTTATTATATAATATATATATTGTTATGGGAGCTCCGTTATTGGCCTTATACGGATGTTTTAATACTCTATTTTATTTTGCATTATAGGCCTAATATTTCTGTTTTGTTAATATTTCCTGATATGTAAATCTTGTTGTTTTTTTTGCACCTTTCAGAGACACGTTTCAAGTTTATATTACATTGTAATTTATTATTTGTTTATTTTATTTTCTTGAGGGGTTAATTTCTTCTCGTAATTTGGGGTTGACATACTTTTTTTGGGTCTTTAGTTTTTTTAATCCGTCGCTTCCTATTTCTATTTTTTTGTTCGTATTTTGTTAAAAGATAGTATTTATCTCCTTTTTGTCATTTCACTCTGGCCGAATGTTAGTTCTTAAAACCTTTGTTGGGCGTAATTGGGCAGGATATTCAGTCATCTGTTTCGCGGCCATTGTAGTTTTTTTATGATGCATTGTGGTCGTTGGTAAAAGAGTCTTTCGGCGTCTGGCGCGGCGTTCAAACGTGATGTAGTTCTTGATTTTTTTGTTCTTGTTTTTAATCATGCTGATTTATGGTTTAGTTCTAACTTCTGCTTTAAGTTTCCCTGCGTGTGCCGCAGTAATTTTAATTTGTTTTTGTTATTTTGGTCTCTTAATTTTTATTTAGCTCCATGATTTTTGGCATGGTACTGTACCCTTATATCTGGATGATCTACCAATATCCCCCTGCTGGAAATAATCTGGGATTGTAGCATCTTGACGCCCCGGCTAAAAACGACATGGTGCCACTTGGCGAAAACACTCAGAATAGGGGACAGGTATGTTCTCAACGAAATGTGTTGCAGTATCTAACAACAGAACAGTAGGGTCATCTAACTACTTAGGATTTTAAAAAACTCTATACAAATCTCGGGCGTAAGGATACGGATTAAGTCCCTCGGGAACTTCCACCCTACAGCACATTCCTCTACCATCTAACTACAAGTATAATGCCAGTTTCCTATAAAACAACCAGGAAATCGTCAACACGAATCCGTCTATTTATTAAACAAAACAATACACATCTCGTGTCACCGAGCTTTGATTAAATGCTCTCGAAAATAAACCATGAAATAAAATATATGATTAAGCGTCATTAATCAATATACAAGTACAAATTGTTTCGCTAAGAAACCGTAACAATTGTTACGTGTAAGCTTAAATAAGCTTCTATACAGCGAACAACTGCTGTGCCCTAGGTGACGGGAGTTAATAACAAGAAAAATGTTATAAGTTAAAAATTTAAATAATCCCAAAAATAAATGACGTTACCCATGACGTAGATCTCCGTCATTACAAATACTAATCATTACTCTATACAATTCATCTCCCGCACCCTAATATTAATATTTCATCCGCTAAGAAGCGCAAAATCTCTACACAATGTTTTAAGGTTTAAATTAAAAATATAAAACACTCCTAAATCTATTTACGAATTTATCTGAAATACGTTTAATATAACTTTCTATACAATGAAAATAATCACGTCGTAGTTCGTCAGTTACTTACTTAGAAATAAAATATTTACAACACGTTCGTTCCTTTCTCCCGACAATACAACATGTAACTGTCCTTCCACATTACTTCTAAATCTCAACGGGCTTCAGAAAAATATTACTTCACTCTACTTAGCCTTGTTCGTGTTTTACGTTAACATCTGGGATTACATAATCCATACAATTAAGTAAAGACTAGTTCAAAAACCTCCTAGAACTTATCTGTTCATGTAATAAAAATACTTAATAAAATACACATTTCCACTCGTTGAATAATTACCATAAATGACAAACATGAGGATAAGAACCATTTAATAGATCTCAGTTTACTCTCAGCTTCAACAAAGATCCATTAAACCCTATAATTTCTATCAGATTTAACTTCATCCAGGATCCGCTGTCCTGTGAATTTCAAGGAGTTTCAACTCTATTGAGACTATTTCAATAACATCCACAATTAATAAACTTCCGTAACAATTCTCTTATAACTTCTTACTTTCATGAAATACATGCGTCTGTCACTACAGACATTTCCTCAAAAATAGATCAATGGCTACACACTGGCTCATTGTCTCACAACAAATACCTCCGTCTACAACGGGAATAATAAATCTCATCCATCGAGATACTTCGCAAACTTCCATAACATTTCTTTCTCTACACTTTCAGTCATCACAATCTTTATGAACATATAATAGAAATACTGGTTCTCTCCCTGCCTCAATTTAATACGTATGCGATAAAATGATAATCTTTAAATAAAATCTTATTTCTTTACTTCACTCACATTTCTCAAAATTCTTTCAACAAACTGTAACATTTCTTCTATTTCATCATTACGTTATTTCTTACTTCAAAATATGCTCTCGTTCGCATCTGTTAATTCCACATTATAATACTTCACAAATTCTTTCTTTAATGTATGTTCAACAAATTCTAATACTTTCAAAAAACCATTACTTACAAACTTTCTTCACAAAATTCGTTTCATTATTTCTCAGATCGTGACTTTCTCTAGATCTCTACAATATATCTTTCGTAATTACATTCTTTGACATATACTTCCTTTCACATACTTGGAAAACATTTCCACTATTACATTTATTAATAAAACATAGATATCGTTCGATTTAATACACGTTTGAACTTTACAATAACAATTCTGAACAAACTATAAAATCCTGAGCTAAAGTATAAAATCTGAATTAAACTATAAAATCTCCCTTCAAATTTCGAATATCGCAAAAATCGAAAAATTGAAATGAAAAATCCCTAAAATTCCGAAGTCATCGAAAAATACTATCAAACCTCCACATGATGTTTTTACGAATAAAATAAAGAAAACTGCAATAAACTAATAAACAATATAGAAAAATTGCATTCAACAATAGTTGTCGGATATTCAAGATCTACAATTCTACATAGTGGGGTATATAGCGTTGGTCCTTGGACTACCTTGTGCTGGGTTCGAGTTGACATGAAGTGGACTCCCTTTGGTTACCCATTAGAAACGGAATGTTTCTAGCGGCTTAAGACTGCGTGGTGGTCAGCATTCTTGTCCAAATCTCCCTCCGAATATCTCGTGCGGTCAGGTACTGGGATTCGAACTCGATCATCATCGTGCTGTTTCCTCCTTCCGCCGATGACTCTTCTGATTGAGATGGGATAGCCCTTTCTCTCTTCGGCACCGGGTAATTCTCTGGTCGCCCTCGTACATGAATAACTTGCAGTCTTCTTCCCCCATAGTTCCCTGTAGATCGTCATTTGAGATGGTAAAATGACTGATGATTGTAGACTTTCTATTACGGGAGAGATGAGATGTTAATCTCCCCAAGATGTTGATGTTAAGTCATTTCGCATGTTCTTGATGCCATCATAGCGTTGTTCCCATAATTGTTTAAGCGTTCATCACGACCCCTGTAGAATCTTCATGAAATTCCTCCCTCAACCTTTGAATTTTTATCATCTTGAAGCTGTAGCTTTGTCGTATAAATTTAACATTGTTTCCTCGCTGAATATCTATGTTAATATTACATACACATTACTGAGTGCCTTCGATGAATAATTTTATCTCTTTCGTTCAACTTGGAGACTAGTTCGTTGTAACGTCCTTCTACTTCGAAGTAGTGGTTGATAAGCCCCTCGCTTCCTCTCGTCTTTTCTCCGCGTCTCTTTTCCAAAAACAGCGTCCTTTTCAATCCATGGCTCTGATTGGTTGCTTATATTAATTGATCAAACTCTTTCTTAATAACTTACGAACTCGGCTGTAATTATATTCAATCGTTCTTAATTATCATTTAACAATCTTCATGATGGTATAATGCAATAACTTTGTCCTAGTAATTATATATGTTAATTAATCTGTTGGTGTTAATTTTAATAGGCGGCTTCCCATTGGTCATGGTCGCATGTCGGTCTCACGTCGGCTCCCTCTTCTTTTTCTTGCCACACGCTTAGTTCCTCTCCCCATTCTTTTTCACTCGGGCGTCCTCGTGACGCTCGGGTTCTTAGTCATCCTAGCGAAGCTTGTTCCGAGTCCCCTTGCGACTATTAATTTGCTATTGGCCGGCCGAATTAACTCAGTTAATTCACTCTCTAACCAAACCAGTTTTGTGTTCGCTTCCAGCATTGATAAATTTTAACATGGGCTAATTTAGAAAATTTTCCACTACTTGTATAATTTTCTGTGTCGTCTCCCCAAACGCGTACAGTACGGTTGACTGAATGTCGCCTAATTTTCAGTGTTTGTGGTTCATTAAATCGCTTCATTTTGTAAGTGATGATCTAATCCTTGTGGGCTCCGATTTTCCTTGGCTTTTGTTTATTTAATTTTTTTCTTTCGCTTCTCAAGCTACATTTATTTTTTTTCTTTTACTTCACCTGTGGGTAATTGTTTGTTTGACTCGAGCCATAAGTTTTTTTAGAGCCCTTGTAAGAATTTAGTTTTGTTTAGGCGTATAATGTTATGTCTGTTAATGTTGACCGAATCCCCTGTCTTTTCATGTTAACACGGTTCTTGCTTCACCTTTTGGATTAAATGTTTTTCTTAAGCTACGCTAATTGTCGTGGCATTATTTCGCCGGTGGCATTTCTATGGGTTATTGGGACGGTATCTGTGGACTGGCCCGTGGGATCCTTGTCCCCCTCCTTCCTTCATCTGTAGGTGTTAGTCTGCTGGGGTATGTCGTCTGTCGGTGAGTTGCAGAGGCGAGCGGACCTCTGAAAACAAGGTAAGTAGGCCCACCCCGTCCCCGGTGGTTGGTGGCAATAATAATAATAATTCATTAATTCAAAGTGAAATTTACATAAGGGTAGAGAGATACACTAACCTTTCAACCCAGCTATGTTATAGAGACACTAATCGGATGGAATAATAATAATAACAATAATAATTCATTCATTTCCGTGTCCGGTCGACCTTTCAAAAAAATTGCAGCTGCGATGGCCTTGTTACTTCCTCTAAAAACATCTTCCATAATAACAATAATAATAATTAAAATAATCATTCGTTAATTCGAAACTGAATCCACTTTAGGGTACATATATCCACTAACCTTTTGAGTTACAGATCTATTATGATGCTAGTTGTCAGAGATAATAATATTAATAGTGATAGCAATAATAATAATAATAATAATCATTATTGAGGAATTGGATTTATTAATTTTTACGAAAACAAATTCTCTCTCAGGTATTAGTAACGTTTGTAGACATGCTATGCTCTGAACAGGTAGGTTGAAGTCCTTACTTCGAAGCCTATTAGTGTATATATTTTCTGTTAGTAGTCTTCGTAAATACATTTCTGTCATGTCATTTGTTACATCGTTGTTACCTACACACACCGTTGTTTCAAATATATTATTTATTGGTGTACGAAATGTGAACGGAGAAGATTTTCAATATTGCAGTAATGCATACATTATAGCATTTATTTGGTTTATTTTATTTTATATTGTAATAAGTTAGTATTTTGTGAGGATATCGCAATCATTATATACGGACAGTAGTTATACGCCCATAAATCTTTGACAAACGTTATTGAGTTCGGGACCCGAAATACTGTCACGAGTCCTCAGTTCAACCCTCAGATAATCATGTTTCTCATGCATTAGTGTTTGTTATGAACGTCAGTGTGACACATGTCAGATTCTACTGAAGTCACATGATTGTGAATTTACATTTTCGGTAATAAACAAGTACACTGTCAGGTGTATAAGAGATCGAAGATGAGTGTGCCAGTTTTTATATCCACTAAAAGGGCAAATTTTGTGTTTAAGAATGTGGATGCATAAGTGTTGTAATTTGATGAAAGCATCTTAGCCCAAACAAGGGAGTCATATAGGCAATGTTGCCAGATCATGTCATTATATTATTTGTCTTATGGGTATTACAATTAAAGAAGCACTATTTAATAAAGGATACACAAATGATTAAAATATTGTAATGGTACATTATGGCAAGGTGCCATGGTATCTGGAATATTGAGCTCAAAAATGTGGAATCTTCAATGAGTACTGATTACATTTGGATCAGATCGGTAACTGATGAATGATTGATTAATTGATAGAATGATTGATTGTTGAGTATTAATGGGATTAATTATTCAATCAAAGACTAATTAATCTGATTTATGCATATCGATTCGCTGATTGATTTAATTGATGTGTGTTCTAATCATGAATCCAAATCAACATTTGCAAAATAAACGTACACAATAATCATAATCTAATATTACATAACTCTATGGCCTGCGTTCAATAACCTGGCGAGCACAAATCCAACATGGCGGCGACGCGAAATTTAAATATTCAAATGGACGTTTTTGCGTTTTAACCATCCGAGCGCTGTGAAACTTGATACGGTATATGCTTATACAAATTTTAATCGACTAGCATCTAATTCATTTGAATTATTTTCATAACCGCAAGATGGCGGCTGAGCGAAATTTTAAATTTTAAAAACCCGCTTTTATTTCTTGTGTCCTAATCATGCGATTGACGTTTGAATAAAACACCTACACAATAATCTTCATGTAATAGTACATAAATCTATGGTCTATAATATAAAAATCCAACATGGTGACCATCCAAAATATTTAGACGGTTCTCAATATCTACGAATCTAATACAGCAATCAAACTGACAATTTGTATGTTGATAGAGGCAATTAATATCAGTAGGATATATGAAAATAGGCTATCTAGTTCTTCACGGAACTACTTGTTTATTTTATTTTCAAATCTTTTGAGATATTTTTGGATTGATGTTAACATTTTCGATTTTGAGTAAATTATCTTTGATTTGTAAGTTGATTTAAAAATTTTGTGATTTATTAATTTATTTCGTATTGGTTCGACTTTGAATATTTTCTTTTGGATTTTGATTTTCTTAATATTTAATATTTTTGTTTTTGTTTGCTTTTTTGTTTATTTTTGAAATATTCAGTGTTAATAACGTTGTTTTTGTCTGATTTTGAATTCTGTGTGTGATGATTCATTAGTCAGCCCTATTGATGTTCCAAATAGTGAATACCAGGACAGTTTTAGCTTTAGTTTTAGGAAAGAGTCCTGACCTGAAGGTCCTATGTTCAAAGGATACAGTACGAACAAGGGAAGCTGTACTAAGTCTTAGGCTGATTTTGGAAATAGAATAAGGAAGAATAAGGGAACGTTCATGGCATTTGTAGACTTAGAAGAGGCTTTTGATAACGTTGATTGGGCTAAATTGTTTGACATTTTGAGAACGATTGGAATAAAGTACAGGGATAGGAGGGTGCTCTACAATCTATACAGAAATCAGGCAGTAGTTATTCGAGTGGAAGGACATGAGAGAGAAACTGGTATTGAGAAAGGTGTAAGGCAAGGCTGCAATTAATAACCCATACTTTTCAATCTATACATTGAACAAGCAATGAAGGAGATCGGAGAAAAATTCAACGTTGGAGTAAAGATTCAAGGAGAAATAATTTCGTCATCTTAGCCGATACACCAGAGGATATAAATGAATTTCTAAAGGGGATGGATTCTGTCTTGAGGAATGAATTCAGGATGAAAATTAATAAATGTAAAACAAAGATATTGGAATGCAGTCAAAAGAAATCAGAAACCATTATGGATGTCGAATTGGACGGTGAAATGCTAAAGGAAGTAGGTGACTCCTGTAACTAAGGAAGCAAAATAACCAGCGATGGACGAAGCATAGGGGATATATATGTAGGTTAGCACAGGCAAGGAAAGCACTTTTACAGGAAAGGAATCTGTTGACATCGAATATAGATTTAGGTATTAGGAAGTCATTTTTGAAAGCCTGTGTCATGAGCATGGCACTCTATGGAAGAGAAACTTGGACTGTCGGAACGGTAGAAGAGAGGAGAATTGAAGCGTTTGAAATGTGGTGTTACAGGAGAGCGATGAAGATCAGATGGGTAAATAGGGTTACGAATAAAGAGGTATTAAGACGAGTGGGGGAGGAGTGATGTTTCTGGCGACTGCTAATGAACAGAAGAAATAGGTGTGTAGGACACATCAAAAGACACCCAGTAATGGCAAACTTAGTTATAGAAGGAAGGCTCGAAGATTGGAACAGTAGGGGTAGACCAAGGTTAGAATAGGTTAAACAGATTGCCTCGAATGTAGGGTGTGGTAGCTATGTAGAGATGAAATGATTAGCTTAGACGGGGAAGCATGGAACGCTGCATCAAACCAGTCGAAAGACTGAAGACTCAAACAATAACAACAGTGCTCAGTTAATAGCCACTATCATAATAAAATCAAAAAAGTCCTCTCGGTACGCCGGAAGGCGGAGGTAGATTTCACCGGACAAACTTGGGGATAGGCGAATATAGGCAGAATATGCAGGTTTTCGTAGAAGGTTCAGACCTCATTTATTGCGAGAAAGTATTTTATAATAAATTGGAGATTAATTAACTTTGTTTTTCGTCATTTTATGCATATTTTAAACATTTTATTGTCTTATGATGACGGTAACCTTCTTGTCATTTGGAGTCCATTTTTATACTTGTGGTCACACTGTCCTTATGCAAGGTTTCGACACTGATGTGTAACTATGTAACGGTCTGTTACTTCTTCACGCAAAATTATATCTCCTGCAGAGATTTTGGTTGGTTCCTCAGTTTAGGGGCTGCGACAACGCGGTCATGTAACCCCATGTACTTTGGGTGAGTGTAGAATCTGTCTGATAAACGGTGTGAATTGTGATGGCTGTATTAGTCTGTAATTCAGGTAAGGACTGCAGACGGTCAATTTCAAGCAGTAGTTCCTAATGTTGCTACCAGATACTACCGTCAACGACACCTAGCTGTGATCTTGGCTACTAGATGCCACCGCAACCAGCAACTCGCAACGAACGTTGGAACTTCCCCTCCAAAGGAAAGCATAGTGAGGGATTTTTAGCGCTCTTAGAAAATCCGACGACTTTGTCCGGCTTTGAACCCGCGACCTTGTGCGTAGAAGTTCAGCATGCTACCAGTTACGTCACCGAAGCCGCTTCACACTTAGTCAGATGGAAATTTGAATCTGATCCCGTGCAAGTGCGTTGTCATGGCAACGTCTGATGGCTCATCCCTCATCAATTTAGTAGTGTTGCCATGGCAACCACTGATAGCTCTTGGCATTTTCTTATCATTCCGAAATCATTTTTATCATCCCTTGGCGTAATGGTGGGTCATATCAAAAATTCTTTCAGACAAAAATTTTAGGTAATTATTAGGGGAATATTGTCCATTTTGTACGGTTTTGATATTGTGCCTATAAAGAGAGATATGAGTAATGTTTCCCGAAAAACCCACTTTTTTCCACCCCTTTGGTCAGTGGTTGGTGCTATAAAAAAAACTCTTCAAACATAAATTTTTGGGCTTTATCCGACACATAGTATGAACTTGGAACGGATTCGATATTTCACATATTAAGAGAGTTATGGCAATATATCACTTTTTAGAAAAAAAAAGCCCCCCATTTTCACCCCCTTCGACCTATTTAGCCCAGTAACGAACTCGACCGAGATTTTATAGGTATACATATTCGGTAAAAAATTCAAAGAGATTGGTGAAAAATTACGGCAGTTATCGTGTCCACAAGAAACTGATATACATATATACATAAATTATATATAAACTTTTGAACTGACGGTGGTTTTGGGGTCTGGGGGATGTGAAACGCGAAGATATGTCGAAATTGTCCGGAAGTCGAAACATGGTACCCATTGCAATAGTTAGCTCTGTAATGAAATCTACCTAAAAGCACAAAGTTCTTACTAGTCTGGATAAATTAGTTAGTTATTGAGGTTTAAAGGCGTGAAACTACGAGGTCATCTGCATCTCTGAAGACAGATTGAAGTATACACATTTAGAATTAAATTAAGAATTAAGAGGTGGACACTTAAATATGAATAGATCGAAAATTAATAAAACGACATTTGAATAAAACTAATAATTATTATAATAAACAAAGATTGCAAAAAAACAGGAATTCAAAATTCATATTAGAAAAAGTCCTTTAGGAAATATACACTAGAAAATTAGGATTGCTGGCCCCAACCCACTCTCACTTATAAAGCGGATGACGTGATCAGCAGCCACACGGATCCACAGGTACAAAGGAAGCTTGTAGCTTAACTTTATCATTAATCGCGCGATGATGAGCCACGGGACCTTCTTTTTACGTGGAATCCGAATGGCAGGACATGGCATTTCACTTCGAAAATATCAAATGTATTGTTCAGGAATCGAACCCAGTCCGCCTTGGTGAGAGGCAGGCGGCTTGAACGCTGAGCAACCACGCCTCGTCCACATGTACAAAGTGGGGGTCTTCCCATGACTTTTCCCTAGCCTAGTAAAAGGACGGACTCTCTCCGTGACCAGAAAGAGCTCAGCCACATACGAATAATTCCCTTGATAGCTCTCAGAATGTCAGTAGTTATCGTCGTAACTGAGAGCGAATATCTCTAGCGGGTACCTCCATTGGTCGAGGGGGTAGTGATACGGTATCTTTTGCTGCTTGATGCGCTTTCTCATATTCCGCAATTCCCATGTAGCTCTGAAGCAACAGACAGGTGACCTGATTTTCAGCGTGACACAAGCCGACTAGTAGGTCGTGGATTCGCTGCACTAGGGGGTGTCGTGGGAATTATGTAGCAATTGACTGCAACGAACTCAAAGTGGATTCGTGCATCCTGTGTGCAAACTGCAGAGCTTCATAAATAGCAGCGAGCTCCGCAGTAAACCCTCTAAATGTCTCAAGCAAAGAGATTTGAAATTTGTACCATCAATAACGTAAGCACAACAAAACCTCAGTGGCTTAGGCGGCAGCACGCCGGCCTCTCACCGCTGGGTCCGTGGTTCAAATCCCGGTCACTCCATGTGAGATCTGTGCTGGACAAAACGGAGGCAGACAGGTTTTTCTCCGGGTACTCCGGTTTTCCCTGTCAACATTTCATTCCAGCAACACTCTCCACTATCATTTCATTTCATCTGTCATTCATTTAATCATTGCCCCAGAGGAGTGCGTCAGGCCTCGGCAGCCGGCACAGTTCATATCCTCGCCGCTAGATGGGGCCTTCATCCATTCCATTCCTGACCCGGTCGGAGACCGGAAGCAGGCTGTGGATTTTCATTTTCAATAAGGTAAGCACAACCTAACTTCTCGTCCATCTTGGAACCATCCGTGTGTCTGTGTGTGTGATTCGTGTGTGTGCGTCCTCCCTAATAAATTCTAAACGGCTAGAGCGATTTCAATGAAATTCGGTAAGTTCAAAGCACTATTCCGAACGCAATGTACTGTATGGGAACACACAGTTGTTGATGTTGTTTGAGTCTTCAGTCTTTTGACTGGTTTGATGCAGCTCTCCATGCCTCCCTGTCCTGAGCTAATCGTTTCATCTCTACATAGCTACCACACCCTACGTCCGAGGCAATCTGTTTAACATATTCTAATCTTGGTCTACCCCTACAGTTCTTGTCCTCGACCCTTCCTTCCATAACTAAGCATGCTATTCCTGGGTGTCTTAATATGTGTCCTACTAACCTATCTCTTCTCTTCATTAGCAGTCGCCAGAAACATCTCTCCTCTCCCACTCGTCTTAATACCTCTGCCCATCAGATCTCCATCATTCTCCTGTAACACCACATTTCAAATGCTTCAATTCTCCTCTTTTCTGCTGCACCAAGTTTCACTTCCATAGAGCGCTACGCTCCAGACAAAGGCTTTTAAGAATGACTTCCTAATACCTAAATCTATATTCGATGTCAACAGATTCCTTTTTTGTAGAAATGCTTTCCTTGCCTGAGACAATCTACTTTCTATATCCTCTATGCTTCGTCCATCACTGGTTATTTTGCTTCCTAAGTAACAGAAGTCTCCTACTTTCTTCAGCTTTTCGCCTCCCAATTTGATGTCCATAGAGGTTTCTGATTTATTTTGGCTGCATTCCAGTATTTTTGTTTTACATTTATTAATTTTCATCATCAATTATTTTCTCAAGACGGAGTCCATACTATTCAAAAACCTCATTCAAATCCTCGGGCGTGTCGGCCAAGATGACTATGTCATCAGCAAATCTCAGAGTTGAAATTATTTCTCCTTGAATCTTCACTCCCACTTTAAATTTTTCACCCATTTCCTTCATTGCTTGTTCAATGTAATGATTGAAAAGTATGGGTGAAAAGTTGCAGCCTTGCCTTACACCTTTCTGAATACCAGCTTCTCACTCATGTCCTTCAGCTCGAATGACTGCTGTCTGGTTTTTGTATAGATTGTAGATCACCCTCCTATCCCTGTACTTCATTCCAATCGATTTCAAAATGTCAAACAATTTAGTCCAATCAACGTTATCAAAAGCCTTTTCTAAATCTACAAATGCCATGAACTTTCTCTTATCTTTCCCTATTCTACCTTCCAAAATCAGCCTAAGACTCAGTACAGCTTCCTTTGTTCCTACATTTCTCCTGAAACCAATCTGGTCTTCACCCAACTCTATTTATATCTGGCTTTCCATCCTCTTGTAAATTATTCTAGACAGGATCTTTGAAGCGTGAGTAATCAACCTGATTGTACGGTAATCTTCACATATGTCAGCTCCCACTTTGTTTGGTATAGGGATGATTACATTCTTCTTGAAATCAGGGGGTACCTCACCTGTCTCATAAATCCTACACAACAAGTGAAATAACCTGTCCAGACCTTTATCTCCTATGCAGCGTAGCAACTCAATCGGTATATCATCTATGCCTGGTGCTTTGTTCCCGCTTAAGTCCTCCAATGCTCTGTCAATTTCTGATCTCAATATTAAATCTCCTTTTGCGTCCTCATCAAATTCCTCTTCCCTTTCCATTACATGATTCTCAATCTCCTTTCCCTTATACAAACACTCTATGTAAGCCTTCCATCTCTCGACTTTTTCTTCCCTATCTGTTAGAGGCTTTCCATTTGTGTCCTTAATATTACAGCACTTAGTCTTCTTTTCCCCAAAAGTATTCTTAATCCTTCGATAAGCTGTGTCTACTTTTCCTAATTTCAGACAATTTACTATACCTGCACATTTCTCTTTCAACCATTCTTCTTTCGCTTCCTTGCACTTCTTGTTAACCTCATTTCTCAGACGTCTGTATTCTGCCTTCCCCTTCTCATCTCTTACATTCTTGTGTTTCCGCCTTTCATCCATCAATTCTAGTATATCCTGAGTGATCCACAGTTTTCTACCTATTCTTTCTTTCCTACCAATGTTTTCTTTTGCAGATTTTGTTATTTCATTCTTCAAAAGTGCCCATTCGTCTGCAATTGAAGTTTGTTTAGGGTTTTTCATTAGTCCTTCCTTTATACTCTTCTTGAATATTTCGTTTACATCCTTCACTTTCAGTCTGTCTATTGCCCACCTTTTTGGCTTTTGACTTTTTTTCAGTTTCTTCAGCTTTAATCCGCATTTCATAACAACCAGATTGTGGCCAGAGCTTATGTCAGCACCAGGATATGTTTTACAATCCAAAATCTGGTTTCGAAACCTCTGCATGACCATAATGAGGTCGATTTGGTAGCACCCTGTATCTCCTAGTCTCATCCATGTGTATATTCTTCTATTGTGGTTATTGAATAAGGTGTTAGCTATGACCAATTCATGCTCGGTGCAGAATTCCATCAGCCTGCTTCCTCGATCATTCCTTTCACCTAATCCGAAATTTCCTACTATCTTCCCTTCTCTCCCTTTTCCTACCACAGCATTTCAATCTCCCAGTAACATTTCCATCACCCTTGATATACCTCACAATTTCATCGATTTGTTCGTAGACCTTTTCATCATCTTCATCATCAGATTGACTGCTAGGCATATAGACTTGTACTACTGTGGTGCACGTAGGTTTAGTATTGATTTTTGCTACAATAATCCGTTCATTATATTCCTCATAATTTTCCACCCGCTGTCCAAGTTTCCTACTCAATATGAGACCAACCCCTGCTTGACCATTGTTTGATTTAGTGCTAACCCGCAGTTAGTAGTAGAGATACAGGTATTTGAAGAGATTGGAGTAGGTACTGTGTGAAAACTGGATTCTCTGCTGCAAACTGTGACTGAATCCTATCTTTATATGCAGGATAATGCTTGGACGATACCTCAGTGCTATTTTTAAGAGCTTATTAACACCTATGGGCTGGGCAAAAGTTCATTCGAATGCAAAATCCCCGCCACATACATCTCATTTACCCCCTAACACCTAACAAATGGGAATACTGAGGGTTAAAGAAAGCATTACTTATGAAAAAATAGACTTATGCCAGCGTCCGGAAATTGGTGAACTATGCTGTGGAACTGCCTCCGATATACGGAGGTATCTTTGTCCCCACATACGCCTACCCTGGCGTCTTTAATTGAGAGGTGGAACACCTGATTCAGCGAGTAGGCTGGGATCGGGCTGGTCCGGAAAGCACTGGTAGCCAGCCTAACGCAACTATGGTGGATACTGTCCAGCACTTTGAAGGTTGCTGGCGAGGATAAACCGTAAGCCGCATTACCGTAGCCTAGCCGGGACAGGACGAGGGCTAGAGAAAACAGTAGCAGCACCGCACGGTCGGCATCTCCACGTAGTGCCACTAAGGAAATTGATCATGTTCAGTTTCCTGAGACACATCGTTTTACGTTGCCGAATATGGTGCTGCCATGTTAATTTGCTCTCAAAATGGTGCAAAAGAAAGGGATTTCAACCACCGGCAATGCAGAACCCCTCAGATGTGGTTCAGGATTCAAATGTAGCCTTCGTAGCCAACAAAACTGGAAGACGGAGGTTTTGCTGCTGACAAACGAAAACTTCGATCGTGAACCAACCTGTCAACCTGGTTAATAGCTAGCTGACATTGCCGTATATGGTGCTGCCACGTTAATTTTCTGCCAATATAGAGCCTCAGGATGTTTGCCATACTTCCAGAGCTGTAATGCAGAGACAAATCGACTACATACAGTGGTGAAACTACCGTGGGCCCGGCGATGTTGTTTATGACTACCGCGAACAAGGTAACACTCAGCACAGAACCCTGAGGAACTCCATTTTCCTGGGTGAAAATTTGCGATAAGATCCTACCAACTCTTACACGAAAGATTCGGATGGACATAAAATTCGCAATAAAGATTGGTAGATTTCCACGGAGTCCTCACTCATGAAGGGTGGAACGTAATCCGTAGCGCCATGTGTTGTCATACGCTTTATCATGATCGAAGTAAACCGCGACTAGGTACTCCTTTCGGAGGTGGCCTTCTTAAGAAGCACCTGATAATCAGAGGTGGACCTATGATAGCGATGGTCTTCAGGCAAGAGGCCTCTCTCCTCTAAGAACCTTACCAGTCGACGGTCAACCATCTTCTACATTAGCTTACATAGATGCTGAAAAGCTTGGGATCTTCTCCAGCCTTGTGAGTCGGTATCATGATCCCCTCACGCCACTGAGATGGAAACTCTCCTTGAATCCATATACGATTGAAGAGGATCAACAGTTTCTTTAACCTGGCATTGCACAGACGATTCAACATTTCATAATGGATGTTATCCGTACCAGGAGATGTATCACTCCACAGTGCAAGTGCACTGCGCAGTTCCCATTCAGAGAATGGTACATTGTAGAACTCCAAAGCAGCAGTGGCAAAGGACAAGGGGTGAGCCTCTGCGTCCCGCTTCAGAGTCACAAATGTAGTATCAAAACTTACAAAGCAGGATACATCGGAAAATTGCGGTACAATACTGTTGGCAATGGCGAGATGGTCCGTGATGATGTCTCCGTTGATGGAGACTCCGAGTAACATCAAAGATGTCGGGAGTCCGCAGATCCCACGAAGCTTAGTCCACACATGAGATGAGGGAGTATGTGCCGTCATGGACGACACATACTTATCTCGATTTTTTCCTCACGTGGCTTTCTTACTCTCCCAAATCAGCAATCGGGCTCTAGTACGCATCCTATTTCAGGTGATAAGGATGGCCATGGTATTTTGGCTCCGTTAGCATTAGAAAGCACATCGACGATATTTAATGGCTGATGCAATCTCGGCTGTCCACCAAGGGACAAGCTTTCGGCGGGAGTTGCCGATTGAGGAAGGTATTGTTTCCTCTGCCGCAGCTAAATTACCATTCGTTATGTGAATGGTATGATCATCGACACTTTCAAAGTTTTCGTCGGCAAAAATCGAACGTTCTGTGAATTTTGGCCAATCAGTCCGTCGGACAAGCCATGGACAGGCAGGGTATATCGTTGATGAAATCTGACCTCCACATCCACAGGGGTCTTCCAAATCAAAGTCAGTCATGTCGGCCGGTTTTTTTTTTTGTGGCTATATTAGTCGCTTCCTACGACAGGCAGAACATACCGTGGCTGCATTCTAACCCGCACTCACATGGGGGATTCCGGATAAGTATATGTGTATGTGTAAGTAAAACATTCAATTAATATATAATTTTATTACACACTTATTCGAAGACGTACAGTGAAAAGCCTAAACGTAATCCACCAGAGAATTTGTTTACGTCACGTAATGTGCTTTAGGTTTACGGAATAAAACCCATAACAAAATTGGTACTGACCATAATATTTGCTTTTGCAAAGTCATTTTTGGCATCTATGGACATGTTTATTGCTAAATCCCTAATTTGAAGGAGATTGAACCATCATTAACGAATTATTAAGAATCGAACTAGTCATATGATTATTGCTGCTACAATTCGTTAACAGAGAGAAGCAAACCAGAGGCGGCGTTTGACACGTCAATCCATTTGAAGTTTGTCGGCAAGGGGAGATTCTTGTTTTGAGTCGCGGACAAACCTGCTTCTACCGAGCGGCGAGTGAGGAGAAGCTCACACGTGCAGAGAAAGACATTTAGGGGATGACGTGTGATCGGCTCACTGTCGAACGGCACGAAGCAGCACGAGGCGAGAAATGGAAAGGGAAATCATATGACTCGATTGACCAATTGGAATATTATATTGGTTAATTACTTCAGTGAATATTGTAATTACTCTAAAAAGATGAATCCAATAGAGAGAGACCAATTTCGATGTAGAAAATTATAACACATTTTTCTATGTTTTCAAAATTGAGAATAGAGGTCCTAATACGGAAAAAGAAGTTGTTTAATGAGTTTGATCGGGAATTCGAGTGTCAAATTACTAGAGGACGCAATCAGTGGAAAATTGGGAGATTATTCCTTTCTGAAATGTCCATAGAGACAGATCTATTGTGAGCTCACCGATTTTGAGTGCGCGAGAAATTGAATTTGACCGCTATAGCAAGTGTTATTCATCCAAGCATTACGAGAGCGGAGGAACGTATAGTGTGAATTGAACATTATTGAAGTTATGTATTCAAAGTGATCGACTTTATTGAAACAATTCTTCGACGTATTTTGCAACATTTTATTGCTAAATTGAACATTTCTATTGCGAAATTGAAGTTACTCAGCGACGTATCCGAGCTAGTAGAATACTGTTTAGATTATTCTCCAACACCAGAAACCATTAACTATGAGGACATACGTATTGAAATTAAATTTCAACAATACTTGGGAAGCATTGTTGCACTTCGCCAAGCCATACGACAATCTGCTACGATTATCTACGATACGGCATTCCATAAACATTTACAAAATTTACAAAATTCTACGAAATGTATTCATTGATTTTGAAAAACGGAACTTCAGAATTTCGAGTTAAGGGGGATGATTACAACACATTTTGAGAACGTTGAGATGAGTCAGTAAACTACTTGGATTTAGGAAACTGAATAATTGAACACCGCATGAATGAGAGGAGTGGCTTAAAAATTCAAAATTACAATCAAAATTGGAATAGTACGAGAGACCTTCTGGAATCTACGCTGAATAAACCTGACGGATCATGACTTTGAGACGTATGCTGAAACAAGTGGTACGGGGCTTTGCATTCGAGTCCAAACAGTCGAGGAATGGAGATGGGAGAAGGCGAGATCCGACCCGATGCTGCTTTAACATCCAGGGGCAGGCGAAAGCAGAAATGGAGACATCGAAGCGGGAGCCGCAGGAAGGAGTCTTATATCATCCAGGGTATAATGAGCCTATTCCAGCAGTTTTCAGCTAAGGTAGACGAAGACATTTTCATTATTCTAGTAATTGTTCTAAGTTCGAGATTTGGTTTAGAATAAGGTTTTCTTGAATTTTTTTTTCGATTTATTACCGTTGGAGATTTTTTCGTATTTGTTGGAAGCATTTTTATGATGATGCAAGAATTATTATGGCACATTCGTCGTATTTGATGAAGTACTTGCAATTGCCAGTTATTCTGAGAAGAGAATTGAGCCTTTAGCATTGTTGGACAGATATTAGTATTTTACAGGATTTTTCATAGTATCTGATGAGGATAGAAAGTCGTGACTTTAAGTCTATGTGAATTTAGGCAGGAGTTGTGACTTTGCTAGGATGATGATCCTCTTTTCAGACATAGTTTTGCAGATAATCAATAATGATGATCAATGTGTCATACATTCGTGAATTATACTGTATTTGAGGCATGATGTAGTCATGATGGTTAGCTAGAAGCTTAACTATTCACTTAAGGTGATAATTCTACGTTGAAACCTAACGTTTGTTGTGTAATACATTGTTATTATTAACAATCTATGATTGACAAGAATGAGATGAAAATATGTATTTTAGCGCAGTAAACCGTTTGGAGCTGGAATCACTAAGTTACATGGAGTTGCAACAGTTATTGAAATTATTAATTTTTAAGCGAATTAGCTGTGAAACATAATGGTTACTGGAAGTCGTTTTGTTATGGAGAAATATTTATGCACAGAGATTTTCTGTAGTTTGTGAAGGTTTTTTCCACAAGGAGGTTAGTTATGTGCATTATTTTATGGTGAGAAAGACACAGTATGCTTCCAATGTTAAGGTTGTATTGTGAATAGGATACTATATAAAGCACGATCCATGTTGGACTCTTCCAGAAACTTGGTTTTTGGTAACGTTTTTCCGCAATGTGTGGCGATGATATGTATCGTAAATGTGATGAGGAATGGAATGTGAAAATATATAGCACATGTTGACAAAGTAAACCCATTATTAGGAAGGTTGCAGTAATATTCAATTATATGATTATGATCGATAACTTGTGCGTTCGAGATGTGATGAAAAAGAGAAAACATTCTTGAGATTATTATTATTAACTATTTTGACATTTTAGGATTGCTAAGCTTAAGCACATGGACAAATTAGCCAGGATGTAACGAGTATAAAACAGAATGGCGAGAAGTGATAGTGATATTAACTCAGTGATATGAGAGAAGTGTTTTCTCATCGGAGATAAGAGGACTTTCGATGAATACGAGTTAACTGTTGTAAGTAATATGTTTGTGAACATATGTATGTAGAAATTTGAATATACTATATTTCATTTTCTTTTGTGTTTAGCATTAGTTATATTGAAAGCAGGACAGATAGGAGTCAATGTATATATTTACATCAGTTTTAAGGTCAAGAAAAAGAATTGTGATGTTGGCAATTGGTTTTGTAAAGTATGTGATATACCGGACTGTTTGAGGATGCAAATCAAAGCAAGGGATCAAATAGTACAGGAACTTATAACATAGCTTCAATGATCAGAAGAAACAGTGAAGGATGTGACTGAGCGGCTTGCTACTGGGATCAGTGTGGCAGAGGATGAGTAAGAGCAAACTGTTAACAATGATGTTCTCATAATGGGTGATTTGATGATTAAGTGGAGCGGGGATATATCGGGGTAAGCGGGCAAAAAAGTGATGAGCTATCCAGGAATTATAATTGACCAGCTCGCCCAACAAGTTGAAGAAGTGCCAATAGAAGAGTGTGAAACAATTAAAGTATTGCTTGTCCATGTAGGGACTAATGACCTAAAGAAGAAGGCCACAGCCAATTTCATTATTGGCCTGCTTTACGAGTTAGTGAGAAAGACAGAAATAAGTTATGGAACGCAGCCATCACGATTGGGAGATGCGATTTGAAATTTTTAAATAGAGGTAAGACTAAGATTGATGCACGTTAATTGACAGAGTATAGGGAATAAAATAATAGAATTTTGGAATCTAGTAGAGGCATATTCACCGAACGTTGTCATAGCTACTGAATCATGGTTATATGGGGAAGTATATAGTAATGAAAAATCCAGGGTACTTACGTAATGTACAGAAGAGACCGGGGTAAGAGAGATGGTGGTTTATTTATTTGTGATCGTAGGGACATCGAAAGTTGCTTAAAATAGGCCAATAGGGATCATGATCTGTTAGGTGTAGAAAGCAAAGTTACACTCTCTTCAGGTGATAGGGGCATATCGAGCACCAACGGACAACTTCTTGATATTGGATACTCTTTATAACATCATCTGTACGGGTAAAGCTATGGAAATGAATGTTATAATTGCCGGGGATTAGAATCCTCCAAGCTTGATCTGATCTGGTGATTCAACCAGAGCTCACGTCAGCCCGGAAGGCGGCCGGCTCTGTGGGATTTGCGCAGAGAGAGAGATGCATTTCCACTGTTGCAACAGGTCCACCATGTCCGAGTTCCCACACCGCAGGCTGCTGCCATGAGTTCCAGCGGTATGACAACACCGTCGCTTACCTCAGCGAGCCTGTCTCTTTCACGCCGCTTTGCACTTAGCTTTCCTGACAATACACTAGCTCAGATTCACAAGACAGAGACTGTGATTGGTGGGATGGAAGTGAGGCATGACGTAATGGTAGCGTTATGTTCTGCGCACCGCCTTCCCGGCTGGCTCGAGCTCTAGAAGTAGCCAAGCTCAACTTATAGCAAACAAGCTAGTTAGGGGAGGGGTTTCACCCAGGTGATTGATTTCCCCACGAGAGGGAATAATTCTATAGATGTTTATTTAGTACTGTACCTGATATGTAGGTGAAGCAATCGGCTACGCTGGTGGAGATTGGAAATTTATTATTAGGAAGGAAATGAATGCGCTAGCATCATGGGGAGTGACGTATTGGTGGCAGGAAGGAGGAATGGCTACCCCTCGAACGGAATGAATGCCGGGAGGAATGCACGAGATTATTTGGTAATTACGACCTCATTTAATATCCAGGAAGAAGGAATACTCATTGAAATATATTTTGCTAATACTTGCGATGGTTGATAACCCCTTAAAGGAAGATTGTATCATTATAATGAACGGATATTGGTCATGGATGGGCCGTATGACGTCAGAGCGCAAGCAAGACGATTACCCTTCTCTGGATGAGGGGAAAGAACTAGGTCATGTGACTGGCGAGTCGGACAGCCTCTGGGCGGCGTTGTGAGGGAGACTCATTACTATGTGTTTCATCTTCAGATAGCAAACTACACTCTGGAACAGTCGCTAATATGCTGTAAAGTGATAGTAAGGTGAACGCGAGTACACTTCGGTTCGGAGACGGCAAGCGAGGTCTAGATAACGGCGTACAGTCAAGCGCGGTCGGTCATGGAAGTGCGTTCTTATACCGTAAAGAATATTGAGACATTTCAGCCAGCATTTTAGTAATAAACTTGGACTTGCAGGCTAGTGAGAACGGAACAATTTACGCCGTACGATTAACCATGACAACAGTGAGCTTTTGTGAGACATTTTCTCGCATATCAAATGTTTAGTGAAACCAGTTGTATCGTTGTGTTACTGGCATGTTGTAAGCCAGGAATATAGCGAATGCAGCCGACATTTCGTGACAAGTTGGAGGTCGTGTTATAGGTAATGTATACCACCATTGACATTGCTGCTTATTGGATGTCGACATTATGCTAGTTCGAAAAGTTGTTTCATTTCAAGCTTTACAATTCCAACTTAACTTTTACACATTATGAACAATATATTTAAAGGCACAGCGGACATTAGTAATACAGTGGGACTTAGGCGACCACGGGTCTTCCAAATTATTACAGAAACATTCAACCAGATCAGTGAAAGTGACTTCACGTATTTTCTCCAGTAGTAAAATGAATGTCAATTAACACTATTTATGAACATTTTTCGAATATGCATATCACCTGGTATCCAAACTACAAGGTGTGCAATAAATCTGAACACGCAATATAAAATTCTTATATCCACGAAACTCAACATTTATTCGTGGGGATATTACTTGTTAATGCCAACCGACATTTGTGTGGAACAGTGGCGTGTTACCACCAGAGACATAATGGGGTTACCATTTATATTGCGATATCCAGTGGATTTTTGGAACGTATTCGAGATGAACATTTCATACAGTAACATGGCGTGCTAAACGTAAGAAGGGGCAGGATGGCGTAACGGAGTGACGGGTTCAAATTCTACCCAGGCGAGTGACCATCCCGAGATCTGCATTAGGGCGAGAGGAATGCTGATCCGAGGTACAGGATGAAGAAATCGTCGATCTTGCGAGAAATTAAACACGAATATCTGGATTACCGTCGATCTTTACAATGAATATTCAGGCCATCTGCAATATAATGAAGGCAACGTTAGTGTTTACTTGAACACACTGATATGAATTTGTATGGTCATGGGCACACTGGTATAACTTTATGAATAATTTTGAAGCATCATTGGTTATATATTTGGAGAATCATCTATATGAATTCGCTGATACATGGTGGATGCCATGTAAGATTAAGGGGGCATTTCACTGATCTTTGCTATTCACCGATTTTATTGAGCATAGTAGTTGATCTTCTTTTATATCGAGTTGTAGAATATTTGGTTGATACAGTACAGTTTCTTGACCGTGCGTTTATGAGACTCGATGCCTGCAATCTGGTATTTGATAGTTTTTTCCACATTCTAGTGATTGTGTGGAGTTGGAGACTAGGGTTTTTTCTGCTTGATTGGATCATTTGAGCTATTGAATCTAAGTCGCCTTAGCGAAACAGTGTCACTACTATCTGACAGTATAGTTATTGTTGATTCCAGTCCTATGCATTCACTCATCTGAGCCGTCGAAACAGGGCCTTTTGCCTAGAGCAATTTTGTGGTGTCTAATCATCTGACCTGTTCTAGGGAAATCATTTTATCATCCGAATGCTATATGGATTGTAAGCGAATTAAACAATAACTAGTTGAAACCCGTCAAAACATGACGGTCATTGGGAAAATATTTACGGAAGGATTTTCTTATATGCATTCTTTGTATGATTACAGAGAAAGATCAACTTTGCAACATATAACTGCCCATGACTGAAAACTTGATGAGGCAAATAGTGACCAACACGTTCCAGAGTTTCCCCTTGAGCTATATTGATTGTGATAAATTATGCCAAGCGATTGGAAATTGGTGGCTCTTAAAAGAAAATGGGAGTATTTTTATGGCATATTTATATTGGATTTTTAAAGTGGCTTCGTATTTTGTCCGATTTCTCACTTTATTGCGTCAATTTGTAGTTTACATACGACCGGACAATGTTTCTTTTCGTCGAACGGGGTTTTATAGTAGTATTTCTCCCAAAATTAACGTCTTATTCGATAACACTGTGGTGCCCTGCATCAATGGACCCGCTAAATATTAAATGGCAAATAATACTCCCATTGCAAAAACAACAGTGTGGTTAGACTCATTCTTATGTACTCTAATCAAATAAAATCAATGAATAATTGGCTTATACAATGAAGTTCAACATGACCAGTGTATTCACCGTCCAGATACTTTCATACTAAGTAGGTTGCTGAGGAGAATGCGATGAGGCTGATCGCCAATAATAAAATCCTTATAATTATCCTTGCCAGCAACAATGTTTGCAATAGTTTGCAAATGCAGCTCAGGGCGATGTTCTTCATTTTGATATAAACTGCACGAAACTTCTCGAAATAAGCAATTTCTATCGCCTGTTATAGGTACACTCCTTTGGGTTTCTATGACAGCAAACTATGCAGGGGAGCATAGAATCACTTCACCATTACAGGATGAGCACAGACTCACTTTGCCAGCCACCGTAATGGAGGCAGTTTTAGAATTATATGTCCCGTGCATGTCACAAAACGCATTAGCATAGGGAAGCCCACTATTAAGACTATATTCTTGGCCATCCCCCAGAGATCCGGATTAATTTCCCTGCTCTGCCAAGAAATTTAATTCTGGCCTGAGGGCTGGAACGGGACGCACTCAGCCTCGTGAGGTAAAACTGAGGAGAGGTAGGATCGATTCCAACCTTAACTATCTTGGATGTGATTCTCTTCGGTTTCCCACTTCCACTCCAGGCAAATACCGGGATGGTTCCTTACTTAAGGCCTCAGCGTTCTCCTTCCCAATCCTCACTTTAGTTACAGATACAAACATTAATACAACCATCACAATAACACAGGTCGGTAACATAATTATTTCTCTTAAAGACACTCTGCAAATCTACAGGTCAAGAGCTTTTGTCAGAGTGCTTTACGAAGTCAAAACATGATGGTCAATGGTAAAATAATTACCGAAGGATTTCCTTATATAAGACATTCTTTGTACGACTATTTTTGGCACTATTTAAACATTAAGGGCGTCGAAAGATCGCACTCTTGACATTGCAACATATAACTGGCCATGCCTGAATACTTGCTGAGGTAAATAGAGACCTACACGTTCGAGAGTTTCCCCATGAGCTTTATTGATTGTGATACAGAATGCCAAGCGAATTGGAAATTGACGTCTCTTAAAAGAAAATGGAAGGGTTTTGTCGGATGGTATTAAATCAACTCGAGGGATTAGAGCTCTCCGCCCAATTTCATCTCCACTGATTATTTCCAAATCCAAGTAATTTTCATCCGTATTCTTTACAAATAATCTGGTTCCGTTCAGGAGCCCTTGGGAAACGTTCAGATTTCTGAGAAGCATAACTATGGCTCCAACTTTTAGAGTAATAATATGTGGAGGCAAACCACTTAATTCCAAGGAATTCAAGAATTCTGTAGGAAATTGAAGTAGCTGGCTTTCATCTTCAGTAATTAATCTGTTAACGATGGTGTATGTTTTTGAACTCCGGGTATACGTTCGATGACTTTCAAATTAATTTCATTACAGTGTTCATTTTTTGGTGTTAGAATCCATACTTTCGAGAAATTGATTATATCTTTCGTAGAAATGAATGTTTCGCCGTAAATCTCAGTGACGATGTCATCATGCGCTAAAATTCTGGGTGGTAGTAGAATAACATTTGATTCCACACCATCTACAGAGGGGTAGTCACCGTTACCAATTTTAACCGCATGTTTTTATGTAAGCAGCGTATTTTGAAGAAGGGCCAGAGAGGAGAGTATTTAATACAGTTTTGAATAATTGTTTGGCGAGAAGCGTGCGGCAAAACAGGCAAAACCTGCCTAAAGTCTCCTCCAAGAACAGTAATTTTCCCACCAAATGGAATGTCATTACCCATAATATCTTTTAGAAGAAGATTCACACAAATTAATGAATGAATATTTGCCATTGGGGCTTCATCCCATATTATGAGCCGTGGTGATGGATACCGTTGAATATAAAAGTAAAATCTCGATTCTGTTATCTGATCCTGTCTACAAACTGTGCACACGTGATCCAACCACTCGTGTATCCAATGCCACTGCTAAGCTTGTTAAACTGTCATCTATTCCAAAAGAAGAGGGAAGATGTCTTATTCCGAGAGATGCTGTTCCTCCGAGATTGTATGGTCTTCCAAAAATCCATAAGCAAGACGTCCCTCTTCGACCAATTGTTAGCACAATAGGTTCTCCAACTTATGCTCTTGCGCAATATCTCAGCAAGTTGCTTCAGCCGCACTTGGGGCGCACACAGTCCTACATTAGGAATTCAACCCATTTCGTCGAAAAATTGTCAACTATCGCCGTTCAACCAAATGCTATTTTGGTGAGTTTTGATGTAGAGTCCTTGTTTACCAGAGTGCCGGTGGACTCGGTCATGTCACTCATCAAGGATTTGTTTCCTGAGGACATTGCCCGATTATTCCACCACTGCTTGTGTTCCAGTTATTTCTTGTGGGATGGTAAATATTACGAGCAGACTGATGGTGTGGCCATGGGAAGTCCACACTCGCCTGTCGTGGCAAATTTTTTCATGGAACATTTTGAGGGGGAGGCTATATTTTCGGCGTCTTTCAAACCTGTGATTTGGTGGAGGTATGTGGATGATACGTTCGTGGTGTGGGAGGGGGGTTCTGAGAAACTGAACCACCTAAATCAGCTGCATCCTTCAAACCACTTCACAATGGAGCTAGAGTCAGGTGGATGCTTACCTTTTTTGGATGTTCTTGTGAGGAGGAAAGCGGATGGCTCCATGGGGCACAGCGTCTACCGTAAGCCAACTCACACTAACCGTTATTTACATGCGGACTCCCACCACCACCCAGCACAAAAACAAGGCATTATAACAATTCTAGCCAAAACAGCGGAACGTATTTGTGAGGCATCAACCCTTCAGGAAGAGTTACATGCCTTACAAACCATGTTTAAGGGTAATGGCTATAATGAATCCACTATATATAGGTCCCTACATCCCAGAAGGAGGGATAGACAACCTTCTCAGAGCTCCGACGTGAGAAGAACTGCTTACCTCCCTTATATTCACAACACCACTGACCGCGTTGCTAAGATTCTCCGCAAGCACAAGATAAAAACAGTTTTCGGCACTATGACGAAAATTGGTCAACGTTTAGCATTAAACAAAGATAAATTGTCCCCAATACTACAGCCTGGGGTGTATGAAGTCCCATGTACTTGCGGAAAAGTCTACATTGGACAAACAAAACGATCCATTGCAACTCGCATCAAAGAGCATCAAAGGAACATCCGTCTAAACCAACCTGACAAATCAGCTATAGCTGAACATGCCCTGTCTTCAGGGCACGATGTATGTTTCAAGGATGCTCATGCGCTTGCCCTTGTTAAGCACAACTGGTCTAGAATTATAAGGGAGGCAGTTGAAATTCGTAAAAATTCCAATAATTTTAACAGAGACACTGGATATCAGCTAAGTGACACTTGGCTACCAGTTATTAAGGATCTAGGGAGATAGTTCCTCTCAGTCTCTCTGTTCTTCACATATTTAAAATTGTACATTTTCCCTCTAAGGCTCAGAGCCTGGATTTGATCTCCTTTGTTCGTCACTGGAGGAGTTTCCATCTGCTTTTTCGCCGTTGACTGTATGACGTTAGGTATCGTTCAGATACACTTCCCTTTTTTATGTTTCTTTATATCCATCTAACCCTCCCACCTTCCCACCCCTCCCCCCTCATTCTTCGAGGAGTTTCTATATTTTCACACCGCCCCCTTTACCTTCTCGTTACTTACTACTTTTTCCGCCGTTCCACCATGGTCCATACAGTAATTTCTGGCAGCTGCTCTCTGGTGACGAACAGAGGAATTTATCTATATTTTTTGTAATCTCAATGATATACTTTCTTTGGCCACATTGTTTATTTCCATTGAAAAAGGAGGCAAGGTTTCTCCGATACGTATGGTTTAAATTAAAAATACACACAGCATTAGCCCAAAAGCATGAATTATTTATATAATAATCCGGGCCGTGAAAGCCTTAATATGCAAATTAGAAACCTCTATGGGGAGGATGTTGTTCGACAATCATCTAAATTTAGTAAGTTGAGGCGAAGAAGGAGCTCTCTCCTTTCATCGTTGTCCTTCTTTCTTACATGCAGGGATCATAACATCATTCCCAACTGTGTAAAATTGAAGCAAACTATACACACTCATAAAGCTATGAGAATTTATCAGCGCGCTAGCAAGGCACTCGTTATCGAGAGGATCCAGAACTCTCGTACTGAATTGGACGCAGTTTCTCGTGAGTTATTACACTTACACCTGCTTCTTAGTAGCATTCTCTCAGAGGAATTGTGGCTGTTCTTTGAACGTATCTCCGCTATTCAGGCCGAGAATAATTTTTGTCGGACTGTAGATAGACAAAGAGCTAAGTTCCTTCGATTGTCCTCGAGACAAACCGCTCCTCGTACGGTTCTTGATACTAGTAAAGTTGTAGTCAACCTTTCTAATACCCCTTTAGATGACTATCAAACAACTTTACTAAGCAGAGGTCTCAACTTTACTCTCGCACCCTCCAAAATTCCTACAGAGGAGTTGATCACATCCGTTGAGGCTGCCATCTACAATTTACCTCCAGATGAAGCTGAAGAAGTTAGACAAGAAAGTGTGAGGATATTAAGATCCTCTAAAGTACCCGCACCCAATTTAACTCGGGGTGAAAGAAAGGCATTGTAGGAACTAAGAAATAATGACACCATTTCTATTCTTCATGCTGACAAGGGAAATGCGACAGTGGTGCTGGATACCGTTGAATATAAAAGTAAAATCTCGATTCTGTTATCTGATCCTGTCTACAAACTGTGCACTCGTGATCCAACTACTCGTGTATTCAATGCCACTGCTAAGCTTGTTAAACTGTCATCTATTCCAAAAGAAGAGGGAAGATGTCTTATTCCGAGAGATGCTGTTCCTCCGAGATTGTATGGTCTTCCAAAAATCCATAAGCAAGACGTCCCTCTTCGACCAATTGTTAGCACAATAGGTTCTCCAACTTATGCTCTTGCGCAATATCTCAGCAAATTGCTTCAGCCGCACTTGGGGAGCACACAGTCCTACATTAGGGATTCAACCCATTTCGTCGAAAAATTGTCAACCATCGCCGTTCAACCAAATGCTATTTTGGTGAGTTTTGATGTTGAGTCCTTGTTTACCAGAGTGCCGGTGGACTCGGTCATGTCACTCATCAAGGATTTGTTTCCTGAGGACATTGCCCGATTATTCCACCACTGCTTGTGTTCCAGTTATTTCTTGTGGGATGGTAAATATTACGAGCAGACTGATGGTGTGGCCATGGGAAGTCCACTCTCGCCCGTCGTGGCAAATTTTTTCATGGAACATTTTGAGGGGGAGGCTATATCTTCGGCGTCTTTCAAACCTGTGATTTGGTGGAGGTATGTGGATGATGCGTTCGTGGTGTGGGAGGGGGTTTCTGAGAAACTGAACCACCTAAATCAGCTGCATCCTTCAATCCACTTCACAATGGAGCTAGAGTCAGGTGGATGCTTACCTTTTTTGGATGTTCTTGTGAGGAGGAAAGCGGATGGCTCCATGGGGCACAGCGTCTACCGTAAGCAAACTCACACTAACCGTTATTTACATGCGGACTCCCACCACCACGCAGAACAAAAACAAGGCATTATAACAACTCTAGCCAAAAGAGCGGAACGTATTTGTGAGGCATCAACTCTTCAGGAAGAGTTACATGCCTTACAAACCATGTTTAAGGGTAATGGCTATAATGAATCCACTATATATAGGTCCCTACATCCCAGAAGGAGGGATAGAAAACCTTCTCGGAACTCCGACGTGAGAGGAAATGCTTACCTCCCTTATATTCACAACACCACTGACCGCGTTGCTAAGATTCTCCGCAAGCACAAGATAAAAACAATTTTCGGCACTATGACGAAAATTGGTCAACGTTTAGCATTAAACAAAGATAAATTGTCCCCAATACTACAACCTGGGGTGTATGAAGTCCCACGTACTTGCGGAAAAGTCTACATTGGACAAACAAAACGGTCCATTGCAACTCGCATCAAAGAGCATCAAAGGAACATCCGTCTAAACGAACCTGACAAATCAGCTATAGCTGAACATGCCCTGTCTTCAGGGCACGATGTGTGTTTCAAGGATGCTCATGCGCTTGCCCCTGTTAAGCCCAACTGGTCTAGAATTATAAGGGAGGCAGTTGAAATTCGTAAAAATCTCAATAATTTTAACAGCGACACTGGATATCAGCTAAGTTACACTTGGCTACCAGTTATTAAGGATTTAGGGAGATAGTTCCTCTCAGTCTCTCTGTTCTTCACATATTTAAAATTGTACATTTTCCCTCTAACGCTCAGAGCCTGGATTTGATCTCCTTTGTTCGTCACTGGAGGAGTTTCCATCTGCTTTTTCGCCGTTGACTGTATGACGTTAGGTATCGTTCAGATACACTTCCCTTTTTTTATGTTTCTTTATATCCATCTAACCCTCCCACCTTCCCATCCCTCCCCCCTCATTCTTCGAGGAGTTTCTATATTTTCACACCGCCCCCTTTACCTTCTCGTTACTTACTACTTTTTCCGCCGTTCCACCATGGTCCATACAGTAATTTCTGGCAGCTGCTCTCTGGTGACGAACAGAGGAATTTATCTATATTTTTGTAATCTCATTGATATACTTTCTTTGGCCACATTGTTTATTTCCATTGAAAAGGGAGGCAAGGTTTCTCCGAAACGTATGGTTTAAATTAAAAATACACACGGCATTAGCCCAAAAGCATGAATTATTTATATAATAATCCGGGCCGTGAAGGCCTTAATATGCAAATTGCTTTTTATTTGTTAATTAATTTGATTGTAATCTTACATCATGACTATTATGGTAAGTGTTAATTGATGCTGATAAGCATTTAATTGGTGGTTATTGGACATTAATTAGTCCATTGTTTATATCTCTGATTCTGACTTAATTTTTATTGATTCTGTAATTGATTTATTTTACTTTTGAGTTATTATTATTATTATTTTAAATTTCATTTCTACTATTTTGGTTTTATTTCATTTATTTGTTTTTGTTTTACTGGTGTTTGGTGCATTAAATTTGTTTATTTTCATTCAGAATATGTGTGTGATGAATTTTATTCAGCCCTAGTGATCTTCCTATAATATCCAGAACAGTTTCATATTCAAGCTAGTGTACCGTTCATACCCCAACGACAGAGTCCTGTTCTGAAGGCCTTGTGCAAGGGTACAGTAGAAATATATCGCAAGGCCCAGACACTATTTGTGGATATGTGCTAAAACTAGGAGGTAAATTCTTTGGGCGATACTTGGGGGTGCTGTTTAATGTATCAATAACACACAAGTACCCGAAGCCTGGAAAGTTCCAATATTTAAGAGAGGGAACTGCCTATTAGCCTCATATCCATCATATGTAAACTGATGGAGCACCTTATTTCTGATTACTGAAGGGAACAGTGGAGAAAGTTATCACGGCTTAATCGAAGATAATATGGATTTAGACAAGGGTACTCATGTGAGAGCCAAATGTTATCACTCTTTCAGGACATTAAAGACTCGCTCGACAGAGGAGTTAACGGCGAAATTATAAAAATTTTGCGTTGACATTTTCTTTCATTAATCATGGTATTGAAAATTGGAACTCATTACCTGCCTTAGTCTTAGAGTCTGTCCCCAAACATATTGATGTCTTGAAGAGAAGAGTGATATTTTGTGTAAATACTACGATGTAATTACTTTAGTTCCTAAATCGAGAATTGTGTATATTTTGTTTGATGTCATTAAAACAAAAGCTTAGTGCTTTTCAGTCAGTCAACACGAATGTACCCAAAAGAGCAGGATTATGCCCTAATTCTGAAATAAATTACATGAGATTAATAAATACACTAGGATGACCAGTTTCGATCGTCAAGCTATCATCATCAGATCCATTGCACTTAGGCTATAAAATCTATGTTTGAAAATACAGGTGAAAATATTTATAACATGTACAATTATTTGGTTGCAGTATTGGCAGTATTGGTGTATGCTAATATATAATATGTTAGGTGAAATGCTAAAATGGTGATAGATATCCGGAGTTTGTCTGTTTGGAGTGATTATATGGTTGTAAAAAGTAAACTATGGTTATATTGTAATATTACAGGCTACTAATCTGGTGTTTTTCCTCACTGGAGCTACGAGCAGTTTCGTGTTCACACTTACACCAGTTGTGGTCGACTGAAATGGGAAGTTATCTCAACGAATATGGTTTTTACCTTTCTCCCCCCTGTTCCTATGTGCTGTCTGAAGTGAGTGTAATATGCATTTGTGGGATGTTGCCAAATCTAGATAAGATGTATGTTATTGAATACATGAAGGTCTACAACTATAAAAGACCATGCAACAGTCATCGCCACGCGTGGACTAATAGCCATTCATACTAAGCGCTGCCCGATCTTTGAAGACGTCCTGGCACCTTTAATATTCCCGCGAATACCGGCCTTGGTTTATTGCAGACAAAAAAGTACATCGTACACCTGATCCAGATAACATTTACCTATTAAAAACCCCTATCCCCCCCCCCCCTTTTCTTCTCTCTAGCTTGGCTGTATCGCTAAGTTGTGTCTTGTTTCCGACAGGGTGTGTTTTATAGTAGAGTGAAGAGGGATGAACTCTCCATAAAAGTGTTGTTCATTTAGATTGTTGGGATTGTTTCGTTTGGCTAGGTGTACCTCGATCGCTTCCTTTATGTCAAGAGCTCTGCCTTTCGTGATGAATTATTTTTAGGTCAGTCTCGATGTTTGGGAAGCTGTGCCCCGCGTCACAGATGTGTTCTCATACGGCTGAATGTGCTCCGTATCTTATCGCATTCATATGTTCATTATAACGTGTGTCTACTCGTCTTCCTCTCTGTCCCATGTAATTAGCTTGACAACCAGTGTCTTGGCACGTAATAGAATATACCCCTGACTTTGAATACGGGTCATGTTTATTTAGATTGCTATTTTGTAAGTGCCTACCGGTTGAGTTGTTCGTTGTGAATGCTATTTTATGCTTTGCATTTTGAATAGATTAGTGATTTTATATGTGTTTGCATTCAGATAGTTGAAGCGCAAAATTTGTTCTCATTATGGTCCGGTTTGGGAATAGTTTTATCTTTATTTTTATGTTTGGCTACAATTTGGTCTATTTTGCTTGGCGGGAAATTGTTTTCCTTTGCTATTTGCTTAATGGTTCTTATTTCCTTATTATATTTGTCTTTTGACATGGGTATGTAGCCCTGTGCACCATTGATGTCATTGTTGGTAATTTTATGTATTTGTACAATTTGCCACTGTATAAAAATAATATAATAAAGTATGGAGCTTGCTCGAGCACATTTTCGGGTACAGTAGATTCGTGTTGACCGTGTGAAGCACATTTAATTTCGCTATGTAAGATGATCAAGGGAAACAGAATAATACCTAATAACTAATTAATAGTAAACTAGTGCCAATTCAGCAGTTGCATTACTCTGCAACTTTTCCTTTAAATACGAGGAACTGGGCCGTTTCTACTCTTCATGATGTGATGTTCTTGCAGTCAATATATATTGTACAGACGACGCCACAGAACACCAAGTAACTAGCGATGTGCTTGTTGGTTGAAGTGACACAAATTTATTGGATTTTAATCCGCTATATATTAGCCATATTGCCAAGTAAACATTTTATAAACATATGGGCTAACATACTTCACTTTTGAAAACCTTACGGATGAATGGATAGCTGTGTTTAGGGCTACACCGATTGTGTAGAGATGAATGATTTACCTGGACTTTAAAGGAAAAAGCACATAGTACAGATAGTATGGTCTGCTATAATGTACAGAATGTGGTAACCCTTTAAGAGCCACACAACACAGAGCATACTTATCAAACTCTCGACATGCCCCCCCTCTAGCGTCCGACATTTAACTAGCACACTTCATTCTGAACGTTCACTTTTCTCAATACAATGGCTTAATGCTCCTCCCCTTAACAAAAATGTAATAAATCCTCTACCCGTAATTGTAATCCAATTAGTTCACACAATGTACACCAAAAAACACAACCCGGTGGCGCTACAGCCCATGAAGGGCCCAGGTCTACCACGCGAGCGCTGCCCAGCTATTTGGCTTGCAGATTTTGGAGTGGTCAGCGCGTTGGGTCCCCTCAGCCGTTAATCTTGGTTTCTGTCTCACTGTCAGACAGCTACACAATTGTCGTCATGAGGCAGAGTGCACCCCATTCCTGCCCTCACGTCAGTTTCTAAAATGCCTGACGGAGCCCGCAAACGAACCGGAGTCTTCAGGTGCAAGGCAGACGTAATACTCCACCACCAAGGGGCCGGCGACTATGTACTCAGTACTTCCAAGATAATTTCTGGTGCACAACAATATGGAAATACCAGTTTCGGGCCTCTTTGACAAATGTTGTGTATAAATGCAAGTTAAAGTGTGGGTCACGATACGTCATTAATAATTCTGAAAGAAATAACGTATCCTCTACAATTAAACTTTGTCAGTCTTGCTTTGTATACTTGTGCCGTGGAGTAATGTGAGAGCTTAGTTGTAGTGGTTTTGATTGTAAGCGGATGCCAAAGATTGATGTCTTGACCCGGAAGAACTAACTGCAGTGCTTTGGGCTAATCTTCACCGTTGATTTTATATTTACCATCTTTAAACGGATATTTAGGTTGCTCCTTTTTATTGCGAGTGCTAAACGTTCAATTTCAAATTGTATCTCACGCATTTCCACACTATTAATTAATTAGGCGTTTATAATTTATTATTATTTACAAGATGGAGAGGCAACTTGGAAAGAAATCACGCGAACAAACAGTGTACTACAGGGGGACCCAATGAGCCCTATACTTTTCAACATCGCCACAGCAGATATCACTAAAATAATTGAAAACCACAAATCAGTGTCATTATATATGTACGCAGATGATATGGCCCTGGGTTCATCTAACATATCGGAACTACAAGACACCCTGGATGCTCTCCACACTTGGGCGCAAGGAAACAAAATGTTCATTAACTGCCAGAGGAACAGCCTGCTAGTTGGGAACTCCTGGTTTAAGAAAAGAGAGAGCCACACAATCACATGGTACAGTGATGACTTCACCAGGAAGTCGGTGGTCGACTATATACTGTAAGAGAAAGAACTAAATAAGAACATCACGGACATCAAGGTTATACCATCGGAGAACCTGGATAGCGACCATCGATTACTGGTAATGAACCTGAGAGGGAGTAAGGAGAAGAAATGGACTGAGAACCAGGAAAGACGTATAAGGATATGGAAACTGAAAGAAGGGGATAGAAGGGTCGAGTACCTCAAAATGGTAAAGGAAGGAATTCCAACAGATGAAGAAAGAGGGGTGGAAGAGGAATGGGCTAGATTTAAGAAGACACTAGTGGGTGCAGCAGAAGCAGTATGTGGGAGGACAAGTAGTAAGAAGAGGTGGAAGGAAACACCATGGTGGAATGAGAAGACAAAAGATATAGTAAGGGAAAAGAATATAGCCTTTAGGAGGTGGTATCAAAATAGGACGGTAGAGACAAGGGAAGAGTACCAGGAAAGAAGGAGGCGAAGAGAGTGGTGGCTGAGGAGAGAAGGAAGTGGATGGAAGAGTGGACAAAGATGATGGAGGAGGATAGTGAAGGTACAAAAAAGGTCCTGTATGGGATGGTAAAAAATAAGAGGCGGAAGGATCCTACGGATTATGTTAGAATGGTGAACAAAAGGGGACAAGAGATAGAAAATAGGGAAGAACTGAAGAAAATGTGGAAAGAATATTTTGAAGAACTTCTGAACCCAAATGGAAAGGATGGTGAGGAGGAAGAAATCGGGGAAGAGGAAGATGAACTGCAAACAGAAAAGGACTTAACATGGAAAGAAGTGGAAGATGCAGTGAACAAGATGAAAGGAGGGAAGGCACCGGGTGTGGATGAGTTGAGTGTGGAGATGGTGAGAGCAGCAGGAGAGGTGGGGATACAGTGGCTGTACCGAGTGATGAGGACAGCATGGAAGGAAAGGAAGACCCCAGAGGACTGGAAAAAAGGAATCATTGTCCCGATCTTCAAGAAAGGTAGTAGAACAGATTGCAGAAACTATCGGGGAATAACACTGATGAGTCATTGTGCAAAAATCTTCGAGAAAGTTTTGGAAAAGAGAATTAGGACAAGGATAGAAGGAGGGATGAGGGAAGAACAACATGGCTTCAGAGCAGGAAGGTCCACAGTGGATTTGATTTTTTCTGTAAGGCAGTTACAAGAACAGCACTATGAGTATGGAACAGATCTACTGATGGCCTTCCTGGACATTGAGAAAGCATATGACAGTGTATGCAGAAACAAAGTATGGAAGTCCCTGGAGGATAGAGGAGTAGAGAAATGGACTATAAAGAGGATAAAGGAGATGTACAAGGGAAGCGTGAACTGTGTGAAAGTGGGAGGAGAGAGATCTGACTGGTTGGAACAAAGAAACGGCCTGAAACAAGGAAGTGCACTGTCACCGTTACTTTTCATTGTGGTGATGGATGACATAATGACCCGAGTGGCACAAGTAATTGGGGACGGAAAGATGAAAGCAATGGTGTTTGCAGATGATTTGATGATTTGGGGAAACAAGGAGGAGGAGGTACAGGAACAGTTGGACGTGTGGGAAGGAATAATACAAGGATATGGGATGAAATTTAGCATAAATAAGAGTGAGATGGTGATCACAACAAGGAAGAAGGAAAGAACCACAACGGGAATAACAATTGGTGGGGAACAGCTGAAGAAAGTGGAGAGTTTCAAGTATCTGGGAAGCCTGATACAAGATAATGGAAGAAACGATAGAGAAATAAATGAGCGGGGGAGGCAGGCAGAAGCATTCCGGAGGAGTGTGAGAAGCATGTTATGGAGCAAGGATGTCCCTCAGAACAGCAAAAAGATCATATATCGGACGTACTATGTCCCTATCCTGACGTATGCCTCGGAGACCTGGGTTATGAAAGAAAGGGAGAAGAGCAAAATACAGGCCAGTGAGATGAGGTTCTTGAGAAGCAGTATTGGAGCTACAAAGATGGACAGAATAAGAAATGAGAGGACCAGAGAATTAATGAAGGAGGAACCATTACAGGATGGTATAGAGAAATCTAGACTTAGATGGTATGGACATGTAAAACGAATGGAGGAGAAGAGGATACCCAGGAGAGTACATGAGACGAAGTGGGAAGGAAAGAGACCGAGGGGAAGACCGAGAGACAGGTGGCTGAAGGGGGTGGAAGAAAGCGTGAAGAAGAGAGGAGAAGACAGGACAAGGGTGGAGGCTGAGAGATGGTGGGAAGACAGAAGACGTTGGAGAGGCTTGTGTTCCAAACAGACCCGGCCAGTGGCTGGAAACTGTGCAAGATGATGAATGAACTACAGTAAGACGGTCCACATTGTATTTCGGAAAGGAGAAAAACTTACAACAAATGACGAGGTTCAAGTCGGAGATAACGACATTAAAAAAGTTAATACCTTTAAATATTTAGGGATTACACTCCAGACCACATTCAGGGTCCATATACAAGAAAGAGCTGCTGCCGCCATCAGAGGAATGTATAGAATCAGAAACATCACCAAACCCTCACTACAAACGACCATTACCCTATTGCATGCCAAAATATCTCCAGTTATAACATACGGTATTGAACTAATATGGGAAAGACTAACCCTAACGGACCTTACCAACCTTGAGAAAATCAAAGCTACATATTTGAAGAGAGCACTAGGAGTAGCGAGGACGACCAAGTCCAGGCTGGTATATGAACTGGCAAGGGAACCGCTCTACATTGAGGACCTGAAACTCAAGCTGCTCCTACCACACACCAAGCAAGTATCTCAATTAATAGAGCTAAGGAAACAAAAAACGAAAGAAATACCCGAAAACTTTTACGCTACTGACGCCATGATCGACAGGAAATGGGCAAAAGCGAACCAAGAACTGCGATCGGTGCTAACCAGACTTTCAGTGCACGACTATCACCACAAGATATGTAGCAATGACAAATTTCACGAAACAAACAATGCATGTGTATGCGTACTCTGCAACGAACATTGTGAAAAATACCACCTAACTAAATGTCATAAGAGGATTAAGTCAATCATCGACTATAGCAAAGATTAGATCTAAATGTAACAAACATTGTACTGTACATGGAATATAAGTCTTTATGTACGCACATTTGTGCGTATCTTATGTAAAGAGTGACAGTGCAGATGTACTTAGTGGAAAAGTTCACATATGTTCTATTGTTCCATTTCAACTGTAACTCCTTTCCCTTGGCCGGTTGGCTGCATTAACACTTATATATATATAATGTATTATTGCTTAGGGCAAACTCAAACTCAGACTTATTAATGCCACAAGGTTTTGAGTGAGTTTTGTTTCGTAGTTTAAGGTAAAAAAAAGAACACTTCGAAATAATAATATAAAACCCCAACCTAACTAATCGTAATATATGTTGGTATTAAAATAGTAAGTCAGCAATCAGCGCGGTAGAGTCTTTAATTATATTAAGTGTACGATCCAGACAGACTACAGACATTGTTCAGGCAATATCTGTGATTTATTTGTATGTAACAAAAGTAATAACTACCGTACACTATCCGAGCCGACAGGGCTTAGAGGAGTTTTGATATCGGCTTTGCAGTTCATAAACCTCAAGCAGACAACTTGCTCCTCGTCAGGCTGAGATTGCGAGGTGGTCAAGACCATGTTTTATAACTTGCAACACAAAATACCAGTCGGAGGAACCAAAAACCCGACATGAATGGCAAGGAGAGCGAAATAGTACAAAATAATTACGCTAGAGCCACAAGGTTGACGCAGCAACTCTGTCACTACTTGCACAGAGAGAAAACACCCCAAAATCGAGAAACAGGGGTAGTGACCAAGGCTAAAATAGCAAAGGAAGAGAGGCGAGTAATTCCAGCATTCGCCCTGGCCTCTGGGTTTCGTATCCGCTCTACCCATGAATGTTAATAGTTGAACATCTAGACTGTGTACTTCTCCATAAGTCGTGTCAACTACTCTAGAAGTCCTGTCAACCAAATATGTACGCCTTTACAAGACATGTCTACCCTATGTGTAATTCTCTCGAGTCCTGGCTACCCAATGTCTACATGCCTACACAATGTGTACTGTTCTACCGGAACAAGATACCCAATAATCACCACTGGGAAATTTCAAGGTACTTACTAAACCCTGGGATATAATTCCGTGTTCTCAAGAGCTATGAAGTGTTATCCAACAAAAATACAGCATCAAGTTTTTGTATTATGTTCATACATGGCAAATTTATAAAATTCTCCTTGGTTTTATCACTAATTGTATTAGTTGAAATGTATTTTCCTGGTAGTAACTTCGAGGAATCTGTTTACATGTTTCATTTCGGGTTCAAATTACAGAAGAATGATATGGAGCTCCGGACTCAGTGTGGAAGTTTGAAGCAATGGATGTTCCTCACTAAAACATATTCACATAATTATCACTGCGTCATGTGTATATCCTCCAGATGAATTTACACAAGACAGAAATAGCTCCCATCAACAGACTGACATACGTTTCTTAAATATACCCCGACAGTGAGAACACTGAACGAGAATGGATAATTTGTGGGCTGTTATATAGAAAGTTAATATCAGTATCTACTTCATGAGACACAAACAATGAGAGACACATCTGACATTGCAAACAAATCATATTCATATCCAAAACTCACAGTTATGCACATTTAGAGCGATAAATCGCGTATTTTGTGTGTTGAACACTTAAGTGATTTCCCCTTCCGGAACTTTCTTGTTCCTCGGTTTCTTCTTCCACACCCTAGGGATAAGATGGAATAATTTATTTATATGCTTACACTTTTACATAAATAACACACCATGAACCTTTACTGCACTGGTCCGCTTAAGAGGAGATATATTCGCTGAACGACTTTCTTACTGTCATTCACATCCCACTGCCTGGGATGAACGCTATACCCATAAGTGGTTATAACCTCAAATTCTGCAACTTATAATAAAATATCTCGTTTTAAGTGAATCTTGAAGCGAAGGATAATGCTTAACAGAAGACGTAATTGATATAAGAATTAAGAACAAATGGACATTTATGTTCACTTTTTTAGCCTTAAGATTATAAGAGGTCCCAGGATCCAACACGAGCAAGCAACATTGAGTAACAAGCAACTTGACTGCCAATATTAGCACCAGCATAAATTTTTAGAATACAGGCATTAATCAATCAACTTTTGAAATATTATACAAGACTTCATTTAACAAATCCCTGCAATTCATTATACAAAGGTTTCAAAATAAGTCATAGTATATCGCTTAAATCCCTCCAGAGTGAGTCTATTGTAGGGTATGTAACACCAATACTGCTGCTTGTAACAACAAGAATTATAGGTCTGCTACTGTAAGGGACCTCACAGTCAGTAGTAGAGATACAGGTATTTGAAGAGATTGGAGTAGGTACTAATTGAAAACTGTATTCTTTGCTGCATACTGGGACTGAATCCAATCTTTATAATTCCTGTATAGTTCGAGATTTTTATATGCAGGATAATGCCAGGACGATACCTCATTACTATATTTAAGAGCTTATTAACACCTATGGGCTGGATGAAAGGTCATTCGAATGCATATTCTCCGCCACATACACACACATATCATTTACTCCCTAACACCTTATAAATGGGAATACTGAGGGTTAAAGAAAACATAACTTAATAACTATAAGAAATAACAAATATGGTATGAAGGAAAGATTTCTTAGTACTTACAAGTAAAAGGAAGAGGAGTTAGATATTAGCAATTACTTTCTCCGGATGGTTCAAGAACATTCCTTTACTTTCAAGTCCTATCTTGAATTATTTATTATCTTCAGGCTTACAGTCAACTACATGTTTCGGCAATGCTCAAGATTGGGAAGAATGTTCTCACTGTCATAATTTAGAACCATTCCAGCAATTGCCCGGAGTTCAAGTGAAAAAGAACAGATGACCACTCAAGAGGGGCGTCAATGCAACCTCTTCTCTGTAGCATTCATCTCTGACCAGAATATAAGATATCCTAAATAATTTGCATCATCTAGACTACAAGTCCACAGCGGGCAAATAATACAAGTTGATTAGGCCAAACATCTGTTAGCTTCTCGCAATATACTATTTCCCAATGACAATGAGGTCAGTGCTCAGTACATCGCTAAAAGCCAGCAGTCGTGGGTGGAAGTATCGTATGGGACAGATAATTTAATTCGCCATCACTCCATTAAAAAGGATTGTGCTTGCTGTACAAAGCACAACCTAACAACCAATCGCTTTCGTTTGTCATCAACACAATTGTGATAACACAACTCTTAATCCCTTACTGCTATTACGTGATAAGGAGATGTCTTGTCAAGAGGCATGAAGATACTTACCTCATTTGGATCTAAAGATGGTGTTTCTGTTTTCCGGCAAGAAACAATCTCTGGAATAGAAGTTTCCTCAATTTTAATATCGGATTGATGGTCTGTATCGTCCTGCAATGAAATGACTTGATTTACAAATATGTTCCTTGAAAACTTGCATTGAAAGAGTCAAGGAATTAACAAACAGAGGGTGAATCAGCCTCCCATTAATAGTCTTCTTACGTCAACAGTGACAGTTTTTGTGGAGTTAACATCCGAAAACATTTCAGTTGTTATACTCTCACAAAACTTAGGACTAGCATATTGTCACTAGCATTAAGTGTTTGTTGCGACATTGCGGCGAAGATGCAGTTACTTAGAGTTACCATATAATGATAATAAATACAAGCAAAGGAGAAAAATGTTGTGTTCTAAAATCTCGTACCAATTGTTGTTTGTTTTACCCTCTTGTGACCAGATTAAAGCAATGTTCATATCAAGGATACATAAGGCAGGGAGGATTTTAACACGAACGATAAATACTTGAAATTTCATACCAATTCACATTTAAGAAATAATTCATGGACCTTTGTCGAGATTGGGCAATGTGGTAACAAATATAGAATATGAATATTTTTATAGGCAACAGCTAAAGAGCTTTTATGAACGAAATTGCCGACTGCAGTCTAATAATGGCTGAGGCACACAGCAATAGAACACCTCTAGGGTGCCAGTCCAAACCGAACCTCAAACCTTTTCCTCCCCAATTCAACGCTCCGAGAAAAACTGGCAGTTCCTCACCATCATATTAACATTATGTGTGTACCATTGGAGGCTGTCATGAAGGGTGGACCAACGATACATTGACAGTCACAGGTAACAGCAGAGTGTGTCATCAACGGCCCAACAAAGTCATATTGCTAATCACACACTACGACAATTTACAAAGTATTCTCAAAGAATCGAACTCGCTAACTTCCTCTGGTTTAGGTACTATGAACATACACCTCAAGATTTTTAAACAGTTAAGTTACGTCCACTTTAACTCAAACTCTCACAATTATGCCAGCAGAGTTAACTTGCATTACCAATAAATAACATGCCCATCATTTGCTGTGGACTTCACCTACAATAGGGTCGTAATGCATGCGTAAGTTTTGACCATTTGACCGTGTTCGAATTGATAGGGGGGGGGGGGGGGCAGACATTCAGAGTACACACACACACACACAGACTCACACACACACAGACACACAATTTTTAGGCCCTGTGTTGATCTCATAAATGGAAAGTAGGCTAAAAATCATGCCCATTACTATAAGAACCTATGATCACCTGTATTTGGATTTCCACTTTGATAACCTTGCTATATGTAGTCCTAGACTCCTAGAGGGTATTATAAAGTATGAACCAATGTAAAACATACAGACAGAATAACAGTTCCTTGTCAGGCACATGTTATGTTACACAATATGCAAATTAAATACAACTTACAATATTATGGACTTCGTCATTATCAGACGACCAATCAGGCTCTCTTTTAATGATGGGTTGTTGCTCCATGATATTCAGCAAACTAGAACACACAAAGTGCACTTGAGAATTATTGGGAGCCGCACTTACACAAATAGGCTGAATAATTATCATATAACACATCAATTGAGATATTTGTGAATATATCCCTCCAGGTGCACACTGAGAAACAGAGACCGTAAAATTTATTCGATAATGACTATCGACTTTTTACGATGTAACTTAGGGCAAAATATGGAGCAAAATATTAATGACTATAATTGCGGTACAATGAGGAATTACTGGTGCCGGCTTGTGGAGCAGTGAAATGAAGCGTCTTATAATTGGTTTCTCTATTCCTAAGTAGGCTACACACGAACCTTAACACAATTTGATGGGCTGGCGGGATTGTCCGACGCTAAATTACATTACAAACCTATCAAAGTGGAAGTAAACTCAAGTTACTGCACGAGTATTAAGAAATAGGCAGTAACTGGATACAGTGAATATCAGAAAATACGAGACAATAGTTTCGCCTCGTGTTACAAGGAAGCCACTTCAAAAGAGATACATAAATTCTCCCTCATTGAACAGACATTGAACGGAAGGGACTGAAAGATGTATTTGCCCTTACAAACTTATAAATACTGTTACCGGGTGTCATGAATATTATATCGTCATAAAAAGTTCCCAGTTACAGTCTTAAATCTGTGTATCCTCGACAATTAAATATTGGAAATTCATCTACACAGAACACTAACATTTCTTAGCAAAACTCCGGTTGTAAGACTTATATTTAATATTATATTTAGTCACGTCTGTATAAAGTATTTCAAATATCCCTACACGGAAGTAGAAATTTTCAGAATTGAGTATTTCGCCACGAGGTACATCAAATACACGGTTACCCACTTATTAATGTATCACAGCACATACCGGTACGGACATGACTAAAGGAAAATTGTACAAAATGAGTGCATTTCTAACACAATAGAACAAATATCAGTTAGGCTATTATTTTATATAGTTATCCCCTGGAGACAAATTACAAAACTTAATAAATACTTATTCCATCAATAACCAAAAGTCAACTGAACTTCCAAAATAAATATCACAATCTTAAAATTATCTAGCACGCACTCACTTCCCTTCCTTCCGATCCACTGTCTGAAGAAAACAATGTTTAACCTCCTCATATAAACTGGACGGACTTCAACAAGCTGTATCATTCAGCTAACCGTGTCCCTCCGTGGCAGCGTGTTTTGATCGAATAGAGAAGCCGCCGCCTCGTCTCCCGTCGCATGAATTCTAGCAAGTGATTCGGCAGCCAAGTCGGATAAAACAAATTATTTCGTTTTGAGCCATTTATTCTCACTAAACAGCTATGATAATGCCGAGCACTATTGTTGTTGTTGCAACCTACAACTCCCTTAGTGCCACATAAATACCACCTTAATACTTGATCCCTTAATTGGTACCCTCTTTCCCGGATACTGCCACTAAAACCCTTATGCACAAATTTCCTTCCCGTGTTCTTTGTTTCTCCTTAGGGAACTGCGATTTGAACCATGGAATACAAGAAGCCCAGCCGAACCGGTACCGCACCTATCCGCTTCATTGCATAGTGGCTATCTTTCTTGGCTGTTACCGCGGAGACCCGGGTTCGATCCCGGCTCACGCCGACATTAAATTCTGGTCCGAGGGCTCGTGAGGCACAACTCAGCATAGTACATTACAGAAGGCCACGGCCGCTTCCTGCCGAAAACCACCCGCAATTACAAATACACACGCTAGTACAGACTTCACAGTCAGAGTTGGGTAAAATGTATTTTTGGGTAAAAAACAAATAAGGTATTCTAGATACATACCGGTAATACAGTCACACATTTTCCGGATAATATAAAATTGTACCGGATTTAAGAATACAATTCGCAACACAAAACAATTTCCTCCATTCAGACTGTTCAAAATAACAATAATATATTACTATTATAGATATTGCTGTCATGATTGACCTGAACGGATACGCGCGTAAACGTGCAAAGGTAATGGTTCTCATCCCACCGTCAGCCCCCTTGAAATGGTTCTCCTCACCGCGTCCCCGATCCCGCTAGATGGGGAATAATACCTAGAGATTATTATTATTATTATTATTATTATTATTGTTATCGTATAGCCGAAGCTACCTGTTGTAGATCTTTGGAGCTAGGCGATCTACTCCCCTAGTTTGACGCAGCGAAACCGGAACTGTAGTGGGTTGTCTGTGGCTGAGATTTAATCAATTTTGTCTTTTAATCATCAAATGTGATACGATAGATATTTCACAAGTGCCACCGGGAATCAAACTGCCACTGATCCACTGAGCTATAGCAGTATGCACTGTTTACACTGGGTGTAACTCTTGACAGAACGCTATCATCTAAGAAGGACTGCACCAAACTCAAGACACGGAACCTTTGTGGAACCACTTAGGGATCAGCACCAATACTCTCTTCTATCGCTGAATAAAGTTCCTCAGTTTGATCAATAGCTTGTTGTTGTTGGTAATGATTCATTTAGGGAACTTTGTGATATGTAGCCTCGTGTACATGGGTGTGTAGGGATAACTGGTGTTATTATGTTGGCTGTATTGGCGTGTATTGGAATATTAGTAGCAATTCTTCAGTGCTGTCTGAGTAATCAATTATTAAAGCTTTTCAGTCGGTCAACACGCATTAGAGTGGGCGGGGAATTACAACTAAGTTCCCAGTGCCTGAGATAAATTACACGAATTACTTGTATTATTGATAAAACACTTCTCACACAAAATTGGATGAGTAGTTACGTTCGTCAAGCACACATCATCAGGTCTGCTCACTCAGGGTTATTGGATAAGTGTATAACTCTTATGTACAGCAGTGTTCACAATTGTTAAGCTAAGGGGTTTTTAATTAAACTTTCTAAAGAGCAGTGCCGGATTAAGACTCACAGTGGCCCTAGGCAATTGTTAATTTGAGGCCCCTCTTTCCCTATTTTTCATAAAATGTCATCATTACTTTGAAAGAGATTTTATTTACAAATTTACAATGAATAATGAATACAAAACTTTTTGTTTCGCAGAAAGTTTCAATAACATCATCGAAGTTGATTTTCCTTAAAATGTCTGATTCTATGCAGGGAAGACTAAATGTCCAGGCGTTCTTGTCCCATTGTAGCACTTTAATTCGTTTCGACTGTGAAAAAGAACGTTCCGCAATACAGTTCGTTATCATTAAAGTTGAAAAAATCAGAGACCTAATTCTACATCTGGAAATACATTTGCCAATTGGTCATTCATTAAAATCTCATACAACACACTATGAGATTTTTCGGCAGTGGTATATCTTTTGTTTATCACATTGACAATTTGACGGACCATGTGTAACCCAAAACTGTATGTCTTCACTGGTTAATTTTCCCCAATGTCCTGGATCAGTGAAACGGTTCAAATTTTCGGCACCTGGTTGTCCAGCTTCATTTTCATCCTCGAAAGAAGAACTGGATGTTTGAAACCTTGAAATGACCAGTGTTCGTTTTGTTTTGCTCCTTTGATCCATCACTAGTGGCAGATCCTTGATTTTCCGAAGAATTTGTAGAGGTTTCATTCCGAAGGAAAAATTTAGTCAGTTTAGGCACTTTCTCTAACACCACACTTTCTCGATAATTTTTGTCTTTGGCAAGTTTTTTTTTGTGCACCACTCAAATATGTACGTGAATTCATTTTTGAGTTGGGGTTTTAATTCAACCCGATACACAGATAAAACTGTTCATCGAACACTAACGAATTAAAATTGTCGATCACAAAACCGTCGATTTGAAGTCTGAACTCAAGCAGGAGCACTTTACTTGTTTCCGAAATTACTCTACAGACGAGAATGCCAGAATTTGGAAAAACTCTTTCCGAGCTTATCTATGACTAATAAAGTGGAGGGGTGGGGACTTATCAGTTAATTCAAATAGTCATGGCATTTTTGGAATTTTGGGACCCAACCGTGGGACTATCAGTTAATTGCTTCCAATCCTTAAACAATAGAGCGAACATAAAGTTGAATTGTCGACTGACTGACTTGGAATGTGCCAAACAATAGTTAAGTTATTTATGAATTGGAAGTGTAATAAGAAGATAAAGTTTATGGGAAAACCCCGGGCCGAGAGAATTTACGAACAGCACTTTACAAAATGTAAACCAAGAAATTAAACTGTAAAATTAGAACTGTAATTCTAAGTTTCACTTCTTTTTTCGGTAACTAATTTATTTGGCTTTTTTCCACACATGAAAATCCACTTTTTTCAAATTTTTGGGTGGGATTTTTTTTTCATTTTTTGGTGGGGGGGGGGCTTTTGATCTGGGGGCCACAGGCAATTGCCTATTGTGCCTTATGGTTAATCCAGCACTGGTTTTAAGTTTCACAAATTTTGTTTGTTTTCGGTACCGGTACCTAATTTATTTGCCATTTTTCAAATTTTTCATTTTTTGGGGGCCCTTTTGAGCCAGGGGCCCCAGGCAATTGCCTACTGTGCCTTATCCAGCACTGCTAAGGAGTCAGATTTTTAAACAATGATATTATTTACTACGTTAGTCTACTACACTTCTAAACGGTCGTGTTCATTTCTAGTACGTTATATGTGTATAAGTGTGAATGGAAAGGAAGGAAGTTTGCAGTTTTATGTTGTTGCTATCATGAGCTACGGGACCTTTTTTTAGTCTAGAATTCGTACTAATTAAATTAACATTCCTCTCACAGACACTACCATACGCAAGGTACCTGCAGTTAAATACGGTACTTAGGAGAATGGATTTCTGCGAATCAGAGCGAGAACCTGGCCATAGAAGGGCTTATCTTTCCTATCGCAGTCTCTATTCATCTAAGTGCCTCTCCAAGAACCTCAAACTCAGACACTATAACTTGGTCGTTAAACCATCAGTTCTGTATGCTTCTGAGTGCCGTGTAATGACCAGAAAGAGCCCACTCAGGAAACTGGAGTTAAAAGAGAGGAAGATCCTGAGGAGGATATCAGGTCCAATTAGAGAGGGAGGAGGCATAGTGATGAATTATATGAACACCAGGTGGACAACACCACGTCTATAAGAAAAGACGCATGACCTTCTATGGACACTTAGCACGTCTAGATTCTGAAAGGCTCACCAACAGAATATTCACAGTAACAGAAAAGGCTAAGCTTCTAAGATAAAATGGATTGCGTCAGTAAAATCAGATATGGAACAACTAGATAACCCACTGGAACAAACTCATGACCGCCTGATGTTTCGTCAGGTCATCCGACAGGGCGTTTTCCCAACGTCCCTTACAAGTAAGAAGACTACAGGAGCTAAGTGGACAGAAGAAAATGAGGGACTATTGGCATGAGAGGAAAGCGACAAATTTACCGAAGAGTAGATACGAGCCCCGTGGTCCTAGGTAGGTCTAAACGATAAAGAAAGAAAGAAAGAAAGAAAGAAAGAAAGAAAGAATGAATGATACATACATTAATATACATTGGCCCATCCCACCTTGGTGAGCGGTGAGCAGTTTGACCACTAAACCACCTCGTCCCCTTCTATAAGTATCAAACCTTTTAGAATCATTATCTTCTGTCATTGCGAAGTGATTGAGTCCTACGACTGTTTTGTTATTAGCCGATACTTTTCAAATTCCTTATTTACTTGGTGAGCTTTTGTAGTTGTTTAGTTAGGTTAAACACTGAAATAAAACTGAGTTAACACTGAGGTCTTGTTGACTTAGCTGATTTGCAGCTGTTCCTGTACTGATGTCTATTTCACTTCCAATTATATACAAATCAGTATGCTTCTATCAAAACATCAATTCATCTGACCAACGGAGAATTTGGTAGCGACATAAGTAACATTCTTGAGACATAGTCAGGTGAATGGCCTTAGGATGTTGTGAAATGCCACGCATCAAAATAAGGCAACCTAGAATTGACCAACCTAGAGGGATCGGGTGCATGTGAGATCTTCCCTACAAGCGCAAGGAATACCTTCTTACTGCGATAGTAGCGCATACAGGCAAAATGTGAGATGTATCATTCAGGACGGCCCTCTGAGATCCTGCAGTGCTGATGAAAGAAATCTGAACCAAGGACCAAAGGAACACCACAGTGCAATTGCCTACACATTGGATAGTATATTCTTCTTCTTTGTATAAATAATTAAATAAACAAACAAATAAATAAATATTGAAATCTCGTCAGGTTTCTGGTTATCAGGGCCTAGAGAGTTTGGGACAAATATAACTATTACTATTATTATCGCTGGGGCCCAGTTTCTTTCGCACATTGAGAGACGTTGACTCGATCCGCACCGCCGTATGAATGGTTCACCGCGGATTCGCATCTTCAACTACAAGTCAGGATGGAACCTTTTTAGGCCACGGCCGCTTCAAATGCCTAGTCTAGTTTGATTCTCCTCTACTCATTTGATATCCTCTCATGAGGTGGGCGTCAGTGAGGGCATCTGGCCATTAAATCACCCTCTACAAAGAAAACATATCATTGCATCTCATCCCCAACCTGTTGAAAAGGGAATAATAAGAAGTAGACATACTTACGATTATTGTTATTATTATATCAATTGTGTCCCTTATGGACAGTGTTTGAAACTAAATATATCATGATGACACAATCTCCCTCTTTCCTCTTCTCTTCCCAAAATCTCTTCATCCTTTGACCGTGCTCCTGTTTCCGTTGTTCAGTCAACAATGTTCTTGTCTTCATCCTTTGACTGTGCACCTGTTTCCGTTGTTCAGTCAACGATGTTCTTGTCTTCATCCTTTGACTGTGCCCCTGTTTCCGTTGTTCAGTCAACAATGTTCTTGTCTTCATCCTTTGACTGTGCACCTGTTTCCGTTGTTCAGTCAACAATGTTCTTGTCTTCATCCTTTGACTGTGCACCTGTTTCCGTTGTTCAGTCGACAATGTTCTTGTCTTCATCCTTTGACTGTTCACCTGTTTCCGTTGTTCAGTCAACAATGTTCTTGTCTTCATCCTTTGACTGTGCACCTGTTTCCGTTGTTCAGTCAACAATGTTCTTGTCTTCATCCTTTGACTGTGCACCTGTTTCCGTTGTTCAGTCAACAATGTTCTTGTATTCATCCTTTGAATGTGCACCTGTTTCCGTTGTTCAGTCAACAATGTTCTTGTCTTCATCCTTTGAATGTGCACCTGTTTCCGTTGTTCAGTCAACAATGTTCTTGTCTTCATCCTTTGACTGTGCACCTGTTTCCGTTGTTCAGTCAACAATGTTCTTGTCTTCATCTTTTTATTTGTTTCAAATTTTGTATTCTTAATTTTGTTTCTGAATTCTCCTCTGTCGCCAATCATTCGCCTGTCGGTCCCCACCTGCCTCTATTTCATGATAATTATTATCCGTTCTTAACGTAGACAACTATCCCAGGCAATTTAAGAGATTCAAGATTCTACTTCTGGCACTGACAGCGGCCATCCTCAGTGTGGTATTTTGTAGCCAAATGGCGGAATGGCCCCAGGATATCTGCTCTTCTCTAGACCATAATAAATACAGCCAGGCAAACTACTACAGACACCACACAACCACAGTTTATCAGACAAATTAACACACCCACAAATAACAAGTGCTCGTGGTGCAGTGGCTAGCTTTCATGGCAGTCATACCCGAGGTCCGTGTTCGATTACCAGTCCTGATAGTCTGGAAGTTTTTCTCCGTGGTTTCCAATTTCTACTTCAGGAGAATGCCGGGAAGGTTCCTACCTTAAAGCCACGGCCGCCTCCCTGCTAATCCTCTCCTTAATTACACTCATTAATACAGCAATCATACTATCACAGGTTATCAGACAAAATTACACACACATCACTGTTCTTCAAACTGGTTTTATATCAAGATTTATTTCATTCGTATTTATTATATTTTTGTAACAGATCTGGTTTTATAAAATGTTTGTGAATGTCGATTAACTTTTTAGAATTAGTTTTCAGAACAACCTTCGATTATGGTATTTTTTAAAAATGTTGGTTGGTTGGTTCCTCAGTTCAGGAGCGGCGAAAACGCGGTCATGTTGCCCCGTGTACTTTGGGTGTGTAGAATCTGCCTGATAACCGGTGTTAATGTTGATGCTGTATTAGTGTGTGTTAACTGTTTTTAATTCAGGTAAGGACGACAGACATTCGATTTTCAAGTAGATCCAACTTTGGCTACCAAACGCCACCGTCAGCGACCAACTAGTTCTGAACTTGCTTACTAGATGCCACCGCAGTCGGTTCCTGGCGACGATCATTGGAACCTAAGAGCGTTAGTCAAATCTAACCTATAATTTAGCTTCACACAAGTGTAATTAGCGGAAGGTTCTTGAACATGCCATAAATCTATGACATAGAACGGCCGGCATTACTGTTTTAAAAGTAAGTCTTGCATTTCTATTCATATTATTATTTGCACTGAGGAAGGCCTCACATTAATATTCGCAATTACAGTCTGAATGATTCACAATTACGTTTAATATTACGCCCAGCCGCCATGATGAAAGTTTTGTGTTCCTTCTTTTTTATAAAATCTCATAATAATAGCTCTAGGATACCGAAGTGTGGTAATTCCTTTAAAAATTCAAAATGTCCGCTGTGCGCAATATTCAATGTGATATTCTCTTGATCAACGCAATTATGACCTCTTATGGGAGATAACCTTTTGCGTTGGTATGACCACATAATACGCAGAAGGGGTTCTTCCGTTGCGAGAAGAGCCTTAAACATCAGTCCTCAGGGCCACAGACCACGAGGACGACCACACTGCAAGTGGCTAAGTCTCTCCTGAAGATGCACAAGACCACAGCAAGTGGAAAGGAAAGTGCAGACCCTGCAACTCAGCGGGAAAAATGCTAACCAGAAGAAGAAGATGCAATACTCACCTCTTGGCAAGATTCGCATAATTACCCAATTTCTTTCTGAGTTGTCGATTTTTATGTTCTAATAGTTTGTGCAGCCACCATCTTGGATTTATGGAGAGTCCGCTGTTTCGTGTTGGCCATAGAAGGCCACATACACGGTCCTAACTTGTCACTAACATTTGCCACGGCCATTTACTTATATTTTATAGTTTCAAGATGGCGGCAACGCGCAATATGCTATCTCATGTACTCGCCTTGTTGGTAACAGAAAGTCCTCTAATAAAACTATCTGATTGCTAAATACTGGGAACATTGCTTCATTGGACCATCCGTTATGGATTTTGATGCCTCCATGGTACGCAAGTCTGTCATCTTGAAATGGTACACAAAGGTAAGTATTGCAAAAGTTAGGTAGATCTATGTAAATCTGTTTAGTTGTTATTACATTTTAGCTTTAAAGATTTGGGTGGCTGCAATTTTGTTTTACTTGGGTTGGGGATGATATTAAACATGCCCTTTGCTAGTGCTATCTCTGAAGCAATTCGGTCTCCTCGTGTTTAAATGATACACACACATAAATGCACACAAACCGACACACGGAAAGGTTTTCCCGTGTAGATCTCGTAACTTCATTTCCACTGTCTAAAAATAGTGAAAGTAGGCTGTTTCAGGAAAAGTCTACCTTGCCACTGGTTTTGAACATGAAGTCCTGTATCTTCTTCATCTTCATTTGCAAGGTTTGTGACGATGTATAGGTTCTATTTGTGGGTGTCGTCGTTCTTCCAATCCACTCCGTAGACATGTAACTGAAGCATGTCAATATATTTCTTGTTTTCCAGATGTAGATTGTGAACAATATCAAAGTGTTCTAGTTCGACTGAGACAGATTTTCTATCTGCAGACCAACCTTACGTCTGAAGGATTTGCCATGCTTTGGTCTCAGACTCAAAGATACATTTCAGAAAGACTTTACCTTGCCATTTTTGTTCTTTGCATGATCACTTCCTTTTTATAAGACTTATTTTGCAATCTGAAATACTCACTAGATGCCAGAAGCAGCCTAGTTCTTTCGAAAAAAGGCCATCGGTGTCATGGAGTTTCCAGTCTTGTCCATGCAGATTAATGACTCCCACTACTTTATAAACATCAATGTAATCGGATTTATAGGGAGCGTGATGGAGCAGTGGCTTAGCTGCTCGTCTTTCACACGGATGGCCGGAGTTCAAATCCCGGTGACAACGGGGTGAAATTATCACCTGAAAATTACGTAGCGTCAGGATGGGCATCCGGCCTTTAATCCCCGGCGACCCCAATTAATTGGGATAAGACGAAGAAAGTTTTTTAATGTAATTGGCTTTATGAATAATCGTTAGTTGATTCATCACTGGCTTATCAACCTGACCAAACACCTGATCAGCATGTTAAAGGCTGTGGTCTCGTACGGGGAACTTTATGTGAAACGGGTTCACTTTAGAATTTGATTTCTACAAAAATGCATAATCGCATGCAAAACAACATTTGTTATGAGCGCTACATCCATCAAATAACAGTCTAATACTTGCAACAGTCTCAGTTAGTAGCAGGCCTGATGTAACAAAGCAGACGACTAATGATTTGTCCCATAAGCAAGAATATTAGAATTTTCATTAGGTGATTGAATAGATTTTGATAATAAGGTGATTGGGTTTTAAAACCTTGGCAATCTATTTTTGCATTTTCTGCGCAACCCATATGACAGCCCTAGGGCCGCCCTTGAGTAACGGGGTTAATAAGAGGTGGACATACATTATGATGTTTGAAGCTATTCTCTGCGCCCCCATATGACAGCCCTAGCGCCGCGCCTGGGTAACGGGATTAATAAGGGGTGGACATAAACTATGGTGTTTGAAGCTATTCTCTGCGCCCCCATATGACTGCTCTAGGACCGCCCCTGGGTAACGGGGTTAATAAGGGGTGGACATACACTATGTTGTTTGAAGCTATTTTTAGCGCCCCCCCCCCCCCATATGAGGGCCCTGGGGCCGCACCTGGGTATGGGGTTAATAAGGGGTGGACATACATTATGGTGTTTGAAGCTATTTTCTGCGCTTCCCATATGAAAGCCCTAAGGCCGCCCCTGAGTAATGGGGTTAATAAGGGGTGGACATACATTATGGTGTTTGAAGCTATTCTCTGCGCCCCCATATGAATGCCCTAGGGCGGCCCTTGAGTAACGGGGTTAATAAGGGGTGGACATACATTATGGAGTTTTAAGCTATTCTCTGCGCCCCCATATGAATGCCCTAGGGCCGCCCTTGAGTAACGGGGTTAATAAGGGGTGGACATACATTATGGAGTTTTAAGCTATTCTCTGCGCCCCCATATGAATGCCCTAGGGCCGCCCTTGTATAACGGGGTTAATAAGAGGTGGGCATACATTATGGTGTTTGAAGCTACTCTCTGCGCCCCCATATGAATGCCCGAGGGACGCCCTTGAGTAACGGGGTTAATAACAGGTGGACATAAATCATGGTGTTTGCAGCTATTCTCTGCGCCACCATATGACAGCCCTAGGGCCGCCTTCGTATAATGGGGTTAATAAGGGGTGGACATACATTATGGTGTTTGAAGCTATTTTCTGCGCCCCCCATATGAAAGCCCTAAGGCCGCCCCTGAGTAATGGGGTTAATAAGGGATGGACATACATTATGGTGTTTGAAGCTATTTTCTGCGCCCCCATATGAAAGCCCTAGGGCCGCCCCTGAGCAACGGGGTTAATAAGGGGTGGACATACACTATATTGTTTGAAGCTATTTTCTGCACCCCCCCCCCATATGAGAGCCCTAAGGCCGCCCCTGGGTAATGAAGTTAATAAAGGGTGGATATACATTATGGTGTTTGAAGCTATTCTCTGCGCCCCCATATGAATGCCCTAGGGCCGCCCCAGAGTAACGGGGTTAATAAGAGGTGGACATACATTATGGTGTTTGAAGCTATTCTCTGCGCCCCCATATGAATGCCCTAGGGCCGCCCTTGAGTAACGGGGTTAATAAGGGGTGGACATACATTATGGTGTTTTAAGCTATTCTCTGCGCCCCCATATGAATGCCCTAGGGCCGCCCTTGAGTAACGGGGTTAATAAGGGGTGGACATACATTATGGTGTTTGAAGCTATTCTCTGCGCCCCCATATGAATGCCCTAGGGCCGCCCTTGAGTAACGGGGTTAATAAGGGGTGGACATACATTATGGTGTTTGAAACTATTCTCTGCGCCCCCATATGAATGCCCTCGGGCCGCCCTTGAGTAACGGGGTTAATAAGGGGTGGACATACATTATGGTGTTTGGAGCTATTCTCTGCGCCCCCATATGAATGCCCTAGGGCCGCCCTTGAGTAACGGGGTTAATACGGGGTGGGCATACATTATGGTGTTTGAAGCTATTCTCTGCGCCCCCAATATGAATGCCCTAGGGACGCCCTTGAGTAACGGAGTTAATAAGAGGTGGACATAAATCTTGGTGTTTGCAGCTATTCTCTGCGCCACCATATGACAGCCCTAGGGCCGCCTTCGTATAATGGGGTTAATAAGGGGTGGACATACATTATGGTGTTTGAAGCTATTCTCTGCGCCCCCATATGACAGCCCTAGGGCCGCATTCGTATAATGGGGTTAATAAGGGGTGGGCATACATTATGGTATTTGAAGCTATTCTCTGCGCCCCCATATGAATGCCCTAGGTCCGCCCTTGGGTAACGGGGTTAATAAGAGGTGGACATACATCATGGTGTTTGCAGCTATTCTCTGCGCCCCCATATGACAGTCCTAGGGCCGCCTTCGTATAATGGGGTTAATAATGGGTGGACATACTGAACCCATATGCCATAGGGTCCAAGGAGGTCGAATCCATGTATTTAGGGAAGAAATGAAAGAAACGTACAGTTTCTAATGTAACTTAGAGAAAGATCAAGCCAGGATGCTAGCCTAACATTGTGCAAGCGGCGTGGACCAGGTGTTCGAGAGATGAGATCACCCCTCTTGACATTCAGAAAGGAGCTGGTCATGAGTATTAATAACCGAGTGGAAAATTCCAACTTTTAGACAAGGAGGCCTGTCTCGGAAATCGAGCTTAGCTTGCTGGAAAACGACAACACCGCTTATGCGCCAGAAGAGGAATAATTAAATTTAACCCGTTTACGAGTATAAAAATAAGTAAACAATTACAGTACAGTGAATCATTTCGAATTAGAGATTTTTGTGTAAAGAAAAACTCTTTAATAATTGCACAGGAGAAAACTGCAAACGCAAGTAGAACGTCATATGGGATTTACCAAGGCCTGTGGAGAGGGGAGAATGCAAATGAACAGCAACACCCACACAGTTGAGGACGAGAAATTAATTAATATTTCCGAATTGCACGATCGATTCTTATGCGCAATGAGATTATTTAACATTGAGAAGACGAGCTTTTTGAAGGTATAATTTTTATAATGGTGCAACCATTATTTTAAAAGTTGGGCACGGAAAGGGCTAGAGTCTTATCTTTTTGTAGCGAAAGAGTATAAAGCTCCTGGCATCACCAAGTCAAACATGCAGTTTCAAACAGTCCAGGGGACGTGACGCTGGAGCATCAGTACAAGCAATTCCAAACAGCCCGAGGGGGGCGTTGCTACGCTTCACACCGAAGAAAGTTTACAAGTACTCCTTGAGGGGAGAAACGCTGTATTACACCTCAGAATTAATATCCGATAGCTACAGGCGTCGCAGTATTAACAACTTGCGTGCCTCCATAAGGAGTTGTAAAGAAGAAACATTAAAGTATCGCCGTGTTGAAAAATTAGGAAAATCCTAGTTACTGGATTTTAGGTCCGACAGTACACAAGTTTACAGTGAAAAGTTCGTAAAATATAGTCAGAGCAGGCTGCGAACGTTGGACTTAAGGCGATAGGTCTTTAAATAAACGACCAAAAATATCATAACGTACGGAAGTACCGTAACAGGAAGATAAACAGTTATCTAAATTAAAGAACCCAAACCGGGAAAAACAGAGTAAGGTTCGCAACGTATTTCAAAAAGGTAGGAGTGCGAGAACCGAAGAAATAAAGAAGAACGGAGACTATAGACATTATCTCCAGAAAGCAGACGAACTATTCTAAAGTACTAGACTCGAGAAGTACTAGCTGCTATAAAATAAATCCATCGATCATCGATAGGTTATCGAGGGGACCTCGATCCGAACAGACTTTTACTAGGATCGATAAACTAGATCTAAAAAGGAAGCCGTTCAAGCTAGAGAAATAGCCGGTCATCCAGAATAGGATTCGAAGAATTAGGATTCCAGGGAAAAGTAGATGTTTCGAGACTTTCGTATTCTGCAGGATAGGAAGCCGACATTGAATAAATGTCACCCTTGGAAACGGGAGATTAAAAGGTCACGTGTGATAGGCTAGGAAAATACGGCCTAGTGATCAAAAGTTGTGAAGTGTAAATTTATCAAGATTGTGTGTTAAAATAATATTTTTTAGTGTTTATTGTGTGTTCTAAATGGATACACCAGTGTATTAAAAATGTTGTCAATGTTAAGTGTATTGAATATGTGTCAAGAAGTGTTTGTACATGAGATGAATTTCTACAATATGGACTAAGTTTAAAAGTGGGCCAAAATGAAACACCGCACAAGGATAAAGGTCATGAGACGACCTTAACAACATGTGAGTAATGAATTTCATTATATTTGGTGTCAGGAAATGGTTGTGTACAAATCCACCGGAGTTTTTGAGTAAAAGGGATGTGTTTAAATAAACAAGAAGTTCCGTGAAGAACTATACAGCCTACTTTTCATGCCAATGATTATTCTACAGAATATGAACCTATCTAGAATAATGACGAAATTAATTTGCTAATATCGAAATTTCCAATTAGTTCGAAATACTGTATACCTGGCATAATGTATCCTAATAGAGCACTACAGTTGGCAGCCCTGATGACTGAATATATTCTTAGTTCCGTCTCTTACGGTACTAAATACAAAATTTGGTTGAAGTCCACTGGATAGCATGGACGTTACATGCAGTTAAACATTGGATCTAACAGCGCGCGTAAAATCATGTTGGCAACAATGTCATGCATGTATTGGTCAGAAATAATCTGAAATAATATGATCTATTGTTGTGCCAATTTTGAATGAAATCCATTAGTTAGTATAGAAGTTACATGCATTTTAAAATTGGACCTATCAGCAGGCTTAGAATCATGTTGGCAGCACTGACGTATATTAGTTACTCCAAATTCGTCTAGAATGCCAGGTACTATACGTTTGCAAAGTTTAGAGCTATTGGCTTGCATACTTTCTGATATATTGATATTAAGGTAACAAAAATAGGGACAGCACATATTAACAGTTGGCAGCCCTGGTTGCTCCTTAGAATACGCATAGTCATATCTGTTATGGTACACATAGCACATACGAAATTTGGTTGAAATACAAATGATAGTATGGAAGTTACATGTATTTAAAGTTGGACCTGTCAGCAGGCTTAGAATCATGTTGGTAGCACTGACGTATATAAGTTACTCCAAATTAATATAGAATGTCAGGTACTATACGTGTGCATAGTTTAAAGCTGTCGGCTTGCATACTTTCTGATATATTGGTATTTGGATAAAATAAATTAGGAGCATTTATTAACAGTTGGCAGCCCTGGTAGGTCTTAAGAATATGCTCAGTCATATCTGGTTATGTACACATACAACATACGAAATTTGGTTGAATTCCACTTGATAGTGTAGAAGTTATATGCATTTAAAAATTGGACCTATCAGGAGGCTTATAATCATTTTGGCAACACTGCCATGTTTGGCCTCCTGGAAATTAAACTGAAATATTATGATCTGTACGTGTGCCAATTTTGAAATAGCTCCCATTCATACTTTCCAAGATATCCAACATGGAGCTCAAATTTCAATTGCGATTTTTAGCAGTTGGTAGCACTGACATCATTTTCAAATATGGCCGTGAGATATTCAGGTATAGATCTTTACTCAGACCAAATTTTGTTTCGATTGCTGCAGCCGTTTAGGAGTTGATAGGGGGGGACACACACACAGCCAGACAGACAGACAGAAGGACAGACAGACAGACAGACAGACGGACAGACAGACAGACAGACAGACAGACACACATTTGCCCGATCTCATAAGTCTACTTTTTCCTCATTTTTGCAAAATGTGAAAAGTAGGCTAATAAATACTGAATAAAGAAGACGCGGTCTGAACAATAATAAAAATTTGAGAAACTATAAATAATTATGTAAATGAATAAATCCAGTAGGGGAAATATATGAATAAAATGTCAGTGTATTTGACGAATGTCATAAGAGCAAGCGAAAGATTAATAATTATCATGAAAGATATTTAAATAAAATTTGAGTTATATGAAAGAAATAGCTTTTGAGCTTTTTGTAAAGAATGAAGATATGAAATAATAATAATAATAACCAAGTAAGGAAATATTAAATAAAGATCAAATTAATTGATGTAAACATAAGAGCGTTAGAGCCTTAATAAAAAGTATAGACATGATATTCAAATGCATGTTCTTAGAAAGAGAGAAAGTTATTGCAAAAGGAAAGATTAATATAAAAATTGAGATGTGTATCCATTGTTAATATGATATTATCAGTTCTTTGGATGACGCTAGGCTTTCAAATAAAGTATAGCGCAAAAAGAGCGCAATTAAAATAAAATGTCACGCTAGGAACGCGTAAAAGTTAATATACTTGGTAAATTACTTATGAGAGGTAGTTGATTGTAGCGAATTGAGAATTGGTGTAAGTCCTCTATTTGTGACGTAGTTTCACGAGGCCATAGAGTATTTTGTATTGAAAGGGAGCAAATGTATGGTATTGGCGTAGGTCTTAAGCTATAGGCTGACCCTAAATCGCATTTTGTATAGTCCTCTATAAGGGAATGGTTCCCGAGGCATGTGAAGAGATTCGAACTCAGAATCCTCTTATAGTGAAAGCCCCTTTATTATTCGTCGTAGAATGTGTAATTACTCTTTCCCAATCAATGAGGACCTTTCATAATTAATAAATGGCAAGATTACGAATGTGGGTTATTGAGCCCAATAATATTGTTGATTTAAACGAGGAGTAGAATGCCAGGTCTCCCCAAAGAATTGAGAATGAACGAAAAGCTGTTTGTAAAAGCATTAAAGAGAGCTCTAGCTTAGGCTAGACGGGAGGGTTCCCGCATAGTCATAAATAACTCTCAAGTAGCACGGTCAGACCCTTGGTGTAGGAGGGTGTCTGGAGGCCGTCTTGGAAGGAGTAATGAATACACCAGGAGTGTTTAAAGTTGTTAACGACCCGGGCGTTGAACCGAGGTCCTTGTAGATTGATATTTCCGCTTGCCTGTTCAGATCGTAGTTTTTATATGATAATGGTCTTAAAGACAAATGAAATAAATAACAATCCCTATTGTAATGTTGTATGGAAGTAGGATTCCATGAGTTAATTGAAGGCAACTAGGTTCCGGGAGTGACCATAGTTTTTTTGACTGTGTCAAGTATCTTCATACTCTGGAGTACACAAGTAATTTCCTGATTACCTTAATGTATTTGTAAGACTAGAGAGAGATGATAAAAGCTGAAAACGTGTGAAAATGCCCAAATATTGAGTTAGATAATTAACATTTGTTTTGGTGATTAAGAAAATATAAAAAAAGTAGTATTGGAGGTGTACAAAGAATGACACCATTATTATAGAAAGCATTGAGCTAAAAGAGCTGGGAGTTATATGAAACGTACAGTTGATGCTTTATGGAAGTAAAAATAATTAGGAATTGTTGGTTTATATGGAAACCATATGTTTTATTACAATATTTGTTTTATTCTATTGTTATTCCTTGTTCATTTGGAACAAGTAGATAATTATGGGTCAGTAATTTAATTGTTTAATTGTTTGTAGCGCCATAATTTTGATTAATTAAATGTGTTAAAATAGGAGTTGATTTTGTTGTTATTTTGCAAGTGTATCCTCTAATTAATCCAAAGTATATGAGTCACAGAGTGGGTGAACTTACCGCTGCCCCGAAAATCCCGAATTGAGCTACGCTGGTATACTGTGATTGGCATATTTCTTGCTAAAAGGGCACAATACATTATGGTGTTTGAAGCTATTCTATGCGCCCCCATATGACAGCCCTAGGGCCGCCCCTGAGTAACGGGGTTAATAAGAGGTGGACATACATCATGGTGTTTGAAGCTATTCTCTGCGCCCCCATATGACAGCACTAGGGCCGCCTTGGTATAATGGGGTTAATAAGGGGTGGACATACATTATGGTTTTTTGTAGCAATTTTCAGCAACCCCATATGACGGTCCTAGGGCCACCCCTGAGTAACGGGGTTAATAAGGGGAGGACAAACATTATGGTGTTTGAAGCTATTTTCTGCGCCCCCCCCCCCCCCATAATACATCCCTAGGACCACCCCTGTGTAAATGGTTAACAAGGAGTGGACACACATCATGGTATTTGAAACTATTCTCTGCGCCCCCAATATGACAGCCCTAGGGCCTCCCCTGGGTAACGGGGTTAATTAGGGGTGGACACAAATCATGGTGTTTGAAGCTATTTTCTGCGCCCGCATATGACAGCCCTAGGGCCGCCCCTGGTTTACGGGGTTAATTAGGGGCGGACATACATTATGGTGTTTGTAGCAGCATAGGAGATGAAGGTTTGATCAGGTAATTTCACTTGGCGTGTAGGATTTATGAGACAGGTGAGGTACCCCCTGATTTCAAAAAGAATGTTATTATCCCCATACCAAAGAATGTGTTAGATGACAGATGTGAAGATTACCGTACAATCAGCTTGATTACTCATGCTTCAAAAATCCTGTCTAGAATAATTTACAAGAGGATGGAAAGCCAGATAGAAACGGAGTTGGGTGAAGACCAGTTTGGTTTCAGGAGAAATGTACGAACAAGGGAAGCTGTACTAAGTCTTAGGCTGATTTTGGAAGGTAGAATAAGGAAAAATATGAGAACGTTCATGGCATTTGTAGACTTAGAAAAGGCTTTTGATAACGCTTAGACTAAATTGTTTGACATTTTGAAATCTATTGCAATAAAGCACAGGGATAGGAGGGCGATATACAATATATACAGAATCCAGACAGCAGTCATTCGAGCTGAAGGACATGAGAGAGAAACTGGTATTCAGAAAGGTGTAAGGCAAGGCTGCAACTAATAACCCATACTTTTCAATCTTTACATTGAACAAGCAATGAAGGAAATTGGAGAAAAATTTAAAGTGGGAGTGAAGATTCAAGGAGAAATAATTTCAACTCTGAGATTTGCTGATGACATCGTCATCTTGGCCGAAACGCCTGAGGATTTTAATGAGTTTTTGAATGGTATGGACTCCGTCTTACGGAATGAATACATGATGAAAATTAATAAATGTAAAACAAAAATACTAGAATGCAGCCGAAATCAATCAGAAAACTCTATGGACATCGAATTGGCAGGTGAAAAGCTGAAGGAAGTAGGAGACTTCTGTCACTTAGGAAGCAAAATAACCAGTGATGGACGAAGCAAAGGGGATATAAAAAGTAGGTTGGCTCAGGAAAAGAAAGCCTTTCTACAAAAAAAAAAGAATCTGTTGACATTGAATATTGATTTAGGTATTAGGAAGTAGTTTTTGAAAGCCTTTGTCTGGAGCGTGGCGCTCTATGGAAGTGAAACTTGGTCCATTGGGGCAGCAAAAAAGAGGAGAATTGAAGCATTTGAAATGTGGTGTTACAGGAGAATGATGAAGATCAGATGGGTAGATAGGGTGACAAACGAAGAGATATTAAGACGAGTGGGAAAGGAGAGATGTTTCTGGCTACTGCTAATGAAGAGAAGAGATGGGTTAGTAGGACACATACTAAGACACCCAGGAATAGCAAGCTTAGTTATGGAAGGAAGGGTTGAGGACATGCACTGTAGGGGTAGACCAAGGTTAGAATATGTTAAATAGATTGCTTCGAATGTAGGGCGTGGTAGCTATCTAGAGATGAAACGATTAGCTCAAGACAGGGAGGCATGGAGGGCTGCATCAAACCACTCAAAAGACTGAAGACTCAAACAACAACAACAAGCTATTTTCTGTGCCCCCATATTACAGATCTAGGCCCGCCCCTGGGTAACGGGGCTAGTAAGGGGTGGACATACATTGTGGTGTTTGAAGCTATTCTCTGCGCCCCCATATGACAGATGTTGGGCCGCCCCTGAGTAACGGGGTTAATAAGGGGTGGACATAGATTGTTGTGTTTGAAGCTATTTTCTTCGCCCCCATATGAGAGCCATAAGACCGCCCCTGTGTATCGGGGTTAATAAGGGGTGAACATACATTATGCTGTTTGAAGCAATTCTCTGCGCCCCCATATGACAGCCCTAGGGCCGCCCCTGAGTAACGGGGTTAATAAGAGGTGGACATACATTGTGGTGTTTGAAGCTATACTTTGCGCCCCCATATGACAGCCCTAGGACAGCCCCTGAGTAACGGGGTTAATAAGGGGTGGACATAGATTGTGGTGTTTGAAGCTATACTCTGCGCCCCCATATGACAGCCCTAGGGCTGCCCCTGAGTAGCGGGGTTAATAAAGGGTGGACATACATTGTGGTGTTTGAAGCTATTCTCTGCTCCCCCATATGACAGCCCTAGGGCTGCTCCTGTGTAACGGGGTTAATAAGGGGTGGACATACATTGTGGTGTTTGAAGCTATTCTCTGCGCCCCCATAAGACAGCCCTAGGGCAGCCCCTGAATAACGGGGTTAATAAGGGGCGGACATACATTGTGGTGTTTGAAGCTATTCTCTGCGCCCCCAAATGACAGCCCTAGGGCCGACCCTAGGTAACGGGATTAATAAGAGGTGGGCATACATTATGGTGTTTGAAGCTATTTTCTTCGCCCCCATATTACAGCCCTACGACCGCCCCTGAGTAAAGAGGTTAATAAGGGGTGGACAGACATTATGATGTTTGAAGCTATTCTCTGCGCCCCATATGATAGCCCTAGGGCCGCCCCTGAGTAATGGGGTTAATAAGGGGTGGACATACATTGTGGTGTTTGAAGCTATTCTCTGCTCTCCCATATGACAGTCCTAGGGCCACCCCTGTGTAACGGGGTTAATAAGGGGTGGACATATATTATGGTGTTTGAGGCTATTCTCTGCGCCACCATATGACAGCCCTAGGGCAGCCCCTGAGTAACGGGGTAAATAAGGGGTGGGCATACATTGTGGTGTTTGAAGCTATTCTCTGCGCCACCATATGACAGCCCTAGGGCAGTCCCTGAGTAACGGGGTTAATAAGGGGTGGACATATATTATGGTGTTTGAAGCTATTCTCTGCGCCACCATATGACAGCCCTAGGGCAGCCCCTGTGTAACGGGGTTAATAAGGGGTGGACATATATTATGGTGTTTGAGGCTATTCTCTGCGCCACCATATGACAGCCCTAGGGCAGCCCCTGAGTAACGGGGTTAGTAAGGGGTGGACATATATTATGGTGTTTGAAGCTATTCTCTGCGCCACCATATGACAGCCCTAGGGCCGCACCTGAGTAACGGGGTTAATAAGGGGTGGACATATATTATGGTGTTTGAAGCTATTCTCTGCGCCCCCATATGACAGCCCTAGGGCCGTCCCTGGGTAACGGGGTTAATAAGGGGTGGACATATATTGTGTTGTTTGAAGCTATTCTCTGCGCCACCATATGACAGCCCTAGGGCCGCCCCTGAGTAACGGGGTTAGTAAGGGGTGGACATATATTATGGTGTTTGAAGCTATTCTCTGCGCCCCCATATGACAGCCCTAGGGCCGCCCCTGGGTAACGGGGTTAATAAGGGGTGGACATATATTGTGTTGTTTGAAGCTATTCTCTGCGCCACCATATGACAGCCCTAGGGCCGCCCCTGAGTAACGGGGTTAGTAAGGGGTGGACATATATTGTGTTGTTTGAAGCTATTCTCTGCGCCCCCATATGACAGCCCTAGGGCCGCCCCTGGGTAACGGGGTTAGTAAGGGGTGGACATATATTATGGTGTTTGAAGCTATTCTCTGCGCCACCATATGACAGCCCTAGGGCCGCCCCTGAGTAACGGGATTAATAAGGGGTGGACATATATTGTGTTGTTTGAAACTATTCTCTGCGCCCCCATATGACAGCCCTAGGGCCGCCCCTGAGTAACGGGGTTAATAAGGGGTGGACATACATTATGGTGTTTGAAGCTATTCTCTTCGCCCCCATATTACAGCCCTAGGACCGCCCCTGAGTAAAGGGGTTAATAAGGGGTGGGCATACATTATGGTGTTTGAAGCTATTCTCTGCGCCACCCTATGACAGCCCTAGGGCCGCCCCTGGGTAACGGGGTTAATAAGAGGTGGGCATACATTATGGTGTTTGAAGCTATTCTCTGCGCCACCCTATGACAGCCCTAGGGCCGCCCCTGGGTAACGGGGTTAATAAGGGGTGGGCATACATTATGGTGTTTGAAGCTATTCTCTGCGCCACCCTATGACAGCCCTAGGGCCGCCCCTGGGTAACGGGGTTAATAAGGGGTGGGCATACATTATGGTGTTTGAAGCTATTCTCTGCGCCACCATATGACAGCCCTAGGGCCGCCCCTGGGTAACGGGGTTAATAAGGGGTGGACATACATTATGGTGTTTGAATCCATTCTCAGTGTTGCCTTAGTAAACGAATGTTTGGACGCTTTTCAGTCGGTCAACATGATTGTACCCAAAAGGAGATGGGTTATTCCCTAATCCTGTATAATATTTACCAGATTCCATCGATGAAGACAACCGCTCTCACCAGGACGCGCAAGACTCAGTCAGATAATTAGCCTAGACAATAAAATCTGGATTGACCATTTAACTACAATCGCATATTCACTGTAAACAAGCAAGTTTGGAGGTCGATCACCACTTCAAGTATTTCAACAACACATCACATCACCTAGACTATAACTATCTCAAATAATACCGCAACTAAAGAAGTGTACATATTGTAAATATCTTCATCCATACTTTCAGATATAACAATTTTGTAGCCTAAGGGTAGGCCTAATTGATCTAATGATGATCGTTTGTTCATCCAAGTGTGTATTTTAATCTCATGTAGGGGAGACTGGGGAGGTATGATACGTATTTTTGTAGTTGTTCAGAAAAATAATACTATTCATATAAAAACTGCCATTTTAATTTTTTACATTTATTTAGTAATATTTTGCCATTGTGCTCAGTTGTACAAGGCTATGATTTATTCCATTTACTGTTGTAATGCGATATGTATCAGTGCTCCCCATGCAAGGGAGGTTTGGTACACATAATGGGTAGAGTTGATACTGTCTTCGTAGCGGGTAAACATTCATCAGATAAACAACAATGGAACCCTTATGAGCAAATATATATGTCTGAAAACTAAGTTCAAATGCTGACTTAGGCCTATGATAGACATTTTGAAGAATAGTTACCATACAAACAAAATTTGCTTCAAATTACCGTTAAGCTCTATCTCCCATTTTACCGGTGAGCCTACTATATTTCTCATTCAACAGTTAAGCCCTGAAAGCTCTCATTAAAATAAAACACAGGATTCTTTCATTTCTCTCTATAAATGTTGGCTCTGATAATATGGTATCAACCTGATCACAATCGACTTCAGATATATCTTCTTTTTTCAGGCCATTTAAATTTTCGTTTGGTATCATGTCTAGCAATGTCACAGTCCATGTTTCTTGGGATGGTGATCCTATAATATTTCCAACAAATCTACGAATAGACCTCTTCCCCTTAAACGACACTAGAACCCATTTTCCAACTTCAACAATGTCCTTATATGTATCACTGTCACGTTCATCTTCAAGTTCATAACTACTGGAGTCACTTTCAAATGATTCGTTATCACTATCTGAACTTGAATGGGGCTGTGTTTTTTTAGTACCTTTTCTATTTACGAAGTGATCAAATTTCAGTATCTTGACTGCAGAAGCCTTCGCCATTTTTCTTTCTTCTGTCAATTTGCTCTTCTCTAATCGCTCATTATGCTATGCTTCAACCTGTATTTTGACAGGAGTGTCAGTCAATGTTAAACATTTTCTACTTCTTTGCCCTGCATTTCTCCTTATTCGAGGCTGTGCCTTAGGAAATGGTAAGATTTCTTCTCGTGTCACTGCTTGTGGGGTAGATGTGCAATTGGAAGTCGAAGTGCTGGGAACTTGAAGTGGTTTGGAGCTCTGAGTCGGTGTTACTGCTTGTGGGGAAGATGTGCAATTTGAAATAGAAGTCCTGGGAACTTGAAGTGGTTTGGAGCTCTCAGTCTGTGACACTGCTTGTGGGGTAGATGTGCAATTTGAAGTCGAAGTGCTGGGAACTTGAATTGGTTTGGAACTCTGAGTCGGTGTCACTGCTTGTGGGGTAGATGTACAATTTGAAGTCGAAGTGCTGGGAACTTGAAATGGGTTGGAGCTCTGAGTCGGTGTTACTGCTTGTGGGGTAGATGTGCATTATGAAGTCGAAGTGCTGGGAACTTGAAGTGGTTTGGAGCTCTGAGTCGGTGTTACTGCTTGTGGGGTAGATGTGAAATTTGAAGTCGGAGTGCTGGGAACTTGAAGTGGTTTGGAGCTCTCAGTCTTGTGGGGTAGATGTGCAATTTGAAGTCGAAGTGCTGGGAACTTGAAGTGGTTTGGAGCTCTGAGTCGGTGTTACTGCTTGTGGGGTAGATGTGAAATTTGAAGTCGGAGTGCTGGGAACATGAAGTGGTTTGGAGCTCTCAGTCTTGTGGGGTAGATGTGCAATTTGAAGTCGAAGTGCTGGGAACTTGAAGTGGTTTGGAGCTCTCAGTCGGTGTCACTGCTTGTGGGATAGATGTGCAATTTGAAGTCGGAGAGCTGGGAACTTGATGTGGTTTGGAGCTCTGAGTCGGTGTCATTGCTTGTGGGGTAGATGTGCATTTTGAAGTCGAAGTGCTGGGAACTTGAAGTGGTTTGGAGCTCTCAGTCGGTGTCACTGCTTGTAGGGTAGATGTGCAATTTGAAGTCGAAGTGCTGGGAACTTGAAATGGTTTGGAGCTCTGAGTCGGTGTCACTGCTTGTGGGGTAGATGTGCAATTTGAAGTCGGAGTGCTGGGAACTTGAAGTGGTTTGGAGCTCTCAGTCTTGTGGGGTAGATGAGCAATTTGAAGTCGGAGTGCTGGGAACTTGAAGTGGTTTGGAGCTCTCAGTCTTGTGGGGTAGATGTGCAATTTGAAGTCGAAGTGCTGGGAACTTGAAGTGGTTTGGAGCTCTGAGTCGGTGTTACTGCTTGTGGGGTAGATGTGCAATTTGAAGTCGAAGTGCTGGGAACTTGAGTTGGTTTGGAGCTCTGAGTCGGTGTTACTGCTTGTGGGGTAGATGTGCAATTTGAAGTCGAAGTGCTGGGAACTTGAAGTGGTTTGGAGCTCTCAGTCGGTGTCACTGCTTGTGGGGTAGATGTGCAATTTGAAGTCGGAGTGCTGGGAACTTGAAGTGGTTTGGAGCTCTGAGTCGGTGTCATTGCTTGTGGGGTAGATGTGCATTTTGAAGTCGAAGTGCTGGGAACTTGAAGTAGTTTGGAGCTCTCAGTCGGTGTCACTGCTTGTAGGGTAGATGTGCAATTTGAAGTCGAAGTGCTGGGAACTTGAAATGGTTTGGAGCTCTGAGTCGGTGTTACTGCTTGTGGGGTAGATGTGCAATTTGAAGTCGAAGTGCTGGGAACTTGAAGTGGTTTGGAGCTCTGAGTCGGTGTCACTGCTTGTGGGGTAGATGTGCAATTTGAAGTCGGAGTGCTGGGAACTTGATGTGGTTTGGAGCTCTCAGTCTTGTGGGGTAGATGTGCAATTTGAAGTCGGAGTGCTGGGAACTTGAAGTGGCTTGGAGCTCTCAGTATTGTGGGGTAGATGTGCAATTTGAAGTCGAAGTGCTGGGAACTTGAAGTGGTTTGGAGCTCTCAGTCGGTGTTACTGTTTGTGGGGTAGATGTGCAATTTGAAGTCGAAATGCTGGGAACTTGAAGTGGTTTGGAGCTCTCAGTCTTGTGGGGTTGATGTGCTGTTTGAAGTTAAAGCGCTGTGTTTTAAATCCCTTAGTTGGGGGTGGTTAGGTCTAAAACATATGTGTTATTGTACCAATTTGGAGGGTGATTCCTAGAGATGGCAGCTTCCCGTAGCTGGGTAAGCTTACCAGTGTAGCGTGTTGTTTAGTGTTAAAATGCTAGGGGGTGCTCTTATAAGGACGTAAGAGTCACTTAGGGGATGAGTCTCTGGGCGCAGGTTAACGTACCTGCCTCCCAGCTGGTTGGAATAAGTTATATAACAGATGTGCTTATGTCAGCTATGCCGGCGGCTCGCTGCCTACGCAGTCGAGTCGCTGCGGGGAACACAATGGAGCCTGAGCTAGCAATTACTTGGCTACCGTGGTCACGGCCACTCGTGACGAGAGTCAGGAAGGATATCAGGATGTAAAGAGGCGTGTAATTATGAATGCAATGTGTTGGTTACTGACCAAGTGTTTATTGGTCAGTGAGTATGAAATTATAAGTCCCTTTTAGGGTAATGTGAATGATGGTACAAGTTAAGTGTACAATTTTGTGGATGGGTGTTACAAAGTAAAGGATAATCTGAACACTTTGCTGATGCTCACCTGGTGATAGTAACTGGAACAGAGCCTTCGGCAGCACACACTGTATGACAGATACAGTTCCCAAAAGGCCTCACTTCTTATAGGTCCTGCTGTTGCACATTCAGCATTCCACTGACATAGCTGCCCCAGTTAGTTATTGTGTAGATGTTTATGAGTGTGATGCAAGTGGTTGGCAAGCCTCCCAAGCTGGTCAGCCGCCCTTGCTGTGTAAAAGGTGCTGTTCTGGACTTATGATGTTTGCCAGTTAGGGGTGGTTTTAATAGATGATGGGGGTGGCTTTCAGGGGGTGCAGCCCCCCCGGGGGCCTGTACAGCTGGATGCTTTCAGTTGTCTGGAGCTCTGGGTTGAAGATGTGCATCCTTGTCCTAAACTTAGATAAGCAGTCGGTTGACTTTGTGCAGCCTCTTCAGGCTGATCAGTGACTCTGCTGCGTATATTATCAACATCGGTAAATATTTCACTGTTAAAAGGACAAATGCCAGTGTGTTCAAAACCAGCTATTATATTACGTGCAGTGAACGATAGAGGAAAGCACTTTCCAAATTATATCTGGAATATCATAAACTAGCAGGTACCCGCGGCTTCGCTTGCGATCAAGACAATGGGGACGATGCATTATTGCTGATAATTGGTCTAATCTATTACAGCAATCGCGGCTACAGGTGGGTCCATTCTAATTCTGAAAATTCTGATACATACAGTATATTGATATCAGCAGCAAAGTGGGAATTTTATAGAGTTTTATAGAGTAGTGAAAGTCTGCAGGGTACGATGTTACATTATGTGAACACATATGAAAATTATGTTTTTTGTTTTGCCATCTTCTGCTGAGACTTAATGATTTTGTTGTCCGGATACTCGCGAGCACGCCACATACAGTTGCCCATGGGGAAAAAATGGTTTTGTCTAAATGTACACCTGCTGCTGTTAAGTGTGTGTCATTGCGCTTTGTTAATAGAACTTGCGAATATTGTTTGAAGAGGGAACTGCACTCTTGCACACTGGAATGGCAAATCTATCCGAATATGGGGAATTAAAAGCATTTTCCTTAAGCTATTCTGGGTGTAATTTTGCCACTCTTATTGATGATTTGAACGTCAACATGTTGCTATTAATAGACGTATAGTCAAATATCTCTCACCTTGGCCGCTGATATACGTTATGCAGTCTCTTCAAATGTTCCATCCCAAGGATTGAAATTCTCCAACAAACCCTTTTGCCTCACATGCCTCTCTAAGAAATTAAAATTCCTGATTGTTGTTGTTTGAGTCTTCAGTTTTTGACTGGTTTGATGCATCCCTCCTTGCTTCCCTCTCCTGAGCTAATCATTTCATCCCTACATAGCTACCGCACCGTACATCAGAGGCAATCTGTTTAACCCTGGTCTACCCCTACAGTTCTTGTCCTCGACCCTCCCATCCAAAACTAAGCTCGCTATTCCTGGGAGTCTTAATATGTGTCCCACCCTCCTATCTCTTCTCTTCATTAGCAGTTGCCAGAAAGATATCTGCTCTCCCACTCGTCTTAATACCTCTTAATTTGTTACCCTATCTACCCATCTGATCTTCATCATTCTCCTGTAACACCACATTTCAAACGCTTCAATTCTCCTATTTTCTGCTGCAGCATTAGTCCAAGATTCACTTCCTTGTAGTATCACACTCCAGACAAAGGCTTTCAAATTGTATCTCGCATCGAGGGGCGTAAAATGAGCGTTGTCCGGTCTTTATGCGACAACTTGGATATTGTGTCCTGGTTGAGTATTTACAGTTATGTTACCCTTTGCACGGGCACAATGATTTATTTCCGGATGAAAGGATATTGTGTCCTGGTTGAGGGATATTGTGTCCTGGTTGAGTATTTACAGTTATGTTGCCCTTTGCACGGGCACAATGATTTATTTCCGGATGAAAGGCAGCCTCTATTTTATCCCAGGGAGTAAGCTGTCTCCAGTTGAAATTTCATCCAAATCCGTCCAGCTATTTTAGTGACATACTAGCACACTGACACACAGACTTTCACAATTATAATATACTAGCACAAGTACCCGTTCTTCGAACCGTGCTCGGTGTTATCACCAGACATTATCAATTGAGCTACTATTGCAATGTTTAGCGGTTGGTTATTCCTTCATAAGTTTATCAGAACGAAGTTAGTTTTCTGGGAATATCATACACACTGTTAATTTAAGGGGCATAAAATGTGGTTTTTGCAGACCCTTTACAGACTCCCCAATTTTGTGTCTCACATTGAGAAGCGCAACATATGCTTTGGTCGTCCTTCTAGGATAATTTTTATATTTCGCCTATTTTATAATGTCTTTTGAGAAGGTTTTCCTTATATCCACCTTTCTACTGTATGTAAAGTACGGTGGAGAGTTCTATAAATGATTGGTGTATTGACACTCAGGGATACCATACCTAATTTTACGATGCACTAGCATCAGAACACGAGTTATAGGCGTACATAAAGATACAGAGAAAGACAGACACTTCTATAGTCTACAGCATATCACCCAGATATGCAAATATGGGTATATCCACCACACAGTATAAACAAAATCATCCTTACGATGAACCAGTATGTCGACACAAAAAAAAAGTTAGTTAAAATCTGGTGTCAAACTAAATTCACCTGACGTGTACTTCGTGACGTGAAATAGAATTGAAAACCTTGTAGACGAAACGCAATACACGTCACATAAAAACTAACCCTCTACCTTGTGTTAGGTCCCCATACACAGGAAGACCCCTTTCTTAATTATAAAGGCTTGTGGTGCATGAAAATTCAGGTTCATTAGCCTCAAATGGCCCAATTTCCTAAAAGTCACAAAAAATGCTGATTCAATTCAGGAATTTTTGAAAATAATGTTGCTGTTTGGAGATATAATAGACCTTCTGTACTATATGACGCACGTGAAAAATGCGTGAAAAAGTTCTAGGCTACCCCTTGACCCCCTTAATTGCATTGATGAATTATACAGTCAAAGTCGGTTGCGTGATTACCTTATAGACATTTGCAAACTTTCACAGAAATGTAATAAATGAAGTGACATTGCTTCTTACAGAAAAAGATGGAAACTTGGATGTCACCCCTTGAGATAATGTTGTCATTAGTTTGTTAAATTAAATTAGTTTTCTGGGAATATCTCAGAAACTTTTGGTTTTACAGCCTTATAATGTAGTTTTCCAGGATCCTTTAGGGCCACCGAGTTTTGTTTCTGGCACCGAGGGGCTTTGTCTCGTCGTTGTACGCCATAATATAATACTACTAATAATAATACTAATACTTATTATAATAATTATATATAGGGATAGGAATATAATAGACCTGCCGTACCCCACCCGCAGGTGTAAATCGCGTGAAAAATTCTAGAGTACCCCTTGACCCCCTTAAGCGCATTAAACGTACTGGTGAATTTTACAGCTTGGTTCCATGATTACCTTCTAGCTGTTTGCAAACTTTCACACTAATGTAATCAATGGAATTTTCATTGCGTCTTACAGCAATAGATGGACTTCTGCGATTTTGTTGCCATGGTTACTGGCTTGCATTCGTTCATTAGTGTATTAAATGAAATTAGTTTTCTGGAATTATCTCAAAAACGGTTGGTTTTAGGGCCTAAAAATGTGGTTTTCGGGGTTTGTGTCTCACATTGAGGGGCTGAAAATGATCTTTGTCTCGTCCTTCTACGCCTATTTCAGCATGTATTTTAAGGCTGTGCGGTCAAAAATTGAATTTTTATTTTTATTTTTATTTTTACTCTTAATCTCTAATGTAGGTCTTTGTGAGATATTATATGCGTTTTGAAGAAAATAACGACGGCTCGTTTGCTGAGGACATGGCTTCAAAGTGGCTATTTTGAGCGTTCAAGGTACAATCTCCACGACGAAACTAATAATCGGAAGACACCGAATTTTATGTACAACAACCCCTGTAGTAGTACCTGCAATAGGAACAATTCTTATTACGAAATTCAATTTTGTATTAACCTCTTCAGATTTGAATACCATATTTAGTGAGAAAAAATTGTTATATTTACTTCAAAGTTTTATTAATTTGATGTGGCTCTTATTCTGAGCAGTAGAAAAGTTCGATAAAGAAAATTGGTTCAGCGATATACCCGTGGTGATTGTACCTTTCAGACTCTACAAAACGCAGGTTGAATCAGTCACACACACATACACACACGCGCGCACACACACAGCGGTAAGACAAGGTCTTGGGCAAGAGCGCGCTCGGGCACCTGCCTACCCCTCTCCTTCAACACCTTTGCTATCGCAGCTTCCGCCTCCCTCCCGCCCTGACTCATCATGCCAGTCCACACGACCACAGACTAGAGCAGAGTTTACCAACCTTTTGAAGTTCACGGCACCCTTGGGAATAACATTAAACACTAGGGGCACCCTTCCTTGAATAAAAAAAAAATGTTTCATATGTAAATTTATTGAAATATTTTATAATAAGTAACGTACACCATAACATAATACAGTCAACTTTACTACAGTCAGTGAGTAAAAATATATCAAAATTTTGTTCGATAAATCGTTAATATGAAACTTGCGATTGATGCTTAGAGCACAGGTACGTGATATCGGGCCTTGCAGTTGACAATGAAACACGCAAATCATCCTCAAGGTTATTCAGTCTATTTCTTGCTTTGGATTTTATTGTCACCAGAGCAGAGAAGGCTTGCTCGCATAATAGGATTTTGGAAAGGGCGAAAGTGTGTTAATTGCTTTCTTCATTAGGTTAGGATACTACTCTCTCCGCTGAAGCCCAAAAGTAGCCACCGACGCCTCACTCTTGGTGGACTTACCTTTGAGTGTGGAATCGGCACAAAGATCAATAAATTCATCTCGTTCGCAACCAGTGAAATCTATTTCCTCGCACTATCTATGAAATCAAATGGTGAGACAACCCAGTTGACATTCATAGTGGAAATAGATGGAAAGTATGTATCTATTGCTTCTTGCAATCTTGATAAGTGATCACAAATGCGGTCTTTCAGCTTACCCAGATCGTTATCTACTGCCAGATGAAGAAAGTTTGAAAGATCTCCTTTCTGAACTGCAGACGTCCAAGAACTAAGTTTTCTTTTAAAATCTTTCATTTTATTGGTTGAGGAAATTATTGTTTCCTGTCTACCCTGCATTGAAACATTCAGTTAATTCAGTTTATGAAAAATATCTGCCAGATACGACAGTTCCAAGCACCAAGAATCAGTTAGTAACAGCTCATAAAATGTATCTTGATTTTCATCCTTAAAAAGAGTTTTCACCTGTTCTCTAAGTTCAAGAAACTGCTTCAATACACGACCCCGCGACAACTACCTTACTCTGTATGAAGTAACAAAGAGGTATGAGGTGCATCCGTTGCGAGACATAACTGTTTAAAAATCCTGCACATTAAAGGTCGAGACTTGATGTAGTTCACCATTTTCACAACTTCGTTAAACACTGCAGCAAAATCTTGAGCTCTTGCAGTAAAAAACTTTAAATTTCCCAGACATAGATTGTGCACCATCTGTACATATACCACAACAGTCTTTCCATGCCGGCCGAAGTCGTCGGATTTTTTTAAGACAGTTAAAAATCCCTCAGTATGCCTTCCTTCGGAGGGGAAGTAAATCCGGCGGTCCCATGTCATAGATTTATGGCATGTTAAAGAACCTTCCACTAATTACACCTGTGTGAAGCTAAATTATATATAGGTTAAACATTTGACTAACGTTCTTAGGTTCCTACGTTCGTCGTCAAGAGCCGACTGCGGTGGCGTCTGGTAGCTAAGTTCTGAACTAGTAGTCATTGACGGTGGCGTTTGGCAGCAAAAGTCGGAACTATTTGAAAAATTGAAAAGACTGCAGTCCTTACTTGAATTAAAAACAGATAACACGCACTAATACAGTCATCACAATTAACACCGGTTATAAGAGAGATTCTACACACACCAAAGTACACGGGGCTACATGACCGCGTTGTCGCAGCCCCTAAACTTAAGAACCAACCAACCAGTCTTTCCATGAAAGATCTTGGTCATTGAGAAAGGAATTAATAGAAACAAAAATATCATGGCCTGAGGTTGTAGTCTCCAGCGGTCTACAGAACAGAAACGGCTCATTAATATCTTTATCATCAATATATCTGGTAAAACCAAGGAGTTGCAGTTTGTCACCACTATCGATACTCTCATCTACTTGCAAAGCAAATGCTCTATCAGTTTTTATTTTCCCCACGACTTGTTCGTTGATATTGCAAACATTTCAGATATCCTGCGACTGATTGTGTTGTTGGAAAGAGGAAATTTCGAAATTTGATTAGCTGCTCCTTCACCAAGTATTGTTGAAACTATAATTTTCCATGCAGGACCTATGATTTCCTCTCCAAGAGTATGAGGTGTGTGTGTGATTTTTTTCCCTATCAGTTCTGCTACTTTAAACGAGGCTTCAAGAGCAGTATCACTTATGGTCATTCTCTTTACCATTCGCACAGCTGGTTTTTTTCTCCCCTTCTAGTACAGGTGAAAAATACATCACACTCTTCCCTGACCCACTAGGATGCTTAATTGTGGGATGCCACTTCAGTTTGCTAGGTACCATGGCCTCGTGTTTCGCCACAAACTAAACACACAGGGATAGGGTTTTCCTCGTTCTTATTCCACGTAAATCCATACACTACGTAACTGTCCTGGTATGTTCTTTTCTTTCGTTTGTCTTCTTTATGTTGAATTCGACGGTTCGGGAGTAGGAGCCGACTGCTCACTTTCACTCTCCAGGCGTTTACGTTTAACAATGAACTTGTCCATAGCTAAACACTGCTACTGTAATCAACGCCAAGAAAACATGTTAAAGTGGCGTAGGAACGGGTACACTTTTATATATTTATATATATGTAAGTGACTGATGTGAAACAGCTTTTGTCCAAGCATTTCGGCCCTGAGTGGCACAACAGAGAGGATCAAGGCTTCTACCGAGACTTGCTACTATGTGGCGAAGACATAGCTCGACAAAATGTATCTGAAGTAGAAGAAGAAGAAGAAGACCCCATGGAATGACGTTGCTGTGCAGTCCAATGGACTCTATTTCGCCTAGTTTGAAAATCTGTAAGCATATTGTGAATGGAAATTTAAGGTTGAAAGGTTACTTTTATTGTATACTGGGTAGTTTCTTAGAGAACTTTAAAATATAGCAATAATTTCACTTTCACATAGAAACCATAATTACTGACTTAATGAAACTAATCCAAAACTACTTAAGTCCTAGATCCTGTATCAAAACTGCTTAAGTGCAATATATTTTCTATTATTACGTAAAAACTGCTTTTACTGTATTTTTAAAACATACATAAAATGAAAACTAATCGTATTTTGTAACTAATATACAAACGGTTTCTATTTAAACGCGTACGGATAACTCAAGACAGTTTTTTGCCCTTTCTCACAAATTTCATGAAATTGACTTAGGTAGTTCTGGAATTGGACGACTCACATACATATCTTTATAACCTCTGTTATTTATTTTATTTGTTATTTAATTTCCAATGAATTTGTTATTATTAAGTCCCTTTTTTTTGTTAAATTTTATTGTTTGTTTTCTTACTGTCAATACTTTATATTGTTATACAGTCAGTATAAAATGGTGTACTTCGTACCTGTATCAGATTATTACTAAAAAAAAGATGTTTCAATATAGAACAATATGATATGTAAATGATTTTTCAAAATCTGAAATAATAAAATTTATTTTCATGAGAATATTTGCTCATAATAAAATATGTGTGTGTTTCGTTTACAGAATGTTAAAAATTATTTATGAGTTACTTTATAACATTCTGTAAGTTATATTCTCAGAATAAATCATGTTTAAGATCAATAGAACTTTATAGGCCAGGCGACGGGTCGAAAAACAAAAGCCTCAATAAGGAAATAATTAGTGGAAAGCTGGAAATTGCTTTAATCGCTTTATTTTGACCCAGATATTACTCTCCCAAGTTTTTCCCTTCAAGCGAAGTCGGCGTTGGCCCTTCTGGCCCTAAGAAGGTACCATTTTTCCTTTTTTTTTTTTTTGCTAATATCTCCCAAACCATCAACTTTATCAACAAAATGCCTATTATAAAAATAATCTAGAGTACATTTTCTACAAAAATGCTCTCTACCTTTTGTCTCTAATGTGAACTGTTACGATGCTAATACCATTCAAATTGGAGCCCTTTTAGATTCTTGCGGAAATGCTATGGAAATGATATGCCATATCAAAGTTTCTACATATTATAAAATATTTGTCAGCATTCCAGGTGCACAAGCTGTTAACTTGTTACAAGTATAACAGATTTTCAATGTAAACAGCTGTGGCCTCAATTTCTCCGTCATCGCTTTCATCGTCTGTATCGGTACATTTGTCCGACGTCACAGGGCGCTCAAGATTAACATCGATGTCTCCGTCACAATCATCCATATCATCTTCCTCGGCAGCATTTGTACATGACCGTCCCATACAATTCATGCAGATTCTGGAGCATCAGAGGCCCGTTTTCCTGCAACCACAAGCTGCGTTACATCCTTCCGAACATTTGCTGGACACTGTATTTAGAAGCGTTTGTGGCACCGGATCGCTCGTAGGTATGGGAGCCAAACCACATTGAGAATTTTTCCAGCCCCAATCCAGTGGATTTGTATCATTTCCATACCATGTTTGGATTTGATGATATGTTCTTAAAGAGTGCTCACGTGCCGCTGATTCGGTGGGAGGTAAGCTTGCGAGATTAAATCGATGTTTGCTTAGAGATTTTTCAAACAGTTGGAACCGCAGCTCATTCAGGATATTTCCCGTGGTTTTGTTGTCATAAATCCCAGCCAAAACCAACTGGCCCGCTTTGTCAATTTCATCGGGGTTTGCGTTCACGTCTCGGAAAACCCTAACAGCTGTCTGCAGTTCCTCATTACTCTTCAGCAGTGTTACGAATTTCATTTTGCACTGCCTGTGAAACGAAGACGTTATATCGCACCCACTAAACGCATGCAAAAAGAGGAAGTTTTATTGCACACATGTTGGGAGATTGAAACTTGTTGTACAAAATAGTTGTTGTTTGGTTGAACCTTGGCCGGGTTTCATAAAATACATTTTCGTGGAGGGTGGCACACAAGCCGCCAAGATGACCAGGATATCTATATCTTCAGCCACTATAATGACTGAATTGTCGGGCCGAGATAACTCGAGTGGGGTGGTAACAATGAGCACATCGGCATCTTCTGGAGCTTGTTTGGTTTCGATTCCTTCGCTTTCGAATTTGACGCGCAACAAGTCGATCAATCTTCGTTTGTTTGTGTCATTAGACAAAAAGTTTGCTTGTGGCATAGGTGCCGTCATGGACTCATAAAAAAAAACATTAGCAGCTTCATCCTTGTGCGATCGTCGAAGACGTTCAACGGACTTGGTACTGCGAGCTGCTGGGTCGTCAGGATACCCATCGAAAATAATGACACTGTTTTTGAAGTATCTTTTAACGTAACTCGCATATTTGGCACTAATGTCGACAAAAGTATCGGTTTGGTGCCAAATTACACGGTGCAGAAGATATCCTCCGTCGAGAACATGATGTAGGTCCTCAAATATGGGCTCATCGGCAACAGAATCGAATAATTTATAGAACACAGACTTTTGCGTCTACGCATTCCCGCTTTATCAAAGATCGCAACCGGATACGGAGCTAGTTCAAACTGGAAATATTGTTTCAATTCTGCACCGGATTTCTTTGCAAGGCAAATGCATTGGAAAAGCACAAGAGGATCAACAGGAATATCCGTGTTGCGGATTTTTATTTTCGAATTTACCGCGCGGAGAGGCATCACGCCATTTTTTCTAAGGAACTTCACATCGTGAAAATTGTTGCCGGTTATGCCTTTTTGTGCTGCTATTCCAATTTCATAGGCCATATGACAAGTGATTTGTCCATCCCCGACAACTCCTGTGCTTAACGAAACAACGTGTTGTCCACGAGGAAAGGGCTCTTGAGTTGATAACCATCCAACAAATTTTCTCAAGTCCGCATCATCCCGCGAGATCCGCGCACACCGTGCATCCACATGCTGTTCTGTAGTCGAAAACTCAATATTGCAAAATGATACTAATGGTAGATATTTTGCCACAGCTGTTTACATTGAAAATCTGTTATACTTGTAACAAGTTAACAGCTTGTGCATCTGGAATGCTGACAAATATTAAAACATGTAGAAACGTTGATATGGCATATCATTTCCATAGCTTTTCCGCATGAATCAAAAAGGGCTCCACTTTGAATGGTCGTAGCATCGTAACGGTTCACATTAGAGACAAAAGGTAGGGAACATTTTTGTAGGAAATTTACTCTAGATTATTTTTATAATAGGTTATTTGTTGATAAAGTTGAAGATTTGGGAGATATTTGCAAAAAATTGAAAAATGGTACCTTCTTAGGGCCAGAAGGGCCAACGCCGACTTCGCTCGAGGGAGAAACTTGGGAGAGTAATATCTGGGTCCAAATAAAGCGATTAAAGCAATTTCCAGCGTTCCACTAATTATTTCCTTATTGAACTACCTGTCGCCTGGCCTATTATGCGAGTTGTAATCTTCAATATATATCAAAATAATATATATATATATATATATATATATATATATATATATAGGAAAGACTAGCAGTGGGAAGGAAGCGGCTGTGGCCTTTATTAAGGTACAGCGCCCATTTGCCTGGTGTGAAAATGAGAAACCAGGAACAACCATCTCCAGGGCTACCGACAGGGGGGTTCGAACCCACTATTTCCGGAATGAAAGCTCACAGCTGCACAACCCTAACCACAACCTCACTCCGTGAATCATATCATACTATATCAAAATATAATCATAATAGGCCTATATCATAATATATTCTTTTTATTGGGCTGGACGGAGGGAGAATACCTACACACAACGCACAAAACCTCCCATTAATATTACTCTTCATAAATTCGTCATCACACTGTACGTTTACAGTGGTCGTAGTTTCCGATAATCACGAATGAGAGCTTCAAAATGAGACCAAGTTTCCTGCTGTACGTTTATCCTGGACTGAGAAAACGTTACGTCAGAAAAAGTATAAGAACTTTTTATCGGGTAGTTGAAAAAATTGAAACTTGAGATTTGCACTACCAATACTTGTGCCTATCACATATAAAAATTGCATTACCCTCAGCCAAGTAGTTTTCCATGTTTATAGTTTTAAGTGAGCGGTTCCTAGAAAAGACGTCAAAAACACGGACAATTTTTCATACAACCACAAATAAATAATTAATAAACTTTAAAATAATTGGCTTATATAGTCTAACGCAGAATTAAACAAGGAAAATATTGGTATAACTTGTTTTTCAATAGGTCTGTTGGTTTGGTTGTAATTAAGGCCTAAACTCGAGTATCCATAATAAGAAATCCAATAGTAGTCCACAAATTGGCAATACGGCTCGGAAAGCAAGTCTGGTTTGTTTTTCAGATGCAAAGCAACGCTATCAGTGAGAGAGAGAGAGAGAGAGAGAGAGAGAGAGAGAGAGAGAGAGAGAGAAGACATTGAGTGACGAGGAGAAGCGGTGGGAGTAGGGGCGGAAGGAGGTGATAATTGAAGGGTAGACACGTCACTAACACAAATGCAGCGGCTGCTATCGGTAATACAGTAGTGCTGCCATCTCTTGTCTTGCGATTGACGGCGGTGGAGATCGCACAGCCTTAAGGGGGTAGGCCCCCTTTTATGAGTGGTACAGAGAAGATAGTGTCTTGCCTCTGATGGATATCTATACCAAATTTTATGTTTATACACCCAGCCGTTCTCGAGTTAAAGTTGTCCACAGACAAACAGAGAGAAATACAGACAAAACATTTATTTTCGCGCGCATCCGTCTTAAAACAGTCTGAAACGTGCAAACTCAAATTTCCGTAGAAATTCAGACAACCTTTCATTTTTATATATATAGAGAGATATACTGCACCGCTCGGTGTTGACGGGGTTTTATTGGTTTTACTCGCTAACCATTAGAGATACACGAAAAGTGATAAGGACCTTTCAGATAGAAAATTAAATTCTAAAGCTCGGATATGCCATCATAAGTTTGCTATTTCTTACCTTTCTCTTTTTATTTGAAATGGAAATATGAAATTTTGAAACCAAAGGGTGTAGCGACGTCAATAAAATGGTCGCCATTTTTAAATAGTGCAAACTATCGAAATCAAAAGTAGCCTATGTGTAAGTCTGGTAAATCAGCTACAGCCTTGCAAAATGTCATTTAAATCGGACCAGTGGTTCATGCATGATTGAGTAACAGACAGGACGACAGACAGACATAAAAAACACCATCTCATTTTTATATATTAGTATAATATAGGGATATAGGGACCCCACCAACCTGGGCCCAATGTTTTGGAAGCCAGGCTCTGCCTGTCACAAGTCAGGACTAAGGGCGAGTGATAGAGGAGTAACACTTCTTTAAAAAACCTTGGGCCAGCTGGCCCGGCTGGTAGTACCATATGAGGGTCCCTTGCCAGGGTTACGGTGAAGACCTCAACGGCATAGACAGTGGAGTAGATGGACTATGGAACAGTGTCGATGGCGGAAGAGGCATCCCAGTGCTCGGGAGAATAAGAGTAAAAGGTATGTGGCAAACATATATCAATTTAAGGGGACGACGGTTACATATGTTACTGGCGGTATCCCGACAGCGTCTGTATCACATGTTAGTGGCGGCTGATTTTATAACCCTCAGAAGTGGAACTCTGAGTTTATCCGACTGACTGGTGAGTCAAAATTTCAAAACCTCAATTAAATCAACATGGACAGTGCACCTTCTAAAGCAAATATTTACCCCAGGGGTTTCAGTCCCCAAGTGGTCTATTCGGATTCTGGGGAGACCACTGATGAGTGCATGGAAGTAAGTCAGAGTACTTCAAATGCCCATAGAAACAAGGTTAAAGCAAGATCTCGTATTTGGCTCATGACATTCAATGTCAATTCTCTTTTGAAAGTGGGAAAACTTAAACATATCCTGAATAAATCTAAAGAACGCAACATTAAAATGATTGCATTCCAAGAATCACGCTATAATGATGAATACCCTTTTTATACTGAAAACTATAGGATATTCAAAGGAAAACCGGGTGAACGAGTTATGGATCACTGTCCGCAGTTTGGGACGGGCTTTATAGTGGATAAGTCAATACTTGGCTCAGTTGTGACATTCGAGTCTTATTCAGGACGTCTTTCAACCTTAACGATAAAATCGGTAAACAAAATTTATTCTCTAGTGAATGGCCATGCTCCAACTAACATTACGAATAAAGAAGCACCTGACAAAGCAGAGCAGTTCTGGAATCAGCTAGACAGTGTTTTACAAAGAATTCCAAGTCATCATGTCAAAATCCTTATGGGCGACTTTAATGCCCAAATAGAAAAGGAGAAGAAAGATCGATACTGGGTTGGGAAATGGTCCGGCCATGCACAAACCAATAAGAACGGCATACGACTCATTGAGTTATGCATCAGCCATGACTTGTTTTTTAAATATACCTTTTTCAAGAAAAGCCCTTCTAAAACTAAGACTTGGGTCGCACCTAATCCCTTATTAGGTGAATATCAACTGGATCATGTGCTGATTTCCCGCCTGCATACATCTGAAATCATGAAACTCAAAGTTCTGAAAGGACTGGATTTAGACTCTGATCATTATCCAACAAAGTTTTCCCTGGATATGATCCCTGAAAAGAGAAACTTTATGAAGCGAGCTCCACAACGAAAGTACGACACAGCAAGTATTAAAAGCAATGAAGACTTTAAGAAAGGTACAGAACAGTTAGATCCACAAAATTGGACACAAATTAAAACAGGACTCTTACACACAGCCAAAACTACAGCACCACTCAGGAGAACAAGAAAACACCCTTGGTGGACAGATGAATGCGACGAGTTAATACAACTTCGACAAAAAACTTGGCATAATTGGTCATGCAATAAAACTCCAGCCACTTTTCAAGAACTTCAAAATGTTAGAAAGGTTGTTACTAAATCAATAAGGAAAATTCGTAAACTGAGTGAGGATATGAAATTACAGTCTATAGAAGATGACTTTAAACAACATAATTTAAGGAACAGTTATAGAACTTTCAAACAAAAGTTAACCAAATATTCTCCTCCATCACTCCATTTTGTAAATCATAAAGGAGAAATGGCTTATACCACTGATGCTAACTGCAAAATCCTCGCAGCATACTTTTCTAAATTACTTAATAGTGAAAGCCCTCTGGAAAAGTTTCAGTTCACTTCTAACCAAATTAATCAAGATTCAGCCCCACCAACAGTTCAGGAAATTAGAGAAACTATTCAATCACTAAAAAATAACATGGCCACAGGAGAAGATCAAATAACTGCAGAACTTTACTGTACAGTGATTAAACCTGAAGCTCTATATGCTTCAGAAACGCTCAGTTTACATCGTAAGACCTTAAAGGAAAAATTAGAGATTAAAGAAAGGAAAATCACGAGGAAAATCTTAGGGCCCAGAATTGTAAATGGCATACACTACCCCAAACCCAACTCTGAAATTTATAAAAGAGTTTCTAAATTAACTGATACAATGAGATTGCGACGAATTCAGTTTCTAAGCCATTTGGAAAGAATGAATCCTACCAGACTCACTTATCGAATCCACAAATTTCTGCAAATCAAACGCACAAGACCAAAATGGTATAAACAAGTAGAGAAAGACCTTAATGAATTGGGTTCAACAAATTTACAAGATAGAAATATGATCCGGAAAATTGTTCACACAAGGGGATTTGAGGAAGATGAGAAGAAACCACAGCGACGTACCTGGTCGGATGAACAGAAATTACAACAATCAGTGAAAATGAAGAACTATTGGGCAAGGAGGAAAGCTCAGAAAATGTTGATTCCGCGTGGTCCTAAGTGACCCATTCGCGAAGAAGAAGAAGATAGGGATATAGGGATATAGGTATATAGGGATATAGGGATATAGGGATTGTCATCGATTGTCCAGGATGATTTACCATCCATTGCTGTGCAGCCAAGTGGAAAGATGATGACCGCAATGTGGGGGGAACGTCAGCAGAACAATACCATTTTCTTTCGCTTTATTAATGGCAGCACAGAAATGTGTGATTCATGATTGTCCATGAGTAACAACACATTCGTCTCTAATAAACATTTAGTATGTTTAATAAAATGTTCCAGAAACTAAATAAAATTTTCTTTAGTCATCCAGCCTGAGTGCTTCTGGTGACCTACACCCATTGTTCCTGGTGGTCCTCCTTTGGACATGTATTCTTTTATATTAACCCTTGGAAGGACAAGAAACGGTGGAATAAAATTCCCAACCGCGTTAACTGCATTGCAGACAGTGACTAGTGTCCCACGTTCTTGGGAAGTGGCCAGTCCAACTTGCTTCTCTCCTCTTTGAGCAATCACTTTTGTCGGCCTGTTTGTTGTTGTCACACCAGTCTCATCTACATTCCATATATCATGGGGTTAACTGCATTGCAGACAGTGACAAGTGCCCCACGTTCTTGGGAAGTGGCATGTCCAACTTGCTTCTCTCCTCTTTGAGCAATCACTTTTGTCGGTTTGTGTGTTATTGTCACATCAGTCTCATCTACATTCCATATATCTTGGGGTTAACTGCATTGCAGACAGTGACAAGTGCCCCACGTTCTTGGGAAGGGGCCTGTCCAACTTGCTTCTCTCCTCTTTGAGCAATCAATTTTTTCGGTTTGTGTATTGTTATCACATCAGTCTCATCTACATTCCATATATCTTGGGGTTAACTGCATTGCAGACAATGACAAGTGCCCCACGTTCTTGGGAAGTGGCCTGTCCAACTTGCTTCTCTCCTCTTTGAGCAATCACTTTGGTCGGTTTGTGTATTGTTGTCACACCAGTCTCATCTACATTCCATATATCTTGGGGTTAACTGCATTGCAGACAGTGACAAGTGCCCCACGTTCTTGGGAACTGGCCTGTCCAACTTGCTTCTCTCCTCTTTGAGCAATCACTTTTGTCAGCTTGTTTGTTGTTGTCACACCAGTCTCATCTACATTCCATATATCTTGGGGTTAACTGCATTGCTGGCAGTGACAAGTGCCCCACGTTCATGGGAAGTGGCCTGTCCAACTTGCTTCTCTCCTCTTTGAGCAATCACTTTTGTCGGCTTGTTTGTTGTTGTCACATCAGTATCATCTACATTCCATATATCTTGGGGTTAACTGCATTGCAGACAGTGACAAGTGTCCCACGTTCTTGGGAAGTGGCCTGTCCAACTTGCTTCTCTCCTCTTCGAGCAATCACTTTTGTCGGCTTGTTTGTTGTTGTCACATCAGTCTCATCTACATTCCATATATCTTGGGATTAACTGCATTGCAGACAGTGACAAGTGTCCCACGTTCTTGGGAAGTGGCCTGTCCAACTTGCTTCTCTCTTCTTTGAGCAATCACTTTGGTCGGTTTGTGTATTGTTGTCACATCAGTCTCATCTACATTCCATATATCTTGGGGTTAACTGCATTGCAGACAGTGACAAGTGCCCCACGTTCTTGGGAAGTGGCCTGTCCAACTTGCTTCTCTCCTCTTTGAGCAATCACTTTGGTCGGTTTGTGTATTGTTGTCACACCAGTCTCATCTACATTCCATATATCTTGGGGTTAACTGCATTGCAGACAGTGACAAGTGCCCCACGTTCTTGGGAACTGGCCTGTCCAACTTGCTTCTCTCCTCTTTGAGCAATCACTTTTGTCAGCTTGTTTGTTGTTGTCACACCAGTCTCATCTACATTCCATATATCTTGGGGTTAACTGCATTGCTGGCAGTGACAAGTGCCCCACGTTCATGGGAAGTGGCCTGTCCAACTTGCTTCTCTCCTCTTTGAGCAATCACTTTTGTCGGCTTGTTTGTTGTTGTCACATCAGTATCATCTACATTCCATATATCTTGGGGTTAACTGCATTGCAGACAGTGACAAGTGTCCCACGTTCTTGGGAAGTGGCCTGTCCAACTTGCTTCTCTCCTCTTCGAGCAATCACTTTTGTCGGCTTGTTTGTTGTTGTCACATCAGTCTCATCTACATTCCATATATCTTGGGATTAACTGCATTGCAGACAGTGACAAGTGTCCCACGTTCTTGGGAAGTGGCCTGTCCAACTTGCTTCTCTCTTCTTTGAGCAATCACTTTGGTCGGTTTGTGTATTGTTGTCACATCAGTCTCATCTACATTCCATATATCTTGGGGTTAACTGCATTGCAGACAGTGACAAGTGCCCCACGTTCTTGGGAAGTGGCCTGTCCAACTTGCTTCTCTCCTCTTAGAGCAATCACTTTGGTCGGCTTGTTTGTTGTTGTCACACCAGTCTTATCTACATTCCATATATCTTGGGGTTCGAAATGTTCCCTCAGCAAAACAGCCTCTAGTTTGTCGTGGAATTCCTTCACAGTAACTCTGGTGAAAGCAGTTGATCTAGCAATGCTAATCGCTTCTGGCTGCCTGACAGAAAGGTCTTTATTTCGGTGCATGAATTCTCTAAACCAGTCATAACCAGCTATTTTGGTCTCATTCCACTGTTCTGGGTATTTCTTCTTATTTTTGACTGCGAATTCATATGCAAGCTGACGACACTGGATGGTTCCCTGTCCATGGTGTAATTGCGATGCCTTCAGATATGATGCTAAAAACCCTTCTGCAGCATTAGTGAAGATTTAACATGATTTGTAGTTGGGAGAGAAAGGCATGTCGTCATTGTTGTTTTTAAACTTGCTACTGTATCTACTCAGAGTCAAGATCCCATATTTATCAGCAGTCCTTCTCAAACCTTATCCACTTTCTACTACTTCCTTCACTGATGCCTTAATTATATCTGGGGCATTATTTTTGTACTTTCTTTCCCTCAGATTTCGATTTGAGAAACATTGGCATCTGTAATGTAAAATTTGTATATTAATCAAGTAAGTTCGAATTTCGTGATTACTTAGGACTTAAGTGATACAATAATGTATGGTAATGAAAGTCATGCTTTGAGTCCAATGTCTGCAAGTATTTGGATTTAAAAATACCGGTGAAAACACCTACAGATCTGGGGAGGTTTGATACATGTATCAGTCCTCCCCAACATGCAATCAATGAAATATGTGAATCTCAGAGTGAGGTTATGAAATCTAGTCTTAGTGATTAAAACCTGCCATCGGTAGCGTTGTCCTCACTTACGCGAGAGATAGCGTGTTTAAGCGCTCCCTAGCTTCCGCTTGGTACATGATTTAGTACTTATACGGGCTCTTCTTGGCAGTTTGAATGAATTATACTAGTGTTTGGTTATTTAGTATATATGTAGGTAAGTATATAGGCTACTTACATATTTGTATATATCCACAATGGTTTATTACTTAAAAATTAATTACTACAATTATGACTTCTACGTTATTTTCGTTCTTCATTCAAAGTCTGGTGGCAATTGAGGTTCGTTTTTTCTTATAGTGCCAACTATTGTCTTTCTATGGTGAGTAAACAGGGCATTGGCAAGTGGAACAGATGTAGGCTATAGTAGTTGTCCATAGTGATGTTCCTTCCTGAGTTGTCAATTGGTTAAATTAGTCTCTTCACAACAGCGGTTGCAGAATTGTCTATAGCGTAAGGGCTTCCAGCTGGTTGTTTAGTGGGTTAAATTTCCATATTTACAGTAAAAAGGTCCTGGCATCAACCAAGGCATACATTTTAATTCCGTATTTTCCTGGTTTAATGCTACAGTATTATACTGACGGGATTTACATCTTCCTCGGAAATCTTCAATCATTTCATCAATCGTCACGTATTCCCCAGGTGTATAGCTTGAAATACAACTGCTGATGAAACTATCAAACATCTGTCTAATAGGGGCCAGGTTGTCGATTATCGAACGAGCATTTCGAGTACGTTTATCATCAAACCAAATAGCTCTGTACAACTGATAAAATCTTCTTTCGCTCATGACTCCACTAAAAAACTCGGGAGCTGTAACATTATTTCCCCACATTTCTGATATATTTGAATGGTTGCCTTTTTACACACCCAACATATATAAAACACCAAAAATTACTAATAGTTCCTCAAAATTGGTTTGTGGACAGTCATTTTCACCATTTTTATAAGAACTGACCATTTCAGAAAGCTGGATATTTGCAAATGAAACAATTCCATTGATTGTTTTATTAGGAAAAAAGCATTCCATCAATCTACAACAGTTTTACAATATTTTGCATTACCTTCCACACCTGGTAATTTAGTAACTATATTTTGCCTTAGAGTTTTTCCTTTCTTATTTGTTTCTGTACGTGCAATTTGGTATAAGAATCTTTTCCAATGTATTGAAATCCAGAAGGCTGAGTTTTGGCTGTAGCGGATAGACGTTTCGGGATTTTCCGTTGTCTTGATGACTGCACTGTGGTTCCTTCGGATGCAAAAATCCCAGGTGGCTGCGTTGTGGATGTGGAGGGTATAGGCTGAACAATTTGGGTGCCAGATAGTTCTGTAGCAATATCACTATCTGAATCGTTGGATTGCTCCAGTATCTGATTGATGCATGGAATGTTCATAGGAGCATCACTTAGTCAGTCAGAAGCACAGGCTAGGTCCTCAACATCTGTAAATACGTCGTCCTGTTTTTCAAACCAACTCATAGAACAGATTCACTAGGCCGATTAGCCATTATAACTTCACTGTGACTCTTCTCACTGAAACATTACACCAGCACGGAACGCGCAAATGCTGTAACGCCAAACGTATCGTGGCTAGAAGCCACCTAACACTGCCTGTGATGCGACCGGTATCGTAGCGAGGCGCGGACAAACACGCGTGACACAACGCACTTTCCCCCTTCCCACACGTGCCACGTGTGCGTTAATCATCGCATAACAAAGCAAAACATGTAACTCGTATACTCATTTGAGAATACTTGAGGTTTGAAAAGTTTCAGTCTTAAAACCAGTGCTGGATTAACCATAAGGCACAATAGGCAATTGCCTGGGCTCCCCAGCTCAAAAGGCCTCCCCCCCAAAAAATGAAAAAAAATCCCACCCAAAAATGGAAAAAATGGATTTTCTTGTGTGGAAAAAATCCAAATAAATTAGTTACCGAAAAAAAGTGAAACTTAGAATTACAGTTCTAATTTTAGAGTTTAACTTCTTGGTTTACATTTCGTAAAGTGCTGTTCGTAAATTCTCTCTGCCCGGGGTTTTCCCATAAGCTTTATCTTCTTATTACACTTCCAATTCATAAATAACTTAACTATTGTTTGACACATTCCAAGTCAGTTAGTCGAAAATTCAACTTTATGTTCGCTCTATTGTTTAAGGATTGGAAGCAATTAACTGATATCCCACGGTAGGGTCCCAAAATTCCCAAAATGCCATGACTATTTGAATTAACTAATAAGTCCCCCCCAAACCCCTCCACTTTATTAGCCATAGATAAGTCCGGAAAATGTTTTTCCAAATTCTGGCATCCTGGTCTATAGAGTAATTTCGGAAACAAGTAACGTGCTCCCGCTTGAGTTCAGACTTCAAATCGACGGTTTTGTGATCGACAATTTTCATTCGTTAGTGTTCGATGAACAATTTTATCTGTGTATCGGGTTGAATTAAAACCCCAACTCAAAAATGTCTTCACGTACATATTTGAGTGGTGCACAAAAAAGAAAACTTGCCAAAGGCTAAAATTACCGAGATAATGTGGTGTTAGAGAAAGTGCCAAAACTGACTGAATTTTTCCTTCGGAATGAAACCTCTTCAAATTCTTCGAAAAATCAAGGATCTGCCACTAGCGATTGATCAAAGAAGCAAAACAAAACGAACACTGGTCACGCAGGAGATCGGGATAATGATCCGGTCATTTCAAGGTCTCAAACATCCAGTTCTTCTTTCGAGCATGAAAATGTAGCTGGACAACGAGGTGCCGAAACTTTGAACCGTTTCACTGATCCAGGACATTGGGGAAAATTAACCAGTGAAGACATACAGTTTTGGGTAACACATGGTCCGTCAAATTGTTAAAATTTGACTGGACCGATTGAATCGTCCTGGCGTCGATATGATAAGGAATCAACGTCAAGATATTGCTCACAAAATATATTCTTTGGAAAGAAACCGAATGGAGAGAATACAAAACGAGATTGGCTCATTTATTCACCTGCGAAAGGTAAGCTTTGATTAACAATTGAGCCCTTCTTGTATTTATGATACATTGACAGTTTTTGAAACTATGCTATTATTTATCAAAACCGATTGTAAATTAAGTTTTTTTTTAATTTTTCTGTCTTTGGAATTCTAGTTCAATTTTATTCGTTTCCAGACTTCAATGAGTTCTCCCGTATGTGTAACAACGTGGTATTTTTGAGCACCGTGTGGTAGCTTGGTCCAAATTATCAGCAACGAGCGTATCACGCAACGTATATTAAAACGCAACCAAAACTTCAGAAATTTTACAAGAATAAGATCAAATTTTTTAGATCACTTTTGTTGATCAGTTTGCTTTTTTCGGAATTTTAGTCAATCGTATTCGTTTCATTGTTTTAACATTATTTATAATTATTAACTCTTGTGGCAAATCAAATCTTGCAACAACAATTTTGAATATTTCTATCTTACCAAAATTAATCAAATTTTGCATAGTTGTGTAACTTGAAATTACAAATAAATTGTTAAAAAACCGCTCTTTTAGTACCAATAAAATTCGATCATAAAATAATTAAAGTGCAACAAAAATACAAAAAACTCAAAAGTGAGTAAAAAAATTAATAAACGTTTTCATTAAACTTAAAACGCAGCGCAAAAAATACAAAAAATCAGGTAAATTTATTAAATTCATTGATATTCATTAAATGATCGACATTTTTATGATCAATAAATGATCGAAAATACATCGTTTTTGGAGAGGTACGATGCTACTTTTTAATCTTCGGACTAAAAGGGTTAACATTTCAGTTACGGGTTTTATGTCTGGAATATCGTTTAATTCATTTTTGTTCTCAAATTATAATAATATTTTATTTGTTTTATTTCCAGGCCGAGTCGATTGCTTTTTGGCAAGTTATTTTTGCCGCCAGAAAAATGGAACAGACTTTCGCGTGAAGGGTATGATGATTGGTAGAACGTCGGGATTTATTTACAGCAGCATGAGAAGAATTTGAATCATCGGGAGAGTGTGCTAATTTATCTGAAAAAACGGAAACATGAAAATTTGCCAGATCTATTCAGAAATGGATTACTTGAAGAAAAAAACTATTAGCGCGATGTTATAAAACGAGTAGTTGCTGTTATCATCACTCTGGCAGAACGAGGATTGACATTCTGAGGTACGAACGAGCATTTTGGAAAGCCGGATAATGGGAATTAGTTAGGTATACTTGAACTTCTTGGGCTGTTTGATCCATTTTTGCGGGATCATATTGTACGACACGGAAATGCTGAAGAGGTGTTCCTTCGTGTTTATCCAAAACGATCTGCGAAGAGTTAATAAACATCATGGGCATAAAAGTTAGATCATATATTTTAGAAGAGGTGTCTCTAGCTCTATATTACAGCATTTCCGTTGAATCAACTCCCGATGTATCGCATATAGATCAATTGTCAGTTGTGCTCCGGTATGTTTCACCAAAAGATCACAAACCAGTTGAAAGGTTTATATCTTTTCTTGAAACAGAAGGCCATACTGGCGAAAGTTTGAAAACTCAAACTGTGAACTTCGTCACTAAAGATTGCGGTTTGGAAATTCAAGATTGTAGAGGACAGTCCTATGACAACGCACCAAACATGTCTGGAAAGTATCAGGGTCTGCAAGCCAAAATATTAGAACTGAATAAAAATATGCGATTTATGTTCCTTGAGGTACACATTCCCTCGATTTAGTTGGACAATCTGCTGTTAAATGCTGTTTTTACGTAGTTGATTTGTTCCCGATAATGCAATCATTGTATAACTTCTTTTCTGCAAACCCTCACCGTTGGGACGTGTTGAAAAATTCTATCAAAAACGCAAACAATTTGAAACCATTGTCAGATACGCGCTGGCAAGCACATGCTAATGCAACGAACGCGGTTTATGATTCGTTTCATAAAATTGTTGAGGCTTTAGAAAGCATTGATGATGACGAGTCAGAAAATAATGGCACTTGGCATGAAGCGGGGTGCATCGCAAACATAATGCAAAAATTCGAATTCAGGTTCATGTTAATTTTGTGGGATTCAATTTTGACTTCTAAGCGTGTAGCTAGTAAATCATTACAAGCTGAACAGATCGACTTACAAACGTGTGCTGCCTTGTATAACACTTAAGACGAAAAGTTAGGCAAGTTTCGTGATAAGTTCGATATTTTCGAGGAAAAGGCGAAGAAATTGTTACCTGATGTATCGTATTCTAAAAAATCGTGGCGTAGAAGAAAAACAATCGAACGATGGAGGCGCTCCTGAAATCGAATTTTTGCCTCGTGAGAATTTCAGAATAACAGGTTTTCTCGAAATCATCGATAAACTCAACGTAGAAATAAAAAAAAGCGCAAAAGTTTATATGGACGTTCCCAAGAAAGTTGCATTTTTGAATAATTTTTCAATGAGCGATGAAGAACTCTATGAAGCGGTAAGCAATTTGATTGGCTTTTATGATAAAGATTTGGAAGAATTTTCAGCTGAACTGAAACATTTTCATTCTTATATAAACAACAGATGCACCGCTGCCGAAAAATCTCATAGTCAGTTGTATGAGATTTTAATGAAAGACCAATTGGCAAAGGTATTTCCGAATGTAGAAATAGCTCTCCGAATTTTTTAAACTCGAATGATAACGGACTGTACTGCAGAACGTTCTTTTTCACAGTTGAAGCGCATTAAAGCGCCCCGAAGAGCCACTATGCGACAAGGACGACTAGACATGTTAAGTCTTCTCTGCATAGAATCAGACATTTTAAGGAAAATCAACTTCGATGATGTTATAGAAACTTTCTGCGAAACAAAATGCAGAAAAAGGGTTTTCTGAAAATGTAGGCCTACATGTGATCTAAATTGTATTCATTATTCATTGTAAATAAGATCTCTTTCAAAGTTATGATTGACTTTCTATGAAAGAGGGGGGTTGAAAAAAAGGGGAAAAGGGGCCTCAAATTAACAATTGCCTAGGGCCACAGGGAGTCTTAATCCGGCACTGCTTAAAACAAAAAACTTTTCTTAATAAGGAATGTTTTTGTTTGGAGCAACCTAACAACGTTACCGATGGCGGGTTAAAATATGTATTTGCATTAGAAGATGATAAGCTGGTGAAATAACATATTAAAGACAAATCACATACCGGTAGCGGTGCCTTGCTTTCACTTGATGGAAACAGATAATGTGGCAAATATCAGTTTCTTCTCCTTGTACACAATTACAAGCAACAGGAAGTAACAAACAGGAAATAAGGAGTATGGAGAAGGAGTAGTTGAATGCTACCAATTGTATAAACAGAAAATTACCTAACTGTATCATAACTCCCTATGTATCATACCTCCCCAGTCTCCCCTACGTTAATTAATTTTTCAGGAAAAGGGAATAACCCATCTCATTTGGGTGAAATCATGTTGGCCGATTGAAAAGCATCAAACTTTCGAGTAGACATACCGTACATAAAGAGTCCATGTAGCATTGATACGGTACTCAGAATGACATGGGGTACGTCATGTGGGCCTACTTGCTTCATTTGAGTTACTGGGCTATCTTGGTCATTTACCTCCGTGTACTTCGGTATAATATAATAATCTGTGTTACTGTGGTGTCTGTATTAGAGTGTGTGTATTTTTAATTCAGGTGATTATTGAGAAGGAGGCGGCCGTGGCCCGAAGTTACGAACCATCCGGGTAATTGCCTGGAGTAGAATTGGGCATAAGACCAAACATAAGGGAATAACTGATATTTTCTGTATTGTGTTAGAAATGCAACCATTATATTACAATTTGTCTTACACCGTGCCTGTTTATCATCGGTGTGGGGAGGTTGTTTTACGGACGCGTTGCTAGCAATATCATAATCGATTCGTGCCTTTGATGAACCAAGCGGCGAAATGTTACGATCAGAGAATCTTCAGTTCCATGTTGGGATATTTAAAATGCTCTCTAACGACGTGACTAAATTTAATAACAATAATAACTTTATATTAATATTTTACAGTCGTAGTTTCTCCCGTGTGGATAATTTTACAAAATTTAATTATCGAGGTTACACAGGTATAAATGTGTAACTAGGAACTGATTTATGACGGCAATTATACAAGTTGCCCAGTAATAGTACCGTATTTATACATTTGTAAGGATCTTTCAGTTCTTTATGTTCAATTTGGTTCAATGAGGGAGTTTTGATATTTTCATTTGAAGTGGGTTCCTTGTAACACGAGGAGGAACTAAATTGACTTTTGTTTTCTGAAACTCACAGCATCCAGTTGCTGACAATATCTTACTCGTGCAGTAACTTGAGTTTGCTTTTACGTTGATAGGTTTGTAATGTAATTTAGCGTCGGACAATTATATTTATTCCGCGTGCCCCAATACATTGTGCTCAGGTTTGTGTGTAGCCTACTTAGGAATAGAGAAACCAATTATAGGTTGCTTCATTTCACTGCTCCACAAGCTGGCACCAGTAATTCCTCATTCTATTAATATTTCACTCGATATTATACCCTAACTCACATCTTATAAAGTCGAGCGTCATTGTCGAATACGTTTGTTGTTAACTTCTTCTTCTCACTGTGCGCCCGGAGGGTTATATTTGGATTACCAGTAGCCTAACTTGAATTAGGTGTTCTGAAATTACCTCATTTCATGTGTTATATATCATAATGATCTGTGTGTTCTAGCTTCCTAAACATTATGGACCAACAACCATTAATTAAGAGTGAGCCGGATGAATTCCTTAATATTGTGAGTATTATTTAATTCATATATCGTGTAACATGATGTGCATGACGAGCTTGCTACCAAATAGTAGGCTAACCAGTATGTTCTTCTTGTTATTGTTACACGTAACGTATAACTGTTATTCTGTCGGTATGATTCATGTTGGGTCATACGTGTATAACTCTTTCTAGGAGTCCAAGGACCAATTACCCACTTCTAACCAGCTGGATGAATCTTGTGATATATTTGAATACGAAAACACGGGGGTCAAAGTGGAACATCAAATAGAGGTGATCATAGATTCTATATTTCCTTTTCTAATAATAATGTGAAGTATTTCCACAATTTGGATTATTCAGTATTGTTTCTTATTTTAGCAATAACTAATGTTTTTGTATTCATAACGCTGGTGCACTCTGCTAGCACTTTGGCGTTCACAGAGGGTGAAGACATTAATTATGCACGACGTATCACTTGTTTTCTTTTCGCTCCCATTTCAACAAAATATCATTTTCATGCCTTATTTTATCTTTTGGGAGGACATTATCAATTTTAACTTCGATCCTTGGTCACTTTGCACCGACTGCACCCGATATATGCGATAAATCACGAAAATATGTGTTTTATTTAACAACCGGAGCCATGTTCGTCAGATGTTTTTAGTATGTGAAACTGCCGCAGCCAGCGCTCACAACGAGGTGCACACATTGACGTCTGTAGTTGCCAACATATCCGATACAAAATACACCAGACGACACGTAACGTTGTGATTATGTGATAAAAGAAATAATTGGGCTTTGTGTAGTATTTGTAAATAATGCTTGTATGAGGCAGTGGTACCAACTTCACTTTACCGCAACAAAAACCATTGATCTGGACGCGTTAGGCTGCAACCATTGTCAAGATCCATCGGATTGGACAAAACGAAGGTTAGAATGGTCGGGTGTGGGTGTGGGCTTGACGTCCGGGTATCCTCTTGTTGCAGGTTACTGATAGGTTATGATTTATCCATCTAACTCTCACCTCACGATGGCATTTCGTGCACGGTAGTGTTTTTGGTACTAAAATGTGTTGTTGCAAATGACTCAGAAACTTTTTAGTTTGGTCATGGAACCACCGATTGAAGTTTCTGATTGTTATCAGGCAACTTCGACAATTCATAGTGACTAAGTGGTTCAATTCGGCGCTTTATCAAATGAACTGAGTGCTGCACACGAATGATGCGCACTAGAGAATGAACTGGACGCTTCTTTGTTTTATGTAGTACCGTAAGGGTGAGGTTGGCAGTACTGTTTTGATGACAGACCAGCGGGGCTGACGAAGAGACCCGATTACTCACGACTGCAACCGATGATGATTGATTTGAACTAGTGGTGACAACGGCTGTAATTTTGGCTATTTAAGTCTTGATCCTATTTGGGATGGTTGGGTGGTTCACAGACGGAGGAGTAATCATATATTACTACATTTCCTCCAGATATTTTCCTGACCATTACTACCGGTATTTTGGTTAGTCTTTCTACTTTAGAAAAGTTACGACGAAGTCATACGTCATGCATTGCCGCCGTGAAGACTACACCGTATGATGTGCCAACAGTAGCTAATTTATTGGTAATGCAGGTTTAAACAATTGGCACTCGGTCATTCACAGTAGGTTAAGACTTTAGCATATGCCAATGCTAAGACTCAATCATAAGGCATTTGAGGTATGATTGAATCTAAGGGAAGTTGCGCTGCTGTTTGTTCATCCTGGTGCTTATAGGATAGTGGATAACAAGGAAGACTGCTATAGTACGAAATGTGATCTCCGTACTGCCTTCAATTAATGTATAGATGCTAATTTGGCTGTCATGAATCATAATTCAAATGAGAAATTATCACCACCAGCACATCTTTCCTTCCTCTTCTTCTTGGAAACGAGAGTGCGTCTGAACTCGAATCAGAATATCTTATGCTTCGTGCACTTGTGTAAAGCAATTACGCCACAAATTGTATATGGCTGTCAAATCTTGATATAAATGATGAGTTTATGGAGTGGCATTCTCTCTGGAGTTATTTGTAAACATTTATATTTTAGATGGCTCAATGGAATACACACATATTACTCCCAACAACTACAATAGAAGGAAGTGGCTCGAAACCCACGAAACCTGAGCTAAACCCGGCATTACTTTCACTTACGTGTGCAACGCTCCTCGGTTTCAACTTTCTTACACACCTCCATCGGTTAACTCTCCTTTAGTTCCGATTCTGACGGTTAAAGGTTTTATTCCATTTTCTCAGGTTCTTTTCTTTTCTACCTGTTACGGTACCCTCTTTTTTATGGAATCAAGATTTCTTCCTTCTTTTCATGATATCCCCGAACTTTTTTAAGAGGTAACTAAATGATGTGGCAGTATTTATTGGCGGGACAAATGACGTGGCACACAAAAACGGTGCGGAAATAAGAACACAACTCAAAAAGAAGAATTATACATTTTTATCATAGTGTATTGCATAGCCTTTTATTGAACTGACTCTTTTCCTACATATTTCTATATGGCATCTAGCAGATTATGTACACATCGCTGCTAGCTCATGGTATTTCTTGTTTGTGCACAGTAGATGGGTAAAACCAACTATACATAAATTAGTGAATACATGCCGCATCTCAAAGTTGGCATATGTCAATCATTGTCCCAGTAGAGGAGAATTGTGGCCATATTTATATTATTTTTGTCAGCATCCTTTCAAATACTTGAGTGGATAATAAAAGAAATTGAGACCTAATGTCTTCTATTAAAATGGTTCTCTGGCCAGGAGGTACGGTATACTAGTCTTGATCTTGAGGTTTTTGCTACTCCAAGGGCTCTTTTGATGTAGAGTTTTCACTCTTTTTTATTGGATTTCCTTTGCATTTGAAAAACTTCATTGCTATTTCTACATTTAGTAATCGAATGTTCTTGATGTCGTTTGTGCTATAAATGCGTGAATAGCATGAAGTGTCACTCCCAGATATTTGAATTCAGGCACGACCTTGATAAACGTACCATTGATACAATTGTTTGCACTTTGCATTTGTTTGCCTTTCTTCTTTCCGTTTTCGTCACATTTATATGGAAGTCGTTATCTTTACACCATTCTCCCATATTACCTATTGTTTCTTGTAATTTCTGTTAGTTTGATGATGTGACTACTAAATTATCTACATATATGTTCGTAGATACTTCATCTTTCTTCTCCATTTCTTTAAATATCTCATCAGCTGCTAAAATGAAGGGTAGAGGGCTCATGGGATCTCCCTGAAGAACGCATTTTGTTTGAAATATGGGCTTCGATAGTAACAAGTTATCTGGTTTTCTTATTATGATGTATTTCGATATTTCTTGTAATATGATGTAATGGAAAATTAATGGGTTTTATTTGAAGTAAATGAGGATACTGTAGGGGGCAGATGACCGCCTCCTTAAGGCAACAATAACTAGCTAATGAGATATTGTAAACATTTAAGGAACACCCAGTAACTGCATTCAGCCTCCCGTTATGAACACTATAATAGCAATAGAACAAGAGCTAAGGATAAAAATTTATATCAAAATGTAAGAAATAACAGTGGTAATAGCAGTGTATTACAAAACAAGTGTAATAAATCAGTCATCCTAAAATCAATAACGGAAGATGAATTAAGTAGGATTGTCAGAAAAATAAACATAGTTATAGTTGCGATGAAATGTCACCCTGGATATTGAAACAGTGCTGCGGTCCAACCCTAGACGTTCTTACAGAACTGATAAACACGTGTCTCTTAAAAGGTATCGTCCAAGATATACTAATTCTATCCCTTGTCAAACCAATTTCTAAATGGGGTGACAGACATCAACTAGGCAACTACAGACCGATAACAATTTGTTACTATTTAAGAGTACGTATGTAATTAGCCATAAAAACAATAGAGTGTATTAATACGATTGATTTAATAAATAAGAATCACTTTGGTTTCACGGAGACCATATCAACTATAAATGATTTGCAGAATTTTATGGAACATTGCTTTCCTCTCTCGATGGTATTATGTGTTATATCGTCAATCTGTCAAAATCCTTTGATATAGTAGACCATGAATTATTATTGGATAAGGCAGAGGATTATTGTGTAATGGGACTGGCGTTTGATCTGTTAAAAATTATTACAGATGTCAATTTACAAAATTTTCTTCACGAATGGTGTGAGTTACAATACACTCCTAGTTTATGTCTAACCGTTATAACGCAATGTTCAATCCTTCATCTCCTACTTGATATTCTTTTGTAAATTATGTACACAGTCAGGTAATATTTTAATTATTTCATATATAGATGATGCCGCAAGGCTGACTAGGACTGTAATAAAACAATTACCCTTCATGAAACTCAAAATAGTATCGAGCTTGTCACTCAATTTTTTGTTGAGCAAATGTTAAGTGAAACCCATGAATAATCAGCTTTATAATATTTTCAAGCAAAACGTAATTTAAAAGTAAATCGAAAATATTGCTCTGAAACCGATGATATAAATCAGGTGGCCTCAGCAAAACGTTTGGGCAGTACAATAGATCATAAATTATCATGGGAGTAGAATATAAATGAAATATGTAAAAGATAAAGAGACTTATTTTAAAGTGAATTTCAAGATACTTAAGCGGTGAATAGCAGTTACCAGTTTACTATGGATTAATACATTCACATATATCATATGGCATTGAGATATGGGATGGGTTGGGAATAATGGGAAGACTAGTTAATGTGTAAAAACGAGTAATAAGATACTTGTATGGTTAGTATTAGTATTAGTATTATATATTTTCAAGTATTCTTGTAAGAAAAACTCAACACAAAAATATGTCACAATCAAAAATCTCCACAGTCATGAATTTAGAGGGCAGAATAATTCCTTTCAAGAAAGGTTTAATAAATAATATGCAGAAAAGGAGTTACATACGATAATTCATTACCGAACTACTAAAGTCTTTCACTGGAGCGGGGTTCAGTACGTCACTTGAGGTATATCTAACCCTGAAAGTGTCATATCCCTGTGCTTCTAAATGTACATTGTTAGTAAATATGTCAATTTATATGTGGATATGCTGTGTAAGATAATGACGTATCCAATTCTTTTTTAACTGCCAGTTCTGAAAAAAAAAGTATTGTAAGTTGGTATAAGGGCAGTGGATATGTATCCCACCTTGAATGGTACAATAATGGTAACACTAACAAGAATATATCTCCAATGCAAATCTCGCCGAAACGTGACACAAGTACTGATTAGATGCATCTAAATTGATATGTGATGTTATTGGTTCCCCAAATACGTGGAAGGGTGACATGTGGTGCACTAAAATACGGCCGAGACTGAAGGGTTTATGAGTTCTCATATACTCTAATATTACTCTACCTAGGGAATGGTTTTAGTAGTGCAATAGGTTGGGGAGGATATGAAAATACACTCTTGGGCTGCCCCACGTCTGTCCAGTGTTTCAAATGTGTACAATTTCAGCCACTCTAGGGATGGTTCATTTGAATCTGACGATGAAATATAATCAATAAATTTTCCTTGTTATATGACAAAAGGGGACTTAACGGTCTCATGCCCCAATAACTAACAAATACCCCTCAACATATTTAATCTCCGGGGTGAAATCATGCTCCTAGCCATCAAAGTTGATCAACCAGGGATCAGAAGAAAGTTTTCGACCGTGGTTGCCAGACTGAAAAAGCCGCAATAGGATTTGTTTCTTTAGAAGTTTGGAACATCATGATCACAAGACCATGTACTTGTCTGTTTGCTCAGTCATTGAAGACCTGTAGTGTTTGTACTGTGGACAGATCTTGACACAATGTGCTCCGCGCAGTGCATTGTTACAAATGCTGACAACTTTTAGGTGTACTGTGAATACATCAGTTTCAGCAAATTGTCTCTGGTGCTTAGGCAGCTCACTGATAATGTTTTCTGTACCACATTATCTAGCAGTCTCCTTTGCCGGCATTTGCAAGCACTGGGCAAGTAGCTGACTAGAAGGTGAAAACTCACTTCTGGAATGGTTACAGTTGTCCATAATTGTCTTCATGGTATCATTAAACATTATTGAGAATACCTTGAAAATTGTCCCAACCATTTAGGACGAAACACACATGAATGTTGAGGTAGGGTGACCATTTGATGAAAATAATAGTTCCTGCCAAAACCTAGACTAGCCGATGTGTTCTGGAGCGCATCGGGCTTCAACTGGAAGTTTACATGATGAGATCAGTATCCGAAAACTCATATGAAAATGAATGTGAGGCTTGGGTTGACCTCCACTGCTTCACATGGCCAACAACTTGGTATTGACACACACGTGATGAAAGCCTTCACTGGAACGAATTCATATTGAAAGACACCCCAGATATGGTCTATGGTGCTGTGTCTCAGCCTTTATTAGATCGGGGTCGGCAATTTCATTTAGAAAAATTTTCCAGCCCTTGTCTAAAAATATATTCATGTTCAATTCTCTATTTTAATACATTGTGTAATCTTGGCATCGTCAATTAGTTATGTATTTTGAAGTACAAGTAAATTGGTATGCAATGACATTTCAATTAGCTGCCACTGTACCTACGAATAAACCTTGATTTCTTTCTCGTTCTTGTTAAATTTTTCTCTACCTTAATCATCTTTGGCTTAATCTGGTCGCAAGAGGGTAAAACAGTCACGATATTTATCAACGATGCCTGTCTTTATTAACGTTCTATGGTAACTCTAAGTAACTGCATCTACGCCGTGAAGTCGCAACTCTCACACACGATGCTAGTAACAATATGCCATTCCCACGTTTTACGAGTGTATATGAACTGAAATGCTTTCTGATGTAAAGTCCTCATAAACTGTCAGGCTGACGTTACAAAAGTATGAATGTGGTTTTCATTATTACCTTTGGTAGGTTATTTTATTTCTTGATACCTTCAGTGCAAATCATCTGATGGATATTATTCCAACTACACAAAAGAACATATTTGTAAAACAACTCATTTCCTTGCAGAATGATACAGAACTGCACACGGACATTAAGATTGAGGAAGCTTCTATTCCTGAGCTAATTCCTTGCATCAAAACAGAAACAACTTCTTCAGATCTGAAAGAGGTAAGTATCTTTATGCCTGTTCCCAAGACATCTCCTCATCGCCTAATAGCATTTCAATATAAAAAGTGGTATACTTACAATTGTATTGATGACAAAACTGTTTGGTTGTGGTTTGTACTCCAGGCACAATCCATTTTGATAGAGGGACAGCGAATTGAAATGTCTGTCCCATGCGATACTTCTACCGGCTACCGCAGCCGATGTTGCTCTGATCACTGAGCTACTATGGGATGCATGTTATATGTCATTTAGAAAGGTACATTATGTGAAGCTAGCATATGTTGGCACAATCACGTTTTACTAGTTGCCCATTATGTGCTCCCGTACTCTAGCAGACGTATAATTCTTGTAGTTACCAGCATATTATAGCAACAATATTGATGTTACATACTCTACAATAGACTCCCTCTAGCATTTAATTTAGCTGAGGATTATAATTACTTATCTGTATAATGTTCATCACTAGCAGTAAGATGTCATGGACCGTACGAAAGTGTTAAGCGTATATATCTACACTTCAGCTGACCAATGCTGTACAATTACATGGTGTGTTATGTGTGTAACTTTTAAGGTGATAGCTCAGAAATAAATTATTCCATCTTATCCCTAGGATGAGAAAAATGAAATCCAGGAACGCGAAGGTGATGGGAGTGAGAATACTTTAAATGAGTAAGTGTTCAACATACATAAAATATTATCTTCCGCTTTAAGATATTTCAAAGTTGTGTTGGAAAGGTCCGATGTGTCTCTTATTGTATGTGTCTCGTCATTGAAGTAGATATTGATATTAACTTTGTATTTAGCAGCACAAAAATTATCCTTTCTCGTTCAGAGTTCTCTCTGTCTTGAAGTATTTAAGAAGCGTTTGTCAGTCTGTTGATGGGAGCTATTTCTGTCTTGTAGAAGTATGCTTGGAGGAAGTACACTTGTCGCAGTGATAAGAATGTGAATGAGTCTTGTAAGGAACATCCATTACTTCAAACCCCCTCCACTGTGTCCTTAACCCCAAATGATTCTTCTGTAACCCATGCTAAAAGTGTAAATAGCTTCCACCTGATCCAAAGGTGCAGCAAATAAAATCCAATATGTTCTTACTTTTTCAAAAGACCAGCTCACCCAGTGTGGGTTGACTAGACTTGTAGAGAGGGAAACATTGTGTAGACAGGTCCTGTAGTGTAGTACAATATAGTCTAATACTCTAATACATGAATAAAGTCTAACATGTGCTTTAAGTAGTCTAAACTAAAACAATTATCACTTTAAGCAAGTACTTTAAATATTGTATTATAGTGTAGGTCAAGACAACTATCATTTGATACATGTTCTCTAAATAGTGTATTATAGTATAGCTCAAGACAACTATCACTAGATACATGAGCTTTAAATAGTGTATTATAGTATAGCTCAAGACAACTATCACTAGATACATGAGCTTTAAATAGTGTATTATAGTATAGCTCAAGACAACTATCACTAGATACATGAGCTTTAAATAGTGTATTATAGTATAGGTCAAGACAACTATCACTATATATGAGCTTTAAATAGTGTATTATAGTATAGGTCAAGACAACTATCACTAGATACACGTGCTTTAAATAGTGTATTATAGTATAGGTCAACTATCACTAGATACATGTGCTTTAAATAGTGTATTATAGTATAGGTCAACTATCACTAGATACATGAGCTTTAAATAGTGTATTATAGTATAGGTCAAGACAACTAACACTAGATACATGAGCTTTAAATAGTGTATTATAGTATAGGTCAAGACAACTATCACTAGATACATGTGCTTTAAATAGTGTATTACAGTATAGCCTTATGCATGTGAGAATAAGTGGCAGGAGTAAGCCGACTAGGCATGGATTGCAGTATCGACTTTTAATGTATTATAATAAATTTACTAAGTTATTTAGTTGACAAGTTTTTTTAAAGAACGCAAGGAAGTTGAGGCAGTATTCCGATGTCAATCCAGAACTCAAAAGAGAAAATGAAATATAAAACATATTCACACCCAACAAGTAAAACGAATACTTATAAAACATCTAAAGAAAATACGGGACATTATTAACGAGGCCCCCAAAAGAATGAATTACGTGCGGTTCAATTCGTAAATAAAACACATAAGATTAGCGAATATTTTCAAGAAGCAAGGACTCAATACAGCATTCATAACGAACAACACACTCGGTAAGCACATACATAACTGCATCCTAACGAAGAAAAACCCACATTCGAACTCAGGTGTGTATTTGTTAACATACAAAGAAAAAGGATGTAATAGTATCTATGTAGGTCAAAGTGCAAGGCATTTAGCAACACGATATAAGGACAACAAAATACAAAAAAAGACAACGAACACTCAGCAATTTGTGAAAAAACGCATAACAATACTCATCGTATCACCAACATAGAAACAGATCCAAAGATTTTACACCTAGATTCAAAGATCAGAGCACTTCACATAAATGAGTCCATTGAAATATATCGCGCCAAGAAAGATAATCTCGAGAATGTAAACAAACACCTGATTCTAGAAAGATCCCCACAATTCGTACTGCTAAATAGGGTTAGTCCACAATCATAATGATTAGATGAGACAATGAATGCATAGCACCTTTGTTAAGGAGGGTGCAGCCTTTGCCTATTTTCAACAAACCAAGGCCTCAGGCAGGCAGTTCTTTAGGGTCCTATCTCACCTTTAAGACTGATTGCGAGCAAATATGGATTTTATCTACGCTGTGACGGGTGAATTGAATGGCTTACAGTTGTGATGAGAAAGTTCCAGTGTCGATAAAATAACCACTTCTTAAAATGATTCCAGCCTGAGGTATTTTCCACATTCTTTAAGTTATAGTAGTAGTTACAACTTAAGTCAATCGATAGAGTGGAAGGAGACGTGACACATGTTACAAGGAGCAAAGATATGCTTCAAAACACGGCAGATTCAGCGGTTGGCGAACACAGGAAAAATAATGAATACCCTAACTTTGGAAGATATACAAGAATTTTCCGTCTGAGGTAGGGCTTTAGACAGCAAGGAATCGATCAAAATAAATTTGCGTAGAATAATGAACCGTCCAATTTTAAAGACCACATGTACTTGGAAGAATCACCTTTATCCATCTTATTAGAAACATGTCGCCAAGAAGTTATGCTTCAGTGTACCAATGAGTATAGTTGGGAAGAAGTAATAGTGGACGTAGCATACAAAGAAAATATCATTTGAATTTTACGCAACCTACCAAGATCTAAATTGGGCTGTGTTACGGAGTTCATTTCTTGATTTTGAGACTGGATATTGCATTATTTTGTATGACCACACGACAGTATAATTAGGATATGGATTTTTCTCTTGGATGAAGGGCAGATGAAAGTGCCTAGAGAAAACTACAAGACAATTTTCAATAAATAGTAATTCATTGGAATCAGAAGGACTTGGACTGGAAATGGTAAATGTTTTGTATTTCTACCTGCAATATTATTGCAGACGCAACGAGAAATGTGGTATGGAAGTTTTAGTATTATTTCATTTTGTGCCCGGATTCCTCTGTCCTTAAGACAGGATTTATCACTTGTACTACTGAGGAGAAACGTTCCCATCTCTACTTCCAAGTCAAAGTACTGTATGTATAGCTAACTTGCTCGTAATATGGTTTTTAGTAACGAACCCGCTATCTACGGTCTCTTTATTAAATTAAAGAATAATATAAAGCCAATATTTATTTTAACTAAGTTATCGGCCTTTTTCGACTGACAATAATTATACTTTCAAAAATGGTAACATTTCGTCATCGTCGTTGTTTGTGAATCACACCATACTTGTTTTTGCACCGAGAAAAGAAAGCCGGGATATTGCAACCGTAAGTGATGGAAAACATAATTGTAAAGATGATCCTAAAATTGGATCACCTTTACTTCTTATGAATCAAATTATATCACTAAAAATGTAACCGTTTACGATTTTATCTACGAAATTGGTCTCTACGCGATCCTTATGAAATGAAGAAAATACGAAGACAAACATAGAATTTGAACATGTATGACTGATAAAATTCTCATTTTTGTTAAGGGCGTATGCCACACACCCTTTCTATCATTTGATTGGAACTGATTTTATCTAAGAAATCCGAATTGTCCGACTGATAAAATAGCATTTTCACTATGTGTGTAAGCCATTTACCCCTATATTTATAAATGAAACTGTTTTTACTTCGAAAAATGTACTTAGTTGACGGTCAAAAGTCATGCTTTCAATGGACGTCTATGCAATAGGTCCACGTAAAAAGGAGATTCCGTTGCTCATGATTGCATGATTTACGGTCACGTAAAACTAATCGCTTTTTCTGGTGTCAGATATTAATTTATATACCTCAATCGTAGCGAAAAAGACCATCAAATATTCCCGATAATGTGATCTCAATGTGGCCCTTAAGCGGTGTCTCATAATTCCAAAACAATATCATATTCAAAAAACTTCATTATACTTGGCAAATGAGGTACCATTCCATCATTTCCATAATTATATAACATTGCTAGAGTGAACTCTGTCGGCTATCATGCTGTCTCAACAGACACAAAATATCGCTTCTTATTGCCTACTGCAAATCAGAGTGGTCCGCAGACGCAATTATCAAATTCTCATCAATATGCCTGAAAATCATCACCGTCTGAATTCCTTCCCTGAAATCTGCTGCAATGCTCTCTAGTAAGAAGCTGTATTTAAATAACCATGTATCAGCTGGAAGCCATGCTCCTTAATTACATCAAAGATTTATTTCCAGTCTGAAAAAGTTAGATTTCATTTAAATGCTGCTTATTTCAATGGGTATCATGTTGTGACTTCAAGAATATTTCGACATATCTTCACGTTTAACATCCCCCAGACCACAAAACCACCGTCAGTTGACAAGTGTATATTGTTATCACTTTCTACCGTCATTATGCACTGTTCACGTTTAAGTTTATACATAAAATATATCCATTCAAATTCTCGGTCGAGTTCGTTAAAGGGCAAATTTGCATTCAGGGGTTGGAAATGGGGAGCATTTTTCGAAAAAGTAAAATATCGCTGTAACTTTCTTAGTTTGAAAAAATCGAATCCATTCAAAGGTCGTACTGTTCTTTGGATAGACTAAGGGCCACAAACTTACCCCCATATAGTTTACGATAGCACCAACCATTGCCAAAAGAGGTGGGGCAAATGGAGTTTCGAGAGAGAAAATATCATACCTCCCTTAATAGGCACAATATCAAAACAGTGTAGAAAGGTCAATAGTCTTCTAAATGTACCGAAAACCTTCGTCTGAAATAATTTTGCCCGGAGAAAACTACCTTTGCCTTCCGGTGCGTCGAGAGGTATTTCTCATATTATTGTGAACTCCATACCTTGAGCAAATTGTTTTTTTTTAGTCTTCTAATAACCTAGATAACTATTGGTGACGTGTTGTTGACTTTGGTAATGAGCGGCAAATTGATTATAAGTTGCTTGTTTTTGGTAGATCTCATTAGAAAGCTACCTCTTGCAATGGTTCATCCCCCAGACGCCAAAACCACTGGCAGTTCAAAACTGTATACGTAATTTATATATCACTTTGGGGCCTTCGGTGGCGTAGTTGGTAGCATGTTGAGCTTCTGTGCCCAAGACCGTGGGTTCAAACCCAGCCAATGTCGTCGGATTTTTAAGAGCGTTAAAAATCCCTCAATATGCCTTCCTTTGGAGGGGAAGTAAAGCCGGCGGGCCCAAGTCATTGTAAAGCAGGAACTCAGAAGAATCAAAGCTAACTGTCAAATGCATACAGAATATTCACGACCATGTTAGTATAGCACTTAACTACATAAAAGCTGGGAAAGCGTGTGGATTTGATGGTATACATAATGATTTCCTACTGAATGCTGGTCCGCATGCCAAACTATGGTTAGCAAGGTTCTTTAGTGACATTCTGAAGACTGGCCGCATTCCTAAAGAGCTAAAGGATGGTATACATAATGATTTCCTACTGAATGCTGGTCCGCATGCCAAATTATGGTTAGCAAGGTTCTTTAGTGACATTCTGAAGACTGGCCGCATTCCTAAAGAGCTAAAGGATGGTATACATAATGATTTCCTACTGAATGCTGGTCCGCATGCCAAACTATGGTTAGCAAGGTTCTTTAGTGACATTCTGAAGACTGGCCGCATTCCTAAAGAGCTAAAGGATGGTATACATAATGATTTCCTACTGAATGCTGGTCCGCATGCCAAACTATGGTTAGCAAGGTTCTTTAGTGACATTCTGAAGACTGGCCGCATTCCTAAAGAGCTAAAGGATGGTATACATAATGATTTCCTACTGAATGCTGGTCCGCATGCCAAATTATGGTTAGCAAGGTTCTTTAGTGACATTCTGAAGACTGGCCGCATTCCTAAAGAGCTAAAGGATGGTATACATAATGATTTCCTACTGAATGCTGGTCCGCACGCCAAACTATGCTTAGCAAGGTTCTTTAGTGACATTCTGAAGACTGGCCGCATTCCTAAAGAGCTAAAGGATGGTATACATAATGATTTCCTACTGAATGCTGGTCCGCACGCCAAACTATGGTTAGCAAGGTTCTTTAGTGACATTCTGAAGACTGGCCGCATTCCTAAAGAGCTAAAGGATGGTATACATAATGATTTCCTACTGAATGCTGGTCCGCTTGCCAAACTATGGTTAGCAAGGTTCTTTAGTGACATTCTGAAGACTGGCCGCATTCCTAAAGAGCTAAAGGATGGTATACATAATGATTTCCTACTGAATGCTGGTCCGCATGCCAAACTATGGTTAGCAAGGTTCTTTAGTGACATTCTGAAGACTGGCCGCATTCCTAAAGAGCTAAAGGATGGTATACATAATGATTTCCTACTGAATGCTGGTCCGCATGCCAAACTATGGTTAGCAAGGTTCTTTAGTGACATTCTGAAGACTGGCCGCATTCCTAAAGAGCTAAAGGATGGTATACATAATGATTTCCTACTGAATGCTGGTCCGCACGCCAAACTATAGTTAGCAAGGTTCTTTAGTGACATTCTGAAGACTGGCCGCATTCCTAAAGAGCTAAAGGATGGTATACGTAATGATTTCCTACTGAATGCTGGCCCGCATGCCAAACTATGGTTAGCAAGGTTCTTTAGTGACATTCTGAAGACTGGCCGCATTCCTAAAGAGCTAAAGGATGGTATACATAATGATTTCCTACTGAATGCTGGTCCGCATGCCAAACTATGGTTAGCAAGGTTCTTTAGTGACATTCTGAAGACTAGCCGCATTCCTAAAGAGCTAAAGGATGGTATACATAATGATTTCCTACTGAATGCTGGTCCGCACGCCAAACTATGGTTAGCAAGGTTCTTTAGTGACATTATGAAGACTGGCCGCATTCCTAAAGAGCTAAAGGATGGTATACATAATGATTTCCTACTGAATGCTGGTCCGCATGCCAAACTATGGTTAGCAAGGTTCTTTAGTGACATTCTGAAGACTGGCCGCATTCCTAAAGAGCTAAAGGATGGTATACATAATGATTTCCTACTGAATGCTGGTCCGCATGCCAAACTATGGTTAGCAAGGTTCTTTAGTGACATTCTGAAGACTGGCCGCATTCCTAAAGAGCTAAAGGATGGTATACATAATGATTTCCTACTGAATGCTGGTTCGCATGCCAAACTATGGTTAGCAAGGTTCTTTAGTGACATTCTGAAGACTGGCCGCATTCCTAAAGAGCTAAAGGATGGTATACATAATGATTTCCTACTGAATGCTGGCCCGCATGCCAAACTATGGTTAGCAAGGTTCTTTAGTGACATTCTGAAGACTGGCCGCATTCCTAAAGAGCTAAAGGATGGTATACATAATGATTTCCTACTGAATGCTGGTCCGCATGCCAAACTATGGTTAGCAAGGTTCTTTAGTGACATTCTGAAGACTGGCCGCATTCCTAAAGAGCTAAAGAATGGTATACATAATGATTTCCTACTGAATGCTGGCCAAACTATGGTTAGCAAGGTTCTTTAGTGACATTCTGAAGACTGGCCGCATTCCTAAAGAGCTAAAGGATGGTATACATAATGATTTCCTACTGAATGCTGGTCCGCACGCCAAACTATGGTTAGCAAGGTTCTTTAGTGACATTCTGAAGACTGGCCGCATTCCTAAAGAGCTAAAGGATGGTATACATAATGATTTCCTACTGAATGCTGGTCCGCATGCCAAACTATGGTTATCAAGGTTCTTTAGTGACATTCTGAAGACTGGCCGCATTCCTAAAGAGCTAAAGGATGGTATACATAATGATTTCCTACTGAATGCTGGTCCGCACGCCAAACTATGGTTAGCAAGGTTCTTTAGTGACATTCTGAAGACTGGCCGCATTCCTAAAGAGCTAAAGGATGGTATACATAATGATTTCCTACTGAATGCTGGTCCGCATGCCAAACTATGGTTAGCAAGGTTGTTTAGTGACATTCTGAAGACTGGCCGCATTCCTAAAGAGCTAAAGGATGGTATACATAATGATTTCCTACTGAATGCTGGTCCGCATGCCAAACTATGGTTAGCAAGGTTCTTTAGTGACATTCTGAAGACTGGCCGCATTCCTAAAGAGCTAAAGGATGGTATACATAATGATTTCCTACTGAATGCTGGCCCGCATGCCAAACTATGGTTAGCAAGGTTCTTTAGTGACATTCTGAAGACTGGCCGCATTCCTAAAGAGCTAAAGGATGGTATACATAATGATTTCCTACTGAATGCTGGTCCGCATGCCAAACTATGATTAGCAATGTTCTTTAGTGACATTCTGAAGACTGGCCGCATTCCTAAAGAGCTAAAGGATGGTATACATAATGATTTCCTACTGAATGCTGGTCCGCACGCCAAACTGTGGTTAGCAAGGTTCTTTAGTGACATTCTGAAGACTGGCCGCATTCCTAAAGAGCTAAAGGATGGTATACATAATGATTTCCTACTGAATGCTGGTCCGCACGCCAAACTGTGGTTAGCAAGGTTCTTTAGTGACATTCTGAAGACTGGCCGCATTCCTAAAGAGCTAAAGGATGGTATACATAATGATTTCCTACTGAATGCTGGTCCGCATGCCTAACTATGGTTAGCAAGGTTCTTTAGTGACATTCTGAAGACTGGCCGCATTTCTAAAGAGCTAAAGGATGGTATACATAATGATTTCCTACTGAATGCTGGTCCGCATGCCAAACTATGGTTAGCAAGGTTCTTTAGTGACATTCTAAAGACTGGCCGCATTCCTAAAGAGCTAAAGGATGGTATACATAATGATTTCCTACTGAATGCTGGTCCGCATGCCAAACTATGGTTAGCAAGGTTCTTTAGTGACATTCTGAAGACTGGCCGCATTCCTAAAGAGATAAAGGATGGTATACATAATGATTTCCTACTGAATGCTGGCCCGCATGCCAAACTATGGTTAGCAAGGTTCTTTAGTGACATTCTGAAGACTGGCCGCATTCCTAAAGAGCTAAAGGATGGTATACATAATGATTTCCTACTGAATGCTGGTCCGCACGCCAAACTATGGTTAGCAAGGTTCTTTAGTGACATTCTGAAGACTGGCCGCATTCCTAAAGAGCTAAAGGATGGTATACATAATGATTTCCTACTGAATGCTGGTCCGCATGCCAAACTATGGTTAGCAAGGTTCTTTAGTGACATTCTGAAGACTGGCCGCATTCCTAAAGAGCTAAAGGATGGTATACATAATGATTTCCTACTGAATGCTGGCCAAACTATGGTTAGCAAGGTTCTTTAGTGACATTCTGAAGACTGGCCGCATTCCTAAAGAGCTAAAGGATGGTATACATAATGATTTCCTACTGAATGCTGGCCAAACTATGGTTAGCAAGGTTCTTTAGTGACATTCTGAAGACTGGCCGCATTCCTAAAGAGCTAAAGGATGGTATACATAATGATTTCCTACTGAATGCTGGCCCGCACGCCAAACTATGGTTAGCAAGGTTCTTTAGTGACATTCTGAAGACTGGCCGCATTCCTAAAGAGCAAAAGGATGGTATACATAATGATTTCCTACTGAATGCTGGCCCGCACGCCTAACTATGGTTAGCAAGGTTCTTTAGTGACATTCTGAAGACTGGCCGCATTCCTAAAGAGCTCAAGGATGGTATACATAATGATTTCCTACTGAATGCTGGTCCGCACGCCAAACTATGGTTAGCAAGGTTCTTTAGTGACATTCTGAAGACTGGCCGCATTCCTATAGAGCTAAAGGATGGTATACATAATGATTTCCTACTGAATGCTGGCCCGCACGCCAAACTATGGTTAGCAAGGTTCTTTAGTGACATTCTGATGACTGGCCGCATTCCTAAAGACCTAAAGGATGGTATACATAATGATTTCCTACTGAATGCTGGTCCGCACGCCAAACTATGGTTAGCAAGGTTCTTTAGTGACATTCTGAAGACTGGCCGCATTCCTAAAGAGCTAAAGGATGGTATACATAATGATTTCCTACTGAATGCTGGTCCGCACGCCAAACTATGGTTAGCAAGGTTCTTTAGTGACATTCTGAAGACTGGCCGCATTGCTAAAGAGCTAAAGGATGGTATACATAATGATTTCCTACTGAATGCTGGCCCGCACGCCAAACTATGGTTAGCAAGGTTCTTTAGTGACATTCTGAAGACTGGCCGCATTCCTAAAGAGCTAAAGGATGGTATACATAATGATTTCCTACTGAATGCTGGTCCGCACGCCAAACTATGGTTAGCAAGGTTCTTTAGTGACATTCTGAAGACTGGCCGCATTCCTAAAGAGCTAAAGGATGGTATACATAATGATTTCCTACTGAATGCTGGTCCGCACGCCAAACTATGGTTACCAAGGTTCTTTAGTGACATTCTGAAGACTGGCCGCATTGCTAAAGAGCTAAAGGATGGTATACATAATGATTTCCTACTGAATGCTGGTCCGCACGCCAAACTATGGTTAGCAAGGTTCTTTAGTGGCATTCTGAAGACTGGCCGCATTCCTAAAGAGCTAAAGGATGGTATACATAATGATTTCCTACTGAATGCTGGTCCGCACGCCAAACTATGGTTAGCAAGGTTCTTTAGTGACATTCTGAAGACTGGCCGCATTCCTAAAGAGCTAAAGGATGGTATACATAATGATTTCCTACTGAATGCAGGCCCGCATGCCAAACTATGGTTAGCAAGGTTCTTTAGTGACATTCTGAAGACTGGCCGCATTCCTAAAGAGCTAAAGGATGGTACACATAATGATTTCCTACTGAATGCTGGTCCGCACGCCAAACTATGGTTAGCAAGGTTCTTTAGTGACATTCTGAAGACTGGCCGCATTCCTAAAGAGCTAAAGGATGGTATACATAACGATTTCCTACTGAATGCTGGTCCGCACGCCAAACTATGGTTAGCACGTTTCTTTAGTGACATTCTGAAGACTGGCCGCATTCCTAAAGAGCTAAAGGATGGTATACATAATGATTTCCTACTGAATGCTGGTCCGCACGCCAAACTATGGTTAGCAAGGTTCTTTAGTGACATTCTGAAGACTGGCCGCATTCCTAAAGAGCTAAAGGATGGTATACATAATGATTTCCTACTGAATGCTGGCCAAACTATGGTTAGCAAGGTTCTTTAGTGACATTCTGAAGACTGGCCGCATTCCTAAAGAGCTAAAGGATGGTATACATAATGATTTCCTACTGAATGCTGGTCCGCACGCCAAACTGTGGTTAGCAAGGTTCTTTAGTGACATTCTGAAGACTGGCCGCATTCCTAAAGAGCTAAAGGATGGTATACATAATGAGTTCCTACTGAATGCTGGTCCGCACGCCAAACTATGGTTAGCAAGGTTCTTTAGTGACATTCTGAAGACTGGCCGCATTCCTAAAGAGCTAAAGGATGGTATACATAATGATTTCCTACTGAATGCTGGTCCGCATGCCAAACTATGGTTAGCAAGGTTCTTTAGTGACATTCTGAAGACTGGCCGCATTCCTAAAGAGCTAAAGGATGGTATACATAATGATTTCCTACTGAATGCTGGTCCGCATGCCAAACTATGGTTAGCAAGGTTCTTTAGTGACATTCTGAAGACTGGCCGCATTCCTAAAGAGAAAAGGATGGTATACATAATGATTTCCTACTGAATGCTGGTCCGCATGCCAAACTATGGTTAGCAAGGTTCTTTAGTGACATTCTGAAGACTGGCCGCATTCCTAAAGAGCTAAAGGATGGTATACATAATGATTTCCTACTGAATGCTGGTCCGCATGCCAAACTATGGTTAGCAAGGTTCTTTAGTGACATTCTGAAGACTGGCCGCATTCCTAAAGAGCTAAAGGATGGTATACATAATGATTTCCTACTGAATGCTGGCCAAACTATGGTTAGCAAGGTTCTTTAGTGACATTCTGACGACTGGCCGCATTCCTAAAGAGCTAAAGGATGGTATACATAATGATTTCCTACTGAATGCTGGCCAAACTATGGTTAGCAAGGTTCTTTAGTGACATTCTGAAGACTGGCCGCATTCCTAAAGAGCTAAAGGATGGTATACATAATGATTTCCTACTGAATGCTGGCCCGCACGCCAAACTATGGTTAGCAAGGTTCTTTAGTGACATTCTAAAGACTGGCCGCATTCCTAAAGAGCTAAAGGATGGTATACATAATGATTTCCTACTGAATGCTGGCCCGCACGCCAAACTATGGTTAGCAAGGTTCTTTAGTGACATTCTGAAGACTGGCCGCATTCCTAAAGAGCTAAAGGATGGTATACATAATGATTTCCTACTGAATGCTGGTCCGCACGCCAAACTATGGTTAGCAAGGTTCTTTAGTGACATTCTGAAGACTAGCCGCATTCCTAAAGAGCTAAAGGATGGTATACATAATGATTTCCTACTGAATGCTGGCCCGCACGCCAAACTATGGTTAGCAAGGTTCTTTAGTGACATTCTGAAGACTGGCCGCATTCCTAAAGAGCTAAAGGATGGTATACATAATGATTTCCTACTGAATGCTGGTCCGCACGCCAAACTATGGTTAGCAAGGTTCTTTAGTGACATTCTGAAGACTGGCCGCATTCCTAAAGAGCTAAAGGATGGTATACATAATGATTTCCTACTGAATGCTGGTCCGCACGCCAAACTATGGTTAGCAAGGTTCTTTAGTGACATTCTGAAGACTGGCCGCATTCCTAAAGAGCTAAAGGATGGTATACATAATGATTTCCTACTGAATGCTGGTCCGCACGCCAAACTATGGTTAGCAAGGTTCTTTAGTGACATTCTGAAGACTGGCCGCATTCCTAAAGAGCTAAAGGATGGTATACATAATGATTTCCTACTGAATGCTGGCCCGCACGCCAAACTATGGTTAGCAAGGTTCTTTAGTGACATTCTGAAGACTGGCCGCATTCCTAAAGAGCTAAAGGATGGTATACATAATGATTTCCTACTGAATGCTGGTCCGCACGCCAAACTATGGTTAGCAAGGTTCTTTAGTGACATTCTGAAGACTGGCCGCATTCCTAAAGAGCTAAAGGATGGTATACATAATGATTTCCTACTGAATGCTGGTCCGCACGCCAAACTATGGTTATCAAGGTTCTTTAGTGACATTTTGAAGACTGGCCGCATTGCTAAAGAGCTAAAGGATGGTATACATAATGATTTCCTACTGAATGCTGGTCCGCACGCCAAACTATGGTTAGCAAGGTTCTTTAGTGACATTTTGAAGACTGGCCGCATTCCTAAAGAGCTAAAGGATGGTATACATAATGATTTCCTACTGAATGCTGGTCCGCACGCCAAACTATGGTTAGCAAGGTTCTTTAGTGACATTCTGAAGACTGGCCGCATTCCTAAAGAGCTAAAGGATGGTATACATAATGATTTCCTACGGAATGCTGGCCCGCATGCCAAACTATGGTTAGCAAGGTTCTTTAGTGACATTCTGAAGACTGGCCGCATTCCTAAAGAGCTAAAGGATGGTATACATAATGATTTCCTAATGAATGCTGGTCCGCACGCCAAACTATGGTTAGCAAGGTTCTTTAGTGACATTCTGAAGACTGGCCGCATTCCTAAAGAGCTAAAGGATGGTATACATAATGATTTCCTACTGAATGCTGGTCCGCACGCCAAACTATGGATAGCAAGGTTCTTTAGTGACATTCTGAAGACTGGCCGCATTCCTAAAGAGCTAAAGGATGGTATACATAATGATTTCCTACTGAATGCTGGTCCGCACGCCAAACTATGGTTAGCAAGGTTCTTTAGTGACATTCTGAAGACTGGCCGCATTCCTAAAGAGCTAAAGGATGGTATACATAATGATTTCCTACTGAATGCTGGCCAAACTATGGTTAGCAAGGTTCTTTAGTGACATTCTGATGACTGGCCGCATTCCTAAAGAGCTAAAGGATGGTATACATAATGATTTCCTACTGAATGCTGGTCCGCACGCCAAACTATGGTTAGCAAGGATCTTTAGTGACATTCTGAAGACTGGCCGCATTCCTAAAGAGCTAAAGGATGGTATACATAATGATTTCCTACTGAATGCTGGCCAAACTATGGTTAGCAAGGTTCTTTAGTGACATTCTGAAGACTGGCCGCATTCCTAAAGAGCTAAAGGATGGTATATATAATGATTTCCTACTGAATGCTGGTCCGCACGCCAAACTATGGTTAGCAAGGTTCTTTAGTGACATTCTGAAGACTGGCCGCATTCCTAAAGAGCTAAAGGATGGTATACATAATGATTTCCTACTGAATGCTGGCCCGCATGCCAAACTATGGTTAGCAAGGTTCTTTAGTGACATTCTGAAGACTGGCCGCATTCCTAAAGAGCTAAAGAATGGTATACATAATGATTTCCTACTGAATGCTGGTCCGCATGCCAAACTATGTTTAGCAAGGTTCTTTAGTGACATTCTGAAGACTGGCCGCATTCCTAAAGAGCTAAAGGATGGTATACATAATGATTTCCTACTGAATGCTGGCCCGCATGCCAAACTATGGTTAGCAAGGTTCTTTAGTGACATTCTGAAGACTGGCCGCATTCCTAAAGAGCTAAAGGATGGTATACATAATGATTTCCTACTGAATGCTGGTCCGCACGCCAAACTATGGTTAGCAAGGTTCTTTAGTGACATTCTGAAGACTGGCCGCATTCCTAAAGAGCTAAAGGATGGTATACATAATGATTTCCTACTGAATGCTGGCCCGCATGCCAAACTATGGTTAGCAAGGTTCTTTAGTGACATTCTGAAGACTGGCCGCATTCCTAAAGAGCTAAAGGATGCTATACATAATGATTTCCTACTGAATGCTGGTCCGCACGCCAAACTGTGGTTAGCAAGGTTCTTTAGTGACATTCTGAAGACTGGCCGCATTCCTAAAGAGCTAAAGGATGGTATACATAATGATTTCCTACTGAATGCTGGTCCGCACGCCAAACTATGGTTAGCAAGGTTCTTTAGTGACATTCTGAAGACTGGCCGCATTCCTAAAGAGCTAAAGGATGGTATACATAATGATTTCCTACTGAATGCTGGTCCGCATGCCAAACTATGGTTAGCAAGGTTCTTTAGTGACATTCTGAAGACTGGCCGCATTCCTAAAGAGCTAAAGGATGGTATACATAATGATTTCCTACTGAATGCTGGTCCGCATGCCAAACTATGGTTAGCAAGGTTCTTTAGTGACATTCTGAAGACTGGCCGCATTCCTAAAGAGAAAAGGATGGTATACATAATGATTTCCTACTGAATGCTGGTCCGCATGCCAAACTATGGTTAGCAAGGTTCTTTAGTGACATTCTGAAGACTGGCCGCATTCCTAAAGAGCTAAAGGATGGTATACATAATGATTTCCTACTGAATGCTGGTCCGCATGCCAAACTATGGTTAGCAAGGTTCTTTAGTGACATTCTGAAGACTGGCCGCATTCCTAAAGAGCTAAAGGATGGTATACATAATGATTTCCTACTGAATGCTGGCCAAACTATGGTTAGCAAGGTTCTTTAGTGACATTCTGACGACTGGCCGCATTCCTAAAGAGCTAAAGGATGGTATACATAATGATTTCCTACTGAATGCTGGCCAAACTATGGTTAGCAAGGTTCTTTAGTGACATTCTGAAGACTGGCCGCATTCCTAAAGAGCTAAAGGATGGTATACATAATGATTTCCTACTGAATGCTGGCCCGCACGCCAAACTATGGTTAGCAAGGTTCTTTAGTGACATTCTGAAGACTGGCCGCATTCCTAAAGAGCTAAAGGATGGTATACATAATGATATCCTACTGAATGCTGGTCCGCACGCCAAACTATGGTTAGCAAGGTTCTTTAGTGACATTCTGAAGACTAGCCGCATTCCTAAAGAGCTAAAGGATGGTATACATAATGATTTCCTACTGAATGCTGGCCCGCACGCCAAACTATGGTTAGCAAGGTTCTTTAGTGACATTCTGAAGACTGGCCGCATTCCTAAAGAGCTAAAGGATGGTATACATAATGATTTCCTACTGAATGCTGGTCCGCACGCCAAACTATGGTTAGCAAGGTTCTTTAGTGACATTCTGAAGACTGGCCGCATTCCTAAAGAGCTAAAGGATGGTATACATAATGATTTCCTACTGAATGCTGGTCCGCACGCCAAACTATGGTTAGCAAGGTTCTTTAGTGACATTCTGAAGACTGGCCGCATTCCTAAAGAGCTAAAGGATGGTATACATAATGATTTCCTACTGAATGCTGGTCCGCACGCCAAACTATGGTTAGCAAGGTTCTTTAGTGACATTCTGAAGACTGGCCGCATTCCTAAAGAGCTAAAGGATGGTATACATAATGATTTCCTACTGAATGCTGGCCCGCACGCCAAACTATGGTTAGCAAGGTTCTTTAGTGACATTCTGAAGACTGGCCGCATTCCTAAAGAGCTAAAGGATGGTATACATAATGATTTCCTACTGAATGCTGGTCCGCACGCCAAACTATGGTTAGCAAGGTTCTTTAGTGACATTCTGAAGACTGGCCGCATTCCTAAAGAGCTAAAGGATGGTATACATAATGATTTCCTACTGAATGCTGGTCCGCACGCCAAACTATGGTTAGCAAGGTTCTTTAGTGACATTTTGAAGACTGGCCGCATTGCTAAAGAGCTAAAGGATGGTATACATAATGATTTCCTACTGAATGCTGGTCCGCACGCCAAACTATGGTTAGCAAGGTTCTTTAGTGACATTTTGAAGACTGGCCGCATTCCTAAAGAGCTAAAGGATGGTATACATAATGATTTCCTACTGAATGCTGGTCCGCACGCCAAACTATGGTTAGCAAGGTTCTTTAGTGACATTCTGAAGACTGGCCGCATTCCTAAAGAGCTAAAGGATGGTATACATAATGATTTCCTACGGAATGCTGGCCCGCATGCCAAACTATGGTTAGCAAGGTTCTTTAGTGACATTCTGAAGACTGGCCGCATTCCTAAAGAGCTAAAGGATGGTATACATAATGATTTCCTAATGAATGCTGGTCCGCACGCCAAACTATGGTTAGCAAGGTTCTTTAGTGACATTCTGAAGACTGGCCGCATTCCTAAAGAGCTAAAGGATGGTATACATAATGATTTCCTACTGAATGCTGGCCAAACTATGGTTAGCAAGGTTCTTTAGTGACATTCTGAAGACTGGCCGCATTCCTAAAGAGCTAAAGGATGGTATACATAATGATTTCCTACTGAATGCTGGTCCGCACGCCAAACTATGGTTAGCAAGGTTCTTTAGTGACATTCTGAAGACTGGCCGCATTCCTAAAGAGCTAAAGGATGGTATACATAATGATTTCCTACTGAATGCTGGCCAAACTATGGTTAGCAAGGTTCTTTAGTGACATTCTGAAGACTGGCCGCATTCCTAAAGAGCTAAAGGATGGTATACATAATGATTTCCTACTGAATGCTGGTCCGCACGCCAAACTATGGTTAGCAAGGTTCTTTAGTGACATTCTGAAGACTGGCCGCATTCCTAAAGAGCTAAAGGATGGTATACATAATGATTTCCTACTGAATGCTGGCCCGCATGCCAAACTATGGTTAGCAAGGTTCTTTAGTGACATTCTGAAGACTGGCCGCATTCCTAAAGAGCTAAAGAATGGTATACATAATGATTTCCTACTGAATGCTGGTCCGCATGCCAAACTATGTTTAGCAAGGTTCTTTAGTGACATTCTGAAGACTGGCCGCATTCCTAAAGAGCTAAAGGATGGTATACATAATGATTTCCTACTGAATGCTGGCCCGCATGCCAAACTATGGTTAGCAAGGTTCTTTAGTGACATTCTGAAGACTGGCCGCATTCCTAAAGAGCTAAAGGATGGTATACATAATGATTTCCTACTGAATGCTGGTCCGCACACCAAACTATGGTTAGCAAGGTTCTTTAGTGACATTCTGAAGACTGGCCGCATTCCTAAAGAGCTAAAGGATGGTATACATAATGATTTCCTACTGAATGCTGGTCCGCACGCCAAACTATGGTTAGCAAGGTTCTTTAGTGACATTCTGAAGACTGGCCGCATTCCTAAAGAGCTAAAGGATGGTATACATAATGATTTCCTACTGAATGCTGGTCCGCACGCCAAACTATGGTTAGCAAGGTTCTTTAGTGACATTCTGAAGACTGGCCGCATTCCTAAAGAGCTAAAGGATGGTATACATAATGATTTCCTACTGAATGCTGGTCCGCACGCCAAACTATGGTTAGCAAGGTTCTTTAGTGACATTCTGAAGACTGGCCGCATTCCTAAAGAGCTAAAGGATGGTATACATAATGATTTCCTACTGAATGCTGGCCCGCACGCCAAACTATGGTTAGCAAGGTTCTTTAGTGACATTCTGAAGACTGGCCGCATTCCTAAAGAGCTAAAGGATGGTATACATAATGATTTCCTACTGAATGCTGGTCCGCACGCCAAACTATGGTTAGCAAGGTTCCTTAGTGACATTCTGAAGACTGGCCGCATTCCTAAAGAGCTAAAGGATGGTATACATAATGATTTCCTACTGAATGCTGGTCCGCACGCCAAACTATGGTTAGCAAGGTTCTTTAGTGACATTTTGAAGACTGGCCGCATTGCTAAAGAGCAAAAGGATGGTATACATAATGATTTCCTACTGAATGCTGGTCCGCACGCCAAACTATGGTTAGCAAGGTTCTTTAGTGACATTTTGAAGACTGGCCGCATTCCTAAAGAGCTAAAGGATGGTATACATAATGATTTCCTACTGAATGCTGGTCCGCACGCCAAACTATGGTTAGCAAGGTTCTTTAGTGACATTCTGAAGACTGGCCGCATTCCTAAAGAGCTAAAGGATGGTATACATAATGATTTCCTACGGAATGCTGGCCCGCATGCCAAACTATGGTTAGCAAGGTTCTTTAGTGACATTCTGAAGACTGGCCGCATTCCTAAAGAGCTAAAGGATGGTATACATAATGATTTCCTAATGAATGCTGGTCCGCACGCCAAACTATGGTTAGCAAGGTCCTTTAGTGACATTCTGAAGACTGGCCGCATTCCTAAAGAGCTAAAGGATGGTATACATAATGATTTCCTACTGAATGCTGGTCCGCACGCCAAACTATGGTTAGCAAGGTTCTTTAGTGACATTCTGAAGACTGGCCGCATTCCTAAAGAGCTAAAGGATGGTATACATAATGATTTCCTACTGAATGCTGGTCCGCACGCCAAACTATGGTTAGCAAGGTTCTTTAGTGACATTCTGAAGACTGGCCGCATTCCTAAAGAGCTAAAGGATGGTATACATAATGATTTCCTACTGAATGCTGGCCAAACTATGGTTAGCAAGGTTCTTTAGTGACATTCTGAAGACTGGCCGCATTCCTAAAGAGCTAAAGGATGGTATACATAATGATTTCCTACTGAATGCTGGTCCGCACGCCAAACTATGGTTAGCAAGGTTCTTTAGTGACATTCTGAAGACTGGCCGCATTCCTAAAGAGCTAAAGGATGGTATACATAATGATTTCCTACTGAATGCTGGCCCGCATGCCAAACTATGGTTAGCCAGGTTCTTTAGTGACATTCTGAAGACTGGCCGCATTCCTAAAGAGCTAAGGAATGGTATACATAATGATTTCCTACTGAATGCTGGTCCGCATGCCAAACTATGTTTAGCAAGGTTCTTTAGTGACATTCTGAAGACTGGCCGCATTCCTAAAGAGCTAAAGGATGGTATACATAATGATTTCCTACTGAATGCTGGCCCGCATGCCAAACTATGGTTAGCAAGGTTCTTTAGTGACATTCTGAAGACTGGCCGCATTCCTAAAGAGCTAAAGGATGGTATACATAATGATTTCCTACTGAATGCTGGTCCGCACGCCAAACTATGGTTAGCAAGGTTCTTTAGTGACATTCTGAAGACTGGCCGCATTCCTAAAGAGCTAAAGGATGGTATACATAATGATTTCCTACTGAATGCTGGTCCGCACGCCAAACTATGGTTAGCAAGGTTCTTTAGTGACATTCTGAAGACTGGCCGCATTCCTAAAGAGCTAAAGGATGGTATACATAATGATTTCCTACTGAATGCTGGTCCGCACGCCAAACTATGGTTAGCAAGGTTCTTTAGTGACATTCTGAAGACTGGCCGCATTCCTAAAGAGCTAAAGGATGGTATACATAATGATTTCCTACTGAATATTGGTCCGCATGCCAAACTATGGTTAGCAAGGTTCTTTAGTGACATTCTGAAGACTGGCCGCATTCCTAAAGAGCTAAAGGATGGTATACATAATGATTTCCTACTGAATGCTGGTCCGCATGCCAAACTATGGTTAGCAAGGTTCTTTAGTGACATTCTGAAGACTGGCCGCATTCCTAAAGAGCTAAAGGATGGTATACATAATGATTTCCTACTGAATGCTGGCCCGCATGCCAAACTATGGTTAGCAAGGTTCTTTAGTGACATTCTGAAGACTGGCCGCATTCCTAAAGAGCTAAAGGATGGTATACATAATGATTTCCTACTGAATGCTGGTCCGCACGCCAAACTATGGTTAGCAAGGATCTTTAGTGACATTCTGAAGACTGGCCGCATTCCTAAAGAGCTAAAGGATGGTATACATAATGATTTCCTACTGAATGCTGGTCCGCACGCCAAACTATGGTTAGCAAGGTTCTTTAGTGACATTCTGAAGACTGGCCGCATTCTTAAAGAGCTAAAGGATGGTATACATAATGATTTCCTACTGAATGCTGGTCCGCACGCCAAACTATGGTTAGCAAGGTTCTTTAGTGACATTCTGAAGACTGGCCGCATTCCTAAAGAGCTAAAGGATGGTATACATAATGATTTCCTACTGAATGCTGGCCAAACTATGGTTAGCAAGGTTCTTTAGTGACATTCTGAAGACTGGCCGCATTCCTAAAGAGCTAAAGGATGGTATACATAATGATTTCCTACTGAATGCTGGTCCGCACGCCAAACTATGGTTAGCAAGGTTCTTTAGTGACATTCTGAAGACTGGCCGCATTCCTAAAGAGCTAAAGGATGGTATACATAATGATTTCCTACTGAATGCTGGCCAAACTATGGTTAGCAAGGTTCTTTAGTGACATTCTGAAGACTGGCCGCATTCCTAAAGAGCTAAAGGTTGGTATACATAATGATTTCCTACTGAATGCTGGTCCGCATGCCAAACTATGGTTAGCAAGGTTCTTTAGTGACATTCTGAAGACTGGCCGCATTCCTAAAGAGCTAAAGGATGGTATACATAATGATTTCCTACTGAATGCTGGTCCGCACGCCAAACTATGGTTAGCAAGGTTCTTTAGTGACATTGTGAAGACTGGCCGCATTCCTAAAGAGCTAAAGGATGGTATACATAATGATTTCCTACTGAATGCTGGTCCGCACGCCAAACTGTGGTTAGCAAGGTTCTTTAGTGACATTCTGAAGACTGGCCGCATTCCTAAAGAGTTAAAGGATGGTATACATAATGATTTCCTACTGAATGCTGGCCAAACTATGGTTAGCAAGGTTCTTTAGTGACATTCTGAAGACTGGCCGCATTCCTAAAGAGCTAAAGGATGGTATACATAATGATTTCCTACTGAATGCTGGCCAAACTATGGTTAGCAAGGTTCTTTAGTGATATTCTGAAGACTGGCCGCATTCCTAAAGAGCTAAAGGATGGTATACATAATGATTTCCTACTGAATGCTGGTCCGCATGCCAAACTATGGTTAGCAAGGTTCTTTAGTGACATTCTGAAGACTGGCCGCATTCTTAAAGAGAAAAGGATGGTATACATAATGATTTCCTACTGAATGCTGGTCCGTATGCCAAACTATGGTTAGCAAGGTTCTTTAGTGACATTCTGAAGACTGGCCGCATTCCTAAAGAGCTAAAGGATGGTATACATAATGATTTCCTACTGAATGCTGGTCCGCACGCCAAACTATGGTTAGCAAGGTTCTTTAGTGACATTCTGAAGACTGGCCGCATTCCTAAAGAGCTAAAGGATGGTATACATAATGATTTCATACTGAATGCTGGTCCGCATGCCAAACTATGGTTAGCAAGGTTCTTTAGTGACATTCTGAAGACTGGCCGCATTCCTAAAGAGCTAAAGGATGGTATACATAATGATTTCCTACTGAATGCTGGCCAAACTATGGTTAGCAAGGTTCTTTAGTGACATTCTGAAGACTGGCCGCATTCCTAAAGAGCTAAAGGATGGTATACATAATGATTTCCTACTGAATGCTGGCCAAACTATGGTTAGCAAGGTTCTTTAGTGACATTCTGAAGACTGGCCGCATTCCTAAAGAGCTAAAGGATGGTATACATAATGATTTCCTACTGAATGCTGGCCCGCACGCCAAACTATGGTTAGCAAGGTTCTTTAGTGACATTCTGAAGACTGGCCGCATTCCTAAAGAGCTAAAGGATGGTATACATAATGATTTCCTACTGAATGCTGGCCCGCACGCCAAACTATGGTTAGCAAGGTTCTTTAGTGACATTCTGAAGACTGGCCGCATTCCTAAAGAGCTAAAGGATGGTATACATAATGATTTCCTACTGAATGCTGGTCCGCACGCCAAACTATGGTTAGCAAGGTTCTTTAGTGACATTCTGAAGACTAGCCGCATTCCTAAAGAGCTAAAGGATGGTATACATAATGATTTCCTACTGAATGCTGGCCCGCACGCCAAACTATGGTTAGCAAGGTTCTTTAGTGACATTCTGAAGACTGGCCGCATTCCTAAAGAGCTAAAGGATGGTATACATAATGATTTCCTACTGAATGCTGGTCCGCACGCCAAACTATGGTTAGCAAGGTTCTTTAGTGACATTCTGAAGACTGGCCGCATTCCTAAAGAGCTAAAGGATGGTATACATAATGATTTCCTACTGAATGCTGGTCCGCACGCCAAACTATGGTTAGCAAGGTTCTTTAGTGACATTGTGAAGACTGGCCGCATTCCTAAAGAGCTAAAGGATGGTATACATAATGATTTCCTACTGAATGCTGGTCCGCACGCCAAACTATGGTTAGCAAGGTTCTTTAGTGACATTCTGAAGACTGGCCGCATTCCTAAAGAGCTAAAGGATGGTATACATAATGATTTCCTACTGAATGCTGGCCCGCACGCCAAACTATGGTTAGCAAGGTTCTTTAGTGACATTCTGAAGACTGGCCGCATTCCTAAAGAGCTAAAGGATGGTATACATAATGATTTCCTACTGAATGCTGGTCCGCACGCCAAACTATGGTTAGCAAGGTTCTTTAGTGACATTCTGAAGACTGGCCGCATTCCTAAAGAGCTAAAGGATGGTATACATAATGATTTCCTACTGAATGCTGGTCCGCACGCCAAACTATGGTTAGCAAGGTTCTTTAGTGACATTTTGAAGACTGGCCGCATTGCTAAAGAGCTAAAGGATGGTTACATAATGATTTCCTACTGAATGCTGGTCCGCACGCCAAACTATGGTTAGCAAGGTTCTTTAGTGACATTTTGAAGACTGGCCGCATTCCTAAAGAGCTAAAGGATGGTATACATAATGATTTCCTACTGAATGCTGGTCCGCACGCCAAACTATGGTTAGCAAGGTTCTTTAGTGACATTCTGAAGACTGGCCGCATTCCTAAAGAGCTAAAGGATGGTATACATAATGATTTCCTACGGAATGCTGGCCCGCATGCCAAACTATGGTTAGCAAGGTTCTTTAGTGACATTCTGAAGACTGGCCGCATTCCTAAAGAGCTAAAGGATGGTATACATAATGATTTCCTAATGAATGCTGGTCCGCACGCCAAACTATGGTTAGCAAGGTTCTTTAGTGACATTCTGAAGACTGGCCGCATTCCTAAAGAGCTAAAGGATGGTATACATAATGATTTCCTACTGAATGCTGGTCCGCACGCCAAACTATGGTTAGCAAGGTTCTTTAGTGACATTCTGAAGACTGGCCGCATTCCTAAAGAGCTAAAGGATGGTATACATAATGATTTCCTACTGAATGCTGGTCCGCACGCCAAACTATGGTTAGCAAGGTTCTTTAGTGACATTCTGAAGACTGGCCGCATTTCCTAAAGAGCTAAAGATGGTATACATAATGATTTCCTACTGAATGCTGGCCAAACTATGGTTAGCAAGGTTCTTTAGTGACATTCTGAAGACTGGCCGCATTCCTAAAGAGCTAAAGGATGGTATACATAATGATTTCCTACTGAATGCTGGTCCGCACGCCAAACTATGGTTAGCAAGGTTCTTTAGTGACATTCTGAAGACTGGCCGCATTCCTAAAGAGCTAAAGGATGGTATACATAATGATTTCCTACTGAATGCTGGCCAAACTATGGTTAGCAAGGTTCTTTAGTGACATTCTGAAGACTGGCCGCATTCCTAAAGAGCTAAAGGATGGTATACATAATGATTTCTACTGAATGCTGGTCCGCACGCCAAACTATGGTTAGCAAGGTTCTTTAGTGACATTCTGAAGACTGGCCGCATTCCTAAAGAGCTAAAGGATGGTATACATAATGATTTCCTACTGAATGCTGGCCCGCATGCCAAACTATGGTTAGCAAGGTTCTTTAGTGACATTCTGAAGACTGGCCGCATTCCTAAAGAGCTAAAGAATGGTATACATAATGATTTCCTACTGAATGCTGGTCCGCAAGCCAAACTATGTTTAGCAAGGTTCTTTAGTGACATTCTGAAGACTGGCCGCATTCCTAAAGAGCTAAAGGATGGTATACATAATGATTTCCTACTGAATGCTGGCCCGCATGCCAAACTATGGTTAGCAAGGTTCTTTAGTGACATTCTGAAGACTGGCCGCATTCCTAAAGAGCTAAAGGATGGTATACATAATGATTTCCTACTGAATGCTGGTCCGCACGCCAAACTATGGTTAGCAAGGTTCTTTAGTGACATTCTGAAGACTGGCCGCATTCCTAAAGAGCTAAAGGATGGTATACATAATGATTTCCTACTGAATGCTGGTCCGCACGCCAAACTATGGTTAGCAAGGTTCTTTAGTGACATTCTGAAGACTGGCCGCATTCCTACAGAGCTAAAGGATGGTATACATAATGATTTCCTACTGAATGCTGGTCCGCACGCCAAACTATGGTTAGCAAGGTTCTTTAGTGACATTCTGAAGACTGGCCGCATTCCTAAAGAGCTAAAGGATGGTATACATAATGATTTCCTACTGAATATTGGTCCGCATGCCAAACTATGGTTAGCAAGTTCTTTAGTGACATTCTGAAGACTGGCCGCATTCCTAAAGAGCTAAAGGATGGTATACATAATGATTTCCTACTGAATGCTGGTCCGCATGCCAAACTATGGTTAGCAAGGTTCTTTAGTGACATTCTGAAGACTGGCCGCATTCCTAAAGAGCTAAAGGATGGTATACATAATGATTTCCTACTGAATGCTGGCCCGCATGCCAAACTATGGTTAGCAAGGTTCTTTAGTGACATTCTGAAGACTGGCCGCATTCCTAAAGAGCTAAAGGATGGTATACATAATGATTTCCTACTGAATGCTGGTCCGCACGCCAAACTATGGTTAGCAAGGTTCTTTAGTGACATTCTGAAGACTGGCCGCATTCCTAAAGAGCTAAAGGATGGTATACATAATGAATTCCTACTGAATGCTGGCCAAACTATGGTTAGCAAGGTTCTTTAGTGACATTCTGAAGACTGGCCGCATTCCTAAAGAGCTAAAGGATGGTATACATAATGATTTCCTACTGAATGCTGGTCCGCACGCCAAACTATGGTTAGCAAGGTTCTTTAGTGACATTCTGAAGACTGGCCGCATTCCTAAAGAGCTAAAGGGTGGTATACATAATGATTTCCTACTGAATGCTGGCCAAACTATGGTTAGCAAGGTTCTTTAGTGACATTCTGAAGACTGGCCGCATTCCTAAAGAGCTAAAGGATGGTATACATAATGATTTCCTACTGAATGCTGGTCCGCATGCCAAACTATGGTTAGCAAGGTTCTTTAGTGACATTCTGAAGACTGGCCGCATTCCTAAAGAGCTAAAGGATGGTATACATAATGATTTCCTACTGAATGCTGGTCCGCACGCCAAACTATGGTTAGCAAGGTTCTTTAGTGACATTCTGAAGACTGGCCGCATTCCTAAAGAGCTAAAGGATGGTATACATAATGATTTCCTACTGAATGCTGGTCCGCATGCCAAACTATGGTTAGCAAGGTTCTTTAGTGACATTGTGAAGACTGGCCGCATTCCTAAAGAGCTAAAGGATGGTATACATAATGATTTCCTACTGAATGCTGGTCCGCACGCCAAACTGTGGTTAGCAAGGTTCTTTAGTGACATTCTGAAGACTGGCCGCATTCCTAAAGAGTTAAAGGATGGTATACATAATGATTTCCTACTGAATGCTGGCCAAACTATTGTTAGCAAGGTTCTTTAGTGACATTCTGAAGACTGGCCGCATTCCTAAAGAGCTAAAGGATGGTATACATAATGATTTCCTACTGAATGCTGGCCAAACTATGGTTAGCAAGGTTCTTTAGTGACATTCTGAAGACTGGCCGCATTCCTAAAGAGCTAAAGGATGGTATACATAATGATTTCCTACTGAATGCTGGTCCGCATGCCAAACTATGGTTAGCAAGGTTCTTTAGTGACATTCTGAAGACTGGCCGCATTCCTAAAGAGAAAAGGATGGTATACATAATGATTTCCTACTGAATGCTGGTCCGTATGCCAAACTATGGTTAGCAAGGTTCTTTAGTGACATTCTGAAGACTGGCCGCATTCCTAAAGAGCTAAAGGATGGTATACATAATGATTTCCTACTGAATGCTGGTCCGCACGCCAAACTATGGTTAGCAAGGTTCTTTAGTGACATTCTGAAGACTGGCCGCATTCCTAAAGAGCTAGAGGATGGTATACATAATGATTTCATACTGAATGCTGGTCCGCATGCCAAACTATGGTTAGCAAGGTTCTTTAGTGACATTCTGAAGACTGGCCGCATTCCTAAAGAGCTAAAGGATGGTATACATAATGATTTCCTACTGAATGCTGGCCAAACTATGGTTAGCAAGGTTCTTTAGTGACATTCTGAAGACTGGCCGCATTCCTAAAGAGCTAAAGGATGGTATACATAATGATTTCCTACTGAATGCTGGCCAAACTATGGTTAGCAAGGTTCTTTAGTGACATTCTGAAGACTGGCCGCATTCCTAAAGAGCTAAAGGATGGTATACATAATGATTTCCTACTGAATGCTGGCCCGCACGCCAAACTATGGTTAGCAAGGTTCTTTAGTGACATTCTGAAGACTGGCCGCATTCCTAAAGAGCTAAAGGATGGTATACATAATGATTTCCTACTGAATGCTGGCCCGCACGCCAAACTATGGTTAGCAAGGTTCTTTAGTGACATTCTGAAGACTGGCCGCATTCCTAAAGAGCTAAAGGATGGTATACATAATGATTTCCTACTGAATGCTGGTCCGCACGCCAAACTATGGTTAGCAAGGTTCTTTAGTGACATTCTGAAGACTAGCCGCATTCCTAAAGAGCTAAAGGATGGTATACATAATGATTTCCTACTGAATGCTGGCCCGCACGCCAAACTATGGTTAGCAAGGTTCTTTAGTGACATTCTGAAGACTGGCCGCATTCCTAAAGAGCTAAAGGATGGTATACATAATGATTTCCTACTGAATGCTGGTCCGCACGCCAAACTATGGTTAGCAAGGTTCTTTAGTGACATTCTGAAGACTGGCCGCATTCCTAAAGAGCTAAAGGATGGTATACATAATGATTTCCTACTGAATGCTGGTCCGCACGCCAAACTATGGTTAGCAAGGTTCTTTAGTGACATTCTGAAGACTGGCCGCATTCCTAAAGAGCTAAAGGATGGTATACATAATGATTTCCTACTGAATGCTGGTCCGCACGCCAAACTATGGTTAGCAAGGTTCTTTAGTGACATTCTGAAGACTGGCCGCATTCCTAAAGAGCTAAAGGATGGTATACATAATGATTTCCTACTGAATGCTGGCCCGCACGCCAAACTATGGTTAGCAAGGTTCTTTAGTGACATTCTGAAGACTGGCCGCATTCCTAAAGAGCTAAAGGATGGTATACATAATGATTTCCTACTGAATGCTGGTCCGCACGCCAAACTATGGTTAGCAAGGTTCTTTAGTGACATTCTGAAGACTGGCCGCATTCCTAAAGAGCTAAAGGATGGTATACATAATGATTTCCTACTGAATGCTGGTCCGCACGCCAAACTATGGTTAGCAAGGTTCTTTAGTGACATTTTGAAGACTGGCCGCATTGCTAAAGAGCTAAAGGATGGTATACATAATGATTTCCTACTGAATGCTGGTCCGCACGCCAAACTATGGTTAGCAAGGTTCTTTAGTGAAATTTTGAAGACTGGCCGCATTCCTAAAGAGCTAAAGGATGGTATACATAATGATTTCCTACTGAATGCTGGTCCGCACGCCAAACTATGGTTAGCAAGGTTCTTTAGTGACATTCTGAAGACTGGCCGCATTCCTAAAGAGCTAAAGGATGGTATACATAATGATTTCCTACGGAATGCTGGCCCGCATGCCAAACTATGGTTAGCAAGGTTCTTTAGTGACATTCTGAAGACTGGCCGCATTCCTAAAGAGCTAAAGGATGGTATACATAATGATTTCCTAATGAATGCTGGTCCGCACGCCAAACTATGGTTAGCAAGGTTCTTTAGTGACATTCTGAAGACTGGCCGCATTCCTAAAGAGCTAAAGGATGGTATACATAATGATTTCCTACTGAATGCTGGTCCGCACGCCAAACTATGGTTAGCAAGGTTCTTTAGTGACATTCTGAAGACTGGCCGCATTCCTAAAGAGCTAAAGGATGGTATACATAATGATTTCCTACTGAATGCTGGTCCGCACGCCAAACTATGGTTAGCAAGGTTCTTTAGTGACATTCTGAAGACTGGCCGCATTCCTAAAGAGCTAAAGGATGGTATACATAATGATTTCCTACTGAATGCTGGCCAAACTATGGTTAGCAAGGTTCTTTAGTGACATTCTGAAGACTGGCCGCATTCCTAAAGAGCTAAAGGATGGTATACATAATGATTTCCTACTGAATGCTGGTCCGCACGCCAAACTATGGTTAGCAAGGTTCTTTAGTGACATTCTGAAGACTGGCCGCATTCCTAAAGAGCTAAAGGATGGTATACATAATGATTTCCTACTGAATGCTGGCCAAACTATGGTTAGCAAGGTTCTTTAGTGCCATTCTGAAGACTGGCCGCATTCCTAAAGAGCTAAAGGATGGTATACATAATGATTTCCTACTGAATGCTGGTCCGCACGCCAAACTATGGTTAGCAAGGTTCTTTAGTGACATTCTGAAGACTGGCCGCATTCCTAAAGAGCTAAAGGATGGTATACATAATGATTTCCTACTGAATGCTGGCCCGCATGCCAAACTATGGTTAGCAAGGTTCTTTAGTGACATTCTGAAGACTGGCCGCATTCCTAAAGAGCTAAAGGATGGTATACATAATGATTTCCTACTGAATGCTGGTCCGCACGCCAAACTATGGTTAGCAAGGTTCTTTAGTGACATTCTGAAGACTGGCCGCATTCCTAAAGAGCTAAAGGATGGTATACATAATGATTTCCTACTGAATGCTGGCCAAACTATGGTTAGCAAGGTTCTTTAGTGACATTCTGAAGACTGGCCGCATTCCTAAAGAGCTAAAGGATGGTATACATAATGATTTCCTACTGAATGCTGGTCCGCACGCCAAACTATGGTTAGCAAGGTTCTTTAGTGACATTCTGAAGACTGGCCGCATTCCTAAAGAGCTAAAGGATGGTATACATAATGATTTCCTACTGAATGCTGGCCCGCATGCCAAACTATGGTTAGCAAGGTTCTTTAGTGACATTCTGAAGACTGGCCGCATTCCTAAAGAGCTAAAGGATGGTATACATAATGATTTCCTACTGAATGCTGGTCCGCATGCCAAACTATGTTTAGCAAGGTTCTTTAGTGACATTCTGAAGACTGGCCGCATTCCTAAAGAGCTAAAGGATGGTATACATAATGATTTCCTTCTGAATGCTGGCCAAACTATGGTTAGCAAGGTTCTTTAGTGACATTCTGAAGACTGGCCGCATTCCTAAAGAGCTAAAGGATGGTATACATAATGATTTCCTACTGAATGCTGGTCCGCACGCCAAACTATGGTTAGCAAGGTTCTTTAGTGACATTCTGAAGACTGGCCGCATTCCTAAAGAGCTAAAGGGTGGTATACATAATGATTTCCTACTGAATGCTGGCCAAACTATGGTTAGCAAGGTTCTTTAGTGACATTCTGAAGACTGGCCGCATTCCTAAAGAGCTAAAGGATGGTATACATAATGATTTCCTACTGAATGCTGGTCCGCATGCCAAACTATGGTTAGCAAGGTTCTTTAGTGACATTCTGAAGACTGGCCGCATTCCTAAAGAGCTAAAGGATGGTATACATAATGATTTCCTACTGAATGCTGGTCCGCACGCCAAACTATGGTTAGCAAGGTTCTTTAGTGACATTCTGAAGACTGGCCGCATTCCTAAAGAGCTAAAGGATGGTATACATAATGATTTCCTACTGAATGCTGGTCCGCATGCCAAACTATGGTTAGCAAGGTTCTTTAGTGACATTGTGAAGACTGGCCGCATTCCTAAAGAGCTAAAGGATGGTATACATAATGATTTCCTACTGAATGCTGGTCCGCACGCCAAACTGTGGTTAGCAAGGTTCTTTAGTGACATTCTGAAGACTGGCCGCATTCCTAAAGAGTTAAAGGATGGTATACATAATGATTTCCTACTGAATGCTGGCCAAACTATTGTTAGCAAGGTTCTTTAGTGACATTCTGAAGACTGGCCGCATTCCTAAAGAGCTAAAGGATGGTATACATAATGATTTCCTACTGAATGCTGGCCAAACTATGGTTAGCAAGGTTCTTTAGTGACATTCTGAAGACTGGCCGCATTCCTAAAGAGCTAAAGGATGGTATACATAATGATTTCCTACTGAATGCTGGTCCGCATGCCAAACTATGGTTAGCAAGGTTCTTTAGTGACATTCTGAAGACTGGCCGCATTCCTAAAGAGAAAAGGATGGTATACATAATGATTTCCTACTGAATGCTGGTCCGTATGCCAAACTATGGTTAGCAAGGTTCTTTAGTGACATTCTGAAGACTGGCCGCATTCCTAAAGAGCTAAAGGATGGTATACATAATGATTTCCTACTGAATGCTGGTCCGCACGCCAAACTATGGTTAGCAAGGTTCTTTAGTGACATTCTGAAGACTGGCCGCATTCCTAAAGAGCTAAAGGATGGTATACATAATGATTTCATACTGAATGCTGGTCCGCATGCCAAACTATGGTTAGCAAGGTTCTTTAGTGACATTCTGAAGACTGGCCGCATTCCTAAAGAGCTAAAGGATGGTATACATAATGATTTCCTACTGAATGCTGGCCAAACTATGGTTAGCAAGGTTCTTTAGTGACATTCTGAAGACTGGCCGCATTCCTAAAGAGCTAAAGGATGGTATACATAATGATTTCCTACTGAATGCTGGCCAAACTATGGTTAGCAAGGTTCTTTAGTGACATTCTGAAGACTGGCCGCATTCCTAAAGAGCTAAAGGATGGTATACATAATGATTTCCTACTGAATGCTGGCCCGCACGCCAAACTATGGTTAGCAAGGTTCTTTAGTGACATTCTGAAGACTGGCCGCATTCCTAAAGAGCTAAAGGATGGTATACATAATGATTTCCTACTGAATGCTGGCCCGCACGCCAAACTATGGTTAGCAAGGTTCTTTAGTGACATTCTGAAGACTGGCCGCATTCCTAAAGAGCTAAAGGATGGTATACATAATGATTTCCTACTGAATGCTGGTCCGCACGCCAAACTATGGTTAGCAAGGTTCTTTAGTGACATTCTGAAGACTAGCCGCATTCCTAAAGAGCTAAAGGATGGTATACATAATGATTTCCTACTGAATGCTGGCCCGCACGCCAAACTATGGTTAGCAAGGTTCTTTAGTGACATTCTGAAGACTGGCCGCATTCCTAAAGAGCTAAAGGATGGTATACATAATGATTTCCTACTGAATGCTGGTCCGCACGCCAAACTATGGTTAGCAAGGTTCTTTAGTGACATTCTGAAGACTGGCCGCATTCCTAAAGAGCTAAAGGATGGTATACATAATGATTTCCTACTGAATGCTGGTCCGCACGCCAAACTATGGTTAGCAAGGTTCTTTAGTGACATTCTGAAGACTGGCCGCATTCCTAAAGAGCTAAAGGATGGTATACATAATGATTTCCTACTGAATGCTGGTCCGCACGCCAAACTATGGTTAGCAAGGTTCTTTAGTGACATTCTGAAGACTGGCCGCATTCCTAAAGAGCTAAAGGATGGTATACATAATGATTTCCTACTGAATGCTGGCCCGCACGCCAAACTATGGTTAGCAAGGTTCTTTAGTGACATTCTGAAGACTGGCCGCATTCCTAAAGAGCTAAAGGATGGTATACATAATGATTTCCTACTGAATGCTGGTCCGCACGCCAAACTATGGTTAGCAAGGTTCTTTAGTGACATTCTGAAGACTGGCCGCATTCCTAAAGAGCTAAAGGATGGTATACATAATGATTTCCTACTGAATGCTGGTCCGCACGCCAAACTATGGTTAGCAAGGTTCTTTAGTGACATTTTGAAGACTGGCCGCATTGCTAAAGAGCTAAAGGATGGTATACATAATGATTTCCTACTGAATGCTGGTCCGCACGCCAAACTATGGTTAGCAAGGTTCTTTAGTGAAATTTTGAAGACTGGCCGCATTCCTAAAGAGCTAAAGGATGGTATACATAATGATTTCCTACTGAATGCTGGTCCGCACGCCAAACTATGGTTAGCAAGGTTCTTTAGTGACATTCTGAAGACTGGCCGCATTCCTAAAGAGCTAAAGGATGGTATACATAATGATTTCCTACGGAATGCTGGCCCGCATGCCAAACTATGGTTAGCAAGGTTCTTTAGTGACATTCTGAAGACTGGCCGCATTCCTAAAGAGCTAAAGGATGGTATACATAATGATTTCCTAATGAATGCTGGTCCGCACGCCAAACTATGGTTAGCAAGGTTCTTTAGTGACATTCTGAAGACTGGCCGCATTCCTAAAGAGCTAAAGGATGGTATACATAATGATTTCCTACTGAATGCTGGTCCGCACGCCAAACTATGGTTAGCAAGGTTCTTTAGTGACATTCTGAAGACTGGCCGCATTCCTAAAGAGCTAAAGGATGGTATACATAATGATTTCCTACTGAATGCTGGTCCGCACGCCAAACTATGGTTAGCAAGGTTCTTTAGTGACATTCTGAAGACTGGCCGCATTCCTAAAGAGCTAAAGGATGGTATACATAATGATTTCCTACTGAATGCTGGCCAAACTATGGTTAGCAAGGTTCTTTAGTGACATTCTGAAGACTGGCCGCATTCCTAAAGAGCTAAAGGATGGTATACATAATGATTTCCTACTGAATGCTGGTCCGCACGCCAAACTATGGTTAGCAAGGTTCTTTAGTGACATTCTGAAGACTGGCCGCATTCCTAAAGAGCTAAAGGATGGTATACATAATGATTTCCTACTGAATGCTGGCCAAACTATGGTTAGCAAGGTTCTTTAGTGCCATTCTGAAGACTGGCCGCATTCCTAAAGAGCTAAAGGATGGTATACATAATGATTTCCTACTGAATGCTGGTCCGCACGCCAAACTATGGTTAGCAAGGTTCTTTAGTGACATTCTGAAGACTGGCCGCATTCCTAAAGAGCTAAAGGATGGTATACATAATGATTTCCTACTGAATGCTGGCCCGCATGCCAAACTATGGTTAGCAAGGTTCTTTAGTGACATTCTGAAGACTGGCCGCATTCCTAAAGAGCTAAAGGATGGTATACATAATGATTTCCTACTGAATGCTGGTCCGCACGCCAAACTATGGTTAGCAAGGTTCTTTAGTGACATTCTGAAGACTGGCCGCATTCCTAAAGAGCTAAAGGATGGTATACATAATGATTTCCTACTGAATGCTGGCCAAACTATGGTTAGCAAGGTTCTTTAGTGACATTCTGAAGACTGGCCGCATTCCTAAAGAGCTAAAGGATGGTATACATAATGATTTCCTACTGAATGCTGGTCCGCACGCCAAACTATGGTTAGCAAGGTTCTTTAGTGACATTCTGAAGACTGGCCGCATTCCTAAAGAGCTAAAGGATGGTATACATAATGATTTCCTACTGAATGCTGGCCCGCATGCCAAACTATGGTTAGCAAGGTTCTTTAGTGACATTCTGAAGACTGGCCGCATTCCTAAAGAGCTAAAGGATGGTATACATAATGATTTCCTACTGAATGCTGGTCCGCATGCCAAACTATGTTTAGCAAGGTTCTTTAGTGACATTCTGAAGACTGGCCGCATTCCTAAAGAGCTAAAGGATGGTATACATAATGATTTCCTTCTGAATGCTGGCCCGCATGCCAAACTATGGTTAGCAAGGTTCTTTAGTGACATTCTGAAGACTGGCCGCATTCCTAAAGAGCTAAAGGATGGTATACATAATGATTTCCTACTGAATGCTGGTCCGCACGCCAAACTATGGTTAGCAAGGTTCTTTAGTGACATTCTGAAGACTGGCCGCATTCCTAAAGAGCTAAAGGATGGTATACATAATGATTTCTTACTGAATGCTGGTCCGCACGCCAAACTATGGTTAGCAAGGTTCTTTAGTGACATTCTGAAGACTGGCCGCATTCCTAAAGAGCTAAAGGATGGTATACATAATGATTTCCTACTGAATGCTGGTCCGCACGCCAAACTATGGTTAGCAAGGTTCTTTAGTGACATTCTGAAGACTGGCCGCATTCCTAAAGAGCTAAAGGATGGTATACATAATGATTTCCTACTGAATATTGGTCCGCATGCCAAACTATGGTTAGCAAGGTTCTTTAGTGACATTCTGAAGACTGGCCGCATTCCTAAAGAGCTAAAGGATGGTATACATAATGATTTCCTACTGAATGCTGGTCCGCATGCCAAACTATGGTTAGCAAGGTTCTTTAGTGACATTCTGAAGACTGGCCGCATTCCTAAAGAGCTAAAGGATGGTATACATAATGATTTCCTACTGAATGCTGGCCCGCATGCCAAACTATGGTTAGCAAGGTTCTTTAGTGACATTCTGAAGACTGGCCGCATTCCTAAAGAGCTAAAGGATGGTATACATAATGATTTCCTACTGAATGCTGGTCCGCACGCCAAACTATGGTTAGCAAGGTTCTTTAGTGACATTCTGAAGACTGGCCGCATTCCTAAAGAGCTAAAGGATGGTATACATAATGATTTCCTACTGAATGCTGGTCCGCACGCCAAACTATGGTTAGCAAGGTTCTTTAGTGACATTCTGAAGACTGGCCGCATTCCTAAAGAGCTAAAGGATGGTATACATAATGATTTCCTACTGAATGCTGGTCCGCACGCCAAACTATGGTTAGCAAGGTTCTTTAGTGACATTCTGAAGACTGGCCGCATTCCTAAAGAGCTAATGGATGGTATACATAATGATTTCCTACTGAATGCTGGCCAAACTATGGTTAGCAAGGTTCTTTAGTGACATTCTGAAGACTGGCCGCATTCCTAAAGAGCTAAAGGATGGTATACATAATGATTTCCTACTGAATGCTGGCCCGCATGCCAATCTATGGTTAGCAAGGTTCTTTAGTGACAATCTGAAGACTGGCCGCATTCCTAAAGAGCTAAAGGATGGTATACATAATGATTTCCTACGGAATGCTGGCCCGCATGCCAAACTATGGTTAGCAAGGTTCTTTAGTGACATTCTGAAGACTGGCCGCATTCCTAAAGAGCTAAAGGATGGTATACATAATGATTTCCTAATGAATGCTGGTCCGCACGCCAAACTATGGTTAGCAAGGTCCTTTAGTGACATTCTGAAGACTGGCCGCATTCCTAAAGAGCTAAAGGATGGTATACATAATGATTTCCTACTGAATGCTGGTCCGCACGCCAAACTATGGTTAGCAAGGTTCTTTAGTGACATTCTGAAGACTGGCCGCATTCCTAAAGAGCTAAAGGATGGTATACATAATGATTTCCTACTGAATGCTGGTCCGCACGCCAAACTATGGTTAGCAAGGTTCTTTAGTGACATTCTGAAGACTGGCCGCATTCCTAAAGAGCTAAAGGATGGTATACATAATGATTTCCTACTGAATGCTGGCCAAACTATGGTTAGCAAGGTTCTTTAGTGACATTCTGAAGACTGGCCGCATTCCTAAAGAGCTAAAGGATGGTATACATAATGATTTCCTACTGAATGCTGGTCCGCACGCCAAACTATGGTTAGCAAGGTTCTTTAGTGACATTCTGAAGACTGGCCGCATTCCTAAAGAGCTAAAGGATGGTATACATAATGATTTCCTACTGAATGCTGGCCCGCATGCCAAACTATGGTTAGCCAGGTTCTTTAGTGACATTCTGAAGACTGGCCGCATTCCTAAAGAGCTAAGGAATGGTATACATAATGATTTCCTACTGAATGCTGGTCCGCATGCCAAACTATGTTTAGCAAGGTTCTTTAGTGACATTCTGAAGACTGGCCGCATTCCTAAAGAGCTAAAGGATGGTATACATAATGATTTCCTACTGAATGCTGGCCCGCATGCCAAACTATGGTTAGCAAGGTTCTTTAGTGACATTCTGAAGACTGGCCGCATTCCTAAAGAGCTAAAGGATGGTATACATAATGATTTCCTACTGAATGCTGGTCCGCACGCCAAACTATGGTTAGCAAGGTTCTTTAGTGACATTCTGAAGACTGGCCGCATTCCTAAAGAGCTAAAGGATGGTATACATAATGATTTCCTACTGAATGCTGGTCCGCACGCCAAACTATGGTTAGCAAGGTTCTTTAGTGACATTCTGAAGACTGGCCGCATTCCTAAAGAGCTAAAGGATGGTATACATAATGATTTCCTACTGAATGCTGGTCCGCACGCCAAACTATGGTTAGCAAGGTTCTTTAGTGACATTCTGAAGACTGGCCGCATTCCTAAAGAGCTAAAGGATGGTATACATAATGATTTCCTACTGAATATTGGTCCGCATGCCAAACTATGGTTAGCAAGGTTCTTTAGTGACATTCTGAAGACTGGCCGCATTCCTAAAGAGCTAAAGGATGGTATACATAATGATTTCCTACTGAATGCTGGTCCGCATGCCAAACTATGGTTAGCAAGGTTCTTTAGTGACATTCTGAAGACTGGCCGCATTCCTAAAGAGCTAAAGGATGGTATACATAATGATTTCCTACTGAATGCTGGCCCGCATGCCAAACTATGGTTAGCAAGGTTCTTTAGTGACATTCTGAAGACTGGCCGCATTCCTAAAGAGCTAAAGGATGGTATACATAATGATTTCCTACTGAATGCTGGTCCGCACGCCAAACTATGGTTAGCAAGGTTCTTTAGTGACATTCTGAAGACTGGCCGCATTCCTAAAGAGCTAAAGGATGGTATACATAATGATTTCCTACTGAATGCTGGTCCGCACGCCAAACTATGGTTAGCAAGGTTCTTTAGTGACATTCTGAAGACTGGCCGCATTCTTAAAGAGCTAAAGGATGGTATACATAATGATTTCCTACTGAATGCTGGTCCGCACGCCAAACTATGGTTAGCAAGGTTCTTTAGTGACATTCTGAAGACTGGCCGCATTCCTAAAGAGCTAAAGGATGGTATACATAATGATTTCCTACTGAATGCTGGCCAAACTATGGTTAGCAAGGTTCTTTAGTGACATTCTGAAGACTGGCCGCATTCCTAAAGAGCTAAAGGATGGTATACATAATGATTTCCTACTGAATGCTGGTCCGCACGCCAAACTATGGTTAGCAAGGTTCTTTAGTGACATTCTGAAGACTGGCCGCATTCCTAAAGAGCTAAAGGATGGTATACATAATGATTTCCTACTGAATGCTGGCCAAACTATGGTTAGCAAGGTTCTTTAGTGACATTCTGAAGACTGGCCGCATTCCTAAAGAGCTAAAGGTTGGTATACATAATGATTTCCTACTGAATGCTGGTCCGCATGCCAAACTATGGTTAGCAAGGTTCTTTAGTGACATTCTGAAGACTGGCCGCATTCCTAAAGAGCTAAAGGATGGTATACATAATGATTTCCTACTGAATGCTGGTCCGCACGCCAAACTATGGTTAGCAAGGTTCTTTAGTGACATTGTGAAGACTGGCCGCATTCCTAAAGAGCTAAAGGATGGTATACATAATGATTTCCTACTGAATGCTGGTCCGCACGCCAAACTGTGGTTAGCAAGGTTCTTTAGTGACATTCTGAAGACTGGCCGCATTCCTAAAGAGTTAAAGGATGGTATACATAATGATTTCCTACTGAATGCTGGCCAAACTATGGTTAGCAAGGTTCTTTAGTGACATTCTGAAGACTGGCCGCATTCCTAAAGAGCTAAAGGATGGTATACATAATGATTTCCTACTGAATGCTGGCCAAACTATGGTTAGCAAGGTTCTTTAGTGATATTCTGAAGACTGGCCGCATTCCTAAAGAGCTAAAGGATGGTATACATAATGATTTCCTACTGAATGCTGGTCCGCATGCCAAACTATGGTTAGCAAGGTTCTTTAGTGACATTCTGAAGACTGGCCGCATTCTTAAAGAGAAAAGGATGGTATACATAATGATTTCCTACTGAATGCTGGTCCGTATGCCAAACTATGGTTAGCAAGGTTCTTTAGTGACATTCTGAAGACTGGCCGCATTCCTAAAGAGCTAAAGGATGGTATACATAATGATTTCCTACTGAATGCTGGTCCGCACGCCAAACTATGGTTAGCAAGGTTCTTTAGTGACATTCTGAAGACTGGCCGCATTCCTAAAGAGCTAAAGGATGGTATACATAATGATTTCATACTGAATGCTGGTCCGCATGCCAAACTATGGTTAGCAAGGTTCTTTAGTGACATTCTGAAGACTGGCCGCATTCCTAAAGAGCTAAAGGATGGTATACATAATGATTTCCTACTGAATGCTGGCCAAACTATGGTTAGCAAGGTTCTTTAGTGACATTCTGAAGACTGGCCGCATTCCTAAAGAGCTAAAGGATGGTATACATAATGATTTCCTACTGAATGCTGGCCAAACTATGGTTAGCAAGGTTCTTTAGTGACATTCTGAAGACTGGCCGCATTCCTAAAGAGCTAAAGGATGGTATACATAATGATTTCCTACTGAATGCTGGCCCGCACGCCAAACTATGGTTAGCAAGGTTCTTTAGTGACATTCTGAAGACTGGCCGCATTCCTAAAGAGCTAAAGGATGGTATACATAATGATTTCCTACTGAATGCTGGCCCGCACGCCAAACTATGGTTAGCAAGGTTCTTTAGTGACATTCTGAAGACTGGCCGCATTCCTAAAGAGCTAAAGGATGGTATACATAATGATTTCCTACTGAATGCTGGTCCGCACGCCAAACTATGGTTAGCAAGGTTCTTTAGTGACATTCTGAAGACTAGCCGCATTCCTAAAGAGCTAAAGGATGGTATACATAATGATTTCCTACTGAATGCTGGCCCGCACGCCAAACTATGGTTAGCAAGGTTCTTTAGTGACATTCTGAAGACTGGCCGCATTCCTAAAGAGCTAAAGGATGGTATACATAATGATTTCCTACTGAATGCTGGTCCGCACGCCAAACTATGGTTAGCAAGGTTCTTTAGTGACATTCTGAAGACTGGCCGCATTCCTAAAGAGCTAAAGGATGGTATACATAATGATTTCCTACTGAATGCTGGTCCGCACGCCAAACTATGGTTAGCAAGGTTCTTTAGTGACATTGTGAAGACTGGCCGCATTCCTAAAGAGCTAAAGAATGGTATACATAATGATTTCCTACTGAATGCTGGTCCGCACGCCAAACTATGGTTAGCAAGGTTCTTTAGTGACATTCTGAAGACTGGCCGCATTCCTAAAGAGCTAAAGGATGGTATACATAATGATTTCCTACTGAATGCTGGCCCGCACGCCAAACTATGGTTAGCAAGGTTCTTTAGTGACATTCTGAAGACTGGCCGCATTCCTAAAGAGCTAAAGGATGGTATACATAATGATTTCCTACTGAATGCTGGTCCGCACGCCAAACTATGGTTAGCAAGGTTCTTTAGTGACATTCTGAAGACTGGCCGCATTCCTAAAGAGCTAAAGGATGGTATACATAATGATTTCCTACTGAATGCTGGTCCGCACGCCAAACTATGGTTAGCAAGGTTCTTTAGTGACATTTTGAAGACTGGCCGCATTGCTAAAGAGCTAAAGGATGGTATACATAATGATTTCCTACTGAATGCTGGTCCGCACGCCAAACTATGGTTAGCAAGGTTCTTTAGTGACGTTTTGAAGACTGGCCGCATTCCTAAAGAGCTAAAGGATGGTATACATAATGATTTCCTACTGAATGCTCGTCCGCACGCCAAACTATGGTTAGCAAGGTTCTTTAGTGACATTCTGAAGACTGGCCGCATTCCTAAAGAGCTAAAGGATGGTATACATAATGATTTCCTACGGAATGCTGGCCCGCATGCCAAACTATGGTTAGCAAGGTTCTTTAGTGACATTCTGAAGACTGGCCGCATTCCTAAAGAGCTAAAGGATGGTATACATAATGATTTCCTAATGAATGCTGGTCCGCACGCCAAACTATGGTTAGCAAGGTTCTTTAGTGACATTCTGAAGACTGGCCGCATTCCTAAAGAGCTAAAGGATGGTATACATAATGATTTCCTACTGAATGCTGGTCCGCACGCCAAACTATGGTTAGCAAGGTTCTTTAGTGACATTCTGAAGACTGGCCGCATTCCTAAAGAGCTAAAGGATGGTATACATAATGATTTCCTACTGAATGCTGGTCCGCACGCCAAACTATGGTTAGCAAGGTTCTTTAGTGACATTCTGAAGACTGGCCGCATTCCTAAAGAGCTAAAGATGGTATACATAATGATTTCCTACTGAATGCTGGCCAAACTATGGTTAGCAAGGTTCTTTAGTGACATTCTGAAGACTGGCCGCATTCCTAAAGAGCTAAAGGATGGTATACATAATGATTTCCTACTGAATGCTGGTCCGCACGCCAAACTATGGTTAGCAAGGTTCTTTAGTGACATTCTGAAGACTGGCCGCATTCCTAAAGAGCTAAAGGATGGTATACATAATGATTTCCTACTGAATGCTGGCCAAACTATGGTTAGCAAGGTTCTTTAGTGACATTCTGAAGACTGGCCGCATTCCTAAAGAGCTAAAGGATGGTATACATAATGATTTCCTACTGAATGCTGGTCCGCACGCCAAACTATGGTTAGCAAGGTTCTTTAGTGACATTCTGAAGACTGGCCGCATTCCTAAAGAGCTAAAGGATGGTATACATAATGATTTCCTACTGAATGCTGGCCCGCATGCCAAACTATGGTTAGCAAGGTTCTTTAGTGACATTCTGAAGACTGGCCGCATTCCTAAAGAGCTAAAGAATGGTATACATAATGATTTCCTACTGAATGCTGGTCCGCATGCCAAACTATGTTTAGCAAGGTTCTTTAGTGACATTCTGAAGACTGGCCGCATTCCTAAAGAGCTAAAGGATGGTATACATAATGATTTCCTACTGAATGCTGGCCCGCATGCCAAACTATGGTTAGCAAGGTTCTTTAGTGACATTCTGAAGACTGGCCGCATTCCTAAAGAGCTAAAGGATGGTATACATAATGATTTCCTACTGAATGCTGGTCCGCACGCCAAACTATGGTTAGCAAGGTTCTTTAGTGACATTCTGAAGACTGGCCGCATTCCTAAAGAGCTAAAGGATGGTATACATAATGATTTCCTACTGAATGCTGGTCCGCACGCCAAACTATGGTTAGCAAGGTTCTTTAGTGACATTCTGAAGACTGGCCGCATTCCTAAAGAGCTAAAGGATGGTATACATAATGATTTCCTACTGAATGCTGGTCCGCACGCCAAACTATGGTTAGCAAGGTTCTTTAGTGACATTCTGAAGACTGGCCGCATTCCTAAAGAGCTAAAGGATGGTATACATAATGATTTCCTACTGAATATTGGTCCGCATGCCAAACTATGGTTAGCAAGGTTCTTTAGTGACATTCTGAAGACTGGCCGCATTCCTAAAGAGCTAAAGGATGGTATACATAATGATTTCCTACTGAATGCTGGTCCGCATGCCAAACTATGGTTAGCAAGGTTCTTTAGTGACATTCTGAAGACTGGCCGCATTCCTAAAGAGCTAAAGGATGGTATACATAATGATTTCCTACTGAATGCTGGCCCGCATGCCAAACTATGGTTAGCAAGGTTCTTTAGTGACATTCTGAAGACTGGCCGCATTCCTAAAGAGCTAAAGGATGGTATACATAATGATTTCCTACTGAATGCTGGTCCGCACGCCAAACTATGGTTAGCAAGGTTCTTTAGTGACATTCTGAAGACTGGCCGCATTCCTAAAGAGCTAAAGGATGGTATACATAATGAATTCCTACTGAATGCTGGCCAAACTATGGTTAGCAAGGTTCTTTAGTGACATTCTGAAGACTGGCCGCATTCCTAAAGAGCTAAAGGATGGTATACATAATGATTTCCTACTGAATGCTGGTCCGCACGCCAAACTATGGTTAGCAAGGTTCTTTAGTGACATTCTGAAGACTGGCCGCATTCCTAAAGAGCTAAAGGATGGTATACATAATGATTTCCTACTGAATGCTGGCCAAACTATGGTTAGCAAGGTTCTTTAGTGACATTCTGAAGACTGGCCGCATTCCTAAAGAGCTAAAGGATGGTATACATAATGATTTCCTACTGAATGCTGGTCCGCATGCCAAACTATGGTTAGCAAGGTTCTTTAGTGACATTCTGAAGACTGGCCGCATTCCTAAAGAGCTAAAGGATGGTATACATAATGATTTCCTACTGAATGCTGGTCCGCACGCCAAACTATGGTTAGCAAGGTTCTTTAGTGACATTCTGAAGACTGGCCGCATTCCTAAAGAGCTAAAGGATGGTATACATAATGATTTCCTACTGAATGCTGGTCCGCATGCCAAACTATGGTTAGCAAGGTTCTTTAGTGACATTGTGAAGACTGGCCGCATTCCTAAAGAGCTAAAGGATGGTATACATAATGATTTCCTACTGAATGCTGGTCCGCACGCCAAACTGTGGTTAGCAAGGTTCTTTAGTGACATTCTGAAGACTGGCCGCATTCCTAAAGAGTTAAAGGATGGTATACATAATGATTTCCTACTGAATGCTGGCCAAACTATGGTTAGCAAGGTTCTTTAGTGACATTCTGAAGACTGGCCGCATTCCTAAAGAGCTAAAGGATGGTATACATAATGATTTCCTACTGAATGCTGGCCAAACTATGGTTAGCAAGGTTCTTTAGTGACATTCTGAAGACTGGCCGCATTCCTAAAGAGCTAAAGGATGGTATACATAATGATTTCCTACTGAATGCTGGTCCGCATGCCAAACTATGGTTAGCAAGGTTCTTTAGTGACATTCTGAAGACTGGCCGCATTCCTAAAGAGAAAAGGATGGTATACATAATGATTTCCTACTGAATGCTGGTCCGTATGCCAAACTATGGTTAGCAAGGTTCTTTAGTGACATTCTGAAGACTGGCCGCATTCCTAAAGAGCTAAAGGATGGTATACATAATGATTTCCTACTGAATGCTGGTCCGCACGCCAAACTATGGTTAGCAAGGTTCTTTAGTGACATTCTGAAGACTGGCCGCATTCCTAAAGAGCTAAAGGATGGTATACATAATGATTTCATACTGAATGCTGGTCCGCATGCCAAACTATGGTTAGCAAGGTTCTTTAGTGACATTCTGAAGACTGGCCGCATTCCTAAAGAGCTAAAGGATGGTATACATAATGATTTCCTACTGAATGCTGGCCAAACTATGGTTAGCAAGGTTCTTTAGTGACATTCTGAAGACTGGCCGCATTCCTAAAGAGCTAAAGGATGGTATACATAATGATTTCCTACTGAATGCTGGCCAAACTATGGTTAGCAAGGTTCTTTAGTGACATTCTGAAGACTGGCCGCATTCCTAAAGAGCTAAAGGATGGTATACATAATGATTTCCTACTGAATGCTGGCCCGCACGCCAAACTATGGTTAGCAAGGTTCTTTAGTGACATTCTGAAGACTGGCCGCATTCCTAAAGAGCTAAAGGATGGTATACATAATGATTTCCTACTGAATGCTGGCCCGCACGCCAAACTATGGTTAGCAAGGTTCTTTAGTGACATTCTGAAGACTGGCCGCATTCCTAAAGAGCTAAAGGATGGTATACATAATGATTTCCTACTGAATGCTGGTCCGCACGCCAAACTATGGTTAGCAAGGTTCTTTAGTGACATTCTGAAGACTAGCCGCATTCCTAAAGAGCTAAAGGATGGTATACATAATGATTTCCTACTGAATGCTGGCCCGCACGCCAAACTATGGTTAGCAAGGTTCTTTAGTGACATTCTGAAGACTGGCCGCATTCCTAAAGAGCTAAAGGATGGTATACATAATGATTTCCTACTGAATGCTGGTCCGCACGCCAAACTATGGTTAGCAAGGTTCTTTAGTGACATTCTGAAGACTGGCCGCATTCCTAAAGAGCTAAAGGATGGTATACATAATGATTTCCTACTGAATGCTGGTCCGCACGCCAAACTATGGTTAGCAAGGTTCTTTAGTGACATTCTGAAGACTGGCCGCATTCCTAAAGAGCTAAAGGATGGTATACATAATGATTTCCTACTGAATGCTGGTCCGCACGCCAAACTATGGTTAGCAAGGTTCTTTAGTGACATTCTGAAGACTGGCCGCATTCCTAAAGAGCTAAAGGATGGTATACATAATGATTTCCTACTGAATGCTGGCCCGCACGCCAAACTATGGTTAGCAAGGTTCTTTAGTGACATTCTGAAGACTGGCCGCATTCCTAAAGAGCTAAAGGATGGTATACATAATGATTTCCTACTGAATGCTGGTCCGCACGCCAAACTATGGTTAGCAAGGTTCTTTAGTGACATTCTGAAGACTGGCCGCATTCCTAAAGAGCTAAAGGATGGTATACATAATGATTTCCTACTGAATGCTGGTCCGCACGCCAAACTATGGTTAGCAAGGTTCTTTAGTGACATTTTGAAGACTGGCCGCATTGCTAAAGAGCTAAAGGATGGTATACATAATGATTTCCTACTGAATGCTGGTCCGCACGCCAAACTATGGTTAGCAAGGTTCTTTAGTGAAATTTTGAAGACTGGCCGCATTCCTAAAGAGCTAAAGGATGGTATACATAATGATTTCCTACTGAATGCTGGTCCGCACGCCAAACTATGGTTAGCAAGGTTCTTTAGTGACATTCTGAAGACTGGCCGCATTCCTAAAGAGCTAAAGGATGGTATACATAATGATTTCCTACGGAATGCTGGCCCGCATGCCAAACTATGGTTAGCAAGGTTCTTTAGTGACATTCTGAAGACTGGCCGCATTCCTAAAGAGCTAAAGGATGGTATACATAATGATTTCCTAATGAATGCTGGTCCGCACGCCAAACTATGGTTAGCAAGGTTCTTTAGTGACATTCTGAAGACTGGCCGCATTCCTAAAGAGCTAAAGGATGGTATACATAATGATTTCCTACTGAATGCTGGTCCGCACGCCAAACTATGGTTAGCATGGTTCTTTAGTGACATTCTGAAGACTGGCCGCATTCCTAAAGAGCTAAAGGATGGTATACATAATGATTTCCTACTGAATGCTGGTCCGCACGCCAAACTATGGTTAGCAAGGTTCTTTAGTGACATTCTGAAGACTGGCCGCATTCCTAAAGAGCTAAAGGATGGTATACATAATGATTTCCTACTGAATGCTGGCCAAACTATGGTTAGCAAGGTTCTTTAGTTACATTCTGAAGACTGGCCGCATTCCTAAAGAGCTAAAGGATGGTATACATAATGATTTCCTACTGAATGCTGGTCCGCACGCCAAACTATGGTTAGCAAGGTTCTTTAGTGACATTCTGAAGACTGGCCGCATTCCTAAAGAGCTAAAGGATGGTATACATAATGATTTCCTACTGAATGCTGGCCAAACTATGGTTAGCAAGGTTCTTTAGTGACATTCTGAAGACTGGCCGCATTCCTAAAGAGCTAAAGGATGGTATACATAATGATTTCCTACTGAATGCTGGTCCGCACGCCAAACTATGGTTAGCAAGGTTCTTTAGTGACATTCTGAAGACTGGCCGCATTCCTAAAGAGCTAAAGGATGGTATACATAATGATTTCCTACTGAATGCTGGCCCGCATGCCAAACTATGGTTAGCAAGGTTCTTTAGTGACATTCTGAAGACTGGCCGCATTCCTAAAGAGCTAAAGGATGGTATACATAATGATTTCCTACTGAATGCTGGTCCGCACGCCAAACTATGGTTAGCAAGGTTCTTTAGTGACATTCTGAAGACTGGCCGCATTCCTAAAGAGCTAAAGGATGGTATACATAATGATTTCCTACTGAATGCTGGCCAAACTATGGTTAGCAAGGTTCTTTAGTGACATTCTGAAGACTGGCCGCATTCCTAAAGAGCTAAAGGATGGTATACATAATGATTTCCTACTGAATGCTGGTCCGCACGCCAAACTATGGTTAGCAAGGTTCTTTAGTGACATTCTGAAGACTGGCCGCATTCCTAAAGAGCTAAAGGATGGTATACATAATGATTTCCTACTGAATGCTGGCCCGCATGCCAAACTATGGTTAGCAAGGTTCTTTAGTGACATTCTGAAGACTGGCCGCATTCCTAAAGAGCTAAAGGATGGTATACATAATGATTTCCTACTGAATGCTGGTCCGCATGCCAAACTATGTTTAGCAAGGTTCTTTAGTGACATTCTGAAGACTGGCCGCATTCCTAAAGAGCTAAAGGATGGTATACATAATGATTTCCTACTGAATGCTGGCCCGCATGCCAAACTATGGTTAGCAAGGTTCTTTAGTGACATTCTGAAGACTGGCCGCATTCCTAAAGAGCTAAAGGATGGTATACATAATGATTTCCTACTGAATGCTGGTCCGCACGCCAAACTATGGTTAGCAAGGTTCTTTAGTGACATTCTGAAGACTGGCCGCATTCCTAAAGAGCTAAAGGATGGTATACATAATGATTTCTTACTGAATGCTGGTCCGCACGCCAAACTATGGTTAGCAAGGTTCTTTAGTGACATTCTGAAGACTGGCCGCATTCCTAAAGAGCTAAAGGATGGTATACATAATGATTTCCTACTGAATGCTGGTCCGCACGCCAAACTATGGTTAGCAAGGTTCTTTAGTGACATTCTGAAGACTGGCCGCATTCCTAAAGAGCTAAAGGATGGTATACATAATGATTTCCTACTGAATATTGGTCCGCATGCCAAACTATGGTTAGCAAGGTTCTTTAGTGACATTCTGAAGACTGGCCGCATTCCTAAAGAGCTAAAGGATGGTATACATAATGATTTCCTACTGAATGCTGGTCCGCATGCCAAACTATGGTTAGCAAGGTTCTTTAGTGACATTCTGAAGACTGGCCGCATTCCTAAAGAGCTAAAGGATGGTATACATAATGATTTCCTACTGAATGCTGGCCCGCATGCCAAACTATGGTTAGCAAGGTTCTTTAGTGACATTCTGAAGACTGGCCGCATTCCTAAAGAGCTAAAGGATGGTATACATAATGATTTCCTACTGAATGCTGGTCCGCACGCCAAACTATGGTTAGCAAGGTTCTTTAGTGACATTCTGAAGACTGGCCGCATTCCTAAAGAGCTAAAGGATGGTATACATAATGATTTCCTACTGAATGCTGGTCCGCACGCCAAACTATGGTTAGCAAGGTTCTTTAGTGACATTCTGAAGACTGGCCGCATTCCTAAAGAGCTAAAGGATGGTATACATAATGATTTCCTACTGAATGCTGGCCAAACTATGGTTAGCAAGGTTCTTTAGTGACATTCTGAAGACTGGCCGCATTCCTAAAGAGCTAATGGATGGTATACATAATGATTTCCTACTGAATGCTGGTCCGCACGCCAAACTATGGTTAGCAAGGTTCTTTAGTGACATTCTGAAGACTGGCCCCGTTCCTAAAGAGCTAAAGGATGGTATACATAATGATTTCCTACTGAATGCTGGCCAAACTATGGTTAGCAAGGTTCTTTAGTGACATTCTGAAGACTGGCCGCATTCCTAAAGAGCTAAAGGATGGTATACATAATGATTTCCTACTGAATGCTGGTCCGCACGCCAAACTATGGTTAGCAAGGTTCTTTAGTGACATTCTGAAGACTGGCCGCATTCCTAAAGAGCTAAAGGATGGTATACATAATGATTTCCTACTGAATGCTGGCCCGCATGCCAAACTATGGTTAGCAAGGTTCTTTAGTGACATTCTGAAGACTGGCCGCATTCCTAAAGAGCTAAAGGATGGTATACATAATGATTTCCTACTGAATGCTGGTCCGCATGCCAAACTATGTTTAGCAAGGTTCTTTAGTGACATTCTGAAGACTGGCCGCATTCCTAAAGAGCTAAAGGATGGTATACATAATGATTTCCTACTGAATGCTGGCCCGCATGCCAAACTATGGTTAGCAAGGTTCTTTAGTGACATTCTGAAGACTGGCCGCATTCCTAAAGAGCTAAAGGATGGTATACATAATGATTTCCTACTGAATATTGGTCCGCATGCCAAACTATGGTTAGCAAGGTTCTTTAGTGACATTCTGAAGACTGGCCGCATTCCTAAAGAGCTAAAGGATGGTATACATAATGATTTCCTACTGAATGCTGGTCCGCATGCCAAACTATGGTTAGCAAGGTTCTTTAGTGACATTCTGAAGACTGGCCGCATTCCTAAAGAGCTAAAGGATGGTATACATAATGATTTCCTACTGAATGCTGGCCCGCATGCCAAACTATGGTTAGCAAGGTTCTTTAGTGACATTCTGAAGACTGGCCGCATTCCTAAAGAGCTAAAGGATGGTATACATAATGATTTCCTAATGAATGCTGGTCCGCACGCCAAACTATGGTTAGCAAGGTTCTTTAGTGACATTCTGAAGACTGGCCGCATTCCTAAAGAGCTAAAGGATGGTATACATAATGATTTCCTACTGAATGCTGGTCCGCATGCCAAACTATGGTTAGCAAGGTTCTTTAGTGACATTCTGAAGACTGGCCGCATTCCTAAAGAGCTAAAGGATGGTATACATAATGATTTCCTACTGAATGCTGGTCCGCACGCCAAACTATGGTTAGCAAGGTTCTTTAGTGACATTCTGAAGACTGGCCGCATTCCTAAAGAGCTAAAGGATGGTATACATATTGATTTCCTACTGAATGCTGGTCCGCACGCCAAACTATGGTTAGCAAGGTTCTTTAGTGACATTCTGAAGACTGGCCGCATTCCTAAAGAGCTAAAGGATGGTATACATAATGATTTCCTACTGAATGCTGGTCCGCACGCCAAACTATGGTTAGCAAGGTTCTTTAGTGACATTCTGAAGACTGGCCGCATTCCTAAAGAGCTAAAGGATGGTATACATAATGATTTCCTACTGAATGCTGGTCCGCACGCCAAACTATGGTTAGCAAGGTTCTTTAGTGACATTCTGAAGACTGGCCGCATTCCTAAAGAGCTAAAGGATGGTATACATAATGATTTCCTACTGAATGCTGGTCCGCACGCCAAACTATGGTTAGCAAGGTTCTTTAGTGACATTCTGAAGACTGGCCGCATTCCTAAAGAGCTAAAGGATGGTATACATAATGATTTCCTACTGAATGCTGGCCAAACTATGGTTAGCAAGGTTCTTTAGTGACATTCTGAAGACTGGCCGCATTCCTAAAGAGCTAATGGATGGTATACATAATGATTTCCTACTGAATGCTGGTCCGCACGCCAAACTATGGTTAGCAAGGTTCTTTAGTGACATTCTGAAGACTGGCCCCGTTCCTAAAGAGCTAAAGGATGGTATACATAATGATTTCCTACTGAATGCTGGCCAAACTATGGTTAGCAAGGTTCTTTAGTGACATTCTGAAGACTGGCCGCATTCCTAAAGAGCTAAAGGATGGTATACATAATGATTTCCTACTGAATGCTGGTCCGCACGCCAAACTATGGTTAGCAAGGTTCTTTAGTGACATTCTGAAGACTGGCCGCATTCCTAAAGAGCTAAAGGATGGTATACATAATGATTTCCTACTGAATGCTGGCCCGCATGCCAAACTATGGTTAGCAAGGTTCTTTAGTGACATTCTGAAGACTGGCCGCATTCCTAAAGAGCTAAAGGATGGTATACATAATGATTTCCTACTGAATGCTGGTCCGCATGCCAAACTATGTTTAGCAAGGTTCTTTAGTGACATTCTGAAGACTGGCCGCATTCCTAAAGAGCTAAAGGATGGTATACATAATGATTTCCTACTGAATGCTGGCCCGCATGCCAAACTATGGTTAGCAAGGTTCTTTAGTGACATTCTGAAGACTGGCCGCATTCCTAAAGAGCTAAAGGATGGTATACATAATGATTTCCTACTGAATATTGGTCCGCATGCCAAACTATGGTTAGCAAGGTTCTTTAGTGACATTCTGAAGACTGGCCGCATTCCTAAAGAGCTAAAGGATGGTATACATAATGATTTCCTACTGAATGCTGGTCCGCATGCCAAACTATGGTTAGCAAGGTTCTTTAGTGACATTCTGAAGACTGGCCGCATTCCTAAAGAGCTAAAGGATGGTATACATAATGATTTCCTACTGAATGCTGGCCCGCATGCCAAACTATGGTTAGCAAGGTTCTTTAGTGACATTCTGAAGACTGGCCGCATTCCTAAAGAGCTAAAGGATGGTATACATAATGATTTCCTAATGAATGCTGGTCCGCACGCCAAACTATGGTTAGCAAGGTTCTTTAGTGACATTCTGAAGACTGGCCGCATTCCTAAAGAGCTAAAGGATGGTATACATAATGATTTCCTACTGAATGCTGGTCCGCATGCCAAACTATGGTTAGCAAGGTTCTTTAGTGACATTCTGAAGACTGGCCGCATTCCTAAAGAGCTAAAGGATGGTATACATAATGATTTCCTACTGAATGCTGGTCCGCACGCCAAACTATGGTTAGCAAGGTTCTTTAGTGACATTCTGAAGACTGGCCGCATTCCTAAAGAGCTAAAGGATGGTATACATAATGATTTCCTACTGAATGCTGGTCCGCACGCCAAACTATGGTTAGCAAGGTTCTTTAGTGACATTCTGAAGACTGGCCGCATTCCTAAAGAGCTAAAGGATGGTATACATAATGATTTCCTACTGAATGCTGGTCCGCACGCCAAACTATGGTTAGCAAGGTTCTTTAGTGACATTCTGAAGACTGGCCGCATTCCTAAAGAGCTAAAGGATGGTATACATAATGATTTCCTACTGAATGCTGGTCCGCACGCCAAACTATGGTTAGCAAGGTTCTTTAGTGACATTCTGAAGACTGGCCGCATTCCTAAAGAGCTAAAGGATGGTATACATAATGATTTCCTACTGAATGCTGGTCCGCACGCCAAACTATGGTTAGCAAGGTTCTTTAGTGACATTCTGAAGACTGGCCGCATTCCTAAAGAGCTAAAGGATGGTATACATAATGATTTCCTACTGAATGCTGGCCAAACTATGGTTAGCAAGGTTCTTTAGTGACATTCTGAAGACTGGCCGCATTCCTAAAGAGCTAAAGGATGGTATACATAATGATTTCCTACTGAATGCTGGTCCGCACGCCTAACTATGGTTAGCAAGGTTCTTTAGTGACATTCTGAAGACTGGCCGCATTCCTAAAGAGCTAAAGGATGGTATACATAATGATTTCCTACTGAATGCTGGCCAAACTATGGTTAGCAAGGTTCTTTAGTGACATTCTGAAGACTGGCCGCATTCCTAAAGAGCTAAAGGATGGTATACATAATGATTTCCTACTGAATGCTGGTCCGCATGCCAAACTATGGTTAGCAAGGTTCTTTAGTGACATTCTGAAGACTGGCCGCATTCCTAAAGAGCTAAAGGATGGTATACATAATGATTTCCTACTGAATGCCGGTCCGCACGCCAAACTATGGTTAGCAAGGTTCTTTTGTGACAATCTGAAGACTGGCCGCATTCCTAAAGAGCTAAAGGATGGTATACATAATGATTTCCTACCGAATGCTGGTCCGCACGCCAAACTATGGTTAGCAAGGTTCTTTAGTGACATTCTGAAGACTGGCCGCATTCCTAAAGAGCTAAAGGATGGTATACATAATGATTTCCTACTGAATGCTGGCCAAACTATGGTTAGCATGGTTCTTTAGTGACATTCTGAGAGTGGCCGCATTCCTAAAGAGCTAAAGGATGGTATACATAATGATTTCCTACTGAATGCTGGTCCGCACGCCAAACTATGGTTAGCAAGGTTCTTTAGTGACATTCTGAAGACTGGCCGCATTCCTAAAGAGCTAAAGGATGGTATACATAATGATTTCCTACTGAATTCTGGTCCGCACGCCAAACTATGGTTAGCAAGGTTCTTTAGTGACATTCTGAAGACTGGCCGCATTCCTATAGAGCTAAAGGATGGTATACATAATGATTTCCTACTGAATGCTGGTCCGCACGCCAAACTATAGTTAGCAAGGTTCTTTAGTGACATTCTGAAGACTGGCCGCATTCCTAAAGAGCTAAAGGATGGTATACATAATGATTTCCTACTGAATGCTGGCCCGCATGCCAAACTATGGTTAGCAAGGTTCTTTAGTGACATTCTGAAGACTGGCCGCATTCCTAAAGAGCTAAAGGATGGTATACATAATGATTTCCTACTGAATGCTGGTCCGCACGCCAAACTATGGTTAGCAAGGTTCTTTAGTGACATTCTGAAGACTGGCCGCATTCCTAAAGAGCTAAAGGATGGTATACATAATGATTTCCTACTGAATGCTGGTCCGCACGCCAAACTATGGTTAGCAAGGTTCTTTAGTGTCATTCTGAAGACTGGCCGCATTCCTAAAGAGCTAAAGGATGGTATACATAATGATTTCCTACTGAATGCTGGTCCGCACGCCAAACTATGGTTAGCAAGGTTCTTTAGTGACATTCTGAAGACTGGCCGCATTCTTAAAGAGCTAAAGGATGGTATACATAATGATTTCCTACTGAATGCTGGCCAAACTATGGTTAGCAAGGTTCTTTAGTGACATTCTGAAGACTGTCCGCATTCCTAAAGAGCTAAAGGAAGGTATACATAATGATTTCCTACTGAATGCTGGTCCGCACGCCAAACTATGGTTAGCAAGGTTCTTTAGTGACATTCTGAAGACTGGCCGCATTCCTAAAGAGCTAAAGGATGTTATACATAATGATTTCCTACTGAATGCTGGCCAAACTATGGTTAGCAAGGTTCTTTAGTGACATTCTGAAGACTGGCCGCATTCCTAAAGAGCTAAAGGATGGTATACATAATGATTTCCTACTGAATGCTGGTCCGCATGCCAAACTATGGTTAGCAAGGTTCTTTAGTGACATTCTGAAGACTGGCCGCATTCCTAAAGAGCTAAAGGATGGTATACATAATGATTTCCTACTGAATGCTGGTCCGCACGCCAAACTATGGTTAGCAAGGTTCTTTAGTGACATTCTGAAGACTGGCCGCATTCCTAAAGAGCTAAAGGATGGTATACATAATGATTTCCTACTGAATGCTGGTCCGCACGCCAAACTATGGTTAGCATGGTTCTTTAGTGACATTCTGAAGACTGGCCGCATTCCTAAAGAGCTAAAGGATGGTATACATAATGATTTCCTACTGAATGCTGGTCCGCACGCCAAACTATGGTTAGCAAGGTTCTTTAGTGACATTCTGAAGACTGGCCGCATTCCTAAAGAGCTAAAGGATGGTATACATAATGATTTCCTACTGAATGCTGGTCCGCACGCCAAACTATGGTTAGCAAGGTTCTTTAGTGACATTCTGAAAATAATAGCAATTTCTTAAACTACCGTCCTATAGCTCTTCTTAGTGCCTGCTATAAACCGGGAAAGGAAACAGGTAAGGTAGAAAACTACCGCCCTATAGCTCTTCTTAGAGCCTGCTATAAACCGGGAAAGGAAACAGGTAAGGCAGAAAACTACCGCCCTATAGCTCTTCTTAGTGCCTGCTATAAACTTCTGGAAAGGAAACAGGTAAGGCAGAAAACTACCGCCCTATAGCTCTTCTTAGTGCCTGCTATAAACCGGGAAAGGAAACAGGTAAGGCAGAAAACTACCGCCCTATAGCTCTTCTTAGTGCCTTCTATAAACTTCTGGAAAGGAAACAGGTATGGCAGAAAACTACCGCCCTATAGCTCTTCTTAGTGCCTGCTATAAACCGGGAAAGGAAACAGGTAAGGCAGAAAACTACCGCCCTATAGCGCTTCTTAGTGCCTGCTATAAACCGGGAAAGGAAACAGGTAAGGCAGAAAACTACCGCCCTATAGCTCTTCTTAGAGCCTGCTATAAACCGGGAAAGGAAACAGGTAAGGCAGAAAACTACCGCCCTATAGCTCTTCTTAGTGCCTGCTATAAACTTCTCGAAAGGAAACAGGTAAGGCAGAAAACTACCGCCCTATAGCTCTTCTTAGTGCCTGCTATAAACTTCTGGAAAGGAAACAGGTAAGGCAGAAAACTACCGCCCTATAGCTCTTCTTAGTGCCTGCTATAAACTTCTGGAAAGGAAACAGGTAAGGCGGAAAACTACCGCCCTATAGCTCTTCTTAGTGCCTGCTATAAACTTCTGGAAAGGAAACAGGTAAGGCAGAAAACTACCGCCCTATAGCTCTTCTTAGTGCCTGCTATAAACTTCTGGAAAGGAAACAGGTAAGGCAGAAAACTACCGCCCTATAGCTCTTCTTAGTGCCTGCTATAAACTTGTGGAAAGGAAACAGGTAAGGCAGAAAACTACCGCCCTATAGCTCTTCTTAGTGCCTGCTATAAACTTCTGGAAAGGAAACAGGTAAGGCAGAAAACTACCGCCCTATAGCTCTTCTTAGTGCCTGCTATAAACTTCTGGAAAGGAAACAGGTAAGGCAGAAAACTACCGCCCTATAGCTCTTCTTAGTGCCTGCTATAAACTCCTGGAAAGGAAACAGGTAAGGCAGAAAACTACCGCCCTATAGCTCTTCTTAGTGCCTGCTATAAACTTCTGGAAAGGAAACAGGTAAGGCAGAAAACTACCGCCCTATAGCTCTTCTTAGTGCCTGCTATAAACCGGGAAAGGAAACAGGTAAGGCAGAAAACTACCGCCCTGTAGCTCTTCTTAGTGCCTGCTATAAACTCCTGGAAAGGAAACAGGTAAGGCAGAAAACTACCGCCCTGTAGCTCTTCTTAGTGCCTGCTATAAACTCCTGGAAAGGGAACAGGTAAGGCAGAAAACTACCGCCCTATAGCTCTTCTTAGTGCCTGCTATAAACCGGGAAAGGAAACAGGTAAGGCAGAAAACTACCGCCCTGTAGCTCTTCTTAGTGCCTGCTATAAACTTCTGGAAAGGAAACAGGTAAGGCAGAAAACTACCGCCCTATAGCTCTTCTTAGTGCCTGCTATAAACCGGGAAAGGAAACAGGTAAGGCAGAAAACTACCGCCCTATAGCTCTTCTTAGTGCCTGCTATAAACCGGGAAAGGAAACAGGTAAGGCAGAAAACTACCGCCCTATAGCTCTTCTTAGTGCCTGCTATAAACTTCTGGAAAGGAAACAGGTAAGGCAGAAAACTACCGCCCTATAGCTCTTCTTAGTGCCTGCTATAAACTTCTGGAAAGGAAACAGGTAAGGCGGAAAACTACCGCCCTATAGCTCTTCTTAGTGCCTGCTATAAACCGGGAAAGGAAACAGGTAAGGCAGAAAACTACCGCCCTAGAGCTCTTCTTAGTGCCTGCTATAAACTTCTGGAAAGGAAACAGGTAAGGCAGAAAACTACCGCCCTATAGCTCTTCTTAGTGCCTGCTATAAACTTCTGGAAAGGAAACAGTTAAGGCAGAAAACTACCGCCCTATAGCTCTTCTTAGGGCCTGCTATAAACTTCTGGAAAGGAAACAGGTAAGGCAGAAAACTACCGCCCTATAGCTCTTCTTAGTGCCTGCTATAAACTTCTGGAAAGGAAACAGGTAAGGCAGAAAACTACCGCCCTATAGCTCTTCTTAGTGCCTGCTATAAACTTCTGGAAAGGAAACAGGTAAGGCAGAAAACTACCGCCCTATAGCTCTTCTTAGTACCTGCTATAAACTCCGGGAAAGGAAACAGGTAAGGCAGAAAACTACCGCCCTATAGCTCTTCTTAGTGCCTGCTATAAACTTCTGGAAAGGAAACAGGTAAGGCAGAAAACTACCGCCCTATAGCTCTTCTTAGTGCCTGCTATAAACTTCTGGAAAGGAAACAGGTAAGGCAGAAAACTACCGCCCTATAGCTCTTCTTAGAGCCTGCTATAAACTTCTGGAAAGGAAACAGGTAAGGCAGAAAACTACCGCCCTATAGCTCTTCTTAGTGCCTGCTATAAACTTCTGGAAAGAATGATCCTAAATCGAATCGGTAGCAAAATTATAGAACATATCCCACATCAACAAGCTGGTTTCCGAACAGGTAGAAGCTGTACAGATCAAGTCCTTAGTCTTACAACTTTTATTGAGGCAGGCTTTCAAGAAAGTATGAAAACGTCTGTAGTATTTGTTGATCTGACAGCAGCCTATGTTACAGTATGGAGAGAAGGACTCCTTTTAAAATTCTTAAGAGTGATCCCCTGCAGAATACTAGCCCAGTTATTAAACAATATGTTATGTGATAGATATTTCCAAGTTATCCTGGGCAAGGAAATCAGCAATCGAAGAACTCTGAAAAACGGTCTTCCACTGGGCTCTGTGCTCGCACCAATCCTTTTCAATCTATACATTGCGGACATTCCTCATACTGACAGTAGGAAATTTGCTTATGCAGATGATCTAGCCATTGGCGTCAGTAGAAAGTGCATAGAGGAAACTGAAAGGATATTGACAGATGATCTGTCAATCCTGTGCCAGTATTACCATAAGTGGCGACTCACACCTAGCCCAAGTAAAACAGAATCTTCTTGCTTTCACCTTCACAACAGACAGGCTAACGGTCAACTGAAAATCTGTTTTAATCGGAACTTTGTTAAATACAATCCTACACCGAAGTATTTGGGTGTCACACTCGACAGATCCTTGACCTACCGAAAACATCTGTCTAATACTACAGCCAAGGTGCGTACCAGGAACAACATCCTTCAAGAGCTGTGTGGTACTACATGGGGATCAAGAGCTACAACACTGCACTGGGACTAGTCTATAGCACAGCATAATATTGCGCTCCTGTATGGCTAAATAGCAATCATACCAACAAACTCGACACCCAACTCAATACAACTATGCACACGATCACAGGATGTCTAAAAACTACTCCTACATTTTGGCTCCCAACGTTAAGTCACATTCAACCACCTGAACTCAGAAGACAGGAAGCTTTGATACGTGAATATAAGAAAATTTTGGACTACCCTGACCTTCCCATTCATGACTTCATCCCAAGTGCAATATCTGACAGGTTGAAATCCAGACAACCAGCAATAAAATCTGCTATAGAACTTTTTAACAAGGGATTTGATATAAGCGATAGATGGGAACAAAAATGGATCCAGCATGCACCCGCAGAAGTAATAATCAGTATAAATACTCACAACAAAGCAGAGGGATTCAATTTGCCTCGACGTTCGTGGAAGACTGCCAACAGGATTCACACAAACCATGGAGTGTGTAAGGACTTGCTCTACAAGTGGAACATGTGTTTGTGGAGCGACACCCCACACATTGTGCAGCAGTGTAGTATTACGTCATACTCAGGGGATTTTAAGGATTTTCTCGTGTTGAATCCAGAGGCTGTTAAGTGGATAGACAATTTAAATTATACATTATAAGTGCCAATTGTGACTAACATTCTCTGTTTTGCTTTATTGTAATAATGTCCTAGTATTATTATTTTTTTGCTGGTAACTTATGTGTTCTGAATATTGTTGTGTTTTACAATGTGTTGCCATACGCTAAATAAATAAATAAATGGCATTTAAATGAACCTTCCACTAATTATAATTGTGTGAAGCAAAAATGGTGGTGAGATTTGATTAACGTCTTATTAGGTTCCAACGTTCGTCGCCAGGTGCCGGTTGAGGTGGCATTAAGGAGCCAAGTTCACAGCTAGGTGTCGTTGACGGTAGCATTTGGTAGCAAAAGTAAGAACTAATTGCTAACCTTATTGTTTTATTTCGTCAGAATGAACGAAACATGCGCCACTTTTTCGATGACCGCGTCAATCTGGATATGAGCTTTGCAGTCTTCACAGAGCTACGCAAGGCTTGTTGGTCCGAGCACCAGCATGGTTGCCTTGTGCTAGATAATCATAGCGAAATCAATTAGGGACTCTATATTAAGGGTTTCGACCACTTTATTCTGCTTAAGTAGATATGGAGAAAACAAAGCTGAAGCATATTATTCGCGTTGGAAAAAGTTTCGGAATAAGTTCCGAGATCTGAAATCTCTACCTAAGCCCAAAGCAGAGCCTAAGCCTGCAAGGACAGTGCTTGAGATTGAGTCTAAGGCTGAGACTCCGAACCTGAAAAAGTGGAAGAAGTATTTTCACCTCTGCACATCCCGTCATGCACCAGTCCAACAGAACTCATGGGCACGCTAGAATACCATGCTAAGTTTAGTGCTTTGCTTAAAAGTACCTATGGCAACAATATTTCCCCGTTTCTCCAACAGATTTTTACAAATAAATCTGACAAAATCTATGGCATTCGTTATTATAACACGAGTTTTCGCATTGGTGGCTCAAAAATAAGGCTAATCGATGAACCAATCACAGTAAAAGGAGTTAATTACAAGTCCACGCCTGGGGTTCTAAAGGTCTTGTTTTCTAGAGGGCCAGACTTAGATGATTACACTACAGATGAATTGATTAAATACAAAAACATCTTTATTTCTAATAGTGCACAGCGCCAGAATGATAATTCATCTGAGCCACTGGATGCATATAAGTGCATTAAATATAGAACTATTATAGCAAACTTACTTCCAAGCAGTGCACGCTTGGCTTCGATTTCATCGTCACATCAACGTCTCTTTTTGAAATAACCCCAATAAGCTAGTCGATCGCTTGGAGCTTTCAATGGCATCTGAAGAGGGCGGGCACAGGGATATGAGGCTAAGATCCTAGAGATAGAAGAGGAGCTTCGTCATGCCAAAATCATTGTTAAAGCCCTCACATTACTCGCGAGTTGCACAGCCCTGCCAGACGTAACTATGAGCGACTCAACGTTATTTCACGTGGCGTGGACGAACTCTGGCAAGCCGATCTCGTTCAAATGTTCCCATATGCTAAAACCAGCAACGGTATCAAGTACTTGCTGACTGTCATCGATGAGTAGTGGGATGAGGGGGGAGCTGGCCCACTTCTTATTGAGCCACCCTCGTATTTGCCCCGAACTTGATATCTCGCTAACCAAACATGGGATTAGAACATACAGGGTGTCCTAGCACTGCTAGTAATGGCCCCTACTTTCCTATAGCCTCTTTATTTAATGAAAAGACCAAAACTAAAAGGTCATTCACGAGTAGTGGGGTAGTGTTGGTTTCCTGAAGTCGCGCTCGTGCTTGAATATGTATGCCTATGTTGGGAAAGGGTTAGGTGGTGGGGGAGGAGTAGGGTCGAGTGAGGGGTCGTTTAGATGGTATTTTTTCCGCTCTAGATGATGGTGAGGTTATTTTTAAAAAATGGATGGAATTGGGAAACGCCATTTGGGGTAAACATGTTTTTGACATTTTGGCGATGAATGTTTTTTTATACGCATGCGCACTTGAGGAGTTTTGTAAGAGGGCGGGCTTTTTAAATGATGATTTATCAATGAGTGTTTTTTAATATATATTGAAATAAACCATAAAAACTAATAGGTCATCGGCTTTTGACTATGTCGCTAACCAATAATCGGATTTAAACCTATGAGGTGTCGTAGGACTCGTGGTGAAATCCCCTTTTCTATGGACGGGGTATATCCACGCGAAAATAAAAACTACCCTTACCCGGGGGATGAAATAGTAATTTATTTTTTGTACGCCTGCGCATTTGGGGATTTTGTAAAAGAGCGGGCTTTTTAAATGATGATTTATAAATGAGTGTTTTTTAAATATGTATTTAAAGAAAGCCAAAAAACTAATAGGTCATCGGCTTTTTACTATCTCGCTGACCAATAATCGGATTTAAACATATGGGGTGTCGTAGGACTCGTGGTGAACTCCCCTTTTCTATGGACGGGGTATATTAACCTAAAATAAAAACTACCCTTACCCGGGGGTTGAAATAGTAATATTTTTTGTATGTGCGCGCACGGACGGCTTTTGTCAAAAAGGACCTAACTACACGCTAGTTAATATTTTCTGAACCCCTGATGGGATTTTGCCATAGACAGTATTCTAACCCTGGGGGTGACGCCCCGTTTTTGAATGTAGGATTCATTTTTGTCGAAAGGGCCTAACGACACTTTTGTTCATATCTCGCGAACCAATCATGCTAGGGACTTGTATGAGGGGTCCTAGCACTTGGGGCAACATCCCCTGTTTGGGGGTGAAACTACCCCCCAAAATTGAAAAATCCATATCTAGGAAACGAAGAAGCCTAAAATTAGGTGTGATAGCTCAAAAAATAGGGGATGATATGGGCTTTTACCTCGATTGATCATTTCACCCCTAAAACAGTAAATAGTTATGTTATGGGGGAAAAAACGTGTTAAACACCTAAAAATAATAAATGAACCTAAGATCTTTTGTTTTTGATGAAAAATAGCAGGGGGGGTGAAACTACCCCCCAAAATTGAAAAATCCATATCTCGGAAACGAAGAATCCTAAAATTAGGTGTGATAGCTTAAAAAAATAGGGGATGATATGGGCTTTTACCTCGATTGATCATTTCACCCCTAAAACAGTAAATAGTCATGTTATGGGGAAAAAACGTGTTAAACACCTAAAAATGATAAATGAACCTAAGATCTTTTGTTTTTGATGAAAAATAGCAGGGGGGTGAAACTACCCCCCCAAAATTGAAAAATCCATATCTCGGAAACGAAGAAGCCTAAAATTAGGTGTGATAGCTTAAAAAATAGGGGATGATATAGGCTTTTACCTCGATGGATCATTTCACCCCTAAAACAGTAAATAGTCATGTTATGGGGAAAAAACGTGTTAAACACCTAAAAATGATAAATGAACCTAAGATCTTTTGTTTTTGATGAAAAATAGCAGGGGGGTGAAACTACCCCCCAAAATTGAAAAATCCATATCTCGAAAACGAAGAATCCTAAAATTAGGTGTGATAGCTTAAAAAATAGGGGATGATATAGGCTTTTACCTCGATGGATCATTTCACCCCTAAAACAGTAAATAGTCATGTTATGGGAAAAAAACGTGTTAAACACCTAAAAATGATAAATGAACCTAAGATCTTTTGTTTTTGATGAAAAATAGCAGGGGGGTGAAACTACCCCCCAAAATTGAAAAATCCATATCTCGGAAACGAAGAATCCTAAAATTAGGTGTGATAGCTTAAAAAATAGGGGATGATATGGGCTTTTACCTCGATGGATCATTTCACTCCTAAAACAGTAAATAGTCATGTTATGGGGGAAAAACGTGTTAAACACCTAAAAATGATAAATGAACATAAGATCTTTTGTTTTTGATGAAAAATAGCAGGGGGGTGAAACTACCCCCCAAAATTGAAAAATCCCTATCTCGGAAACGAAGAATCCTAAAATTAGGTGTGATAGCTTAAAAAATAGGGGATGATATGGGCTTTTACCTGGATAGGTCATTTCACCCCTAAAACAGTAAATAGTCATGTTATGAGGAAAAAATGTGTTATACACCTAAAAGCATAAGCATCTTTGTGAAACCATGCTTTAATGGACATGTGTATGGAGGATGATTTTTGTTATTATTATTATTAGGTAATTATGGATTAATGTGTGTATAGATAACTAACCTGTGGGGAGCGTGATGGCGCAGGTGCTTAGCTGCTCGTCTTTACCCGGACGGCTGGGGTTCAAATCCCGGTGACAGCGGGGGTTGGAATTTTCACTCGAAAAATCACGTGGCGTCAGGAAGGGCATTCGGCCTTAAATCCCCGGCCAAAACCAAAATGAGCCTGGTTGGCTCCGGCGACTCAAACTAATTGGGAAAAGCCGAAGAAAGAAAAAATGGTAACTCACCAGTAATAGTAAACATTGGTTGGAGGTGTTGAAGAAGTCAGGATGGCCAACCCTTTGCCATGGTTCACGAATGGACCCCAAAAAGTTTTACCTGTCAAGACTCAGTATATCCTGTTGCAGCCTTTAGAAAAAAAAAATCGAATCGGGGCCTCTGTGGTGACAGTGGACTTATATTCATGATGCTTTTTAAACAAACATAGGCTTGCATACTACCACTGGGTTGAATCTGCACAGAGACACTGGCTTTGGTGATAACAGCACAGCGATCTTGTCAGGAAGTTTCATATTACTAGTCTGCTTGATAGCGGACGTGCTCTGCACATGACTAGATCGTTGTTAGGTTTGACAAAGGCTTAGTGAAGCTTATGGCAACCTTGAAATGAATGTCATGGTATAGCCGGGGTTGGAAGCCAAGACCTTAGGGTTGACAACCAAGTAGGTTAACCACTACATGGTGAGATGGCCAAATAATAATGTAACAGAACATATAGAAACGTTTTCTATAGTTTAACGAATTGGCATACCATGAGAGGTGTAGGTAATGGAAATTGAATCCTTAGCTGATGATTATACTACTTTCCATGCCCACGTATAAGCTATCATGTTAGAAAAAGAATGGTATGGCTTGTTTTAAACGGAGAATAATTGTGTTTACTATGAAACACAAATCTGAATTTAAAATTAATTTAAAATAATTAATTTAAAATAATTAATTTAAAATTAGTTTAGTACGCCGAAGTTAAAATGAATAATGATCACGTTACAGACAGCCAGTTTCAAAGCCATGAGAACTAAGTGAACAAAGAATAAAATTCATGAACCAGTGAGGAATTCAGCATGCTGTCCTTTGGACAAGAGAGAAGCGTTCTACAAATTTAACCACCAAGCTGTCCTATCGACCCTCAATGGTTTGGGTCATCGTAAAGATGAAAATTAAATCTAAGCTACTACACTCTTATATACTAGAACAAGAAATGGAAAACAATAGGTCAAATAAAGAACAGAAGGAATAAAAAATGGCCCTCAACCCTCAAGCATGTGGATTGAGGGAGTTGGAAGGAAGGAGAGCCATGAAAGGCAGATAAAAAAGTATACTAGGAGAGGCTTTGTCCCAGAGGTAATGGATAAAGAGGAGGTAAACTGGACTCAGCTCAGAAATCCCTTGGGGTCGCCAACTTCCAAACTGATCAGCCCTTGAGGGTGTAGCCATATGCAGAGTGCACCGCAAGTGGTGGGGCTAAATACACCCTACCTTCTTGAGGGGGGCATGAGCAAAAGACAGGAAATAACATGAAAATAAAAACAAGGCTGCCTCCTCAGGATATCAGAAAAAATAAATTAACAAGGGCCAATGAAGTTGCAAAAGGAAGAGACTCCCTAGGGCTCGGATACCATAATCATGTTGGGGTCGGTAGAGAACAAGAGTTGAGCAAGTGTGGTCGACAGGAAATAAGACAGAGAAGAGCCTAGCACAAGTTAGTGGAAGCAATGACGGTCTCAGCTGGAACTCCGTGATCGTCAACCTACATGACACTAGATATGACGCCCAGGGGTGGAATTAAAGACCTCTTTTGTTTTATATCACATGGCATGTCTTATAATGCAATACTGGTCCTAGGGTATGCAAAAAGGTATTAGAAACTCAGCTAATAATAGTGTGCTTGCCCATGATTATTTTCCCAAGTATAGTACATGGGACTGATAACCATGATTTCCAAGCCCCTAAGTAAGACAAAAAACAAATGATTTTCATTTTTCCAATGAGTTGGGGTGAGGTGAGGTGAGTTTTCTATACACCAAACTGATGTGGTTTCCCACTTCTACTCCAGGCAAATGCACATTTGATGTTATGAATAGTCAAATGGTTTGCAACTGCCCAATGCTAGGACCTGATTAGTGGCTTTTAAAAAATGGAATGGAATGGAGTACACTTTCCCCAAAACCAACAAGAGGAGTGTTCGATCCCCCACAACAACCATCCTTAAAGTCAATATAAATGACTATGCACTTCAGCTCATGACCGTCTCCTCTATTGTATGGCTTGTTTTAAACGGAGAATAATTGTGTTTACTGTGAAACACAAATCTGAATTTAAAAAAAGTCCTCTCGGCACGCCGGAAGGCGGAGGTAGATTTCACCGGACAAACTTGGGGATAGGCGAAAATAGGCAGAATATGCAGGTTTTCGTAGAAGGATCAGACCCCATTTATTGCGAGAAGGTATTTTATAATTGGAGCTTAATTAACTTTGTTTTTCGTCATTTTATGCTTATTTTAAAAATTTTATTGTCTTATGTGGAACGGTAACCTTTTTGTCATTTGGGGTCCATTTTTATACTTGTGGTCACACTGTCCTTATGCAAGGTTTCGACACTGATGTGTAACTATGTAACGGTCTGTTACTTTTTCACGCAAAATTATATCTCCCGCAGAGATTTTGGTTGGTTCCTCAGTTTAGGGGCTGCGACAACACGGTCATGTAACCCTGTGTACTTATGAATGGCTGTATTAGTCTGTAATTCAGGTAAGGACTGCAGACGGTCAATTTCAGGCAGTAGTTCCTAATGTTGCTACCAGGTACTACCGTCAACGACACCTACCTGTGAACTTGGCTACTAGATGCCACCACAACCAGCAACTCGCAACGAACGTTGGAACTTCCCCTCCAAAGGAAAGCATACTGAGGGATTTTTAGCGCTCTTAGAAAATCCGACGACTTCGGCCGGCTTTGAACTCGCAACCTTGGGCATTGACATTCAGCATGCTTGCTACCAGTTACGTCACCGAAGCCGCTTCCCACTTAGTCAGATGTCAAAGTCAACCCCTGGCACCATTCAGCCCATGACGGGCTACGGCCGACCAAGCGACCGCTGCCCAGCCATTTGACCTGCAGATATTGGGGTGAAGCGTGATCACCGCGTCGGGTCCCCTCGGCTGTTAATCTTGGTATTCGTGATCGGGGTGCTGTCTCACTGTCAGACAGCTACTCAATTGTCCTCACGAGGCTGAGTGCACCCCGTTCCAACCCTCACGTCAGTTATAAAATCCCTGGCGGAGCCGGGGATCGAACCCGGGGCCTCCGAGTGAGAGGCAGGCGCGCTACCCCAACACCACGGGGCCGGCTTAGTCAGATGGAAATACTGAATCTGATCTCGTGCAAGTGCGATGTCATGGCTACGTCAGATGTCTTATCCCTCATCAATTTAGTAGTGTTGCCATGGCAACCTCTGATAGCTCTTGGCATTTTCTTATAATTCCGAAATCATTTTTCTCATTCCTTGGCGTAATGACGGGTCATATCAAAAATTCTTTCAGACAAAAGTTTTAGGTAATTATTAGGGGAATATTGTCCATTTTGTACGGTTTTGATATTGTGCCTATTAAGAGAGATATGATTAATGTTTCCCGAAAAACCCACTTTTTCCCACCCCTTTGGTCAATGGTTGGTGCTATAAAAAACTCTTTAAACATAAATTTAATATATGCTATTTGCTAATAGGATTCGACACTGGAATTATTTTACAAGTAGTTATTTTAATGACCAACAGAGTTTAATGTTAACAAGGCACAACTCTATTTGAAATTTTGAATAACATGTTGCATGTCATACATCATATGCAACTACTGTAAGGCTTGTGATTTATTTAATGCCTTTAACCCTATATTAAACACGCAGTTTGCAATACTAATAACTGCAATGTTAGTGAAAAAAAAAATTGAAACAAAACAAAAATCAGCATTGAAAAACCAAAAAGTGGTTGAGCATATATATAGTGGGGAAAAGAAAAGTTTTGTAAACACTAATGTCCAACAAGACTAATTAAATCAGTAACTGTCAGAGTGGCCGAGTGGTTAAGGCGTTTGACTTAAGATCAAATTTTCCAAATATATAAGAAAGCAAGGGTTCAAATCCCTTCCCTGACATAACTATTGCTTGAACATGCAAGAAAACAAGAAATATACACAAACTATGTTTATCAATTTAATCAATTTATTTTTTTACAAGAGATAGACACACAGAATACAGCTCTTTTGGTTTATCAGTTCTTTTAAACATAACACTTGTTGAAAATTATTTTTTAGGGGATGGGGGTGTTGCTACGTTGACCCATTACACAATAATAGCAGCTTTACGAAGTTTATTTTCTATATTTAATAGCTCTTTCTCATAACCAATATGGCCAAGCTGTTTACAGGCATGCAAGAGCTGTAGACGTTCGACTAATATATTAGGATCGTTCCATTTACTATTTTTTATGAATGGTTTCAGAATCTCGGGAAGCAGTTCATCATTATCACCATCATTATGATTATCATCCTCATTATTATAATCATTTTCATAATGATGTTCATTATCATCGTTATCATTACCATGATAATTTCCACCTGTGTCCACAGTCTGTTCAATGGTTTGAGTTGTCTTTGATAGTGTTGAAAGCTTCTTTTTAGATGTGCTAGAATGCTTTAACATTGTTATGTTATTTTTACCACTATTACCTTTCCCCACTAACTTTTTGATGGGGTATATTGTCTCTGATAGGGTTGAGGGCTTTTGAGATGTGGGTGCATGTCTGATCATGGGTTTCACAGGAGGTGTTAAAGGTTTCTCATTAAACAACTCGCTAACAGCATGAGTGCGTTGTAGTGTATTAATCTTGAGGTTAATATTATCTTGAGCAGTACTATCTTTCTCTTGGACTTGGTTTCTTGCTTTGGTTTGGGTTTTCCTTACATTTAGACTAGCGTGATTATTAAGTTTACATTCATGATTGATTGAAGAAAGTACGTCCAATTCTTTTGTTTTAAGCATTCCTCGACACTGTTTCGATCGTTGCTTTGAACAGCGCCAAATAACAGTTCCATTTTTATTGCTTCGTTTCACAATATATGAATATCCTTTATAGTATGCATAAGGCTTACCATACCTAGTCACTGATACTTCCATATCAACTGTCAAGCACAAACTAATCTCTAGTAAAGACAACTTGGTAATAACAACAATAGTTTAATGTGGGAGCATATATACATGCAAAAAGTGGGAGCAAAGGTGGGGGGTAAAAAGTGGGAGCAAAAGTGGTAGCAAATGTGGGAGAAAAAAATAACTGTGAGCAAAAAGTGGGAGCAAATATGGGATCAAATGTGGGAGCAAAGCAAATATAAAAAAGTGGGAGCAAATATGCTAACAAATATGTCAACAAATATACCAGCAAAAGTAAATACACAAGTCAAGATAGATTAAAGTGCAAAGAAAATATGAAAGCAAATATGAGAGCAAAAAGGGTGATTTTCTAAAACAACTAGACATAACAAACTTAGTCATAACCTAACCTCACCTAACCTAACCTCACCTCACCTAACCTAACCTAACCTCACCTAACTTCACCTAACCTAACCTAACCTAACCTAACCTATCCTAACCTAACCTAACCTAAACTAACCTCACCTAACCTAACCTCACCTCACCTAACTTCACCTAACCTAACCTAACCTAACTTCACCTAACCTAACTTGAGTGAACTTTACCTAACCTAACCCATCATAACTTCACCTAACCTAACGTTACCTAATCTAACTTCACCTAACCTAACTTTCAACTCTCAGATCAAAATTAAATTCTAGGCATAGTTGAGTTGGAAGCCAAGACTTCAGGGATAACACACAAGTATACTAGCCACTACACCGCAAAATAGGCAAATTATCATGCAACACAACATAAAGTAAAAGTTTCCTGTAGTGTAACTCATTGGCTGTCAACCATAGTTTGGGAATTTAAACCCAAGACCTCAGGACTTTTGTTTTGAACATTATCAGAAATATTATTCCATTTACATTTTGCTGCTGCTGCTTATAGTTATAAGAGTTGGCATTAATATGGAAAGCAAAAAAAAAAAAATGTGGGAGCAAAAAGTGGGAGGAAAACGTGTAAGCAGAAGTGGGAGCAAAAAGAGCAAGCAAAAGTGAGTGCACAATGTATGTTCAGAGTTCAGGGCGCCAACCCAAGCTCCTGCAAGCAGACCAGGGTAAAGCGTTTTTAACAAGGATTTATCTACCTTTTTACAGTCTTTATGCGTTAAGCATTAGGCTACACCACGTCGACGTCGCCGATACTCGTACCCGAGTTTACGTTTCTCGTCCGCAGTTCCATAATCCTTAGTCCAGACGACTAAGATGGCGCCGATGACTTATCATACCAATTGTTGCATAAAACTTGCGACCACACATATTGCATCGGATGGAGGGTGTAGGACGTGGTACTGTTTGACGTATCTTCTACCTCTGGCGAATTTCCTCTTCCTGTCTTCGACGTTCCTGCTCAAACTGTGCAACTGCAGCTGATATGGTAGCACGCCAGCGAGGGCGATCCAGTGCTAGAGTAACCCAAGTATTTGGGTTTATCTCTACTTTTCTCATGGTCTGCTTAGGTTGGTCTTTATATCGTTTTAATGAATGACCACATGGCCTCTTGCCAGTGTTGAGTTCACTATACAGCATTTTACGAGGGAGTCTGCTGTATACGATGGATATGGCCTGCCCACCCAAGCCAATGACCAACAATGGTGGCTTCAATTCTGTTTAGCATTGCTTTCTCAAGGACTGCTATATTAGTTATATAGTCATCCCATTTGATGTTCATTATGGATCTAAGTTTTTGTTGATGAAAACGTTCCAGTTGCTTGATGTCCCAGCGATATGGGGTCCAGATTTCACATCCGTAGAGTAATGTAGAAATTACAACATCTTGGTGCACCAATACTTTCGAGCAGATACTTAGATCTTAGTTCAGGAACACACGATGTGAGAGACGTCCAAAAGCCACACGGGCAGCCTGTATTCTGTTTACCACGTCCTTCTCAGAGGTACAGTTCGCTGATAGAATACTACCAAGGTACAAGAAGTGTTCCAGCCTTTTCAGAGCTGAGCCAGATATGTTGATATCAAACTATGGGAGGATGGTCCCAAGAGCCGGCTGAGTTAGCACTTTGGTCTTCTGAATGTTGACAGTTGGCAGACTGCTGAGGCTCTTCTGGTGTGTGGGCTCGAGAAGCATTGCCAACTGCATATTGCAAATCTGCGACCCGAGTGGATTAGGTTAATCTTTCGAAGTGGACTCTGGCCTGCTTGAAGACCCCCCGTCATACCGATATTTAATTTCCACACCTGAGTTCTTTGCAGGCGATGTCTCACAAAGCATAGCTGCCTGGTACAGGGCAAAAAGTGTAGGTGCAAGTACACATCCTTGCTTGAGTCCAGTTGTATTTGGAGATTCCTCTGAGATATCATGCTGATATATTACCTGACCAGCCATGCCATCATGAGAGCTTGGATCAAACTTACACAATGTTCAGGGTATCCAAAGCGCCTCAAAGCCATCCACATAGCGCTACGAGGAACAGTTTCAAAGGCCATTTCAAGGTCATAGAACACTAAGAACAGAGGTGTCATTTGTTCTCTGTACTTCTCCTGGAGTGTTCTTGCGCAGAAGAGTGGCCCGAAACCCACGCTGAGATCCAGGTAGTAACCTCTCCGAAACAACCTGAAGTCGATTCAGTAAGATTCGTGCAAATATTTTTCCAGCTATGCCAAATACCACGGTGGTTGCCACAGATACCGCGATCACCTTTCTTGTAGATTGTAACTATTCTGGAGTTTCTCAAGGTAGCAGGAACACTTTTGGGTTCCCAAATATCCCTTTTTGCTGCCACCAGTTGTTCTATATTTCACTTATTTCAGACTGACACTTCCGGTTTAGTTCCTGAAAACGCAATTTCTTCTCTCTGGAGGATGGACCTTGAGAAACAGATAGATAGGCATCCCGTTTAGGTTTGATGAGGTTAGGTTTCTTCATTGTTATTTCCAAGCCTGTCTTTTCTCGTCCTTTCCTCATAGCCAATGACTTTCGGTATAGACTCTGTAATGATATTTTGAAGCGTGGTCCATTCATATTCTTCATCTTTGTGTTGATTGGATTGTGAGTTAGTTGTTTTAGAACAGAGTTTTAGGATTATGTGGCAACGCTATCAAGTTGAAGCTTAGAGTTGACCTTCTTCCTTGTATGATTCATGAAATGGGTACGTGGCTTTTTATGGAAATAAATCCTGAATCGACTAATTAGAAGTTTATGATCTGTCTTGAAGTCATCAATATTCCGGGCTTTTTTCGTGATTAGGACATCACTCTTGTCGCACTGTCGAGTAGTGACATAATCATTCGTATGCCAATGTTCCAATGCTTCCATGTGGTCTTGAAGCGATTTGGCAGTTGGAACTGGGTATTGGTGATAAAGAGCTCACACTCAGCACACAGGCCAATAAGTAACAGACCATTCGCATTGAAGTTCCCAATTCCATGTTTACCCATGACTCCTAGTAGTGCAAGCTTGTCTGTAGCAGGCACATTAGTGAGGACTGTGTTCAGTTGGTAGTAGAAGCGGTTCTTAGAATCCTCGTCATCCGTAAGATTGGGGGCATATGAAGAGATGAGAGTAATACTGCATCCTTCAAGAGGTATGCGGACAGTCATGAGTCTTTCATTTACTGCAATGGGAACAAGTGGATGATCATTCACCAATTTGGTATTTACTGCAAAACCCACACCATGGATGCGACGTTCATTTTCCTCCTTTCCTTTCCAGAAGATGGTGTAGGCTGATGAAGCCTCAATGATTTTTCTTTCTCTCGCGAATCTGGCTTCACTCAGGGCAATAACAACAATGTTGAAACTGTTCAGCAGTTTACTGATGAGGGCTGTTCTCATTTCTGGCTTGTTATCGTTGTGTAAATGTTCTGATATTCCATTCATTAATAGTGATGAACATACAGTACTGTTTGTAGAAAGTGAAACTCCCAGAAGAAATGGTCGGAGACACTCCCAGAACAGGGGTCGTGTAGGCCTTCGGTACCATACTAAGTGATAGAAATCACAGATAGATGGCGTGCACATTGGCCCACCAGTGCTCAGTGATGAACATATAAGGTGCGTTCAAAAAGTAACGAACTGGAGGCCGTAATGCGCAAACCGGTGACGACATCGGCTAATCGTGGCGTGTGTAACGAGGTGTGGTTTCGACCAGAGCGTGGAAGGTCACAGCCCTTTGGTAGAGGGCACGCGTGCACGTCACGTGACGATACAAAAGGAGCATCAGCATGCATCAATCATCCAACGCTGACAGTCGCATTGCAAACAGTGACATGGAGGCGTCAAACGAAGAGCAAAGAGGTGTTGTTTGGTTTCTGACAGCGAAAGGAGTAGGGGGAACGGTCATTCATCGCCGAATGTCACAAGTGTACGGTGAACACTGCATGCCCCTTGCAAGGGTCAAGGCGTGGCACAAGCGCTTCAGGGAAGGACGGGTGTCGTTAGCCGATGATGCCCGGTCTGGGGCACCCCCCTGCATTACCGATGACAACGTCCAGCTAGTTGATGCACTCATTATCCAGGACCAACGAGTGACAGTGAACGCCATAGCCGCCGTGGTCGGATTGAGCGTCGGAAGCGTGCACACCAACATGAAGGAACGACTGCAATTGCGTAAAGTGTGTGCCAATGGGTGCCACACAGTCTTGAACCACACCAGGAAGCATGTAGAATGGCCCACTGTCTTGGTCTTGGTTGGACGATTGATGCATGCTGCTGCTCGCTTTGTATCGTCACGTGACGTGCACGCGTGCCCTCTAGCGACGGGCTGTGACCTTCCACGCTTTGGTCGGAACCACACCTCGTTACACACGCCACGATTAGCCTATGTCGTCACCAGTTTGCGCATTACAGTCACCGGCTCGTTACTTTTTGAACGCACCTTATAGATATATTTCTTTCAATTCTTCGACCGCAAGTTGGGGTAACCCTCTGAGTGCGGCTTCCAAGACAGGTTTTGGAGTGACTACCAAGTTTAGGCCACATTCTGTAGGGCCACCCCCCTTCAGGGTTGGCAGTGGTAATCCTAAATAGGCCTGCCCAGTCACAGATGCAGGACCAGATCCCTGAGTAGTCACAGGTCTCAGGGAGGCGACCATCACACATCTGCCGCCAACGTGCAGGTCCAGACTAGAAGCCTCCAAATTACCCAAACTTGCTTCCGTCATCCTTATCCCATCGCCATTGGGCTTGTTGAGAAACATCAGGAGAGAATGCCATAGGCATGAGTTTGTTTAAAGTGGATCGCAACTTGCCAGGAAGTGACCCACACATTGTGGTCCTAGAGCCATTCACTGTGGCACATAGAGCATGAGACATGCAGTTTCCAGCACCAGAACTGCAATGGAACACCACAGACTCAAAATTTAATTGAGTTGTGCCTTTACAGCATTCCAACTGGCTGGACCTCTTCCACCTCCACAGCGGTTCCTCCACCGCCTGCTTTGCTGTTGGGTTGGAACACATTTGGTTCCAATGGCATTTCTTCCACTGGGGGGCCAACACCCAATCCTAAGGACGCTCCTCTGCCCAAAGCCGTTGGCCTACCTTAGGAGCTGAGTTATTTACCGCCGCTCAACACTCGGCGTTAGCTGTCCGTACAGGCTGGTCGCCAACCCAGGTATATCTCCTCCTTTCTCATTCCGGGCTTGGGACCGGACAACGGTGGGGTGTACACCTCATACAGCAACGTAAAAGCAAGTGAGGTAGAGCGTTTCAATCGAACGTTAAAATCACGCATGTGGCGAGACTTTGCAGCGCAGGGGTCCTATCGCTGGGTCGACTTAATTGCAGTGCTGGTGACACGTTTCAACGATACCTAACACAGGACCATTGGCACAAAGCCTCGTCTCGTAACCAAAAATATTCCACGGCTGGACAGGATCTTTAATCCCTTCAAAACAGTCGATCATTGACGCCACCACCTTCAAATAGGCGACCACGTTCCCATCAGTAAACAGAAGTCCGTTTTCGACCCCAATTGGAGCACTGAGCTGTTTCATATTAAAGAAGTGAAATCAGGCAAGCCTTTTTTTATTTGCTGGAAGAACTTAGCGATCAGCCTGGTGTATTCTTTGGAATACACGTTCAGGCAGAGTTAGCTTTTGCTGCTCTTTGCTTTAATTTTTCTTTATTTCCTTCATTCCCTTTTCGCAGACACAAACAGTGATTCCTTACATTTTTATTTTCTCCGTGCAATTTCTTATAGTTTGTATAAGTCAATTATAGATATATATCTTCCATGATTAACCTAGCGGCATCTAGCAGCTAACTGCCGAAGTTTTTCAATTTCTGTGAACTGAAGAGGACTTCCTCACCAATCAAACTACCAGGCGTCGTCGCTGTCGCCAGCTAACTTCTCCATGAAGACTGCTTCATGAAGAAAATTCGCATCCATGAAGAATCTTTTATTTTGTCATGTTGTATATTATGATGTATACTCTCTTGTCTCTTACCCCCTCTCCCCTTGCTTCTCCTTCCCCGTGCCTACCTATCTCTGTCGTGTGGGGTATCGTTCGTTCTCACTTATCATAGTTCGGCCGTCGAGTACAGTGCAAAGCCCTCCCCGGGCCAGTCTCCTGCCCTCTTGAAACTTTTTTAACCAGACGCCATGTCTGCATTTTAAACCAACCGTCACCAGGAAACATCGCCTGTTCTACATGAAAAGAAAGCTAAGTACAAAACTTCAATGTTTTAAACGCATTTTAATTGTTTTTAAAACAGCTAAATGCCTTTAATACAATTTTATAGACAGTGTGTGGAATTGTTAACTATTGTGCTATAACCGTCTTCGAGGGATTTTTCATGTCATGCTCTAGCTATCTAAGCTGACTTTAAAACATGAACATTTAGTACTTCTTCTACAAATTAAATGGGAATACCTTCCCACACCGAGGGGCTCCTGTTAAACTAAACGCTCTCTATAAAACTTAGCCTTCCATCGCGGGATCTCTCTCACCCCATTTAACCGTCATCATAGCTCCTGAACTTTCTATGTCAACCAATCTTTCTACTATTCAAGCAATCTAGTATTTTCCACGCCAAAATATGGGAATGCTTTTCCTAACCGAGGAATTAATGTTACTTTAACTGCTGGTCAACAACTAATTTGCTTTCCGACGTGGGTACTTTACCTCATCATTGAACTGCAACCCATAAACTTTCCAACGCAATAAACCTGTTCAAGCTCAAATTAAACTAAGTGTTCATCACAGCTTTCTCTCGTTACACGAAATCACATACACTGCAATAGTGAAAATGTTCAACTTGTTAGAAAACTATCAGTGCTTCGGATCCGCGTGTGCTAATCTCAACCGCGCCGCGTACATGAAAGCAATAAAACTGGCCAGAACTTTATATTCCCATCCTCCTTTTCCAACCACCCTCTACTAACAAAATTTAAATTAACTTATGTACCTAGCTATTACTCAACGAGGCTTCGCCAAACCATAGGCGCCCTCCTAATTTTGCTCTATGTATAACTTATTCATTCTGTATAAATATCAGCAGTTATAGAAACTACTTATTAATCTATTTTCTTATCCTGCCAGAACAGGAATTGTTAATTTTCTAAGTGTTCAACTTTTTAAACTAATCTTTTGCTCCAGGTTTCGTTAATTCGACCTGTAAATTTTCTAACGTATAACATTGTTAACTTCTGCGTAAAATAGGGGTAGTTCCCACTTGCAATGTTTTCTCTTTTCTTTCTTTTCCTGTCACAATCAGGAATCCAATATATTTGTTTATAGCCTTTTCGATTGCCATAAAGGCATTCTAGAAGGGCTTGTACCATATCTAATCAAACTATTAAATTTACAGTTTCTTTATAATTGTTGTTACAAACGTTAAAATTCCTAATCGTAAGCACACCTTTTAAAATCTTTGAAAGATTTTAGTGCTGTAATAAGTTTAAAACTTGTACACTATTATTGGTAAATTGTAAACTTATTATTACTAGGTCTAAGACCGTAGAATTTTACAACCAACTAAATTGTTAATCTTAACTTAAACAAAAATTAAAACTTAATTATTGTTTTTCAGTTCGCTATTTACAATTGTTAAATAAACTATTTGTTTTCCTTTGTTCTTTATCTTTCTCAGTAAAATCAAGATTAGGCAGGACCCTCTCTTCCCTGATTCTTCCCCTAATCTTAAGCTTTATTTACGAGGAAAACATAATTCCATCTTTAGTAAAACCTTTACCATTTGTTGCATTGAAAACAAAATTTCAAGCAACCACGTTTTCAAAGTTTCTTTTAGCCGTTACAGCTAATTGTAGCCAACTATTAAAACAAATATAGCTTGCTCTGCCAGCTACCTATTTGTAGAGATGTACTCTCTGGTTTGTGGTTCGCTTTCAACATTCGAGTTTTTTTTAGTTAGGTCAGAGGTTTCTTCTTTTCTAAACTTTTAGTCGGCATTCTGCTGGGTAAAAGTTTAGTTTTCCTTAAGTGCAGCAACTGGTATTTATATAAGAATTTCACAAAAAACAATAACATCATCGCTCAAATCGTTAAAGAGACTTTATCTCATCCCTCTGTGGGACCATTCGGTTGGTTTGCCGGAGATCCAACAGTACCCAAAAACACAATTATTATTGTGAATTCAAATCTTTCCAGCATTTTTGAATGCATAATAAAATCTAATCCTTCTAAAGGGAAAGTTAGTACATTCTCTTTTTTCGGCTCACTTTGCCTTGCCAGAGAGCCACCCGTCCTCATAGTACCGGAATACCGGCTCGAGAGGGAAAGTGCAATCACCGAGCGCTTGCAGGCAACCTCAATTCACGCTGCGCTCTCCGCCTGCCTGAGACGGGCCCCCGCTAGAGTTAGGTTCCTCCTGGTCTTGGCACTCCCAAATTTTTCTTTGATTTGCTTGAACCTTAGTGCTGGATTCTCATCCTATCTACCAATACTTTTCTCTACGCCGAAACCCATCTCCTTTTCTCTCTTATCATCATCCCTTAGGTAGTGTTAATCCCCAGCTAAAACCTTCCACAGTCAACTAGAGGAAGGTTTTATCTCGAAGAACTCAAACTAACAAACTATCCCAAGCATTATCTAGTAGAGAAGGTTTTACGTAAGAAAGGCACAAAAGTCTAGGTACGTTGGTTGGGTTTTAAATCAGCATTCAATTCCTGGATTGATGGAAAGAATCTAGTTTCAGTCTGTAGTGATTGTGAACACAGCAAACAATACCTATGTTAGCTTAGCTTATATGGAGATATTGTAAATGAGACGAAGAAATGGACGGCAAGTTATTTCAATTACTTAAGGCTAATGATTACGAGAATGCCTAGAGCATTGAAAAAATAATCCATGAACAGCAACGAAATAAAAATGCAAAGGAATTCATAGAATATACATTCGTAGAGTTACTCATCACTTGTGTTATGCTCAGCAATATAGGGGCTATTAATAATGATTTTTTGTATTTATCTTCAACAATTATACAGAGTTAAGAGCATATAAATAATCTTTTTCATAAAATATTCCCGTTACTTAACAGACACTAAATATTTGCACATGATGGATGATTTACATGAGCTGTACACACTAGGGCAGGCTTCTGGTCTGGAATTGCGACGACTTTGGAATCTCCCTTTAAACCATTCATTTCCAATTTCAGAGCTGCGTAAAATTGAAACTAATTACGGTCTCCGCATCATCTGTCGGTGTGATGAGTTTTCCTTCCTGCACGTTTTTCCTCGCTATCACCAGCAACAATAGAATCATTAAATAGATGATGCTTTGTTTTAAACCATCTAGGCACTCAGAACGGAATATCCGTGGTACAATTCGAAGAAGAACGCATATATAACAAACAGCATTATTAATTACATTTATATGTCTTGAGGCTTCAATCACCTCACTTTTCTTGTGAGGAGAGAGGATTAGATCTATGCACTGCTGTTCAATGCATAGTATGTCTTTGACCAGCCTTTTTAGTCTCATATGAGCACACACCACAGGGATCAAACATAAACGTTAGTAGTGGAGTGAGGCGGTTTCTGCTTCACTCCAGAACCCTCCTTGCCCCACTACTAAGCCTCAGCCATGTAATATTTGTCAATATCTCTCGAACGCATGGTCGGAGATTCACGAATGAGGTGTCGTTGGACTCGGGCTGACGTTCTCTTTTTTACGGACCATGTATTGTATTTTTCAAAAAAAAAAATAGAAATTCTTCGTTTTCGAAAATAGGCGATAGTTTGAAAACCAAACATGATAGGACGTTGTGCCATGGCCCAAACGAATGGTCTTTATAACTTTTATGTTTTGTAATAAAACCTTTTTACTTTTTATGTTTTTTTGAAAACCCTCGAATTTTGAAAATCCTATATTTTGGAAACTAGGAATTTTACAAAAAAGTTTATTTGACTTAAATCAATGGTCCCTACCCCCTATACCTCCAAAATAAATTTCAAGTCTCTAGGATAAAAACCTGACAGTAGTGTGGTAAGGGGGAGCTGATACACTTCTTTTTGAACCCCCCTCGTATTTGCCCCGAACCTGATATCTCGCTAACCAATCATGGGATTTGAACATACAGGGTGTCCTAGCACTCGTAGTGATGCCCCCTACTTTCCTATAGGCTCTTTATTTAATTAAAATACCAAAACTAAAAGGTCATCGACTTTTAATATCTCGCGAACCAATCATGCTAGAGGCATGTACGAGGGGTCCAAGGACTCGGGCTGACGTCTTCTTTGCTATGGACCACTTGTTATATTAAAAAAAAAATGAAACTCGATTTTGGGGTAAACACGTGTTTTTTGTGATTTTTGCTGATATCTCACGGACCAATAACGCTAGAGACGTGTACGAGGTGTCCTAGCACTCGGGCTAACGCCCCTTGTTTGAAACTATGTTTGAAATTTTGACAAAGGGCCTAACGACACTTTTGTTGAAAAAAAAATATTTTTTTCTATACCTGTTTATAATGTTCATGAAGCGTGGTAGTTGAGAGAGACGATACTGCTGGGTGTGTGTGTTTCAACGAACCTGTCGCTAACCACAAGGACCATGCTTAATAGAACAATCGCTATTTCGGCGGGTCGGTGTATGACAGAGCGAGCGTGCGTTTTTCTGATATTTTACCTTTAACGTGTAAACGGTGATGAGAACTTGGTTCTATGTTGGTCGAAGCGAGTACTGAAAACAAACTTGCAGACGAGCAGGAGGTGAATGTCATTTGAGCTTATTGGAAGGCGCTGATCTGACTTGACAACAGGTGCAATGGAAAAATGACCAAGACGCTTGAAGGTGAAATAATCTGACCATTGTGGTGGCAGGGAAGAGCGAAAGGCATGTTAACACATGTGAAACCACATGTACGCTAAACTAGTTACATCCTGTTTGCTTCGTACGTGACAAAATGCAAGTTCATGTGAAATTTGATCTGCCACAGGTGTTCACCTTGGGCTTTGGCTGTCCACGTGCACGATAACTGTTAACAAGTCACATCCTGTTTGCTTCGTACGTGACAAAATGCAAGTTCATGTGAAATTTGATCTGCCACAGGTGTTCACCTTGGACGTTATCTGTTCACGTGTCCGATACCAGAATGGTCAAAGCGTGGGAATCGCTGAATCAGTTAAAAGTATCATGCAACTTGTTGGAATGATGTTACAACCAATAGATAGGCAAGAACTGCGAACAGCAGTAGTGGGCGGTGAAGGGGGGAGAGGGGGGAGGGGTAATGAATGACAGAACACAGGTGGAAAGAGAAGGAAGTATGTGGAGCTGAGGACTGTACACACAGAGCTATAGGAGGTGTACAACATGTGTGAATAAATAAAAAGTACACAGGTTCATACAACATGTAATTTGTTGATCCAAGAATTAAACGTAGAGTTAAACCCTAACCATTTGACATATAGTTTATTTCCTATTTGTTTCAACATTTTTTCCACAAGATAATGCTGAGTAAATGCTGTTTTCTGCAGTTCATGGAAATAAAATCTACCTTTTATGGGTTGGTGGTTGAGGTCTTGCTGTAAATAGGTGACTGGAGTGTCCAAGTTGTCTCGACGAATTCGAAATAGTTCAGTCCCCCACTGAGGCGTGTAGCCCTTATTGAAGGCAGACTTAAATTTGCTCACACGAACAAAATCCACAATTTTCAGTCGGTGACGTTTAGGATCGGCTGTTTTTATGGGGTTAAACAGTTTATCCAATCGCTGAATATTTTTAGTCACGAGGCGTGGCTTGGTCCCAATCGTTCTATGTTTGGTGTAATTGTAACGTGATACTATCTCTGGTAACATGTCCAACCAGCGATACGTTCCCTGAGCAGTAAACGCTTCCCACATATGAGTTTTCAATGTTCGGTTGAACCGCTCGACCACACTGGCTTTGAGATTGCTGTACGTGGTGTAATGGTGAATATCCAAAGATTTGAGAAAACTGGAGAAATCCTTGTTGAAAAATTCTTTCCCCTGGTCAGTTTGTAGCAGCTGAGGTTGACGTTTGGAGTGTTGATCAATATGTTGAAAGGCCTTGGTAACTAGTGAACCAGACTTGCGACGCACAGGTTCAACAAAGGCCATTTTGGAATAGACATCAATGACGGTCAACATATAGCGTACACCGTCGTTAACGCCAGCATAGGGTATCATTTCAACCAAGTCAGCCTGCCAAAGTTCATCCACACCTCGTGAAATCACCTTGAGTCGTGGATAGTGACGCCTAGCTGGGCGATGCAACTCGTGAGCAATACTCATTTTAATGGGTGAGGGCTTAAACATTAATTTTGGCATTTCGAAGTTCTTGTTCAATTTCTTGAATTTACCAATCGTGACTGGTATGGCCAGCTTGACGTGAAGCATGCAACAACTGTAGCCGCTGGACGAGCTTATTGGGATTGTGCCAGTAGGTAACATCCACAAGGGGTTTTAATGGTTTAAATGTCACTCCCGAAGCAGACGCTTTACGACGAGTACTTTGACTGGTGGGAAACATTTTTGCAATGATGGTTTTATATTTTTGAGATATATTGGCATTCACTTGTTGAGCGGGATCATACTGTCTTTTGTGGGCATGGGTATCCAATAAAATGGATTTATATTTGTCAAGATCCTCTGGTGTATAATCATGGGAAGAGGGGGTCCGAGAAAAGAGCAGCTTTAACAGTCCTGGAGTTAATTTATAGTTGATGTTTTTAATGACAGCTTTAGTACGAGCAAATTTAATGGATGAATCGCCAATTTTAAAACTATCATCCTCATAGCGAACACCATACGTGGTATCTGTGTTTCCAATAAATAGATTGGTGAAATAGGGTTCCAATGTTGATCCATAATATTTTATTAAAATGGTTTTCAGTTGAGCTTTATGTTGAGGGGTGGCCAAGAGTTGTAAAAACGGAGGCGCCCTGGAAGGGCAAGGTGTTTCGACCATGGCCAAGGATTTCTTTTTTCTCAAAAACTCTGCAAGGGGTGCGGCCTTTTTTTGAGGCGTATACACATGTTCCTCGTCATCCTCAACTTCGCTAACACTAGTCAAATCTTCCTATTCCTCTTCCTCTTCCTCAGGGTCCTCGTGCAGCGTCTGCGTGGCTTGTGAAACGGTGGGTAGCGTTTCAGATGGCTTGAAAGGGGGTTTCAACATGGCTTTTAGTGGAGGTGCTAAATGTTGCTGAATAAACAAAGCATGATTTGCACGTGATTGTTTCAATTAACGAAACTTTTGGCGAATAGTATTTTTTGCTCTAATAATATGCTTTTTCAATTGACTCTCTGCTAACGCCATGGTGTCTTGACAAATGACTTGACGGGGAATGAGACAGGGCATTAAATAGCAATAAAATGATCAAACCCTAAGCAATACCGTCCTTGGTTGAGTTCACTTTGTTTGTCAATCACTAAACAGCCATGACGTTGAGTGTTCCAGCACTTGGCACACAATTCTGTAAACATTTGAAAGGTCATATCCGGATTCACATGTTCATTATAAATGTGACGACTGTTCCTCTCGTCCTGGCGAAATAAGACAATGACATTGGCATTGTCACGAATCAACTGTTTGGACATTTTTGAATACGTTTGTCCAAGATAGAAGCAATCGATATGTTTGTGTCGACCCATGCTGAAATAGCTTTGAATGATGCCTTGACGTTCAGTGGATACATCATCGAAAATCATGAGTGAATCAGGCTTTACCTCATCCGGTGAAATCACATTTTCTTGCATGGAAAATGTAAAATAACCCATATTCTCCTTTTGTAATCCAGACATGACTTGATCCAGAAACACGTAGAGGGGTTGGTAGAGAGATTTTGCAAAAATATAGATATTTTGAAAACGCAGACCATTGGGCGCTGTGATGAGCGTTAGCAAAAGATTAGTCTTTCCACAGCCGGAAGGCCCCACAATGATGCAGCGAATGGAAGATGGAAACAGTGAACCATGGCGTTGTTCACGTGATGTGGGACAGAGATGGGAAACCATGTCCCCCACGGGGAATGACTCTTGCTGCTTAATAATCTTCATTTCAACTAAGGCTTAGACAGGCTAGCAGGTTGTCTATATACAGGACACAGAGTCTTGTCATAGAAACAGTAGACTGGTACTACAGGTTGACGATGGATGTCTTTGGACGTGCGTTGATGGCCAAAGCTAGGTCTGTCCCCATACATGATCCTAAACAAGAAACAGATCCTGCTAATAAACACTATGTGGATAGGTCAGTAGTGCCACGCACAAAACAGGGAGATTATGACTTTAAGGGAAAGCGGTTAACCCATGTAAAACATCCTCAAGTGTCTACAGACGTTACTACGAAAAAGTATGTGGATAACAAAGTGTATGAGTTTTATGACAAAGTGCCCCAGCTTACGGTGAATGGCTATAGCGCTAATAACCATCGGATTATTCACGTGGAAGACCCGCAAGACGAAGACGATGTCTGTACCAAGCGTTACGTGACCTATGAAATGAAAAGGCTTTATAAATTTATCCCATCTGTATTTTTAGTGTATCTGACAAATGAAAAACCTTTGAATGAGAGAAACCATATACCGCTAGTCCATGATCAGCACTTGACCTATGTGCTTGCTTCAGGATTAAGCCACTATCGATTACACTATGATGGAACCATTCGCATCAAATATGCCATACCTGATGAGAACCATTTACAAATAAAGATAAATGGTCATAGGATGTTGATCCATAACCATAAAATGGTCAATGCAGGTGATGAATTATCCTTTCACCTCATGTTGACATGGGATGAAAAGTAAGCGGGAAAAACCATAAACGATTTCCCACTTTATGTGGAATTGGAATATACAGCCATGAAATAACCATCTGACGTTAGTTGTGATTTAAACTTTCTTGTGAAAGGTTGTTGATCATTATCATCATGGTGAAACAAAGGTATGCGGTGAGAAAGACTAAAAAAATGACTTTGTCCTTGGCAAAGCCTGGGATTACGACATTCGTGGACAAGCCCTTGCGAAAGAAAAAAAGAAAAAATAATGTATTGACCGTAAGGAAAGCCCTTCAAGCAGCACAGAGACATGTTATTCCAAAACGTCGGCGACAGGTTTCAAACCAAGGGCGAGTGATTCCCGTCCCCCAAACGAGCCTGATTTTTACCTGCTTAATTTGCCGGTCTGGCTGCTCTAGGTTCACTTTTGGGCGGTGCCAATGCAGTGGCGAAAACCATTAAAGCCGCGCAGCAGGGCAAGCAACAACTCAAAGAAAGTCAGCGTCATAATGAAACGATGGAAGCGATTGCCATTGGGGCTAGAAATGCCAATTTAAAGCCAGCCTTTTATCAACAAGGATTTGGGAGTTCACCATTTCGAAATATTAAAAAAAACCTCAGCAATAGCGAGACATGCCCTGACGCATCAACAAGTGGAAAACTATGCTAAACAACTAAAGCTTTCTCATTTTCGAGGTGTGTTTATGCGAAACCAATTACCCCCACAACCCTGGAAACAGGAATGTGCTGTTGTCAATTTGGATGATCACCGAGGACCAGGAAAGCATTATGTAGCTTATGTCAAAGAGGGATCCATCGTATGCTACTTTGACAGTTTTGGGAATTTGCCCCCGCCCATGGAACTAGTGACCTATTTTGGAAACAGGATCAAGATATATTATAATGTGAAACGTGAGCAAACGTTTAACAGCCAACAGTGTAGACGTTTGTGTTTATTTTTTTTATATAAGACGCAGCATAAGCAAAAACGCCAACAGTATGTCGGTAGAAAGTAAAACGTTTACACTGCATGGACGTGGACCTGAAGTCAGCCTAGACTTTTACCCACCTATCGAATTGAGTGAAAAACCCTGTGGTTTAGGACTTGTTTCTCTTGAAACGTACAATCGAATATACAACATACGAGAAAATGTGAACAACAAGTTTTACTATGATGATTCTGTGCTCACCCTGAACTCTGGTGGATACACGATCGATGATATTTATGAACACATTTATGTGGTGTTGATCAATCAATATAGTTTAAAGTCATTTCTCGATGGAACGCGCAAGTTTGAACTTGTAGGAAATACCAACACTCATCGCTGCAGTATTTTCTCTACCTTTAACATTGACTTTAAAACTCACCCCGATTCCATTGGCCCATTACTAGGATTTAAACCACGTGTGTTGGAACCCAACAAAAAACATGATTCGGACCATGAAGTGAAATTCATTGAGGACCATCATGTGTCGGTGACATGTAATATTATTAGCCAAGTGTACACCAATCAAGAACCATCGCATTCTCTTTATGACTTTATTGTGACATCGCCCAATGGGTATATTATTCGCGAAAACTCTCCAGTGGTGCTTTTTCATTCTGTGGCTGTCGATAGTATTAGTAATATAACATTAAGACTGATCAATAGAGATCAACAACTCATTGATCTAGATTCTACCACACCAGTGACTTACAAGTTGGTGCTAAAGCCACTATGAAGTTTGTGTATAAAGCAACAACACCGTCTAGGAATAGTGTTAGTTGTTTGCCACGTGAATACATGTTAACATCTCAAGGCAAGCAGATTTTACAGCATTTGGGTTACCACGTCAACCCTCATAATGAATTCTATCCTAGAGATAGCGAACTGCGTCGAGGAGCAACCAGGTGTGGTAAGAATTGATCTCCATTCCTATCAAGTTCAAACACCTGGTCTCAATAACAATGATGAAATTCAATTTGTTATCAACAACCAAGATATTTACACCCTACCGCATGAAAGTGTCATTCAGATTGAAGGTCGGCTCACCAAAGCCGATGGCTCTACACCCACCACATCCAAGTTGGCCAACCATTGTTTGGCCTTTTTATTTTCTGAAGTGCGTTATGTCATTAACGATATCGTGGTGGATAGCATTCGAAATGTGGGCATTTCCAGTGTCATGAAACTATTTCCCTCTTATAGTGAGGAAGAAGGTAAAACACTTTGCATGGCAGGTTGGTGTCCTGACTCGACCAATGACTGGATGGTACACACCGATGGGACCTTTACTGGATATTTACCTCTTAAACTGATTTTAGGCTTTGCCGAAAATCACCAACGCATTGTGGTCAACGCAAGGCAAGTGCTTTATCTAGTGAGAGACAGGAGTGATAATAATGCACTCAAGGGAGCCGACAATGCCCCCATAGATTCAAAAATTCAACTACAACGCTTGCTATGGAAAGTCCCCCATGTAACCCTTGAAGATAGCAAAAAACTGGACATACTCAAAATGGTAAAGAGAGATATGCCGCTACCCATGGAATTTAGAAGCTGGGCACTCCATGAGTATCCGCTATTGCCCACCACCAACACACACAGTTGGTCTGTAAAAACAGCTCGCTATACAGAGAGACCTCTCTACCTGATCGTGGGTTTTCAAACGAATCGCAAGTATCAACAAACCAAAGATGCCACGCAATTTGATCACCTGCAATTGAGAAATGCACGTCTTTTCCTCAACGGAGCTGTGTTTCCCTATGAAGGACTGGATTTGGATTTTTCAAAAAATAAGTTGGTTCCCTGTACGACTTGTTTTCTAAATTTCGATGGTCGTATTATCAAAAAGAGAACGGCCCCATGCTACTACCCCAAGCGTTTAAGGCAAGAGCACCACTGATTGTCTTTGACTGTTCTTACCTGGAAGAGTCTGTCAAGCCATCCAATATCGACATTCGACTAGATTTTGAAACGCATGACAATGTACCTGCCAATACCACGGCCTACTGTTTGAATATTCATCACAAACAAGTCAACTATTATCCACTGTCCAACCACGTGACGAGTGTATAAATAACAGGTCATCCCACGTCAAGCCGCTCAGTCATGTCTCGCTTTAAACCCTCAAGAGACGTCACATCCATGAATTTAAAGTCTGAGGAACAACGTTTCAGGACTTTTGCCACGTGGCCAGTGCCTTTCATAAACCCTCAAGCCTTGGCGGCCGCTGGATTCTACTATTTAAAAACAAGAGATGAAGTTAAATGTGCCTTTTGTCCCATCATCATAGACCAATGGCAGGAGGGCGATGAACCCATGCAGGAACATCAGCGCTGGTCACCCACCTGCCCCTACCTGTGTAGAATGGAAGTGGGAAATATACCCTGTCATTCAAGCTGTCCCTCACTTGTGTCTCTGGGTGATGAAAAAACAAGTTACGATACGTGTGGACCGTATGGTGTCAACGGTGCTTCGGTGAGTAGCTCACCATCAAAAACGCCTAGTTTAGAGGCATTGGGACATCATCGGTGTTATGGACGTTACAAACACAAGAGACTATATTGTTGTATCAGTTGCTATCGTCCTTATCCCAAAATGAGAAAAGCCTGTAAGACGTGTTATGATGATAAAATGATGTGATTCTTAAATTCTTATTTTTGCATGTCCCACTGTCCTACCCTAACCTCAATTTGAAACTAGCATGGCAGGTAAGTCCATGACATGATCACACTTTAGTGGTCGATCGTCAGTCAGTCGTCAATTGAACTTGGTCCAGGCAAGCGTAAACATGTTGCGCACACTCATTGTGGATTGTCAAGGGTTTAAAATTGGTGACAACAAATTTATATTTAAACAAGTGGCCATTATCGATTGTACCACGTTTTGGATATCGCAAGCTACGCATTTGCTATTTAAACCACCCCATGCTTTTGATTTGTTGTGTGAAAAAGACCGTAAACAAACCCAGTGGATTGAAAATCATAGGCAACTAGACTGGAATCAGGGAACCATTTCCTATAAATATTTGGATGTGGTCATGAAAGCACACTTGTCCTCGGCCAATGTGTTATTTGTGAAAGGTAATGAAAAACGTCAATGGTTGCAACCATTTTTGGCGTCTTACTGCGAATGTATCGACCTCATGGAGTTGGGCTGCCCCTCCCTGCAAATGCTCATGGATACTTGTTCCTGTGGCAACATTACATTATAACTCAAGATTTTCCTGTGAATGACGCCAGTGAGATTTCTACAAGCGACGTGTAAACATCTACAGCACGTGATACCATGGAGAAAGGCAATGCTACGGACAAAGCCATCGGCAAGTTCTTTGTGTGCAAAAAGAAACTAGACAGTTTTACCAAAGAGGAACTCTTGGCGCTGCCCAAGTCGTTCATTTATTATGTGGCCGCCAACGTGGTCAAAGAAATCTGGCAACATGTACCAAAATCATGGACTCAAGACCCTGAGTTGAGTGAATTGCAACCCTGTACGGATTACGATCACCATAAGCAAGTGGCCATGGCAAAAATACCATCTATGCGTCAGTGTGCGACTTGCCAGCTAGTGAAACTGTATCACGGTCATAAAAGTCCATGTAAAGACTTTGTTGAATCATTCCACGGGTGTCATGGCGAGAAAAAGCAACAACAACAACAAACACAAGCATCGTCCACAGAGGAAGAGGAAGACCAAACCTTTTGACCATCGATGGAAAAGGATATGCCAGACCTGTACTGGCAATGGCGTCATTGACAAAGTGATTCAATACCTACCTTTCGAAATCCATCTTCCAGGTTATCGTTTTTGCGGCCCTGGAACTCGTCTCGAAAAACGTTTACAACGTGGTGATGTACCCATTAGTCTTTTGGATCAAGCATGCAGGGAACATGACCTTTCTTTTCGCCATAGTCATCCTGGTTTAAGACATGTGGCAGATAAGTTGTTATTGAAGAAAGCTAAACAACGTTTCACATCCAGTGATGCCTCAGTGGGTGAAAGGATGGCAGCCCTGATTGTCATGTGTGCTATGAAAGGAAAGTTGATGATGCATGGACATAAACATTGAGGAGTGAGGAATTGGGATTTGTTTGTATTCTATATTTCTTTTGTCAATTCACTATGACTATGAAATAAAAACAAAGGTTTACCAGAGCACGATGTTGTGTTATTTTTAACTTTAAAAAATCATGATGTTGATGGCTGATTTTTCATTTTACACATTTCACACATGATGAATTCACACACTGTCATTTGCCAATTTGCAACTTACAGTTTTTGAGAACGTTCGTTTCATGTTTACGTTTTTGATATGGATTTTTCCATTTTGCTGATGACACTTTTTAAACAATGTCCGTTTGAAGTTTTTGAATTTTCAAATTTCACATATGGCCATTTCCAGTTTTTAAAAATGTCCGTTTTAAGTTTTGCGTTTTTGGTGATATGGAAACATGGATTTTCCATTTTGCTGTTTTGACATTTTTCCATTTGGTGTATGTCGAAAGTTGAGATTTGACAATGATGTTGATGCAAGTGCTTGACCATGGCAATGTTGCAGTGTGTTTATGGGTGTTTGGAGAAACGTCGAGGTCTACGACTACTGCAGGTAAGACTGTTTTTACAAAAATAATGTCTTTTGACTGTCACATTTCAATGAAAAAACGAAACTATTGAAAACAAAATGAGTATATAAGTGACCATTTACCCCCTCCCCACCCACCCACCCTATCTCACCGTGTTTGTTCTGGCCAATCATACACACCAGCTTTCTCTCTCCACTCATACATTCACACCTGTCTTTGGGAACAAACACAACCACATTATTTATTCCCAAAAGCACATTCTCGACATGCACACTCATCTCAAAAGAACTTTTTTAGTTTATCATTTACATTACGAAAAATAATTAAATACTAGTTATTAAAGTTACTAAAAATCTTACTTATTTCATATTTACAAAAAAAAACTCAACTTTGTACAGCGTTAAAAGAATCTAACTATTTACCAATCAAAAAATTAAAAACAAAATAAGGTTGCATAGAACTTTTTTAAAGAGCAAATGGTCCAAGTGGGTTTTCACTATTTACAAAATCTACTATTTACAATGACAGAAACCAATATTTACAAAATACTAAATCTTCAAGTTACATAAAGCTATGTCCCATAAACGATTAAACAATGAAATCACACCTCCTCCTCCTTGCGATCATAACCACAGGGCAGGCTGGTGAGCAGGTCATCAGCCCTCACACGTTTGTTATCCATGGAGGCGAGAGTGCGTTTTCTCTGTTCCATAAGATACAAATGATGGTTGCTGGATTGTATCCTGCACTGTGTATGAGACATAGCTTTGCCAGTGCGTAAAACCGCTAGATAGTCATCAACACGTAGCGATTTTACCACTGCCCTACCTACACCTTTTGCTCTTTTGACTTCCTTACAGTCGAGTGTGCGATAAGCATACATTTTTGAGGCCAAACCTACGAATTCCATCATAATGGAATCACCGCATTCATCTTTTAAAACGCCCATTTCCTTTTTGTTTTTTATGGGCAGCTGAAACACGTTGTCTACGCTATAGCAAGAGGTGTCGAACCAGTCACTATGTTGCCTCATGACGTCATAGGGGTTGCAGTGGCGAATGTGGTAAATGAATGAGTCGGTATCCATATACAAAAGAGAGACGTTCTCAAAATGGCGTTTGGCAAACTCATAGTGGAATCGATACATGACCGATTTAGAAAAGTCTAAAATGACTTGACCCAAGTAAATGGGTTTATCCATGGTCACGCTGGTCTTACTCATTTCAATAGTAGCCAAATCCTCATCGATAATTTTGATCGATTTGAAATTTGGCTTGGCAATGTACCGCCGGGCACCCCACTGCCCCTCCCGGACATTCACCAATTTAATGTCACGGTATTTGCGGACATTCTCCATAGACTTGCCGTAGATGCAGTTGTTCATTAATTTTAAAAAAAATATTTTCAAACTGCTGTGTTGCCATTTGTCGGTGCTCTGTGTTGAGTCGTATGTATGGCTCAAGCCATGCTTTTTGAGCAAAAGAAATACCCTTGTAGATTTTCTTCAACACCAAGCCTTGGGCGAGGCATTGCACCAACATTTGGATATGTAGCACTTATCGATTTTTGTTGTAAAGTGTGGCCATGAGTTTTTCAAATTTCACTTTACTGTCAGGGGGAACCATTTGCTCAAGGCAGAATGGGAAATCGGCATGTTCATCATACAAGGATGAGGGATATTCAATATCCACTTCTAGCACATATCCACGGCCTGTTTCTTGGCTAGCCATGTTCACATCAAATTCTGACACTTGTTTGTCTGTCAGCCAAGCAAACTTCCCATAGGGCAAAGGCTGACTCATGGCGTAACCGTACAAATTATTCACGTCATAGTACATTAATTACGATTCTGGTTTGTCTGGTGAATAATCAGGCATGTAGACATTGTTCGCTTCGGCATGGCGTTGGTTAAGCGACACAAATCTGTCACGAATGCCCTTTTCAAAAAATAGAACCATGTCTACATCAGTGAGTAAATCCAATTCCACTTCAGTGTATTTTAAAGCGGCATCGAACGAGAGCCCAGGACTCGTATAATAGTGAGCCGGGTCAAGACCGTAAATGTGTTGACACAACTCACGGAATTTTTGAAACACATCGGTGAGCAGCAATACATCCAGTTTTAGGTAATGCAAGGCATATTCACTTAGCGTCTTAATGCCAAACACTCGCCAAACTTGACATGCATGTGCATAGTCTTCATCGGAAACGGTACTGCGTTTTAGTTTCGAGTAAAATTTCTCTTGTGGTGGGAGTTTTCTTTGCTTTAACGCGTCCCAGCTGCTGCAGAAATCATACGGGAATATACCTTTCCGAATGCACAATTGAAATTGCTCAGGATCATTAAAATGCATTCTAGTATTTTTTAATTCCTCGTCATTCAAGCCATTCACAAGGCTGTCTAGCGAGGATGCCATAAACTTAAAGGAATCCAAAAAATCGAATGCTTAAGTCGCCCAACCACCATGTCAGGGCTGTAAAACGCTCATGGTTTTGGGGAATAATGGTAAACGAGCCCTTGTTGACATGACCCAATTCACGAATCAAAAACTGAATGTCATAATTCGCCAGATTGTGGAAAAAAGCACTGATGAAACCAGGAGCATTTACTATGCGCAGCTCCACGAAACTCCCCCGTAAAGTGCGAGTGGTCTCTGACTTTTTCCTCTCCACTTAAAATAGGCTTTTCGCAAATATGGCATGTCATGGCATGCTCATACTGCTGCAGCTGTTCTGGAGATAGGCTCATGGGTACTGGGTGGTCCATTAATTTCTGTACATCATGAGCCAACTTGTAAACGGATTGTGTGAGGTCATAGGCACACACCACATTAAATCCAATGGCAAAGGGTTCATGTTTTTGAATGGGTGTGGTTGAGCTGATGGTGGGATCTGGTTCACATCCCGCCATGGGTGTAGTGAGAGCTTCAAAATCTGCGTATACCACATAGGGAACAGTGTCACGCTTGTGAATGTTTAGGGGTTCCCAAGTTAACGTATCCGCAGCAGTAAAAGACATTATTTTGAAAGAACACTCTCACCAGAGTTTTCAGCTGTAGACTGCTTGACAATGGCCCCAAACACACACGTTCCTGGTTATCAACAGAGGTCAAGCGTTTTCCTACACTCTAAAAAGAAATAAAATAAACCATTATAAGTATATCCATTCCATATTATAGTTTATGCATTTCATAAACAAAACAAAATCTAACAGGTTATATTATATAATAAAACAAATCTCACCTTGACGTGTAATGCTTTGGTTTATTCCCGTCTCGTGGGCTAGTTTGGCAATGGTTTCCGTCTCTAGTTGTCCGTTTTTCTCCTTCTTTTTCAATCTCTATCCCACAGACACACAACAGGTAGGCTATACACGTTATCTGCAAACAAATAAATAAACATTTAATTATAACATTAACAATCAATAAATAATTGCATGTAAATATATATATATATATATATATAAATCAATAAATATATAAATGAATGAATAAACACCTACCTCACAACAAGGTTAAGTATTTTCCACCAACACCAAAACTGTTAAACAAGACCAAGTGTTTCACGCAACGTTATGTGTTCATAGGTAGTTACCTAAGTGAGAGTGGAAATGATAACGACATGTCGTTATATATGTTACCTTGCATGTATAATCTTTTTTTCCCCACGCTTTGAACATTCTCTTATCGTGCACGTGGACAGCTGACGTCCAAGATGAACACCTGTGGCAGATCAAATTTCACATGAACTTGCATTTTGTCACGTACGAAGCAAGACAGGATGTAACTTGTTTAGCGTGCATGTGGTTTCACATGTGTTCACATGCCTTTCGCACTCCCCTGTCACCACGGTGGTCAGATTATTTCACCTTCAAGCGTCTTGGTCATTTTTCCATTGCACCTGTTGTCAAGTCAGATCAGCGCCTTCCAATAAGCTCAAATGACATTCACCTCCTGCTCGTCTGCAAGTTTGTTTTCTGTACTCGCTTCGACCAACATAGAACCAAGTTCTCATCACCGTTTACACGTTAAAGGTAAAATATCAGAAAAACGCACGCTCGCTCTGTCATACACCGACCCACCGAAATAGCGATTGCTCTATTATGCATGGTCCTTGTGGTTAGCGACAGGTTCGTTGAAACACACACACCCAGCAGTATCGTCTCTCTCAACTACCACGCTTCATGAACATTATAAACAGGTATAGAAAAAATAATATTTTTTTCATCAAAAGTGTCGTTAGGCCCTTTGCCAAAATTTCAAACATAGTTTCAAACAGGGGGCGTTAGCCCGAGTGCTAGGACACCTCGTACACGTCTCTAGCGTTATTGGTCCGTGAGATATCAGCAAAAATCACAAAAAACACGTGTTTACCCCAAAATCGAGTTTCAAATTTTTTAAAAAATATAACGAGTGGTCCATAGCAAAGAAGACGTCAGCCCGAGTCCTTGGACCCCTCGTACATGCCTCTAGCATGATTGGTTCGCGAGATATTAAAAGCGGATGACCTTTTAGTTTTGGTCTTTTAATTAAATAAAGAGCCCATAGGAAAGTAGGGGGCATCACTACGAGTGCTAGGACACCCTGTATGTTCAAATCCCATGATTGGTTAGCGAGATATCAGGTTCGGGGCAAATACGACGAGGGTTCAAAAAGAAGTGTAGCAGCTCCCCCTTACCACACTACTGTCAGGTTTTTTATCCTAGAGACTTGAAATTTTTTTTGGAGGTAGAGGGGGTGGGGACCATTGATTTACGTCAAATAAACTTTTTTGTAAAATTCCTAGTTTCCAAAATATAGGATTTTCAAAATTCGAGGTTTTTCAAAAAACATAAAAAGTGAAAACATTGTATTACAAAAAATAAAGACCATTCGTTTGGGCTATGGCATTACGTCCTATCATGTTTGGTTTTCAAACTATCGCCTATTTTCGAAAACGAAAGATTTCTATTTTTTTTTTTTTTTTGTGAAAAATACAATACATGGTCCGTAGGAAAGAGAACGTCAGCCCGAGTCCAACGACACCTCATTCGTGAATCTCCGACCATGCGTTCGAGAGATATTGACAAATATTACATGGCTGAGGCTTAGTAGTGGGGCAAGGAGGGTTCTGGAGTGAAGCAGAAACCGCCTCACTCCACTACTAACGTTCTCTTTTTTAACAAGTAACAACCCTGGCTCTGACAAATGAGTAGTTGCATAACGTCCGAGAGCAAACGTGCTTACATTGTCGACTTGATCACTCTCTTGTCATCATCTCCACTGAGAGCCATCTTTTTCACCCTGGACCTGAAAACGTTCATCAATACTCGTAACATTGGGACTTCGAAGATACATCGTTTAAAGTCCTGGAGCCCCAACGCTTCGTGTAACTCCCTTAATTTTTTTAACCATTTTGTCTGTTTGTTATGTCCAAAGCGTACATCTTCGGACAAAGTCCTATATATTTCCGAACGAGCTGTCCACTAGCCTCGACTTTAAATTTACACAGCACCTTCTTGTTCATGGTTGAATACAGAGAATGATCAGGTGAGTAGTCGCTTGTGTCGAAATACTCATTCAAGTTAGCTCTCGTCGTGTCCTGGTAAACATCATCAGTTGGTACTGAATGTATAAATGAGTCACCGTCCATGTACATTAATTTCAACTTTTCACTGCCATAGAACGGAAGCGAAACGTCATAGTGATACTCATACATCAGCGTTTGGGATAACTCGAGAGCATTCATACCTATATACACTGGCTTGCCTAATATTGTGTTCATTTTGCTAAATGAACAGCCGCAATGTTAGGTCCGAAGATCTTTCTGTCAACAAAGTTAGGTTTTGACACAAGTTTCTCAAGCTGTTTCGCTGTTGTTAGGAGGCGAATGTCTAGGAGATTTCGAACGTTTTCCACGTTTTTTTCGAACATAGCATTATTAAAAAGCTTGTACAAGTCCTCTTCGAAGTCGTTCTAAGCTTGCTTTCTGAGTTCAGTGTTGAAGTCCATGTAACTCTTTTTCCAACAACATTGAACAAATCTTATCTCAGGATGAGCCTTCCTTACCACAAGACCTTGTTATATTGCCTCTTTTAAAGCCATGCAATGGACAACATAGCGTTCGCGGCTTCCGAGATGTAACACCTGTTTCTCCACAACAGTCGACTTGCGTGGGTTCCTTCTTTCAACAAGAAACGGCATATCGTTATGTAGGTCGTTGTGTTCTTTCGGGTAGTCGATATCCACCTCGAAATAGTAGCCATGTGGATCATTTTGACTGAGTTGTTCAATATTGACAATATCTGGGGAGACCCAGCAAAATCCACCGTAGGGAAGTGGTAAGGACATGGCCCAACCGTACAGATTGTTAGCTTCTACATACATAACAAACTCTAATGGTTTTTCGCGATCATATTCAGGAATGTACTTATTATTTGACACTCCAAAGCGATGCGAAACGTCAATCATACAACCTCGTATGCCACGCTCTACGAAAAGCAGTTAGTTGTTGTCTGTTAGGTAATCGAGCTGAATGCCTGTATAAAGCAGCATAGCATCCCAGGTAAGAAAAGGAAGAGAAACTAAATGAGCTGGATCGAGTTTGTATATTCGCATAGTTGCCGTGCGAAATGTTTCGACAACGTCTGCAAGGAGAAGCACGTGTTGTTTCAAGTACAGATCGCTGTATTCCTCCAAGGCTTTAACACCAAAATGTTTCCGTACTTTCTTTGTATGCTCATAGTCCTCATCGCTAATATTTTCCTCTTAATTTGTTACGGAACATTTCCTTTGAAGGTAAACTCGTTTCTTCACATTCACTCGAAGAGTCGATGTATTCATCGAGAAAAACGCACTTTCTCCTCATTTAAGAAGCACCGTTTTCTCCAAAGTGTTTGATAGTTTCAGGAAAGTGTTCTAAGTTGTCGGCTGGATTTTCCAGACTGTTATTCAAGAACCAAAATGAGTCCATAAATTTAATTCGCACTGATTCATATTGAATATATTTCGTGACGGAAATGTACTTTCCTCTAGTGTTCTGAATAGCTGTCACTCTCCCCGGTGTTGAACATAGTTCTCTTACAATAAAGTGCATACCATAATTCCGGAGATTATGTATAAACACGGATAAGAATGTGACTTTTTACATTTCAAATTGCAACTGTTATGTGCACAGCCACGGTGTTCCCTGGTGATATATCAGTGGTCTCTCACTTGGCAATTATTTTCAGCATAATTTTTTTCCTCATTTGCAACAAGCCTTAGCCGCTTGGAATTCGCGTTCCTGCTCCTCTGTCACGTTCAAAGAAAGTTTTTCTTCGTGCACAAAACTTAATGTGCGAGCCAAGCTTGTTAAATAATTAAATAACACCTTGACTGGATTAGGTCCATGGTCCTCTCTAGGTAAACCAAACTGTATGGTTTCGATTGAGGAATTTGCTTTTAAAATGTACACTAAAGCTCGTTGGTTCATGTTCCTGATAGGAGATATTCCAACTCGCTTCGACCCTAGGCTGACAAGATTGATCAGGTTTCAATAACTATTTAAAGTCGGCGTAAGCCACGAAAGGAACTGCAAGCGTATGGTGTACATCTCTAAAACACAATCTGAAACTGCCATCGTGTAATTTTTCACGAGCAATTTGTTGGTCAAGACAGTATATTTTATGTTCTTCTAGTTTCTAGGCAGCACTTCGCCCGTGCTGGTCATCGAAATGAGAAATGCAGCGCATGCATATAGCCGAGACATTATGGTGTTTCGTTAGTTCACTTCGGACAAGGCCGATAAAGTATTTATGTAAACATAGTGTCCTAAGCCTTTATTGTTGGTAATGTAAGTTACAACAGATTGGTATGGTTTGCTAACACTTCATCAACAACCTTTTACGGCATAACGTTGTGTTTATAATCTAAACAGGAAACGTTGACAGAAATATTATTCTTTTTTTGGAAATTCTTAATAGAATGAATAGCCATGGGCAATGTTTAATAGAATGAATAGCCATGGGGAATGTTTAATAGAATGAATAGCCATGGGGAATGTTTAATAGAATGAATAGCCATGGGGAATGTTTAATTGAACAGTCATAAGGAATGTTTAATTGAATAGCCATGGGGAATGTTTAATAGAATGAATAGCCATGGGGAATGTTTAATAGAATGAATAGCCATGGGGAATGTTTAATAGAATGAATAGCCATGGGGAATGTTTAATAGAATGAATAGCCATGGGGAATGTTTAATAGAATGAATAGCCATGAGGAATGTTTAATAGAATTAATAGCCTTGGGGAATGTTTAATAGAATGAATAGCCATGAGGAATGTTTAATAGAATGAATAACCATGGGGAATGTTTAATAGAATGAATAGCCCTGGGGAATGTTTAATACAATGAGTAGCCATGGGGAATGTTTAATAGAATGAATAGCCATGGGGAATGTGATATCCGAAAAGTCATATTTATCTTGCAAACCTTTGTAATTGCAAACACAATCAGCATCCCTTTCAATAAATGTTGACAGCATTGCACAGAAGAAACAACAGTAATCATTGTTTTTGTTTTTCCTTAGCGCTTCAGGGAGTTGTAGGTATGTACATCGTCTCAGAGGGTTATACCTGTTTATTCTAACCATCTACACCCAGCAGAGACCACCCCCTACCTGCCATTTCAGATCTATGTAATTAAAGGATTATTTTTAAAACTGTTTGCTAACAGTTTCATTTAGATCCGTTCCCTTAAACACAGCCTCATTCTTCGCTTTAAAAGCTCGAGCACGTACCTCTTGTTGACTTATGGAAAATGAGTTCTCATTTTATGAGCTTAATTACCAGCTCTTCCACTTCCTCGAGATATGCTTCCGCATCATCACACGTTTCACATCGAATAACGTAATATCGCATTCGGTCTGTAAACGTCGGTTCATAGACCACAACTCCCTCGCCATCAGGAACTCTTGACAGAAGAGCATTCTTTTTAGGCTCGCACCTTCTACGTTTGTTAGGTTTTCGTGACCACAAAACTCCTGCATTTCTTACAGTGATAAAGGGTGCCTCATGAATCCATGTGGCTTTTCATACTTGATTCTCGAATGAAAGCTCTACCACATATTTCACAGAGTGAGGTTGATACGTTAGCCATAATACTAGAAGCAATTACCTCTCTCATTAGCTTGCAGAACACTAGCAATCCCAACATTAGGGCCTCCATTTTATACCTGTCACAGACTGCAACACCTAGCCAAATCTAACAGTGAGTGCAATAAAGCGAGTTGTGTATACATACTTACTTTCAACTTTTGGATGTTTTGTAATATATGCGCCAGTAAAAAAAGAATAGCCCATAATACAACATTTCCCCTCTACAATTTACATAGTAGCCACCCGCCAGTAGGAATTTTTTTGTAGCCTACTACTCCTTTCTAATCCTTGACATTCTGTAAACTTTAAACTTTGATGAACCGCAGTTTCCTAGAAAATACTTAACATAATATTACAACTGAAATGCATTATACAAGTGGACACTAATTTACATTCACTCACTCGCTAATACCAGCAGACTGGCAACTGACTAGTGGTGTATTTTATAAAGGAATTGAGGGAGGAATGTGCTGCGCCCGTCTCACTAACTCTCCTGTGGCTAACTGACCTGTTGACGATTTGGATCATTCAGTAAGTGGTTATTACCGCTTATTATCACCGTGGGGGATAAATTTGAAAACATAACCCTGTAAACAAAACAAAAATTACGTGGGAACCCAATCATCGGGAGGTGACCACGTCCCCACTAAACATGTATACCAGGTCAACCCATCAACCATTTGAATCCACATAGAAACAAAATCACTAGAAGTAGGCAATCCTTTAATCCACGACACAAGGATGAAAAGCATGACTGACGATGTGTTATTGTAAAGGCAACGTCATTTCTGTATGAAAATAATTAATGATGCACTCTTCTCGCATTAATAACTAACAAATGTTAATAGAGGCCCAATACTGGTGTATCCATATATATGGCACCGGAAATTAATTTAGAAATACTTTTTACATAGTATGATTGATAATTCAGGTCGAAAATTTTTAATACTTCTTCGGAGGAAGTCGTTGTGGTGAGGAAAGTGAACGTTTAAAAGAAATTGTGCGAGCCAGAAAGTGGAACGCTCAGTTCAAGTAAATCAATCATATGCACACGATCGGTGTGGCCCTAAGTTCTGCTATCCATTCATCCGTTATGTTTTCAACAGTGAAGTATAATGACTCTTATGAAGTCATGTTTGCCTGTATATTTCAACTAGCCAGAATGGTCATTCTATAGGGATTTAAATGTGAATTAATTCGTGTCACTTGAATTTGCGGACACATTGCTAGTTACATGATATTCAGTTGCCCATTTCAATGAATTAATCGTGATGTCCTCGTACAGCCTTTTATTTTCAACGTAAATTTCTTGTGTACTCGATACAGGAAAAGAATACCAATGAAAACATTACTCTGTAATGAGTGATAGAAAATACTATTGAATGGTCGTTCTTGAGATATAAAGCAGCACCCAATTACCATATAATTTTATTCGCGACGATGAAAGAACATGTTGACCTTCAGAAATTAACAGCCGTATGTGTATGTTATTAAACTTGCCCCATGCACAATAATATTTTTAGTGCAGGAGAAGGATTATCACGTTATGCAGAAGAATTCTTACTCCAAGATCTCCGACATATAAAACAGAATTGTTTGTGGGGTAACGGTACCAGTAGTTGACAGGGTCAAGGGTTAAAAAATACTTTTTCTCAAATATCCTTTGTTGTGGTATTCGTTTGGCACTATTAACATGATTTTTAGAATCGGTGACATGTTTTCTTTGAAGATATGCAATAATTATTTGTCATAACACAACATATGATTTTTTAATAAGTTGTGAAATGGTGCCTACAAATGTACCAATAATTGCCATATCAAAATGCGCAAAGTACCAGCACATGACCTTTAGAAACCAGTAGTTGACATGTTGAAAAAATCTCCGCTGCCAAAGGTCATGGAAAGAAAATGCTCACTTATACTACAGAAACGCCTTTTATTATAGATCTACGGACACAAAACATTATATTTACAATGTTATCACAATAGGCTAAACAGATATAAATGACAAAATTGAACTTTCAGTAGCAATAGGCTACCTGTCCAATTCAAGGAATGAGAAATTTCTTCCAAACACAAGAATGTTTATGATATTCTTAACGGTTTTACTAGTCCACATCTAGTGACTCAGAAAACTAATAAAGACCTGAATCAGATGGACCAAACAACATTGGAGATTTTAAAATCGTGAATATTTGATCAGGACTGTTAGTTGTGATGTCTTTTGTATTTCTGACAAAAACATTCCAAAGTCTTATCAGAGGATTTAGGGTCATAGCTTCGTACGTATTTTCAAAAACTTCACAAGCATCCAACGCCAATTTGGACGTTCTTTTACCATTTGGCTTACGGATGTGGCATAAAATAAAACTTCCTTCCTCAACTAAGTCACCTCTAGAAACAGTGTCATTGTCACATTTCTTTACATTGATTGAGCTCTCGGGCACAGGTAGATCGTTTTGCACGAAGTTTTGTTCATTCTGATTTGTGTTTCTTCCATGCTCCTTTCTGATATCAGGATTGTTAACTTGCAGGCTTATTTCATGAAGAACTTGCTTTTCTGTATCGGACCGCTAATTTTCGCTGGGTAGTAACTCATCATCCTCAATGGAAGGACCCTTCTTTGGCTGTAAGGGCGTGCTGTCATTTCCAGAATTAGCATTTATAGGAGGGTGGATATAATCAAAGCTGACATCATCAGCACTGTCTCCAGATGGGATCCATTCTTCATCTGAGGAGGAGGAAATCATTTTCTTTGTTTTCTTTCTTGTAGGCCCAGGATGTGTTTAACTTTTTGTAATTTCATCTTACTCAGTTCTTCCTTCTTTCGTTTCCTTTCTGCAGCTCAATTTTCTTCTCATTCTTTTTCTTGTGGTATTCTATCCTTGGTTGTGACGTAACTACGCTGGGAAATAGCTCCCTTTCTCTTTTTCGTTCAGTGGGTGTTTCCGGCCAATTAAGTGCTCTATGAACGGGATTGGGACATTTGGTTGCTGAAATACCATGGGCATTATTTGTGGTTACTTGCATTTCAGCGCATGAGCTCTGAGAGCCACTAGTTCCGGGACGGTCCATATCAATGTTTCCTAGCATGTCATTTTGGCTGGAGGTCTGGTTCTTTATTTTCTTCCACACTTCAAATAAAGATTTATCCCCTATATTACCATCCCATAATACTTGATTCTCCTTGGAATTAAATGAAATAACTTTCTCTGGGCCAAGAGCGCCAAAGGAGTGGTAGCATGATACATATTGATATTACTAGGACTATTTGTGGGTTTATTCAGCTGTGAGGGAGGTTCGTGTAGTGGAGCCTCTGGGTTCCAAGGGTGTAATCCACACTTTTTGAATCCATTACTGATGATGGCTGGGTTCATCTCTGATAGAACAGCACGAAGAATTGCGGCAGAATCCTTTGTCTTCAAAATTTGGTTGCTCAGATTTTCAACTCTCCACTCGTGCACATTATATTTCCATTTTCCTTTTAATGCCCTAAAGACAGCAACATCCATAGGTTGGATAAGATGAGTGGCATTAGGATGATTCCCTTCTCAGAGCAAAATTGGCTTGTGTGGAGTGTTAAGTGAGAAACGTGACCATCCATAAAGAAAATCACTGGCAATGGAATATAATTTTCCAGTAGCCAAGGGTGAAAGACATTCGCTATATACTCAAGAAATAAGGGACCTGTCATCCAGCCACTCTCAGACCTTCCGATGCCCCAGTTTGGAGGAACGCTATTAGCGATCTCAGCTGGTATGCGCTCATACCTGAATACAAGCAAGGGTGGTGCCATTAGACCAGCGGCATTAGCAGTTACTAATACTGTAATACACTCTTTATCGTCACAGTTAACTACCTGATACACTTTTTTCTCCCCTTTGCCAGTTAGTACCTTGTTACCTTTTGGATTTAAGAAAAACGCAGATTCATCGGAATTAAAGAGACGTGAGGGGTCACTGAGTATGGTAAGCAGATTTTCCTCCTCTAAATACTTATAAATATTCTGAAACCAATTCTGTAAATCAGCTGAACTTACACTTGCTCTTGCAAGTGTTAAATTTTCTGCAACTCTCAGGGTAATTGAAGGGTGTCTCTTCAGGAAGGATTTTATCCATTTATTTCCCGATTTAAATTTTGATACCTTCTTGAGTTAGGAGAGGAATGGCGCTATTAATCAGCTCCGCTTTTGTGATTGGAAAACCTGCTTTAGCCATAGATTGGATCCAGTCCACAAGTAATAGCTCTTCGTGTTTTGACAGGATCGGATCAGGGCCCATCCTTCTTTCAATTCTAGTTTTCCCTCGGCATTTGTAAAGTAGAGTAATACGAGGCACACCAAAACGCCTTGCTGCTGCCGCCACTGATGAACCACCTCGGACATCATCAACTGCATTATTCATCTGCTCAGGGGTATAGTTCAAAATTATATTCCTCACTTTCTTCGGTGGCATGTTTCCAACTCTTTCAAAAACGAGAAAATGAACCCTTATAAATATTTAGTAATACTAAAACAGATCCCCAAACAGAATAGAAAATTTAGTGTAGAATGGAACCCACATTAGTAAATAAATACGGAAGTGAATTTTAACATGAGTAAATGAATAACATGTTTGAAGGAAAGAAATTTCATAGAAAATTAACTTATAGTTAGTAAGAACCAGTTGTTGACATGGAGGAATACAAATAGTTGACACCCCCTGTCATCTACTGGTAGGAATAATTTATTAAATATGGGACCCAGCGCAAATGTCATAACTTAGTACAAATTATACAGATTATATTATTATCTTATAAGATTATATTATCTTATATTATATTGCCGTTGTCAATATAACTCCTTAAAAAAATAGCCAGACCCAATAGTTGACAGGGGATGTCAATGACTGGTGACTCACGACATTTTGAGAACCAGTAGTTGACAGCCAGTGTTAGTGCTCAATGAAGCGTCACTGTAAACAACTACGAATAGAATAATGTCTGAGCATAATGAACTTAATGTTTGTGGCTTATAAATGCCAAAAATCTACATATGAGAAATAAATGTAAGGCAAATTACTTACCTCTGTTCCTTATCACAATCGGTAAAAAAACACGCCGTGAGGCTTGACCAAGCACGCCGCTATTAAACTCGAAGAATACCCGACTACTCAGAGTGCTCTGGTGGCGTAACGGACAACAGCTGACTCCAGCGAGCTCAGACGGAATTACAGTGAACCGCTGCACGTTCCACCTCTTCCAAGGAGCTTATGAAATGGTTTTGATTCAACACATGTCAACTAGTGGTTCCCCTGTAAAACACTGGTACTGAACTCGAATTCAGCCCAGCTTAGGACCTTTGACCGAGGTTCGAACGACTTGTGCACCATTGGAAGGAAAAATTGGAAATTTGGAATGAAAATAATTTAATAAATATATATGTATTATGGGATGCAAATGAAGCATAATGAAAGTATTTTGGAGAATTTTGAAGCATTTTGAGGAATTTATTATTTGGAAATATTCTGGTGAATGAGATTTTAACTAAGGAAGAGTTCGATCATTCGAAGCTGGAAATTGTACAAAGCTTCATGTTTGGCACTAGAAAACCAGTTTTGGTTAGCAAGGCGATCATAACAAAGCGATGCACACGACCCGTAGATAAGAGCCTTTTTCAGAATATTTTAACAGCAAATCAAATAAAAGCACATAATTTTTGAGGGAATCGCTTTTATATAAATTTGGCATATATAAAGAGAAACAAGCACATCTACAGGTGTAGAATGCAATATGAAATTTATTCGGTTGAAAAGAAATATAAATTATTGAATAATAGAGCAAATATGAGTATATTTCTATTAAAATACATGTGTGTGAGGTTAGCTGAGCTAGGCTAGCAGTGACACAGGCCACCGAGAGGAGAAGCGTGGCGTTACTCTCTCACAGCGACTGGACACGAGTGGACGCGTTTGACGCACGCGCACAGAAAAGAAGCATTTATTGCACGCAACATAAGCCCGGTCGACAAGCACCGTTGTACTATCGAACGACCAAGGGATCGCAGAGGAAGTTCAGAAGAGGAGCCGGCAAAGTGAAATTACATTAGTATTGGAGAGACCAGCGTTTATAAAGTATAAATTCATTAGAATGAGACTTCGTTTATAAACCAGCACTTCACAGAGAAGCAATAACTAACAGCATTGCTTATTGCAAGCCACAATATTGCTACGACGAATTCAACTATTTAATTCAACAGTTATTTCATCACAGTCTACATTACAGTCTACATGATGACAGCGAATTTAAGTCGGGGAGGAAAAGCTTATTCTACGTATACTGAAGAGATTATGGAGTACTAAATAAAATGAAAGGAGGTTAATCCATACCATGGATTGGGAAGTCAGAGTGACTTCAAGGATCGACACAGCTACAACTGCACAACAACTTGCAGTATTCCAATATGAGTTTCTACACTACAAGCAAGATGTCCAACAACATCAGGACGAGATGTCAACTCAGGACTTGCGGATCTACGATGGCGAGATCACTCTGCAGTTCAGAGATAAGAATCAGAAGACCGTTTGCAGCTGAACGAACCAAGAAACGCAGTTTCCAGGCTGCTGGCCGTGAAGATGACAGATCCACCGTTAGCAGCTCAAGCCGAGACGCAGAGCAGGTGATTGCAGGCCGAGTGAGATGGGGTCGCCCGCAGCTGATTTGCACGTGCTTGGCTGTAACTGGTTTCTCTGGGAGGCGATTGCAGCTTCGACGGAATATCAAGAACAGCTGATAGAGATATTCCTTGGCTGTAGAAGACGTCTCAAGGTAGGACAACCGTTTGATCTAATATCTGTAGTTTTGTTGTAATTGTAGAAATCCATTTTTGGAGTGACCAACTTCATTTGTAGATATTCTCATCTTTATTCTTTGTTTTTAATAGCTTAAATTTTAGTGTTTCATTGTTATTTTTGATACGTCTTCGTGTGTCGTTTAAGACGTTATTTCATGCATATTTAACGTAGATTTGCGTTTCTCGCATTTTTATTTTGAAGGAAACGTTGTATGCCTCTCACTTTTGAACGATACTCGTTTTATAAAAGGAATGCTTTGCTTATTCGATTATTTGATTATTTGATTACATTGTATTTTGGAGAGAAGAGCGTAAATAATGACAAATTGTAAGAACATTTAAACATTATAATTGTTATTAACAATTTTTATGCGTAACAGCCAAAGTATACATTTATATGTCTATAATGCATTGTTATCAATGTACGGCATTAAGACTTAATGAAGTTACCAACGTTACTGTATGGTCCCATCTTCACACACTCTCAAACGCCGTACTCTGGCAACCATTCGCAAGGAATGAGCAACCAGGCGGGTAGGATACCCGGGATGTGGATTTGGGCCTCGTGATACAAAGGCGTGGGTCTGGGTAATGCAAATTGATGGTAGACGAATGCCCATGGGTTATAAAATACGTAAATGGAAAATATATTGAAACAATAAGGAAAATACAACAACATGTGGAAAACAAAACACTGGCATTAATAAAGAAAACACTCCTAGCAGTAACCTAGACCCCACGTGGTCTTGTGAATCTACGGTCACGGGTGGCAATTACAACTTTAGTATAAACATATTTCTTGGGTAGCAAGAAATATTGTCCCAGCAAATGGGCTTAAGGTAAGAACACAACCTAAATGTGAAATTATAATTATTGTAACGAAAATGAAATGCCAGGAGGCTTTTTGGGAGAACCCAAGAGCGGAAGCTCAAAACAAAACCAAACATGGTGTAGCAAAACAGAAGGTAACAGAAATAAGAAAATTAGATCAAAATAAGACTAGACTAAAGGGCTAACCACTGGCCCTGAGCGAAATGCTCCAACACAACAAACTATCGTGACCGTTGTTCACATAATGAAATTGTTTGCGGCCACCTGACCATGAGGTAAGCCGTTTGCAATTGTAGGCCACATTCAAAAGGCAATGCGCCCATTTTCCTCCTATCCTAACTTGCCCTCCAAAATATAACATTCAACATATAAAGCAGAAACTAAACAGTCATAATTAATTAAATTATACCACACACGGCTTAAGAATTGTATCGATGCAGTTCGATAAAAGGGAACCTGTTCGTAAGGCAAGCCGCCATTGGCTATGTGCCTTGCAGTTCATACTAGTTCGAAATGTTTAGAATAGATAAGTCAATTAACCTTGAATCGATTTGCATTTCTCACGGCGACACTCTGAGTTGATAATCATTTAAGTAGTAATGGAATTCACAAGAGTTAATGCAGGATAAGATCGGAGGTTTTACCTTAATATCGATGGCAGGCCACATGGCCTGTGTAAAATGCCGGGCTCGAAGAGCACAGGCGAAAACACTCTTATGCGGTGCATAGTTCTGAAGCTACTGGGGGAGAGACGCGTACTGGAGCACGCCACCTAGCGGGCGACAGTAGTCGCGCGCGCCTCACGGAGAAATTAGGAAGTAGACACTACCAACTGCGGTAGGTCCTCAGAGTCACGGAGAACACCTCGCTGGCCCAACCAGATGGACAATTCAGTTGGCAGGCCGGGCCAGGCTTATTCAATGTGCAAGTCATTGCGCGCGGGATCGCGCCATTGGTTCATTTGAACCGGCCGGGCCAATTGCGTCAGAGGAGGCCTCAAGACGTAGTTTAACCAGCCCGGGATAGTTCATTTGTAGAGCCGGAACAGTTCATTTGTAGAGGAGAGGGGAGTGCAGCGTCAGCGGCGGGACATTCAAATATGAGTGAAACACAAGTCGCGTAGGAAAGGCCGCCCGGGGAGCTGCGGGCAGGGGCAGAAACGTGTGCCAGTCTTTGGAGTGGCACAGCCTCCCCCTCATAAAGCCGACAGTGGGGGTGAGCCAACAGGAAGAGGCTCCCCCCTGTAAGTTCTCTTGAGGATGGCTTGGTTCGCCAGCAGGCAAAATAATGTTTGTTCATGCGTCACTCACTGCACCAGGAAGTCGAAACAGCCCAACTAATGATGTCGTGAAGACCCCAGGGCTTGGCAAGAAGAAACACCCACAGCACCATACCACCATACCAAATGACCACCATATCAGCACTCGAACGTCACCATAGTACTGCTCCAGTCGTTCAGCATCCAGGGTCGACATGAGGGAAGAGATCACCATCCGCACCGGCCAGCAGGCATCAGGATCACCATCAGATGGAGGACGATGTCATGACAGTGACCTTGGCACAGGCCACCACCATCTCCAGAAGTGAGGGGTGCCACCCTCACACTGGACCACCACTGAAACAGCCAAGGACAAGAGCAGACACAGCACGCAGAGTCGCAACACAAGGTTGGGTTGGCCTCTTCACCAGCAGGGTCGAAGAATGCCACTGGCCTGAGAGGGACCAGGGCGAGAGCTTGAGCAACTTCCGTAGCACATGTTAGGACTTTCACTGTGCAAGCAAGGACTTGGCAATTCACTTGCCTTAGTGATACGAGATCACATTCCCTTTCATAGGGGCGATGCACACACAATGCACACGCAGACTTTAGGTTTAGCAGAATTACGTTAATGTTAAGTCATTAAAATGGGAAGAAACACTGGACAGCGTTCTCTTGAACTTTTGTTACCTCCACTTCACTGGAGTTAGTAACTACACAGAACTGGTACCCAACCAAAATCCTAATGTTACAATGCTATATTGAATAAAAGGAAAATCTTAATACATTTTTCACCGTAGTGAGAAAATACTGAGATGGGGTCGCACGAAAGAAATCTAGGGGAACCCACGACCACAGGAATGGCTCAGCTCTCACAATACAGGGGAGAACATGAAACAGTTACCTTGTCACCACACAGATCACAACTGGTGTCAACAAAATTCCAACATTTACATTTACAATTTACCTTTTACATTACATTACTTACACATCAAATGCCCTCTAGTAAACGGAACGCAGAACAGGAAACACACCTACACGGAACGCAGAGAACCGAACAGGAACACACACTTCTCTAAAACCTTTACAACTTACCGACACAATGACAGGAACAGTGACTCAAGAACAGAGACCTTATCAATTCGACCCAACGTGTCATCTTCTACGACACCAAGGCGCCTGCGAGCAAATGCAGGGCAACCTTCATCACCACCACAACGTAACCGGTACAGACACCACTTCACGGTGCGCACCACGCACAAAGAACTAACCCCACAGTCCTTAACACTCTACGCTACACACAGCGCACAGACAAAATTCAACGAGGAAAGGGTCCGACACCAGGGCTGCGAGCAAATGCAGTAATCCCTGATATCCACACACACACCAGAACAAGAGTACTACGACTCAGAACATATCCATGTTCACTTCAACATTACCAAATACAGAACGAAGAAATAGGCCACAAGGGGCATAGAAAGACCTCAAGCAGGTCCCGCTAACAAGAATGAAAACTTGAAAAGAAAAACCAGAAGACCCTTTATGCCTATCACTAGATGAGATTTCTCCTCGGAGAAAAACTGACTCACGATGTACTTGTGGAGATATTGCACAATCACTGCAATTGAACACGACAGAAGCACAACTTCCAACTCCACGTCTGTCGACACAGCGTCATACCAAGACAGCACCCCACACATGACTCGAAGAACTCTACACGACACCAAAATACAATAAGAAATCACTGTTACCAAATCACTGCACCAAAAATACTGCAACCCACACTACACCTCACATTCTGCGTCCTCCGCTTCCTCTGCCTCGCGTTCACCAGCACGTTTAAAATATGACAAATGAGTTCTAAAAATACGCCTCTTTTCATTGTCCTCCAATAGGACAGTAACATCGGTAGGAAAAGATAAGATTCTATACGGACCCCGGAATTTTGGCATGAGCTTGCCACTTTCTTGGTGACCAGGAGTTTTCCTCCAAAAGTTTTTGACATAGACAAGATCGTCAACTTTAAATTTATTCTGACCACGACCTTGATTGTACCTCTGGGCCAACTTGTCGTGAGATATCTTGATAGCACGCTGAGCTTCCTTCCAAATTTCACGGACGCGCTCAGGACTAGGCTGATCGGGAAGAAGTTCGTTAAGAGACCAAAGGTTAGACAACGGAGAATTTGGCACGAATGCGTGCATCAAGGAAAATGGGGTTTTACCATGACTTTCGTGCTCAGCAGTATTGAAAGCGTAGGCCAACCAATGCAATGAGGAATCCCATTTTGCATGATTGTCCCGATGATACGCGATTAACGCGGCTCTCAAATTCCTATTGACCCTCTCGGCCAAACTAGGATTAGGATAATACGGAGTAGTCGTAACACGAGACATTGAATACTCGAAACAGAAGTTACGGAACTGATTAGAAGTAAAGGTACGAGCATTGTCGGAAATGAGGTACTGACAGGGACCAAATGAAGTAAAAATGACATTCAAACATTTAATGACGGCAGCAGTGTTGCTCATCTTGGTGGAAAAAATCCAGCAAAATCTCGAGAATCCATCGACACAGACTAGCGCGAAGCGGTTACCTAACCTGGATTTCGGAAAAGGCCCGACGAAGTCAATATACAACCTCTCCATAGGTCGCAACACGGGTTCAGACGCTAGAAATCCCATTCTACTGTTGACAGCAGGTTTGCTCACGTTGCAACTACGACAACCCAAAACAAATCTTTTAATATCTCGGTCCATATACTTCCAAGTAAAGGATTGCTTTACCTTTTGGCGAGCTTTGAAGACTCCTAAATGACCACCCACTGGTGACTCATGGAAATATCTTAACATTGCATCCACTAATTGGACAGGCAAGACGACTTTCGGCTTCTTGTCATGCCTGGCAACACAGCATAACACGCCTGACCTGAGAAAGTAAGGTTTTACAACCTCACCAGCATCTAATTTGGAAATAATTAATTTTAACTCTTGATCTTCCTTCTGATGAATGACTATATCCTTAAACAAAAGGGGAGAATTGCTTAACATGTGTTGAGCGGAACAAACACCAACAACATCCGGTTCCACAGGAGCAGGTTCCGGTCTCTTAAGGGGAGATTCTTCGTACATCCTACTAAGCGAATCGGCAATAACATTGTCTGTCCCTTTTATGTGTCGAACGGTGAAATTGAAAGATGAAATACGAGTCGCCCACCGAGCGATACGCCCAGTGTTCCTTGGTCTGGCCAAGACCCAGCTCAGGGCTTGGTTATCGGTCTCCAATTCGAACGGCACATGTTCGACATACATCCTAAACTTTTCCAAGCCGAACATGACAGCGAGGCCTTCGAGCTCATATACAGAATAGCGAGACTCGGGAGCAGTCAAGGTTCTCGAAGCGAAAGCAATAGGACGACGACCTTCTTCACCTTCCTGTAAAAGAACAGCTGCAATGGCGCCTAAAGAGGCATCAGTCTGTACAATAAATTTCTTGCTGAAATCAGGAACAGCGAGAACGGGAGCATTACACAAAGCTTCTTTTAGCTCATCGAAGGCGGCCTGTTGAGACTCACCCCACTGAAACAGAACCTTCTTCTGACGTAGTTTATTCAAGGGCATAGCCTTACTAGCGAAATCAGGGATACATTTTCGAAAGAAATTGGCCATGCCAACGAAGCGAGCCACGCCCTTGACATTGACGGGTCTCTTGAAGTCACGAATACCCTGGGTGCGAGAGCTGTCGATCGACACACCAGCGGCCGAAATAACATGCCCCAGAAAGGAGATTTGAGGTTTAGCGAAAAATACCTTCGAAAGCTTCACAGTTAGCCCAGCGTTCTTCAAACGCTCGAACACTTCACGAAGATGACGAACATGATCTTCAAATGTCTTACTGTACACTACGACATCGTCCAAATAGTGGTACAGATACTCAAACTTAATGCCAGCGAAAACCTTATCCAACAATCTGCTTAACACAGCGCCTCCAGTAGTGAGGCCAAAGGGAAGCCTATTAAATTCAAAGAGATTCCAATCCGTCGCGAAGGCGGTAAGATGCTTACTCTCCTCGGCTAAGGGAACCTGATAGTATGCCTGGTTCAAATCGATAAGACTGTAGTACTTGGCATCCTTGAACCACGAAAAGCATGAGTGAAGATCAGGAAGGGGGATAGATTCCATCGCCACCTTCTTATTGAGCCTTCGGTAATCTACAACGGGTCTAAAACCACCATTCGGTTTGGGCACTAGAAACATAGGCGATGAGTATGAAGAAATAGAGGGGCGAATAACTCCCTCAACCAACATCTGATCAATTATCTTCTTAAGTTCTTTCATCTTAGGTGGACTAAGTCGGTAGGGAGGATGCCTAACTGGAATATTGTCTGACATGACAATCTTGTAAGAGATCAAATCAGTGACACCTAACTTGTCGGTAAAAACTTCCGGAAAACGAGAACACAAATCACGTATAATCGTTGCTTGACCATCAGAAAGACCACTAAGATCCAGCTCGTTGACACTACTCGCCAACTCGGGAACGTCTTCATCATTGATGTCCACCGCACTGGTGCCAACATCATACCTCTCAGTAGCAGAAAACTTTAATTTCAACTGCGGACAGAAATTAAACCAAAAGGTTTCTCTTTTAACGTCCAGCGACAAACCGGAATGCGAGAAGAAATTTGCGCCTAAAATCACAGGGCAAGATAAATTGGACACGATCCAAAACGGAAACTTCCACGCAAAACTATGAATCTTAACCTTTAACTTGACAACCCCTAGAACTGTTAGTTGAGAATTATTAGCTGAAACTAAACGAACATCAATTTTAGAGAGAGGGGGAAATTTGCACATGCCTTTCTTGGCCCTATACCATTCCTCACTCATCAGTGACGCAGCACTGCCAGAATCCAACAAGGCTTTAACGTTGGCATCATTGATCAAAATGCCAGCAATAGGTGCAGGTAATAAGGAACTCACAGAAACCTTCGAACAACCTCCGATTCTGTTATCGTTTGCATTGACAACTGATGACATCGGTATCCCATCACGATGCCCGGTTTCCGGATGTCATTGCGGAGGAGAATTACACGTGCGGTCTGAATGGCCGAAACGACCACAGGCGTTACATTTCACAGAACTGCTATTCACTCGACCTCGAGCTTCTTGACGGTTTGAACTTTTGCCATGGTTAATAGTTTCTTGGTGTCTGACATCACCTCTACCATTTGAAGGACCTCGGAAGCGGACATTCCTTCCAGAATTAAAATTTCCAGAGTTCCTGACTTCTTCATTACGAACAGGACTACTCTGAGGCTGATTACTCGACCATCGACCTCCTGAAACTTGAGGCTTACGATTTCCCCAATTACCCTGGCTACCCTGGGAACGAGCATTGTTCCAACGATTAGAAGAACCTTGCGGTTTGTATGAATTAAATTGTGAGGGTTGATCAACAGAACCTCTACCATAGTCAGACCGGCGTACGGACTCTCCACGTACGGCAAAAGCACACAATTGAGCAATAGTGCTCGGGCGAGACCCTAAGCATAAAAATGAACGATAGTCTGGCGTCACACCATCCAAAATGTGTTCCACCATCTCTTGCTCGGTGAAGTTAACAGAAAACATCTTAGTTAGCTTTAACATATCTTGCATGTACACATCCAACGATTCACCTTACTTCTGTACACGATACAAATGACGCTGAATTACTGTACCCATCTTTCTATACGGAATGAAATTTGACATTACTTGCTCACAGAACACTTCGATACCTGTGTTACGGGACATAGCCTCGACAACCATACTTCTCATCATACCAGAAGTGAACGGGAACACAAGTTGGTACACCTGAGTATAACTCACACCAAATACAGCAGCGTACTCATAAATTTCTACCAACTCACGCAGAAAATGAATAATACCATCAGTGGTATCAGTATTCATGTGCTTCAACTTGGCTACACAATCAGATAACGGGTGGGCGAGATTCCCAAAATTGCGGTTAGAAAAAACTGAATGACTAGAACCCGGACCTCTCTCTTCGCCACGAACAGGTCCACTATCATCACTCGGGCTATTGAAATCCCGACCTTGAGGTTATACACGAGAAGACACTCTATTCTTGTTGCACCAAACTTTATCCTTAGGCCAACGGAAATTAAGAGGTTTGATACCTAACGAAGGAGGATAGTTACCACTAGGAACGTCTTGAGGAGCACTTCGTCCCGGAGTAGGATACATGCTCCGACTGCGGAGATTTACTTCTTGAACACCCCTCGTACTGGGCGTCAGAACAGAACAGGTAGGACGAGAAAAGGCACTAGAATAAGAATACGTTACTCCGCCATTGGAGTTACTTGTGGTGTACACAGGAGTTGTGCTACACACGGAAGGAGGCTTTTCAGTTGACATGAACAACTCTTTAGCACTCGGTTGCAAATTTTCGAAAACGGAAGAATTACAATTGAAATCACCGTTCGAGTTGTTTACAGCAGAAACAGAATGAACGGACACTGGTACACGAAAACTAGAATCAGTACCCAAATTATTCATCCATGAAGCGTTTGAAACTTCAACCAAATTCGCGTCGGACGATAATCCGTGGTTAAAATCTAACCGGCTAAACTCAGTCGCTAAAACACTATCGACTGGTTTTCTCTCATTGACCCGAAGGTATTGTGTAGACAATCTGACAACACTTGCGTTGCTACCAGCATCGACACTACTGGGTGGCAACCCTGATCTAGCACAGGACCTGGCTGCAGAAGTGATATCCTCATACACTTTTGACAAAATTCTCGCAGAAGGAGGAGAATAATAAGATCCATGATTTACTTCAGCAAACGAAACTACTGGCAACTCACTACTACTATCTACTGTAACACTATTGTTAGTAGAAACCGGAAAGACATTGTTGTGATCAACAGATTGAAACATACTAGCATTATTGGAACCTTCCCAACTCAAACGAACTGCATTTAACAGGTTAGCAGCACATGTTGGAACATAAGGATGCTTATTTCCTTCACTGATAGGAAAGCCTATTTCATCACTCTCTGCACTGACTGCGCGGAGTGCCTCAACACTGTCACAACCACTAGAATGTTCATCGAAAACTTTATTTGCACATTCGGCTATCATGCGCTGAATTTCAAAAATACTGGCTAATTCCTCGTCGGAACGATGAGACGAAACAGATAGAACATCTTCGCAACGAGTGAACAAGTACTGCAGACGAGCACGCAACTTTTTATATTGGGCAGACGTACCATAGTCATCGAGCAAAAACAAATTAATGAGATTAGCACAATCTTCTACTCTATGGAAAATCTGTGACTCACCAATTGTAAATTCTGCTTCGGACAGCACAGGCAACAATACAGGGTCCTTAAGGGCAGGTTTCAGAACTGCTCGAGCCACCTCCGTGCTCGCGGGGACCTCCAAATTCCTGATCTCCAATTCATATTGGATTTCTTCATGATCCAAATACTTTGGATCTGGTACGTGACGCTCCATGACAGTAGCATGAAATGAAAAACAAAAAATGTCAAACAATTGAATTTTACAACACTTTAAGTCTAACGGTTTAATTTTCCACATGAAACTTTAAAACAAATTTTACTAATTTGCCCATGGTAGGAAGTTATAATTACAAAAAAAAAAAGGATTCCACACTTCAGTGTCTTCATCCTGATAAATATCAGGGCAGAGTCGATGATGTTGCCACGTGGCTTCCATCTACCACCAGCGGTAGCAAAACCAGACAAAATCGACAACTAACGCTCTGCTTCCACTTACTGTACGGCATTAAGACTTAATGAAGTTACCAACGTTACTGTATGGTCCCATCTTCACACACTCTCAAACGCCGTACTCTGGCAACCATTCGCAAGGAATGAGCAACCAGGCGGGTAGGATACCCGGGATGTGGATTTGGGCCTCGTGATACAAAGGCGTGGGTTTGGGTAATGCAAATTGATGGTAGACGAATGCCCATGGGTTATAAAATACGTAAATGGAACATATATTGAAACAATAAGGAAAATACAACAACATGTGGAAAACAAAACACTGGCATTAATAAAGAAAACACTCCTAGCTGTAACCTAGACCCCACGTGGTCTTGTGAATCTACGGTCACGGGTGGCAATTACAACTTTAGTATAAACATATTTCTTGGGTAGCAAGAAATATTGTCCCAGCAAATGGGCTTAAGGTAAGAACACAACCTAAATGTGAAATTATAATTATTGTAACGAAAATGAAATGCCAGGAGGCTTTTTGGGAGAACCCAAGAGCGGAAGCTCAAAACAAAACCAAACATGGTGTAGCAAAACAGAAGGTAACAGAAATAAGAAAATTAGATCAAAATAAGACTATACTAAAGGGCTAACCACTGGCCCTGAGCGAAATGCTCCAACACAACAAACTATCGTGACCGTTGTTCACATAATGAAATTGTTTGCGGCCACCTGACCATGAGGTAAGCCGTTTGCAATTGTAGGCAACATTCAAAAGGCAATGCGCCCATTTTCTTCCTATCCTAACTTGCCCTCCAAAATATAACATTCAACATATAAAGCAGAAACTAAACAGTCATAATTATTAAATTATACCACACACGGCTTAAGAATTGTATCGATGCAGTTCGATAAAAGGGAACCTGTTCGTAAGGCAAGCCGCCATTGGCTATGTGCCTTGCAGTTCATACTAGTTCGAAATGTTTAGAATAGATAAGTCAATTAACCTTGAATCGATTTGCATTTCTCACGGCGACACTGTGAGTTGATAATCATTTAAGTAGTAATGGAATTCACAAGAGTTAATGCAGGATAAGATCGGAGGTTTTACCTTAATATCGATGGCAGGCCACATGGCCTGTGTAAAATGCCGGGCTCGAAGAGCACGGACGAAAACACTCTTATGCGGTGCATAGTTCTGAAGCTACTGGGGGAGAGACGCGTACTGGAGCACGCCACCTAGCGGGCGACAGTAGTCGCGCGCGCCTCACGGAGAAATTAGGAAGTAGACACTACCAACTGCGGTAGGTCCTCAGAGTCACGGAGAACACCTCACTGGCCCAACCAGATGGACAATTCAGTTGGCAGGCCGGGCCAGGCTTATTCAATGTGCAAGTCATTGCGCGCGGGATCGCGCCATTGGTTCATTTGAACCGGCCGGGCCAATTGCGTCAGAGGAGGCCTCAAGACGTAGTTTAACCAGCCCGGGATAGTTCATTTGTAGAGCCGGAACAGTTCATTTGTAGAGGAGAGGGGAGGGCAGCGTCAGCGGCGGGACATTCAAATATGAGTGAAACACAAGTCGCGTAGGAAAGGCCGCCCGGGGAGCTGCGGGCAGGGGCAGAAACGTGTGCCAGTCTTTGGAGTGGCACAATCAAGTAAAGCATTATTGTGAGATGCTATGATTCTATGGAACAAACATTTTGATATTAATACACATCTGATATATTTATTTATAACAATTTAAATGTTATTAAATTCCAATAGTGGAATACAACTTATTAGACATCTAAATAATCTTGGACTATTGATACTACGAATATACACTATAAAATAGGATCATGATAGTGACAATTGAGGTCAAATGATGCTTGTATTTATTAACAATTAAAGTATAAACATTGTTTAACTGAGATGAATAGACCAGGAGATATGTTAGTCTGCCTGCGGTCTAGTATGTTAAAAACAACTTAAATATGAATTGTTCATATATTTAAATGTACACCAGAAGCGTGAGGACTACAAATTAACATTGTTAACGTTTGGTAACGTAGAAGAACAAGTTTGTTATGAGTAGTGTGTTTTGATCGGTTCTATATCCTCCTCCACACCTCACAAGATGGCGGCGGCACGATATCTCTCGAACACATGGTTGGATTTTGATGAATGAGGTGTCATTGAACTCGGGCTGATACCCTCTTTCCAATGGACAACATATTTCCACCCCAAAATAAACCCTACCCCTACTAGGGGGTGAAATTGTATTTTTTAAGAAAATCTCGCTTTCCAAGTGCAACATGTGAGAGTTTGAATGCTAATATGGAATTAAACGTTGTTCTACATGAAGTGCATGTGTTCGGTGGAAAGCCACTATTAATTAACATGCTTGTTTATTGTTTTACACGCATGCCTACTCATGGCTTTTGTAAGAGGGTGGGGGAGCGGATCCCTGTGGATGGGTTATTGTTGACGGTTCATTGTTTGCGGGTCCTTGTTGACAGGTCATTGATGACAGGTCCTTGAGGACGAGTCCTTGTGGACGAGTCCTTGTGGTAAAGTCCTTGTTGACAGGTCCTTGTGGACAGGTCCTTGTGGACGAGTCCTTGTTGACGAGTCCTTGTTGACAGATCCTTGTGGACGAGTCCTTGTGGATGAGTCCCTTTGGACCGGCCCCTTTGGACTGGCCCATGAATTTATCCAAATTATGTCAAAGGGCTTAACTAACGGACTAATAAGGCTAGGAACTTGTATGAGGTATTGTAGGACTTGGGATGAAGCCCCCTTTTAGAATGTATTTTTGAAATTTTGACAAAGGGCCTAACCACACTTTTGTTAATATCTTGCGAACCTATCATGCTAGTGACTTGAATGAGGGGTCCTAGCAATTGGGGCGATGTTCCCCTTTGGGAGGTGAAACTATCCCCCCACTCCCAAATTGAGTAATCGATATCTTGGAAACTAAGAACCCTAAAATTATGTGTGTTAGCTTTAAAAATAGGTCATAAGATACGATTTTACCACGATAGGTCATTTCACCCCTAAAATAGTAAATAGTAATGTTACAGGGAAAAAAGCGGTTAAACACTTAAAAATGATAAATGAACCTAAGATTATTTGTTTTTGATGAAAACCTATTAAGAGGGTTAAAACTACCCCCAAAATTTAAAAATCGTTATCTTGGAAATTAAGAGCCTTAAAATTAAGTGTGATAGCTTTAAAAATAGGTCATGACATACGCTTATACCACGATTGGTCATTTCACCCCTAAAACAGTGGATTGTGATTTTACAGGGAAAAAGGTGTTAAACGCCTAAAAATGATAAATGAACATAAGATCTTTTGTTTTTGATGAAAAATAGTAAGTGGGTGAAAACTACCCCAAAATTGAAAAATCGATATCTTGAAATGTAAGAAACCTAACATTAGGTGTGATAGCTCAAAAAATTGGACATTTAATACTCTTTTACCACGATTGGTCATTTTACCCCTAAAACAATGCATGTAGATTTTACAGGAAAAATGGGGAACCAATAATCAGATTTGGACACATGAGGTGTTATAAGACTCAGGGCGACAATCTCTTCTTGAATTTATTATTTATTTTTTTGAAATTTTGACAAAGGGCCTAACCACACATTTTGAAAACTTAGATTTTAAAAATTTTTGAATTAATTTTAATATATATATATATTTTTAGTACAGAGAGTCAGTACCGGTTGTGTTTAAACGAGCATGTCGCCGATCACTGTGCCTATTTTCAATGGATGAATCGATATTTTGTGAAGCATTGATTGAAGAGGGTCATGCGACGACTTGTTTTAAGAATATTTTTATGATTTTTCCTATGATTCATACATTTATTTAAATATCCCAAAACGGCAAGGTTACTGATTTGAGTTTTATAAACTAATAATGGGATTTGGACTCATAAGGTGTCCTATAACTTGACATGACGCTTTCTTTATGTGGCTTATGAATTTTCCCAAAACGATTGAAAACAACAAGGTCATGGACTTTTGTTTCTCTTAATATATTGCAAACCCATAATGTTAGATGTTTATGGTGAGTGATGAAACATAGCTATGTAGAGAAAGAATTATTGTAGGCTTCACGTATGGTGACTGACAAGTCTTTGACCATTGAAAATTGTTTTTAAACTTGACCGCAGTACATAGGGAGTATAGGTTTCAGGCATGACATGACAAACGGTGTGTACAAAATCCAATTTATCGATTCAAGAATTAAGAGTAGACTATCTTTAATTGATTAGTTAAAGAGGGTAGCTAAGAAAACAAGATGGTGATTACACTGAACCAAACCGAACCAATACAATCCTTTTTGAATGTATAATGTTACTTGCTAACCATTTTGTTCTGCAGTGGCAAGCATTTTTGGCTCTTGCACTAGAGGCCTTATCTTGATTTAACTTTAAGGCTTAGAACGAACCAAACTAAGAAAGATGGTTATAGTGGTGCAGTGGTTAAGCTGTTATCCTTTGACTAAGGTAGACCAGGGTTTGATTTTAGATTAATACGCATGTCAAAAACATATAAAAAAGCAGGGATAATGTTTTAAGACTGATTACACTTGTATATTTCTTCATATTATTACTTGGATTACAAATACAAAGGAGGACCGGGTTCAATATACAGTTAATGCAAGTAAGATTTTGTATTTGTTTTTTATTTTAGACTTTAGATTTTAGAATTTACATTTTACATTTTAGATTGTACAAAAAGACCAAACCATAATGTCATGACTTTAAATTTTCGGTAGCTAATTATTTAAGAAAAAACATATAAGGATTTGTATTACTTGGAATTATGTTTTCTATACTATATTTTATTTTGGTTTTTAGATTTTAGAAATTTGATATTGGATTTTAGATTTTAGGTAAAGACCAAACTAATATTGACTATTCATTAGACACTGGTATGTAGATAGAAATATGATTAGACTATATGTTAAGATTAATTTTTAGGTCTTGACTGGCCTTGCAATAAGAATTGACTAACCAGACATGAGTTAACTACCAACGAAACACTTTGGCGACTATGCTTGTTATTGACCAGTGAGTAGGGTTTTAGAAGAACTGTTTGCTATTTTGGGTTATATACAACAAATGCATAGACCTACTGAGCGACTATGTTTGCTAAACAAGACATTATACCAGAGATGATTAGGATTCTTATGTAGCTCAGGCAAGGAAAGCATTTCTACAGAATTTGTTGACATTGAATATAGATTTAGGTATTAGGATGTCATTTTTAAAGAGCTTTGTCTGGAGTGTGACGCTCTATGAAAGGGAAACTTGGACTATTGGTGTAGCAGAAAAGTGGAGAGTTGAAGTGTTTGAAGTGTGATGTTACAGGAGAATGATGAAGATTAGATGGGTAAATAGGGTAACAAACAAAAGGTATTAAGACAAGTGGGAGAGGAGAGATGTTTTTGGCGACAGCTAATGAAGTAAGTCGATAGGTTGGTAAGACACATACACCCAGGAATAGCAAGCTTAGTTATGGAAGAACGGGTTGAAGACAAGAACTGTAGGGGTAGACCAAGAATAGAATATGTTAAACAGATAGCCTTGGATGTAGAGTGTGGTAGCTATATAGAGATGAAACTATCAGCTCAGGACAGGGAGTCATGGAGAGCTGTATTAAACCAGTCAAAAGGCTGAAGACTCAAACAACATGTAGAGATAACCAAAATAATGTTGTGTAATGGTAAATACTAGTCAACAAACATTAATGCATTACTAAAACCCATGACACGATACCTGAGAGCTTTTCTAAAATTATTTTAAGATGCCTTTAACCCTATATTAAACACCCAGTTCTCAAGACGCATAACTACAAGGTAATGGGAAAAAACCAACAACAACAACAAAAAACATTTAAAAACGAGCAAGTGGTTGAGTCAATGTACACTGGAAAATTTTGTGAACACTCAAGTGCACAAAACAAATTACTTTATTAACTGTCAGGTTGACCGAGTGGTTAAGGCGTTTGACTTATGTTCACATTTTCAATACAAGAAAGCAAGGATTTGAACCCCTTACCTGACATAACTATTGCTTTAACATAGCTTAGCGATACTGTATTATTATGATACTCGATACACAAACCATAGATAGAGTGTATTGTTTAAGTCCACTCTCTCTTTCTAAACATAGCTAGAGACTGTCAATGGTTAACAATTGCATTAATAGTGGGAGGATGTAGTGATAGTAAATAAGAAAAAGCAGACAATAACTTTAATTTTTTTTACTAAATTCATTTTATAATAGATACACACTGAATACAACTCTCTCCATTTACCATTGTTTGATATAGATTTTTTAAACACAACGCTTGTTGTAGATCCCTTTATAAATTTCTCCAGGTACTCTTGTTCTTAAAAACTGGGGAAGTCGCCGTGGTTTTACAGACATAAAACCCTCATCCTTTTCTTTTTCATCATCATCATCATCATCTTCATTATGAATATTATCATCAAAATTATGATTGTCGTTGTCACCATCATTATCATCATCATCATCATCATCATCATCATCATCATCATCCTCAACATCACTAGAACAATCCAATTCCTCTTGTTCCTTTTCCACAGGGACCTCTTTTAAAGTCTGCGTTGCTTTTGATAGTGTTAAGGGTTTCTTAGACGTTAACAACTGTCCTAACATGACTTTATGAGGACATGATAGGTGATTTTGAACAAACACTGCACTATTCTGAGCAGCGATATTTTTTTCTTGGACTTGCTTTTTTACCTTGGTTAGATTATTTTGTCCATTTATATGTGTATTAATTTGAGATTCACAATGATGCTCGTTTGAAGTAAGTACGTTGGAGTCTTTTGTTTTAATCATTCCTCGACACTTTTTAGATCGTTGTTTTGAACATCACCAAATAACAGTTCCATTTTATTGGTTGTTTTTACAATATATGTATATCCTTTATAGTAGGCACATGGCTTACCATGGCTGGTTGTTGAGACTTCCATATTAACTAATACACATAAATTTAATTTTAGTAAAGTCACTTTAGTAATGTCTGTTAGGTAGTCAGCCCGAAGGCTGGTTGGATCCTCAAAAAGTACCGCCGTTACGTTATGTGAGTAGATACCCACAAAAACCCAAGGCAGCACTATTTTGAGGCGTTCTAGGCAAGAAGAGGAGTGAGGTAGTTTGCCATTGCTTTCCTCACTGAGTCAGAACAGTAGTCCTAACCCTATGAGTTGAACCTTTCACAGCATTCACAGGCACTGACTGTGCCCCGAATGCCATTACTAAGCACCACCCATACGTCAGTAGCTTCCATATAATCACAGCCATGAGTGAGACTGAGACATCGGTGAAAAGCCACCTTTTACTCTAGCCTGTGCCAACTGACAAATGCAAAAGTACTGTATTCATCAAGAGATGGCGAACAGGCCAACTTTAGTAATAATAACAGTAAAATAAATGAAGTGGATTGATATTTTTTAAAGGTGGAATTTTCAAAATACTGTCAAGAATAATAATCACATGAACAAATTTTAGACTACAAGTGATTTACACACACATTGCTCAATGTCAAGATTTATACTGAACACAATTTATAGTGATTATGATTTTTATTGACTGTAATTGATAGTAGGCATGGTTAGTAGAGGCAATGTATACTGGGTTCGTTTTATAGCACGCTCAATTTATAGTAGATATGATTAGTAGACGCGTTTGATACTGGGCGCGTTTTATACTGATTATGATTTATACTGGGAGCGATTTTTACTAGAAGCGATTTTTACCAGGTGTAATTGATAGCAGATCATACTCAACGCAATTGATAGTAGGTGCAATTGGTAGTTGGCGCAATTGATAGTAGGCACAATTACTAGTAGGCGCGATTGGTAGTAGGCGCGATTGGTAGTGGGTGTAATTGCTAGTAGGCGCTATTGATAGTAGGTGCAATTGACAGTAAGCGCAATTATTAGTAGGCGTGATTGGTAGTAGGTGCAATTGATAGTAGGTGCAATTAATAGGCGCAATTGATAGTAGGCGCGATTGATAGTAGGCGCAATTGATAGCAGGCGCTATTAGTAGACGTGATTGATAGTAGGCGCGATTGGTAGTGGACGTAATTGATAGTAGGCGCTATTGATAGCAGGTGCAATTGACAGTAGGCGCGATTGATAGTAGGCGCGATTAGTAGTAGGCGCGATTGGTAGTAGACGCAATTACTAGTAGGCGCGATTGGTAGTAGGCGCAATTGACAGTAGGCGCGATTGGTAGTGGGCTTAATTGCTAGTAGGCGCTATTGATAGTAGGTGCAATTGACAGTAGGCGCAATTCGTAGTAGGCGTGATTGGTAGTAGGTGCAATTGATAGTAGGTGCAATGAATAGGCGCAATTGATAGTAGGCGCGATTGATAGTAGGCGCAATTGATAGCAGGCGCTATTAGTAGACGTGATTGATAGTAGGCGCGATTGGTAGTGGACGTAATTGATAGTAGGCGCTATTGATAGCAGGTGCAATTGACAGTAGGCGCGATTGATAGTAGTCGCGATTAGTAGTAGGAGCGATTGGTAGTAGGCGCAATTGGTAGTAGACGCAATTACTAGTAGGCGTGATTGGTAGTAGGCGCAATTGATAGTAGGCGCAATTGACAGTAGGCGCGATTGGTAGTGGGCGTAATTGCTAGTAGGCGCTATTGATAGTAGGTGCAATTGACTGTAGGCGCAATTAGTAGTAGGCGTGATTGGTAGTAGGTGCAATTGATAGTAGGTGCAATTTATAGGCGCAATTGATAGTAGGCGCGATTGATAGTAGGCGCAATTGATAGTAGACGCGATTGATAATAGGCGTGATCCCTATGGGTTGGCCATGCATTTATCCAAATTATGTCAAAGGGACCGGTCCAAAGGGATTAGTCAAAAGGACCTGTCAACAGGGACCCGTCCACAGGGATCCGTCCACAGTGACCCGTCAGCCGGGGCCCGTCAAAAATGACTCCCTTCAAAAAGGACCCGTCCAAAGGGGCTAGTCAACAGGGACCAGTCCAAAGGGGAAAATCAACAGGGATCAATCAAAAGGGGTTATCGTCTCAAGGTCTGTCATACCCCTCTTTGATTATTGGTTTGCCTATCGACAAGCGCCGCTTGGAATACTTTTTAATCACCCCTCGTGGGTCAGCCGCCATCTTTAAAAAGGCCGTGGGAACATAGGTGTTTACCAGCAGTCTTCAGCGAAAAGTCCAACAATACCTCATACAATGCCCTAGTTTTATTGGTTCGCGAGATATTAACAAAAGTGCACTTAGGCCCTTTGTCAAAATTTCAAAAATAGATTCAGTGTTGTGCAATCAATAATAGCCACCTATTTAATTATATACTGTACTTGTTTTCGTTGACCTTAAAGCCTTGAGTATCCATCATCAGTGTATGAGACATGTTTACGCTTGCATAGATCAAAACCAACTGACTACTCACTACATGGGTTTAGAAATTACATTTACTCAAATAACATTCTAGTAAAAATCGTGCCTACTATAAACTGCACCCACTTTTGCACCCAATTTTATATTCACTTTTGCACCCACTTTTGCACCCACTTTTACACCCACTTTTGCACTCCCTTTTACACAGACTTTTGCACCCATTTTGCAACCACCTTTGCACTCACTTTTTCACCCACTTTTGCACTCGCTTTTGCACCCACTTTTGCACCCACTCTTGCACCCACTTTTGAACCCACTTTTACACTGACTTTTGCACCCACTTTTGCACCCATTCTTGCATCCACTCTTGCACCCTCTCTTGCACCCACTTTTCCTCTCACTTTAAGGAGAATGTTTTTGTGAAATAAAAAGTAATGTCCAGCCTCCCACTGCCATTCATCTGTGACGTCATAGCCAGACTCAAAGCAAGTCTAAACTTGTAGAACAGGTCATGTGACAAGGTTAGGTTAAGTGACTTTGACATAATTTGGATAAATGCATGGGCCCGTCCACAGGGACCCGTCTAAATGACTCCCTTCATAAAGGACCCGTCGAAAGGGGCTGGTCAACAGGGGCTAGTCAACAGGGACCAGTCCAAAGGGACAAATCAACAGGGATCAATCAAAAGGGGTTATCACCTCAAGGTCTACCAATCACGCCTACTATCAATCGCGACTACTATCAATTACGCCTACTATCAATCGCGCCTACTATTTATTGCGTCTAATATCAATCGCGCCTACTACCAATCGCGCCTACAATCAATCGCGCCTACTATCAATCGCACCTACTATCAATTACGTCCACTACCAATCGCGCCTACTATCAATCGCGTCTACTAATAGCGCCTGCTATCAATTGCACCTACTATCAATCGCGCCTACTATCAATTGTGCCTATTAATTGAACCTACTATCAATTGCACTTAATACCAATCACGCCTACTACTTGCGCCTACTGTCAATTGCACCTACTATCAATAGCGCCTACTAGGAATTACGCCCACTACCAATCGCGCCTACTATCAATCGCGCCTACTATCAATTGCGCCTACTACCAATCGCGCCTACTAGTAATTGCGTCTACTACCAATTGCGCCTACTACCAGTCGCGCCTACTACTAATCGCGCCTACTATCAATCGCGCCTACTGTCTATTGCACCTGCTATCAATAGCGCCTACTATCAATTACGTCCACTACCAATCGCGCCTACTATCAATCACGTCTACTAATAGCGCCTGATATCAATTGCGCCTACTATCAATCGCGCCTACTATCAATTGCGCCTATTAATTGCACCTACTATCAATTGCACCTACTACCAATCACGCCTACTACTAATTGCGCCTACTGTCAATTGCACCTACTATCAATAGCGCCTACTAGCAATTACACCCACTACCAATCGCACCTACTGTCAATTGCGCCTACTACCAATCGCGCCTTCTACCAATCGCGCCTACTAGTAATTGTGCCTACTATCAATTGCGCCAACTACCAATTGCACCTACTATCAATCACGTCTACTAATAGCGCCTACTATCAATTGCGCCAACTATCAATTGCACCTACTAGCAATTACGCCTACTATCAATTGCGTTGAGTATGAACTGCTATCAATTACACCTGGTAAAAATCGCTTCTAGTAAAAATCGCGCTCAGTATAAATCATAATCAGTATAAAACGCGCCCAGTATCAAACGCGTCTACTAATCGTACCTACTATAAATTGAACGTGCTATAAAATGCACCCAGTATACATTGCCTCTACTTAACATGGCTACTATCAATTACAGTCAATAAAAATCATAATCACTATAAATTGTGTTCAGTATAAATCTTGACATTGGGCAATGTGTGTGTAAATCACTTGTAGTTTAAATTTGTTCATGTGTTTATTATTCTTGACAGTACTTTGAAAATTCCACCTTTAAAAAATATCAATCCACTTCATTTATTTTACTGTTATTATTACTAAAGTGACTTTACTAAAATTAAATTAATGTGTATTAGTTAATATGGAAGTCTCAACAACCAGCCATGGTAAGCCATGTTCCTACTATAAAGGATATACATATATTGTAAAAACAACCAATACAAATGGAACTGTTATTTGGCGATGTTCAAAACAACGATCTAAAAAGTGTCGAGGAATGATTAAAACAAAAGACTCCAACGTACTTACTTCAAACGAGCATCATTGTGAATCTCAAATTAATACACATTTAAATGGACAAAATACTCTAACCAAGGTAAAAATCAAGTCCAAGAAAAAAAATATTGCTGCTCAATATAGTGCAGTGTTTGTTCAAAATCACTTATCATGTCCTCATAAAGTCATGTTAGGACAGTTGTTAACGTCTAAGAACCCCTTAACACTATCAAAAGCAACGCAGACTTTAAAATAGGTCCCTGTGGAAAAGGAACAAGAGGAATTGGATTGTTCTAGTTATGTTGAGGATGATGATGATGATGATAATGATGGTGACAACGACTATCATAATTTTGATGATAATATTCATAATGAAGATGATGATGATGAAAAAGAAAAGGATGAGGGTTTAATGTCTATAAAACCACTGCGACTTCCCCAGTTTTTAAGAAGAAGAGTACCTGGAGAAAGTTATAAACGGATCTACAACAAGCGTTGTGTTTAAAAAATCTATATCAAACAATGGTAAATAGAGAGAGTTGTATTCAGTGTGTATATATTATAAAATGAATTTAATAAAAATATTTTATGGTTATTGTCTGCTTTTTCTTAATTACTATCACTACATCCTCTCACTATTAATGCAATTGTTAACCATTGACAGTCTCTAGCTATGTTTAGAAAGGGAGAGTGGACTTAAACAATACACTCTATCTATGGTTTGTGTATCGAGTATCATAATAATACAGTATCGCTGAGGCATGTTAAAGCAATAGTTATGTCAGGTAAGGGGTTCAAATCCTTGCTTTCTTGTATTGAAAATGTGAACATAAGTCAAACGCCTTAACCACTCGGTCAACCTGACAGTTAATAATGTAATTTGTTTTGTGCACCTGTGTGTTTACAAAATTTTCCAGTGTACATTGACTCAACCACTTGCTCGTTTTTAAATGTTTTTTGTTGTTGTTGTTGGTTTTTTCCCATTACCTTGTAGTTATGAGTCTTGAGAACTGGGTGTTTAATATAGGGTTAAAGGCATCTTAAAATAATTTTAGAAACGCTCTCAGGTATCGTGTCATGGGTTTTAGTAATGCATTAATGTTTGTTGACTAGTATTTACCATTACACAACATTATTTTGGTTATCTCTACATGTTGTTTGAGTCTTCAGCCTTTTGACTGGTTTAATACAGCTCTCCATGACTCCCTGTCCAGAGCCGATCGTTTCATCTCTATATAGCTACCACACTCTACATCCAAGGCTATCTGGTTAACATATTCTATCCTTGGTCTACCCCTACAGTTCTGGTCCTCAACCCGTTCTTCCATAACTAAGCTTGCTATTCCTGGGTGTATGTGTCCTACCAACCTATCGATTTACTTCATTAGCTGTCGCCAAAAACATCTCTCCTCTCCCACTTGTCTTATTACCTCGTTGTTTGTAAGCCTATTTACCCATCTAATCTTCATCATTCTCCTGTAACACCACATTTCAATCACTTCAACTCTCCACTTTCCTGCTACACCAATAGTCCAAGTTTCCCTTTCATAGAGCGTCACACTCCAGACAATGCTCTTACAAATGACATCCTAATACCTAAATCTATATTCAATGTCAACAAATTCTGTAGAAATGCTTTCCTTGCCTGAGCTACATAAGAATCCTAATCATCTCTGGTATAATGTCTTGTTTAGCAAACACAGTCGCTCAGTAGGTCTATGCATTTGTTGTATATAACCCAAAATAGCAAACAGTTCTTCTAAAACCCTACTCACTGGTCAATAACAAGCATAGTCGCCAAAGTGTTTCGTTGGTAGTTAACTCATGTCTGGTTAGTCAATTCTTATTGCAAGGCCAGTCAAGACATAAAAATTAATCATAACATATAGTCTAATCATATTTCTATCTACATACCAGTGTCTAATGAATAGTCAATATTAGTTTGGTCTTTACCTAAAATCTAAAATCCAATATCAAATTTCTAAAATCTAAAAACCAAACTAAAATATACTATAGAAAACATAATTCCAAGTAATACAAATTCTTATATATTTTTTCTTTAATAATTAGTTAATGAAAATTTAAAGTCATGACATTATGGTTTGGTCTTTTTGTACAATCTAAAATGTAAAATGTAAATTCTAAAATCTAAAGTCTAAAATAAAACAAAACAAGTGAAAAGTGGAATGAAATCGTGTATATGAGCTCCCAATATAATTGTGTTTAAACAACGTTCAAGGTGTATATATATTATTTAGTGCTGTGTACATTTAGTGTCTAAGTAAGTAATTGAATAATCAAGTTCATATAGGTTTTAAATTGCTCCTTATAGAGAAATATTCATTCTCCTGAATATCCTTTCAATGGTTAGATAAACCTAAGTCAAAGAAAATATAGCGAATACATCTCATATGTCCATAGAAGACATGTCTCAGATGAGAAACTCAGTCTTGTCAACAGGAGTAGATGTTCACTGCGACATCTGTAGTAGACAAGTAAATGATTCTGAAGAAGTAATACAATGTGAAAAATGTACTTACTGGCAGCATCGCATATGTGCTGAGATAACTATTCCAGCAAATAAAGAAACAATCATCTTAGATATTGCAAATGAATGTGACCCTCAAGAGAAAGAAGAAATTGTAGAAACCGATATCAATGAGGAAAAAATAAAACAGGGAGTCTTCTCTCAGAAAGATATACGTAAAAATAACGAGATACAAAATGTAGACACATGGGACGCAGGAAGAAAAGAGGAATCCTGGACAGAGGTAGTAAGGAAAAGGGATCGTAATATAATAGGGCTAAAAAATACAACACAAGGTCAATTTCGAGCAGGCATCCGTAAAGCTTGGCTTTACGTAGGAAAGGTTAATGCACCTGTGACTGTAGATGATGTGACTAATTATATGACCGATGGAGGGATAGAAGGGGTTATTGACTGTAATGAACTAGAAACAAAAGGGCGGAACAAAGCATTCATGGTAGGTTTCAACTTTGAAGAAAAAGTAAAGACAGACAACCCCAAATTCTGGCCCAAGAATGTAATGGTAAGGCAATATAGTTTTCGCTTCCAACAACAACGAGGTGCCACATTCAATAGAATTGATAGACAATAGACATGCTGAGACAAAGGAGTTGTCCGTCCTGCTCTGGAATATTGAAGGATTAATAAATGCCATGAGACTAATTACAGATCAGCTAACATTTAGAGAAGATATAATAATTTTGACTGAAACTTTCTTAACAAAAGCAGTAGACGTACAAGGTTATTATGGAGTACATTCATTATCCATTCAGAGGGGAAAAGGAAGGCCAATGGGGGGTGTGACATGCCTGTTCAAAGACAAAATTGGCAAGGTTAAGAAAACCGTCCAAGAAGAAAACTTGGTAATTATTTACACTTCGCAGATCGTAGTTGCAGGAGTATACATATAACCGCACATATCGACTGAGGACAACTCGGAAATAATATCAAGGATCTACAATCTCATTGGACACGTGGAAAATGTAATAATAGCTGGGGACCTAAACTGTCGCATAGACAAACCAGACCACAAAAGCTTAACGATCATGACGCAAATGGAGGAAGAAGGATATAAATTAATCAATAGAAGGGACCTTATAACTTATGTTGCATGCAATGGATCCAGTGCAATAGACCTAGTGTTCATAAAAGGAAGAGGCATCCAACCTAAGACGCAGTATGGAGCATAGACCTCGGCACTTGCCCCGATAAGAAAACATATACCGATTAAAACAATCGTAGAAACAAAACAAGGAGACGAAGGAACAAGAAGACATCATGAGGAGCGGAAGTTTACAAGAAAAATAAATCTCGATAAGCTGGAAATTTTGAGGGACGAAGTATATGAAGCTACAAATCAAATACAGCAAAATCGTATTGACACAGCCGTTAATATAATAACTGACGCTATCAGAACGGCTGCAGAACCATACAGAGAAAGAAAGGCAAAAATATGGTTTGACCAAGAATGCTTTCAACTAAGGAAAATAACTTTGCACGCTCTCCAGAAGGTCAGAAGTAACAATAAATTAGAAGATCTGGAAGAATATTCAAAAATAAGGAAGATATATAAACAACTCGTTAAGGAAAAAAGAAAACAACACATAGAAAGGGAAGCAGAAAAGACAGCTGAAAAAGCAAATAAGGACCCATTCATCGCATTACGAAAGAAGAAGAGTAGTCCTATCACAGAAATTCAAATGGACACATGGAAAAGGCATTTTGAGGAGATTCTAAACACGAAGAAATTATCGCCAGACATTCATTATATATCAACAACGGAATCCCAAATAAAACATATACAAATAACCCAAGAAGAGGTGAAAAGTGCAATTGCATGAACTAAGAATAAGAAGGCAGCAGGTCCAAACGGAATATTCAATGAGCCCTACTTTTGGATGTATGGACAGATCTCTTTAATCATTGTTTGAACACAGGCCAAATACCTGAATCATGGAGACAATCAGTCATAAAAGTATTGTATAAAGGGAAAGGGGACACATCCAACCCACACTCCTACAGAGGTATTTCACTTGAAAACAATGATTTCAAAATATTTACAAGAGTGATTACGGACCATCTAGTTAAGGAAATAGATCACCTCCTTCCTGATCAGCAATACGGATTCAGGAAACAACGAGGCACCATACAAGCAGTTAGCAACCTTGTGAGTGAAATAGAACAGACATTGCGATTTCCAAGAGGAAAATATTATGCAATATTTATAGATTACACTAAGGCTTTTGATCTTCTAGACAGAGAAATTCTCTTACAAAAATTGGCAACAATGATAGGAGAAAACCATAGTATTACAATATTACTAAGAAACATTTTATCATATAATAGAGTCAACATAAGTGATGGAATCACTATTTCCGAAGAAATATACCAGACAAATGGGGTGATGCAAGGTGATCCGATTAGCCCAATTCTGTTTAATATTGCCACAGCCGACATACCTATGATTATTGAGCATGAGACAACATCATTACACGTATATGCAGATGCCATGGTGCTGAGCTCAGCCAATCTAATACACCTGCAGGAAGCAGTGAACAAGTTGACGGTATGGGCAGATAAAAATAGCCTTCAAATTAACACAGACAAGACCATGCAAATGACTTTTAGAAAAGGAGGAAGGCCTGCAGAAGACGACCACAAAAAGATAAGAGGGGAAAATGTTCCAATCGTTCGGGCATTCACATATCTCGGGATTACTTTACAAACAACAGGTCACTGCTACAGACTTCACGTAAAAGAAAGAGTCTCAGCTGCAATTAGAGCAATATATACAATAAAAGATCTACAGAATGTATCAATAAAATCAGCAATGAAACTGTTTCATGCAGTAGTGAGCCCTGTAGCAACTTATGGGATACAGATTATATGGGATCACCTAACACTCGCAGACCTCCGATCCATAGAAAAAGTGAAGGCAAGGTTTCTTAAAAGAGCACTCTGTGTTGGAATAAACACAAAGTCGAGACTGGTATATGAAATGGCCAGAGACTTTCTATATCGATGACATAAAGGCAAGTTTCTTACTACCATCCACTCAAAATAGTGCCAAGGTACTTGAAGAGAGAAGACAAAAAAGGGAGGATATTTGGCTTGAATTTTATTGTACAGACGCCATGTGGGACCGACACTGGACGGAGGCATTAAGGCATATCATCATAAGTTTAGCGGTTCATGGATATCACCACAAACTATGTGCGACGACACATTTCCATGAAGTAGGAAATGAGTGTGTGTGTACTTTGTGTGGTGAAAGATGTGAACGCTATCACATCAACCGATGCAAAAATAGGACAAAATCAATTTTAGAATATAGCAAAGATCAATAGACTAAATAATCAACATCAATATTGTATTTTGGCCATTCGGCTGCAATTTAATTTATATAATAATAAAATAAAAAACAAATACAAAATCTTACTTGCATTAACTGTATATTGAACCCAGTCCTCCTTTGTATTTGTAATCCAAGTAATAATTTGAAAAAATATACAAGTGTAATCAGTCTTAAAACATTATCCCTGCTTTTTTTATATGGTTTTGACATGCGTATTAATCTAAAATCAAACCCTGGTCTACCTTAGTCAAAGGATAACAGCTTAACCACTGCACCACTATAACCATCTTTCTTAGTTTGGTTCGTTCTAAAGTTAAATCGAGTTAACGCCTCTAGTGCAAGAGCCAAAAGTGCTTGCCACTGCAGCACAAAATGGTTAGCAAGTAACATTATACATTCAAAAAGGATTGTATTGGTTCGGTTTGGTTCAGTGTAATCACCATCTTGTTTTCTTAGCTACCCTCTTTAACTAATCAATTAAAGATAGTCTACTCTTAATTCTTGAATCGATAAATTGGATTTTGTACACACCGTTTGTCATGTCATGCCTGAAACCTATACTCCATATGTACTGCGGTCAGGTTTAAAAACAAGTTTCAATGGTCAAAGACTTGTCAGTCACCATACGTGATGCCTACAATAATTCTTTCTCTACATAGCAATGTTTCATCACTCACCATAAACATCTAACATTATGGGTTTGCAATATATTAAAAGAAACAAAAGTCCATGAACTTGTTGTTTTCAATCTTTTTGGTAAAATTCATAAGCCATATAAAGAAAGCGTCATGTCAAGTTATATGACACCTTATGAGTCCAAATCCCATTATTAGTTTATAAAACACAAATCAGTAACCTTGCCGTTTTGGGATATTTAAATAAATACATGCATCGTAGGAAAAATCATAAAAATATACTTAAAACAAGTCGTCGCATGACCCTCTTCAATCAATGCTTCACAAAATATCGATTCATCCATTGAACATGGCCACAATGATCGGCGACATGCTCGTTTAAACACAACCAGTACTGTCTCTCTCTACTAAAAAAAATATTAAAATTAATTCAAAATTGTAATAAATCTAAATTTTCAAAATGTGTGGTTAGGCCCTTTGTCAAAATTTCAAAAAAAATTATAATAAATTCAAGAAGAGATTGTCGCCCTGAGTCTTATAACACCTCATGTGTCCAAATCTGATTATTGGTTCCCCTTTTTTCCTGTAAAATCTATATGCATTGTTTTAGGGGTAAAATGACCAATCGTGGTAAAAGAGTATTAAATGTCCAATTTGTTAAGCTATCACACCTAATTTTAGGTTTCATAGTTTCCAAGATATCGATTTTTCAATTTTGGGGTAGTTTTCACCCCCGTACGATTTTTCATCAAAAACAAAATATCTTATCTTCATTTGTCATTTTTAGGCGTTTAACACCTTTTTCCCTGTAAAATCACTATTCACTGTTTTAGGGGTGAATAGACCTATCGTGGTTTAAGCGTATGTCATGACCTATTTTTAAAGCTATCACACTTAATTTTAAGGCTCTTAATTTCCAAGATAACGATTTTTATATTTGGGGGTAGTTTTTAACCCTCTTACTATTTTTTCATCAAAAACAAATGATCTTAGGTTCATTTATCATTTTTAAGTGTTTAACCGCATTTTTCCCTGTAACATTACTATTTACTATTTTAGGGGTGAAATGACCTATCGTGGTAAAATCGTATCTTATGACCTATTTTTAAAGCTAACACACATAATTTTAGGGTTCTTAGTTTCCAAGATATCGATTTTTCAATTTGGGAGTGGGGGGATAGAATCACCTCCCAAAGGGGAACATCGCCCCAATTGCTAGGACCCCTCATACAAGTTACTAGCATTATAGGTCGCGAGATATTAACAGAAGTGTGGTTAGGCCCTTTTCAAAATTTCAAAAATACATTCTAAAAGGGGGCTTCATCCCAAGTCCTACAATACCTCATACAAGTTCCTAGCCTTATTAGTCCGTTAGTTAAGCCCTTTGACATAATTTGGATAAATTCACAGCCCAGTCCAAAGGGGCCGGTCCAAAGGGATCAGTCCAAAGGGACTCATCCACAAGGACTCGTCCACATGGACCTGTCACCAAGGACTCGTCAACAAGGACTCGTCCACAAGGACCTGTCAACAAGGACTTGACCACAAGGACTCGTCCACAAGGACCTGTCATCAATGACCTGTCAACAAGGACCCGCAAACAATGACCCGTCAACAATAACCCATCCACAGGGATCCGCTCCCCCACCCTCTTACAAAAGCCATGAGTAGGCATGCGTATAAAACAATAAACAAGCATGTTAATTGATAGTGGCTTTCCACCGAACACATGCACTTTATGTAGAACAACGTTTAATTCCATATTAGCATTCAAACTCTCACATGTTGCTCTTGGAAAGCGAGATTTTCTTTAACAAATAAAATTTCACCCCCTAGTAGGGGTAGGGTTTATTTTGGGGTGGAAATATGTTGTCCATTGGAAAGAGGGTATCAGCCCGAGTTCGATGACACCTCATTCATCAAAATCCGACCATGCGTTCGAGAGATATCGCGCCGCCGCCATCTTGTGAGGAGGCCGAGGAGGAGGAGGATATAGAACCGATCAAAACACACTACTGTTATGGATCAAAGAGAACGAATAGCGCTAATGAAAGGAATAAGAAGTACTTTGTGAATTGTATTATTGTGAACGAACATGTAATTGTTGTAATTGATCCACGAGGTTTAATAATTTAGACAGGAGTTGAGAGTTCGGAGTGCATTCTGAACGATAACATACTCTAGCGTAGTTACCTAGTAAAATCACAAATTCTTATACAAGTGTGTACTAAGATGGTTTTTTTATGGAAGTAATGCCGTGCGGAGTTGTGAAGATTTTTTGTAGAGAGGAAAGGAAGGAAGTATGACATGTTTGGAGCGTAGTAAGACGCCATTGATAAGTATTGTTCATTGTATTGCGGAAGGAAGGAATATATTGCTATGTGGAGCAACGAATTGTTACAGGATGAGTAAAAGCGTTAACACAAAGGTTAAATGTTTGAATTTTTTATGTCTGAGAGTATTTGTATGTGATCCACGTAATGTATAGAATCTTTAAGTAGTTTCGCATCGCTCTTTATCCTATTGTTTTATTTATTGACACGACATTCTAAGCTGTATTTAACTTAAGTGTTTGATACTCAGGCTTATTTATTATGACTTACCTCTAGAAGTACCTGAGAATTTGATCGTTAATTGAAACATTGTTCAAAGAACTGTTTATGTAACAGAGACACTATGAAGCTGTCAGCTCGCGACTGATAGTGTTAGTAGTATATTTTTAAACCGTGTGAAGCACGAGAATTGTAGATGATGTAAATATTTAAACCTTATACAATTTATAACAGTATTATTAGAGTAGATAGTTACATTTTACGCACGCCCGTGTATAATGTATTTTTTTTCATGTTAACTTCATTTTTATGAGAGAACAGCTGATATTAATCAGATCATTTCAATGACATAGCCACAGGGTGATTGTCAATTACGTGAACATTTTACGAAATTTAATATAACTACGTTGTTGTAACGAGAATGTTCAGAAACATATATTCTACAGATAGTAGATCTATCTGACGTGTGTAACAGTTAATTTTAACTTGTGTGTTTATTTAATGGTGATAGGGATTTTTTTATTATTTGTATTTGTTTGGAAATAAATCCCGGGCACTAGTTTTTGTTTGCCTGTTCGTTTTTTATAAATCTGATCATCATTTCATTCTTGCAATCGACATGCGATAATACTGCGAATTAGTTACTAGAATTCAAGTTAGTCTCAACTTTCACCCTTCACACCCGAGATCCGAGATTCTCGTCCTACCATTTTGTGTTTAGGATAGTTCATTTTCTATGTAAATGTGTAACTAATCGGTAGTGTTGTTGCATGGCCGGTATGCATCGAGGGTTCCCTAGTCATTATCCTAGCTGGGTGGGTATCGACCTCCCTACAATCCTTTTCTATATTTGCGGATATAGGCTATGACTATGCGGGATTCGGGTGCAGTACCGTTACCATAATTGAGGAGTAGAAACGCGCTCGGTTCCTCATATTTGAAGAAAACGTGCATAGTAATGGTACTGATGAAAGTTACACTAATTAACTTTACACTAGTTAGATCTCTGCATCATCTTACGTAGCGAAATTAAATGCTATTCAGTCGGTCAACACGATTGAACCCACATTGTAATCGGTGTTATTCCCTAACACTGAGACAAATTATAAGACATTATATAATTCATTGTCAACAAATGCTTAGAGAAAGGAAATATGCCACAGTGCTTAAGGTACTCCAAAGTTTATATTCTCTAAAATGGGAATGGTAACACAGAAGATCCCAGCTCCTATCGAGGCATCGCACTAGAGAACAACGGTACCAAAGTGTTCACCAAAATCCTATGTAATAGTTTGACCGAGTTGGTTGATACCTCTATTCCGGACTTTCATTTTGGCTTTAGAAAGGGAACATCAACTCCCCATTCAGTAAGGAATTTATTGACTGATATATATGATGTCTTAATAGATGAATAGGGAAACTTCTTCGCAGTTTTCATAGACTTTAATAAGGCTTTTGACTTACTATTATAGGGAAGTACTTATCGCGAAGTTAGAGCGCTTTATAGGACGGGAAATATATATCTTGCCATAATCATCAGAAACTTACTATCTGGCACGAGAGGTCATAGATGATGGCATTACAACATCCAGTGTCATGACCCAAACGAACAGAGTACTACAGGGTGACTATATGAGACCCGTATTTTTCAATATAGTAACAGCCAATGCGACAAGAGTTACTCATGGGAAGGATAAGAAGGTCTTTGTATACTTGTATGTTGATGGCATTGTCATAGGAGTACCTCTCCTGAAAGACGTCTAAGATGCGATCGATAGACTCTCGGAATTGGCAATCGACAATTAGATTACAATTATAACTAAAAGGACATACCAAATGACTCCGGAAGAGACCAACAAAAATTAGCCATTAAGAATCAGTTCAAATATCTGGGCATTTGCCTTCAAACTGCAGGGGCCACCTACTTTTTCTTGTTAGAGATAAAACTATAGCAGCGATTAGAGCTATGAAATACATTCCAAAACCCGAAAAACTATCCCCGACTACCTCAATGGAACTCATTCAAATGGAAATAATACCGGTTTGACTTATGGAATTGAACATATGTGGGATCAATTAAAAGTGAGTATAGAAACTCTAGAGAATGTAACGGCCTCTTTCCTCAGGAGAACACTAGGTATCTCGAAATTCACTCGATCGGGACACGTATGTGTACTAACTATTGAAGACTACCCGATATAAGAGATCAGAAATAGAATGTTTCTGTCATCGACGAGTGCTTTCCAAGATACTATAAAAAGACGAAAACAAAATGAGCAGACATTTAGTGGTAATTTTGCAGCACTGACGCGATGACGAATTGGCACTGGACTTGGACTATTTACGAGTAGAGGCATGTTGTCGCTAGGTTTGCAAGCCATGGCTTACATCATGCGGTCTGGACTAATAAGAGCCTTCCTGAACTTTTTGATTCGTGTGTGTGTGTGAACTGTGTGATGTTCGGTGTGGCGAATGCCACTTTCAATTTGGCAGAAAGAGATAAACTTCATTGTAAGATTATGCAAATCAAATCTAATAAACATTGTTCTTAATTGTTTTAATAAATTAATCAGATATTTGGATGACTAATTCCGATCTTTAAAGGATCATTACCTGATTTTTTTTTAATTTCTAATTTATATCCACTATTACTTTATAAAATAATTAAATATATCGGTCAGAGAATGTAATTTTATACAAGAGTAATGAGTAATTGTACGTCGTATGTGATTATTTATATTATAATGTTAGTGACTGCTTACCTAGGTTGCTTCAGTGGATATTTTCTATTGCCAGTACTATGTTCCACAGGTCGGAGAACACCCTTACAAATTATACCCTAGTTGCCACACATTTTCAAAATGGTAACAGGAACATGGCGGCCTGCAGTGACATGAGGAAACAAATCTCAACTGATAACGGTCTCAAGCCCTATTCATGTAGTACATGCGGATCAAACTTTACTCGGAAAGGCAATTTGAAGGCACACGTGCTCATTCATAGTGGTGATAAACCATATTCGTGTAGCACATGCGGAGCAAACTTTACTTGGAAGGGACATTTGAAGAGACACATACACACTCATAGTGGTGTAAGGCCATATTCATGTAGCACATGCGGAGCAAACTTTACTGAGAAGGGAAGTTTGAAGAGACACATGCTCAATCATAGTGGCGTAAAGCCATATTCTTGTAGCACATGTCGAGCAAACTTTAATCGGAAGAGGTGTTTCGAGAACCACATGCTTATTCATACTGGTGTAAGGCCTTATTCATGTAGCACATGTCGAGCAAATTTTACTCAGACGGGAAGTTTGAAGGACCACTTGCTCATTCATAGTGGTGGAAAGCCGTATTCATGTAGCACATGCGGAGCAAACTTTACTTGGAAGGGACATTTGAAGAGACACATACTCGCTCATAGTGGTGTAAGGCCATATTCATGTAGCACATGCGGAGCAAACTTTACTGAGAAGGGAAGTTTGAAGAGACACATGCTCAATCATAGTGGTGTAAAGCCATATTCATGTAGCACATGTCGAGCAAACTTTACTCAGGCGGGAAGATTGAAGGACCACTTGCTCATTCATAGTGGTGTAAGGCCGTATTCATGTAGCGCATGTCGAGCAAACTTTACTCAGAAGGGGAGTTTGAAGAACCACATGCTCATTCATACTGGTGTAAAGCCTTATTCATGTAGCGCATGTCAAGCAAACTTTACTCAGAAGGGGAGTTTGAAGAAGCACATGCGCATTCATACTAGTGTAAGGCCATATTCATGTAGCACATGTCGAGCAAACTTTAATCGGAAGGGGAATTTGAAGAACCACATGTTCATTCATACTGGTGTAAGGTAATATTCATGTAGCACTTGCGGAGCAAACTTTACTGATAAGAGATATTTGAAAACGCACAAGCTCCTGCATAGTGGTGTAAGGCCGTATTCCTGTAGAACATGCGGAAAAAAATATATTCGAAAAGGAGTTTTGGAGATACACATGCTCACTCATAGTGGTGTAAAGCCACATTCTTGGAGGACATGAGGAATGAAGATTTGAGGAAACATATGCTCAATTATACTGGTGTAATGCCATATTCATGTGGCACATGCGGATCGAATTTTACACAGAAGGAAAGTTTGATGAAACCCATGCTCATTCATAGTGGAGTAATGTCATTTTCATGTAGCACATGCGGATCAAACTCTACTCAGAAGGGAAATTTGAAGAGACACATGCTCATTCATAGTGGTGTAAAATAAATACTTGTAGCATATACGATTCAATCTTTACTAAGAATGGAGATTTGAAGAGACACATGCTCAATCATTGTGTGTAAACCTTATTCATGTATCACAAGCGGAAAGAACTTCACTCTTATTGAGAAGAGGCATATTCTCCTTCATGGTGGATTAATGGTACCGTATATGCAGGTAGCACATGCAGAGCAAACTTTACTGAGAAGTGGGATCAAATCATATTCATGTACTAGAACCAGAAAGAAATTTACTTGGAACGGAAGTTTAAGGATACACATGCTTATCCGTAGTAATGACTAATAACATTCCAGTAGTACATACGAAAAGAACTTTACTTTCTAACCGCATTTCAAAGACACATTTTCATACATTAAGGTGTAAAGCCTTAATCATGTAGTACAAGCGCAGCAAACTTTACACTAAAGGCTTTCTTGGAAACAAATTTGATAATATATAAATGTGAAATGCGCATGCTTAAGGTACATGAGGAGATTGGTTACTTAATTTTCTGATAGGATGTTAGAAAATTTTTGCATTTCAGTAGCTCATGTGAAGAGAACTTTGCTATGAAACTATATTTTGAGACACACTTGCATATTCATAACAGTTTACAGCCCTTTTCATGCAGTAAATATGGGGCTACTTTTCTGAGTTCGGGTCATTGAAGAGACGCCTCCACTTTCATAGTGTGCTGAAAAATAACCATTTAGTACATCCAGAACAAACTTTACTCTGCGAAGTGCTTTTGATATTCACATGCTGATTATTAGTGGCCAAATGCGCTTTCATTTTTTAATGGGGAGCAATATTTGCTGGAATGGGAACTTTGTAGTAACATGCTAGTTCATATCACCTGAAGCCAAATTCATGCAGCATTTGCAGAATCATAACTAGGAAAGGATCTTCCGATAAACTCATTTGGAGAAAACGTTAATTCGAAAACAAATTTTCAGACACATGCTTATTCATTTGGTCTAATACCCGCATCTAAATATAATATGCCGAGCATACTTTACTCAAGAAAAATTTACGCCATACTTATGTATTACAGTATACACGCAGCAACATTTACTTACAAGTATCTGTTAAGAATATTTGTTACTTAGTTGCCGCAAGGCATATTCAAATACTACATGTGGAACTGTCTTTACTTTATTGGGTGTATAACGACACATGTTTTAATTCATACTTGCCAAAAGCAGTATTCATATAGTTTGTACGGATTATAATTCACTGATTGGGTGGCTCAGAAAATCACTTGTTCATCGTCGGAGCAAAAGTCATATTCATGTGATACTTGTGGTGACAAGTACGAAGGGAGATTTCGAGAAGCACACTTTAATTGATAGTGGCCAGAAGTTGTTTTCATGTTATGTAAAATGAGTTTTAATAACAAATAATGCGTTATCGTTGACTGAAGAAAATTCACGAAATATAAGCTGAGATAGGTTTGTTTGAAAGTTGGATATTCATGAAGCACATTTTAATTCATGGAAGGTTTGTTATACTATAGCTCGCAGGTATCCTTGTTGATACATATCTTCATTCTTACTAGAAAAGGGCTACATTTAAGTGATATAGGTTTGGCAAAGAGTCTGCTCGAAAGATAGTCTGAGACACATGTGTAACCTGAATGCATGATTACTACATTCCAAACAGGGTTCTTAAAAGTGTATCTTAAGATATAACCAATTTTATTCGCAACAAGCAAATGCCTGTAATATATTTGACTTGTCATTCAGTATACGAGTCAGTTTAAAGCTTCATAACCTATAATGGCCATCAGTCACATTCATGCAATTAAGCGTAAACAAATTTACTTTGTGATGTACAGTATGCATTACAACAATATCTGTTTTTCAACTCTACTGTAAATTGAATAGGTTTGATTTCTTATTGTACATAATTTTCCAGTGTAGTCCTGGTGGAGGAAAGTTATATTAAGTGCGGTTCTTTGCGACAGGTATACGACATCTTGCTTTCTCCAGACTTGTTTTGTAATAGCGATGTGTAAGTTTCACAAGGAGGTGGAGACAGGCTTCTTTCAAGGTTGCTGGAAGGTAAGTGCTGTCTGCATGCCATTGACGGATCCGCTTGACTGGTCAACGGCTGTTAACAAGTTGCCATTCAGTAAAATGGCTCTTCAGTGTATAGATTATATGGGACAAATAGGGTTTCAATATGGTGACATTAATGCCGCATGCAAAATACGTCTTGAGGTAAGCGAGCAGAGAACAATTACAGACAGCACTATAATGTGGGAGAGTTATCATAATAAATGTATTATATCCTACTTTATACAGAACTGTTTACTTAAAATAAATAATAGAAGGCAATCTTGTTACAATAAACACATGCTTTTGGACTATCCATGCCATTCTCCCCGGTCATTGTGCCGGATATTCGAGAGTACTGTACTTGTGAAGTAATGTAAATCTACTGATATTTCCGTCCTAATGAAGGGTGAGAATTAGCGTATTTCCGTAAAATAAATGTTCGCAAATAGTGCCCAGCTTTCATTTGATAAAGACGGTTTAAGTGACAACATGTATATCCTTAGTCGCCGTAGGCAATTTGACATAATATTTGAAGCATGGTATGAAAGGTTTCAAGTGAAGAGACGTAGGGAGAGGATTTTTCACACATCAGAATGAAATTATCTGAAAATTTTACAGGGAGAGGTGGTAAGACATGATTCCACATGTTATATTCCGTGAATGTTATAGTTAGTGGGATTTGTACATCAAACAATAGCTGTTCTGCGAATGTTATAGAGAGGAGTTTTCTTCACATCCATATGATGTGTACTGTGAATATTTTAGGGAGAGGTGTTTTTACACATCAAACTGATATACTCCGCAGTTGTTATAGAAGTGAGTTTTAGTGCGCATCCAAATGATATGTTCTGGGAATGTACACTAGTATCCAAAAGATAAGGATACTCTATTAATAAGCAGGGCAACAGGAAATCGACTGCAAATCGCACGACATATACATCTACCGACCTTACGTGATCACTCTGTATAGGAAAGGAGTATTCCCTGCTCTTACTAGCGGCATAACTGCAAGGTAAACACAGCCAGAGGCTGCGCCCGATATTGCGTCGGTCGTGTTTGCCTTCTTATGGTGGGCGGAGTGTAGCCTCGTGGTGAACGTAACAACATAATGGCACACCAAAGCCATTTGCACCCCGTTTTGAAGGGTAGGACACTCGGCCACCTGGAAGCGGGCCAGACACAGACCAAGATCGCAGCATCCATGAATGTTCCTTAAATCAGCGGTTCCCAAACTTTTTCGGTCACGGAACCCTTCAGAAGTCATGTTTTCCGCGGCCCCTAGCTCTATCCCTGATTTGTGAACCCACAACGTTCTTCCTGCTTTCATCTATTCTTATTGCCTGGGTGTTTAGTATAGCCTAACGCTAACGTAGTAGGTTTGGAAACAAAGAGGAAACATTTTGAATATACATACAAGTCTGTACTTTGGTACAAAAATTTAAACAATTATTTTAGATAAATAAAAATTGGATTTCCGTCTAATTTCTAATGTGATGAATAAAATTGTTTCATTTTCGTTCTTAAAATAGTTTTGAAATCAGGATTTATGTCTGACAGCTGAATACGTAAATATGGGGCAGCATTCAACTTACTCCTAAAATTGTAAGCATAAGTAGAAAAGCCTGCTTCGCATCCATAGGTGGACACGAAGGGGAGCAGAGCTCGGATATCCTTTTCGTCTACTGATGGGTATGCGTCTATTGGTCCTAGCCAAAAGTCATTCAGCGGCACAAATTCAAATTTCGTTTTAAAAGCGGAGGTACATTGAATTTCAATAAGATCTTTATAGTCAGGCACGGACATGTGAGGTTTATTTCGGTTGGCAAATGGATTAATGAAATGCTCATAAATGTTTTTGTGCACATCAGCTTTGCTTTCCATCCCATTTTCACTCAGAAATTGTGCCAGGAGAAAAAAGCATTCAAAGTTTTTCTCATTTACACATTCGATCCAAAAGTTGAGTTTGGTATTGAATGATGTTATTTTGTCTCTGAATCTGAACGTGTTTATATCTTTACGCTGCAAAGATGTAGTAACTTCTTTCAGTTTCCCGAATATGTCAGCGAGGTAAGCACATCGCATGAGCCACATCTCGTTTCGTAAAAATTCAGCATGTTTGCTAGGCGCGGAAAGGTCTTCTTCCCCAATGAAGAAAACCAGAAGCTTGTTGCGTAGCTCAAAAGCCTGGCCAGGACATCTACCACCTAAAGCCACTATCCCGTTGGACAATCACAGACTCTGCCGAACATAACAGTACAGATGTGTGGAAGAGATTAAACGGCATGCATCGGCCATTGCTGCGATAGAAATCCCACCGCTAGAGCCCCTGATATCAAAGTCAATCTAATGTTTAGGATAGAGTTGGACTCGAAAAAGTTCAATATTAAAGAAATAACAGCATTTCCTTCTTCTACTGATGAGAACCAAAATAATTACTATTTTGGCAGGAAAAGTTATTAGTTGAATTTGTAATATTCAAGGTCTCCGGCTTAAAGGTATAATTTATTATATATAATCCAAAATTGACTCATGAACGCAGGGCTCAAACCACTAGACCTAGGAAGCTGAAGTAGAAGTGGAAACCACGAATATTGCTCCTCGCATTGGTACGCGTAAAATGAGTTATATCCCATATTTCTACGAGCAAATCGGCTTGAAAAATCTCATCTATTATATATAATCTAAAATTGACTCATCAACGCAGGGTTCAAACCACTAGACCCAGGAAACTGAAATTTGCATGTTGTTTGATCCAAGTTTGTAGAGGCTCACTAAGAAACGGTTTTTGATGGTTCAATTTGTAAGTGAGTTTTTTCGGCCCTTTAACCCTTATAATCCAAAATTGACTCATCAACGCAGGGCTCAATCCATTAGACCTAGAAAGCTGAAAGTTTGCATGTTGGTTGATCCGAGGTTGTACAGGCTCACTAAGAAACGGTCTTTGAAAATTCAATTTGTAATTGACTTTTTACGGCCCTTTAACACTGAGCTTGGACAAAATGTACGACCGGATTTAGCTCATACGAGAAACAATACTTGGAGCTGAGACGGTTAGAGACCTTTGAAATGTGGCTGTACAGAAGGATATTGCGGATACCATGGACAGACCATGTCACAAATGTTGAGGTTCTCCACAAAATGAAAAAGCTAAGGAAGAATTAACCACCGTGAAAATCCAATACCTAGGACATATCATGAGGAATACCACCAAGTACCATCTCCTACAGTCTATTCTTCAAAGAAAAATACCAGGGAAGAGAAGTGTTGGACGAAGAAGAATATCCTGGTTAAAAAATCTCACAGCCTGGACCTCAAAAACATCTACTGAATTATTCCGAGCTGCAAGTGATAGGAACAGCACAGTCAAGATGGTAGCCAACATCCGGAACGGATAAGAACCATAAGAAGAAGATACGAGAAACAATACTTAGAGGTCTTGTAGGGACCCCGAAACACACTTTTTAAGGTACTGAAAAGAATTGTTTCGGAGATATTCCCCAAAAAAAACTGTTCCCCCTGAGAAACAGATCAACGTTGCTATGGCAATCGCTGCAATTTCGCAGACCGGATATAGTTTTCTGGCAATATCTTGAAAACCATCCGTTTTCTACAAATCTGGTTATATGACATTTTGTGGTACCTCCAACGAAACCGCCTCAGATGGCCATGAAAGCATATATATTGGAGCCCTCTTCAGCACATTCTTTTCGTTTTTCCATACTTATATGACAGCAAGAAGAGCGCTATTTGACAAATACAACTGTCACATGCAGGCCAAATTTCATGATCCTAGTCACCCCTCAAGTTGGTCAAAGAGGTAAGGAATATGTGAGGAATTTTCAAATGTTATATCCCTAAATGAACTTTTTCAAATTTATAGAGGTGGTTTGTGGGGCTGATACGAGCTTGATTTTGAGTATAATCTTATACTCTTTAAGCTGGTTATTGAGAGCGAGTTTTCGGATCTTTACGCTATTTTACAATGCTAAGATGCTTTCTACTTTGCACGGTATACTTCCATTTTCTTTATAAATTTGTTTTTTGTCAACTGAATATTTCTGTTTGCCAATATTGATGTGCTCTTTTTCGTTTTTTCCATGATCAGCAACTCATATTCACAGACGAATGTGTCGTATTCTACCGGCTGTGACATTAGTTTATTTTTTTCTTAATTACTCTTACTGAGGAATTTGGCAAATATATTTCAATAAAGTTGGTATTTTGACTTTCACGGTCATTGACATCCCACACAAAGCACGGCTTAAACCTAGAAAAGTTGCTGAATTTTAATTCCTTGGCCCTGAAATTCAATATACAATCGTTTTTGAAGCCTTTATAGGGAGGTGAAATACTGTTTGATACAGTCAAGTACCGGAGGTGCTCAAGATAAGAATTTACTTAGCGCTCAGTGGTCCTCAAATAAACTACAAGAGCTCGCTGATGAGCATCTCTGGAGTTAATAGGCGAAATCTCGCACAAGACACGGCATGAACTTAGAAAATTTGCTGTGATTAAAACTGATTTTGTTATTATTACTTGGGATGATTAAAGTGTTTTTGTTACCGTTACTCCTTATCATGACATGATACTTAGTTTTCGCAATTTTACGTACTGCGGATATGACCATTGCTACCATGTTTGATGTATATTTAATTAATTTAATAAGGCACACAAATTATGTATATAAAGATATTACATTTCATATAAACATAAGTCAATTATAGGCCTATTTCGCTTTGTGCATTCCACAACATGGTAACGAGTACAAGTCAAATCACACAGTGCACACACACAACTATCGTCAGGTTCATGAAATATCTTAGTTTTGCAGAGTTTATGGTGGTATCCATGAACTGCCATAGCATTGACAAAATGTCGGAGATCCTGGTTAGTATTGGTCCAAGTCCTATTCGTCATTGCTTCAGTCGAGTAGAAGTCAATACAAATGTCATTCCGTTTGGCCAATCTTTCGTCCAAGAGTTTTTTCCAATTGTCTGTATAAGGTAGTGCGATCTTGAATCTCAGATCTTCAATTAAAAAAGGCTCCTTTGCAAGTTCATAAACCAGTCTTGATCTAGCAAATATCGATACACAGAGGGTTGTCTTTAAGTAACGGGCTTTGATTTTTTCTAAAGTGTGTAGGCCATTCTTCGTTAGCTTATCCCACATGATTTCCAGGCCATATGTTAAAATAGGAATTATTTTTACGTCAAACAAGATCATGGCCGTCTTAAAAGATAATCTATTTAAATTCTTGATGTCAAAAATTGCTTTCATAGCTGCCACAGCACGTAGCCTAATATGAAACCTAAAGGAGTTTACTGTCGTTTGTATCGTCAAGCCTAGATATTTAGAACTGTTTACATTGTGTAATGTCTCCGCTTTATAAGTCACTGTCACTTGAAGATACTCGCACTCCCTTCCTGAAAATAATGCAATCAGTCTTTTCAATGTTCACTTGCAATTCGTTTGTATCTGTCCACTTCTCTAATGCATCTAATGCCTTTTGTAGCTCTTGAACATCATGTGATCCTAGAACCATATGTATATTAAGCATACTGTTTATATGCTTTAATAGAGTATGAAGACGTTAAACGATAGGTTATTTAAATTTTACTACATAGAAGCTGATGTTTATTTCCAATATATAAAAGCACTTTCCTAACTCCAAAGCGGAGGAAGACAGATTTTTCTCCGACTTTCGGTGTCACAGTTTCATTCCAGCAACACTCCACTATCATTCATTTCATCTGTTATTCATTTAATCAATGCCCCAAGGAATGCGACAGGCTTCGGCAGCCGGCACAGTTCATATCCTCGCCGATAGATGGGGGATTTATTCATTCGGTCGGTCGACTGGAAGGAGGCTGTGGCTCCTATTAATAATTGGATGAGTGAAAATGCATGGAGTCTACACAAATGCTTTGGCTGGGAATTAAACTCCGTCAGCCTTGGTGAGAAGCAAGCACCGTCCCCTTCTTGGTAGTGTAATACCGATAATAATAATAATCTCTTTTGGTTGGTTCCTTAGTTTAGGGGCTGCGACAACGCGGTCATGAAGCCCCAATAATAATCTCTCCCTATATTATTCAGCTAAGAACCCATTCCAGTTTTGTACAGAAAATAAGGTCCCATTAACACAACCTACACTTATGGGGTACATACAGGTTCAGCATAACCCAATGCGTAAGCGAAACGCACTCACTTACTCTTTAAATGCCTGACAATGAAATAAATACTTTAAACCTGTATATTTACAATGAAATAATGAAAGAATGCAACACGGTAACCATGGTAACAGAATCTCACAGGTCCATCTATTTCTGTAATAAGACGCAATGCAACTCCAATTATTACATTACTGTGAAAGTTTCCAGACGGTTATAAGGTTATCACCGAACCAAATTAAGGGAACCAAGTACCCTTAAATGGGATGAATTTTTATTTTTTTATTTTTTTTCACTTTCATGCTGAGGGATGTCTAATAAATGTAATTCTAGAGTTTCATATCCTAAATCCATCTGGAAATGTCTCATTTTTAACAATTAGTGCATGCTTGTAACCTTGGTGACGCCCCTTTTTCATATGAAGTTCACTTTATCAACTTCTATTCCGTTACTTTTTGTGTCAGATTGATGTGCGTACCCTCGTTTTAAAGAGGAATTAACGTAGCTGAAGTTGGTCTTACTGTCTTTATGTCACCTTCATTTGTTTTTACACAGGGAGTTGGTATATTTTGATCCATAACACAGGGAGTTATTTGTTTTGATACAAACAATATTATCTTGTCATTTAGACTTTCACGGCCCGTGTTATTATTCATAATGTTGAATTTTGGGCTTATGCCGTGTTTTATTATATTGCAATTCGACGCGTTTCGAAAGAAACCATGTCTTTCATCGTCAGGAATAATCTGGAATACGACAATGTTGCTAAGAGAAAGCAACGAAGAACATATAGAAGGTGCCCAAAGATGGACGCCATTATAGCCCCATGTTAGGGACAACGGAAAGCAGCAGTGAATTACTTTCTCAGGGTTCTGATAATAGGTAGCCAGGATTCACTGAGATTGTAGCCGGTGTCGCGGTTGAAATTATCTGGGTGTTTACGTATTTCAACCGCCTCCCTGATGATTCTGGGACGATATTGCTTTATACGGGCAAGAACATCCACCCCTTGGAACATGACATCATGGCCAGGTGTTAAAGCATGATCGGCAACAGCTGATTTATCAGGTTGAATGAGCCTGATACATCTATTATGTTCCTTAATGCGAGTGCATATTGTTCTCGAAGTCTGCCCGATGTAAACCTTGCCACAAGTACAGGGAACTCTGTAGATACCCGGTTGTTGCAATTTAGGCAAACTGTCCTTAGTTGGTCGCAGGAGTTGCCTAATCTTAACAGAAGTTCCAAATACAGTCCGTATGTTGTATCGACGTAGGATTTTAGCAATACGATCCGTTGTGTTATGTATGTACGGAAGGTAAGCAGTTCCTCTTACATCTCTTTTCTCAACTGACGTCCTATTATTATTTGTTGGTTTCAGAACCGTAGAAATCAAAGCCTTGCTATAACCGTTGCTCTCAAAGGTGGTTCGCAGGGTGTTAATTTCTTCTTGTAAAGAAGACACTTCACAAATCCTCCTAGCCCTGGTAGTTAGAGTTGTAAGGATACCATGTTTCTGGGCAGGGTGATGGTGAGAACTTGCGTGGAGATATCTATTGGTGTGTGTTGGCTTACGAAAAACGCTGTGTCCTAAAGATCCATCCTCTTTCTTGGTGACGAGAACATCTAAAAAAGGTATTTTGCCGTCAGATTCCTTTTCCATGGTGAAACAAATAGAAGGGTGCTGGAGATTAAGGTGATCCAGGAAATGGCTAAGATTTTCCTCACCTTCCGTCCAAACAACGAACGTGTCATCCACATAACGCCACCAGATCTTCGGTTTGAAAGGAGCCGACGACAAAGCTTTCTCTTCAAAGTTCTCCATGAAGAAATTAGCCACAACAGGAGAGAGAGGACTACCCATGGCCACACCATCAGTCTGCTCATTGTTAGTACGATTGGTTCTCCTACATATGCCCTTTCCAAATACTTAGGTAGACTACTTCAGCCGCTTCTGGGTAACACGCCTTCGTACATTAAGGATTCCACACACTTCGTGGAAAAGTTAAAAGCTATAACACTTCAGCCGGGTGATATTCTAGTGAGTCTCGACGTGGTGTCTCTGTTTACGAGAGTACCTATTGATGGTGTTATGTCTCTCATTAATGGCCTTTTTCCTGAAGACATCACAAGACTTTTTTATCACTGCATGACCTCCTCCTACTTTCTATGGAATGGGAATTTTTATGAGCAGACTGATGGTGTGGCCATGGGTAGTCCTCTCTCTCCTGTTGTGGCTAATTTCTTCATGGAGAACTTTGAAGAGAAAGCTTTGTCGTCGGCTCCTTTCAAACCGAAGATCTGGTGGCGTTATGTGGATGACACGTTCGTTGTTTGGACGGAAGGTGAGGAAAATCTTAGCCATTTCCTGGATCACCTTAATCTCCAGCACCCTTCTATTTGTTTCACCATGGAAAAGGAATCTGACGGCAAAATACCTTTTTTAGATGTTCTCGTCACCAAGAAAGAGGATGGATCTTTAGGACACAGCGTTTTTCGTAAGCCAACACACACCAATAGATATCTCCACGCAAGTTCTCACCATCACCCTGCCCAGAAACATGGTATCCTTACAACTCTAACTACCAGGGCTAGGAGGATTTGTGAAGTGTCTTCTTTACAAGAAGAAATTAACACCCTGCGAACCACCTTTGAGAGCAACGGTTATAGCAAGGCTTTGATTTCTACGGTTCTGAAACCAACAAATAATAATAGGACGTCAGTTGAGAAAAGAGATGTAAGAGGAACTGCTTACCTTCCGTACATACATAACACAACGGATCGTATTGCTAAAATCCTACGTCGATACAACATACGGACTGTATTTGGAACTTCTGTTAAGATTAGGCAACTCCTGCGACCAACTAAGGACAGTTTGCCTAAATTGCAACAACCGGGTATCTACAGAGTTCCCTGTACTTGTGGCAAGGTTTACATCGGGCAGACTTCGAGAACAATATGCACTCGCATTAAGGAACATAATAGATGTATCAGGCTCATTCAACCTGATAAATCAGCTGTTGCCGATCATGCTTTAACACCTGGCCATGATGTCATGTTCCAAGGGGTGGATGTTCTTGCCCGTATAAAGCAATATCGTCCCAGAATCATCAGGGAGGCGGTTGAAATACGTAAACACCCAGATAATTTCAACCGCGACACCGGCTACAATCTCAGTGAATCCTGGCTACCTATTATCAGAACCCTGAGAAAGTAATTCACTGCTGCTTTCCGTTGTCCCTAACATGGGGCTATAATGGCGTCCATCTTTGGGCACCTTCTATATGTTCTTCGTTGCTTTCTCTTAGCAACATTGTCGTATTCCAGATTATTCCTGACGATGAAAGACATGGTTTCTTTCGAAACGCGTCGAATTGCAATATAATAAAACACGGCATAAGCCCAAAATTCAACATTATGAATAATATTATCTTGTTTGCCGGAGAAAAATGGGTAATGTTAAGAAATTTGGCCGAAGAAAAACTCATGGAAATCAGTATAAGAACAAGAATACATCTTTAAGGAGTAATAAATGTAGTGGTGCAGGTAGTGGAAGTGTAAGAAACAGTGAAGGAAATAATATTGAAAGTGAGGTTAGGCCTACAAGCAACAGTGGGTCCACTCAAACTGACTGCACAGATAGTCCTTCAAGTGCATCAAGGAGGAAAATTTCTTCTTCAAGTTCTATGTTTAATAAATTTGGCAACAGTAATACAGATGTAAATAAAGTGACCACAGGTTTTCAGTTTGTAGATATTGAATTGCTGTCTGAAGCTTTGAGACAATTTGTAGAGTGTAAGTATTGTAATCATGTGGATTGCATATCTGTGCATGAAAACACTGACAAACGAATGGGCCTTGCTAGTGTCATATGTATAAAATGTGATAATTGTGAAAGGGAGTATCAATTCAGCACATCCAAGCAGACAGATAGAGGTCATGAAATTAACCTGAGGTTTGTGTATGGTATGAGGTGTATTGGGAAGGGCAGTGCAGCCAGTAGGACACTGTGTTCATTATTAAATACCCCAGCCCCTCCAACTAAGTTTCATTCTGTAAACAAAGTTATTTTGCAGTCACTTGAGAAAGTTGCAGAAGTCTGTATGAAGTCCGCAGCAGAAGAAGCTATACTAGAGAACAGTGGTTCAAATGAAATATCAGTTGCTATAGATGGAAGCTGGCAGAAGCGAGGTCACACTTCATTGAATGGAGTTGTAACTGCAACTAGTGTAGACACTGGGAAAGTGCTAGATATTGAATGCCTTACAAAATATTGTATGGTATGTAAAAAGAGTGGAAACAGTCATGAAAAATGTGGTGCAAATTTTCAAGGAACAAGTGGTGCTATGGAGGCTGAAGGGGCAGTTCGCATGTTTCAGAGATCAGAGCAAAGTAGAGGTTTGAAATATGTAAAATACTTGGGGGATGGTGACAGTAAGGGGTTTAGTAAGGTTGTTTCATGTCATCCCTATGGTGAAAACATTAACATACAAAAGTTAGAGTGCATTGGGCATGTTCACAAAAGAATGGGGTCCAGGCTAAGACGATTGGTTCAAGACAGGAAGGGGAAGAAATTAGCCGATGGCAAAGGTATTGGGGGAGTAAACAGATTATCTGGTAGTGCAATTGACAGGCTGCAGGAGTATTATGGTAAAGCCATAAGAGAAAATGTGCATGACTTGGAAAAGATGAGAAAAGCAGTGTGGTGCACATATTTTTATAAGCTCTCGACAGACAATCAACCTCAACATGGACTCTGCCCAACAGATTCATGGTGTAAGTATAATTCTTCTGAAAGGGCAAACTACAAGCACCATGGCCTTCCTGAGCCTATTTTACATGCCATAAAACCCATATATCGGGATTTGGCTCACCCAGACCTGCTAAGAAAATGCTTACATGGCAAAACCCAGAACCCGAATGAGTCGTTTAACAACATTATATGGACTATAATACCCAAGAATGTGTTTGTTGGGTATGATACCCTTAAAATTGGGGTGCTGGAAAGTGTTCTGTGCTTCAACATGGGAAACATTGGAAAAGCACAAGTGCTTGCGCACCTAGGGATTGAACCTGGCCTTAACACCATACATCAGCTTCAGAAAATGGATGACGTGCGTGTGAAAAATGCTGATCGACAGGCACAACAGATGACCAAAGAAGCAAGAAAGAAAAGGAGAGGAGCCAAACGGAGGAAGGAAGACATGGATGATCCAGAGTATGGAGCTGGAAAGTTTTAAACCACAAAAAGTACATGTTCTTTTCTACCTTAACTTTGAAGTTAAATATCTGGAAACATTATTAATTTTTGGTGTGGGGTGCTCATCTTGGAAACTACGAAAGATACAAGGCTAAAACTAATACCACTTTTGAAACTAACACTGATCTCCATGTTAAACACAAATTCATTATAAACTAATTCATACTTCGTTCATAAAAAATTCATGTGCAAGAAAAAAATTAGTTTTTTTTACTTACGTGAAAAAAGTAAAATATAAAATAAAATGGATGAACTAATTTTGTTTAAAATGCATTTAACACAGAGATAAAGGCAACTGTTACAACAATATCAAATTTCACTGCTCTATCTGCAATACTTTGGAAGATGAGCACCCCCAAGTTTTACTAAATTAACATTGTTCGTATAGGGAGTACTTGGTCCCCTTAAGCTGTAAAATTCATCAATACATACAGTATAATGCGCTTAAGGAGCAGTCTAGAATTTTCACGTGTGAGTGTGGTACGAAAGGTCTTTTCACCCGACTACAAAGAATCTCCGAAAACCACATTTAAAGGCCCTTAAATTAACAGTGTCTGTGATATTCCCAGAATACTAACATCGCCCTGATATACCTATGAAGGAATGACAAATGAGTGTGGTACGAAAGGTCTTTTTCACCCGACTATAAAGGGTCCCCGAAACCACATTTAAAGGCCCTTAAATGAACAGTGTCTGTGATATTCCCAGAAAACTAACTTCGCATTGAGATACCTATGAAGGATGACCAACACCCAAACACTGCACCAGTAGCTGAATGGATAAAGTCTGATTATTCACACCAAGGATAAATCGGTCATAGTATTCATGATTGAGATTTTGCTAAGTGTACTCTTTACAACTAGAATATTCGCGGGCGAAGCCGCGACGGGTAATATATGCATATAAACTAGCAGAAGTACCCGCCCTTCGAACGGTGTTTGGTATTAATAACCAGACGTTATCAATTGAGCTACTGTTGCAATGATTAGGGGCTTGTCCTTCCTTCACAAGTTTATCAAAACGAAGTTAATTTTCTGGGTATATCACAGACACTTAATTTACGGACCTTAAAATGTAGTTTTCGGAGACCCTTTATAGACTCCCTAGTTTTGTGTTAGACATTGAGAAGCGCACAATATGCTTTAGTCGTCTTTCTAGGATAATTTTTATTTTTAGCCTATTTTAGCATATATGTTGAAAAGTATTTCCCTATGCTCACCCTTCTATGAGAAGTACGGTGAATAGTTTTTATAAATGATTGATGAATTGACTCATGGTTACAATACCTAATTTTACGATGCTCCAAGCACCCGAACACGAGTTATAGGCGTACATAAACATAATGATATATCAACCACAGTGTCAAACAAAATCATCTTTACGATGAACCCGTTTTTCGACAAAAATATGATTCGTTAAAATGTGCACTCAAACTAAATTCACCTAACGTGTACTTCCTGACGTGAAAATAATATTGAAAACCTTGTTGATGGAACGCAATATATGTCAAATAAGAACTGACCCTCATCGTTGTGAAAAGTCCCCATCCCCAGGATGACCCCTTTAATAAATAATAAAGGCGTCTGGTGCATGAAAATTCAGGACTTTTTGCCTCCAATGGCCTAAATTCCCAAAAACTGCAAAAAACACTATTTCAATTCAAGAATTTTTGAAAATAATGTCGCTGTTTGGAGATATAATATACCTTCTGTACAACATATTGCACGTGTAAGTCGCGTTTAAACATTCTAGGGTACCACTTGACCCCCTTAATCACATTGATGAATTTTACAGTCTATGTTTGTTTCCGTGATAACCTTATAGCCATTTGCAAACTTTCGCAGAAATTTAATAACTTGAGTGGCATTGCTTCTTACAGAAATATCTGGAAAGTTGGATGTCACTTCTTGAGATACTGTTGTCATGGTTACCGGCTTGCATTGCTTCATTAGTTTCTTCCTGTTCTTCTCCTTTAGGATGGGCCAGCTAAGGATCACAATGTTGAATTTTTCAGCTTGGCGAGGGACTTGATATTTGCCCAATATTCGCGCATTCCCTTGCTATGTTTCTCCTTTCTCTCTTTTGTTCAGATGATGCCGGTTTTCTTACTGGGGGGTCTGTACTGAAAACTCTTCAGTTTAAGTATCTTTCTGAGATGTGATCGGCTTCTAATATCACTATCCCAGGGGCTCGCATCTAGTGGGACGTGGGTTGGCGACCACGGGGCCCCAGCTGAGACCGGCATGGCTTCCACTTATTTGTACCGGGCTCCTCTCCGTCTTCTTTCCAGTCGACCTCACTCGATCAACTCTTGTTCTCTTCCGACCCCGACGGTATTAGTGCATCCGAGGCCTAGGGAGTCTCTACCTTTCCCGCCTTAATTGGTCCTTGTCTCATCTTCTCTGATACCCCCCTTCTGCGAGGGGTCAGCCTTCCTTTTCTTTTCATGTTATCTCCTGCCTTCTGCTCTAGGCCCTCAAGGAGGCAGGGTATATATAGCCCCACCACTTCTGGTGCACCCTGGGTATCGCTACACTCTCAAGGGCTCACGGCTGGTGAGTTCGGGAGTTTGCGACCCCGGGGGATTCCTGAGCTGGGTCCGGATATCCCCCTTTTATCCATTACCTCTGGAGCGGACCCTCTCCTCTTTCACTTTCCTATCTGCCTTTCGTGGCTCTCCTTCCTTCCACGTCCCTCAATCCGCATTCTTCGAGGGTTGAGGGCATTTCTTTTCCTTCTGTCCTTTCTTTGCCTTATTCTCCTTTTGTTTTCCATTACTTCTTCTAGTATAAAAATTAGTAGTTAGTTTTAGTTATAGATTCCATTACATTATCATCTTCACGATCACCCAAACCATTAGGGGCCGATAACCTAGATGTTAGGACCCTTAAAACAACAATTATCATCATCATCATCTTGGATGTCCTTGTTAACTTCTGTTAGCCATGGTGTCACGCTCTTCCTATTCTCCCAATAGTTGAGAAGTCAGTTGGTTAGTCTTGTTGGGTTCATCTTTGAGACATGTCCGTCTCTTCCCGGCCACATCTGTGATTTTCTCAGTATATCTATATAGCTCCTCGTCATCTATTTATTAGTTTACTAGCTGTTACCCGCGGCTTCTCCCGCAATAATTGGAATCCCGTTGTAACATTAGTTATATAAATTTTTCCTGTAGCGGAAGATAATGACGGCCACATGGAGCGTTGAAATTAGAAATCGGGTGCAATATACGACGGGGAGCTTTGATTTAAGGCAGGTCCCCTAGCCTACTGCCACGTCTATCGAGAGTGTTTTTGACGCCTAAGCTCTTCTCGGTAAACTACATTTCTGGTCTTTCTCTCAGGCTGCAGAATGACTAAGCCACCAGAAGAACTGACTCGGGAGCATGCCACGTTCAGTTGACCATGTGCGAAACAGTCACTTCTCAGATCAACGCCAGCTACTTTTAAACTCTGCCCCTGAGCCTTGTTAAATATCGTGAAGTAGCAGACTTTCAAAAGAAACTGCAGAGATGTTACAAAGAGCAGATGCAGCGTGACTGAGGTTAAGAAGGAGCTTGAAGGCAGAATGCGCTGTTCTTCCACCATCCAGTAGGGTTGCTGCAATACCCGAGGAGGCGACTGCGATGGCAATGTTCTGTCGACTTCTAAATGTACTGAGCAGGAGATTAATCAGGAAGGTTTTGCCAGTTCCGCCTGGTGCATCCAGAAAAAAGAGCTGACCACAATCGGAAACAACACTTCGAACTATTTCGACATAGGCCAATCTCTGCTCGTTGTTCAATTTTGGAACATTATCAGCAACCACTTTGGACAACTTAATTGCGTCGTAAGATAGTTCCGTGACATATTTTCGATGAACAACGACGGAGTCTTGTTCTCGAGAAGGCGACGGAAGTTCAAAGCGTTCCAGTTGTTGACAATACATTTTAAGTACTAAATCCTCAAGAAGTACCAGACACCTGTTGTAGATAACACCTATGACCAGGTTGACATCAGACCACTGCCTCTGAACCTCTCTCACCACAACTTCCGCGAGGCTGTCTTTGTGTTTTTTCCAGAGAATGATAGGATCACTCACTTGACAAAACACCAGTAAGATGGCAAACAGCTCGCGTATCTTGTGGAGAGAGTCGGTGGAGGATGCTTCCTCTAGTGTGCGGTCCCAGTGCGCATCATCCTCTAGCAAGCCAAGTGCTTTACATGCCGATTGAAATGTTGATTTAACCACCCCTGCCACGGTTTTCAGGTCAGTAAAAGACTGAGGGCCAGGGATTTTATGTAAAGGAGGCGGAGGTAGTAGCACTCGGCATTACCAGGGTGAACGGTGTAAACTCTGCCAAGGGTCTGATCTTTTTTCACACCAGGATGGTCAGGGACTGGCTTTCCTTGTTTCCTTCTACAGAACTTCTTACCTTTCCAAACGAAATAGGACGTAACTTCACTATATAAAAGTGTTGAAGCAAATTTATCGGATCGGCTTAGTTCGAAGAATGCAAGAAAAGTTGTGTTTGTAGGGCTGTTAAACTGGTCACGAACGTCGTCTTAATTTAAGTAAACACGCTGGCCGTTCTTGAGGTGGACGCCAAGTTGCATGACCGAAGGATAGCGTTCGTGTATGAGGAAGCAGAATTTGCGCCAAGCCACCTCTGAGCTGCTGATGTAACGTCCTGATTCATATCTCGCAATTTCATCAAACTCTCCAATGCTAAAAGTAGCTTGGTCGGAACCTTTGTTAACATACTTGCAAATGTATTTTATTGACTTTACAGTGTTGCAGTACTCAATATTGATATGAGCTGAGAAGGTGCGAGATAGGACGGGTTTATAGGGTACCACCCAGCTGTTGTCAATTTCCACTCCCTTTTTCATAATAGAAACCCCATTCTCCGAAGTGGGCAGCCTGCGATATTTGGGATACCCATCTTCTCCGGTTTGGGTTTCCTTGATGATTGGTCTGGGGTGCTTCTTGTTGCATACTCATTCCACCATGCAAGATGAACTCCTGTTGAGAACTCCACATGGACCGTGGATCATGGTTGCCTTGACAATCTCATGGAGAGTAGGGTCAAGATTTGGGTCAGGAATCTCAGCACTGATCACCTTGTTGATGTCTTCAGGCCTTAGCTTTTCTTCCAGCCACAGAAGTATTTGAACGTGAGGTAATCCTCGCTTTTGCCACTCAATGGAAAACATGTGACACCTTGAATGACCAAAGATGCAACCCTTATTAAGAAGTCTTATCATGCGCTTGACTTTCAAATGGAATACCCGCGCTACCAAATCATGCCTATCTAGAGGTTGTTGACTTTGTTTCAGGTGCTCGACTACTTCGACCCATTTTGGATTGCAGGTAAATGTTATAAAAAGATCAGGACGTCCGAAATGGCGCACGTGAGTCATAGCATCCTGAGTGCGTTCATACATATAGCGCGGGCCTCCAGTGAAAGTTGACGGCAACACGACCATTTTACCAATATCTGACAAACGGTCGACAGCTTTACTCATTGCGTCCTTCAGGTGCACATATTCCTCACTTCTCAACTTTTACTGATTGATGCGAATCCAAAGTCGTCTCTCTGTCTCAATCTTTGCATACATATCAACCAGAAAATGATTGAGAAGATTGCGAAATAACTAAATATAAGAATTATCACCCTCAAGCTCAAATATTCTGAAGCTGTGAAAGTTAGCGGTAGGCACGGTCTTCTTCTAAGGTGCTTGAGTGCTGTTGTGACGTTGAGGGATATTCAACTAACGTAATAAAACAAATCTGTACTTAAAAAACTGATAAATGGAATAGACCTAGCCTAACTTAACAAAATTCACGTCGGTAGAGGTAATTTTCTTTTACCAAAGTCTACTTTTCATTATAATTATGTCTTCTTCTTCCTCCTCTTCATTTCCCCTTTTCCAGCTGACACTGGGTCGGGGCAAATATGGTTCTTCTGCACTTTGTACTGTCGATCCACCATTCCTCGAACAACACGGTGTTTCAATCCAGTTTCCGTTTCCTAATGCTATTCTCCACCGAGTCCATCCAACGCATTCTTGGTCTTTCTCGTTCTCTCTTACCTGTCAATCGTCGTTCCAGTGCTCGTCTTGGCAGCCTTACTTCATTCATCCTTTTGACAAGTCCAAACCATCTCAATCTGTTTTGCTCCAGTTTGTCATTTAGTTTTTTGTACTCCCAGTTCTTTCCGTATATCTTCATTTCTCACTAGACTCCTCGTTTTCTGGACCACACTTCTCAGGAATCTCTTCTCAGCTGCCTGTACTCTGCTCTCTAAATATGTACTATCAAGAAATGATGAAAAACGCCGAACCTAATCCAAGAAACAAAGGAACTCTACAGTTACTTCAACTAAAGGCTAATATATAATGCAATATGATGATTATAAAGTGATGGTGAAAGTATAAAGTACAAACAGAAATTTCATAGAAGTACTGTTTGAACAGAGAGGGTGGGTAAAGGTCGGGAGCGCAGAAAACAATGACGTGCACGTTATGACAGTAAGCTCACTGCCTGCAAAGCACCAGAAGACTGGTAGTGGCGACGTGATGCAGCCCGCATTGCTTCATATAATCGCAGTTTTCGCGGTTTGACCATAATCCCGAGTGAATCGTCTAGTCCATCTGCTTTTCCCAATTTGCACTTCCTTAGTGCTAATTCCAGTTCGGCTTCAGTAAATGATGAAGATAGGATGTTGCTCTCTTGGTTGTACTGCTGTGCTATTGGTTTCTCATCTAGCTTTCTAGATCGGGTTAGTTTACCATTAACTAGCAACTGGGGGGCAATTTGATCTGCCTTTATATTAGCAAATGTGCTGGCTTGAGTGTTATCATTATTGAGACGTCGTAATAGTCTCCATGCCTTCTGGCTACTCTTGCTCATGTCACAGTCTGCCATTAGTTGTATCCACTCATCCCTTTTCGCCATTGATACTGAGGAAAGAACGCTTTGTGCAATGATTGATGTCTCTTCGCTAAAAGGATCATGTTCATACTTCTTATAATATTCCTCAAGCAGAGTGGCCGTTTCAGGTTTAATGCCATTGATAAAATTTGCTCTGCAGCCTCTTGGAATTGATGCTCTTGAGGAGGTTTGGACAATATCTACAAACTCGTCGTACTCTTCAGGGACAGGAGCAATGTTCAGAATGTTCTCATCCAAAATGTTTGAAAATATTGTCCAGTCAGCCTTCTTAAAGTTGTATCTTCGCCTAAATCTAACTTCTTGAGGTCTTATTGATGGCAAAATTTGGCACATGATGGGCCTGTGCTGTGTGTTAGGTATTGGTACACACACAGCTTTGGTACATGTACGCACAATGCTTTCACTAACAAAGAGGAGGTCTGGATTATAGCCTCGTCCCCATCTTCCACTATTAAAAGAAGAAAGAAGTTTGCTATCATTGATGAGGGCGAGTTGAAAATGTTCAGCCCACGAAAGGACTGCCTCACCATTTTTGTCCTCATGTGCGTAACCCCATACATGGCTGTGGCAGTTGAAATCACCTATAACATTGGAGGCTCTGCTTTTATCAAAATTTTGGAGTGGAATGAAGGAAAATTCTGCTGCAGGTGGTTTATAAATTGAGGTGATTATACAGTTACTTAGCTCCACGCTGATAATTTCAATATTGTTTTCATCTGACTGGCAGACACTTTTGACTTCAAAATTCTACTTTGCAAAAATGGCACTTCCATATAGAGCGTGTGATCTTTCAGCAATCAGTTTCATGCCAGGAACAGATGGGCTTTTCTGCATCATATCTCTGTGTGTTTCCTGAACACATAGATCATCGCACTGCTTGTCATGAAAAAGTTCATACAAAAGTTGTTCTTTACAAGATGATATTCCTTCAATATTAACAGAAATGACTTTTAAGTTGGTTCTGAAAAGAACCGTTTGTTAGATGTCATTTTAAATAACTCTGTTACTTCTGGTGTGAGAGAATCAGCCGTCTATGAAGAGTCCTAGTCCGTTGCCCAGGAGACATCTGGATGTATACCAATATCACATGCAAATAAACCCTACTGGGGGGTTTCTCTCGTGTCCCCCATTATAATCGGTTTTATTCCTTAACACTGTGAAAAATTTTATGAGATTAAATAATTCATTGTAAACAAATGCTTAGAAGAAGGAAATATGCCACAGTGCTTGAGGTACTCCAAAGTTAATATTCTCTAAAAAGGGAATGGTAAAACAGAAGATCCCAACTCTTATCGAGGTATCGCACCAGGGAACAACAGTTCCAAAGTGTTCACTAAAATCCTATGAAATAGATTGACGGAGATGTTTGATACCTCTATTCTGGACTTTCAATTCGGCTTTAGAAAGGGAACATCAACTCTCCATGCAGTAAGGAATTTATTGGCTCTCATAGATGATGTCTTAATAGATGAATAGGGAAAATTCTTCGCAATTTTCATAGACTTAATAAGGCTACTATATAGGGAAGTAATTATCGCGAAACTAGAGCGCTTTATAGGACGGTAAATCTATCTTGCCATAATCATCAGAGACATATTATCTGACACTAGAGGTCATGGATGATGGCATTACAACATCTAGTGTCATGACCCAAACGAACAGTGCACTACAGGGTAACCACGTGAGTCCCTTATTTTTCAATGTAGTAACAGCCAATGTGACAAGCGTCACTCAAGGGCTGGATAAGAAGGTCGTTGTATACTTGTATTGTGCTGACTTTGTCATAGGAGGTTCAATCCTGATAGACGTCTAAGATGCGATCGATAGACTCTCGGAATAGACAATGGAGAATAAGTTTACAATCATAACTAAAATGACATACCAAATGATGTTCCAGAAGAGAGGAAGAAATGCATTACAAGACCAATTGTACCTAGGAGCAAAACAAATCATCCATTAAGAATCAGTTCAAATATCTCCGCATTTGCCTTCAATCTGCAAGGGCCACCTACTCTTTCCTTTTTAGAAACAAAACTATAGCAGCGATTAGAGCTATGATATACATTCCAAAACCCGAAAAACTATCCCTGACTACCTCAACGGAATTCATTCAAATTGAAGTAATACCGGATTTGACATATGGAATAGAAATTATATGGGATCAATTAAACGTGAGTATAGAAACTCAAGAGAGTGTAATGGCCTCTTTCCTCTGGAGAACACTTGGTGTCTCGAAATTCACTCCTTCGAAACACGTATATGTACTAACTATTGAAGACTATCGCATTTAAGAGATCAGAAATAGAATGTTTCTGTCATCGACCACCGCTTTCCAAGATACTATAAGAAGACGAAAACAAAATGAGCAGACACTTGGTGGTAATTTAGCTGCACTGACGCGATGACGAATTGGCACTGGACTCGGACTATTTACGAGTAGAGGAATGTTGTCGCTAGGTTTGCACGTCATGGTTTACATCGTGCGGTCTGGACTAATAGGAGACTTCCTGAACTTTTTGATTCATGTGTGTGTGAACTGTGTGATGTTTGGTGTGGCGAATACCTCTTGCAATTAGGCAGAAGGATATAAACATCATTGTAAGATTATGCAAATCAAATCTTATGCAAATCATGCTTAATTGTTTTAATAAATTAATCATTTATTTGGATGACTAATTACGATCTTCGATTGATGATTATCTGATGCTTAACAAAATTATACATTATTTTGGTCAGAGGATGCAATTGTATACAGTACTTATGAGTAATTGTACGTCGTATGTGATTTTTTAAATATTATAATGTTAGTGGCTACTTACCTAGCTCGCTTCAGTGGATATTTTCTATTGACTGTATTATGTTCTACAGGTCGGAGATCACTCTTACAAATTATACCGTTGTAGCCTCACATTTTCAAAATGGTAACAGGAACATGGCAGCCTGCAGTGACATGAGGAAACAAATCTCTACTGATAACGGTCTAAAGCCCAATTCATGTAGTACATGCGGAAAAGACTTTAAAAGGAACCGAGACTTGATGAGATACAACTTCACTCATACTGGTGTAAGGCTATATTCATGTAGCACATGTGGAGCAAACTTTGCTCGGAACGGATATTTAAAGAGGCAGGTGCTCATTCATAGCAACGCAAAGCCATATTCTTGTAGCACCTGCGGAAAAAACTTTAATGAAAAAGGACATTTGAAGACACACATGCTCATGCATGAAATGAAAATCCACAGCCTGCTTCCAGTCTCCGACCGGGTCAGGAATGGAATGAATGAAGCCCCTATCTAGCGGCGAGGATATGAACTGTGCCGGCTGCCGAGGCCTGACGCACTCCCCTGGGGCAATGATTAAATGAATGACAGATGAAATGAAATGATAGTGGAGAGTGTTGCTGGAATGAAATTTTGACAGGGAAAACCGGAGTACCCGGAGAAAAACCTGTCTGCCTCCGTTTTGTCCAGCACAGATCTCACATGGAGTGACCGGGATTTGAACCACGGACTCAGCGGTGAGAGGCCGGCGTGCTGCCGCCTAAGCCACGGAGGCTTCTACATGCTCATGCATATTGGTGTAAATCCACATTCTTTAGCACATGCAGAAAAAAATTTACACAGAGGGGATATTTGAAGCAACACATGCTCTTTCATACTAGTGTAAATCCATTTTCCTGTAGCATTTGCGGAAGAAACTTTACACTGAATGGAGATTTGAAGACACACCTGCTCATTCAAAGTGGGCTAAAGCCATATTCCTGTAGCACATGCGGGTCAAACTTTACTCTGAAGGTTTATTTGAAGACCCACATGCTCATTAATAGTGGATTAAAGCCATATTCATGTAGCACATGAAAATGAAAATCCATTTTCATGTAGCACATGCGGATCAAATTTTACCAAGAAGGCACATTTGAAAAAACACATGCTCATTCATAGTAGAGAAAAATTATAGTCTTGTAGCATATGCGGTTCGAACTTTACTAGTGATGGAGATTTGATGAGAAACACGCTCAATCTTTCTGTGTAAAGCCTTATTCATGTATCACATGCGGAACTAACTTAACTCAGAATGGAGATCTGAAGAAACATATTCTCTTTTTAATCGTGGATTAAAGGTATATTTTTGTAGCACATGCAGAGCAAACTTTACTGAGAAGGGAAGTTTGAAGACAACACATATTCATTATTGGTGGTATGACATTATCATGTAGCATATGCTGATCCAACTTTACTGAGAAGGGAAGATTGAAGACACACGTGGTCTTTGATAGATTATCAAACCGTATTTATGTACTAGATCCGGAAAGAAATTTACTCGGAATGGAAGCTAAAGGAAACACATGTTCATTCATAGTAGTGTAAGGCTATATGCATGTAGTACGTGCGGAGCATACTTAAGTCGGAAAGGAGATTTGAAGATGCACGCGTGCATTCATAGTGGTCACAAACCACATTCCGGAAGTATGTGCGAAAAGAACTTTAATTTCTACCCACTTTTGAAAAGACACATTTTCAAACTTTAAGGTGTGAAGCCTTAATCATGTAGTACTTGCGCAGCAAAGTTTACACTAAATGATATCTTGGAAACAAATGTGCTGATCCATAACTTAAAAATGCTCATTCTTAAGGTACATGTGGATCATGAGGAGACTGGCTACTTAAATTTTTGATAGGAAGTTAGATAATTTGCATTTTAGTAGCTCATGTGAAGAAAACTTAGCTATGAAACTATATTTTGAGACACTCATGCTTATTCATAGCAGCTTACAGCCCTTTTCATGCAGTATATATGGAGCTACTTTTCTGAGTAAGGGTCTTTCTTCACAGTGTGCTGATACAATAATCATTTAGTACATCCAGACCAAACTTTACATGCGAAGTGCTTTAGACAGACACATGCTGATTATTAGTGGCCAAATGTGCTTTCATGTTTTAATGGGGAGCAATATTTGCTGGGAAAGGATCTTTTAAGTCACATGGTAGTTCATATGGCCTGAAGCCAAATTCATGCAGCATTTTCAGAATCTTAACTAGAAAAGGATCTTTGGAAAAACTCACGTGGAGAAAACGTTAATTGACGAGTGTTTGCGTGAAACGATATAAGTGCCAAATCGTAATTTTTTTCAGGAAATGAAAAAAAAACGTCTCAAATGTCATGTAATATTTATGAGCTTATAATAAAGGTTATATTGGATCATTCATACAAATATAACTAGTACTGAAAAGGAAACTTTCAAAATATCAAGTACTGAAAAGGAAAACTGTCAAAACTGCATATGAAAACTTTCAAGTGTTTTTAAATTTCATTTCAATTGTTGAATTCAATTGCCTCAGTGGCAAATGTTTCTGTAAAACATGTGGTATTTCTGATCCACGAAAAGAAGCATCGACAGAAGATCCTTCTTTTTTTCGGCACGCATTTGAGGTGATGGATTTAACAGAGAAAGATTCTCCAGATGTATCAGATTTTGCATTGTATAACCTTTCTTGAAGATTGAATAAGCATTCCAATCCTAAATTTCGCTGAAGGTTTTCTTAACCATGATATTGTTGGAATTACTCACTCTAATTGAGGAGAGTTGAGTCAGCTAGAGTTTGGATGTATTGATGTATACTCTGCTAGTGCACCCATATCAAAAAAGTCTGCTCCTTGCATGTTAATGACTGTGAAGGGGGTCTTCAATCTGGCTGACCTGACCATTTCCTGAACTTCTTCAGGAACCATAAGTTTGCACTTCCTTTTCCGTTTTTCAATTATACCGAAATCCCTATCACAAGGCATATAACTGTGGCCCGTAACTAGTAACTTAATATCTATAGTATCAAAATATCCTTTAGCAACGAGGTAGATAGCAGGCATTAGTACCATTCTATTTTTATTTTGGACTACGCAGTTATCACACCACACTTCCAGCTTTCTCTTTGCTTTGAATCCAGATTTCAAAACTTTCAAGAAACAAGAAGCAATGTCATTGCCACCACGACCAGCGATACCTCCATGCCACATACACAAAAAACATTTACCACTGTCGCCCACACGTATACATACTGTAGGTTATAATTTGGCAACTGCCTTGAATAAAACATATTGCTGTGTGTGAGGGTGGGGCAGAATATAACCTAATGTAGATCCATTGATGTGGAACATACAGCACTCGAAGGAAGCTGTGACTCGATTAAAGACTTATGTAAGAAACCAAGAGCCTTGTGGGCTTTGTTTTGGTGCACAATTAGTTGTGTTCTGAAGCTAAACTGATCAGTGGCATTTTCACTTGCCTTTATTTTACACTGAAGCTGGTCACAAACTCGGCATGTGTCTGTTTTAGGCAATCCAAAATGTAGTTTTGGAAAACATTTTCAAAACACACGATGATAAAATCTATACTCTACTTTTGAGTTTGGATACTTAACTTAGAAAGCATTATGCATACGTAGCAAGTTCAAGTCACTACTTAGATATTCCCTACTACTCTTACTTCGTCCATAGTGGCTTTCTTGGTATGGAAATGACTGTATGTGTTCCTTCACAATTTTCAATCTTCATCTGTATATTCTATTTTGTGCTTATGTGATGAAGGATGTTTCCCCCGACCATCTGAATATGCGGCAAGGCCTTTCTTCTTGTGCTCATTCAGCGTCTGAAGTCTTCGTTCCTGAGGCAGAAAATGTCTTTAAATGTGCTGGCACATACCTGCACAAGCCCGTTGCCTGTGGGAACAGTGTAATGCATTGTTGATTGTCGCTTACTTTCAGCTGGATAATCATACTGTCAATGTCTCCTGCGTGCTACGGGAGTAATTTCTATGCGGGTCATCAGATAAGTACCTTGTTGTTCATCTGAGAGTTTGTACAAATCTACAAATAACATTTCTTTCCATTCCTTTGAAATCGCCTTACATTTGTACTTGCATTTGCACGTTACCTGCAATAAAATAATAAAATATATAAAATAACATATTCATCTACATTTTTCACTCTTACAACATTAACAAGTTGAATTCATAATGAGAACATGCAGAAATGGTTCATTAAACATATTTTGAGGTTATAAAAACAATACGTACCTCTTGTACTGGAGTTTTTGCTGCTTTATTTACCCCTCGTGATGTAGTGTAAGCCTTTCCATGAACTCGGAAGTCTTTCCTAGCAGCCACTTTCTCCCTATCAGTAGGACCTATTACAGTATATGGTGTATTTAGGTCCATCTTGATGTATCAAGCTAATAAGCAATGAACTAAATTAAGAAAATACATATTTTTGCGGGTAAAACACTGAAATCCATGTAGATGTCACTTGTATCGGTCCCCATGGAAAGTGTGATGGAGATACTCCAAGTGCCATCTTTCGACAAGACTGTAAACTAAATGGGAATTGCCTGGCACTTGTACTGTTTCCTACAGTATTAGCAGCAGTAGATATAACGATTTCAGTGCAAAATCTGAAAATGAGGTATCCTGGCACTTATACCGTTTCCCACAAACGATCCTTAATTCTAAAACAAAATTTTAAACAGATGCTTATTCCTTTAAGCTAATCTACACATAATAAGCCGATCAAACTTTACTGAAGAAATGTTTACGCCATACTTATGTATTATATACGCAGCAACATTAACTCAGAAGTATCTGTTAGGAATAGCTTGTTACTTAGTTGCCACAAGGCATATTCAAAGAGTACATGCGGAACTGTTTTTACTTTATTGAGTGTATTATTGTGTTAATTCATACTTGCCAAAAGCAGTATTAATAAAGTATGTACGGATTATAATTCATTGATTGGAAGGCTCAGAAGATTCACTTGTTCGTCGTTGGGGCAAAAGCCATATTCAAGTGGTACTTGTGGTGAAAAGTACGAAGGGAGATTTTGAGAAGCTCACTTTAATTGATAGTGGCCAGAAGTTGTATTCATGTTACATAAAATGAGTTTTAATTACAAATTTTATTGCGGACTGAAGTAAATTAACGAAACACAAACTGAGAAAGGTTTGTAAGAAAGCGGGATATTCATGAAGCGCATCTTAATTCATACAGGGTATGTTATACCATAGCTCGTATGTGTCCTTGTTGAAACATATCTTCATTCTTACTAGAAAAAAAACTGCGTTTGAGCGATGTATATTGGAAAAGAATTTGCTCTAAAGATGGTCTAATGAGACACGTGTGTATCCTGAATGCATGACTACTACATTCAAAACAGGGTTCTTAAAAGAGTATCTTAACATATAGCCAACTTTATTGGCAAGAGGCAAATACCATATTCCCTGTGAATCACTCAATCAGTGAGCAGAGCATCTGAAAAAGAATACTCGCCTGTTAGCCAGAACAACTTGTGCGCTTTCATCTGAATAAACGCGATTGGGTAAATTGAAAACTCGACTGGTAGCCAAATTCATGTAATATACTTGATTTGGCATTCAGTATACGAGTCAGTGTCAAGGGCCATAATCGATAGTGGCCTTCAGTCACTTTCATGTAATTAAGCGTGAACAAATTTACTTTGTGATGTACACTATACTCTGGATTATCTGGTCTTGCGGATTAACCTTGCGCGTTTTTGCCTAATGTAATCTTATTTAGAATACAGTATATATTACAACAATATCTGTTTTTCAAACTGTACTCAAACCACGGGAAAACGCCCGAGAGGACGCCCGAGAACACGGTGGAAGGATCGATTGACGACGTTCCTTCAAGAATTGGAACCGGCAACTGTTGTTATAGACCGGCCATCTGCACCTCCTCTCATGATTGAGTGACTATCCTTTTATTGGATCTATTTTGTGTTTTATAATATTTTTTCCTTTGTAATATGTTTTGGTTTTTGTAATATTTGTAAAATTTATATTTTCCTTTTGTTATTCTGCTGTAGGCCTCAATGGCCTGTTTAATGCAATAAATGATGATGATGATATATTTTTGAAGTGTAGTCCCTGTATTTTTCAAACATGTTTTTGCAGTGTAGTCCCGGTCGAGGAAAGTTATATTTTGTGCATTTCTTGTGACAGGTACACGAGTTCTTGCTTTGTCCAGACTTGTTTTGTAATAGCGAAGTGTAAGTCTCATAAGGAGGTCGAGACAGTCTTGTTTCAAGGTTGCTGGAAGGTAAGTGCTGTCTGCATGCCATTGATGGATCCGCTTGACTGGTCAACAGCTGTTAACAAGTTGTCATTCAGTAAGATGGCATTTCAGAGTATAGATTATATGGGACAAAGAGGGTTTGAATACGGTGACATTATTGCTGCACGCAAAATATATCTCGAGGTAAGCAAGCAGAGAACTATTACAGACAGCACTATTATGTGGGTGAGCTATCTTAATAAATGAATTATAGCCTACTTTATTAGGAACTGTTTACTTAAAGGAATTAATAGAGGGCAATCTTCTTACAATAAACACATGCTTTTGGACTATCCATGCCATTCACACCGGTCATTGTGCCGGATATTCCAGAGTTCTATACTTGTGAAATAATGTAATTCCACTGATATTTCCGTCGTAATGAAGGGAGAGAATTAAGGTATTGCCCTAAAATAAATATTTGCCAATATTATTATTATTATTTATTATTAAAAGAAAAGCGCACAATGTGCAAATACATATTTGTACATAAATGATCAATTATGCTAATGCCAGTCTTATTATTGAGGTTGTCCTCATTTTGCAGGTTTGTGCGTGGTCCTTTCACAATGATCGTTGCACAGGTCACACACACAGTCTTCATTTGGTTGGTGGAAATTCTTGGTTTTGCAAAATCTATAGTGAAATCCATGGGTGGCGTAACGTGTTATTACGTGTCGTAGCTCGTAATTAGCTTGTTTCCACTCTTCTGTCATTATGGCATCTGTGGAGTAAAAGTCGGACCAAATGGCATTTCGTTTCTCATTTAAGCTTCGGCGTGCATTCTCATAGGCTTTGGTGTTTGGTAGGTAAAACTGTATTTTGATGTCATCGATGAAGTAGTCCTCCTTAGTTAATACATATGTCAACCTTGAAGGGGCAGACTTTCCTATGCCTAAAATCCTCTTAAGATATCGGGCCTTGACTTTTTCTATTATCATCAGGTCGCTGAGTGTGAGTTTTTCCCAGGTAATGCTAATCCCATAGGTTGCTATTGGTGACATGGCTGTTCTGAACAGTAGCATTGCTGTACCCAATGATATTTGTTGAGGTTGTTCGATGTGGTAGATGGCTTTTATTGCTGCGGCCGCTCTTTCTTTAACGTGGATATTGTAGGATGTTAGAGTAGTTTGGAGGGTGACTCCGAGGTACTTGAATTTCGGCACTACTTCTAGTGGTTTGTTGTGAAGAGTCATTGTGTTTTTAAGTGAATGCCTTCCTCCTTTCCTGAAGGTCATTTGTTTGGTTTTGCTCTGGTTAATTTGTAGGCCATTTCTTTCTGTCCATGATGCGAGCCTGTTGAGGACCTCTTGGAGCTCTTCTATGTTTTCTGAACCTATTGCCATGTCGTCCGCATAAAGTAAAAGTGATGCTGATGTATCTATGATTACTTCTGTGATATCTGCTGTCATGATGTTGAATAATATTGGGCTGATTGGATCTCCTCGTAGGATTCCGTTTGTTTGGGTTATGTCTTTGGATAGGGCTATGCTATCTGATATTTGGACATAGTTATATCTGATGGTATTCGAGATTATGATTACTAACGGATGTGTAGCCCCTAGTAGGTGATTGAGTATCCGGACGAGCGTCGTTCTGTCAATGAGGTCAAAAGCCTGACGGTAGTCTACGAAGACCACAAAGTATTTCTTTCCTGGGTGCCTCATTGTATCCTGGGCTTGTTCAATTAGATATTTCACGGCATGTAATGTGCTTCTTCCCTTTCGGAAGCCGAATTGACTCTCCGGTATCAGGAAATCTATTTCTTCTGTAAGCCTGTTTGTTAAGATTTTCATGAATACTTTGAAGGATGTATTTTCGAGAGCTATACCTCGGTATGAATCAGGGTCATCAATTTCTCCTTTCTTGAACATCACTTTGATTTTTGACGACCTCCATTGCTCTGGGATTTCCCCAGTGAGTACGCATGTGTTGAATAGTTCTACCCAGTAGTCTAGCATGACGGGCAGAGAGTCTTTTAGGTGTTCATTGCAGATGCTGTCAGGACCGGGGGCTTTTCCATTTTTTGCTGTTGTTATTGTATCAATAATTTCCTGTCTTGTTATGGGGGTGAAATTTACTGTCATTGTTACTGGAGTTAATTCAAACGCTGTTGACTGGTATTGATGATTGAGAATGCTTCTGAAATGGTTTTCCCATGTTTCCATGGAGATATTGCTCGTTACTGGTGATTTTGGTTTCCTAAGCATTAGGAATGGGTCATTTTGAGCGTTTGCAGCGCGTCTCTTGGCATCTTCTTCTATATAATCCGTTCTCCTCTTTTTGATTAGGGATTTATATTTCCTTCTTTGTTCGGCGTATTGTACCAGGTGATTCGGTTCCGATGTGTCCTTCGCTCGATGTAGTGCTATCAGGGTCTTTTTCCGTTCATTATAACAGTCTTTATTGAACCATTGTTGTGATATCCTTACTTTCGTTTGAGTTTGACATGATTGAAGGGTTCTTGTACATATTTCCACTGCTTCAGTTAATTCATGCCGTTGAATTAATTGTTTTGCTTTATCTATTTCTTCGCTGATATGCCCTAGTTTCTCTATATCTAGTTTCCTGGATATTTTATTCCTTGGCGGTATGGGTAGTTGGTCTTGGCAGAAGATTTCAAAGGTAGTCGAGATTGGTAGATGTTTCCTAATTGGGGCCATGGCTGAAGTCCATAGTGCCTTTTGACTGAGTTTTTTAATGTCTGTTCCTCTGTAGAAGACTAGATCTATGGCGCTGGTTCCATTCGGGGCAATGTATGTCTTCATATTGGGGATATTAATAAGGACATAGCCTGATTCTTCCAGTGTCTCCTTAATCAGTTCCGTTTTAATGGTTGGTTTGTCTATTCTTGCGTTTATGTCCCCTGCGAAGATTACTCTATCATCTAATTTTGTTTGCGATAAGACCTCTGTTATTCTTTCGATTATGTCCTCTATTGACATTTGTGGTTGAGCATTAATGCCTGTGATTGATAGTAGGGTGGTTTTTACTATAATTGTGTTTTCTTTTTTTATTATTTCTTTTATTGTTCCTAAATTCGGTTTGAGAAAGATGGAGACCCCTCCTGCTGGTCTTCCTTCGGTCTGGCGGGCGAATGAATGAGTCCCGTAGTATCCTTGAATGTTGAAATGCTCTGTTAAAAATGTTTCAGTCAGTATGATGACGCTATAACTGCTTAGTGTCTCTGTTGGGAAAAGAGGTACGACATTCTTTATGCCTTCGATGTTCCATAGGAGCACATGTGTATATTTATTGTAGTTCTTCTCCTTCATCACGGTGTGACCTCCGAAAACGAAATCGTCTTACGACTGTTCTGTTTAGTCAGTATTCCGGTCGTTCTGTATTTTCAAGGAATTGGAAAGGAAAACCTATTTTGAAGGCCTTGCTGTTACCTCGTGTGTGAAGTTCTTCACAATAGACGTTGTCGTTGATTCCATTTCTCTCTAGGTACCTTTTAACCATCTCTTCTGTGGCATTTCCTTTCAAATTGCCTAGGTAAACCCATGCCATTTTGTCTGCAGCTTGTAGATCGTCCTCTTGTATCTTTGTTCCCCTGGTGGATTGTTTATTTCTTTTATTTGTTACATTTGTCCATTCTAATTCTCTTCTATAGTTATGATTATTATCCCTTCCGTCTGGATCGTTATGGAACTCTTCATTTCCTCTGCGTGTAGGCATTGCGTTTCTGTTCAGTGTCTGATTTATTTTCTCTTCTATAATTATATTTATTTTGTTCGTTACGAAGTCCATCATATATCTCACGTTTTCTGTTATATCCGCAAGTTCTTTATTTTCATTGTTCACGGTTTTGTTTTGCTGTGTGAGTGGGGTTATCGATTCGGATGAGTGTGAACTTTGTATTCCGCCGTCAGATGGGTGTAGTTGCTTGCTACTGCTGCTTTGCCAATAGTGCCCAGCTTTCATTTGATAGGGAAGGTTTAAGAGACAACCTGTATATTATAGGGGACCTGAGAGGGTGCCCTCTACAATGTAATCGCTGGGGGGATGAAATATGAGTAGCTGGGGGCTGCTTGGAGCTCGAGTGTAAGAGGTGTCGGTTATGGACTGGTTCGAGGACGATTAAGCGCTCGAAAGGAGAACTCCCAAATGTACTGTTTGATCGGGTAGCTCGGGGATGCGATATCCGGATTAAGGGCGGTTTGGTGCTGGAAGCCCTGAACAGCTGGGCCGCTGTTTGGAATACTGCTAACGTGGGCAGCGGACGGCTCGCGCTAATAAGCGATACAAGCAGTGTGACGTAGGCGAGTAGCTGGCTACGGGCGCCACGAAACAATTAGTTAAGTGTTACCTGGATCCTACTGGGACGAGGGATGAAGGATAGGATCTTAAGAATTAATGCAATAAATTAAAATACCAGTTGCTTCTAATATGACTGAGTTTAATGGGGTACTTCAGACTTGAAGTACACCTATCATTGGCAGAGCAGTTAATGAATCAGATGCTTATTACAATCCAAGCACTAGGGGGTGAAAGTGTGGATGTTTGTGTCAGGTGTTGTGATCGCTTAGACACTTACCCTTTGGCGTTCGTCGGAGCGACTCTCGGCAGTGGTCTGACACAAGGTGGCTCTGAGGAAGACTGACCTCGAGTTACCTCACCTCACCAGCTTTATAGCCTTTTGAGTGTCGAGTGTGCATAATTGCACATTTCACAGGATGTGAGGAGTTGGCCGGGGTTATTGGAGGTTGTTGCTATGTATTAGGCTTAGATGTATGTTAGAATTTTATAATGTATTCCGAAAGTTTTTGTTTCGGGATGAATATATTGGTCGTAGATAGAAGGGGATGGGGGTGCATCCCCCGGATACAACAACTCCTTCAACGGAGCTAGTCATCGTCCTCGATGACGGGACGAAGACTAGGTCGTAGGGGTAGTTTGTCTTGTGTGTGTGTGTGAAAGGTCATCTGCTTTTTTCTTCTAATATCTTCGCTCTTCTTTTCTTCTCTTGGGTTCTTCTGATCTGCTAGCTTATCACTTCGGAAAGAAGGTGGTGACGTCGGTGGGGGGGGGGGGGTGGCAACACGACCATTTTACCAATATCTGACAAACGGTCGACAGCTTAACTCATTGCGTCCTTCAGGTGCCACATATTCCTCACTTCTCAACTTTTACTGATTGATGCGAATCCAAAGTCGTCTCTCTGTCTCAATCTTTGCATACATATCAACCAGAAAATGATTGAGAAGATTGCGAAATAACTAAATATAAGAATTATCACCCTCAAGCTCAAATATTCTGAAGCTGTGAAAGTTAGCGGTAGGCACGGTCTTCTTCTAAGGTGCTTGAGTGCTGTTGTGACGTTGAGGGATATTCAACTAACGTAATAAAACAAATCTCTACTTAAAAAACTGATAAATGGAATAGACCTAGCCTAACTTAACAAAATTCACGTCGGTAGAGGTAATTTTCTTTTACCAAAGTTTACTTTTCATTATAATTATGTCTTCTTCTTCCTCCTCTTCATTTCCCCTTTTCCAGCTGACACTGGGTCGGGGCAAATATGGTTCTTCTGCACTTTGTACTGTCGATCCACCATTCCTCGAACAACACGGTGTTTCAATCCAGTTTCCGTTTTCTAATGCTATTCTCCACCGAGTCCATCCAACGCATTCTTGGTCTTTCTCGTCCTCTCTTCCCTGTCATCCGTCGTTCCAGTGCTCGTCTTGGCAGCCTTACTTCATTCATCCTTTAGGCAAGTCCAAACCATCTCAATCTGTTTTGCTCCAGTTTGTCATTTGGTTTTTTGTACTCCCAGTTCTTTCCGTATATCTTCATTTCTCACTGTCTCTTCTCGTTTTCTGGACCACACTTCTCAGGAATCTCATCTCAGCTGCCTGTACTCTGCTCTCTAAATATGTACTATCAAGAAATGATGAAAAACGCCGAACCTAATACAAGAAACAAAGGAACTCTACAGTTACTTCAACTAAAGGCTAATATATAATGCAATATGATGATTATAAAGTGATGGTGAAAGTATAAAGTACAAACAGAAATTTCATAGAAGTACTGTTTGAACAGAGAGGGTGGGTAAAGGTCGGGAGCGCAGAAAACAATGACGTGCACGTTATGACAGTAAGCTCACCGCCTGCAAAGCACCAGAAGACTGGTAGTGGCGACGTGATGCAGCCCGCATAGCTTCATATAATCGCAGTTTTCGCGGTTTGACCATAATCCCGAGTGAATTTTTTGAAAACCTTTCTTAGCGAGCACCTACCGCCCTTGAGGAAGCTGCATAGCAAATTTCATTCGAATCCGTTCGGTGTTTTCTGAGATTTCGTGATGAATGAATGAGTGAGTGGTATTTGACAAATATATAGTAGATTAAATGAAATTATCTTTCTAGGAATACCTCAGAGACGTGGTTTTAGAGCCTTAAAACGTAGTAGCCTCCGAGCCACCGAGGGGCTGAAAATGAGTTTTGTTTCGTCCTTGTACGCCATACTGTAATATAATAACAATCATAATAATAATTTAATAATATAGGGACACAATAGACCTTCAGTACCACACCAGCACGTGTAAATCGCGTGAAAAAATCATGAGTACCCCTTGACCCCCTTAAGCGCATTTTATACGGATTGATGAATTTTACAGCTTAAGTTGGTTCCGTGATAACCTTATAGCCGTTTGCGAACGTTCACAGTAATGTAATAAATTGAATGGCTTTGCGTCTTACAGAAATAGACGGACTCCTGAGATTGTGTTGCCATGGTTACCGGCTTGCATTATTTAACTACTTTAATAAATGAAATTAGTTTACTGGGAATATGTCAAAAACTGTTGGATTTAGGACCGTAAAATGTGGTTTTTGGGGCCCGTAGGGCCTCCGAATTTAGTTTCTCACATTGAGACGCTGAAAGTGAGCTTTGTCTCTTCTTTCTACGCCCTTTGCAGCGTGGATTTTAAGGGGGTAGGCCCTCTTTTATGAGATGTACCGAGAAGAGTTACATCAATGATTACTTTCGTACCTCTGATGGACATCTGTACCAAATTTTACGTTGATCCACTCAGTCGTTCTCGAGTAATTCGGGTACAAAGTTGCACACAGACAGACAAACATTTTGTTTTTGCGCGCAACTGTCATAAAACAGTCTGAAACGCGTTAATAACTCAAATTTCCGTGGAAATGCAGAAAAAACAGACAAACTTTCATTTTTCTCTATATTTATAAAAATGAAAGTTTGTCTTTTATTTGTTTGTCTGTCTGTCTGTCTGTCTGTCTGTCTGTGTACATATTTGTACGCGAATCACTCGAAAACGGCTGAGTGAATCAACCTAAAATTTGGTACAGATGTCCATCAGAGGCACGAAAATTATCATTGATGTTACTCTTCTCCATACCTCTCATAAAAGAGGATCTACCCCCTTAAAATGCGTGCTGAAATGACGTAGAAAGACGAGACAACGCTCATTTTCAGCGTCTCAATGTGAGAATCAAAACTCGGAGGCCCTATGGGCCCCGAAAACCTCATTTTAAGGTCCTAAAACCGACAGTTTTTGAGATATTCCCAGAAAACTCATTTCACTTAATAACTAATGAAAGAATGCAAGCCGGTAACCATGGCATCACAATCTCAGGAGTCCACTTATTTCTGTAAGACGCAATGCCATTCAATTTATTAGCCTACTAGCAGAAGTACCCATTCATCGAACGGTGTTCGGTGTTAACACCAGACATTATCAATTGAGCTACTGTTGCAATGGTTAGCGGTTTGTCATTCCATCATAAGTTTATCAGAACGAAGTTAGTTTTCTGGAAATATCACACACACTGTTAATTTAAGGGCCTTAAAATGTGGTTTTCGGACACCCTACATAGACTCCCGAATTTTGTGTCCCACATTGAGAAGCGCAACATATGCTCTGGTCGTCCTTCAAATGATATTTTTTATATTTCGCCTATTTTAGCATGTATTTTGAGAAGATTTCCCTATATCCACCTTTCTATTGTATGAAAAGTACGGTGAAGAATTTTATAAATGATTGATGTATTGACTCTCATGGATGCTATACCTAATTTTACGATGCACCAAGCATCCGAACACGAGTTATAGGCGTACATAAAGATACCCAGAAAGACAGACAGACAATTCTATAGTCTACAACATATCACCCAGATTTCCAAATATGGGTATATCTACCACACAGTATCAAACAAAATCATCCTTACGATGTAGCCGTATGTCGACAAAAAATAAATAAAAAATAAATGATGAGTTAAAATGTGTTTTCACACTAAATTCAACTAATGTGTACTTCATGACGTGAAATAGAATTGAAAGCCTTGTAGACGGAACGCAATTCACGTCACATAAAAACTGACCCTCCTACGTTGTGTTAGGTCCCAATACACAGGAAGACCCCTTTCATAAATTAAAAAGGCTTGTGGTGCATGAAAATTCAGGTTCTTTAGCCTCAATTGACCCAAATTCCTAAAGCCGCAAAGTATGCTGATTCAATTCAGGAATTTTTGAAAATGATGTTGCTGTTTGGGGATATATAACAGACCTTCTGTACTATATGTCGCACGTGAAAATGGCATGAAAAATTCTAGGTTACCCCTTGACCCTCTTAATTGCATTGATGAATTATACAGTCTAAGTTGGTTCCGTGATAACCTAATAGCCATTTGCAAACTTTCACAGAAAGTTAATAAATGGAGAGACATTGCTTCTTACAGAAATAAATGGAAATTTGGATGCCACCCCTTGAGACAATGTTGTCATGGTTACCGATTTGCATTCCTTCATTAGTTTGTTAAATTAAGTTTAAATTAGTTTTCTGGGAATATCTCAGAAACTTATGGTTTTAGAGCCTTATAATGTAGTTTTCGAGGACACTTTAGGGCTCCCGAGTTTTGTTTCTGGCACCGAGGGGCTTTGTCTCGTCGTCGTACGCCATAATATAATACTAATATAATAATATAATATAGGGATAGGAATATAATAGACCTGCCAGACCACACCTGCACGTGTAAATCGCGCGAAAACATTCTAGAGTACCCCTTGACCCCCTTAAGCGCATTATATTGATGAATTTTACAGCTTAATTTAGTTTCGTGATAACCTTCTAGCCGTCCGCAAACTTTCACACTAATTTTATTAATGGAATTGCAATAGATGGACCTATGAGAATCTGTTGCCATGGTTACCGGCTTGCATTCGTCCATTAGTTTATTAAATGAAATCAGTTTTCAGGGAATATCTCAAAAACAGTTTGTTTTCCGGCCTTAAAATGTGGTTTTTGGGGACCCTTTGTTGTTGTTTGAGTCTTCAGTCTTTTGACTGGTTTGATGCAGCTCTCCATGCCTCCCTGTCCTGAGCTAATCGTTTCCTCTCTACATAGCTACCACACCCTACATCCGAGGCAATCTGTTTAACATATTCTAACCTTGGTCTACCCCTACAGTTCTTGTCCTCGACCCTTCCTTCCATAACTAAGCTTGCTATTCCTGGGTGTCTTAGTATGTGTCCTACCAACCTATCTTTTCTCTTCATTAGCAGTCGCCAGAAACATCTCTCCTCTCCCACTCGTCTTAATACCTCTTTGTTTGTAACCCTATCTACCCATCTGATCTTCATCATTCTCTTGTAACACCACATTTCAAATGCTTCAATTCTCCTCTTTTCTGCTACACCAATAGTCCAAGTTTCACTTCCATAGAGCGCCACGCTCCAGACAAAGGCTTTCAAAAATGACTTCCTAATACCTAAATCTATATTCGATGTCAGCAGATTCCTTTTCTGAAGAAATGCCTTCCTTGCCTGAGCCAATCTACTTTTTATATCCTCTTTGCTTCGTCCATCACTGGTTATTCTGCTTCCTAAGTAACAGAAGTCTCCTACTTCCTTCAGCTTTTCACGTGTCAATTTGATCTCCATAGAGGTTTCTGATTTATTTCGGCTGCACTCCAGTATTTTTGTTTTACATTTATTAATTTTCATCATGAATTCTTTCCGTAAGACGGAGTCCATACCATTCAAAAACTCATTCAAATCCCTTTAGGGCCCCCGAATTTTGTCTCTCACATTGAGGGGCTTAAAATGAGCTTTGTCTCGTCCTTCTACGCCTATTTCAGCATGTATTTTAAGGGGGTAGGCCCCCTTTTATGAGGGGTACGGAAAAGAGTTACATCAATGATTAGTGTGGTGCCTCTGATGGATATCCGTACCAAATTTTACGTTGATACACCCAGCCGTTATCGAGTTATAAGGGAACCAAGTTGTCCACAGACAAACAGACAGACAAACAAAATATTTTCGCACGCATCAATCATAAAACAGTCTGAAACGCGTAAATAACTCAAATTTCCGTAGAAATTCAGAAAAAGAACAGGCAAACTCTCATTTATATATAGAGAGAGATAGACTGCTCCGCTCGGTGTTGGCCGCGTTTTATTGCACAAATTTAGGTTTTACTCGCCAACCGTTGGAGATACACGAAAAGTGATAAGGACCTTCCGGATATAAAATTAAATGTTAAAGCGCGTGTATGCCATTAAAAGTTTGCTATTTCTTAGCGTTGTCATTTTATTTGAAATTGAAATATGAAATTTTGAAACCAAAGGTTGTAGTGACGTCACAAATGTGGGTTTTACTCGCTAATCGTTGGAGATACATGAAAAGTGATAAGGACCTTTCGGATGAAAAATGAAAATCCACAGCCTGCTTCCAGTCTCCGACCGGGTCAGGGATGGAATGAATGAAGCCCCCATCTAGCGGCGAGGATATGAACTGTGCCGGCTGCCGAGGCCTGACGCACTCCTCTGGGGCAATGATTAAATGAATGACAGATGAAATGAAATGATAGTGGAGTGTGTTGCTGGAATGACATTTTGACAGGGAAAACCGGAGTACCGGTACCCGGAGAAAAATCAGTCTGCCTCCGTTCTGTCCAGCACAGGTCTCACATGGAGTGACCGGGATTTGAACCACGGACCCAGCGGTGAGACTGGCGTTCTGCCGCCTGAGCCATGGAGGCTTGATAAGGACCTTTCGGGTAGAAAATTAAATTTTAAAGCTTGTATGTACCATCGAAAGTTTGCTATTTCTTAGCGTTCTCTTTTCATTTGAAATGGAAATATGAAATTTTGAAACCAAAGGGTGTAGTGACGTCACTAAAATGGTCGCCATTTTTAAATAGTGCAAAATATCGAAATCAAAAGTAGCCTGTGTGTAACTCTGGTAAATTGGCTACATCCATGCAAAATTTCATTTCAATTGGACCAGTGGTTCTTGCGTGATTGAGTAACAGATAGGACGACTGACAGACAGACAAACACCATCTCATTTTTATATATTAGTATGATAATATTTGCCAATGGGGGTAATTACCAACAATTACATCAAACACAATTCACGGACAGAGGCTACTCGAGTCCCATGATATAAAGACCATATACAGGCCTACGCGAAAAATTAAGGACATGTTTAGGTCCGCTAAAGATAAGCGACATCCTAATACCGCAGCAGGGGTTTATAAAATCCCGTGTGATTGTGGACATGTATATGTTGGAACAACGAAAAGAAGTATTGCCACTTGCCTCAAGAAGTACGAACGACACAGCCGGCTGGGACAAACAGATAAATCCACTGTTGCAGCACACTCGCTACTTGCAGGTCACGACATAAGATATGAAGACACCGAAGTTCTGTTTACCACGGTGTCTTACCATGCCAGGCTACAAAGGGAGGCCATTGAAATCCTGAACCATACTAACAGCTTCAATCTTAAGGAGGAAGCGGAACGTGTGAACAGAGCTTGGCTTCCAGTCCTTAATCCCCTCAAGCCTGCCCTCATTGACCGTCTAGACGAGAAGATGCAACAGAAGAGCAGCCCTGTCTTTGATGCATTACTTTTATGTGGTACGCCGTTGCTATGTTAGCCTCTATGTTTGGGTTGTTGACTATTTATATATCTTCTGTTTACTTGTTTTACCTCGCTTAATGTAACCTGTGAACATGCTGAACGCAGTATTCACCGAAACTTCAGGACGACAAAATGTCCTTAGAACACGGCCTATAATCCCGCGAAACAGAGATTCCTATTTCACACCGTAGCATTTATACAAAATCAAAGGTTTAAATCTGAAGGAGGTAATGAGTTTCAATTATCAATACTACGATTAATTGAATACTATTCCCCATAATTGGTGCGCTGTGGATGGTCTGACTTGCCCAGGTAGGTAGTTTGCTTAGTTCTCTCCATGCTGGCCGATTAGTGAAAATATGCCTTCGACCTCTCCCTATTCTCATGAGACTACATTTACTCGTATTTATCTTTACTTTGTTGTCAACCGCCCATTTATGAACCAGGATTAGGTCAGTTTGTAATGAGCGTTGTTTTGTGAGCTATGAATATTTCGTTATATCACAATCATCCGCAAACAATCGGCAGTCACTTCGAATCCCATTCGGTCGGTTGTTAATAGGTGCCAGAAATAACAGTGGCCCAATCACACTACCCTGAGGGACACGTGACGTTATCAAAATGTCCTCCGAGAATACATTACCTCTTTTAACCTTTTGCCACTGACCAGTCAAGGAGTCTTGAATCCATGAAATTACGCTTTTATCAATCTTCGTTGCCGTTAATTTACGGAGCAATATGTCATGAGGGACGATATCAAATACCTTCGCAAAATCTATAATTTCGGCGTCAACTTGCACTCCTCTGTCTGCCGAGTCATTAAATTATGTCCTGAAAGAGTGATAACATTTGGCTCTCACATGAATACCCTTGTCTAAATCCTTATTGTCTCCCATTAAGCCATGATAACTTTCCTCATTGTTCCCTTAAGTTATCAGAGATAAGGCGCTTCATCAGTTCACATAAATATAATGGATATTAGGCTAATAGGCCTGGAGTTTCCCATTACCAATCTGTTCCCTCCCTTGAATATTGGAACGATTGTGGCTTTTTACTAGTCTTCGGGGATTTGTTAGTTATTAATTGATACATTGATCTGCACCCCCAAATATCGTCCAATGACTGTATCTCCCAGTTTGAGCACATCTCCACAAATATTGTCTGGGAATAGTGATATATTTCTACGTAGCTTTTTTAATTCTTGCTAGAATTGACGATTGGTTTATTCCGTAAGGTTGCCTATTAGAATCATAGTTAAGGTCCAACCCACAGCTATGAAATGTATTTAACACACTACCATACCATATATTTAATTCATTAGCAATTGCCTGTTTCTCAGTAATTAATTCACCATCCCCGGACTTTATCATAGACCATTGGCATTTTGTTTCCGCATTCTAACGTAACTATAACATTTTTGTCCACCCTTAAACCTCTCCCCCAATTAAGTTTTGCATTTAATTATCTTGGCAGCCTTCCTTTTGAGGACTAGCTCTCTTGATAATAATTTAAACTTTCGCATATGCTCGTAACTAACGTGTCGTTTGTTATAAGCTTTCTTTGATTTCCAATTGAGACCCCTGATTTTCCTTGTGTAATATTCCGGATCCGGGTTTTGCTGCAGTAATTTAAATGGCACGAATTTCTCAATAGCACGATCTAAGATATTTAGAAAAATTTCCCTAAACATTTTTGTATCACATCCCTCCGGCGCTCATCTTACAAATGACCCTCATGTAATCCTGAATCTGCTCTGCTATACTGAAATATTTTAACTGCTTCGCCGGAGTCACGTATTAAAGTGTCACTGTGTCTAATATTTAGTTCAACACAGAGTGGTCAATATTTCCAGGATCACTAATACAGCTAATATACAGCGCCACAATAAACATCTAAAGTATTATTCCCTCTCGTGGGGAAATCAACCACCTGGGAGAACCCCCCTCCCCTCCCTAACTAGCTTGTTTGCTGCAAGTTGAGCTTGGCTACCGCTAGTTGAAGCATCGGACCAGATCACTCTAGGAAGATTCTAATCTTCGGCAATTATTACATTCATTTCCATAGCTTGACCCGTACAGATGATGTCATAAAGAGTATCCAGTAGCAAGAAGTTGCCCTTGGGTGCTCGATACGCCCCTATCATCTGAAGAGAGTTTAACTTTGCTTTCTACACCTAACAGATCATGATCCCTATTGGCCCATTTTAAGGAACTTTCGATGTCCCTACGATCGCAAATAAATAAACCACCACCTCTCTTACCTTGGTCTCTTCTGTACGTTACGTAAGAACCCTGGATTATTTAATTACTATTTACAACCTCATATAACCAGGATTCAGTAGCTATGGCAACGTCCTGTGAATATGTCTCTACTAGATTCCAAAATCTATAATTTCATTCCCTATACTCTGACAATTAATCTGCAGCAACCATAGAGTCTTACCTCCATTTCGAAGTTTCTCCAATCGCTTCTCCTAATCGTGACGGCTGCCTCCCGCTGGTCCAACTCTTCACGAATGCCGGCAGGATTCGATGTCTCTCTCATGCAGATTCCACAGGTTGTAGGCGCCTCGTCGATTCAAATGTAGCCCATCTTGAGCGAAGTCACGGTCCCCGATCCAGCAGTCAGCGTCCACATAAACTAGTCCCAATTGTGCGCGATCATTAACGGACTTAGCTCGCCGCCACATAATGTCACTCAACACGATTTTCACGTTCCTTAACTTATTTCTGGCTTACGTACTTAACTCGTAAAGCTGGCCCAATCTAAAATCGGATGTAACCTTCTTCTTTAAGTATCTAGTCCCAACATGGAGAAGCAATCTTCTATTGGCACTTCTTCAATATGATGGGTGAGCTGGTCAATTTTCTTTCCCGGATAGCTCATCACTATTTTGCCCGCTTTCCTCGATATATCCCCGCTCCACTTAATCATCGAATCACCCATTATGAGTACGTCATTGTTAACAGTTTGCTCCTGCTCGCCCTCTGCCACACTGATTCCAGTAGCAAGCCGTTCAGTCACATCCTTCACCGTTGCTTCTGATTCATGAAGCTTCATTGTAAGTGCCTGTATTATTTGATCCCTTGCTTTGATTTTCATCCTCAAACAGTCCGGTGTATCACATACTTTACAAAACCCATTCCCAACATCACAATCCTCCTTCTTGACCTTAATACAGCCGAAGTGAAACCATGTCATTATCCAAGGATTGAGAATGATTGCAGAAACATTGAAGTCCCCGGCTAGGCAAACCTCAGTCCAACTCTGACAAGTTGCTCATTTAGGACAGTATTAAAGATGGAAATGATGTTGTACTATGGATTTATCTACTGGGATAGATATACTCACTGCAGATGGAGAGTGAGATTCTTAGAATCTCGGGTAGCAACGGGTTTAGATGGGAAAAGTGGGCGCCTCTTATCTATAGCACATCATCTAACTCACCTCTACAAATATAGGACGGATATTCTATAAAAATGACGAGCAAAAACATGCCCACAAATTTATTAACTAAAAACAACTACAGCAGTGAAAGTAGATCAACAATCCTAATCCTGTCTGACTTCGACTGAAATAAAATAAATTTTAGTGAAATGAATAAAAAATAAGATATATAACCTTGTCATTATAAAATTACAAGCTTGAAAAACAACTTATCACTTCTAGGAGTTCCAAAGAAAAAGAAAATATGAAAATTCGCTCTGATCATAAAATATAAAGTTTTTGAAAACCCAGTTTGTTCACTAAATTACAAACCTTAAATAGATGTAAATGTATCCATTGACTCCTACCAGTCCTACTTTCAATATACCTAATTCTAAACACAAAATAAAAACATACCCTGTCTAGTATATTCCAGTGTCTACATAAATATTTTCACTATCAGTTACATCAGTTAACTCACATTTATCGAATGCCCTTTTATCTCCGTAGAGAGAAAACTTCCTTCATATCAATGATTTATTATCACTTTCTCTTCTCGCTATTCCGTTTCATACTCGTTACATCCTGGCTTAATTATCCAAGCAGTTAAGCTTAGCAATCGTAAAATGTCAAAATAGTTAATAATAATAATAAAATATATTATGGTCCCAGGAATTACCCTGGGAGGAGTCTTTGTGGCTCTGGGCAAATGGGAGTGAAATGCGTCGTTGCCTGTCATCTGCAACCATAACATATTGGATTCAGCAAGAGAATCCAACTAGCCTCTTTCACGCCAACTCCAGCACATAACCTACAAGAGGTGCCCCTGTTAAGCCGAGCAACTCAGTGGAAGGTTGGGTAACCAATCCCAGCGGGAAACTGGGTCGGCGAGACGATCAGTGCTGGGGGCTCCAAGGCTCACAACCTTGGTAGTACCCTGGTCGGTGTGAAACATCACTGACTCCAAACTACAGTTTTTCAACTGTTCAAAGCATGGAGGAAAGTTCAGCAAAAGCTACTACCCCAGGTGGTAACCAATCCACCTTCGCCTTGAGCGAAGCATGCAGGTCTTCGGAATCTGGGGAGCCTGCGCCGACATGCATGGAGGTATTGGAGACTCCAGGAAAGATCCAACACAAACGCCGGAATTTCTTTGCTACCTTTAACACGAATTCCCTTCTGAAGATTGGTAAATTGAAACAACTAACTGATTCCTTATCCCAACATCAAATCCTCATTGCAGCAATTCAAGAAACGAGATTCACAGATGAACAAGCCTTTGAGCCAGAAGGCTACAGAATTTTTAAAGGTAAAACTGGTAAACGTGTAATAAAAACAGTTCCCAACCTTGGCACAGGATTCATCGTCAATAAGGAGATTTTGGATTCAATCATTGGCTTCAACTCGTCTAGTAGTCGAGTTTCAACTCTCTCCTTCCCGAGCACAAACTAAGTTTATACTGTTGTGAATGTCCATGCGCCAATCAATCAAGCGAATAAGGAAGGAACGGATAGATTCTGGGAAGACCTTGAAGATGTTCTCTGTAGGATTCCAGACAAACACACGATTATGCTTCTTGGAGATTTCAATGCACAGCTGGGTAAGGAAAGAAAGTTCCAAAACATTATCGGAAACTATCCAGCTCACCAGAGAACAAATCGCAATGTTGAGAGGCTCGTAGAACTATGTAAGGCTTTCAATCTAGTTATAAAATCCACAGCGTTCAAACACCTTCCCAGAAAACAAAAGACATGGACATCTCCGAATCCAAATCTCGGCGAAATTCAAGTTGATCACGTCGCAATTGCACGTAAAGCTCAGAGAGAAATACAGAATGTGAAGATTCTATGAAATGCCAATCTAGATTCGGATCACTATCTATCCAAAATCAAAGTTAAACTGATTCCGAGAAACACCAGAAAGGCCGTCTTAAAAAAGATCAATCGATTTGATACTGAAAATCTACGATTGTGCCCTGAATTTACTCAAAAACTAGAATCTTGGAATCCCGAAAACTGGGATGAACTACAACAGGCCTTGGTCACAACAGCACAGGAGACAGTTCCACTGACGAAGTCAAAGAAACATGCGTGGTGGAATAATGCATGTGATTCAGTGGTAAAGCAAAGACAACTTGCCTGGCAGAAATGGAACTCGGGAAAGAACCAAGATAATTGGGAAAACTTCGTGAACGAGAGACAACGCGCTGCAAAAATCATCCGCAATGTAAAACGTGCCTACAACAAGAGCCAACTAACTCAAATTGAGCTAGACTTTCAGAGGAACAACACAAGGGACTTCTACACAACCTTCAAACGCAATCCAAGCAAATACAATCCTCCGAGTCTACAGTTCAAAGACTCAAATGGGAGACTAGCTTACAGTGAGAGAGAAAATTGCCAGATTCTAGCGAAATACTTTGAATCCCTCCTTAATTGTGAGACTCCAAACTCCACTTTCTCATTTGAAGAAAACATACAAGTCCACCCAGATTCATCCCCTCCAACGAAAGAAGAAATCAAACAGATTATCCAGTCACTTAAGAACAACAAGGCTCCAGGTGAGGACTCGATAATCGCCGAATTGTGGAAGTATGCTGGTGAAAAGATGATTGATAAATTGACTGACATTATCAAGGAGATTTGGGAAACTGAGAAGCTTCCACGTGACTGGACTTCTGCCTTGATTCATCCCCTGCATAAGAAAGGTGACAAAACGGACGTTAACAACTACCGCGGCATTTCCCTCCTACTGATAACTTACAAAATTATTTCAAAAGCTCTGCAGATTAGGGCAGAACAACAACTTGATCCACAATTAGGAGAGTACCAAGGAGGGTTCAGGAAAGAGTGCTCATGTGCGGAACAAATTATGAATCTGAAATCCATCCTTTTCTATCTGAAGCAAAGGAACAAGACATTTGTGGTAACCTTCGTCGACTCAAGAAGGCCTGATTCGATTGATAGAATAACTCTTACTCAAATTCTAAAGGAATTTGGATTGGATAATAAAACCAGGGCAATCATTCAACAGACCTTAGCTAACACAACCTCCAGAGTCAAGTTCAGAGGAGAAATTTCAGACTCTTTCGAAATTAAGACAGGAGTTAGGCAGGGAGATGGGCTTTCACCCCTGCTCTTCAACTGTGCACTTGAAAAAGTCATCCGCGAGTGGCGCAAAGAAATGAACGATGGGGTCCAAAATGGAGTACGACAGGGTTACAAGAACATGAACCTTTCTATTGATTGCCTAGCTTTTGCAGATGATCTTGCAATTTTCTCCGACTCTTTAGACATGGCCACAAAACAAATTATCCAGCTGCAGGTACAGGCAACAAAAGTTGGTCTTCAGATCTCTTTGGAGAAAACACACTTCATAACTAACATCAAGCCAGCACCAAGGGAGCTAAAAGTAAACCAGGGGAAAATCAAACGGACAGATAACTTTAAATATCTTGGCGAGTGTGTAGAACCCAACGTATGAGAGAAAGAAACCTTCACTTCGCGCATGTACAAAATGGAAATGGCGTACCAACTCACCAAGGACGTTTACATCAAAAAGTCAATATCCCTGAAGGCAAAACATAGGCATTATTGCACTGTTATACGACCAGAGGCTCTGTACGCAGCGGAATGACTTACCATGAACAAGAAAGGCCGGGTAGAAAAATTGGAGATCAAGGAAAGAAAGATCTTGAGGAAAATTCTTGGCCCGATTAAAGACAACGGTGAATATGGACGACGGCATAACTATGAGCTGTATATCCATGTCCAGAAGATCTCTGATGTAATGAGGAAAAGAAGGATTGCATTTTATGGCCACTTGCTTAGAATGAAACCCACACGATTGACGAGCCGGATCTTTAACTATTTTAAAAATAAGAAGACCAAGCCAGCCTGGTTCGACGAGGTGGAAAGTGACCTGCAAAAGATGGAAATTGCCTGAGGGGATATTCAAGAACGCAATCCCCTCAGGAAGAAACTACACGACCACCAGGGTTTTCAAGAAAAAACGAAGTTGAAGACGGGAAAGATGTGGACGGAAGAAAGAAAAGAGCAACACCGGAAACGTATGAAGGAACACTGGGCAAAGATCAAAGCCCAGAGAAGCCAGTTGAAATAACGTGGTCCTTAGTTGGCCGAAACGATTAAAGAAAGAATATGATATATGATCGTGACGTTATCTATTTTTCATCACATCTCGAATGCACAAGTTACCAATCTTAATCAAATAAGCAGCTGTCTTTACATTGAATATTAATGTATCCTTCCTAATAATGGCTTTTCTTTATCAACATGTGGTATATATCTTCACATTCCATTCCTCGCACACTGCCGAAAAACCTTGGCAATAAACTAAGTTTCTTGAATAGTCCAACATGGATCGTGCGTTAAATAGCATCCCATTCACAATACAACCTTAACACTGGAAGCATACTGTGTCTTCCACACCTTAAATTAATGCACCCAACTAATCTTCTCGTTGTATAGTAAACTTCACAAACTACACAAAAAACCTTATGTATAAATATTTCACCATATCGTACATTAACGACTTCCAATAGCCATTATGTTCCACAGCTCATTCACTTAATGATTTCAATAACTGTTGCAACTCCATGTAACTTAAAAATATCCAGCTCCCAACGGATTACTGTGCTTAAATACATATATCATCTCCTCATTCTTGTCAATCACAGATTGTTAATAATAACAATGGATTACACGACAAATGTTCAATGTAGCATTTTCACCTTAAGTGAATAGTCAAGCTTCTAGCTAACAATCATGACTACATCATGTCTCAAATACAGTATAATTCATTACTATATGACACATAGATCATCTTTATCGGACTGCAAAATAACGTCTGAAATAGGATCATCACCCTAGCAAAGTCCTGTCATCACAACTTGTACCTAAATTCACATAGGTCTAAAGTCTCGACTTTCTATCCTCGTCAGCTACAATGAAAAATCCTGTAAAACACTAATATCTATCCAACAATGCTAAGAGCTCAATTCTCTTCTCAGAATAACTGGCAATTGCAAATACTGCTTCAAATACGACGAATATGCCATAATAATGCTCGCAACAATAGCATCATCATAAAAATGCTTCCAACAAATACGAAAAAAATCTCCAACGGTAATAAATCTCGAAAAATACACAAAAATTCAAAGAAAATCTAATCCAAAACCAAATCTCGAATTTACAACAATTACTAGAATAATGAAAAATGTATTCGTCTACCTTAGCTGAAAACTGCTGGAATAAGCTATAAGACGTTTTCCTGCGGGTCCCGCTTCGATGTCTCCATCTCTGAATTCTCCTGCCCCTGGATGTTAAAGCAGCATCGGATCGGATCTCGCCTGCTCCCATCTCCGTTCCTCGACTGTCTAGACTCGAATTCAAAGCCCCGTACAACTTGTTTAAGCATAAGTCCGTCTCGAAGTCATGCTCCGTCAAGTTTATTCAGCGTAGATTCTAGAAGATCTCTCGTGCTATTCCAATGTTGAATGTAATTTGGAAATTTGAAGCCACTTCTCTCATTCATGCGGTGTTCAATTATCCAGTTTCCCAAATCATAGTAGTTTACTGACTCATCTCAACGTTCTCAAAATGTGTTGTAATAATCCCCCTTAATTTCTGAAGTTCAATTTTTCAAAATCGATAAATACATCTAGTAGAATTTTGTAGATTTTGTAAATGTCTATGGAATGCTGTATCGTAGATTATCGTAGCAGATTGTTGTATGGCTTGGCGAAGTGTAACAATGCTTCCCAAGTATTGTTGGAATATAATTTCAATACGTATATCCACCAAGACGAGCACTGGAACGACGGATGACTGGGAAGAGAGAACGAGGAAGACCAGGAATGCGTTGGATGGACTCGGTGGAGAATAGTATTAGAAAACGGAACCTGGATTGGAACACTGTTTCGGAGGAGGAATGGTGGAACGACAGAGCAAACTGGAGAGGAAACATATTTGCCTCCACCCAGTGTCAACTGATAAAGGGGAAATGAAGATGATGATGATAATGATATCCACGTAGTTTCTGGTGTTTGTGAATATTCTATACAGTCGTCTACTTGCACGAATACGTCGCTGAGAATTGTTCATATGAATTTCAACAAAGTCGATCACATTGATTACGTTACATCTATAATGTTCAATTCACACTATAACGTTCCTCCGCTTTCGTATTGCTTGGCCGGAATAAATGTCGCTATAGCGGTCAAATTCAGTTTCCCTCGCACTCAAAATTGGCGAGCTCACAATACATCTGTCTCTCCGGACATTTTCGAAAGGAATAATCTCCCCATTTTCCACTGATGGCGTCCTCTAGAAATTTGACGCTCGAATTCCCGATCAAACTCATTAAACAACTAACTTCCATTTGAAGTTTGTCAGCAAGGAAGATTAGTTATTAACAAGAAATGAACTTCTGCCTGAATCAATAATATACAGATAAAATTAATTATTGAACTTTTACAGTACATGTTTCGGGGATTAATTATATTTTATCCCCCTCATCAGCTGTTGAAGAAACAAAAAACAAAGCGTAGCACAGTAATAATATACGTGTTTAAAGGGAGATAGAAAAATGTGTTATAATTGGTATCTCTCTCTTGGATTCATATTGTTAGAGTAATTACAATAGTCACTCAAGTAATTAACCAATATAATATTCCAATTGGTCAATCGAGTCATGTGATGTCCCTTTCCATTTCATCCCCTCGTGCTGCTTCGTGCCGTTTGAGAGTTAGCCGGTCACACCTCATCCTCTCAATGTCTCTCTCTGCACGTGTGAGCTTCTCCTCACTCGCCGCTCGGTAGAAGCAGGTTTGTCCGCGACACAAAAGAAGAAACTCCCCTTGCAGACAAAGTTTAAATGGATTGACGTGTCAAACGCCACCTCTGGTTTGCTTTTAATAAAAATATACAATAAAGAGTTTTCTCTCTCGTAACAAATTGTAGCAGCAATAATCATATCATGACTAGGTCGATTCTTGACGTCGTAACTTCTTTAATAATGGTCCAATCTCCTTCTAATTGGGGATTTAGCAATAAACATGTCCACAGGTGCCAAAAGTGACTTCCCAAAATCAAATATTGTGGTCAGGACCCATATTGTTATGGGTGTTATTCCCTAAACCTGAAGCACATTACGTGAGGTTAGAATCTTCTCTGATGGAATACATTTAGGCTTTTCACACTACGTCTTCGAATAAGTGTGTAATACAATTACATATTAATAGAATGTTTTACATACACAAGATGATTGTATACTTATCCGGAATCCCCCATGTGGGTACGGGTTAGAATACACCCACGATATGTTCTGCCTGTCGTAGGAGGCGACTAATAAGGCAGACAAGATTGTCTGACATAACTGACTTTCATTTGGAAACCCCCTGTGGACGCGGAGTGCAGAATTCATCCACGGTATCCCCTGCCTGTCGTTAAAGGAGACTAATAGAGGGGCCTTTTCAAAGGTCTATTTCGATTTCCAGTTCCAATTTTCGTTTGACCCTTTGAAATAATCGTGCACTCTGTTTGGAGAAGGGCCACCAACTTGGCCATCTGACTAGCAAGCCTAGACGGTATACCCCATCCCGACAGGTGGATGCGCCATGTACCCTTGCAGTGGTATCCGCCTCACAACAGAGATCCCTGCACGGCCGAATACTTGCGCCGAATCAATCACTATGCATGCCAAGGGGTATATGCCTGTTTAAGGTACTAGGACCTCGGGCAATACTTACTATCGCCAGGTAGGTATTGCCTTGGCTGGGTATCTTCCACAGTGATGGCCCTCTTTCGGAGTAAGTGGCATTCGGGGAGGATTATAACGAGATGTCCCCTTCCTCTCTGAAACGGTTGACCAAGGAGTCTTCCCGGGCTAAAGGAGGGAAGAAGAATCCCACCTGATATCATAAAGGTAGCAGAGCAGAAAGAGACGGTGCGCCGCCGTCTCTCTCTCTCGCCCTGCTGCCAATGGGATGACAGCAGTATCTGCTCCCCCGACCATTAAGGTACGATGCCCGAGATAAGTCAAGCCCGTTAGTGTAGAGGAACTCCCCTATAGGAAGAAAAAATCACCGGCGGATACGAGAGAAACTGTTCAACGCCGTCACTCTACATCTCCTACGCACAAGGCTGCTCTTCCATCCGCTGGCCTTCCCGTTCCCACTACCAGGAGTGGCCATGTTTAGCAAGGAACTGGCGTCTGTGGGGAAAGGTCCACATACTTCTTTGAATAGATGTAGGCGCCGGTCACAAAATAAAAAAGTTCGGGACGTGTTGGAGACGGACACCAGTCTTCGGACATGGAGAAAGCCTCTCGACACCGCTCTCGCTCTTCTCCAAGAGCGAGACAGGTTCAGACCGACGAGTACCGCGTGCCACGTAAGAGAGCTGTCTCTTTCATCTTCATCTTCGAATGTTTTCTTTCCTCTCCTATCATCTCCTCCTAGAGAGGGGTGACAAACGGTCAAGCGTAAGTAGAATATCACTTACACTTAAGTCCACACTATAATACTGTTAAAAGTACACACTATAGCACTGTTCCAATGGAACTATAGTCGCTATTCTCGACATATCGCTGAGTTACGTCAACTAATATCTTCGTTTTCGGCAACCATTGTCTGTCTTCAGGAATCCAGGTTTCATCCTGGACATGAGACTACAATGCATCACTTCAAACTCATCTCTGAGACAGGGTGGGCGAAACCTTAGCAGTTGGTAGCGTTTTCACTCTCGTCCAAGCTAGCGTCTTTAGTGTGAATATGTGCCGCTGCGTAATCAGCTAGAGGCAGTTGCAGTTCGTACTTCGTTGCCAGTAATGGCAGCGGTATGTAACGTGTAGCTCCCTCCGGATTCTCAATTGGATTACAACCAGCTGGTGGATCTAGTCTCTCAGCTTCCCTCTCCTCTTCTCCTTCTGGGAGACTTAAATGTCTACAACACCATCATGGGCTCCGCTACCTCTAGCGGTAGAGGGAGAGAATTTGAGAGATAGATCAGGCGGCTGGACCTGTGTTTGTTGAACACAGGGGAACCTACCCACTTCTCCATGGCACACGGCAATTTTTCGTTTGTCGACATCACCGTGTGCAGTCGTTTTCTGGTTCCCCTGCTATACTTGGGTGAGCACAACGACCTCTGTAATAGTGACCTTTTCCTCATTATTGTACTCTTCCGAACCACAGAGCCATCAAGGTACCAAGTCGATGGCTTCTCCGTTAGGCTGATTGGCCAAAATTAGCAGCACGTGCGGTTTTTGCCGACGATAACTTTGAGAGTGTCGATGATCAACCCATTCACATAAAGAGTGGTAATTTGGTTGCGGCAGAGGAAACGATACCTTCCTCATCCGGCAACTACCGCCCGCAGCTTGTCCCTTGGTGGACAGATTCATCTTGGAAATATTTCGTGGCGGAAATGTACTTTCCACTAGTGTTCTGAATGGCTGTCACTCTCCCCGGTGTTGAACATAGTTCTCTTACAATAAAATGTATATCATAATTCTGGAGATAATGTATAAACACGGGTAAGAATGTGACTTGTTTACATTTCAAATTGCAATTGTTATGCGCACGGCCACGGTGTTCCCCGGTGATGTGACAGTGGTCTCTCACTTGGTAATTATTTTAATGATGAAATTATTTTCCACATATGCAACAAGCCTTAGCCGCGGTCTTGCTCCTTTGTCACGTTCAAAGATAGTTTTTCTTCGTGCACAAAACTTAATGTGCGAGACAAGCTTGTTAAATAATTAACTTCTTGACTGCATTAGGTCCATGCTACAGTTTCGGCTGTCTAGGTAAACCGAATTGTATGGGTTCGATTGAGCAATCTGCTTTTAAAATATACATTAAATCTCGTGGGTTCATGTTCCTGATAGGAGATATTCCAACTTACTTCGTCCCTAGGTGGTCAAGATTGAACAGGTTTAGAGAGGCATTCAAAGTCGGCATAAGCCACGAAAGGAACTTCAACCTTATGGTGTACTTCTGTAAAACACAATTTGAAACTGCCATCGTGTAATTTTGAAGGAGCAATTTGTTGGACAAGACAGTACATTTTATGTTCTTCTAGTTTCTCGGCAGCACTTCGCCCGTGTTGGTCATCGAAATGAGAGATGCAGCGCATGCATATAGCCGAGACATTACGGTGTTTCGTTAGTTCACTTCGGACCAGGCCGATAAAGTATTTATGTAAACATAGTGTCCTAAGCCTTTTTTGTTGGTAATGTAAGTTACAACAGATTGGAATGGTTTGCTAACACTTCATCAACAACCTTTTACGGCATAACGTTGTGTTTATAATCTAAACAGTGCACCGCCCTATTAAAATAAACATATTCTTGGCGTGCCTCCTAGCTGCATCACTGGAACCAACTAGAAAAGAAAGGAGTACGCAGTGGAAATGGATGTTAATTTCTGACCTGTGCTGGGCCCGTACTTGCAGGCCAGATGTGCCGAGCGACTCCAGACTCCGTGAAGGTGGTCCCACGACGAGTGGTAGGAATACCCTCCTGCTGCTAGAAAGCTAGAATAAGTTAGGCCTAGGTTTGAAAAGAGAGAGAGAGAGCGAGCAGCCCGATCGCCAAACACTACTAAATAAGACACATGGGTAAAGAAATGGAAATTTAATGAATTGAAACCGAACACACAAAGAAACCCGGCCAGAATAACACACACAAAAAGAATACCCTTCACCTAGGGGTCAAATAAAGTCACTTTCAAACGGGGAAGATAAATATAAATAACAATAAATAACTTACGATAGTAAATAACGTTAACAAATTAAATTCATACCTGTGCTCACTTCGGTGAAAACGATGTAAAAAGGGAGGAAGTAAAAGATCAAGAGGCAATCGAGCCGGTCGCTGGTCAACAACAATCACTTCTCTGCCTAGAGATGGATGGTTGCCATGACGACCACAAATAACAAGCATAGCAAAGATAAAACAAGAGGCTGTGTGCGTGTCGCAGAGGCTGTGGCGAGCAATGGGGATGCGATCGAGCTGGCAGTCCCCAGAGAAAAGAAATGCAAACACCAAAGATACTACAAGGAGAAACAAATGACGTCAAGTGTCCGTGAAATATATCATGATACATACACGCAATCAAACACACAAAATGCCAGCCGTCGATGCAGTAATAAAACACAAAGCAACTCGTGCTTGTAGGTAGTCTAGCAAAACATGCTAAACCTATATGGTCCCCAACTTACGTTCTGAGTTCGAGCTGAATACGGTAAGGCCTACTTAAAGTTACCGCCGTGATCCAGTTGCCCGAAGCATGGAATGAAGGGAAAACATAAGGGCTAAAATATATGGTGTCATGCCTCGTGTTGGGAGAATGGTCGAAACGCCAACGTCCACAAACAACGGGAGACCCATTCGAAGATATGCCCAAATCAAAACAACTTCAATGCACCTGGCAGCAAGAAAAACATACACTCACAAAATCACTCCCAGATATATTTCACGGCACAAATAAAAGGTTAAACGAAGATTCAAACAAAATAAAACAGGAGACCGCCATTTCGATTGGTTCCACAGCAAATCCAAGCACACGACGAAGATCAAAAAGAAAGGTTAAATTTAGGAAATGAGCATAGTGGACACAAGGTTAGATGTATTACTTACATGAGTAAATGGAAGGCTTCGGCATAATAACAATGTTAAATAAAAAGGAAAAACATTACATTTTAAATAATAAGGCGGAGAGCCTCAAGGCACGTCCGGACAGAACGTATCTCACATGGCGTCCGAGTCTACCGGGACGGCCGCCAAAGAAAATAAGAAATGAGAGATGTTAAACATGGCTCAGGATCCACACCACCCCCCAAAAGAAAAATTATTTATAATAATAAAAGATTTTTCTTTTTACATCACTAAGCACCACTGCTTTGAAATCAAACATGTCCCAAGTGTTCCTAAATACACAACATCCTTATCACACAGGTGGTTTGTCAACAACTATAACAGTACACAAAATATGAGGGGGGAGGGTGATCGATATAACAATCACTTAAGCAATTGAGCCATATCAGAAAGAATACAGTTATAAAATGAAGTAATATATAAAAATAATCAGATCGCTTCGGCGATCGCAATATCAGGACAGAACTCCTTCGGGGTCCCCAAAGGCGCGCGTTCCTTTGACGATCCCTGGGCTTGTCATAATGGTATTACGGTTCGCCTGAGCGTTACAATGACAAGAAAAGTAGATAGAGACACGGACGAAAATCATAAACAAAAGACTTTCGCCCTTTGACGCCGAAGTCTGCCATTCTCCTTATACCCATCATGAAAGTGACGTATTAAAATAACAAAGAAGCGATATAATGTGTCCATTATTTATAGAATATAAATTCTCTACTGGCCGAATTCGCAAAAATTCATATTTTTACAATAAATATTAAGTTACACAGAGTATGTAGGCCTATTTCTTCTTGTATTATTTTCTTTCTTGAGCTCGTAAATTTGTACTTGACTCTGCCTCGGTCAAAATTGGTTCAATAATAGGCAGGTCAAGGAGACGCCATATGAATACTAGCTTCCTTGGATAACATAAGCAAATTATGATTGGCTAACCTACGCAGAAAGGACAACATTAATCACAGCAAATAAGAAGGTTACACAATAAATGGTTTCAATTGAGATGTGTGAGCTCTGGATACGTCGGTGGGATTCTCCTTGGAGATCAATTCAACAGTGACAGGTGTTAAAAATCTAGTGATAGTTTTGGGCGTGCTCCAGCGAAGCATTAGCTTAGCTGACTCCTTATTCATGGCCGAACTCTGTGGGTGCAGGCGCACTAGCACGTCGTCATTCACCTGAAAACAAACAGGTTGCCTACCCTTGTTATAGCGAGACGCCACGCGATCTCGTGCCCTTTTCAGATGCCGTACAGCAACTTCCCATTTTTCTTTGACTGAGGTACGGCGGGATGGCGCAGCCAGATAATCTATTTTCCACTGAAGCTGAAGTGGATCAACAATACGCCTTCCTAAAAACAATTCCGAAGGGGTAGAATTCGTCGATTCATGAAGAGCAGTGTTAAATCCTAAGGAGAAAAACTGAAGATTTGCGTCCCAACGTGACTGATCAGCGTTGTGGAACGCACTCAAGCAAGCCTTCAAGTTACGATGAAACCTTTCAACCTGATTTGGCTGAGGGTGGTAGGGTGCCAAAAAGACATGATCAATTCCCCAAGAAAAACACATTGATCTAAAAGACTTGGACCGGAAAGCGCTCGCGTTATCGGACACTAAAAACTTTGGAGGACCAAAAACACCAAAAATATGATTGGTCAAAAGCCTAACAGTGGTACGTGTCGTGATTTCTCTGACAGGAAATAACCATACAAATTTTGAAAATCCATCAACGACAGTAAGTATAGCTTGATGACCAGAAGATGACCTAACTAGGGGACCAAAATAATCTATAAACAGGCGCTCATTAGGATATGACATCGTGTCAGCGTGGTGAAGTCCAATGCGAGAATTCTTTGCTGGCTTAGAACGTTGACACGTAACACATTTTCGGACGAAAGCAAAAGCATCCGCTTTCAAATGAGGCCAGAAGAATTCCTGAGAGATTTTATGGAAAGTCTTCGTCATACCTAAATGTAATCCAAAACAGGATTCATGGAAATACGCCAAGAGCATACTTCGTATATTCTCTGGCACGAAAATCCTACATTTCGAAGATCGAGGAGCGGTATGCACTATAACATCATTGCGCAATGAAAACTCAGATACACCAGGATCTTTCCCGAGAAATTTTTCACGCAATGTGACACAAAATGGGTCATCTGCTTGGTACGTACGGATGTCAGTAAAAGACCATGGAATGTGTTGGAGAAGATTCACTGGCTCGGGGATCTCAACAATGGGAGGAGGTTCCTCAAACATGCGTGACAAACAATCCGCTACAACATTTTCACTGCCTCTGACGTGAATGATGTCAAAGCTGAAAGAGGATAGACGAAGAATCCAACGATTTATACGTCCCAATTTTTTGACATGCGAGCGCATCCAGGACAGAGCTTCATTGTCGGTATACACTATGAAATGCCGATGTTCTAGAAAAGATCTGAAACGTTCACAGCCGAATACGACAGCCAGACTTTCTTTCTCGAAAGTGGAATACCGGCGTTCGCAATCATTAAGCATCCGACTGGCAAAAGCGATGGGTGCCAAATTACCATTCACCTGCTGACTAAGCACACAAGAAACTGCGACATCACTCGCATCACAATGTAACATAAAATCTTTCCCAAAATCCGGAGTTCGAAGGACGGGAGCAGAAGAAAGACATTCTTTCAATTTCTCAAAGGCGAGGCACTGGTCGGGGCCCCACACGAATCGTACATTCTTCTTCTTCAAATAAATCAGGGGCGCAGAAATGTCCGAAAAGCCCTTAATGAACCTACTGTAAAAGCCTGCCATTCCCAAAAAACGTCGGACTGCTTTCACATTCGTGGGAGTAGGGAACTCTTGGATACATTGCACACGCTCAGGGTTCACTTCTATGCCCACATCCGAAAGAATGTGACCTAAAAATTTGATTTGCTTCGAAGCCAAAGAGATTTTGTCCGGGTTAACAGTGAGTCCGGCTCTGCGAAGACGACATAGGACTTCACGTAAATGGATCAGGTGATCCTCAAAAGACTGACTGTAAATCACGAGGTCATCTAGATAGTTAAACACAGATGAATACTTTAAATCTCCAAATAACTCGTCCAAAACCCTACTCAATACTTGTCCGCCGATAGAAATGCCCATGGGTAACTTATTGAACTCAAAAAGGCCGAACGGAGTGGAGAACGCAGTTACCTTACGGCTCTCGGGATCGAGAGGAATTTGATAATATGCACAATTCAAATCTAGGACGGAATAGTACTTCGCCCCGTGAAAATGCTGAAAAGCGCTCTCCAGAGTTGGAAGGGGAAAGTTGTCGAACACCACCTTAGAATTGAGTCGACGATAATCAACTACTAAACGAAAAGTACCCTCTTTCTTAGGCACCAGGAATGCTGGACTACCATAAGAAGACTTAGAAGGGCTCACAACACCGCGTGCCTTAAGATCATGAATATATTCTCTCATGGCAATGAGTTTGGGTGGAGAGCAAGAAAATGGCGCCGACCTAACTGGAACCTCATCAGTCAAATCAATATGACACTCGTAGCCGATAGCGGAACCCAGTTCCGACGTGAGAACATCTGGAAATTCATTCACCAAATCAGATAAAGCGTCACGTTGACTCGTGAATAAAGTAGGAGGGATTAGAACAGCAGAGATACCAGAAAAATTACAAGGAACACTCGCTTCACAAGTATTAAAATGAAACCGCTCCTTGGATTTAAACAAAAAACTGAAGGAATGATCCGAAAAATCAAGCCTCAACCCTGCTTTGTGCATAAAATCAGAACCTAAGATCATAGGCGTAGATAAGTCATCCACCACATGGAAGTTCCAATCCCAAGAATAACCACATATCTTAATATGACATGTTACAACGCTAGAACCAGAAATAGATGACTTCACCGCAGAATAAAATTTCAAACCCCCATCTCGTGGACAAATCTGAGTAACAGGAAGCTGTTCCGCGATGGAGCGCTGAATAAATGAACGTGAAGCACCAGAATCCAGTAAAGCGGGTATCGACAATTTCTTAACACTTACAGGGACCCAAGGACAGAAGTTTCCAGTCGTGGAAATGTTCATTTCCCGGCGAACTTCATTGCATGGCCACTCCGGCGGGTCTAAACCGGGGAGCCATGCTCGTTTCCCTGACGCGAAGCACATCTAGGACAGGCTATGTGCGTCACGTCACGAAGACCACATGTGTGACAAAACACACGAGAGGGCGCACGGCAGGAATTAAAATGATGCCCCAAACGATCAGAATCCCAACATTTTATACGGTTATACATGTTCGGGTTTCGAGGTAACTGTTGATCCTGAGGAGCGGGATTCACAGAAGAAGTAGCATTGGGAATACTCCCGACAATATGCGAGTGGGGACGGTTAACTGCCCGGTCCTCCTGACGAGATATTGAAGATGGGCGCGCAGTCCTCTGAATCTGGGATTGCGCGCATGCAGTCTCTGGAAACAAACTGTCAGAGGGGAGGGGTGGGGGTACATATGAATTGCGCAGGCGCCGATTAAACTCGCATTCACGTCCTTGATCAACAATGTCAGCCACACTATACACACTGGACCGGCGTATGAAAGACTTGTGCTCAGGTGCTAGATTTCTATACACAATATCAACAGTTTCAATAAGGGGAAGGGGCTGCGACAACCTACTTATTAAAGTCATTAGCCCAGTAACAAAATCGTCTACAGACTCTTCCAAACCCTGGGTACGGCAATGAATTTCAGCCTTCAAGTCATGTTCAAAATCATAAGTCGTAAACCGCTCCTTTATTGACTTACAGAAATCAACCCACGAGATGAAAGATCTGTTGGTAAGTCGATACCATTTTAAAGCTAAACCACTCAACAATAACGGTAGGCAGACAACAATGTCGTCTGGTTCGAGGTCATAACAATGGCAGAGTTCACTGACCCTGTCTAAGAACTCAAATACAGACGAAACTCCCAGTTCACCAGAAAATGAAATTCCCCACTTGGACACTATATTGGCTACGCCTCCCTTGCGATGGCCTTTCACCTCAGTCAATGGATTAGTGTCTTTCCCACAGACACTTTCAAACGATAGCAGATCATCGTCAGACTGGATGAGCTCCTTCTTCACGTTACAACCTGGGAGAGAATACATGGCTAAACTATAGAAGTACTGCTAGCTACAATTCAAAACAATAACTACAAATGTCTTGCCTCCGTCCTGCGCCTGAAATGAGTACGAAACAAGAAGTAGGGTTGTTTAGTACATTACCAATGCTGGGGTTCGTTGATAGGGTCCAACTCATTGCACTCTCCTTACAGTTTGTTATTTTTATGGTCCATACTCCTTGGAAGTTCACATTGACTCTTAATATTTGTTTGCATAGTATGCAATAAGGAACATGAAACAGAATAAAAACAACATTGAAAAATATGCAGCGAAATATTAAAATCCAATGGATATGGCTAAGCGACCAGGAGACTTAACCACGCTCTGCTACCATCTGCACCGCCCTATTAAAATAAACATATTCTTGGCGTGCCTCCTAGCTGCATCACTGGAACCAACTAGAAAAGAAAGGAGTACGCAGTGGAAATGGATGTTAATTTCTGACCTGTGCTGGGCCCGTACTTGCAGGCCAGATGTGCCGAGCGACTCCAGACTCCGTGAAGGTGGTCCCACGACGAGTGGTAGGAATACCCTCCTGCTGCTAGAAAGCTAGAATAAGTTAGGCCTAGGTTTGAAAAGAGAGAGAGAGAGCGAGCAGCCCGATCGCCAAACACTACTAAATAAGACACATGGGTAAAGAAATGGAAATTTAATGAATTGAAACCGAACACACAAAGAAACCCGGCCAGAATAACACACACAAAAAGAATACCCTTCACCTAGGGGTCAAATAAAGTCACTTTCAAACGGGGAAGATAAATATAAATAACAATAAATAACTTACGATAGTAAATAACGTTAACAAATTAAATTCATACCTGTGCTCACTTCGGTGAAAACGATGTAAAAAGGGAGGAAGTAAAAGATCAAGAGGCAATCGAGCCGGTCGCTGGTCAACAACAATCACTTCTCTGCCTAGAGATGGATGGTTGCCATGACGACCACAAATAACAAGCATAGCAAAGATAAAACAAGAGGCTGTGTGCGTGTCGCAGAGGCTGTGGCGAGCAATGGGGATGCGATCGAGCTGGCAGTCCCCAGAGAAAAGAAATGCAAACACCAAAGATACTACAAGGAGAAACAAATGACGTCAAGTGTCCGTGAAATATATCATGATACATACACGCAATCAAACACACAAAATGCCAGCCGTCGATGCAGTAATAAAACACAAAGCAACTCGTGCTTGTAGGTAGTCTAGCAAAACATGCTAAACCTATATGGTCCCCAACTTACGTTCTGAGTTCGAGCTGAATACGGTAAGGCCTACTTAAAGTTACCGCCGTGATCCAGTTGCCCGAAGCATGGAATGAAGGGAAAACATAAGGGCTAAAATATATGGTGTCATGCCTCGTGTTGGGAGAATGGTCGAAACGCCAACGTCCACAAACAACGGGAGACCCATTCGAAGATATGCCCAAATCAAAACAACTTCAATGCACCTGGCAGCAAGAAAAACATACACTCACAAAATCACTCCCAGATATATTTCACGGCACAAATAAAAGGTTAAACGAAGATTCAAACAAAATAAAACAGGAGACCGCCATTTCGATTGGTTCCACAGCAAATCCAAGCACACGACGAAGATCAAAAAGAAAGGTTAAATTTAGGAAATGAGCATAGTGGACACAAGGTTAGATGTATTACTTACATGAGTAAATGGAAGGCTTCGGCATAATAACAATGTTAAATAAAAAGGAAAAACATTACATTTTAAATAATAAGGCGGAGAGCCTCAAGGCACGTCCGGACAGAACGTATCTCACATGGCGTCCGAGTCTACCGGGACGGCCGCCAAAGAATATAAGAAATGAGAGATGTTAAACATGGCTCAACAGGAAACGTTTACAGAAATATTATTCTTCTTTCGACATGTATAATAGAATGAATAGCCATGGGGAAATCCGAAAAGTCATATTTATCTTGCAAACCTTTGTAATTGCAAACACAATCAGCAACACTTTCAATAAATTTTGGCAGCATTGCACAGAAGAAACACAAGTAATCTTTGTTTTTATTGTATATACCTGCTTTCTTAGCGCTAACGTCTTTGGGGAGTTGTAGGTATGTACTTCATCTCAGAGCGTTATACTTGTTCATTCTAACCTGCAAACCATCTACACACAACAGATAACACCCACTACCTTTCATTTCAGATTTATGTAATTCCGAGATTATTTTCTTAATCTGTTTGTTAGCAAATTCATTTAGATCCGTTCCCTTGAAATCAGCCTCATTCTTCGTTTCAAAGCTCGATCACGTACCTCCTCGAGCTCGTTGATAAACAAACATTTCAGCATAAAATTTATCTGTATTGAATTATGGAAAATGAGTTCTTTTTTATAAGCTTAATTACCCGCTCTTTCAGTTCCTCTTCCGTATCTTCACACGTTCCACATCGAATAAAGTAAGATCGCATTCGGTCTGTAAATGCCGATTCATTGACCGCAACTCCCTCGCCATCAGGAACTCTTGACAGACGAGCATTCTTTCGTGACCACAAGTCTCTTGCATTTTTACACTGATAAAGGGTTCCACATGAATGCATGTGGCTTTTCCTACTTGATTCTCTGGTGAAAGCTCAACCACATTTTTCACACAGCGAGGTTGATACGTTAGCCATAATGCATAAAACTCTCTCTATATAAGAAGCAATTACTTCTCTCAGTAGCTTGCTGAACACTAGCAATCCCAACATTAGGGCCTCCATTTTATACCTGTCACAGACTGCAACACCTAGCCTAATCTAACAGTGAGTGCAATAAAGCGTGTTGTGTATACATACTAACTTTAAACTTTTATTTACTTGCCCAGTCATAACTTGGACAAAATGAGCACATAGCAGTAAGTGCAAGACAGCTTGTTCTGTACTCTTTTATGCGACTGTAAAAATGTACAAATCCCTATAATAGAACTTAGTTTATTAGCATTGCTCGCTTGTCACAAAATCACAAGTCCCTATAATACAACACAGAAAGCACATGCGCTCACACTAACAGAACCAGGAATCGAACCCGGGTTTTTGGTACCAAGTTGCACAGCTGATATCTGCAAAATAATATACAAAAAGTATAAGGCACCATGATATAGAACATACAAATAGCCCACAAAACAAAATGACGGCGTGAGGATTGAGGATTGTAGCGACGGTTAACCTTCATCCGGTCGCGCCTGAGGTAGATTACCGTCCAATTGAAAAGAACGTGCGTAGAGCTCCTCTGATCGTTACAAAGTGCGCAAAAGGCAAATGTATTCTCAAGGTGCGATATCCTTCGCTAGATGACAGAGGAGTAGCGGTTCTTATGGCGACTTTATCGCTCAGTTGTTCATCAAAGTTCTGAGGGCGCAGTCGGGCCGTAGACTACCGTCGCGCGCGACCGGAAGTGCTAAGGGCGCAGTCGAGCGGTAGACTACCGTCACGCGCGACCGGAAGTGCTGAGGGCGCTGTCGGGCCGTAGACTACCGTCGCGCGCGACCGGAAGTGCAATTTTTTTAAATCGACCGCCCAAAAAAAATATTAGTATTTATCCTAGTATTTCCTCATTTCTAGCACATTTCATTCACTATTGATAGCCCAGTTGCTCAATCTCTCCCCAACATCCACACACAACACTATCTTTAGAGCTTCTTCATTTTTGCCACCACGATTGTCGCTCCTATTATGGACTTTTATTGAATAAATGTTTCTATATTTACACCTCTGTATGTCAATTACATGTTCGACCAACCTCAAAGCCAGTAATATTCCCAATGAAAGTGAAAATGAAACTCACAATTGAAAAAACGTTAGATTACCGTCGCCCGACCGCGTGTATTTCATAAAGGGGCACAACCGCAAGAAGGTTAATCACATCTACTATAGTAAAATTGAAGGGGAGCTATTCCTGGGGTAAAAATCTTAAACGGGTATGCAATCTGCAAAATAAAATGCTAGCTTGCCCCCAAAATGTACAAAGCACCCCGTTCCACCCCTCACGGTAAGAATCGACCAGGTTGCAGAGTAGCCAACCTGTAAAATAAATAGTATCAACTTTATCACTTAAAAGTAAACCTCCCTAGGATATAGAACATAGAAATAGCCCATAATACAACATTTCCCCCTCTAAAATTTGCGGACTAGCCACCCGCCAGAAGGAATGTTTTTGCACCACTCCTTTCTAATACTTGACATTCAATAACCTTTAAACTTTAATAAACCACAGTTTGCTAGAAATTACTATATTTCAACTCAAATTCATTATACAAATGGACACTAATTTACATTCACTCACTTGCTAATACCAGCGGACTGGCAACTCACTAGTGGTGTATTTTATAAAGGACTAGTTCTTCAGACACGCGTTGCTCGGGGTCACAATTGGATATTGGGATATCGTAGCTTTGCTCGCTGTGACGTATTGTGTGCAACCCGGAGGAAGATTATAATGTGCAATATTTTGCCAATCAAAGTCGTTGTGCGTGTTTTTTTTTTCTGATAACCAATTGTGTTGAAATTGTAAAGTAGGGGGGTACGACGGCTCTCTCCTGCTTGTTGCTTATAATAGATTAATCCTGAAACTTCGCTAATATAACTGAATATTTAAGGAGCTTATTTTAATCTTAATATGCATTATTAAGCTAGGCCTAACTATTTCATTTTAAGGGCCAATGAATTTATTTTTCTTCATTGTATTTACATGGCATTTATTATCGAACAGCATCATTTCAAGCGGATAATGGCAGTCCGCCGATAAACTCTTAGAATCCCAGCTTCATAATAATATATGCATTTGATTAGTGGAATAACGAATACTAAAAGAAAATAGATCATAAATATCATTTAGGAATCTATATGTCCACGCACACTTAAAAGAGAACCACTCATAGGAGTGCAGAGACACCTTGTGGCCATGATAAAAACTAACCCTATCAAAACCTGGTAGAAATCAATTGTCATATCCGCAGTAAGTAATATTGTGCAAAATACGTATCATGTCATGATTTAGAGTAAAAGTAACAAAACATACTGTAATCATTTCAAGTAATAATAACAAAACCATTTTAAACATATCAAAATGTATAAGTGTCTTGTGACGGGGTTGACCAGTGAGATATATAAGGAAAACTTAATAAACTAATTGGAGAGTCGGTAGAATACGCCACAATAGTCTGTGAATTTAGGTTGCACATAATGGAAGAAAACGACCAAAAAGCAGTTAAATATTTGCAAATAGAAGCATTCAAGTAACAACAATAAATATATAAACAGTAAGAAAACATCCCGTGCAAAATGGAAACAATTATACCCTAGGAACCGTCGTAAAGATCCAAATAGTCACATACAATAAGCTACGCAGAAACTATCAAATTAGACTCAAAACCAGGCTCGTATCCGACCCCACAATCCACCTTTATAAACAATACAATTCATGCAAGGATATAACATTTGTACATTCCTCACTCAAACTGTAAAATAACGAATCCTGCCCAATGCTGTAAGTCCACATCCTTGTGACGACGCCCTTAAATAAAATTATAAAATTTGTGGGGCATGGAAATTCAGTATTTGTGCCAAAGGGCCTAATGAAGGGAATGGAGGGGGCTGTCCGAATTTTCAAGTAGATAGTGTTACTGGTCTTATTCCAAATGGTAAGTATGTAAAATTCCGTTCAGCGCGGTGAAACGGTGTAGATTTGCACCAAAGGGTCTAAATGAAAGGAATAGAGAGTGCTATCTGTTGCCAAAAACCTTCCCAGGGGTGTGCACTACAAACCTACAAAATTTCAATGTAATCGGTCAAACGGTGTCGTAGTCCATTGTCATCGGACAGATATACATTTCCATTTTTAACCTACTTTTCACATTTTGCAAAAATGAGGAAAAAGTAGACTTATGAGATCGGGCAAATGTGTGTCTGTCTGTCTGTCTCTCCTGTCTGTCTGTCCGTCTGTCTGTCTGTCTGTCTGTGCTTCCGTCTGTCTGGCTGGCTGGCTGGCTGTGTGTGTGTCCACCCTATCAACTCCTATAGGGCTGCATCAATCGAAACACAATTTGGTAGGAGTAAAGATCTATACTTGAATATCTCACGGCCATATTTGAAAATGATGTCAGTGCTACCAACTGCTGTAAAATCGCAATTGAAATTTGAGCTCCATGTTTAATATCATGGAAGGTATGAATGGGAGCTATTTCAAAATTGGCACACGTATACATAATAATATTGCAGTTTAATTTCCAGAAGGCCATACATGGCAGTGTTGTCAAAATGATTATAAGCTTGCTGATAGGTCCAAATTTTAAACGCATATAACTTCTACACTATCAATTGGATTTCAACCAAATTTCGTATTCTTAAGAGCCACCAGGGCTGCCAACTGTTAATAAATGCTCTCATTTTTTTAAAATCCAAATATCCATATATCAGAAAGTAAGCAAGCCGACAGCTTTAAACTATGCACACGTATAGTAACTGACATTCTATATTAATTTGGAGTAACTTATATACGTCAGTGCTACCAACATGATTCTAAGCCTGCTGAGAGCTCCAACTTTAAATGCATGTAACTTATATACTATCATTTGGATTTCAACCAAATTTCGTGTGTGCTATGTGTACCATAACAGATATAAATATGCTGATTTTAAAGAGTAACCAGGGCTGCCAACTGTTAATAAATACTGTCTCTATTTTTGTTACCCTATTATCAATATATCAGAATGTATGCAAGCCAATAGCTCCAAACTTTGCACCCGTATAGTACCTGGCATTCTAGATTAATTTGGAGTAACTAATATAGGCCTACGCCAGTGCTGCCAACATGATTCTAAGCCTGCTGATAGGTCCAATTTTAACATGCATGTTACTTCTATACTAACTAATGGATTTCATTCAAAATTGACACAACAATAGATCATATTATTTCAGATTATTTCTGACCATTACATGTATGTCATTGTTGCCAACATGATTTTACGCGCGCTGTTAGATCCAATGTTTAACTGTATGTAACGTCCATGCTATCCATTGGACTTCAACCAAATTTTGTATTCTGTACCTTAAGAGATGGAACCAAGAATACATTCCGTTACCAGGGCTGCCAAGTGTAGTTCTCTATTAGGCTATATTATGCCAGGTATACAGTATTTCCAACTAATTAGAAATTTCGATATTACCAACTTAATTTCGTCATTATTCTAGACAGATCCATATAGATTAATCATTGGCATGAATCTTAAATTTTAAGAAAAGTAGGCTCTTTAGTTCGTCACGGAACTTCTTGTTATTATATATAAGAAGAGAATAGGGATTGATGAACGATACCATGGCAACACCATATCTCGAGGTCCAATTCCGCTTGCATTCTGTCTCTGTAAGAGATAATATTTGCATGAAGGAATAGCAGACTGTTAAATAGATAGTCGTCAGTGTCGCGAAGTTCCGTACGAACAGTGTCACCACCTGTATAAAGAACACCCTAAAAGATGTTTTGCATTCTTTCGGAAAAACAGAAAAAAATCAAATAAAGTATACATAGAAGCAAGGAAATTAACATTTTCTCCGCTCAAACTGTAAAATAACGAATCCTCGCCAATGCTGTAAGTCCACATCCTCGTGACGACGCCCTTAAATAAAATTATAAAATATGTGGGGCATGGAAATTCAGTATTTGTGCCAAAGGGCCTGAATGAAGGGAATGGAGGGGGCTGTCCGAATTTTCAAGTAGATAGTGTTATTGGTCTTGTTCCAATTGGTAAGTATGTAAAATTCAGTTCAGCTCGGTGAAAGGGTGTTGATTTGAGCCCAGTAAAACGGTGTAGATTTGCGCCAAAGGGCCTAAATGAAAAGAATGGAGAGGGCTATCTAAAATTATTGTTGACAAAAACCTTCCTTGGGGTGTGCACTAAAAACCAACAAAATTTCAATGCAATCGGTTAAATGGTGTCGTAGTCCATTGGCATCGGACAGATATACATTTCCATTTTTATATATAAGAAGAGGATAGGGATTGATGAACGATATCATGGCAACACCATACCTCGAGGTTCAATTCCGTTTGCATTCTGTCTCTGTAGGAAATAATATTTGCATGAAGGAATAACAGACTGTTAAATAGATAGACGTCAGTGTCGCAAAATTCCGTACGAACAGTGTCACCACCTGTATAAAAAGACCCTAAAAGATGGCTTGCATTCTTTCGGAAAAAGAGAAAAAATCAAATAAAATATACATAGAAGCAAGGGAAATAATATTTTCTCCGCTCATACTGTAAAATAACGAATCCTCGCCAATGCTGTAAGTCCACATCCTCGTGACGACGCCCTTAAATAAAATTTTAAAATTTGTGGGGCATGGAAATTCAGTATTTGTGCCAAAGGGCCTAAATGAAGGGAATGGAGGTGACTGTCCGAATTTTCAAGTAGATAGTGTTATTGGTCTTGTTCCAAATGGTAAGTATGTGAAATTCAGTTCATCTCAGTGAAACGGTGTACATTTGAGCCCAGTAAAACGGTGTAGATTTGAGTCCGGTAAGACGGTATAGATTTGCGCCAAAGGGCCTCAATGAAAGGAATGGAGAGTGCTACCTAAAATTATTGTTATCAAAAACCTTCCTTGGGGTGTGCACTACAACCCTACAAAATTTCAATGTAATCGGTCAAACGGTGTCGTAGTCCATTGGCATTGGACAGATATACATTTCCATTTTTAGCCTATTTTCAATTTTGAAAAAAATAGGGTTATTAGATAACCTTTTATCCGTGTGTGTGCGTGTGTGTGTGTGAGAGGTGTGTGTGTTTGTCCCTAATAACATCTAAACGGCTTGAGCAATTTCAATGAAACTCGGTAAGTTCATAGCACAATTCCGGACGACCCCGACCGTGCCCTTCAAATTTCCTTACGTCTCACCAATCCAACATGGCGGCTGTGCGAAATATTTAACTAGCATTCAATATCTCCGAAACTATTACAGATATCACCCTGGAATTTTTTACGGTGATAAAGGGAACTACTAGAAGTTCACCTATGTGACTTTTGAAAAACTGGTAACTACAAAACCAACATGGCGGCCACGCGAATTTGCGACTTTTAAATAGACGTTTCTCGCGATTTAACCAACCAAACGCAATAAAACTTGGTACAGTATATGTTTATACACATTTTAATGTACCGACATCTAACTTGGTTCAATTGTTTGCATAACCACAAGATGGCGGATGTGCGAAATATTTCTTCGGCATTCTATATCTCTGAATCTATTAGCGGTATCACCCTGAAATTTTGTACGGAGATAAAGGGCAATACTGGAAGTTCATCTATAAGACTTTCAAAAACCGGTTAACTACAAAACTAACATGGCTGCCAAGCGGATTTGAAAATTTTAAATAGACCTATATCGCGATTTAATGTTCCAAACGCAATGAAATCTGGTACAGGAAATGTTTATACACATTGTAATACACTGGTATCTAATTTAGTTCAATTGTTTACATAACCTCAAGATGGCGGCTTTGCGAATTTTAAAATTAAGTTTTTATTTCTTGTGTCGTAATCATGCGATCGATGTGAAAGTTTGAATAATGAACCTACGCAATAATTTTCTTTTAATTTTACATGACTCTAGGGCCTAGACATTTAACAATTCAACATGGCGACCATCCGAAATATGTAGTCGGCTCTGAATATGTACGAATCTATTATAGCAATCAAACTGAATTTTTTATGTTGATAGGGGCTATGAACTTAAGTTCACCTATAGGACTTTAAATAACCTGGTGATCACAAATCCAACATGGCGGCGACGAGAATTATAAATATTCACATGGACATTTCTCGCAATTTAACCATCTGAGTGCCGTGAAACTTGGTACAGTAAATCCTTATACGAATGTTAATCCACTGCCATCTAATTTATTTCAATTGTTTCCATAACCACAAGATGGCAGCTGTGCGAAATTTTAAAATCTCCTTGTTACTTCTTGTGTCCTAATCATGCGATTGAAGTTTGAATGCTACACGTGCACAATATTCTTCATGTAACAGTGCATAACTCTAGGACCTACATATATAAAATCCAACATGGCGACCATCCGAGATATTTAGTCGGTTCTCAATATCTATAAATCTATTACAGCAATCAAACTGAAATTGTGTATGTAGATAGAGGCAATTAACATAAGTGAGATATATGAAAATAGGCTGTATAGTTCTTCACGGATCTACTTGTTATATATAAGATATGAGGGCGGAAAGTGCTGCGCCCGTCTCACTAACTCTCGTGTGGCTAACTGAACACTGTTGACGATTTGGCTCATTCAGGAAGTGGTTATTATCGCTTATTACCACCACGGGGGATACATTCGAAAACATAACCCTATAAACAAAAACAAAATAGATTACGCTGAAACCCAATCATTGGGTTCTGAACACCTCCAGTCGAACACGTCCCCACAAAACATGTATACCAGGTCAAGTCATCAACCATTCGCATCCACATAGAAACAAAATCACTAGAACTAGGCAATCCTTTAATCCAAGGCACATGGATGAAAAGCATGACTGAGAATGTTTTATTGTTAAGGCAAAGTCATTTCTTTATGCATATAATTAATAATGCACTCTTCTCAAATTAATAACGAACAAACGTTAATACAGACCCGAAAGTGGTATATCCATGTCTTTGGTATCGGAAATTAATCTAGAAATACTTTTTACATAGTATGAATTTGCTGGATTGAAATTCAGGTCGAAAATTCGCAATACTTCTTCGGAGTAAGGGGATTAAGTTTTGTGTTGATAAAATTGAACGTTTAATGGAAAAGGTGTCAGCCAGAACGCTCAGTTCAAGTAATTCAATCACATGCACACAATCGGTGTTGCCCTAAATACTGCTATCCATTCTACCGTTATATTTTCAACAGTGAAGTATAATAACCCTTATGAAGTCATGTGGCCTGTATATTCCAACTAGCCAGAATGGTCATTCTGTAGTGAATTAAATGTGGATTAATTTGTGTCACTCGAATGTGCGGACACATTGCTAGTTATTTGGTTTTCAGTTGGCGTTTCAATGAATTAATCGTGATGTTCTCGTACTGCCCTTTTTTAACGTAAATTTATTGTGTACTTGACAGGAAATGAATATCAATGAAAACATTCCACTGCAATGTGTGATAGAAAATAATATTAATTGCTGGTTCTTGAGATATAAAGCAGCACCCAATTACCAAATAATTTTATTCCAGACGATGAAGAAACATATTGATCTTCAGGAAATAACAGCCGAGTGAATGTTGTCAACCTTGCTCCATGCACAATAATATGTTTCGTGCAGGAGAAGGATTATCACGTTTATCGAGAAGAACTGTTACTCCAAGATCTCCGACTTATAAAAGAGCATTGTCCGTATACTATGTATTCAGACTGCTTGACACTTCAATATTGGTACTACTGAAAAATACACCAATTTACTTTACACTTGATAGATATCTGCATCATCTTACGTAGCGAAAATGAGTGCTATTCAGTCGGTCAACACCTTTGAACCCAAATTGTAATCGGTGTTATTCCTTAACACTGAGAATTTTTTTATGAGATTAAATATTTCATTGTAAACAAATGCTTAGAAAAAGGAAATATGCCACAGTGCTTGAGGTACTCCAAAGTTAATATTCTCTAAAAAGGGAATGGTAAAACAGAAGATCCCAACTCTTATCGAGGTATCGCACCAGGGAACAACAGTTCCTCAGTGTTCACTAAAATCCTATGAAATAAATTGACGGAGTTGTTTGATACCTCTATTCTGGACTTTCAGTTCGGCTTTAGAAAGGGAACATCAACTCTCCATGCAGTAAGGAATTTATTGCCTCTCATAGATGATGTCTTAATAGATGAATAGGGAAAATTGTTCGCAATTTTCATAGACTTAATAAGGCTACTATATATGGAAGTAATTATCACGAAACTAGAGCGCTTTATAGGACGGGAAATCTATCTTGCCATAATCATCAGAGACATATTATCTGGCACGAGAGGTCATAGATGATGGCATTACAACATCCAGTGTCATGACCTAAACGAACTGTGCACTACAGGGTGACCACATGAGTCCCTTATTTTTCAATATAGTAACAGCCAATGTGACAAGCGTCACTCAAGGGCTGGATAAGAAGATCGTTGTATACTTGTATTGTGCTGACTTTGTCATAGGAGGATCAATCCTTGTAGACGTCTAAGATGCGATCGATAGACTCTCGGAATAGAGACAATGGAATAAGTTTACAATCATAACTAAAATGACATACCAAATGACGATCCGGAAGAGAGGAAGAAATGCATTACAAGACCAATTGTACCTAGGAGCAAAACAAATTATCCATTAAGAATCAGTTCAAATATCTCCGCATTTGCCTTCAATCTGCAAGGGCCTCCTACTCTTTCCTTTTTAGAAACAAAACTATGCAGCGATTAGAGCTATGTTAGACATTCCAAAACCCGAAAAACTATCCCTGACTACCTCAACGGAACTCATTCAAATTGAAGTAATACCGGATTTGACATATGGAATAGAACTTATATGGGATCAATTAAACGTGAGTATAGAAACTCTAGGGAGTGTAATGGCCTCTTTCCTCTGGAGAACACTTGGTGTCTCGAAATTCACTCCATCGAGACACGTATATGTACTAACTATTGAAGACTATCTGATTTAAGAGATCAGAAAAGAATCTTTCTGTCATCGACCACCGCTTTCCAAGAAACTATAAGAAGACGAAAAGAAAATGAGCAGACACTTGGTGGTAATTTTGCTGCACTGACGCGATGACGAATTGGCATTGGAGTCGGACTATTTACGAGTAGAGGAATGTTGTCGCTAGGTTTGCACGTCATGGTTTACATCGTGCGGTCTGGACTAATAAGACACTTCCTGAACTTTTTGATTCGTGTGTGTGTGAACTGTGTGATGTTCGGTGTGGCGAATACCTCTTGCAATTAGGCAGAAGGATATAAACATCATTGTAAGATTATGCAAATCAAATCTTATGCAAATTATGCTTAATTGTTTTAATAAATTTATCATTTATTTGGATGACTAATTACGATCTTCGAGCGATGATTATCTGATGCTTTACATTTAGAATTTATAAACTATATTCACTATTGCTTAACAAAATTATACATTATTTTGGTCAGAGGATGTAATTGTATACAGTACTTACGAGTAATTGTACGTCGTATGTGATTTTTTAAATATTATAATGTTAGTGGCTACTTACCTAGCTCGCTTCAGTGGATATTTTCTACTGACTATTATGTTCTACAGGTCGGAGATCACCCTTACAAATTATACCGTTGTAGCCTCACATTTTCAAAATGGTAACAGGAACATGGCAGCCTGCAGTGACATGAGGAAACAAATCTCTACTGATAACGGTCTAAAGCCCTATTCATGTAGTACATGCGGCAAGAACCTTACACGGAACTTCTATTTGAAGAGACACATGCTGATTCATAGCGCTGTTGTTGTTTGAGTCTTCAGTCTTTTGACTGGTTTGATGCAGCTCTCCATGCCTCCCTGTCCTGAGCTAATCGTTTCATCTCTACATAACTACCACACCCTACATCTGAGGCAATCTGTTTAACATATTCTAACCTTGGTCTACCCCTACAGTTCTTGTCCTCGACCCTTCCTTCCATAACTAAGCTTGCTATTCCTGGGTGTCTTAGTATGTGTCCTACCAACCTATCTCTTCTCTTCATTAGCAGTCGCCAGAAACATCTCTCCTCTCCCATTCGTCTTAATACCTCTATGTTTGTAACCCTATCTACCCATCTGATCTTCAACATTCTCCTGTAACACCACATTTCAAATGCTTCTATTCTCCTCTTTTCTGCTGCACCAATAGTCCAAGTTTCACTTCCATAGAGCGCCACGCTCCAGACAAAGGCTTTCAAAAATGACTTCCTAATACCTAAATCTATATTCGATGTCAGCAGATTCCTTTTTTGTAGAAAAGCTTTCTTTGCCTGAGCCAACCTACTTTTTATATCCTCTTTGCTTCGTCCATCACTGGTTATTCTACTTCCTAAGTAACAGAAGTTTTCTACTTCCTTCAGCTTTTCACCTGTCAATTTGATCTCCATAGAGGTTTCTGATTTATTTCGGCTGCATTCCAGTATTTTTGTTTTACATTTATTAATTTTCATCATGAATTCTTTCTGTAAGACGGAGTCCATACCATTCAAAAACTCATTCAAATCCTCAGGCTTGTCGGCCAAGATGACGATGTCATCAGCAAATCTCAGAGTTGAAATTATTTCTCCTTGAATCTTCACTCCCACTTTAAATTTTTCTCTAATTTCCTTCATTGCTTGTTCAATGTAAAGATTGAAAAGTATGGGTGATAAGTTGCAGCCTTGCCTTACACCTTTCTGAATACCAGCTTCTCTCTCATGTCCTTCAACTCGAATGACTGCTGTCTGGTTTCTGTATAGATTGTATATCACCCTCCTATCTCTGTACTTTATTCCAATCGATTTCAAAATGTCAAACAATTTAGTCCAATCAACGTTATCAAAAGCCTTTTCTAAGTCTACAAAAGCCATGAACGTTCTCTTATCTTTCCTTATTCTACCTTCCAAAATCAGCCTAAGACTTAGTACAGCTTCCCTTGTTCCTACATTTCTCCTGAAACCAAACTGGTCTTCACCCAACTCCGTTTCTATCTGGCTTTCAATCCTCTTGTAAATTATTCTAGACAGGATCTTTGAAGCATGAGTAATCAAGCTGATTGTACGGTAATCTTCACATCTGACAGCTCCCACTTTCTTTGGTATAGGGATGATTACATTCTTCTTGAAATCAGGGGGTACCTCACCTGTCTCATAAATCCTACACACCAAGTGAAATAACCTGATCAGACCTTCATCTCCTATGCAGCGTAGCAACTCAATCTGTATATCATCTATGCCTGGTGCTTTGTTCCTGCTTAAGTCTTCCAAAGCTCTATCAAATTCTGATCTCAATATTAAATCTCCTTTCGCATCCTCATCAATTTCCTCCTCCCTTTCCATTACATGATTCTCAATCTCCTTTCCCTTATACAAACTCTCTATGTAAGCTTTCCATCTCTCAACCTTTTCTTCCCTATCTGTTAGAGGCTTTCCATTTGTGTCCTTAATATTACAGCACTTAGTCTTCTTTTCCCCAAAAGTATTCTTAATCCTTCGATAAGCTGTGTCTACTTTACCTAATTTCAGACAATTTTCTATACCTGCACATTTCTCTTTCAACCATTCTTCTTTCGCTTCCTTGCACTTCTTGTTAACCTCATTTCTCAGACGTCTGTATTCTGCTTTCCCCTTCTCATCTCTTACATTCTTGTGTTTCCGCCTTTCATCCATCAATTCTAGTATATCCTGAGTGATCCACGGTTTTCTACCTATTCTTTCTTTCCTACCAATGTTTTCTTCTGCGGATTTTGTTATTTCATTCTTCAAAAGTGCCCATTCGTCTGCAATTGAAGTTTGTTTAGGGTTTTTCATTAGTCCTTCCTTTATACTCTTCTTGAATCTTTCGTTTACATCCTTCTCTTTCAGTCTGTCTATTGCCCACCTTTTTGGCTTTTGACTTTTCTTCAGTTTCTTCAACTTTAATCTGCATTTCATTACTACCAGATTGTGGTCAGAGTTTATGTCAGCACCAGGATATGCTTTACAATCCAAAATCTGGTTTCGAAACCTCTGCTTGACCATAATGAAGTCGATTTGGTAACGCCCTGTATCTCCTGGTCTCATCCATGTGTATATTCTTCTATTGTGGTTATTGAATAAGGTGTTAGCTATGACCAACTCATGCTCGGTGCAGAATTCTACCAGCCTGCTTCCTCGATCATTCCTTTCACCTAATCCGAAATCTCCTACTATTTTCCCTTCTCTCCCTTTTCCTACCACAGCATTCCAATCTCCCATTACTATAACATTTTCATCACCCTTGATATACCTCAAAATTTCGTCTATTTCTTCGTAGACCTTTTCAACATCCTCATCATCAGCTTGACTGGTAGGCATATAGACTTGTACCACTGTGGTGCAGGTAGGTTTAGTATTGATTTTTGCTACAATAATCCGTTCACTATATTGTTCATAATATTCCACCCGCTGTCCAAGTTTCCTACTCAATATGAGGCCAACCCCTGCTTGGCCATTGTTTGATTTAGTGCTAATGACCCTATAGTCTCCTGACCAAAAGTCCTGTTCTTCCTGCCAGCGCATTTCACTAATCCCAACCAAATCCAACCTCAACCTATCCATTTCCCTTTCTAAGTTTTCTAACTTTCCACTTCCTAGCAGACTTCTAACATTCCACGCTCCGATCCGTAGAATGTCAGATTTCCTCTTTGTCACTTCTGTGATGTTAACCCCCTCTCGAGTAGTCCCCACCCGGAGATCCGAACGGGGGACTAGTTTACCTCCGGATTGAAATTTTACAAGGGAGGAGGCCATCATCACATGTAATTATGCATAGAGAGGTGCATATCCTCGGGAATAGCATACGGCTGTAGTTTCCCGTTGCTTTCAGCCGTGCAGCAGGACGCAGTGTAGCCATTATTTGGCTTATATTATCAATATCTTAACCGTCTATAAGACTAGTAAAGAATTGATTTATTCTGAAAGGCTGCTACTCCCTTTCAGAATAAGTAAAGAGCAATTCTACTAAACAAAAATACTAACCTTCTACCGTACTAACAATTAAATACCAAAATTCTACTAACGAAAAAAATACTAAAGTTCCACCAACAACAAATACTACCACTAAAACATTCTGTCACCAGGCACACTCACATGCACCCTCACAGTCTACTGAAACAATGAACTAGAACTAATAAACAATGCAACTGATACCAGACACACTCACACACCACAGTCTAATAGAACAATGACACATATCTAATAGACAAACTAACTACCTACTTACAACTAAAACTAACTACATACGTACTGTACTGTTATTTGAATTGACAATGAATCAATGAAACTGGCAACGAAAGAAAAGCTATAGAAGCAAGACTACATAAAATGGAAACTGCTTCTATTGTGATTCTATTGTGGACTTCAAATCCTTCTCAGGTCGACTTTCCACCATGACAGTTAAATCAGCTAATAAGATCTACACGCTAGTCAATGGACATGCACCAACCAATACTACCAATAGACAGGACGTTGATAAAGTAGACGAATTCTGGAACTTGTTAGACGATGTTCTTCAGAGAATCCCAATAAACCATGTTAAGATCTTAATGGGTGATTTCAATGCCCAGATTGGCAAAGAAAAAGAGTATAAATACAGATTTCTTTTGACAAAACAAAATTATGACGGATATTAAAACTGCTCTGAATACACTCTGCATCGGTAATTGTCAGGTCTCCCGAGTGAAAGACTTCAAGTATTTAGGTGAATGGATCAATGAAACTGGCAACGAAAGAAAAGCTATAGAAGCAAGACTACATAAAATGGAAACTGCTTTCCATTTGACAAAACAAGTTTATAACAAAAAATGCGTCTCTCTTGGAATTGTAAAATTCAACATTATAAAACAGTACTTTTGCCTGCAGCCCTTTATGCAGCCGAGACACTTAATCTACAACATAAAACACTGAGAAATCAATTGAAGATTAAGGAACGCAAAATCATGCGAAAAATTTTGGGACCAAGAATTAAAGATGGAATTCACCTTCCGAAACCTTATGCTGACATCTATTTAAAAATTACTAAAATCACAGACACAATCCGTATGAGAAGGATCCAATTCATGGGACATTTGGACAGGATGGACCCAACTAGGTTAACAAATAAAATCTATACATTTTTGCAGAAAAGGGCAACAAGGTCCAATTGGTACAAACAGGCGGAAAGGGACTTGGCTGAATTAGGTTTTCCCAATCTTAAGGATCGAGAGGAAATTAGAAAAATTACTCATACACGGGGTTTTGAGGCAGAAGAGAGAAGACCTACCAGACACGTCTGGTCGCAGCAACGAAGACCATCTCAATCGTTGCGCATGAAGAGTTATTGGGCAAACATCAAGGCCAAGAAGTGGATTCCGCGTGGTCCTAGGAGACCCATTCGTGCAGAAGAAGAATGTATGGGTATATCTATATCGCTTGACCTTATCATGCAGTATAATTTCGTCGAATTGAGGTAGTCTACTGGCCTGATACAACGTTTCAAAATTGATCCACTTGAGCCGACCATTCCAACATCTCAAATCACAATTAAATTTATCGGCAGATTATTAGAAATATTATTCATTTCAGGTTCCGTATTGACAGTAATCATGAAGAATAAAACTTACAATTTTCCGCCTAGTCAACACTACAATTTGTGAAAACATTTCATGGGTACATGCTCTTGCAATTAGGCAGAAGGATATAAACATCATTGTAAGATTATGCAAATCAAATCTTATGCAAATTATGCTTAATTGTTTTAATAAATTTATCATTTATTTGGATGACTAATTACGATCTTCGAGCGATGATTATCTGATGCTTTACATTTAGAATTTATAAACTATATTCACTATTGCTTAACAAAATTATACATTATTTTGGTCAGAGGATGTAATTGTATACAGTACTTACGAGTAATTGTACGTCGTATGTGATTTTTTAAATATTATAATGTTAGTGGCTACTTACCTAGCTCGCTTCAGTGGATATTTTCTACTGACTATTATGTTCTACAGGTCGGAGATCACCCTTACAAATTATACCGTTGTAGCCTCACATTTTCAAAATGGTAACAGGAACATGGCAGCCTGCAGTGACATGAGGAAACAAATCTCTACTGATAACGGTCTAAAGCCCTATTCATGTAGTACATGCGGCAAGAACCTTACACGGAACTTCTATTTGAAGAGACACATGCTGATTCATAGCGCTATAAAGCCATATTCCTGTAGCACATGTTGATCAAACTTTACTCAGAAGGTACATTTGAAGACACACAAGCTCACTCATACTGGTGTAAAGCCATATTCATGTAGCACATGTGGAGCAAACTTTGCTCGGAACGGAAATTTACACACGTGCTCATTCATAGCAATGTAAAGCCATATTCCCGTAGCATCTGCGGAAAAAACTTTACTGAAAAAGGATATTTGAAGACACACATGCTCATACATAGTGGTGTAAATCCACATTCTTGTAGCACATGCAGAAAAAACTTTACACAGAAGGGACATTTGAAGCAACATATGCTATTTCATACTGTTGTAAAGCAATATTCCTGTAGCATTTGCGGAAGAAACTTTACACAGATTGGGGATTTGAAGATACACCTCCTCATTCATAGTGGGCTAAGGCCATATTCCTGTAGCACATGCGGATCAAACTTTACTCTGAAGGTTTATTTGAAAACCCACATGCTCATTCATAGTGGTTTAAAGTCATCTTCATGTAGCACATGCAGATCAAACTTTACTACGAAGGCACATTTGAAAAAACACATGCTCATTCATAGTAGAGTCTTGTAGCATATGCGGTTCGAACTTTACTAACAATGGAGATTTGATGAGAAACACGCTCAATCTTTCTGTGTGAAGCCTTTTTCATGTATCACATGCGGAAATAACTCAGAAGGGAGATCTGAAGAGACATATTCTCTTTAATCGTGGATTAAAGGTATATTTTTTGTAGCACATGCAGAGCAAACTTTACTGAGAAGGGAAGTTTGAAGACAACACATAATCATTATTGGTGGTATGCCATTATCATGTAGCATATGCTGATCCAACTTGACTGAGAAGGGAAGATTGAAGACACACGTGGTTATTGATAGATTATCAAACCATATTCATGTACTAGATCCGGAAAGAAATTTACTTGGAATGGAAGCTAAAGGAAACACGTGCTCATTCATAGTAGTGTAAGGCTATATGCATGTAGTACGTGCGGAGCAAATTAAAGTCGGAATGGAGATTTGAAGACGCACGCTTTCATTCATAGTGTTCACAAACCACATTCCGGAAGTACGTTCGAAAAGAACTTTAATTTCTACCCACATTTGAAAAGACACATTTTCAAACATTAAGGTGTAAAGCCTTAATCATGTAGTACTTGCGCAGCAAATTTACACTAAATGATTTCTAGGAAACAAATGTGCTGATCCATAAAGTTAAAAAATGCGCATTCTTAAGGTACATGTGGATCATGAGAAGACTGGCTACTTAAATTTCTGATAGGAAGTTAGATAATGCGCATTTTAGTAGCTCATGTGAAGAAAACTTAGCTATGAAACTATATTTTGAGACACTCATGCTTATTCATAGCAGCTTACAGCCCTTTTCATGCAGTATATATGGAGCTACTTTTCTGAGTAAGGGTCTTCCATCACAGTGTGCTGATACAATAATCATTTAGTACATCCAGACCAAACTTTACCATGCGAAGTGCTTTAGACAAACACATGCTGATTATTAGTGGTCAAATGTGCTTTCATGTTTTAATGGGGAGCAATATTTGCTGGGAAAGGATCTTTTAAGTCACATGGTAGTTCATATGGCCTGAAGACAAATACATGCAGCATTTGCAGAATCTTAACTAGAAAAGGATCTTTGGAAAAACTCACGTGGAGAAAACGTTAGTTGACGAGTGTTTGTGTGAAACGATATAAGTGCCAAATAGTTTTTTTTGCAGGAAATGAAAAAAAAACGACTGAAATGTCATGTAATATTTATGTGCTTATAATAATGGTTATATATCATTCATACAAACATAGCTAGTAAAAAAGGAAAACTTTCATAATATCAAGTACTGAAAAGTAAAACTTTCAAAACTGCATATGGAAACTTTCAAGTGTTTTTAAAATTAATTTCAATTGTTGAATTCAATTGCCTCAGTGGCAAATGTTTCTGTAAAATATGTGGTATTTCTGATCCACGAAAAGAAGCATCTACAGAAGATCCTTCTTTTTTTCGGCACGCATTTGAGGTGTTGGATTTAACTGAGAAAGATTCTCCAGATGTATCAGATTTTGCATTGTTTATCCTTTCTTGAAGATTGAATAAGCATTCCATTCCTAAATTTCGCTGAAGGTTTTATTTACCATAATGTTGTTGGAATTACTCACTCTAATTGAAGAGAGTTGAGTCAGCTGGAGTTTGGTTGTATTGATGTATACTCTGCTAGTGCACCCATATCAAAAAGTCTGCTCCTTGCATGTTAATGACTGTGAAGGAGGTCTTCAATCTGTCTGACCTGACCATTTCCTGAACTTGTTCAGGAACCATAGGTTTGCACTTCCTTTTCCGTTTTTCAATTATACCGAATTCCCTATCACAAGGCATATAACTGTGGCCCGTAACTAGGAACTTAATATCTATAGTATCAAAATATCCTATAGCAACGAGGTAGATAGCAGCCATTACTGCCATTCTATTTTTATTTTGAGCTACGCAGTTATAACACCCACTTCCAGCTTTCTCTTTGCTGTGAATCCAGATTTCAAAACTTTCAAGAAACAGGAAGCAATGTCATCGCCACCACGACCAGCGATACCTTCATGCCACATACACATAAAACATTTACCACTGTCGCCCACACGTATACATAGCTTATAATTTGACAACTGCCTTGAAGAAAACATATTGCTGCGTGTGAGGGTGGGGCAGAATATAACCTAATGTAGATCCATTGATGTGGAACATACATCACTCGAAGGAAGCTGTGACTCGATTTTAGACTTATGTAAGAAATCAAGACCCTTGTGGGCTTTCTTTTGGTGCAGACTTAGTTGTGTTCTGAAGCTAAACTGATCAGTGGCATTTTCACTTGCCTCTATTTTACACTGAAGCTGGTCACAAACTCGGCATGTGTCTGTTTTAGGCAATCCAAAATGTAGTTTTGGAAAACATTTTCAAGACACACGCTGATAAAATCTATACTCTACTTTTGAGTTAGGATACTTAACTTTGAAAGCATTATGCATACGTAGCAAGTTCAAGTCACTACTTAGATATTCCCTACTACTCTTACTTCGTCCATAGTGGCTTTCTTGGTACGGAAATGACTGTATGTGTTCCTTCACAATTTTCAATCTTCATCTGTATATTCTATTTTGTGCTTATGTGATGAAGGATGTTTCCCCCGACCATCTGAATATGCGACAAGGCCTTTCTTCTTGTGCTCATTCAGCGTCTGAAGTCTTCGTTCCTGAGGCAGAAAATGTATTTAAATGTGTTGGCACATACTTGCACAAGCCCGTTGCCTGTGGGAACAGTGTAATGCATTGTTGATTGTCACTTACTTTCAGCTGGATAATCATACTGTCAATGTCTCCTGCGTGCTACGGGAGTAATTTCTATGCGGTTCATCAGATATGTACCTAGTTGTTCATCTGAGAGTTTGTACAAATCTACAAATAACATTTCTTTCCATTCCTTTGAAATCGCCTTACATTTGTACTTGCATTTGCACGTTACCTGCAATAAAATTATAAAATATATAAAATAACATATCCATCTACATTTTTCACTCTTACAATATTAACAAGTTGAATTCATAATGAGAACGTGCAGAAATGGTTCATTAAACATATTTTGAGGTTATAAAAACAATACGTACCTCTTGTACTGGAGTTTTTGCTGCTTTATTTACCCCTCGTGATGTAGTGTAAGCCTTTCCATGAACTCGGAAGTCTTTCCTAGCAGCCACTTTCTCCTTATCAGTAGGACCTATTACAGTATATGGTGTATTTATGTCCATCTTGATGTACCAAGCTAATAAGCAATGAACTAAATTAAGAAAATAAATATTTTTGCGGGTAAAACACTGAAATCCATGTAGATGGCACTTGTATCGGTCCCCATGGAAAGTGTGATGGAGATACTCCAAGTGCCATCTTTCGACAAGACTGTAAACTAAATGGGAATTGCCTGGCACTTGTACTGTTTCCTACAGTATTAGCAGCAGTAGATATAACGATTTCAGTGCAAAATCTGAAAATGAGGTATCCTGGCACTTATACCGTTTCCCACAAACGATCCTTAATTCTAAAACAAAATTTTAGACACATGCTTATTCCTTTAAGCTAATCTACACATAATAAGCCGATCAAACTTTACTGAAGAAATTTTTACGCCATACTTATGTATTATATACGCAGCAACATTAACTCAGAAGTATCGGTTAGGAATAGCTTGTTACTTAGTTACCACAAGGCATATTCAAAGAGTACATGCGGAACTGTTTTTACTTTATTGGGAGTATTATTGTGTTAATTCATACTAGCCAAAAGCAGTATTAATAAAGTATGTACGGATTATAATTCATTGATTGGAAGGCTCAGAAGATTCACTTGTTCGTCGTTGGGGCAAAAGCCATATTCAAGTGGTACTTGTGGTGAAAAGTACGAATGGAGATTTTGAGAAGCTCACTTTAATTGATAGTGGCCAGAAGTTGTATTCATGTTATATAAAATGAGTTTTAATTACAAATAATATGTTATTGCGGACTGAAGTAAAATAACGAAATACAAGCTGAGAGAGGTTTGTTAGAAAGCGGGGTATTCATGATGTGCATTTTAATTCATAGAGGGTATGTTATACCATAGCTCGTATGTATCCATGTTGAACCATATCTTCATTCTTACTAGAAAAAAACTGCGTTTGAGTGATGTATATTGGAAAATAATTTTCTCTAAAGATGGTCTAATGAGACACGTGTGTATCCTGAATGCATGACTACTACATACAAAACAGGGTTCTTAAAGGAGTATATTAACATATAGCCAACTTTATTGGCAAGAGGCAAATACCATATTCCCTGTGAATCACTCAATCAGTGAGCAGAGCATTTGAAAAAGAATACTCGCCTGTTAGCCAGAACAACTTTCATCTGAAGTAGAATTCAATAAACGCGATTGGGTAAATTGAAAACTCGACTGGTAGCCAAATTCATGTAATATACTTGATTTGGCATTCAGTATACGAGTCAGTTTCAAGGGCCATAATCGATAGTGGCCTTCAGTCACTTTCATGTAATTAAGCGTAAACAAATTTACTTTGTGATGTACACTATACTCTGGATTATCTGGTTTTGCGGATTAACCTTGCGCGTTTTTGCCTAATGTAATCTTATTTAGAATACAGTATATATTACAACAATATCTGTTTTTCAAACTGTACTCAAACCACGGGAAAACGCCCGAGAGGACGCCCGAGAACACGGTGGAAGGATAGATTGACGACGATCCTTCAAGAATTGGAACTGGCAACTGATGTTATAGACCGGCCATCTGCACCTCCTCTCATGATTGAGTGACTATCCTTTTATTGGATCTATTTTGTGTTTTATAATATTTTTTCCTTTGTAATATTTTTTGGTTTTTGTAATATTTGTAAAATTTATATTTTCCTTTTGTTATTCTGCTGTAGGCCTCAATGGCCTGTTTAATGCAATAAATGATGATGATGATATATTTTTGAAGTGTAGTCCCTGTATTTTTCATACATATTTTTGCAGTGTAGTCCCGGTCGAGGAAAGTTATATTTTGTGCATTTCTTGTGACAGGTACACGACGTCTTGCTTTGTCCAGACTTGTTTTGTAATAGCGAAGTGTAAGTCTCATAAGGAGGTCGAGACAGTCTTGTTTCAAGGTTGCTGGGACGTAAGTGCTGTCTGCATGCCATTGATGGATCCGCTTGACTGGTCAACAGCTGTTAACAAGTTGTCATTCAGTAAGATGGCATTTCAGAGTATAGATTATATGGGACAAAGAGGGTTTGAATACGGTGACATTATTGCTGCACGCAAAATATATCTCGAGGTAAGCATGCAGAGAACTATTACAGACAGCACTATAATGTGGGTGAGCTATCATAATAAATGAATTATAGCCTACTTTATTAGGAACTGTTTACTTAAAGCAATTAATAGAGGGCAATCTTCTTACAATAAACACATGCTTTTGGACTATCCATGCCATTCACACCGGTCATTTTGCCGGATATTTCAGAGTTCTATAATTGTGAAATAATGTAATTCCACTGATATTTCCGTCGTAATGAAGGGAGAGAATTAAGGTATTGCCCTAAAATAAATATTTGCCAATAGTTCCCGGCTTTCATTTGATAGGGAAGGTTTAAGAGACAACCTGTATATTATAGGGGACCTGAGAGGGTGCCCTCTACAATGTAATAGCTGGGGGGATGAAATATGAGTAGCTGGGGGCTGCTTGGAGCTCGAGTGTAAGAGGTGTCGGTTATGGGCTGGTTCGAGGACGATTAAGCGCTCGAAAGGAGAACTCCCAAATGTACTGTTTGATCGGGTAGTTCGGGGATGCGATATCCGGATTAAGGGCGGTTTGGTGCTGGAAGCCCTGAACAGCTGGGCCACTGTTTGGAATACTGCTAACGTGGGCAGCGGACGGCTCGCGCTAATAAGCGATACAAGCAGTGTGACGTAGGCGAGTAGCTGGCTACGGGCGCCACGAAACAATTATTTAAGTTTTACTTGGATCCCACCGGGACTAGGGATGAAGGGTAGGATCTTAACAATTAAAGCAATAAATTAAAATACCAGTTGCTTCTAATATGACTGAGTTCAATGGGGTAATTCAGACTTTAAGTACACCTAGCATTGGCAGAGCAGTTAATGAATCAGATGCTTATTACAATCCAAGCACTAGGGGGTGAAAGTGTGGATGTTTGTGTCAGGTGTTGTGATCGCTTAGACACTTACCCTTTGGCGTTCGTCGGAGCGACTCTCGGCAGCGGTCTGACACAAGGTGGCTCTGAGGAAGACTGACCTCGAGTTACCTCACCTCACCAGCTTTATAGCCTTTTGAGTGTCGAGTGTGCAGAATTGCTCATTTCACAGGATGTGAGGAGTTGGCCGGGGTTATTGGAGGTTGTTGCTATATATTAGGCTTAGATGTATGTTAGAATTTTATAATGTATTCCGAAAGTTTTTGTTTCGGGATGAATATATTCGTCGTAGATAGAAGGGGTTTGGGGTGCATCCCCCGGATACAACAACTCCTTCAACGGAGCTAGTCATCGTCCTCGATGACGGGACGAAGACTAGGTCGTAGGGGTAGTTTTTCTTGTGTGTGTGTGTGAAAGGTCATCTGCTTTTTTCTTCTAATATTTTCGCTCTTCTTTTCTTCTCTTGGGTTCTTCTGATCTGCTAGCTTATCCCTTCGGAAAGAAGGTGGTGACGTCGGTGGGTGGGGGGGTGGTTATCCCGGTGTGGGGTGAGGTCAGAAGTGAATAGTTCGTAGATGGAAAGGTGGGTAGTATCGTAAACGGAAGTGTGAGGTGAGTCAGTGTACAGTGCCTTGTATAAGAAGTCTGCCTCCGGTTCGTGTCTATCGATCATGTGTAGGTGTTTTGGTTGGGGGGGGGGACAATATTTCTTAGTACAATCAGATCATCTTTACAACATGGGTGCCCTGGGCACACAAAATGTATAACATGGAACATGGAACTTGTCATATAAGAATACAATCAACAAAAACATTCGTTAATACCATCTTACAATAAATCATAATCAAATCAAGAAATCAACACTAGGGGTGGCTACCCCGAGAGGAAAAAAACATCTAAAAGGGTGGGATTTACCCTTCTGTCCGTGTCGTGAAGGACGGGATGAAAAACTGCCCTCAGGTAGACAATGTACATACATAACTAACAATGTGCAATAGGGGATAGAATAGAGATAGGGAAATAAATGCCTCGGTGTGTAAAGTTAGGGGAATAGATATAAAAGGGTTTATTGTGTGGGGGAGAAAGGAGGTATTTTTACAAGTTATATTTTAGAAGAAAGGAAAGGAAAAAGAAACTATTGTCCAATAGTAACAATTGTGGTGTGTGTGACATGTAAACAGTGTGTAGACATAAATCATTTGAATTGTGCTGGCCTTGTCATATCGGCCGTAATCGCATGCAAATCCATGGTGCCTGAGCACTAATATATACCTCTACAATTATCGCAAGATCAATATTATCCCTAGGGAATACCTTTACAAATAAGAACCTGTGTCCTGTAACTTAAGCTCGCTAGTATCTAAAATTAACTTAGGCAATAATTAACCTATGGCCACTGCATATAAACTGAACCTCTATGGATCGTCCCCTGTGGGTGGACGCTCCATCTCAGTAGGGAAGATAGTCCCTTACATTCTATGGGCACGATCCTTGCTACTGGATTACACCTCTCATTATAGGTGCCTTTTTTGGGATCCGCCCAGTGGGAGTGGATATCCCACAGTTATCCCGAACCGTGGGACGGATATCAGTTGATTACTGGTAGAAAGCTGTGGGGAAGAAAGTGTGAGAGCTGGGGTGTGTTAGCTCTGTGTGTGTGGGAGAGGGTGCGATGAGCGCATGTTAGGGCTTGGGCAAGATAAATACATGGGACTATATACAAAACGCCACCTGTGGGGAAAAAAAGAAATGGAAACCATGGTGTATAATGTCCTCTTCGCCTGCAGCTGTGTTCTCATCTGTGGGGGTTTAAAAATACAATTAAAACAGATAAACATGGAGAATAAAATATCAATACACACAAGTGAACATCTGGGAATTATAATATGCGAATGGCGCGTCTGAACGCCACTTGTAGTGAAAGTACCCCTAGGTACTATATGGCTTCCACTGGTATCCCACGCTGGAGCTCACCTGTAAAAAGGAATCATGTGGAAATATTATCGAATTGGTGTGGCTGACGTGCAGTCAAAGGTGGACGCCGATCGATGATCAGGCGATCGCTCCAGTGTAGAATCGCAGGTTGGAACGGTGCAAATCGCACTATCGCCGCATCGCATATCGCGACGGTGAAGTATCCCATGTCGTATTCGATGATATCGTAGCGTATTATTAGTCTTACACGGCTGACGTAAGGTCAAAGGCCGATGCCGATCGATTATAACTCGATCATTCCCGTGTATGTGTCTCTTTCTATAAGTGTAAGTGTATGTCCAAAGTGCCGGGTGATCGCATATCACTGATTATCGCACATCATAAATCGCATATCGTATCTCTCATCTCGTATCTCGCATCTCGTCACTCGTATCTTTTAAATCGCATATCGTATCTCAACAATCGCATATCATCGCGATTCGCCTATCGCATGACGCATATCATATTTCGCATCTCGTCAATCGCACAATCCATGTGTAGGTGCATGGAGAAACATACGTATCTGTCATGTTTTGTCCAATACGCAGGGTGGTATCGGGACTCAGAGTGCCTATCAGGTCTTACTTTAACCCTTGGACCGGCGAAATACGTAACATGGTATGGGGCCTTAAATGTGCGTACAGTAATCCTAGTGACCTTCGTCCAATTTGCAATGTGGTATCGGAATGACCAGTACCCTAAATGGTGTTGGGCCCTAGTGACCAACGAATGCAGATTGTGGTATGGGAAAACTGCGATCGGTCTGCCTAAAAGGGCTTATCCAGTGGACTCATACGTATAGTGGTTTGGTCTGCTTTACATCGCCTTTAAGGAGTTACCTCCGTACCGAGTGACCTCCCAAGCGCATTGGTAACGATACAAGATCGTTGGAACACTGTGGCCGTATCGGCTGGCATATCCTATATCGCCTCTCGCATATCGTATATATTCGCAAAGGGACGCCTGAAAGAGGCTAGGGACCATAGGATCCCTAGGACGCAATCGCAAGGTAATACAAAGGTGTTCCCCTCCCTGGGGTAGGATCAAAGAGACCAGCGATGATCGTTACCTCGGCCAGGGGGGTGAATCTTGATCATTTCTCCAGGATTTTATCAATGTTTATAAGGTAGAATCGTCCTCGGGGTATGGTCAAAGAGATCATCGGTGACCAATACCTCGGCCCGGGAGATAATCGTATATTATATATTCATCATTATTCATCATTCATTATTATTCATTATTATTCATTTTCACCTGCCTCTGCAGGGCTTATGTCTTCACCTGTGTTCGTGAACAGGACTTAGCTTTGCGCAATGAAGCTGACTACTTACCTATATTTATCTACAAGTCTGGTCAAAAGGGTCGTCCCTGGGTGAATGGTCTATCCCGTCCGACGCTGAGTTGGTCGTTCTCCCATCGAACCATCAAGAGTCCACCCGCAGGTCGGGCTTTGCTGACAGTAGTGCATAATGGGTGTAGCTCTCTGTCGCGTCGGGGGACTGGCTAGATACACCCGTCAGCTTCAGCGCTTGCCCGCACTACGCCATCGCCGCGTCGACCTTCCATCGTCCGTCTGAGTCCACGTCATGGGCTGTGATGGCCCTAAGTCCAGGTCAACACTTACCAAGATTCTATTTTCCAGCGGAAAATAGCGTCACATTTTCCAATGTGCACCTCTGTACACATAATTAAAGTGTCAAGCGAGTTTTATGTTTGTGTGGGGGGGAGTATCCATTCCAGGTAGGGGGGAAATATTTTGGCACAGTGCACCTCATTGCGCCTGGCTTTCAGATGGCAAGTTAATTTCAGCTGCGTTTATTCTTTCACATGTTAGTCGGAAAGCTGAGGATGTGGGAGGGTGTTCTCCTGTTAGTGGGAGAATGTATACATGTTAAAGTTTTTAGTAGTTGGATGGTTAATTAGGACTAGGAATTGTGGTCTTAAGCGGATGTGGGACAAGCGTTAAAGGTAAGGAACGCTCTACTGGTGAGGGTTAGGATTGTAATCGGCCAGAAACTGGGTTTACAGTGCAGTTGTTAGAGCCCGTACTGAAGTGGGTATGGGTACGTATGAGCTATAGCTGACCTCCTGTCGCATGCAACGTTAAAGATCCCTATCCGGGTAAAAAAAATGGCATGCAGGATAAAAAATACAATATCTGATACAATCATGTTAGCAGGTAATTATTTTACGCTAAGCTGTTAGCTTTATAGTTCCGAAATGTTGAATAACATGTAGCCAAGAGCGAAAAAGCATAGGGTGCACCTTGGCAGTTGCACAACCACCAAGTGCCTCGCATTAATAGGGGATGGGGAAATATGTGTAAGATGTAGATTGTAAATGCTGTGCCATGGGGGGGATATTGTTAAGCTTGGATCAACGTGCTGTAATTTATGGCATCTGTGGCCGTATAACATAGCGTACTGCTACCTGCAATGTAAAATACATAATCTGGACTTATTTTCTAGATATCTTATAGACTAATACTGTTCAGGTTAATAGAAAGAACCTGGTATTATAGTAACACTGTACTATACCTTTCTGGAAGGGTCACAGGGATATGTCAGGATACCCTGTGATTGAAATCTCTCCTGTGGCATATCGTCTCGAGTGTGCTCTCAAAATAATCAATTGGTAGGGATGAGCTTGCTATATAAGTGGTGAATCCCGATGCAAAAGTATAACGGGCGCTGTCTGATAATTCGCGTCCGCGAATGGTCTATCGTTATCGGCACTGCCGCCTATTGCTGTGGGGGGAATTTATCTTTACCTTAAATAGTAGGCTGCACCTCTGTGCGCCGCCTGGCTCTGAACAAATCGTATCATCTATGAATATGTGATCTAAAATGCCGCCTCTGCGGGTTCTATTTAGTATCCTCTCTTGTGGGTATAAATCCACCTGTAGGAGGGATATTGTTAAAAACTATATCATCCGCTACGCGGAAGTGTGTGGAAGCAAAAGTGTGTCTTGCCACCCTTAATATTGGGGGGTGGGTAAATATAAATGCGAAACATGTGTCATCTGTATCTATAAATCCCAAGAGATGTAGGCGTGTAAAATAATAATCCGAGAGGGGATAGTTGGGCCACCCTTGTGAACGATTTTTCTCGTCCCTAACTGGAATACAGTCTTATCATTATAATTTGTTATGCCTGGAAAAAAAATTATAAATAGCGTGGGTATTTGTCTACCTGTATTTGTGGGGAATGCCCGTACCTGCCTATAGCGGAGGGCAGTGTCCTTACGAGGGTGTAGTAAGGGCAAGTGTTTTGTGAAGAAGGGCCAAGGATATTACGGTGCGTATGTAACTAGGCGCTCCGTGTGTAGCACTGCTAGTACGGACATTTGGCCGTGAAATATGCGCTCTCTGTGTTAATTTGGGGGTGTGTGAGGGGATGAATGCTATTAAAAATATTGGTCCACCCTAAGAGGCAGTGTGTACTTACGTAAGTGAATGTCCCGGGCGCAATGGCATTTGAACGGAGCGCGCGTGTGTGACGAGTCGCTGTGCGAAAATAATGGCTGCTCTGCTCTGTGAGTCACGTGTAGTGGAGGATGAGTGACGTCAGAACCGAGATAAGAGGTATGTATGTGTTGTGTCAGATAGCGGTTATCGCTGGGCTGAATACGCTGTGCTAATTGGCTACGGCGCTCTTTGGGAGTATTGTCTAACTGCGCGCTATGCTGATTGGACAGGAGCTCTGTGAGTTACTTGAAGAAAATGGCGGTGTTTGTAGACGTTGCGCGAGCTGACTGTCAAGCGCACGAGTATGCAAAGTTGGCATGCGTGATAGCCTGTATATGACAGAGTGAGGGTGTGACTAGAGTGTGTCATTGAAAAGGCAATAGGAAAGCGAAGTATCTCTCTCCAAGGTGGGGGAACGTTGGTGGGCATTCGCTGTCTTAAAAGCGTGATAAAAATGGGGCAAAAGATAGGAAAACAAAAAACTGGGGCTTCTGTGCCTGCTGTATATAGAGTACTGGTGACGTATTTAGGCCTGTTGCGACCCTGTTCGCGTGTAAGGTCCTGTGTGTCTTCCCGTAGAAAAATTCTTTCCGTGGTCTAGTCCCACTTACTCCGGGAAAATGCAGAAATGCTATGGGGATCAGTAATAGTTCCCTCGGGGTGTATAAACTAGGCATTTCTATGTGTCGTCAGTACTATTTATACTGTATTTCGCAAATGCCTGACTGTCCGTGTGGTAGCGTAATGGACTATGTCTACCGGACAACCTGCGGTATGGAAGTGACAGCTGTATGTTGTAGCACTATGATGCAATGTGTTAACAGGGGAGTACGTTCCTTTAACGTGTATAAAATGTTTGTGTTTACAAGTGCATACTTAGTGTTTTAAGGAAGTAAATCATTGGGCCTTCGTTCACGATTTTCTACAAAACTTGGCATTCCTATGCCCATTGCTGATATTTACCCTATATTGTGACCCTAGTAGGGTGTGTTTTAATGTAAACTTTACAGTACTCTCCTAAGAAAACGTAAGGTATTTATGGACCATGGACGTAGTGGCTGCCTGCATATATATATATTATTTATATTATTTAATCGATTGTTCCCCTTTAGGAGAGCGATTGAACTTGAATACATGATTTCATCTTCTGGCGTTTTCCCGCTTCTGTTCCCAAAACCTCTTCATCCTCTCAGAATGCTCCTTCTTCCGCTCAGCTGTCCACTTTCTTCCAGGCTGTCGTGATGGTCTATGATCAAACTTAACATTTTTGATTTTATTCCTGCACTCGGTGCGGTCCTCAAAATTTTCAATGTTGACCTGTTGTAGGTCCCTCTGAATCTCTGTCAGCCACTCCGTGCCACACTTACTCCGTGTTATAACGTTGAGCAATTTCTTCGGCGTTCTGAAGTTTTCCATCCTGTAAATGTGTGTATAAAACTGTACTCGGCGTTTTCTGATTACTTCCGTTATCGTGTGGATCTTTTGGTAGAGTTCGCTTTGAGGTCACTTCATCCGAATACCGTTATTATTAACTGCCCCGTAAATCTTTCTGAGAATTTTCCTTTCCTGTTTTTCTATATCCTTAATTTTGGAATGACCGTCGATCACCATTGTTTCGGCTGCGTAAGTTGCTTCCGGAAGAATCACCGTTGTGCCTTAATTTTGCGTCCAGCGAGATGCTCTTCTTGTTGTAGTGAGCCCACGTTAGCTTGTAGGCCTTCTGTAGTTTGGTGATTCTTTGTTCATTGGCGATTCGGTTTAGTCCCGAGGACTGTATGATTTCACCAAGGTATTTAAAATGGGGGACTTGTGTTATTTTACCGTATTGTGTGATTAAAGAAGAGTTATTTTCTGGCCGTCTTTCCATATAGTGGGGTTTTTTCATAAGAAATTTGTAGTCCGGTTCTTTGAGCAATTTCATGTAATTTTTCCACTGCGTGTATGGCTTCATGTCTGGTGTTAGTGATAATGGCAATATCGTCCGCAAAAGCGAGGCACTTGACTGTAAGACGGTTTTCTTTTTTTATTCCAATTTGAATGCCTTTTACATGAGGCTCCCATTCCCTAATGATCTTTTCTAGAACAATATTAAAAAGCATTGGGGATAATCCGTCCCCCTGTCGAACTCCAGTTTTGATGAGAAAGGGCTCCGATATTTCACCCATGAATTTCACTTTGGACATAGTTCCTGTAAGCGTCTGTTCAATGATTTTTCGGGTCTTTCTGTCTATCCCGAATTCTTTCATGATCATAAAAATGGTTTCGCGGTCTACAGAGTCATACGCTTTTCTGAAGTCGACGAAAGTTATTACTGTATTTCTGCATTTTCTCATTTGTAATATTGTTTTTAAGCTCCACACCTGTTCAGCACATGATCGCCCTTTTCTGAATCCGGCTTGGTATTCACCAATTAGCGGATCCACCTGGGGTTCTAGCCTGTTTAAAAGTGCCTTGGAGAGGATTTTATTAGCAATAGGGAGCAGGGAGATTCCCCTGTAATTACTAATGTCTGTTTTATCACCCCTTTTGTGTAACGGATGAATTAGAGCACATTTCCAGTCTTCTGGTATTCGCTCCATCATCCATATGTCTGAAATAAGGTGATGTAGTTTCTGCGTAAGTGTAGGATCGTTCAGTTTCCAGAATTCAGCAATGATCCCATCTTCTCCTGGTGCTTTGTTATTTTTGAGCTTTTGGATGATCTCCAGAATTTCATCTAGGTCAGGGGGTTGTGAGTCCGGGTGTGTGGAAACCGGAGGAGTGAAGGGAAGTTTTTCTTGGGGTGGTTCGCAGTTAAGAAGGGAGTTGAAGTATTGGGCTAATATTTTACAGTTTTCTTTCGCGTTAGTTTCCAACGTGCCATCAGGGTTTTTGAAGCACATGCTGGGCGCCTGATATCCCTTTAAGTTTTCTCTAAACGTCTTGTATAAGTTTCTAGTATTATGTTGGGTGAAATCCTGCTGGATTTCATGGAGTCTGTTGTTGTCATATCCTCGTTTTGCTTTCCTAATTGTTTTGGAGGCATATTTTTGGGTTTTAAGAAAGTTCTCCCAGTTTTCCTCAGTTTTGTGACTGTTAAACTTTTTCCACGCAGTAATTCGGTTGTCAACTGCCTGATTGCAAATTGCATTCCACCAACGATGTTTTCTTGTACGAGGAGGTTGTCCTAGATTCATGACTTCCTGAATTTTCTTCGTTATTTTCTGCCAGTCTGTTGATGTCTCCTGTTTAATTTGCATTATGATTTCTTCTTTGTGGAGTTTCAAGTACTCTGGATCTGGTTTGATATTTTTGGGTGGGCCTTTTTTGCTTTCTATTGGGTTGGAATTTCGTCTTAATTTGGAGAAGACGATGGTCTGATTCAAAGGCGCCTTTGCGAGCTCGGATATTTATCCTAAATTGTTTTTGGGAAGGGACTCTTTGATGTAGCTTACCACAATACTCTTCCGCAGAACATAATATAATTATGAGCCATAGCGTTAATGCTATGCGTACATACATATGGTGATATATATATTGGTTTAAGTCGGCGCCTGAGTGAAAATACAGATGTTTATTATGGCCAACTAATGATTGTGGTTACAAGTGTGAAACTAATGTGTATATAGATATAATGGGATCGAAATAAGGACTTTTGGGTCCTGTGGTAGCCTTGTGGCTTTTGTTAAGGTATGTCGTTAATTTATTATTTAATGTTATGTCGGCATATGGCATACTATGACGAACTATTCATAACTTGGCGGAGGGATGATAGAATGGTGCCCTAGTTGGACCGTTAAAGGAATCGCCCCAATCCCACAGCCTAGCTGTGAGTCCGATCCTTCGAAGGCTAGAAATATGCATGAAATAATTAAATTTTGAGTGCATGTCCCTAATCGTCGGCTAAGGGTGATGACGCCTCTTTGGAGAACTGTTTGTTATGTATGTCCCTATGACGTTATTGTGTGATCAATGCCACCGTTAAACAAAAAGAAAAATGAAAGATCCCATGTTAGGAAATAATATATAAAAGGGGCTGTGTGGATTGTGACAGCGCCATATGTGGCCTGTATGTGTTGGATGCCCTGCTATACACAGGCTGAGATGCTGTGGTAGCATTACTCTTTCCGGTATCGTGGATGGATCGCGCGTCACTGCTTAGACTTTTGCGCACTCCCGTGTGTGGGGACTGAGTGAAATGTATTATAGGATGTAACATTAATTTACAGTGTGTGATACTATGTGACCTCTGTAAGTATGTCCTTATCCAATTTTCCAACAAGTGTGTGGTCCTGATGACCTGTTGTGTCCAATTGTAGGGTTACTCGGCCTGTACGGAAGGCCGCTAAACTGTGTTATTGTGATAGCTTGTAATTAGCATTGTGGATGCATCGAACTCGTGTTGGTTTGGTAAGGAGTCTTTGCCTATATTGAAAGATGCTAACCGATGTTATTGTAATAGGGAGTCTGGACCTGTACTGAAGGCCGCTAACCTGTGTTATTGTAATAGGGAGTGTTGGCCTGTGTGGAACGCCGCTAACCTGTGTTATTGTGGTGTCCATGAGGTTAACCTTAAGCTACGTTTGTAATCGTATGTGGACATGTTATATGGGAGAAATCCTGCTAAAGTATTGTCTGCTGCGGCGATAATTAAGTGGAAGGAGGTTGTAACCTCGCCTCGGTGTGAGGTCGCTTCCGTAAACCGTGCACCTCGTGCTTGTGTGGGAAGTATGGCTTTGTGTATTATCATCTTTGGTGGTAATTCTAGTAGGGATGGCTGTTGCCATGTTATGTGGTCAACTAATTGTTATACTATGGTATCTTCATCTTCTGTCGGTCGCTACCGACTGTGCATACGATTACGCCGTTACAGTTATTAGTATAGAATGATTAGACCGGTATTCTGTGAAGGCATGTATGTCCTGCGGACCCTGTTTTAAGGTAATTGAATCTTTCGTCAGTCAACTAATGGACCTATGCTTGGGTGTGGTTGTTAGCGCAATGATGTCATTCGGATATGTTCCCTGTCATACTAAGATGTGACCTACACTGTATGTGTGGTCGTGTACTAAAAGTGAGCTTTCCAAGATCTTACGCCTGTACTCCGGGTGAATGTTCGAAAGGACGCATGGGTGTTTAGGAGTGTGCCTGGGCACGTGACTGGCATTGCACGTCTGTTGCTATGAAAGCGTGGCAGTCACTGTGTCAGTGGTGGGGTTCGGGTGACAGTATCCGGTTGAGTGGGAATGACATAGGCTGGCGGCTGTTGACGAAACATGTGTTAAGTTATGTATGCAATTCAATACGATTCCCTAGCGATTGTTATCTGATCCAGGTATGATACAAGTACGCAATTAAAATAATACAATGGTAGTATATCCTTAACAATTAAACATGCAACTTATAATTAGGTCGTGGATGGGCATTGTGTGGGATTGGCACCGACACTTGTTGTGAATATGGCTACCAGATGCCCTAGCGCGTTTTGGCGCTTTTGCCCATGCTGTCCTAGGTTACTATGTCCCTAGGGACTTATGGGAATGATGGGACACGGTTAGCTGCTACATGTGCAGCTTGCCTCGATTTGTCTTACCCTCTATGTATACCTCTATTATGTGTTTAAAAGGAAAAATGGCCCAGGAGTCGAGTTATGTGAGCTCCAATGCTAGGCCGTGAGCCAGTGTCTACCGTAAGGCGTACTGCTTTTGCCCTCGGATGGCTAATGCAGTTTTAGCACCCGGAATCCACTCTGGGGATGTATCCGGTGTTCGGGGCGTTTGGAGAACGGTGATTTTAGGTTTTAGCCCTCTTGGCTCCTCTGTGGGTGTAAATGGGATTTGTCTGTGAACTAGTCTGGCTTTTCGGCGGTACGAAGAGCCGTCGTTCGCTCGCAAATGCACGAACGTACTAGGGGGCAATATAAGTGCGGCGGGTGGACGTGGAGGCTTAAATGCATGGAGTTGTGTGTTCTCGATAAGCGATGATGCGGTACGTGGCATGCTCACGCCGCCCTCCTTCCTAATTGGAGTGGGCTGTGTACAGATCAATTAACTGGGCGGTCAGCCGCCTATATTCGGCAACGAGCTGTGCGAAATGGCGATGCAAAATCGCATGCTGCGCCCTTATGTGCTGGAGGGTCGCGTTGGGAGGGTGGTGACCGTAGACCGTGTTAATTTTGTTATGGATCCTCTGTGTTTTAATATGTTTTGTCTGTAATGTCCGATGGATGTCGTTCAAATTGCGATGTGACCGGGTGTGGAGCGCTTTCCGTGTATCGGTGGGGGTGCGGATGTATTTATCCTGTGCCGCACTTACCCTCGCCTGCAAGGCCTGTATATGTACCTGCACTTTGTACATTCGGCGCTGGCGGCTTCTGAGGAGGGAAAAGAGTAATTCGGATTCCCTATCATTGTGCAGGATGTGGTCCTCCCTGGTGCACGCGGTACATCCGGTACTTCGGCATGAGGTGTCATGTTTAGTGTAGAATTATTCTACGGGCTCGTAAGCATGTAAATACAGTATGTATGCCCTCCTAATGCGGGGATGCTAAAAATATTTAAATCCCAGCTTGGTCGGGGGCTTTGTATTGTGGCGCTAAATATGTGTGTGCAGGGGCGTATTCTTTATGGGGGAACGTTAATTATCAAGTGTATCCTATTTTGCAGGAATACTGGAAAATGCGATTGTGTATGGGCTATTCAAGCCGTGGGAAGAATGTCGCGGTTAACATGTATTTTCCCTTTATTCTACGGGGTTGGTGAATTAAATATCACCGTCGCTATCCTGCCTGAGGCACTGGGGTTCTGAATGGGCGGGTAATTAAATAATGTGACCACTTTCTATCGTATGGGATGGGCGTAACTTCCTATGAGGTTGTAAATTGCTTGCTTCAATGTAAGGGTGGCTTCGAAAATGATCATATCTACTGGGACGGGCTTGGGTGGGTACTAAATACTACCTGACCCGTACTCTGAAAAATTTTCTCAATCTTGAGTGGTGTAGGCTTGGCTAGTAAAAGGTAATTTTTGGGATCTTTACCGCAGTTACGTTGTTTGTAACCCTAGGGCGTAGTTCTAAAACAACGTCACGGTACCTAGCGCTTCCACCAATTGTAGGACACCTGAGAGGGTGCCCTCTACAATGTAATATCTGGGGGGATGAAATATGAGTAGCTGGGGGCTGCTTGGAGCTCGAGTGTAAGAGGTGTCGGTTATGTACTGGTTCGAGGGCGAGTAAGCGCTCGAAAGGAGAACTCCCAAATGTACTATTTGATCGGGTAGTTCGCCGATGCGATATCCGGATTAAGGGTGGTTTGGTGCTGGAAGCCCTGAACAGCTGGGCCACTGTTTGGAATACTGCTAACGTGGGCAGCGGACGGCTCGCGCTAATAAGCGATACAAGCAGTGTGACGTAGGCGAGTAGCTGGCTATGGGCGCCACGAAACAATTAGTTAAGTGTTACCTGGATCCTACCGGGACGAGGGATGAAGGGTAGGATCTTAACAATTAAAGCAATAAACTAAAAGACCATTGCTTCTAATATGACTGAGTTTAATGGGGTAATTCAGACATGAAGTACTCCTAGCATTGGCAGAGCAGTTAATGAATCCGATGCTTATTACAATCCAAGCACTAGGGGGTGAAAGTATGGATGTTTGTGTCAGGAGTTGTGATCGCTTAGACATTTACCCTTTGGCGTTCGTCGGAGTGGCTCTCGGCAGCGGTCTGACACAAGGTGGTACTGAGGAAGACTGACCTCGAGTTACCTCACCTCTCCAGCTTTATAGCCTTCCGAGTGTCGAGTGTGCAGAATTGCACATTTCACAGGATGTGAGGAGTTGGCCGGTGTTATTGGGGGTTGTTGCTATGTATTAGGCTTAGATGTATGCTAGAATTTTATAATGTATTCCGAAAGCGTTTGTTTGGAGATGGATGTATGTGTCGTAGATAGGAGGGGATGGGTGTCCATTCCCCGGATGCAACAATATCCTTAGTCGCCGGAAGGCACTTTGACATACTATTTCAAGCATGGTATGAAAGGTTTCAAGTGAAGAGACTTAGGGAGAGGATTTTTCACACATCAGTATGAAATATTCTGGAAATTTTACAGGGAGTGGAGGTAAGACATTATTCCACATGTTATATTCAGTGAATGTTATAGAGAGGAGTTTTCTTCACATCCATATGATATGTACTGTGAATATACTAGGGAGATGTGTTTGTAAACATCACACTGATATGCTCCGGAGTTGTTATAGAAGAGAGTTTAAGTGCACTTCCAAATTATATATTCTGGGAATGTACACTAGTATACAAAATTTATCGATAAGTTATTAATAAGCAGGGCAACAGGAAATAGACTGCAAATCGCACGACATATGCACCTACCAACCTTACATGTTCGCTCCTTATAGGAAAGGAGTATTCCCTGCTTTGACTAGTGGCGTAATCGCAAGGTAAACACAGCCAGTGCCTGCGCCCCATATTCCCTCAGTCGTATTTGACCTTTTACAGTAGGCGAAGTGTAGCCTCGTGGTGAACATGACAACATAAAGGTGCACCTAAGCTATTTGTACCCCCTTTTTAAGGGTAGAATACTAGGCCACCTGGAAGCAGGCCAGACGGACTGAAATCGCCGTATCCTTGAATGTGCCTTGATGTGTCATTTCCAGGCTTTGGAGACGATTTCGAGACACAGGAGATGTTAGTTATAGCCCAGTACCAGGTCAACCAAGAGTAACCACTCCAGAGCAGGACCGATATTTGGCCTTAACCGCCTGAGGAAATCGGAGTGCACATGCAAAACAATTGTCGGCGGAACTTGCAGCCATCTCAGGGGTTGCCGTTTCCCGGCAAACAGTCTACCGGAGGCTCAGAACAGCAGGGCTGTTTGCCAGACGTCCCGCGGTGTGCGTCCCACTCCAGCACCGAAACGGGCCCGTTAACTATGGAGCCGTCAACGCCGAAACTGGACCATGAATGAATGGAGGCATGTACTCTTATTGCAGAACGATTCCCGTCGCGCATTGATTTGAAGAGAACTGGGTAGCCGATACAAGCACAGGATCATCGTGGAACACGGCCAATATGGTGGTGGCGCCATGGTGTGGGACTGCATCATGTTGAATGTCCGCACTTCTTCATAGGTGGTCCGAGGATTACTGCGCATGTTCGGAGATGAGGTACTGAGACCACATGTTCGACTGTTCAGAGGTGGGGTTAGTCCAGACTTCCTAATAATTGACGATAATGCCCGACCGAACCGCGCTGCTCTGGTGGATGAACGTCTGGCTGGAGAAGACTTTCATCGCATGGACTGGCCAGCGAGGTTTGCGGAATTGAATCCTATGGAACAAGCCTGGGATGGTTTGGGGAGGCGCATTGCATCCCGTCAACCTCCACCAAGGACCCTCCAAGACATTTGCATTTCCCTTTCGGAGGAATGAGATCGCCTGCGACAAGAGCTCTTGGACCATCTGATAGACGTCGCTGCGAAGTGTGTGTGACCGTTAGGGGTAACCATGCACCCTATTAACAGCATATATTGTTGTGGAAGACATTGCGAAGTGTTGTTAGTTGTTGTCAAAGGTGTACCTTAGCTATCAGAACCTTTCTGACACTGTTCTATTGGACTAGTTGTGTGACATATTGTGTGTGACTCAGTTTCCGTTTGTTCAGCAATCCGTCTGGCATTCCTATCAGGCGGTATGGCTTAGTTTAGTGATTATGCTTAACTTTTGAACCTCATATAATTTGTGGAGTGTTTTTATGTACATCTATATATGTGTTGGAAACATTTTAGGGAGAGCGGAGTGTTTTACATATCCATGATATATATATTTTGGGTATGCACGTACGCTTATTAAGTGTACCTTGAATAATGTATTGTTTATGATACCAAGTTTTGTGAAGAGTTCAGTGTTGAAATTTACTCAGTATATCTTTATATAATGAGTCACATCTATGTAATAAATTCGTACAGCATCAATGATATGATGTTTACAGAGTTATTCTGAAATAAATGAGTAGATAACTACCGCTTAACAGCATGTTTATCTTGTTAAAAGAAGCATATCAATGAACTGTGTTATGAGATCAGCTGCATTTGCTCATAGACCGAGACCAAGTTCGTTTTACAAATATTGCATTTCATGGCAGTTATTCGCGCTGGCTTGATAAAATCTTAAGGATTTCAAATTTGGAGAAATGTGATTCAGGGCGAATTAGAGAAGAAGGCTTAGGGTCCAGAGGGAACAAGACAAATGTATTTGTCAACAACGAAGAATGAAGGTTTTTCCTCCTGCATGGCAAGCAAAGTGAGAACAACTACCACCTAAAGCCACTATCCCGTTGGCCAATCACTGACACTGCGGAAAATAACAGTATAGAACTGACGAAGAGATTAGATGGCATGCAACGGCCATTTCTGCGATAGAAATCCCACCGCTAGAGCCTGAGGTCAAAGTTAATGCAATGTTTAGGATAGCGCGATTTAAAAGAGTTGGAATCGAGAAAGTTCAAAGATAAAGGAATATCGACATTTCTTTTTTCTACGGTGGAAACGAAAATAATTACATTTTTAGTAGGAAAAGTTAACAGTTGAATTTAAAAAATAAGTGCCAAAAAGGGGGTTATATAATAATAGCGGATGAAATACAAGAATAGACTTATGAAAATTCAATAAAGGGACATGGCTTCATGCCTTCCAATTACCCATTCAATAAGAACCAACGCATAGAGTAACACCTATTGAATCCAACTTCACCATAGACATATTCGAATAATCCTCACTCAAAGAACATAAAGCTTCATCCACACCAGAAACAGTATAAAATTTTCAATTAAGCAAGGAATAAATACAATAAATCTCCAAGCCATGCTCCCCTCAGCAAAGATCCTTATTTCACCTTGTGAAAATCCATCCCAAGACAATTTTTAAAAAATGAATCTATTTATAACATAATTTTTACCATCACCAAATATTTTAGACATGGGATTGTTTTGAAAATAATTTTATAGTATCATCAATTTAAAGCACACTTTGCTACAGATCTGTTTTTTGAATACTTCTTATGAACATTTTGTATTACTTTACGGGAAAACCCAAGGTAAATATTGAATAACATTGCTCGTAATTAATTTAGTTTTAATTTATTTTGAAGGCAATTACTGATGAGAGCCACAATGTGGCTGAAACTCGCATAATATATTCTATTTTTATTTATTGACTAATGAGGATTAAATTAAATGCTTACGGTATTTTACTTCTCATTATATTAGAAATGAGCAAATCTTCTAAATATTATTAATTCATTATCATTACGTTCCAAACATTGTACAATTCAGCTGACCAAAGAATCTTGAAAAATAAGTTAATATGATCATTTCCTCAGAAACAAATCTTTAAATCAGCACTAGTGTATATTAACATCTCTCCAACTTCATGTTTTAAACTCTGGCCTTAATATGATGAGGAGATTTGAAATATGAGAAAGCTCTAACCTGCTGATAGCCTAATGACATTCCAAGTGTGCCATTACTCCTGAGGGTTCATAGGAGCTTTACACTAAATGATATTAGTTTAAAGACACTCCACGTTTGTGGATACCTTATAAATAGTGTCAGGAGAACCATGCTCTTACAGTATGTTGGCAACCGAGCAGCTCAAAATTGAATGATATTAACTTAAAACACGCCAGGTGTGTCGATACTCCTAAGAGGAACCATAAGCTCACAGATTGAGAGGGTACCTATGAGTTCTAAACCGAATAATTTTAGTTTAAAGACACTCCAGGTGTGTCAATATCCGTAAGGGCCCCATCTGCGTAGTCTGGATAGGTACCTAGGAGCCCTAACCTGAATCATATTAGCTTAAGGGCCCCATCTGCGTGGTCTGGATAGGCACCTATGAGCCCTAACCTGAATGATATTAGCTTAAGGGGGCCCATCTGCATAGTCTGGACAGGTTCCTAGGAGCCCTAACCCAAATGATATTAGCTTAAGGGGGCCCGTACACCGTGACTTTCACTAATATGTAACATACAATTATCAGAACTTACAAAGGTATAATCAATACATTGGGCTTTTATTTCATACATAAAAGCGAACAGTATATAAATTATTGCGAAATTAATTGATAGGGCAATATTTTCTTGTAACGTCATGAATCACAAAAAACACGAATTAACAAGAAATACCAGTCTGAATAGAATTATTTTTCTTTCATATCGAGACTCGGTGTGAGTGCAAGTTCCTTGCTATTTTGTTTGGTCTATTACATTTGGTGATCCGAAATCATTAAGGTCCTCCTCAGTCTGTTTGAACCAATATGATCTGGTTGATTTGTTCTTCAGTTATTTATGAATTTTGTAAGTTATTGTAGTCTGTTTGGGTCCATTCTTTCTAACTGCCCCATCAATTGGATTAGTTGCAGACGTATCGCGGCTATGAGTTGGGAGATACTTTTATATTTCAACATTTCGTCCGTGATATAGACTAGAATTTGTAGAAAGTAAAAAATAAAACAGAAATATAGTATCAGTTAGCCTCTCGGGGCGTGCCGGGTTATAAATGAGAATTACGTTGGCACAATGTTGCGATTATCGGAAATGCTACAAGAAAAGACACACACACTGGGTGGAATTATATGTAAGAAAAATTAATTTAAGAACAGAATCAATTGCAATAACTAATACACAACTCTAGACCATAACTACTATTCATTTACATTACATCATTTCTATGCAATATGCGCAATCCTTCATTACATACAACCATCGCCAAACATTCTGGTATTTCTGAACCTCAAATTGATTGAATTGGACGCTTCACATACAGACAGGTATTGCAAAAGAAAACAAGTAGTTCCGTGAAGAACTAAAGCCTATTTTCATATATCCTACTTAGGCTAATTGACACTATCAACATACAAAATTTCAGTTTGATTGCTGCAATTGATTAGTAGATATTGAGAACCGACTAAATATTGCGGATGGTCACCATGTTGAATTTTTATATATGTAGGTCTTAGAGTTATGTACTGTTACATGAAGATTATTGTGTACGTGTAGTATTCAAAATTGAATCGCATGATTAGGACAGAAGAAGTAAAAACGAAATTTAAAAATTTCGCACTGCTGCCATATTATGGTTATAGAAACAATTGAAATAAATTAGATGCCAGTGGATTAACATTTGTATAAGGATTTACTGTACCAAGTTTCACTGCACTCGGATGGGTAAATTGCGAGAATCGTCGATGTGAATATTTATATTTCGCTTCGCCGCCATGTTGGATTAGTGTTCACCAGGTTATTCAAAGTACTCTAGGTGAACTTATCTTCATAGCCCCTATGAACATAAGAAAATTCAGTTTGATTGCTGTAATAGATTCGTAGATAATGAGAACAGTCTAAATATTTCGGATGGTCGCCATGTTGGATTGTTATATGTATAAGCCATAGAGTCATGTACCATTAAAGAAAAAATATTGCGTAGGTTCATTATTCAAACTTTCACTTCGATCGCATGATTACGACACAAGAAATAAAAACTTAATTTTAAAATTCGCACAACCGCCATCTTGAGGTTATGTCAACGATTGAACTAAATTAGATACCATTGCATTACAATGTGTATAAACATTTGCTGTAACAAGTTTCATTGCATTGTGGTGTTTGAAGCCATATTTTCAGTGTTGCCTTAGTAAACAAGAGTTTAGTGCTTTTCAGTCGGTCAACACGAATGTACCCAAAAGAGATGGGTTAAGCCCTAATCCTGAAATAAATTACATGAGATTAATAAAACACTAGGATGACCAGTTTCGATCGTCAAGCGATCTTCATCAGATCCATTACACTTAGGCTACAAAATCTATGTTTGAAATACAGGTGAAAATATTTACAATATGTACAATTATTTAGTTGCAGTATTGGTACTGCAACTGTCAGTGTATGCTAAATGCAGTATATATGTTAGGTGAAATGCTAAATGGTGATAGCTATCCGTAGATTGTACTTTAGAGAGATTATATGGTTGTAAACTATGGTTAAACTATAAAATTTTAGGCTAACTACTTATCTGATTGTCTTCCGTACAACAGCTACTCGCAGTTTTCGTGCTCACTGGAACTCACTGTGCGGTCGACTGCGGTGGTTATCTTAACGACTGGTTTTTTCCTACTTTCTCCGCCCTGCCCCTACGTGCTGTGGGGAGTGATAGCGATGTGTTTATAAAGATAAAACGATTCCCAAACCGGACAGTAATGAGAAAAAATTTGCGCGTTTCAACTATGTGAATGCGAATATATATACAATCACTAACCTATTCAAAAAGCAAGGCATAAAGATAGCTTTCACGACGAAAAACACAACCGCTAGGTACCTCCTAAATAGTAATCTAAATAAACGTGACCCGTATTCAAGGTCAGGGGTATATTCTATAACGTGCCAAGACACCGATTGTCAAGCTAATTACATCGGGCAGAGTGGAAGGCGAGTAGACACACGTTATAATGAACATAGGAATGCGATAAGATAAGGAACACATTCAGCCGTGTGCGAACATATGTGTGACGCAGGGCACAGCTTTACCAACATAGAGTCGGACCTTAAAATAATCCATCACGAATCGAAAGGCAGAGCTCTTGACATAAAGGAAGCAATCGAGATACACCTAGCCAAACGAAACAATCCCAACAATCTAAATGAACACACGTTCATGGAGAGCTCACCCCTCTTCACGCTACTAAAAAACACACCCTGTCGGAAACAAAACACAATTTAACGACACAGCCAAGCTAGATAAAAAAGGGGGGAAATTAGGGGTTTTTAATAGGTAAATGTTATATGGATCAGGTGTACGATGTACTTTTCTTCTGCAATAAACCAAGGCCCATATTCGCGGCAGTATTAAAGGTGCCGGGACGTCCTCATAAGACCATCAACTCTTAGTTCGAATGGGTTATGCTCCACGCGTGGCGAGGGCTAATCCACGGTCTTTAATAGTTGTAGACCCACTTCATTCAATAACATACATCTTATCTAGGTTGGCAACACCTCACATAAACACATTGCTATCACTCCCCACAGCACGTAGGGGCAGGGGGGAGAAAGAAGGGAGAAACCAGTCGTTAAGATAACCACCGCAGTCGACCGCACAGTGAGTTCCAGTGAGCACGAAAACTGCGAGTAGCTGTTGTACGGAAGACAATCAGATAAGTAGTTAGCCTAAAATTTTATAGTTTAACCATAGTTTACAACCATATAATCTCTCTAAAGTACAATCTACGGATAGCTATCACCATTTAGCATTTCACCTAACATATATACTGCATTTAGCATACACTGACAGTTGCAGTACCAATACTGCAACTAAATAATTGTACATATTGTAAATATTTTCACCTGTATTTCAAACATAGAGTTTGTAGCCTAAGTGTAATGGATCTGATGATGATCGCTTGACGATCGAAACTGGTCATCCTAGTGTTTTATTAATCTCATGTAATTTATTTCAGGATTAGGGCATAACCCATCTCTTTTGGGTACATTCGTGTTGACCGACTGAAAAGCACTAAACTCAAGTTTCATTGCGTTTGGATTATAAAATTGCGAGAAATGTCTATTTAAATGTTTCAACTTCGCTTGGCCACCATGTTTGTTTTGTAGTTAACTGGTTTTTGAAAATCTTATAGATGAACTTCCAGTAGTGCCCTTAATCTCCGTACAAAATTTCAGGGTGATAACGGTAATAGGTTCAGAGATATAGAATGCCGGTGAAATATTTCGCACAGCCGCCATCATGAGGTTATGTAAACAATTGAAGTTAGATGTCGGTGCATTACAATGTGTATAAACATATATTGTACCAAGTTTCATTGCGTTTGGTTGGTTAAATACCGAGAAACGTCTATTTACAAGTCGCAACTTTGCTTGGCCACCATGTTGTTTTTTGTAGTTACCGGGTTTTCAAAAGTCACATAGGTGAACTTCTAGTAGTTCCCTTTATCACCGAACAAAATTTCACGGTGATATTGGTAATAGTTTCGGAGATATTGAATGCGGGTGAAATATTTCGCACAGCCGCCATGTTGGATTGGTGAGACGTAACAAAGTTTGAAGGGCACGGTCCGGGTCGTCCGGAATAGTGCTATGAACTTACCGAGTTTCATTGAAATCGTTCCAGCAGTTTAGATTTTTTTAGGGGGACACACACACACATACGAATCACACACACACACGGACACAAGTTGTTCTCATAGTCCTATTTTATCATAAATGAAAATTGGCTAAAATCATTTCATTATCACTTTAAAATAATTTTATTTGTTGTACGTCCGGTTTCACTACTTTGGCCTCATTATTATTTAATCTGCCATCATTTACTTTGAACTGCCAATATTTACTTTACTTAACACCAATTCTCAGAATTAGCAACAATTGATTATTTAAGTTGTAACTGTTTATAAATTGTTGTAATTGTTTATAAAATATGTCATTGTTTATAAAACTAAATACCGTATATTCCAAACTCTTCAGTTACTTCATTATTCAACTTGACTGCCGTCTATGCTGCTCTACAATAACCAAGGATAGATCTTCTCCCAGATTACATCCTAGAAATTGGTAAATACAACCGGGGAGGACTGTGGCACTAACCTAGTGGTTGCGGCGAATTAGTTCTTCTGAGTGCTCTTTTTGCCTAGCGTGTTTAGAGTACATCTTAATTACATTTCAGGGATTTTATTCAACTGATTCACCGCTGAATTCACTACCGTACTTAATTTTCCTCAAAACGGCCACTACGGTCCTTGTAGAACGACTAGTCGTTGCTTTTGATTCATTATCCCCGTGTACTTGGGGGTGTGTAGACATTGCCTGATAACCTGTGTCACTGTGATGCCTGAACTAGTGTGTTGTAATTTAGGTTGAATTTGGGCAGGAGGTGTCCGTGGCAGTTCCATTCAGTAAAGATAGCTTTGAAGCCATATTTCAGTGTTGCTTTATTAACAATATTAATATTGTAACTTTCAGTCGGTCCACACAACAATTACTGGAATATGGGAAAATAACCTGAAATAAAATACATGTGAATAAGTTTTATATATGTAATTTATTACAGGTTATTCTTCACATATTCTAGTAATTGTTTTGTGGACCGACTGAAAGTTACAATATTAATCGCTTCACTCAGCTTAACCTCGCCCCTCCTTGCCAACTGTCACTTAAACACTTTTACTATCCCAGCATTTGCGTGGAGTAGAGGTGGGAAACCACTGTAAGCTACAATATTAATCGTTAGTAGGGGAGAGCGAGGGGTTCTGCCCCCCCCCCCCCCACTACTCCCAATGCGAGCCGATAACTCCCGAACCCGTGGTCGGAGATTCACGAATGAGGTGTCGTTGGACTCGAGCTGACGGGGGCTTTCCTATGGATCACTCATTATATTAAAAAAAAAATGAAAATATTTGTTTTCGAAAGTAGGTGATAGTTTGAAAACCAAACATGATAGAATGTTGTGCAATAGCTTAAACGAACGGTCTCTATGTCCTTTATTTTTATAATAAAACGCTTTTATTTTTTACATTTTTTTGAAAAAAGTTCAATTTTGAAATTTTTATATTTTGGAGTTTACAAAACAATTTATATGACATAAATGAATGGTGCTGATCCCCTCTACCCGCAAAATAAATTTCAAGCCTCTAGGACTAAAACTGTGCAGTAGTGATAGAATGGGGTTCTGAGTTGCCCCCTACATACATATAAGTAGGGGGGTAGTGGCGCTTCTGCCCCCCCCCCCCCACCACCACTACTCCCAATGCGAGCCGATAACTCCCGAACCCGTGGTCGGAGATTCACGAATGAAGTGTCGTTGGACTCGGGATGACGGGGGCTTTGCTATGGACCACTTGTTATATTTTAGAAAAAAGTTTGAAATTTTTTGTTTTCAAAAATAGGCGATAGTTTGAAAACCAAACAGGATAGAACGTTGTGCCATGGCTCAAACGAATGGTCTTTATGACCTTTATTTTCTATAATAAAACGTTTTTACTTTTTATGTTTTTTTGAAAACACTCGAATTTTGGAAATCCTATATTTTGGAAACTAGGAACTCTACAAAAAAAATTGTTTGACGTAAATCAATGGTCCTTACCCCCTCTACCCCCAAAATAAATTTCTAGTCTCTAGGATGAAAACCTGTAGTAGTGGGATGGTGGGGGAGCTGTCTACTAACTTATTGAACCCTCCACGTATTTGCCCCGAACCGGATATCTCGCTAACCAATCATGGGATTTGAACATACAGGGTGTCCTAGCACTCATAGTGATGCCCCCTACTTTCCTATGGGCTCGTTATTTAATTAAACGACCAAAACTAAAAGGTCATGTGCTTTTAATATCTCACGAACCAATAACGCTAGAGGCGTGTTCGACAGGTCCAAGGACTCGGGGTGACGTCCTCTCTGCTATGGACCACTCGTTATAATTTTTAATAAAATTGGAAACTCGATTTTGGGGTAAACACGTGTTTTTTGTGATTTTGCCGATATCTCACGAACCAATCATGCTAGAGGCGTGTACGACGGGTCCAAGAACTCGGGCTGATGTCCTCTTTGCTATGGACCACTCGTTGTAATTAAAAAAAAATTGGGAAACTCGATTTTGGGGTAAACACGTGTTTTTTTGTGATTTTTGCCGATATTTCACGAACCAATAACGCTAGAGACGTGTACGAGGTGTCCAAGGACTCGGGCTAACGCCCCCTTTCAAATGTGTTAAATTTTTTTTTCAAAAAAATAATTCACAAAGGGCCTAACGCCATACATGTTGAAAAAACTTTTTCTTTTTCTTTACTTGTTTATAATGTTCATGAAGCGTGGTGGTTGAGAGAGACGATACGGCTGGGTGTGTGTGATTCAACGAACCTGTCGCTGACCACGGTGGCTGTGTTCAATAGAACAATCGATATTTCGACGGGTCGGTGTATGACAGAGCGAGCATGCGTTTTCTGATATTTTACCTTTAACGTGTAAACGGTGATGAGAACTTGGTTCTATGTTGGTCGAAGCGAGTACAGAAAACAAACTTGCCGAGGAGCAGGAGGTGAATGTCATTTGAGGTTATCGGATGGCGTTGATCTGACTTGACAACAGGTGACGCTTGAAGGTGAAATAATCTGACCATCGTGGTGGCAGGGGAGTGTGAAATGCATGCACACACATGTGTGAAACCACATGTACGCTAAACCAGTGACATCCTGTCTTGCTTCGTACGTGACAAAATGCAAGTCCATGTGAAATTTGATCTTCCACAGGTGTTCGCTTGGGACGTTAGCTGTCCACGTGCGCGATAACTGTTAACAAGTTACATCCTGTTTTTCTTCGTACGTGACAAAATGCAAGTTCATGTGAAATTTGATTCGCCGCAGGTGTTCACTTTGGGCGTTAGCTGTCCACGTGACCGATAACAAAATGTTCAAAGCGTGGGAAAAAATGATTATACATGCAACGTAGCATATATAAAGACATGTCGTTATCATTTCTACTCTCACTTGGGTGGACTACCTTTGAACACACTGCGTTGCATGAAACCCCTGGTCTTGTTTAACAGTTTTGGTGTTGGTGGAAAATACTTACCCTTGTTGTGGGGTAGGTATTTATTTATATATTTATTCATTTATACATTTATTGATTAATATATATATTTACAAGCAATTATTTATTGATTAGGTAATTAATGATTTTATTTATTTGTTTGCAGATAACCGGCATACCTTACATGTCTGAGGGAGAAGAAACCATTGCACTTTTGAGCCCACTAGAAGGGAAGAGCAACAAGTCACTGCAAGTAAAGGTGAGATGATTTTTTTAAACTAACTTGTTTCATTTTTTTGTTTTATGTTTTATTTTATGAAATGTATGTATTAACCTGAATTTAGGTATTTATAGCGGTTTATTTTATTTATTTTTAGAAACTTGGAAAGAATAGCCTTACCGCCGTAGCAGTCGCTGAAAAAAAACAGAAACGCACTAAGGCGATACCACTGCCAAAGAGTGAACTGTTTCAAACTCAGGTAAGTCCAACTTAAAAATGCTATTCCATTTTACCACTACTGAAAACTCGTAGACGAAAAAAAATTCATTACCTGTACATGACTGGGACAATGATTGCTTTCTTGATTAATGGCTATGTTGTTGTTGTTGTTGACTGGGAAAAGTACAAGGCCATGTTGGATTTTCTAAAAATAAAAATAATAAATTTAATTTATGGGTGGTTCCCTATGGACTCAACGAATATCCACAGGTTTGAACATGATAATGTGAACAAAATGACATGACATTCATTTTTGTTTATATATTGGTTAAAGGGAGGGTGGGGAATGTAAATGACTGTAGCTTTATAAAAAAAAAGAAAATAAGTACATGGGTTACTGTTAGTGCCAACATACAGTTTATTTTTAATGGTGTTTTGATATATTAATGTCAATTAACGTTAACGTTTTATTTACAAGTATTGATTGATTGATTGAGTGATGGGTTATTTTGTTTGCTTTTTGGTGTCGTCATGTGCCATTAACGTAATGAACAGACAGTGAACAAACATGCATTATGCTTTAAAGTACTCTGTGCTCTTGTGCAATGTTAATAACTTACAATAAGAAAAAGTTTTATTATAACACATGGCGTTAGTACCAAATACAACAAGTGAGCCAGTTGGTTTACCACGTGGGTTAAATTTAAAATCAGAACATGATCGATGGTTAACATTTGAATCCTGGCCTGTCGGCTTTTTGTCGACACATGAACTTACAAAAGCAGGTTTTTTTTACTTGAACCGAGAAGATGTGGTGCGCTGTGTGTTTTGTCGTATTGAACTTTCACACTGGGAAGAAGGGGATGATCCCTTTAGAGACCATTTGCGATGGTCTCCTCACTGTCCTTACATGCTTGGAAAGCAAGTGGGTAACCTACCCGTGCATTCATTTTACCGAACCACAAGGCCTTTGGCCGCTACATACGTTGCTGAATCACAAATAAATAATAATAATGATGTATTACCAGCCAACGGTAGTGTCGATATATGTGGTCCATATGCCATAGACAGTGTTGAATTGGCGTGTGCTTTTGAAAAATTGGGAGTTTGAAAGACTAAAGCACTAGCACACTCAGAGTACAGCTCTGTTGAAAAACGTTTCGAATCTTATAAAAATGTTTGGCCATTAATATTAAAACACCTTACCAAACAGCTAAGTGAAGCTGGATTTTTTTATACTGGTGAAGGGGATAAAACAATATGTTTTTATTGTGGATTTGCTTTAAAGAATTGTCAAATGACTGATGACCCTTTTGTGCAACACGCTCGTTGGTTACCAAACTGTAAATACATGGTGTTGCTTAAAGGTCAGGAATTTGTGAACACTATTCGTAAAGAAAAAGTGATTGCAGCACAAGACATAAAAGTGCCTTTAGAGTTAGAGCACGCGGAGCAAATACATAAGGCTGAAAGAAAAGACTTGTCTCACGAACAGATACAAAAGTGTGACCAACAATTATGTAAAATTTGTTATCAAGATGAACTAGATGTTGTATTTTTACCCTGTGGACACATGATAGCCTGTGTCAAGTGTGCATTAGAACTTAACACTTGTGCTATATGCAGAAAAGTAGTATCCGCTACAGTTAGGGCATTTCTTGCATAACTAGTATAATTTATTCGCCATGCATAGTGCAAAATCCCTAATTGCACAATATTATTAAAGCTGTTTTAGAGTGTAATAGATATGCTTTTGTTTTGTTTATAGACTACTACAATGTTTTGAATGATGTGTCGGAAAGTGTTTTTGATGAAGTCAATAATGCTGTGCAACCTGTACACTTAATTTATGAAGGTTTTAAAAACAATAGGTGCATGGTTCGTTTTAATTAAATAAATTTAAAAAATGTGAAATAATAATGGAAAATATAAGTAATGACAATATACTGAAAAAGAAAGAAAATATGTGTATAGAATAGTAATGTTTTAGTGTTTAGTGTTGTCTTTAAAAATATTATGATAACACAAAAAAACAAGAAATGTATATAAAGTTTGTAAATAAATGCAAAATCATGTTACATTGTTGTTTTATTTTATACAAAGTTAGTATATTTAACATTGCAGAGTATACATGATTATGACAATAAATGCACACTGAATACAAGCCTTTCTCACTTTACAATAGTCTTTTATAGTTTTAAACACAAGGCTTGTTGTAGATTATTTTATAGCAATGTCCATTCAACGTTGTTTTCGAAAAGTGGGAAGCCGCAATGGTTGTATAGGCATAAAAACCTTATTGTTATTACTATTTAGTCACTTTGATCCCTTTGCATATCAATAGCACATGACCTAGTTGTTCCACTCTTTAAAACGACAACAACAACAACACTACCTCTTGCATAGTTTGTGATGTTGATGGCTCTTGCGACGTGGAAGATGGATTAAAAATAACTTTTAGAACTGGGGTTAAACGCTGCTCATTAAACAATGCACTATTTTGAGTAGCAATATGGTTTTCTTGATTTTTTGTCGACGGCAACTGTGTTTCATGCAGCACACTACATTGATGATCACCGACACTTAAAACTTCACTATTTTTACTTTTTAGGTCACCACGACAATGTTTGGAACGTTGCTTTGAACAACGCCAAATAACAGTTCCATTTTTATTGGTTCGTTTCACAATATATGAATATCCTTTATAGTATGCGTAAGGCTTACCATACCTAGTTACTGATACTTCCATATCAACTGTCAAGCATAGACTAAGCTCTAGTAAAGTCAACTTGGTAATAAGAATACTAGTTTAGTGTGAGAGCAAATATGGATCCAAAGAGTTCAGGTAAAAGTGAAAGCAAATAAGCAAATATAAGAAACAAGAGTGGGGGGTAAAAGTGGTCGCAAAGTGGCAGACTCATTACACAATAATTTCAGCACGACGAAGCTCTTGTTCAATTTCTTTGATTTCCCAATCGTGACCGATATGCCCAGCTAGTCGTAAAGCATGCAATTGTCGAAGCCGTTGAATTAGCTTACTGGGTTTGTTCCAGTATACAAATTTAACAAATGATTTTTTAGGTGTAAACAAAGCATTACCATAATCATGATCATTATCATCATCATCATCATCATTATCATCATCATGATCACCATTATCATCATGACCATCATCACTGTTACTATATAGTCCTTTTTGATCCTCTTGCAATACCACTTTATTTATAGTCTGAGTTGATTTTGATAGTGTTGAAGGTTTCTTGGACGTTGACAACTGTCCTAACATGACGTTTTGAGGACATGATAAGTCCTTTTGAACAAACACTGCACTATCTTTAGCCGCAATATCGTTTTCTTGAACTTGCTTTTTAGCATTTTGATAATTGTTTGTAAACAGTAAGCGTGGTTCGTTTCGAGCACTACATTGATGAACACTCACACTTAAAACCTTTCCATTTTTACTTTTCCGATTGCCTCGACATTTTGTTGACCTCTCTTTTGAGCATCGCCAGAATATTATTCCATTCACATTCTGGCGATTATAGTTATAGGAGTATCCTTGATAGAGTGCACGTAGCCTACCTTTGTTGGTTGTAATAAGTTCCATAGTAGTAACTGACCTGTCAGTACGATGTTCACACTACAAAGGTTACAACTGTTTTGCTGATGGAGTGACCTACCATAAGCTTATATATTGGCTTATGTGTTGGCTTTTTGTGTTGGCTTTTTGTGTTGGCTTTTCGTGTTGGCTTTTGTGTTGGCTTATATGTTGGCTTTTTGTGTTGGCTTTTCATGTTGGCTTTTCGTGTTGGCTTTTCCTGTTGGCTTTTTGTGTTGGCTTTTCGTGTTGGCATTTCGTGTTGGCTTTTGTGTTGGCTTTTCGTGTTGGCTTTTTGTGTTGGCTTTTCGTGTTGGCATTTCGTGTTGGCTTTTCGTGTTGGCTTTTTTGTATTGGCCTTTCGTGTTGGCTTTTTGTATTGGCTTTTCGTGTTGGCTTTTTGTGTTGGCTTTAGTATTGGCTTTTGTATTGGCTTATTTGACAAGTTATTTGTGTCAATGTATTTAGTGGATTTTTTTCTTGGTGTTGGAAAGTAGTTGAAAGAGAGGGAATATTTAAAGACTTAACCTCAGCTCACTAACCTAACCTAACCTAACCTAACCTTTCAACTCTCAGATGTTAATTAAATTCTGTGCATAGTCGAGTTGGAACCCAAGACCTCAGGGGTAAAAAAACAATTATTTTTGACGACTTATTTTGGTAACTTATTTTAATGGCTAACCTAACTTTACCTAACCTAACCTAACCTCAGCTCACTTTGGATATTACTAGTAAGTGGTCATATCCTCTGCTAGGTAGCATGCTAGTAGTGCAGGTAGAACTCATATTTACCGCTAGGTAGCGGAAACATACTTTGCATGTTGCATGTTGTACCCGTTCGTCCTGGGGATGCGATGACCCATCTGCTATAACATCACATCCCTGGAGTTCCAGGACAGAGCGGAGTTAAATGAACCTCTAGTCAAATAAGGAATGTGTCGGAAATTCAGCTGAGTTCGTGAAAAAGCAGTGGGTTTCACGAGACAAAGTATCTCTAGGGTCGTTACGGGCTTAAGTTAATAAAAATAATTCAAATATAAATGGGCGCCATCAACTGAATTCCTAGCAAAACCACTTCCTTTCCGGATAAGCCTTACTCAAGACAAGGAAAGAAAAAGGAACATCACACCATCATCAGATCACAACTAAGATAAAAACAAATTTATTTTACTTTGATAGTCAGACAGACATTTTAAATATAAATCCTACCTAAGAGTATGGTCGAATGCAAAGTTAAATTGTCATTGTCCAAAAATCGAACCATCTCCTTTCTAATGCAAATTTATTTCAATCCACTTATCAAGAAAAATGTATAAAGTTCTCTTGGGTTCTCAGGATCACTGTCGCACTATGTCTTTCGTCACTGACATTTGTGAAACCTGAGACCTAATTCTCTTTAATTTAACATCAATGTGGATTTAATTAAGTTACTAATCTGCCTAAACATACACATATAATAATCACTCATGTTAAATATCACATAAATTATGGTTTGCATGGTATAATTTGAACGTAGAACATGTTAATCAAATGTTCCTAAACATTGAATAATTAATTTACATTATTTACATCGTCATTAATCTCTTATCTGTGAATTACAGAAAATTCAAATTCTCATTGGTCATCCTCATCATTATTATCAAATTAAATATTTCTCACATTAATTCTTACTTCAAAATTCCAAATATTCCTGTCAGAATCGTTAATTCATCACCATTACATCATTTAAATTCACATTTCAAGTTGCAATTCCTTCGAATCATCTCTCAATTAAATTTATTTAATTTCATATAAATTCATTAATCATCAGCTTCTTTAATTAACCATCACCTTCTAATTCAGTTATTCATCATCATTACAATCGTCTAATAATTCATTTCAATCAGTTTAATTAATTCAATCTTTAATTCATCCCCTTATTTAATTCATCGATTTATTTCCAAATTTAATTTATCAATTTATTTAAATTTCAATCATCTGGTTATTTAATTTTATTATTTCATCTAGTCATTCTGATTTTTATTTCATTAGGTCATTCTGATTTTTATTTCATTAGGTCAGATCGTTAATATGCTTAAATCTCAGATTATTATTTCATTAATTATTATTTTCAGAAAATCTTGTATTATCAACTTCATTTACTTGTTTAATTTCCTAACAAATTGTTTAATAAGGTTTATAGAACGTTGTCTTACAGTTTTATTACTTCCAAGTTATATCTCGTATTTAATTATCATGCCAGAATATTATTGTCTCCACGACATCACGTTGGATCTAACTATCCACAACGACATTATATTTCTTCAATATTCCAAATATCACATTTGAATATAAGAATTGCTACAAAAACTCCATAAATATTCAGCACATGCAGCATGAATTTCAACAAATACGCTAGACTGGGTATGACAACCTCATGTCCGCTTCAAAATACATTATCAACGTTGCAACTATCAAATGGCAAATTCCACAAAATGCCTATCACAAACTTCTTTTAACCACGTTGCATGATCTACAAAAATATATAAATGGCTTCAAATTATTAACGCACATAATCTCCAATGACTGTAATTACTCTGATCACTTCTAGACAACTTCTTAAACAATTGGAAAAACATTACTTCAGTAATTTAATATTTGCTTTCAAATAGCATAAATTCTCTTTCACAAGTTTCATAATTCACATCGTAGAAAAACACCAATGTGCTATAATCTCTCACATCAAAATCTGCAATACTGATCTGCCTTAAAATAATTATGACCATTAATGATTAATCTTACAAGATTAAATTACTTTAAATCCTTCTCAAAGGTATCAAACACAATTATAAAAATCATCAAAGCATCAGCTGTAATAGCTGTTAAACTGAAATTACTCTCAAAAGAGTATAGCAACAAAATATTGGATTGGCAAACAAGAATTACTAAATGCAATCCTGTTGACATTTATCGTTACTTTATTTAACAAAATTTCGACTGATATGTGACTAGTAGTTCCTTGTTTAATTCACTTACATCTCGTGTACATTCGGATGATAAAATGAGTTCCTCAATGGCGAGTAAGATGTGTAACCACCGTGCAATCGTATAAATACGAAGGACCTCGCCCCGTCGACTTGGATGATAGTTCCCTAAACGATGGGTAAGGCGAGTACCACCATACAATCGTATAAATACGACAGACCCCATCTCGTGGACTATATGAGTGAATGTACCAGAAAGGAATCAACAAGTTTCTAGTTGTCATATAAAAGCGACGTTCATTCACTAAAGTGAATAACTTCTTAATATCTCCAAACAATCCAATGGAAAAAAAATCCCTACTGATGAATAATACACACTCGCTAGTATGCAATGAACTGACGAAGTAGTTTCTGATAATCAATTGCAGATCACGAGTTCGAAATACTCGTTACACAAAAAAAACTATCCATGAAAAATATCCTAGCTGGAAAAATGTCTATAAGATCAAACATCTTCTTAATAAAGTCAAACAACGGTGAGAATATCGAATAATGATGCCTGCCATATCATATGGTCACTCCATATTCTAGCAAATTCGAAGTATATAAATTCAAACCATGTCTTAATAATCAAATCACTCCTATTAGAAAAATATACATGTGTGCCCAGTATTCATGAAAATAATCGTATCAGGTAGATAGAACTCTTACAATACCTTTCATTATCAGTTGTAATATAATTTCCAAGATCGTCGATTTTCCCTACCTAAAGATTTCTCGTAAGATCGGCGTGAATATCATTTCATCCATGAAATGACGATTTCCTTCGAAATCCCAAGCGAATCAGCTGTTGGACTCCTCTCGTCAGGAACCGAATCCATCGCTCTGTGGTGCCATCTTGTCTCTATTCACGTTTACTCGATCATGTTGAACCTCGGATTACCCATAGCGGATATCGTCCAACTCCTTCTCGAAAAGTTCATGGAAACAGCGGACCCCCTACTCTTCTTCTAATATACGCCACTGTTCCGATAAATGTTCAGTTTGAGAATTGTAAGTCCTCTCTCAACTTACTGCAAAGTTCTACTTGAGTAAAAAAAAAATTACTAGATAGTGTTCATGATTACGATACACCCTGTATCTGTCTATAATTTGTAATCCATGAAAATGGCATAAGATAAAAATCTTATAAATGCACGCTGTAATGTTCATCAGAGCCTATGCTAAACATTCAGTTTACTTGAAATAGTAAAAAGTCGCTTTGAATGTATTATATAACAGCATGGTTATAATGTTAAATGTGAAAGCCTGTGTTCGAACAACGTCGAAATGAAGCTTGAAACAAAGTCTTCATATGCGATCAGTGCGGTTTTGAAATACCCCGGCTATCCACAATTGTCCTCTCGGCTAGCCCGGCTGGATCGATGACCCGCTCGGCCTCTGTTGCTCGGTGATGCGAGAAAAGTCGCCTACACTTGCCGTGACGGCTTACGTGTGTTGCGTGACCTTCAATGCCCGTCTCGCTGTGCTATAGGGCTGCTCTGTACTGCTCGCCTCGTTGAGCCTAACTGAACTGCTAAGCGCTGCGTCCCAGCTTATGAGTTCCGAGCGGCACGTGGCTGATTCTCCCCCACCACCGTGCTCCCACGTCACGAAGATAGTCTCGAACCCGACTCCTCTCGGCTGTTCTGTTATACAATAACTTATTTCCATAAAATTATTTCCACATATAATGCATGTTATTTATACTCTTCTAAGTTGTTTTAACTTATTATAATCCCATATATATTTCAATAAAGTTTCACATCTTTATTAATAATTCTATCTTCTCACAGATTTCAATGCCTCCTTGATTCTTGACCTCCTACGTCATCTTGGCTTTCTTCTTGACGCGATCGATGCGCTATCTTATCTGAATGCTTCCCAAAACTTCAACTATAGCTTAATGTCAGCTGGCGTAGCCGATAGCCTAAAATAGGTATCGGGTACATCTCTCCCGTACATCTCCTTTTTTTTTTATCAGGATTGAGAAAAAAAAATACACTCTCAGGCATTCAATATATTATACATGTACACGATAGCTCTACAATTTCCTTTACTCAGCATGATGGTACTTTCTGACTCTCTATAATGATGATTTCCAATGATTAACGTCTTGATTCTGTGTTATTCTGACGTTTATTCCTTCTGTCTTCACTCGTGCTGGCTCGATTGACATCTCTCACTGTCTCTTCGAGTGGTGCACTAGGCTGTCTATCCTCCTGTCTTGACCTTTCATGTCCACGATTATCCCTTCTGTCGTCAGGATCGTTTCTTCGGCCTTCCTGTCGGTCGTTTCCATTAAACTGTTGACCTTGGTTCCAGTTATTCCTTCCCCGATATCTGTTATTATACCGATTCCTGTCCTGATACCTGGAATTTTGGTTATAATTCCTATACCGGTTATCTCTCGCTTCTTGATCGTATGGCCTTTCATATGGTCCTCTATATCGATCATTTCCTCTTGCATTACGGATGTTTCCTCGATTCCCATCGTTCCGTCGGTTTTCCCAGGAATCCCTTCTATCCGTTTGAACTGCATTGTCCACGACTACCGCGTTTACTTCTTGCGTGTTTCTGTTGTCGTTTTGATTACTTCTCGGTGTAACCTGTGCGCTCGTATAATCCAATCGCCTCAATATATCATCATAATGTTCCAGCGTATTGGCTCCCGATGCTATCAGAGATCGCTGTACCTCTATCGGTAACTGTCGCGCTATAGCTTGCAAAAGCTCTTCTTCTGGCAATGGAGGAATAAGGAACTGTAATTTAGCCAGCTGTGACGTGAAGTAGTTGGCGTAATGCGTCGGATGTGACGTAGAATAGCGTTTAGAGTACATCTCCGCTCTTACGTTGAGTTGATCCTCGGCACTCCAGAATCTCCTCAAGAAAGCCATGGCAAATTGCTCCATGTTCGCAAAGTTGCTTCTGAACGCTCTAAACCACGTAAGTGCAGATCCATCTAAGGCGCGTTCTACTATCCTTAGCTCTCTTTCTTTGGCTACCCTGTGTTCCGCCATGTAGTCTCGAATATCTCGCAGAAATTCTACTGGTGTAACTCCTGTATTTCCCGAAAACTTTCTCGGTTTGTCATCTAGGTTCCTTATAATTGTGACTGGACCTGAGTATCGTTCGCTTGGACTCGACGTACTCCTACTCGAACTTGGATTCTCCTGCGGGGTTGAACTGACCCTTTCGAATGTCACATTCGGTTGCATTTGACGGTCTTCTACCATGCTCGTGTCTTGATTCGTCATACTGCGGTCTATCGCTGTTTGATTCATCAATGTTTCCCCTGATGTTACATTATGACTGGTAAAACTGTTAACTATGGATTCTAGTTTCGTCATCCTGTCTTCTGCTAATCTCTTGACCTGAGTCTTCAACTCATCTAACGATGTAACGTCCTGCGTCTTGTTACTTTCGTCTAGATCGTTCCTCAACTTGTCAATCTTTCCTTCGCACGTGTTCTTCACTAACGCGACTTGTTCTTTCAACAGATCAACATCTGTTCTAAATAGTGTTGAATCTAATTTCATCGCTTCCTTGCTTTCCGTAAACCTAGCTTCTAAGTTTGCCATACCTGCGATTAATTTTTCATCTAACCCGTCACGTTTCTCTTTTGCTTCGGCATCGACCTCATTATATCGTTCTTCAACAATTGCTCCGACTCTATTTTTAAATAAAGTTAAGTTTTCGTTAACCTTTTGCTCTATATCGTCGTCTATCTTTCTAATATCCTTCTGCAATTGATTTTCTAACGACTTTATATTAGAATTGACCTCTCCCAAGACTTCATCTTTAATGGTCCCAATTACTGTCTTCAAATCTTTTATTTCGTTACCTAGATTCGTTTCTAGACTCTTAATCTTAGTCTCGAAAGATACTTCGGTAGACCAATCTTGAATTTTTCCTACATCTGCCACTAAACCATCGATGTCGAATCTCAACTTCGATACATCTGACTTAATGTCTTTCTGTATGGTCATAACGTCTGTTCTTAAAGTAAAAATATTTTCTTCCCCTCTATTTTCTAACTCGATAATATTTTTCTTTAATATCTGAACATTTTCCTCTCCTTTCATGTTTACTGCAATTATGTCTAATTGTAAAGTTTTCAACATCTCATTGTTCTTCAAAGTTAAACTATTCTCTAATCTGGTTAACTTATTTTCTAATTCAGTATTAGTTTCTTCACTACGAGACTGCAATTTCTCTTCCAGTGACTTAAAATTGTCTTCACTATTTGACTGTAGCCTAGTCTCTAATAACATCAACTCATCTTTGCTATTTGACTGTAGCCTAGTTTCTAATAACATCAACTCATCTTTGCTATTTGACTGTAGCCTAGTTTCTAATGATTTCAAATTATCGTTTAGATTACCTTCGTTACTAGCCTGTAACAACCTTAAATTCTCTTCATTACTAGCCTGTAATGATTTTACATTCTCTTTACATTTAGCTTCTAATCTAGCTTCTGAATTATTAATTTGTTCTTTAACTTCAGTTTCCATCTTAGAAATGGTTTCTGCAATTCCAGACATACCCGTCTGTAACTCTCCTAACACCTTCGCTAAATCCTCTGGCAACATAATTATATTTCAATATAGAATTATATAGAGACGTTAGACAACAACACATCGCAATGTCTCAATTCCTGCATTCACTTGGGTATAGGGAAAAATATCTTATAACTAACATGATATTACTAATACGATTAACATGAACACTGGATTGGGCACACAAGTACATTGTCTGACTAAGTATAATAAATTTTGTAACACACTTAAATGAACTTGAGATCAATCTCTCAGTAATCTAAATCTGATGTGATTCCATAGACTTAACAAAATCGAAAAGCCCCACTAGTTGGATAAAGCCAATTCTCCCTCTCTCTCTCTGTACCCGTTCGTCCTGGGGATGCGATGACCCATCTGCTATAACATCACATCCCTGGAGTTCCAGGACAGAGCGGAGTTAAATGAACCTCTAGTCAAATAAGGAATGTGTCGGAAATTCAGCTGAGTTCGTGAAAAAGCAGTGGGTTTCACGAGACAAAGTATCTCTAGGGTCGTTACGGGCTTAAGTTAATAAAAATAATTCAAATATAAATGGGCGCCATCAACTGAATTCCTAGCAAAACCACTTCCTTTCCGGATAAGCCTTACTCAAGACAAGGAAAGAAAAAGGAACATCACACCATCATCAGATCACAACTAAGATAAAAACAAATTTATTTTACTTTGATAGTCAGACAGACATTTTAAATATAAATCCTACCTAAGAGTATGGTCGAATGCAAAGTTAAATTGTCATTGTCCAAAAATCGAACCATCTCCTTTCTAATGCAAATTTATTTCAATCCACTTATCAAGAAAAATGTATAAAGTTCTCTTGGGTTCTCAGGATCACTGTCGCACTATGTCTTTCGTCACTGACATTTGTGAAACCTGAGACCTAATTCTCTTTAATTTAACATCAATGTGGATTTAATTAAGTTACTAATCTGCCTAAACATACACATATAATAATCACTCATGTTAAATATCACATAAATTATGGTTTGCATGGTATAATTTGAACGTAGAACATGTTAATCAAATGTTCCTAAACATTGAATAATTAATTTACATTATTTACATCGTCATTAATCTCTTATCTGTGAATTACAGAAAATTCAAATTCTCATTGGTCATCCTCATCATTATTATCAAATTAAATATTTCTCACATTAATTCTTACTTCAAAATTCCAAATATTCCTGTCAGAATCGTTAATTCATCACCATTACATCATTTAAATTCACATTTCAAGTTGCAATTCCTTCGAATCATCTCTCAATTAAATTTATTTAATTTCATATAAATTCATTAATCATCAGCTTCTTTAATTAACCATCACCTTCTAATTCAGTTATTCATCATCATTACAATCGTCTAATAATTCATTTCAATCAGTTTAATTAATTCAATCTTTAATTCATCCCCTTATTTAATTCATCGATTTATTTCCAAATTTAATTTATCAATTTATTTAAATTTCAATCATCTGGTTATTTAATTTTATTATTTCATCTAGTCATTCTGATTTTTATTTCATTAGGTCATTCTGATTTTTATTTCATTAGGTCAGATCGTTAATATGCTTAAATCTCAGATTATTATTTCATTAATTATTATTTTCAGAAAATCTTGTATTATCAACTTCATTTACTTGTTTAATTTCCTAACAAATTGTTTAATAAGGTTTATAGAACGTTGTCTTACAGTTTTATTACTTCCAAGTTATATCTCGTATTTAATTATCATGCCAGAATATTATTGTCTCCACGACATCACGTTGGATCTAACTATCCACAACGACATTATATTTCTTCAATATTCCAAATATCACATTTGAATATAAGAATTGCTACAAAAACTCCATAAATATTCAGCACATGCAGCATGAATTTCAACAAATACGCTAGACTGGGTATGACAACCTCATGTCCGCTTCAAAATACATTATCAACGTTGCAACTATCAAATGGCAAATTCCACAAAATGCCTATCACAAACTTCTTTTAACCACGTTGCATGATCTACAAAAATATATAAATGGCTTCAAATTATTAACGCACATAATCTCCAATGACTGTAATTACTCTGATCACTTCTAGACAACTTCTTAAACAATTGGAAAAACATTACTTCAGTAATTTAATATTTGCTTTCAAATAGCATAAATTCTCTTTCACAAGTTTCATAATTCACATCGTAGAAAAACACCAATGTGCTATAATCTCTCACATCAAAATCTGCAATACTGATCTGCCTTAAAATAATTATGACCATTAATGATTAATCTTACAAGATTAAATTACTTTAAATCCTTCTCAAAGGTATCAAACACAATTATAAAAATCATCAAAGCATCAGCTGTAATAGCTGTTAAACTGAAATTACTCTCAAAAGAGTATAGCAACAAAATATTGGATTGGCAAACAAGAATTACTAAATGCAATCCTGTTGACATTTATCGTTACTTTATTTAACAAAATTTCGACTGATATGTGACTAGTAGTTCCTTGTTTAATTCACTTACATCTCGTGTACATTCGGATGATAAAATGAGTTCCTCAATGGCGAGTAAGATGTGTAACCACCGTGCAATCGTATAAATACGAAGGACCTCGCCCCGTCGACTTGGATGATAGTTCCCTAAACGATGGGTAAGGCGAGTACCACCATACAATCGTATAAATACGACAGACCCCATCTCGTGGACTATATGAGTGAATGTACCAGAAAGGAATCAACAAGTTTCTAGTTGTCATATAAAAGCGACGTTCATTCACTAAAGTGAATAACTTCTTAATATCTCCAAACAATCCAATGGAAAAAAAAATCCCTACTGATGAATAATACACACTCGCTAGTATGCAATGAACTGACGAAGTAGTTTCTGATAATCAATTGCAGATCACGAGTTCGAAATACTCGTTACACAAAAAAAACTATCCATGAAAAATATCCTAGCTGGAAAAATGTCTATAAGATCAAACATCTTCTTAATAAAGTCAAACAACGGTGAGAATATCGAATAATGATGCCTGCCATATCATATGGTCACTCCATATTCTAGCAAATTCGAAGTATATAAATTCAAACCATGTCTTAATAATCAAATCACTCCTATTAGAAAAATATACATGTGTGCCCAGTATTCATGAAAATAATCGTATCAGGTAGATAGAACTCTTACAATACCTTTCATTATCAGTTGTAATATAATTTCCAAGATCGTCGATTTTCCCTACCTAAAGATTTCTCGTAAGATCGGCGTGAATATCATTTCATCCATGAAATGACGATTTCCTTCGAAATCCCAAGCGAATCAGCTGTTGGACTCCTCTCGTCAGGAACCGAATCCATCGCTCTGTGGTGCCATCTTGTCTCTATTCACGTTTACTCGATCATGTTGAACCTCGGATTACCCATAGCGGATATCGTCCAACTCCTTCTCGAAAAGTTCATGGAAACAGCGGACCCCCTACTCTTCTTCTAATATACGCCACTGTTCCGATAAATGTTCAGTTTGAGAATTGTAAGTCCTCTCTCAACTTACTGCAAAGTTCTACTTGAGTAAAAAAAAATTACTAGATAGTGTTCATGATTACGATACACCCTGTATCTGTCTATAATTTGTAATCCATGAAAATGGCATAAGATAAAAATCTTATAAATGCACGCTGTAATGTTCATCAGAGCCTATGCTAAACATTCAGTTTACTTGAAATAGTAAAAAGTCGCTTTGAATGTATTATATAACAGCATGGTTATAATGTTAAATGTGAAAGCCTGTGTTCGAACAACGTCGAAATGAAGCTTGAAACAAAGTCTTCATATGCGATCAGTGCGGTTTTGAAATACCCCGGCTATCCACAATTGTCCTCTCGGCTAGCCCGGCTGGATCGATGACCCGCTCGGCCTCTGTTGCTCGGTGATGCGAGAAAAGTCGCCTACACTTGCCGTGACGGCTTACGTGTGTTGCGTGACCTTCAATGCCCGTCTCGCTGTGCTATAGGGCTGCTCTGTACTGCTCGCCTCGTTGAGCCTAACTGAACTGCTAAGCGCTGCGTCCCAGCTTATGAGTTCCGAGCGGCACGTGGCTGATTCTCCCCCACCACCGTGCTCCCACGTCACGAAGATAGTCTCGAACCCGACTCCTCTCGGCTGTTCTGTTATACAATAACTTATTTCCATAAAATTATTTCCACATATAATGCATGTTATTTATACTCTTCTAAGTTGTTTTAACTTATTATAATCCCATATATATTTCAATAAAGTTTCACATCTTTATTAATAATTCTATCTTCTCACAGATTTCAATGCCTCCTTGATTCTTGACCTCCTACGTCATCTTGGCTTTCTTCTTGACGCGATCGATGCGCTATCTTATCTGAATGCTTCCCAAAACTTCAACTATAGCTTAATGTCAGCTGGCGTAGCCGATAGCCTAAAATAGGTATCGGGTACAATGTGACACTTGTGAAGTTTAACCACATGCAAGACGTGCTTGTATAAGTTCTCTATTTAAACTCAATATACAATTAACCACTAAATGTTCAGAACTAATATGTATAGCCATGTTTAGGGTATATAGGAGACCCTTAGCAAGAAAGGCTGTCTAACCCACGAGTGTACAGCCTTGTCATACGCAGTAAGCACCTGTTGGAAGAAAACAACAACATCAACAATTTGAGAAAGCCAACAAAAAACTGTTTCCTTTAAATACATTAATGGATATGTTGTTGGCTTTCTCAAATTGTTGTTGTTGTTGTTTTCTGCCAACAGGTGCTTACTGCGTATGACAAGGCTGTACACTCGTGGGTTAGACAGCCTTTCTTGCTAAGGGTCTCCTATATACCCTAAACATGGCTATACATGTTAGTTCTGAACATTTAGTGGTTAATTGTATATTGAGTTTAAATAGAGAACTTATACAAGCTCGTCTTGAATGTGGTTAAACTTCACAAGTGTCACATGCAACATGCAAAGTATGTTTCCGCTACCTAGCGGTAAATATGAGCTCTACCTGTACTACTAGCATGCTACCTAGCAGAGGATATGAACACTTACTAGTAATATCCAAAGTGAGCTGAGGTTAGGTTAGGTTAGTTAAAGTTAGGTTAGCCATTAAAATAAGTTACCAAAATAAGTCGTCAAAAATAATTGTTTTTTTACCCCTGAGGTCTTGGGTTCCAACTCGACTATGCACAGAATTTAAATAACATCTGAGAGTTGAAAGGTTAGGTTAGGTTAGGTTAGGTTAGTGAGCTGAGGTTAAGTCTTTAAATATTCCCTCTCTTTCAACTACTTTCCAACACCAAGAAAAAAATCCACTAAATACATTGACACAAATAACTTGTCAAATAAGCCAATACAAAAGCCAATACTAAAGCCAACACAAAAAGCCAACACGAAAAGCCAATACAAAAAGCCAACACGAAAGGCCAATACAAAAAAAGCCAACACGAAAAGCCAACACGAAATGCCAACACGAAAAGCCAACACAAAAAGCCAACACGGAAAGCCAACACAAAAGCCAACACGAAATGCCAACACGAAAAGCCAACACAAAAAGCCAATACGAAAAGCCAACACGAAAAGCCAACATGAAAAGCCAACACAAAAAGCCAACACAAAAAGCCAACATATAAGCCAACACAAAAGCCAACACGAAAAGCCAACACAAAAAGCCAACACAAAAAGCCAACACATAAGCCAATATATAAGCTTATGGTAGGTCACTCCATCAGCAAAACAGTTGTAACCTTTGTAGTGTGAACATCGTACTGACAGGTCAGTTACTACTATGGAACTTATTACAACCAACAAAGGTAGGCTACGTGCACTCTATCAAGGATACTCCTATAACTATAATCGCCAGAATGTGAATGGAATAATATTCTGGCGATGCTCAAAAGAGAGGTCAACAAAATGTCGAGGCAATCTGAAAAGTAAAAATGGAAAGGTTTTAAGTGTGAGTGTTCATCAATGTAGTGCTCGAAACGAACCACGCTTACTGTTTACAAACAATTATCAAAATGCTAAAAAGCAAGTTCAAGAAAACGATATTGCGGCTAAAGATAGTGCAGTGTTTGTTCAAAAGGACTTATCATGTCCTCAAAATGTCATGTTAGGACAGTTGTCAACGTCCAAGAAACCTTCAACACTATCAAAATCAACTCAGACTATAAATAAAGTGGTATTGCAAGAGGATCAAAAAGGACTATATAGTAACAGTGATGATGGTCATGATGATAATGGTGATCATGATGATGATAATGATGATGATGATGATGATGATAATGATCATGATAATGGTAATGCTTTATTTACACCTAAAAATCATTTGTTAAAGTTGTATACTGGAACAAACCCAGTAAGCTAATTCAACGGCTTCGACAATTGCATGCTTTACGACAAGCTGGGCATATCGGTCACGATTGGGAAATCAAAGAAATTGAACAAGAGCTTCGTCGTGCTGAAATTATTGTGTAATGAGTCTGCCACTTTGCGACCACTTTTACCCCCCACTCTTGTTTCTTGTTGCTTATTTGCTTTCACTTTTACCTGAACTCTTTGGATCCATATTTGCTCTCACACTAAACTAGTATTCTTATTACCAAGTTGACTTTACTAGAGCTTAGTCTATGCTTGACAGTTGATATGGAAGTATCAGTGACTAGGTATGGTAAGCCTTACGCATACTATAAAGGATATTCATATATTGTGAAACGAACCAATAAAAATGGAACTGTTATTTGGCGTTGTTCAAAGCAACGTTCCAAACATTGTCGTGGTGACCTAAAAAGTAAATATAGTGAGGTTTTAGGTGTCGGTGATCATCAATGTAGTGTGCTGCATGAAACACAGTTGCCGTCGACAAAAAATCAAGAAAACCATATTGCTACTCAAAATAGTGCATTGTTTAATGAGCAGCGTTTAACCCCAGTTCTAAAAGTTATTTTTAATCCATCTTCCACGTCGCAAGAGCCATCAACATCACAAACTATGCAAGAGGTAGTGTTGTTGTTGTCGTTTTAAAGAGTGGAACAACTAGGTCATGTGCTCTTGATATGCAAGGGGATCAAAGTGACTAAATAGTAATAACAATAAGGTTTTTATGCCTATACAACCATTGCGGCTTCCCACTTTTCGAAAACAACGTTGAATGGACATTGCTATAAAATAATCTACAACAAGCCTTGTGTTTAAAACTATAACAGACTATTGTTAAGTGAGAAAGGCTTGTATTCAGTGTGCATTTATTGTCATAATCATGTATACTCTGCAATGTTAAATATACTAACTTTGTATAAAATAAAACAACATTGTAACATGATTTTGCATTTATTTACAAACTTTGTATACATTTCTTGTTTTTTTTTGTTTCATCATAATATTTTTAAAGACAACACTAAACACTAAAACATTACTATTCTATATACATATTTTCTTTCTTTTTCAGTATATTGTCATTACTTATATTTTCCATTATTATTTCACATTTTTTTAAATTTATTTAATTAAAACGAACCATGCACCTATTGTTTTTAAAAACTTCATAAATTAAGTGTACAGGTTGCACAGCATTATTGACTTCATCAAAAGCACTTACCGACATATCATTAAACCGTATAGGCAGAAATGTCTCAAAGTTTTCACATACACAAAGTACACGATCACCATATGCTGTTTTCAATTTCCGAATCATGATAATGCGGAATGGAATATGCGTTGGCAATTCGCTGAGCTTCTTTGTCTCTAAGCCACATGATTGTCCCACATCATTCAAAACATTCATTGTAGTAGTCTATAAACAAAACAAAAGCATATCTATTACACTCTAAAACAGCTTTAATAATATTGTGCAATTAGGAAGCAGAATAACCAGTGATGGACGAAGCAAAGAGGATATAAAAAGTAGGTTGGCTCAGGCAAAGAAAGCATTTCTACAAAAAAGGAATCTGCTGACATCGAATATAGATTTAGGTATTAGGAAGTCATTTTTGAAAGCCTTTGTATGGAGTGTGGCGCTCTATGGAAGTGAAACTTGGACTATTGGTGCAGCAGAAAAGAGGAGAATTGAAGCATTTGAAATGTGGTGTTACAGGAGAATGATGAAGATCAGATGGGTAGATAGGGTTACAAACGAAGAGGTATTAAGACGAGTGGGAGAGGAGAGATGTTTCTGGCGACTGCAAATGAAGAGACGAGATAGGTTGGTAGGACACATACTAAGACATCCAGGAATAGCAAGCTTAGTTATGCAAGGAAGGGTCGAGGACAAGAACTGTAGGGGTAGACCAAGGTTAGAATATGTTAAACAGATTGCCTTGGATGTAGGGTGTGGTAGCTATGTAGAGTTCAAACGTTTAGCTCAGGACAGGGAGGCATGGAGAGCTGCATCAAACCAGTCAAAAGGCTGAAGACTCAAACAACAAGGAATTTTGCACTATGCATGGCGAATAAATTATACTAGTTATGCAAGAAATGCCCTAACTGTAGCGGATACTACTTTTCTGCATATAGCACAAGTGTTAAGTTCTAATGCACACTTGACACAGGCTATCATGTGTCCACAGGGTAAAAATACAACACCTAGTTCATCTTGATAACAAATTTTACATAATTGTTGGTCACACTTTTGTATCTGTTCGTGAGACAAGTCTTTTCTTTCAGCCTTATGTATTTGCTCCGCGTGCTCTAACTCTAAAGGCACTTTTATGTCTTGTGCTGCAATCACTTTTTCTTTACGAATAGTGTTCACAAATTCCTGACCTTTAAGCAACACCATGTATTTACAGTTTGGTAACCAACGAGCGTGTTGCACAAAAGGGTCATCAGTCATTTGACAATCCTTTAAAGCAAATCCACAATAAAAACATATTGTTTTATCCCCTTCACCAGTATAAAAAAATCCAGCTTCACTTAGCTGTTTGGTAAGGTGTTTTAATATTAATGGCCAAACATTTTTATAAGATTCGAAACGTTTTTCAACAGAGCTGTACTCTGAGTGTGCTAGTGCTTTAGTCTTGCAAACTCCCAATTTTTCAAAAGCACACGCCAATTCAACACTGTCTATGGCATATGGACCACATAATATCGACACTACCGTTGGCTGGTAATACATCATTATTATTATTTATTTGTGATTCAGCAACGTAAGTAGCGGCCAAAGGCCTTGTGGTTCGGTAAAATGAATGCACGGGTAGGTTACCCACTTGCTTTCCAAGCATGTAAGGACAGTGAGGAGACCATCGCAAATGGTCTCTAAAGGGATCTTCCCCTTCTTCCCAGTGTGAAAGTTCAATACGACAAAACACACAGCGCACCACATCTTCTCGGTTCAAGTAAAAAAAAAACTGCTTTTGCAAGTTCATGTGTCGACAAAAAGCCTACATGCCAGGATTCAAATGTTAACCATCGATCATGTTCTGATTTTAAATTTAACCCACGTGGTAAACCAACTTGCTCACTTGTTGTATTTGGTACTAACGCCATGTGTTATAATAAAATTTTTCTTATTGTAAGTTATTAACATTGCACAAGAGCAAAGAGTACTTTAAAGCATAATGCATGTTTGTTCACTGTCTGTTCATTACGTTAATGGCACATGACGACACCTAAAAGCAAACAAAATAACCCATCACTCAATCAATCAATCAATACTTGTAAATAAAACGTTAACGTTAATTGACATTAATATATCAAAACACCATTAAAAATAAACTGTATGTTGGCACTAACAGTAACCCATGTACTTATTTTCTTTTTTTATAAAGCTACAGTCATTTACATTCCTCCACCCTCCCTTTAACCAATATATAAACAAAAATGAATGTCATGTCATTTTGTTCATATTATCATGTTCAAACCTGTGGATATTCGTTGAGTCCATAGGGAACCACCCATAAATTAAATTTATTATTTTTATTTTTAGAAAATCCAACATGGCCTTGTACTTTTCCCAGTCAACAACAACAACATAGCCATTAATCAAGAAAGCAATCATTGTCCCAGTCATGTACAGGTAATGAATTATTTTTTGTCTACGAGTTTTCAGTAGTGGTAAAATTGAATAGCATTTTTAAGTTGGACTTACCTGAGTTTCAAACAGTTCACTCTTTGGCAGTGGAGTTCGCTTTAGTGCGTTTCTGTTTTTTTTTCAGCGACTGCTACGGCGGTAAGGCTATTCTTTCCAAGTTTCTAAAAATAAATAAAATAAACCGCTATAAATACCTAAATTCAGGTTAATACATACATTTCATAAAATAAAACATAAAACAAAAAAATGAAACATGTTAGTTTAAAAAAATCATCTCACCTTTACTTGCAGTGACTTGTTGCTCTTCCCTTCTAGTGGGCTCAAAAGTGCAATGGTTTCTTCTCCCTCAGACATGTAAGGTATGCCGGTTATCTGCAAACAAATAAATAAAATCATTAATTACCTAATCAATAAATAATTGCTTGTAAATATATATATTAATCAATAAATGTATAAATGAATAAATATATAAATAAATACCTACCCCACAACAAGGTTAAGTATTTTCCACCAACACCAAAACTGTTAAACAAGACCAGGGGTTTCATGCAACGCAGTGTGTTCAAAGATAGTCCACCCAAGTGAGAGTAGAAATGATAACGACATGTCTTTATATATGCTACGTTGCATGTATAATCATTTTTTCCCACGCTTTGAACATTTTGTTATCGGTCACGTGGACAGCTAACGCCCAAAGTGAACACCTGCGGCGAATCAAATTTCACATGAACTTGCATTTTGTCACGTACGAAGCAAAACAGGATGTAACTTGTTAACAGTTATCACGCACGTGGACAGCTAACGTCCCAAGCGAACACCTGTGGAAGATCAAATTTCACATGGACTTGCATTTTGTCACGTACGAAGCAAGACAGGATGTCACTGGTTTAGCGTACATGTGGTTTCACACATGTGTGTGCATGCATTTCACACTCCCCTGCCACCACGATGGTCAGATTATTTCACCTTCAAGCGTCACCTGTTGTCAAGTCAGATCAACGCCATCCGATAACCTCAAATGACATTCACCTCCTGCTCCTCGGCAAGTTTGTTTTCTGTACTCGCTTCGACCAACATAGAACCAAGTTCTCATCACCGTTTACACGTTAAAGGTAAAATATCAGAAAACGCATGCTCGCTCTGTCATACACCGACCCGTCGAAATATCGATTGTTCTATTGAACACAGCCACCGTGGTCAGCGACAGGTTCGTTGAAACACACACACCCAGCCGTATCGTCTCTCTCAACCACCACGCTTCATGAACATTATAAACAAGTAAAGAAAAAGAAAAAGTTTTTTCAACATGTATGGCGTTAGGCCCTTTGTGAATTATTTTTTTGGAAAAAAAAATCTAACACATTTGAAAGGGGGCGTTAGCCCGAGTCCTTGGACACCTCGTACACGTCTCTAGCTTTATTGGTTCGTGAAATATCGGCAAAAATCACAAAAAACACGTGTTTACCCCAAAATCGAGTTTCCAAATTTTTTTTAAAATTACAACGAGTAGTCCATAGCAAAGAGGACATCAGCCCGAGTCCTTGGACCCGTCGTACACGCCTCTAGCATGATTGGTTCGTGAGATATCGGCAAAATCACAAAAAAACACGTGTTTACCCCAAAATCGAGTTTCCAATTTCATTAAAAATTATAACGAGTGGTCCATAGCAGAGAGGACGTCACCCCGAGTCCTTGGACCTGTCGAACACGCCTCTAGCGTTATTGGTTCGTGAGATATTAAAAGCACATGACCTTTTAGTTTTGGTCGTTTAATTAAATAAAGAGCCTATAGGAAAGTAGGGGGCATCACTATGAGTGCTAGGACACCCTGTATGTTCAAATCCCATGATTGGTTAGCGAGATATCAGGTTCGGGGCAAATACGAGGAGGGTTCAATAAGTTAGTAGACAGCTCCCCCACCATCCCACTACTACAGGTTTTCATCCTAGAGACTTGAAATGTATTTTGGGGGTAGAGGGGGTAGGGACCATTGATTTACGTCAAACAATTTTTTTTGTAGAGTTCCTAGTTTCCAAAATATAGGATTTCCAAAATTCGAGTGTTTTCAAAAACACATAAAAAGTAAAAAAGTTTTATTATAGAAAATAAAGGTCATAAAGACCATTCGTTTGAGCCATGGCACAACGTTCTATCCTGTTTGGTTTTCAAACTATCGCCTATTTTTGAAAACAAAAAATTTCAAACTTTTTTCTAAAATATAACGAGTGGTCCATAGCAAAGCCCCTGTCATCCCGAGTCCAACGACATTTCATTCGTGAATCTCCGACCATGGGTTCGGGAGTTATCGGCTCGCATTGGGAGTAGTGGGGGGGGGGGGGCAGAAGCGCCACTACCCCCCTACTCATATAAACTCTGCCGATACCTGTCGAAGGCGTGGTCGGATTTTAACGAACGAGGTATTGGTGAAATTGGGATGACGTTCTCTTGGCTAAGCATGTATTTTGGTATTAAAAAATAAAAAAATCTTTTATTTTTGATTGGCACTGTTTTGGAAACGGTGAATCGGAAAAAAGTTTGTTTGATGTTAATGAAAAGTGGGTATGCCCTCTAGGCGGACAGCAAGTTTCAAGGGTGTAGGAGGAAAATCAAATTGATAGCCTACTTTCTCGCGAACATTGGTGATCATTGGCGAACGGATGGTCGGATTTTAACAAATGAGCTGTCATTGGACTCGAGCTGACGTCGTCTTTCCTATAGACCACTCGTTATATTTTTGAAAAATTTTTAGAAAAATTTTGTTTTAAAAAGTAGGCGATAGTTTGTAAACCAAACATGATAGAATGTTGTGCCATAGTTCAAACCAATGGTCTCTATGACCTTTATTTTTTATAATAAAACTTTTTTATAGTTTGAGATTTTTTGAAAACCCATAAATTTTGAATTTGTACTATTTTGGAAACTAACACGTTGACAAAAAAAATTGTTTAACATAAATGAAAGATCCCCATTCCCTCTACCATAAAAATAAATGTCAAGTCTCTAGGACCAAAAAAAGACTATGCATTTTTTTTTTTTTTTTTTTTTATAAAAGCGTGTTTGTAGACAGAGAGCCGGTAGCGCTTGACGTATATTACAAGGAGGCTATGATTTGCCATGGTGGATATGGGAAATGGCTATTTCGACGGGGGAGATGTATGGCAAAACGAGGAGTCTTTTTCGCTATTTTTCCCTATGACGATTGAATGAAGGCGAATATTTTGAAATGTGACAAGCATGCTAAGATTTTTACCCCTGAAGGGGATCTTTAACGTTTTAGTTAACGTTGATGAGCGAGATCGCTCTCTGACACAACAGATGGTTGTAGGATATGACCAAGTGATTCTTAACCGTTGGCGATCTCGGTGACCGTGCCCGGAAGAAATGAATAGCTATTTTGGTGGGTTGGCGGGGGCAGCTTATGATGGTTGGTTTTGTGATATGTCCTATGATAGATAGAGGCGAATATTTGAAAATGTGTTAAGTGTGCTAGGATTCTTTTTCCCTCCTGAAGGAGATCTTAACATGCTAGTAAACGGTGATAAGCGAGACTGCCGTCTGGCACAGTAAATGGTTTTAGAATATGGAAACCTATAACATTTGCTCGACCAAGTCATGTGCATGTACGCAAAGAGCCAAAACGGTAAGGTCATTGGCCTGAAATGTTATAAACTAAATATTGAACTGAGTCAAGTCATGTGTTTTAGGATGAAAGTATGTGGTTAACATGATCATGTATTGAGGATGGCCGCTTGCTAGTAATTATTATTGCAGTAAAATGTTTAATAAGAAGAAGAAGAATAAGAAGACACATGTTTTGAATGCTAACACGCACACTGTGCAGCTCACTGGTGACTGAATATTGTACCTAGCTAGGGGACTCGTGAGAGCTGTTGCTGGTGCTGACGAGGCAGGAATGCCTACGTCAGCAGGAAGTGTGATATCAGCTTACTTGCCTCGTGGTGGCTAGCAGGTGTGCTGTTTAAGACCGCCATTTTGGTTCTGAGACAGTAGGTAGCCATTTTGGTTCCTTATTAAAAACATGAAACTAGTAAACGGTACACGAATCTTATTCAGATTGAGGAATGTAATGAGGCGTGGGAACATGTGCGAGAGAGAGACAGAGAACCATTCAAGGTCAAAACGCTGAGAAAATACAACTTTTTCTGTTGCTAGGCTAACTGATAACGATTGCGTTAGTCATGCATTTGCCATCTTAGCACACGGACGTATACAGTAGAGCTGTGGAAGAAAAATCCTTTTATTTTTTGGTAAGTACCTATGAATGATTATTTTAATCATGTCATGCTAATGAACCTTAAATTTGTAGTTATTGATTAGGTAATTATTGATTTATTCATTTATTTGTTTGCAGATAACCGGTTTACCTTACATGTCTGAGATACAAGAAACCAGTTTACTTTTGAGCACACTAGAAGGAAAGATCAACAAGCCACTGCAAGTGAAGGTGGGATTATTTTTTTAAACTAACTTGTTTCATTTTTTGTTTCATATTTTATTTTATGAAATGCATGTACTAACCTGAATTTAGGTATTTATAACGGTTTATTTAATTTATTTTTAGAAACTAGGATAGAAAAGCCTTACCGCCGTAGCAGTCGCTGAAAACCCGAGACGCAGTAAAGTGCAACCATTGTTTCCAGGCAGTGAACTATTTAAAACTCAGGTAAGCCTAACATAAAATGCTATTCCTTTTTACCACTACTGAAAACTCGTAGACAAAAAATTCATTACCTGTACATGACTAGGACGATGATTGCTTTCTTGATTAATGACTATGTATTGGCAACCGGTACAAGACCATATTGGTTGTTTACCGGGAAAGTACAAGGTCATATTGGATTTTGTAAAAAACCAAAATTTTAATTTAACTGACATGTCGTTCCCTATAATATTCATAATAATAATAATAATAATAATAATAATAATAATAATAATCAAAATAACAATAATATATTAATAATAAATAGAAAAGGTCATCCGAGAATGGCAGAAGGAAATGAAAAATTCAAGGGTAGAAAATGGGGTAAGGCTAGGGTACAAGTATATGAATCTTACAATCGACTGTCTAGCCTTTGCAGATGATCTAGTGATCTTTTCAGATTCCATTGATACGGCAGAAGAACAACTTAACCAACTGAAAAATCAAGCACTGAATGCTGGGCTTCAAATCTCCTTTGAGAAGACACAATTCATGACAAACATAAAATCAGCCATTCATCTGTGACGTCATAGCCAGTCTCAAAGCAAGTCTATACTTGTAGAACATGTCATGTGACAAGGTTAGGTTTAGTGAGCTGAGGTTAACTTAGGTTAGCTAGTTCTATCTCACTCCTAGCCAATCATTAACCTTAAAAGCACTCTAGAGTTCTTGGAATCTGTTCATGTAATTATTATTCTTGACAGTACTTTGGAAATTACACCCTGAAAAATATCATGCCCTTGAATTTTTTTAAACTGTTATTATTATTATTATTATTATGATTATTATTATTATTATTATTATTATTAGCCAAGTCACTTTACTAAAATTTAATTTATGTGTTTTAGTTGATATGAAAATCTCAACAACCAGCCATGCTTGCACCCACTTTTTGCTTTCACTTTTCCTCCCATATTAATGCCAACTCGTATAACTATAAGCAACAGCAAAATGTAAATGGAATAATACTTCTGATAATGTTCAAAACAAAAGTCCTGAGGTCTTGGGTTTGAATTCTCAACTATGGTTGTCAGCCAATGAGTTACCCTACAGGAAACTTTAATTTTTGTGTTGTGTTGCATGATAATTTGCCCATCTCGCGGTGTAGTGGCTAGTATACTTGGGTGTTATCCCAGAGGTTTTGGGTTCCAACTAGACTATGGCCAGAATTTAATTTTTGATCTGAGAGTTGGAAGGTTAGGTTAGGTGAAGTTAGGTAAGGAGAAGTTAGGTTAGGTGAAGTTAGGTTAGGTTAGGTTAGGGGAGATTATTTTACTAAAACACCACATTTGCCCCCACTTTTTACTCACACATTTTGCTCCCACTTTGTGCACTCACTTTTGCTCGCTCTTTTTCCTCCCACTTTTGCTTTCACATTTGCTCCCATACTTGCTCCTACTTTTTTGCTCTCATATTTGCTCCCACTTTTGCATACACTTTTTGCTCTCACTTTCTTTTCTCACTTCTTGCTCCCACTTTTGCTTTCACATATACCCCCATACTTGCTCCCACTTTTGCTTTCACATTCGCTCTCATACTTGCTCCTAATTTTTTGATCCCACATTTTGCTCCCACTTTTTGCTCCCATATTTGCTCGCACTTTTTTTGTGCTCATATTTGCTCCCACTTTTGCTTACACTTTTTGCTCCCACTTTTTTCTCTCACGTTTTGCTCCCATTTTTGCTTTCACATTTGCTCCGATACTTGCTCCTACTTTTTTGCTCTCATATTTGCTCCCACTTTTGCATACACTTTTTGCTCCCACTTTTTTCTCTCACGTTTTGCTCCCATTTTTGCTTTCACATTTGCTCCCATACATGCTCCTACTTTTTTTTGCCCCCACTTTTTGCTCAAAATTTTTGCTCCCAATTTTTGCTCCCACTCTTTGCTCCCACTTTTTTGCTCCTACATATGCTCGCACATTAAACTATTGTTCTTATTACCAAGTTGTCTTTACTAGAGCTTAGTCTAAGCTTGACAGTTGATATGGAAGTATCTGTGAATAGGTATGGTAAGCCTCATGCATTCTATAAAGGATATTCATATATTGTGAATCGAACCAATAAAATGGAACTGTTATTTGGCGTTGTTCAAAACAACGTTCAAAACAATGTCGCAGTGGGCTAAAAAGTAAAAATAGTGAGGTTTTAAGTGTCAGTGATCATCAATGTAGTGTACTGCATGAAACACTGTTGCTGTCAACAGAAAATCATGAAAATGATAATAAGCAAGTGCGACAAAACAATACTACTATTGAAAATAATTCAATGATCAAAAATCCCTTAACATTATCAAAAGCCACGCAGAATCTACATGAGGACACTGCAGAGGAAGAGGAAGAGGAACAGGAACAGGAAGAGGAACAGGAATATTTAACTGGATTTAGTAATGTTGAGGATAATGTTGAGGATAATTATAGTGATTATAATAATAGTGATATAGATCATGCTGCTTATGATTATGATAGTGATAATGATCCAAAACAAGACAATAATGTTTTCATGCCTATTGTTCACCGTGGAAGGAAAAAGATCTACAACAAGCCTTGTTTTTAAAACTATAACACACTCTCGTAAACGCAAAGACTTGTATTAAGTGTGCTTTTTATTGTCATAATCATGTATACTCTGCAATGTTAAATATTCTGACATCTATAGAAAATAAAACAACATTGTACCATTATTTTCAGTTATTTACAAAATTTATATACATTTTTTTTTGGTTTCATGATAATATTTTTATGACAATACTAAACACTAAAACATTATTATTCTATACACATATTTTTCTTTCAGTCCATTGTCGTGACTTATATCTTCCATTATTATTTGACATCTGTTTTTTTAAATTTAATTAAAACGAACCATGCACCTATTGTTTTTAAAACCATCATAAATTAAGTGTACAGGTTGTACAGCATTATTGACTTCATCAAAAACACTCTCCGACATATCATTAAACCGTGTAGGCAGAAATGTCTCAAAGTTTTCACATACACAAAGTACACGATCACCATATGCTGTTTTCAATTTCCGAATCTTGATAATGCGGAATGGAATACGCGTTGTCAATTCGCTGAGCTTCTTTGTGTCTAAGTCACATGCTTGACCTACAGCATTCAAAACATTCATTGTAGTAGTCTATAAACATAAGAAAATCATATCTATTACACTCTAAAACTGCTTTAATAATATTGTGCAATTAGGGATTTTGCACTATGTATGGCTGATAAATTTTACTATTTATGTAAGAAATGCCCTAACTGTAGCAGATACTGCTTTTCTGCATATAGCACAAGTGTTGAGTTCTAATGCACACTTGGCACAGGCTATCATGTGTCCACAAGGCAAAAATACAACACCTACTTCATCTTGATAACAAATTTTACATAATTGTTGGTCTCACTTTTGTATCTGTTCGTAAGACAAGTCTTTTCTTTCAGCCTCATGTATTTGCTCCGCGTGTTCTAACTCTAAAGGCACTTTTAGGTCTTGTGCTGCAATCACGTTTTCTTTACGAATAGTGTTCACAAATTCCTGACCTTTAAGCAACACCATGTATTTACAGTTAGGTAACCAACGAGCGTGTTGCACAAAAGGTTCATCAGTCATTTGCCAATCCTTTAAAGCAAATCCACAATAAAAACATATTGTTTTATCCCCTTCACCAGTATAAAAAATCCAGCTTCACTTAGCGGTTTGGTAAGGTGTTTTAATATTAATGGCCAAACATTTTTATAAGATTCTAAACGTCTTTCAACAGAGCTGTACTCTTGGTGTGCTAGTGCTTTAGCCTTGCAAACTCCCATTTTTTCAAAAGCACATGCCAATTCAACACTGTCTATGGCATATGGACCACATATATCGACACTACCGTTGTTGACGGGTAATACATCATTATTATTATTATGTATTTGTGATTCAGCAACGTAAGTAGCGGCCAATGGTCTTGTGGTTCGGTAAAATGGATAAACGTTTATGTTACCCACTTGTTTTCCAAGCATGTAAGGACAACAAGAAGACCATCGCAAATGGTCTCTCAAGGGATCATCCCCTTCTTCCCAGTGTGAAAGTTCAATAGGACAAAACACACAGCGCACCACATCTTCTCGGTTCAAGTAAAAAAACGGCTTTTGCAAGTTCATGTGTCGACAAAAAGCCTACAGGCCAGGATTCAAATGTTAACCAACGGTCATGTTCTGATTTTAAATTTAACCCACGTGGTAAACCAACTTGCTCACTTGTTGTATTTGGTACTAACGCCATGTGTTATAATAAAACTTTTTCTTATTGTAAGTTATTAACGTTGCACAGAGTACTTTAAAGCACAATGTATGCTTGTTCATTGTCTGTTCATTACGTTAATGGCGCTTGACGACACCTAAAAGCAAACAAAATAACCAATCACTCAATCAATCAATCAATCAATCAATCAATACTTGTAAATAAATCGTTAACGTCAATTGGCATTAATATATCAAAACACCATACAAATTATAATAAACTGTATGCCGGTACTAACAGTAACCCATGTACTTATTTTCTTTTTTATAAAGCTGCAGTCATTTACATTCCCCTTTAACCAATACATAAACAAAAAGTAATAATGTCATATCATTTTGTTCAGATTATCATGTTCAAACCTGTCAATATATTCGTTGAGTTAATAGGGTACAAAATTCCTCATTTTTCTACTAGAAAGCTTTATAGAGTTTAAGGAGATTAGATATCAAACATCTAACCTCCTTGACTTTCATAGTTAAGGAACAACTAAATTCGACATGAAAGCTACCCTCTGTGTGTCAAATAACAAAGCTTGCACCCGGCACCCGAGGCCATACGTTATTAATATTATTTTTAATATATTATTATTATTATTATTATTATTATAGGGAATGACATGTCAGTTAATTTTTGGTTTGGTTTTTTACAAAATCCAATATGGTCTTGTACCGGTTGCTAATACATAGTCATTAATCAAGAAAGCAATCATCGTCCTAGTCATGTACAGGTAATGACTTTTTTTGTCTACGAATTTTCAGTAGTGGTAAAATGGAATAGCATTTTATGTTAGGCTTACCTGAGTTTTAAATAGTTCACTGCCTGGAAACAATGGTTGCACGTTACTGCGTCACGGGTTTTCAGCGACTGCTACGGCGGTAAGGCTTTTCTTTCGTAGTTTCTAAAAATAAATAAAATAAACCGTTATAAATACCTAAATTCAGGTTAGTACATGCATTTCATAAAATAAAATATGAAACCAAAAAATGAAGCAAGATAGTTTAAAAAAATAATCCCACCTTCACTTGCAGTGGCTTGTTGCTGTTTCCTTCTAGTGGGCTCAAAAGTAAACTGGTTTCTTGTATCTCAGACATGTAAGGTATACCGGTTATCTGCAAACAAATAAATGAATAAATCAATAATTACCTAATCAATAACTACAAATTTAAGGTTCATTAGCATGACATGATTAAAATAATCATTCATAGGTACTTACCAAAAAATATAAGGATTTTTCTTCCACAGCTCTACTGTATACGTCCGTGTGCTAAAATGGCAAGTGCATGACTAACGCAATCGTTATCAGTTAGCCTAGCAACAGAAAAAGTTGTATTTTCTCAGCGTTTTGACTTTGAATGGTTCTCTGTCTCTCTCTCGCACATGTTCCCACCCCTCTTCACATTCCTCAATCTGAATAAGATCGTGTACCTTATATTAGTTTCATGTTTTTAATAAGGAACCAAAATGGCGGTCTAACACATGACTTGGTCGAGCAAATGTTATAGGTTTCCATATTCTAAACCCATTTACTGTGCCAGACAGCAGTCTCGCTTATCGCCGTTTACTAGCATGTTAAAGATCCCCTTCAGGGGGAATAAAATTCCTAGCACACTTAACACATTTTCAAATATTCGCCTCTAACTGTCATAAGAAATATCACAAAACCAACCATCATAAGCCCCCGCCATCCCACCAAAATAGCTATTCATTTCTTCCGGGCACGGTCACCGAGATTGCCAACGTCTAAGAATCACTTGGTCATATCCTACAACCGTCTTTTGTGTCAGAGAGCAATCTCGCTCATCACCGTTAACTAAAACGTTAAAGATCCCCTTCAGGGGTAAAAATCTTAGCATGCTTGCCACATTTCAAAATATTCGCCTTCATTCATTCGTCATAGGAAAAAAATAGCGAAAAAGATCCCTCGTTTTGCCATACATCGCCCCCGTCGATATAGCCATTTCCCATATCCACCATGGCCAATCATAGCCTCCTTGTAACATACGTCAAGTGCTTCCATCTCTCTGTCTACAAAAACGCATTTATTTTAAAAAAATTAAAATAAAATAAAATAAAATGCATAGTTCTTTTTTTTGTCCTAGAGACTTGACATTTATTTTCTTGGTAGAGGGGTAGGGACCTTTCATTTATGCAAAAAAAAAAATTTGTCAACGTGTTAGTTTCCAAAATAGTAAAAATTCAAAATTTAAGGGTTTTCAAAAAATCTCAAAATATGAAAAAGTTTTATTATAAAAAAATAAAGGTCATAGAGACCATTGGTTTGAACTATGGCACAGCATTCTATCATGTTTGGTTTTCAAACTATCACCTACATTTAAAAACAAAATTTTTCAATACCATTTTTCAAAAATAAAACGAGTAGTCTATAGGAAGGAGGACGTCCGCTCGATTCCAACGACACCTCATTTGTTAAAATCCGACCATCCGTTCGCCGATGATCACCAATGTTCCCGAGAAAGTAGCCTATCGTGTTGTTTTTCCTCCTACACCCTTGAAACTTGTTCTCCGTCTAGAGGGCATACCCAGCTTTCATTAACGTCAATCCAAAAAAAAAACAAGAATTTTCATTTTTTTAAAATACCAACACACATGCTTAGCCAAGAGAACGTCATCCCAACGCCAACAATACCTCGTTCGTAAAAATCCGACCTCGCCTTCGAGAGATATCGGCAAAGTTTATATGTTATTAGGGGGCGACTCAGAACCCCATTCTAGCACTACTGCACAGTTTTAGTCCTAGAGGCTTGAAATTTATTTTACGGGTAGAGGGGATCAGCACCATTCATTTATGTCATATAAATTTTTATGTAAACTCTTTAGTTTCCAAAATATAAAAATTTCAAAACTGAACTTTTTTCAAAAAAATGTAAAAAATAAAAACGTTTTATTATAAAAAAATAAAGGACATAGAGACCGTTCGTTTAAGCTATTGCACAACATTCTATCATGTTTGATTTTCAAACTATCACCCACTTTCGAAAACAACAATTTTCAAAATATCTTTAAAAAATATAATGAGTGGTCCATAGGAAAGCCCCCGTCAGCTCGAGTCCAACGACACCTCATTCGTGAATCTCCGACCTCGAGTTCGGGAGTTATCGGCTCGCATTGGGAGTAGTGGCGGGGGGGGGGGGGCAGAAACCCTCGCTCTCCCCTACTATCGCTTCACTCAGTTTAACCTCGCCCCTCCTCGCCAACTGCCACTTAAACCCTTGTACTATCCCAGCATTAGCATGGAGTAGAAGTGGGAAACCACTGAAAGCTACAATATTAACCGTTTCACTCAGTTTAACCTCGCCCCTCCTTGCCAACTGCCACTTAAACCCTTGTTCTATCCCAGCAATCGCGTGGAGTAGAGGTGGGGAAACCACTGTAAGCTACAATATTAATTGTTTCACTCAGTTTAACCTCGCCCCTCCTTGCCAACTGCCACTTAAACCCTTGTACTATCCCAGCATTAGCGTGGAGTAGAGGTGGTAAACCACTGTAAGCTACAATATTAATTGTCTCACTCAGTTTAACCTCGCCTCTCCTTGCCAACTGCCACTTAAACCCTTGTACTATCCGAGCATTTGCGTGGAGTAGAGGTGGTAAACCACTGTAAGCTACAATATTAATTGTTTCACTCAGTTTAACCTCGCCCCTCCTTGCCAACTGCTACTTAAACCCTTGTACTATCCCAGCATTTGCGTGGAGTAGAGGTGATGAACCACTGTAACCTACAATATTCATGGTTTCACTCAGTTTAACCTCGCCCCTCCTTGCCAACTGCTACTTAAACCCTTGTTCTATCCCAGCATTCGCGTGGAGTAGAGGTGGGGAAACCACTGTAAGCTACAATATTAATTGTTTCACTCAGTTTAACCTCGCCCCTCCTTGCCAACTGCCACTTAAACCCTTGTACTATCCCAGCATTAGCGTGGAGTAGAGGTGGTAAACCACTGTAAGCTACAATATTAATTGTCTCACTCAGTTTAACCTCGCCTCTCCTTGCCAACTGCCACTTAAACCCTTGTACTATCCCAGCATTCGCGTGGAGTAGAGGTGGGAAACCACTGTAAGCTACAATATTAATTGTTTCACTCAGTTTAACCTCGCCCCTCCTTGCCAACTGCTACTTAAACCCTTGTACTATCCCAGCATTTGCGTGGAGTAGAGGTGGGAAACCACTGTAAGCTACAATATTAATGGTTAGACTCAGTTTAACCTCGCCCCTCCTTGCCAACTGCCACTTAAACCCTTGTACTATCCGAGCATTTGCGTGGAGTAGAGGTGGTAAACCACTCTAAGCTACAATATTAACCGTTTCACTCAGTTTAACCTCGCCTCTCCTTGCCAACTGCCACTTAAACCCCTGTACTATCCCAGCATTTGCGTGGAGTAGAGGAGGGAAACCACTGTAAGCTACAATATTAATTGTCTCACTCAGTTTAACCTCGCCCCTCCTTGCCAACTGCCACTTAAACCCTTGTACTATCCCAGCATTTGCGTGGAGTAGAGGAGGGAAACCACTGTAAGCTACAATATTAATCGTTTCACTCAGTTTAACCTCGCCCCTCCTTGCCAACTGCCACTTAAACACTTGTACTATCCCAGCATTTGCGTGGAGTAGAGGTGGGAAACCTCTGAAAGCTACAATATTAATCGTTTCACTCAGTTTAACCTCGCCCCTCCTTGCCAACTGCCACTTAAACACTTGTACTATCCCAGCATTTGCGTGGAGTAGATGTGGGGAAACCACTGTAAGCTACAATATTAACCGTTTCACTCAGTTTATCCTCGCCCCTTCTTGCCAACTGCCACTTAAACCCTTGTACTATCCCAGCATTTGCGTGGAGTAGAGGTGGGAAACCTCTGAAAGCTACAATATTAATCGTTTCACTCAGTTTAACCTCGCCCCTCCTTGCCAACTGCCACTTAAACCTTTCTACTATCCCAGCATTTGCGTGGAGTAGAGGTGGGGAACCACTGTAAGCTACAATATTAATCGTTTCACTCAGTTTAACCTCGCCCCTCCTTGCCAACTGCCACTTAAACCCTGGTACTATCCCAGCATTTGCGTGGAGTAGAGGTGGGAAACCTCTGAAAGCTACAATATTAATCGTTTCACTCAATTTAACCTCGCCCCTCCTTGCCAACTGCCACTTAAACCCTTGTACTATCCCAGCATTTGCGTGGAGTAGAGGAGGGAAACCACTGTAAGCTACAATATTAATCGTTTCACTCAGTTTAACCTCGCCCCTCCTTGCCAACTGCCACTTAAACCCTGGTACTATCCCAGCATTTGCGTGGAGTAGAGGTGGGAAACCTCTGAAAGCTACAATATTAATCGTTTCACTCAATTTAACCTCGCTCTCCTTGCCAACTGCCACTTAAACCCTTGTACTATCCCAGCATTTGCGTGGAGTAGAGGTGGGAAACCACTGCAAGCTACAATATTAATCGTTTCACTCAGTTTAACCTCGCCCCTCCTCGCCAGCCCATGTACAATCCCAGCATTTGCGTGGAACAGAGGTGGAAAACCACTGTAAGCTATAATATTAATCGTTTCACTCAGTTTAACCTCGCCCCTCCTTGCCAACGCTTGTACTATCCCAGCATTTGCGTGGAATAGAGGTGGGAAACCACTGTAAGCTACAATATTAACCGTTTCACTCAGTTTAACCTCGCCCCTCCGTGCCAACTGCCACTTAAACCCTGGTACTATCCCAGCATTTGCGTGGAGTAGAGGTGGGAAACCACTGTAAGCTACAATATTAATGGTTTCACTCAGTTTAACCCTGCCCCTCCTTGCCTACTGCCACTTAAACCCTTGTACTATGCCAGCATTTGCGTGGAGCAGAAGAGGGAGACCACTGAAAGCTACAATAATAATAGGTTCACTCAGTTTATCCTCGCACCTCCTCGCCAACCCTTGTACTATCCCAGCATTTGCGTGGAGTAGAGGTGGGAAACCACTGTAAGCTATAATAGTAATGGTTTCACTCAGTTTAACCTCGCCCCTCCTTGCCAACTGCCACTTAAACCCGTGTACTATCCCAGCATTTGCGTGGAGTAGAGGTGGGAAACCACTGTAAGCTACAATATTAATCGTTTCACTCAGTTTAACCTCGCCCTCCTTGCCAACTGCCACTTAAACTCTTGTACTATCCCAGCATTTGCGTGGAGTAGAGGTGGAAAACCACTGAGAGCTACAATATTAATCGTTTCACTCTGTTTAACCTCGCCCTCCTTGCCAACTGACACTTAAACCCTTGTACTATCCCAGCATTTGCGTGGAGTAGAGGTGGGAAACCACTGAGAGCTACAATATTAATCGTTTCACTCAGTTTAACCTCGCCTCTCCTTGCCAACTGCCACTTAAACCCTTGTACTATCCCAGAATTTGCGTGGAGTAGAGGTGAGAAACCACTCTAAGCTACAATATTAATGGTTTCACTCAGTTTAACCTCGCCCCTTATTGCCAACTGCCATTTAAACCCTTGTACTATCCCAGAATTTGCGTGGAGTAGAGGTGGGGAAACCACCGTAGGCTACAATATTAATGGTTTCACTCAGTTTAACCCCGCCCCTCCGCGCCAACTGCCACTTAAACCCTTGTACTATCCCAGCATTTGCGAGGAGTAGAGGTGGGAAACCACTGTAAGCTACAATATTATTGGTTTCACTCAGTTTAACCTTGCCCCTCCTTGCCAACTGCTACTTAAACCCTTGTACTATCCCAGCATTTGCGTGGAGAAGAGGTGGGAAACCACTGTAAACTACAATATTAATCGTTTCACTCAATTTCACCTCGCCCCTCCTTGCCCACTACCACTTAAACCTTTGTACTATCCCAGCATTTGCGTGGAGTAGAGGTGGGAAACCACTACGCAAGGAGATGGACAGCTAACTTTCTAGTTCGCTGCTTATTATAGTGGTACGGTATCTTATATTCCATGTTCCAAATCGCAGTTCCTAAGGGGTAATAAGGAAAAGGGGTAGGTAATTAGCGGACAATGGTTTAAGTGGGAATATTGGATAATGAAGGGGGCGAGGTTTAACTGAGTGAAACTGCTTCCCAAAGACCATCCAGTATATATAAGAAAGTTTACCATTTCGTCAAACAGTGGCATGGAAGGAAGGGAAATGAGGGTGTGTTGGATAGTTTTATGATAGTGATATTCAATTTTTGATATAGGCTTGCTTTGGGTTACCGATGGAATTTGTCACAAGGACATAAGTATATATAATATCGGTACTACTACTAGTACTAATAATAATAATGTTAATGACTACAATATTACTTATAATCTGGTTTGTGTCAGAAAAACAACCATCATAATCATGCAATTTTATCAACGGTGATTTGTTTTGTTTAACGGGTACCGGTACATTGCTAGCAAAATCGTCACCGAGTTTTGTCTTTCATGCACTTCGTGGTGAAATATTAAAATATGAGAATTTTGAGTCACATCTAGCGATGATTGAAATACCTACTCTCTACAGACTTGACTGAATTTAATAATGAAGATAAGTCTAACAACCGGAGTTCTGCTTGGACATGTTCATGTCCTGTGTAGATTAATTTACAATATTTAACAGTCCAGGATACAAAGGTTTAAATGTGTAACTAGGAACTTCTTTGTCACGGTATTTATCCAAAACACCAAATGATATATGGCACAGGGTGTGGCTAGGGTGGTTACTTACCTGTCTTCAGAGGTCCGCCTCGCTAACTGCAACTCACCGCCAGTTGACATGCCCCAACAGAGGAAGAAGGTGGAGAAGAAAACCCACAGGTTCGTCTTCAGAAAAACCCCCGATAACCAACAGAACTGCCACAGACGAAATAATGCCACAACAGTTGCTTAATATTAAAAAAAACATTTAATCACGAAAAAGGGGCAAGAAAACATAATTTAATAAGATCCTCCAGCAAACACAACATAAGAAAAAAAAACTCCTATTGCCACAGAAAACTCTCTGGTGATGCTCATTGGCTTAAGGCCAAATCACGTCAATTACCTATGGAAACAAGAGAAGGCTTTACATGCTAGCTTGCTGAGAAAAACGGAAACATTTAATTTAAAAAATATATATAATAAAGCCCAAAAGAAAGAAAGAAAGAAAGAAAGAAAGAAAGAAAGAATGAAAGCCAGCAGACAGGGATCACCAAATAAGAAAGGGCTTGATTAACCACTAAGGCACGCAAAACTGACTCGACATGCAGGCAGCTAAGCCACGAGGAAACGAAAAGTAAAAAAAATAATATAAAAAAAAAATAGGACCAATTTACAAATCCAAACATTTCATGACGGCGGTATACTCAGGAACACTCACAAAAAAACACAAAGGAAAATCAACAAGATTAACAGAGAAAAATAACTTCTAATTTCCCACCACAACACGTTTGAGTGTCCCGCTCGACGCCAAGAGAATTACACCCACCCGACCACAATGCACTCTGGCAAAACAAAACAAAACAAACATGGCCACGAAACAGATGTCTGCATGTCTAGCCGAATTACGGCAAACAATTACCTTTTAAAATTAAACGTCACCAGAGAGAAAAGAAATAAAGAGGAAATAATTACACCTTAACACGATAAAACGAGGCAATTTAGGATGCTACGGATCGTAAAACAAATAAGCAATAGGCCAATCCCTAAGATTACGAAAAGAAAAGAACCAACTAATCACAAAGAGAATACCCATAAAGAAAATAAACTAAATAAATAATAAATTACAATGTACGATAAACTTGAAACTTGTCTCCGGTAGGCGCAGAAAAAAAAAATTTACATATCAGGTAACATTAAAAAAAATGAAAATTAGGCCTAGAACACGAATTAAATATAGTATTAAAACATCAATATAAGGCCAATATCGGAGCTCCCATAACAATATATATAAATATTATAAAAAGTACCTTAAGTCCTTCTTTTGTGGAGACACAATAACAACAAAATCATTAACACACATTAAACAATTTTAAAAGGCACCAGATTTGCCTCAAAATGGCTACCCCAGCACACGCGCCGTTTTGGTTACACATGAAACTTCTCCTTGCAGCAAGATACAATAATTATCCCACATTTCCTCTTCAAGATGAAATCTCGAATTTATATCCTTCAGAGCACAGATTTTTTCTTTGAGATAGAATAAATCCACATTTCATGGAGGCCAGGGGACAACCCCCGGCCCTAACGGAGACACCTTTTCACGACCAGCTAGCTTCTTGCTTTCCTCAGAAGTCCCCTACCAACATGGCGGAGACCCAAAAGTTATAGGCCGCAGTGCATTAATGTTAATCGAAATTGTCCAATCACAGAGTGACACACAATTTAACAATGTGCGTATTATATAGTTATTTTGGCGGTATGATGCATATATAGTCTTTTGTTTAATGACGTAGAATAATATTTTTTTTTTTCAAATATGTCTCGATGAGATGGGTCCAAAAGACACCAATGTCTCGCTCTAGCGGCAGAAGACACAACCCCAGCTTGTAGAGCCGCTAGGTGCTGCCATCTCGAGTTCATTAGCCAAACCAAGGCATCTTAGCGGGCGCTTCAAATGCTAGGGGATACATATACGTAGAAGAGATGCATATTAATAATGTTTGAGACGGGCTTTTGCACGTAACAATATATATAAGTTTGTAAGGATAAATACATCTTTCAGTCCTTTCCGTTCAATGTTATACCAAACACAAAACAACTCTGAACATGAGGGAGGAGCCAGATTCACTCGCTCGCTCGCACCATCCAATAGCATACCGTGACTGTGCCTACATAACTGAACTCGCTAGGCACGCTATGCCGTACGAAATCTTTATTTCTTTCCGCGCACGTAAATAATTAATTATTCAATTATTTTGATGAACCTATGTTACAAAGATAAACATTTAGATGACAGTCCAAACCCTCCGGCGCTACGACCAGCCGTTCGGGAGATAACATCTGTGTTTCAACAGAAGGGATAATTAGAGTGTGAAAGATTAAGTGTTGAAATACCGATATTTAGGTTCGCTGGGGGAAATACAAACTAGAGCGACAGTATTGCTGTACTAATTCAGTAGTGGAGCTTTAAAAAGTGCTGTGAGCTAAAGGTTTAAACTCCTAACATGTTCCTTACCGAACCGTGTGGCAGCCGAACAGTCGTGCACAGCCAGGCGAAAAATACAGTACTGTTTGTAGAATGTGAAACACACGGTGGACTGTCAGCATGTGAGTGCGGTTGAACGGAGCAGAATTCTTGGGATCCGGGAGGCGGGCCTGTCGTTCCGGGACATTGCGGCTCGTACAGGGCACTCTGCGTCAACAGTAAGGCGTGTGTGGATCCAGAGGAGAGAGGATGGCCGTACACAGCGACGGCAGGATACAGGACGACTCAATGTGACCACAGCGCGTGACGACCGCCATCTTCTCCGCATGGCCCTATCGGAACAAAACAGCGTCGTTCTCGGTGTTGGCTCGACGTTGGAGCACTGCAGCAGGGGTGGACAGGTCTGCGTCGACGTTGCGGCACCGTCCTTTGAGGGCTGGACTGGTAGCACGCATGATACTGCGTCGGCCTGCAATGTCTGGGAACCACCGACGCCACCCACTACAATGGGCACGTGCACGCCGACACTGGCAGGCTGAGTGGCGAAATGTAGTGTTAACGGACGAGTTCCGCTTCAACCTGTCCTACAGTGATGGTTGCATACGCGTTCGACGCCGTGGAGAACGCAATCAGGCAGACTGTACCACCACTCTTTTCCTCCCTTGGTCCCTCCGCGCTTCGCTGAGTGGGTCTCACTTGCACGTCGGCAGTTGACTCAGTCAGTCAAGGCTCAACTAGAGCCAGTCTCCTCAAACCAAGAGACACTCTCTACATTCTACGCCATGTTTGCACATTAAGTTCATACGTCAAAGGGAACTTCACCTTCGCCATGCAACAAAGATAAGTACATACTTCAGGTTTTAACCTCATCTTCATCGGTTTTACTATCTTCATGCTTTTAACGATTAATTTATAGGCAGTGTGAGATATTTATTTGTGGCAATAATCATCCTTCGTGGGATTTTCCATGTTGGGCTTCTGTCCAATTAAGCCAATCTTTGTGAAAAGCAGCATTTCTTATGCTTATTAAATGAGAGAGCTTCTCACATCGGGGGATATTATAGAATACCCACTGTCTAGAAATATTAAGCTTGTTCCACCGCTGGAGTAACTTTGGTCCTATTCTTCCATTAGGATCGTTCTGGAACCTTCCAGAATCTGCACTTTATCTACAAGTCACGCCGTCATGTATCTTTCACTCACTTGTGGGAATGCCATTTCAAACTAGGGAATCTACCTTATAAATTAATGCTCAATAGCTAAACTTTCTTCCACCGTTGGGATTTTTTCTGGCGCATTTAATTGTAATCCACAATTTTCTTAAGCAACAAACTTTCGCCTATCTAGTGCAACCAGTCATTTTCCACGATTGCAATAACTTTCTTTGCCATAAACTATTGCGCTACTACAGTGAACTTTTCATCCATTTCAACGAACTATAGTGTTAAACAGTGTTCTTTCAGTATTTCTTCCGCGTCGCGCTCGTCCGATTATTATAAACACGGCCGTGAACAATTACCTTTCATCCCAATTGCTTTTTCCTAAACCTCTTACTAACAACCCATAATAAATTGTTAATTTAGGTTTGTTTCAACGAGGTGTCAATCTAAAGATGTGCCCTCCCATTTTTTCTTATGTGTAATTAATTAACTTCTGCATAACTATGTGTCTTGTACACGGTTCAAATTATCTTGTTTCTCCCTTCTAATTTAGGGGATACAATTTTTTCAACTTATAAGTGGGTTATTTCTAGGTTTCACGAAAGGGAAACTTGCCCCATTTGTCTCGTGATTCCTATCTAAACATAGGAGGTCTGGAACCTTCCTTTTGACTTTCTCTTCAGGTTTCACAGTAAGTGACCTGCCCTATTTGTGTAACTACTAAAAGTAATGCTGCTTCAATACAAGAAATTATAGGAACTTCCCTTTCATTCTACCTGCTTTCTTTTTTGTTAATTTCGAAGTTGTAACTTTCTTTAAGATAGGTACTTGGAAATTTTTGAAAGTACACACCTTGTACTCGATTTAATGTCTAAACTTTAATCACTTCATTTGTCTTTTTTAAATCTTACAAAGATTTTAGTACATATAAAGGTTTGAAACCGAAAGAATTGTTAATTGCCTGGAGCAAACGTCAAATGTTTTCTGAGGTCTGTGACCCCAAAATTGTTAACCCAATTGAAAATATAGATTTGTTAAAGTTATCAACTTCTTTTGAATTGTTAAATAAATTAAGCGTTTCTTTTCGCTTTTTCATTTTTCTAGTACGACAGTTAGGCAAGATCCTGTCTTCCTTGGCTCTTCCTCCTCAATGCCATTAAATCTATTGATAGGGCTTTCACCACTCGTTGCATTTGAGCAAGAACTCTTAGTGGATATCTCGTCAAAGTTTCTCTTAGCTTTAATAGCTAATTCTAACTGGCCAGTAAGGCAAGTACAGCTCGCTACGCCAGCTTCCTGCTTGTGGAGATCCTCTCCAAAATCTTATGGTTGGTTTTCTAAAAGATAAGTTTTTCTCTTTGCCTAAACTTTTAGTCGGCTCTTTGCTGGGTAAAAGCTTAGCCATTTTTAAATGCAACTATTGGTTCACTTACACAAATTATTCCCCACGGTATAATTCTTTTATCACTATCCTTCTTGGAAGCACTTGGTCGCTTTTTCAGGAACTCTACAACTTCGAAAACTGGAAATACCAAACCTGATTCAAATTATTGGCATTCTCCGAATTACTTTTGCAAAAACGAATTTCTTTGAACAGACATACAATAAATCTGTTACTCTCTGCCTTGCCAGACCATCACCCTTCCCCATAGTAGGCAGATGCATGCTTGAGAGGGAATATACTAAAGCCATTCTCTTGCAAACCGCCCAAGTCTTAGCTGCGTTTCCCGTCAGCTTCGACCAGGTCCTTACCCACTTTAGGTATCAGAGAACGGATTTGCAGTGGCAACCGCCTCTATGTGCATTTAAAGTTAAATTCATAACTTTTGTGGGACTCTCCTCCTATTTTTCTATCCTTTTTCTCCAGTCCGAAACCCACCTCCTTTTCTTTATCATCTTCCCTTGGTGGTTAGGTTATTCCTCAGCCAATAATCTACCCAAAATTTGGTGCCGAAACCCGGGAGTGTCCATTTTCTATTCCTATTCTTTTTAAAAGATCATTTGGTAATACTTTGCAAATTATTAATATCTGCTTTGAATCTTTCAGCTATAACCACATCGAACAAAGCCTGTGAAGGGGAAAGAGGCCGCTCCTGTCTCCCGTGGTGTGTTCCTTTCTTTCAACTTATTTTCTGCTGCCAGCTTGACAGCATTTCCAAGGTTCCACAGTTTCGTGAGTTACATTTTAATCTATTTTCTTTGACATGGCTCCTACTGAAAAGGATAAGGATGAAAAACTTACTTCTAAACGAGCATCCTATAAAGGGCAAATTACCCGATTCAGAAAGTACATAAAAGAGTTAGATCCCTCAGAAGCTCAATTAGACTTGTTGAAACATCGTGTAAGGGATTTTGAACGTTCTTACGAAAATTATTGCAACATCCAAACTGAAATAGAAACTTGTATGCTCAATCAAACCGAAGATCGAGTCGAAGTAGAAAACCAATATTACGAAGGCATAGGTTCTGCTTTCAAAATAATACGCCAACTCGAAGAGGAGCAGAAAAAGGACGCTTCTGTTCTTGGTTCCCTTCACGAACCACAAACTTCTTTCCGTGATGGTACTCACAAGCCCAAACCAATTTTACCTAAAATTGATTTACCCCATTTCTCTGGAGATGAATCTACTTGGGATTCTTTCTATGAATTATTTTGCTCTCTTGTTCATGACAATGAAGAAATTCAAGTCATATACAAGTTTCATTACTTGAGATCTATCCTCCGAGGTCAAGCTTTGCAGTTAGTCGAAGCACTTCCTCTACGTGCCGAAAATTACCCCATTGCCTTTAACTTATTAAAAGAAAGATATGGAAATTTACTGTTACGTATTCAACGCCATATGAAGGCTCTATTCAACCTACCTGCGTCACAGCACAATGACGTCACTAGTTTGCGTACTCTCATTGATACTACTCAGCTTCATGTTAAAGCTTTATCCCAACTAGATCAACCCACTGAACACTGGGACACTTTTCTAATACATTTAGCGGTTTCTAAATTTGATACTGCTACCCTCAAAGCTTGGGAAATCGAACTTTCAAGAGAAGACGATTACTCTTACGAGCATTTAGTCACTTTCATAAACGCTAGATGCCAACTCTTAACCGCTTTAGCTAATCAAAGTGAACCCTCTTCCCCGAGTTCCAAATTTGAATTAATGTCTATCAAACCTAAAAGCGAACGCTTAGCGTCTAATACCCAAAACCCGGGTCCAGCTCATCTAAATTGAAATCAAACACTACTGGTTACCCAACTAGGTCTTGTGAACGTCGTGTTGCTAGCTCTATTGTTTTGAACACTCAAAGCGAACCCCGCAAGCGTTTAAACGAACCTTTAAAGTGCATACTTTGTTAAGATCCCCATGCCCTATACCTCTGTAAATCCTTTAAAGAAATGTCAGTCGACAACAGAAGAAAATTAGTTTCCCAGAACAAACATTGCTTCAATTGCCTAGCGCCTACTCATTCTGCTTCAAATTGCAAGTCCACAAGACTTTGCTTCCATTGTGAAAAGGCTCATCACACTTTGCTACATCGTCATGATCAGGCAAGGTCATCGACAGCATCTACTTCTCAAAAAAGTGATAATGCTTCATCGTATATTCAAAATGCCAAGTCCATTCGCAGTGCTCAAGTATTGTTGTCTACTGTCCAAATCGAAGTTCAGGATATCTTTGGCAACTGGGTCCGTGCACGCGGTCTTCTTGATTCAGCGGCAACTCATGATTTTGTGTCTAATTCTTTGATTAGAAAACTAGGCCTACCTGTAAACCCCACTTCTATTAACGTATCAGGCATTAACAGCTCAAAATCGCAAGCTTTACATGTCTCAAAGCTAACCATAAAAGATATTTGTCACAGAAACAACTTTCTCAAACTGAATTGTCTAATTCTCAATAGCATTGGAGAAGACACTGCAAGTCACTCTGTGGATATTTCAGGGTTAAACATTCCCTCGCATTTAAGGATAGCTGATCTTTTGTTCAACATGCAAAACCCTATTGACATACTCTTTAGTGCCAATTTTTTCTGGAATTGCCTTCGTAAACAGGTTCGCAAGTTATCCTCAAACGTGGTCGCCAGAGACATTAATTTTGGATGGATCGTCACAGGTCAACTTCCCCATTATTCTCCCCAACCCGCATCGCAATGCTACTTTGCCAATCCTGACTTGGAACAGTTCTGGAGGCTTGAAAGCGTTGATCCTCCTAACGTAACCTCTTCAGAAAATGAATTCTGTGAGCAACTTTTTTTGAACACCACCACTCGTTCCTCTGATGGCCGGTTCGTTGTTCAAATGCCAAGATTACATAATCCTCCCAAACTTATTAACTCTCAGCCCAAAGCTCGAAAAGCTCTCTTTGCTATCGAGAGCAAATTCAAGAAAGAAACTCTTGTTAAATAGCAGTACACTGATTTCATGGAGGAGTATGAAAGCTTAGATCATATGGAAGTTGTTAACAAATCTGATGATGAATCCCACCCCCCCAATTGAAACTGTTAATTTAAATCATCATCCCGTATGGAAAAACCCTCTTGTAAAAGATAAAATCCCAGTTATTTTCAATGGTTCATCACCCGACGTTAATGGCAACAGCCTTAACGACACTCTTTACTCTGGTCCTGCTATTCAGTCAGATCAATCTGCTATATTCTTAAACTTTCGATTATTTCCCATAGCTGTTACAGCTGATAAAGAACAGATGTACCGCCAAGTTTTAATTCAACCGGAACGACGAGATCTCCAAAGAATCTTGTGGCGTGATGAAATCAGTAAGCCCATTAAGGTATTTCGCTTAAAAACGGTTACTTATGGCTTAAAACCCTCTGCTTTCCTCGCTATCCGATCCCTACACTTGCTAGCCTCACAAGATGGTCATTTATTTAATTCCAAAGCTTCTGAAGCACTAACTACGTCATTCTATGTTGACGATTATTTGCAGTCCTTCCCCACTTTGGAGGAAGCTTCTTTTGTGTCTTTAGAACTTCAGGCATTGCTAAGGAATGGAGGTTTCCCACTTCATGAGTGGAATTCCAATTCCCCTGAGTTTCTCGCCCAGTTTCCCATCGAAGACGCAGATCATTCTTCTGTCGAAATTTGTGGAAACTCCGAATCCATAAAAACTCTAGGAGTTCATTGGTGCACTAGCACTGACACTCTCATCTATAAAGTTTCGCTCGCAGAAGAGCTTCCTAACACAAAAAGACAAATTCTCTCTGAAATTGCAAAATTTTTTGATCTGCTTCAATTCCTTGCCCCAGTTATCGTTATAGCCAAACTCTTCATGCAAGAGCTGTGGTCGCTCAAATGTGAATGGGATGACACTGTTCCTCTTTCTTTTCTTAATCGTTGGCTCTCGTTTCGCAGCAATTTGCTGGATCTTTCCCTTATTGAAATTCCCAGGAATTTAATTAGCTCTCATTCTAATGCATCTTTTTTCCTTCATGTGTTCGTGGACAGTTCAGAAAAAGCTTACGGTTGCTACGCATATTTAGTTTATCGCGGTTCATTATATGGATCTTCAGTTTCCAACCTTGTTTGTGCCAAATCGAAGGTCGCTACTCTTGAAACTATCACTTTGCCTAGGCTTGAATTGTGAGCTGCACTCATGGCTGCAGAACTTGTTTAGAAATTACGGGAAGTATTAAAAGTCGAATTCTCGCAAATCTATCTCTGGAGCGATTCCATGATCACACTTTCTTGGATCGCCAAAAACCCCTCTCACTGGCAAACTTTTGTTTCAAACAGAGTTTCCAAAATTCAAACTCTTTCTTCTGGATGTCAATGGAGGCATGTGCCCAGCGCTGACAACACAGCCGATATTATCTCTCGTGGATGTGTACCCTCTCAATTGGCAGCTTCCCAGTTGTACTGGCATGGGCCCTCGTGGTTAATCGAAGACTCTTCTTCTTGGCCTTCTAAACTTCCAGTTACAAACTCCAACTTGCCTGAAGCAAAAGTATCTCTATCTACTGCTTCGTGTCTTGTTTCCAACGTTTCTCATCCCTTGCTATCCCGCTATTCTTCCTTTCATAATTTAATACGTATTGTCGCCTATCTCCTTAGATGGAAATATCTTGTGGTTGACCAACCTCTTCTCCCTAAACCACACCTTACCAATCATGAATTGAATCTCGCTACAATTAAGGTTTTACAACTGACACAGCAAGAAGCCTTTTCTTCCGAATTATCTTTACTTTCTTCTAAAAGGGACCTTCCCAAATCCAGTCGTCTTCGTGCTTTAGCCCCGTTCCTTGATGACAATGGGTTACTTAGGGTTGGTGGTAGGCTCTCTCAATCTTTGCTCTCTGCAGACAAAAAGCATCCCGTTATTTTGCCTTCTAAACACCACGTAACTTCTTTAATTATACGTGACTTTCATTATCGTAATCTGCATGTTGGCACACGCACTCTGCTTTGCCTCTTAAGGGAAAAGTACTGGATTATAAATGGAATTCATGAAGTTTCTTCTGTAATTCACAAGTGCATTCCTTGCTTCAAAGCGAAACCTAAAATCAATACTCAATTAATGAGCGATCTGCCCTCTTTTCGCTCCTCTCCTATACGCCCATTTGCTCTAACTGGTGTGGACTATATGGGTCCGTTCCAATATCAACGAAATTCCCCTGAAGCTAAACGCAAATTGTTTGGTAAGCTCTACGTTTCTCTCTTTGTTTGCATGGTTACTGGCGCAATCCACTTGGAACTAGTAACGAATGCATCTACTTCTTACTTTTTATCAGCTGTCTCTCGCTTCACTGCTAGGCGTGGTGTTCCTTCAGAGATGTTCTCTGATAACGCTTCCACTTTTCAGGGCGCAGCTTCCCTGTGGAAGAAAGCTCTCACTTCTTCTCCTGCCATGGAACAAATTTCTAATTTTTCCAACTCAAAGGGTTTCAAATGGCGCTTTATACCTCCCTACGCTCCTCATCACGGTGGTAGGTGGGAATCTTGCGTAAAGCTCACTAAACGTCATTTAAGAAAGGTCTTAGGCAATCACATTCTGACTTATGAAGAATGTAATTCACTCTCTGTTCTGATTGAAGGAGTTGTTAATTCTCGCCCTTTAACTCGGCTTTCCAAAGACCCTGATGACCTGCTTCCACTTACACCTGGTCACTTCCTTATCGGCACTTCTCTTTCTGCCCCTCCTCCTCTTCCCAATTCTTACAGGGATTCTAATATACCTATCGTTTGGCGAAAACTTGAAGCCCTTCGCAATTCTTTTTGGAAGAGGTGGAACTTGGAATATTTAACTTCCTTGCAACGGAGACAGAAGTGGTTTATATCCAGTCCCGACATTAAATTGGGGGACTTGGTCTTGGTTAGGGATGTCTCCCCCCCCCCCTCCCTTGTCTGGATTTCTGGTAGAGTGACCGAGTGTTATCCTGGAAGGGATGGGAGAGTCAGGGTGGCCAAAATCTTGACCACTAATGGTCATATCACAAGACCACTGTCTTCAATTGCTTTATTACCTTTAAATGTTTAATTGTTTTTCCTGCTCTCTGTTGGTGTTTGTCCCTCCCAGTATGGTGTATTCTTGGAATACACGGTATGATAGAGTATTCTTTTTAATGCTCTTTGCATGTTTATTTCTTCCTTTTTATCAAACACCAACAGTGATCTTCTAGTTTCTCTTTGGTGGTTTTGTCTCTTATGTTCTTTGTGAGTCTGTTCTAGATATATATCTTCTATGACCCACCTAGCGTCATCTAGTAGCGAATCTCAGAAGTTCCTCAATTTTTCCCTGCACAAGAGGATTTACTTATCAATTTGGCCATCAGATCTCTTCGCCATCGCCAGCTATCATCTCCTTGATCAAGAGAACTTCGTCCACTTTTTCACTCACCATGTTGCGCTAGTATCGCCTACTATCAACTCTTTGAAGACCATTCATCAAGAAGAACATTTATTTTTGATAAGTTGTCTATTCTGATATGTATTCCTTTTGTCTCCTACCCCCACTCTTTTCCTCCCTTGGTCCCTCCGCGCTTCGCTGAGTGGGTCTCACTTGCACGTCTGCAGTTGACTCAGTCAGTCAAGGCTCAACTAGAGCCAGTCTCCTCAAACCAAGAGACACTCTCTACATTTTACGCCGTGTTGGCACATTAAGTTCATACGTCAAAGGGAACTTCACCTTCGCCATGCAACAAAGATAAGTACATATTTCAGGTTTTAACCTCATCTTCATCGGTTTTACTATCTTCATGCTTTTAACGATTAAATTATAGGCAGTGTGAGATATATATTTGTGGCTATAATCATCCTTCGTGGGATTTTCCATGTTGGGCTTCTGTCCAATTAAGCCAATCTTTGTGAAAAGCAGCATTTCTTATGCTTATTAAATGAGAGAGCTTCTCACAACGGGGGATATTATAGAATACCCACTGTCTAGAAATATTAAGCTTGTTCCACCGCTGGAGTAACTTTGGCCCTATTCTTCCATTAGGATCGTTCTGGAACCTTCCAGAATCTGCACTTTATCTACAAGTCACGCCGTCATGTATCTTTCACTCACTTGTGGGAATGCCATTTCAAACTAAGGAATCTACCTTATAAATTAATGCTCAATAGCTAAACTTTCTTCCACCGTTGGGATTTTTTCTGGCGCATTTAATTGTAATCCACAACTTTCTTAAGCAACAAACTTTCGCCTATCTAGTGCAACCAGTCATTTTCCACGATTGCAATAACTTTCTTTGCCATAAACTTTTGCGCTACTACAGTGAACTTTTCATCCATTTCAACGAACTATAGTGATAAACAGTGTTCTTTCAGTATTTCTTGCGCGTCGCGCTCGTCCGAATATTATAAACACGGCCATGAACATTTACCTTTCATCCCAATTGCTTTTTCCTAAGGGCCGATAGCCTAGATGTTAGGCCCCTTAAAACAACAATTATCATCATCATCATCTTTTTCCTAAACCTCTTACTAACAACCCATAATAAATTGTTAATTTAGGTTTGTTTCAACGAGGTGTCAATCTAAAGATGTGCCCTCCCATTTTTTCTTATGTGTAATTAATTAACTTCTGCATAACTACGTGTCTTATAAATAGTTCAAATTATCTTGTTTCTCCCTTCTAATTTAGGGGATACAATTTTTTCAACTTATAAGTGAGTTATTTCTAATTTTCACGAAAGGGAAACTTGCCCCATTTGTCTCGTGATTCCTATCTAAACATAGGAGGTCTAGAACCTTTCTTTTGACTTTGTCTTCAGGTTTCACAGTAAGTGACCTGCCCTATTTGTGTAACTACTAAAAGTAATGCTGCTTCAATACAAGAAGTTATAGGAACTTCTCTTTCATTCTACCTGCTTTCTTTTTTGTTAATTTCGAAGTTGTAACTTTCTTTAAGATAGGTACTTGGAAATGTTTGAAAGTACACACCTTGTACTCGATTTAATGTCTAAACTTTAATCACTTAATTTGTCTTTTTTAAATCTTACAAAGATTTTAGAACATATAAAGGTTTGAAACCTAAAGAATTGTTAATTGCCTGGAGCAAACGTCAAATGTTTTCTGAGGTCTGTGACCCCAAAATTGTTAACCTAATTAAAAATATAGATTTGTTAAAGTTATCATCTTCTTTTGAATTGTTAAATAAATTAAGCGTTTCTTTTCGCTTTTTCATTTTTCTAGTACGACAGATAGGCAAGATCCTGTCTTCCTTGGCTCTTCCTACTCAATGCCATTAAATCTATTGATAGGGCTTTCACCACTCGTTGCATTTGAGCAAGGACTCATAGTGGATATCTCGTCAAAGTTTCTCTTAGCTTTAATAGCTAATTCTAACTGGCCAGTAAGGCAAGTACAGCTCGCTACGCCAGCTTCCTGCTTGTGGAGATCCTCTCCAAAATCTTATGGTTGGTTTTCTAAAAGATAAGTTTATCTCTTTGCCTAAACTTTTAGTCGGCTCTTTGCTGGGTAAAAGCTTAGCCATTTTTAAATGCAACTATTGGTTCACTTACCCAAATTATTCCCCACGGTATAATTCATTTATCACTATCCTTCTTGGAAGCACTTGGTCGCTTTTTCAGGAACTCTACAACTTCGAAAACTGGAAATACCCAACCTGATTCAAATTATTGGCATTCTCCGAATTACTTTTGCAAAAACGAATTTCTTTGAACAGACATACAATAAATCTGTTACTCTCTGCCTTGCCAGACCATCACCCTTCCCCATAGTAGGCAGATGCATGCTTGAGAGGGAATATACTAAAGCCATTCTCTTGCAAACCGCCCAAGTCTTAGCTGCGTTTCCCGTCAGCTTCGACCAGGTCCTTACCCACTTTAGGTATCAGAGAACGGATTTGCAGTGGCAACCGCCTCTAAGTGCATTTAAAGTTAAATTCATAACTTTTGTGGGACTCTCCTCCTATTTTTCTATCCTTTTTCTCCAGTCCGAAACCCACCTCCTTTTCTTTATCATCTTCCCTTGGTGGTTAGGTTATTCCTCAGCCAATAATCTACCCAGCCCGCGTGTGGCGAGGAATGTGCCAGCCTTCTTCGCAGAAAGACGGATTCCTCTGCTTCCCTGGCCCGTTCGCCTACTCCCCTTATACGATAAGCCTCTACCTTATCCAATAATCATTGATGATCTACTGTATCAAATGCTTTTGTCAAATCTACGAAAACCCCAACAGCACATTTATTATCATCAAGCGAAGCAAGCGGAGTTTCATAAAATTCTGCAATGGCATTTATAATTGACAAGCCCTTCCTAAAAGCAAACTGATTCTTATTTATTAAATCATTCTTAACAATAAACTCTATTATTGTATGGTAAATCATATACTCTAATATTTTACAAAATGTAGAGATAAGGGTGATCGGTCTATAGTTACCTAGTTGATGTCTGTCACCCTTTTTAAAGATTGGTTTAACAACGGATAGTTTTAGTATATCTGGGAAGATGTGCTTTATGAGACACATATTTATCAGTTCTGTAAGAATGTCTATGATTGGACCATAATATTGTTTCAACAACCATCCCTACCATGACTATGATTATTATTTAATTTTCTGACTATCGTAATTATTTCATCTTTGGTAGTTGGTTTCAGGAAGATTGACTTATTACATGTGATTTGCTCTATACTGCTATTCCCTCATTTATTTCCTGCAACATTATGATAATTACATTTTGCTCTCTTTCTGTTTACATTCACACTGTTCTTAACGGGCGGCTGAATGAAATAATCATTGCATGGTGTTACTACTTGTAAAGGTGCATTAACAACATTGTTATTGTTGTTGTTGTTGTTGTTTGAGTCTTCAGTCTTTTGACTGGTTTGATGCAGCTCTCCATGCCTCCCTGCCCTGAGCTAATAATTTCGTCTCTACATAGCTACCACACCCTATATCCAAGGCAATCTGTTTAACATATTCTAACCTTGATCAACCCCTACAGTTCTTGTCCTCGACCCTTCCTTCCATAACTAAGCTTGCTATTCCTGGGTGTCTTAGTATGTGTCCTACTAACCTATTTTTTCTCTTCATTAGCACTCGCCAGAAACATCTCTCCTCTCCCACTTGTCTTAATGCCTCTTTATTTGTAACCCTATCTACCCATCTGATCTTCATCATTCTCCTGTAACACCACATTTCAAATGCTTCAATTCTCCTCTTTTCTGCTGCACCAATGGTCCAAGTTTCACTTCCATAGAGCGCCACGCTCCAGACAAAGGCTTTCAAAAATGACATCCTAACACCTAAATCTATATTCGATGTCAACAGGTTCCTTTTCTGTAGAAATGCTTTCCTTGCCTGTGCCAACCTATTTTTATATCCTCTTTGCTTCTTCCATCACTGGTTATTCTGCTCCCTAAGTAACAGAAGTCTCCTACTTGCTTCAGCTTTTCACCTGCCAATTTGATCTCCATAGAGTTTTTTTGATTTATTTCGGCTGCATTCCAGTATTTTTGTTTTACATTTATTAATTTTCATCATGAATTCTTTCCGTAAGACGGAGTCCAAACCATTCAAAAACTCATTCAAATCATCAGGCTTGTCGGCCAAGATTACGATGTCATCAGCAAATCTCAGAGTTTAAATTATTTCTCCTTGAATCTTCACTCCCACTTTAAATTTTTCTCTAATTTCCTTCATTGCTTGTTCAATGTAAAGATTGAAAAGTATGGATGATAAGTTGCAGCATTGCCTAAAACCTTTATGAATATCAGCTTCTCTCTCATGTCCTTCAGCTCGAATGACTGCTGTCTGGTTTCTGTATAGATTGTAGATTACCCTCCTATCCCTGTACTTTATTCCAATAGATTTCAAAATGTCAAACAATTTAGTCCAATCAACGTTATCAAAAGCCTTTTCTAAGTCTACAAATGCCATGAACGTTCTCTTATCTTTCCTTATTCTACCTTCCAAAATCAGCCTAAGACTTAGTACAACTTCCCTTGTTCCTACATTTCTGCTGAAACCAAACTGGTCTTAACCCAACTCCGTTTCTATCTGGCTTTCAATCCTCTTGAAAATTATTCTAGACAGGATCTTTGAAGCATGAGTAATCAAGCTGATTGTACGGTAATCTTCACATCTGTGAGCTCCCACTTTCTTTGTATAGGGATGATTACATTCTTCTTGAAATCAGGGGGTTTCTTACCTGTCTCATAAATCCTACACACTATGTGAAATAACCTGATCAGACCTTCATCTTCTCTGCAGCGTAGCAACTCAATCGGTATAACATCTATGCCCGGTGCTTTGTTCCTGCTTAAGTCTTCCAAAGCTCTTTCAAATTCTGATCTCAATATTAAATCTCCTTTCGCATCCTCATCAATTTCCTCCTCCCTTTCCATTACATGATTCTCAATCTCCTTTCCCTTATACACACTATGTAAGCTTTCCATCTCTCAACCTTTTCTTCCCTATCTCTTAGAGGCTTTCCATTTGTGTCCTTAATATTACAGCACTTTGTCTTCTTTTCCCCAAAAGTATTCTTAATCCTTCGGTAAGCTGTGTCTACTTTTCCTAATTTCAGACAATTTTCTATATCTGCACATTTCTCTTTCAACCATTCTTCTTTCGATTCCTTGCACTTCTTGTTAACCTCATTTATCAGACGTCTGTATTCTGCTTTCCCCTTTTCATCTCTTGCATTCTTGTGTTTCCGCCTTTCATCCATCAATTCTAGTATATCCTGAGTGATCCACGGTTTTCTACCTATTCTTTCTTTCCTACCAATGTTTTCTTCTGCGGATTTTGTTATTTCATTCTTCAAAAGTGCCCATTCGTCTGGAATTGAAGTTTGTTTAGGGTTTTTCATTAGTCCTTCCTTTATACTCTTCTTGAATCTTTCGTTTACATCCTTTACTTTCAGTCTGTCTATTGCCCACCTTTTTGGCTTTTGACTTTTCTTCAGTTTCTTCTACTTTAATCTGCATTTCATTACAACCAGATTGTGGTCAGAGTTTATGTCAGCACCAGGATGTTTTACAATCCAAAATCTGGTTTCGAAACCTCTGCTTGACCATAATAAAGTCGATTTGGTAACGCCCTGTATCTCCTGGTCTCATCCATGTGTATATTCTTCTATTGTGGTTATTGAATAAGGTGTTAGCTATGACCAACTCACGCTTGGTGCAGAATTCCATCAGCTTGCTTCCTCGATCATTCCTTTCACCTAATCCGAAATCTCCTACTATCTTCCCTTCTCTCCCTTTTCTTACCAGAACATTCCAATCTCCCATTACTATATCATTTTCATCACCCTTGATATACCTCAGAATTTCGTCTATTTCTTCGTAGACCTTTTCAACATCCTCATCATCAGCTTGACTGGCAGGCATATAGACTTGTACCACTGTGGTGCACGTAAATTTTGTATTGATTTTTGCTACAATGATCCGTTCAGTATATTGCTCATAATATTCCACCCGCTGTCCAAGTTTCCTACTCAATATGAGACCAACCCCTGCTTGGCCATTGTTTGATTTATTGGTAATGACCCTATAGTCTCCTGACCAAAAGTCCTGTTCTTCCTGCCAGCGCATTTCACTAATTCCAACCAAATCAAACCTCAACCTACCCATTTCCCTTTCTAAGTTTTCTAACCTTCCACTTCCTAGCAGAATTCTACCATTCCACGCTCCGATCCGTAGAATGTCAGATTTCATCTTTGTCACTTCTGTGATGTTAACGCCCTCTCGAGTAGTCCCCACCCAGATATCCGAACGGGGGACTAGTTTACCTCCGGATTGAAATTTTACAAGGGAGGAGGCCATCATCACATGTAATTATGCATAGAGAGGTGCATATCCTCGGGAATAGCATAGGCTGTAGTTTCCCGTTGCTTTCAGCCGTGCAGCAGGATTATTGATTTTAATCGAATTATTTTCCCATGTGTTGCTTTCATTAAGACCTGAAATATCATTAGCTATTTGCCATACTTCTTTGGCAAAGTTGTTAGAATTTGTTATTCTATTTTCATATGTGTGTGCTTGGATTTTTTTTATTTCTTCATAATATTCTACTTTAAATTTTTTATAGTTATCTTTATAAAGCTCCAATCCTGTTTGCTTGTAGCTATCGAAAGCATCAATCATGTTTTGTTTATTCCTATGGCACAGATCAGACAGTTTTGTTGTTTTAGTGCTCTGGGGATTCCTATTTATTCTTTTAACTAATGGGCAGGATAAATTAAGACACACTTTAAAAATAGAACAGAATTTTTCCCAGGCAGCATTTACATCTCCTAATATTCCTCACTTCCCCTCAATGAACGTTACCAAGTCCTTCTGTGAGTTTCATTGCATTATTATTAGATACATTTCGTGTGTACTTCCATGTAGACTGATTTAATTGAGATTCATTAGGATATGCAATTTTCAATTCCTGGCCACGTTGGTCTGATACAAAATTTTCCACAACATTACGGTACTTAATGACAATACAATGTCTTTGAATGTCTCGAGGGACCTGTCATGTGCAAACCAGTCTATATTGAAATCACCAACTACTATTATATTTCTATATTTTTGGCTACTTAATTCAGAAGTAAATCAAACTGTCTTAGGAATATTTCCATATTTCCACATGGGGCTCTATATACTGTGACCGTTTGACCGAAGTCCCACGTCCATACGAGCATGAATTTCAACATCCGCCGAGTATAAGACTCAAAATATCTCGGGGTGAAACTGAGTACACCAAACAGAATCAGCCGGACGGATATCGAAATTCACACTCCTTAAAGGATGAAAGGCAGTGCAAATGATTTTGAATATCACCAATTTCTTAAAAACACCTCAGTTTAATTTAACTGACTGCTGGTCATATTAGAATACAATGATTCCCATGGAAAAATCTAATATTCCAGCCCTGAAAAATAAAGACATCCTGCGCTTCCCCTGGGCCCCTCATCTACATATAATTTACATAACGCATAAAATAAATTATTCACAGCCTTTAACCAAAATAAATTCACTATTTTCAAAGTTTAATTTGATGTCTGAGAAAATCTTTGTCCATCTCAGCATCTGTTTTAAATTAATTGCGTAAACTGTATATTTATCACTGATGTGCAGGAGTCCATCCTCACACCGTGATTTTAATATTTACAAAAGTATCACGTTAAGGGGGGACATGACTATTTCCACCGAGTACAAAAAGACAATATCTCATAAAGTATCTGTTGGAATGAAATAAAAATTGGTAGGATTATTAAACACAGTTCACTCATTATTATTCACAGGATATATATTGTAATATGCTTTCAGTCATAGTAGTCTTGCTTATCTCTACACCTGCTGCATGTGGCCTAACTCCCACCAGTCACGCGGATGAAAAAACATAATCCTTGCGCCTTGGATTTTTCATATCAAATATCTTCTGATCCAAACGACGGAGTCTCTTGATCTTTTCGGTATTCTTCCTAGAAATGTGTGCAGAATCTTCACACGATGTTTTGGTGGTTCGATCTCTTCACATTAAAACTTCTTCCATGTGAGGTTCCTTATGTCGATGCTCCCCCCATCTGGTGTCATGTTGATGAAACGAAATACCTCGGCTCCGCATGGTCACTTTTGTGACAGTATACGTTTGTGTATATTTCGCGACAGCCCTGTTTTACTGTTCATTTTCTTGTCCCGAAAAACTTCAAACCAAATTTATATTAGTTCATTGTATCGTAATTAATTTACTGATTTATTTATAAGCTTCAAATTTGTAAAATTTGTTCCAGTCACTCGCTACCTCAAGCCTCCATACTCCCGTCATACCGTGCATCTACTGGCCAGTCACTCGCTACCTCAAGCCTCCATACTCCCGTCATACCGTGCATCTACTGGCCAGTCACTCGCTACCTCAAGCCTCCATACTCCCGTCATACCGTGCATCTACTGGCCAGTCACTCGCTACCTCAAGCCTCCATACTCCCGTCATATCGTGCATCTACTGGCCAGTCACTCGCTACCTCAAGCCTCCATACTCCCGTCATACCGTGCATCTACTGGCCAGTCACTCGCTACCTCAAGCCTCCATACTCCCGTCATACCGGGCATCTACTGGCCAGTCACTCGCTACCTCAAGCCTCCATACTCCCGTCATACCGGGCATCTACTGGCCAGTCACTCGCTACCTCAAGCCTCCATACTCCCGTCATACCGTGCATCTACTGGCCAGTCACTCGCTACCTCAAGCCTCCATACTCCCGTCATATCGTGCATCTACTGGCCAGTCACTCGCTACCTCAAGCCTCCATACTCCCGTCATATCGTGCATCTACTGGCCAGTCACTCGCTACCTCAAGCCTCCATACTCCCGTCATATCGTGCATCTACTGGCCAGTCACTCGCTACCTCAAGCCTCCATACTCCCGTCATACCGGGCATCTACTGGCCAGTCACTCGCTACCTCAAGCCTCCATACTCCCGTCATATCGTGCATCTACTGGCCAGTCACTCGCTACCTCAAGCCTCCATACTCCCGTCATACCGGGCATCTACTGGCCAGTCACTCGCTACCTCAAGCCTCCATACTCCCGTCACTCGCTACCTCAAGCCTCCATACTCCCGTCATATCGTGCATCTACTGGCCAGTCACTCGCTACCTCAAGCCTCCATACTCCCGTCATACCGTGCATCTACTGGCCAGTCACTCGCTACCTCAAGCATCCATACTCCCGTCACTCGCTACCTCAAGCCTCCATACTCCCGTCATATCGTGCATCTAATGGCCAGTCACTCGCTACCTCAAGCCTCCATACTCCCGTCATACCGTGCATCTACTGGCCAGTCACTCGCTACCTCAAGCCTCCATACTCCCGTCATATCGTGCATCTACTGGCCAGTCACTCGCTACCTCAAGCCTCCATACTCCCGTCATACCGTGCATCTACTGGCCAGTCACTCGCTACCTCAAGCCTCCATACTCCCGTCATACCGTGCATCTACTGGCCAGTCACTCGCTACCTCAAGCCTCCATACTCCCGTCATATCGTGCATCTACTGGCCAGTCACTCGCTACCTCAAGCCTCCATACTCCCGTCATATCGTGCATCTACTGGCCAGTCACTCGCTACCTCAAGCCTCCATACTCCCGTCATATCGTGCATCTACTGGCCAGTCACTCGCTACCTCAAGTCTCCATACTCCCGTCATACCGGGCATCTACTGGCCAGTCACTCGCTACCTCAAGCCTCCATACTCCCGTCATACCGGGCATCTACTGGCCAGTCACTCGCTACCTCAAGCCTCCATACTCCCGTCATATCGTGCATCTACTGGCCAGTCACTCGCTACCTCAAGCCTCCATACTCCCGTCATACCGGTCATCTACTGGCCAGTCACTCGCTACCTCAAGCCTCCATACTCCCGTCATACCGTGCATCTACTGGCCAGTCACTCGCTACCTCAAGCCTCCATACTCCCGTCATACCGGGCATCTACTGGCCAGTCACTCGCTACCTCATGCCTCCATACTCCCGTCACTCGCTACCTCAAGCCTCCATACTCCCGTCATACCGGGCATCTACTGGCCAGTCACTCGCTACCTCAAGCCTCCATACTCCCGTCATACCGTGCATCTACTGGCCAGTCACTCGCTACCTCAAGCCTCCATACTCCCGTCATACCGTGCATCTACTGGCCAGTCACTCGCTACCTCAAGCCTCCACACTCCCGTCATACCGTGCATCTACTGGCCAGTCACTCGCTACCTCAAACCTCCATACTCCCGTCATACCGTGCATCTACTGGCCAGTCACTCGCTACCTCAAGCCTCCACACTCCCGTCATACCGTGCATCTACTGGCCAGTCACTCGCTACCTCAAGCCTCCATACTCCCGTCATACCGTGCATCTACTGGCCAGTCACTCGCTACCTCAAGCCTCCATACTCCCGTCACTCGCTACCTCAAGCCTCCATACTCCCGTCATATCGTGCATCTACTGGCCAGTCACTCGCTACCTCAAGCCTCCATACTCCCCTCATACCGGGCATCTACTGGCCAGTCACTCGCTACCTCAAGCCTCCATACTCCCGTCATACCGGGCATCTACTGGCCAGTCACTCGCTACCTCAAGCCTCCATACTCCCGTCATACCGTGCATCTACTGGCCAGTCACTCGCTACCTCAAGCCTCCATACTCCCGTCATACCGTGCATCTACTGGCCAGTCACTCGCTACCTCAAGCCTCCATACTCCCGTCATACCGGGCATCTACTGGCCAGTCACTCGCTACCTCAAGCCTCCATACTCCCGTCATACCGGGCATCTACTGGCCAGTCACTCGCTACCTCAAGCCTCCATACTCCCGTCATACCGGGCATCTACTGGCCAGTCACTCGCTACCTCAAGCCTCCATACTCCCGTCATACCGTGCATCTACTGGCCAGTCACTCGCTACCTCAAGCCTCCATACTCCCGTCACTCGCTACCTCAAGCCTCCATACTCCCGTCATACCGGGCATCTACTGGCCAGTCACTCGCTACCTCAAGCCTCCATACTCCCGTCATACCGTGCATCTACTGGCCAGTCACTCGCTACCTCAAGCCTCCATACTCCCGTCATATCGTGCATCTACTGGCCAGTCACTCGCTACCTCAAGCCTCCATACTCCCGTCATACCGTGCATCTACTGGCCAGTCACTCGCTAACTCAAGCCTCCATACTCCCGTCATACCGGGCATCTACTGGCCAGTCACTCGCTACCTCAAGCCTCCATACTCCCGTCATATCGAGCATCTACTGGTTGCTCTGCTATCTGGTGAGCGTCAGTGTTCCAGTCACTCGCTACCTCAAGCCTCCATACTCCCGTCACTCGCTACCTCAAGCCTCCATACTCCCGTCATATCGTGCATCTACTGGCCAGTCACTCGCTACCTCAAGCCTCCATACTCCCGTCATACCGTGCATCTACTGGCCAGTCACTCGCTACCTCAAGCCTCCATACTCCCGTCATATCGTGCATCTACTGGCCAGTCACTCGCTACCTCAAGCCTCCATACTCCCGTCATACCGTGCATCTACTGGCCAGTCACTCGCTACCTCAAGCCTCCATACTCCCGTCATACCGGGCATCTACTGGTTGCTCTGCTGTCTGGTGAGCGTCAGTGTCGACTGACGTCACCGTGACCTTCGTCCAGCCAATAGCAGGACTCGCGATTCTAGGGTCTGGTGCCGTCTAGATGTTTCTGTGGCCATCGTTTATAAGGTGCTACCCGCTGGCGTTCATCATCTACTCTGATCATCTCTTCACTTGGATCACATCGTTATTCAGATCCACGCAGCAGTCAGATCATCACTTTCTACACGCTACTGCTTCTCATGGCACTATTGCTGCTACTCCTCTCAGTGCCGCATCGCTAACCGCTACGCTACCGAACAGGTACACCATGAGTTCTTCACTCTGACGCAACGACCCAGTTGGCACAAGGAAATACCGGCTGTATTACTCAGCGAACCACCTCTTAGATGGTGTCTATTTTGATTCATCCTGCAAGGCAACAGCAGTTTTCCCGACTGCTAGCAACCTTTAAAATTCTTATAAATCATCGCCTGGATACCAAGAGATGAAAGAAGAGTTGGACTTTTCTACTTCTGGCATACCTAATTTAAGGCCATGAACTCCTCCTTCCAAAGGAACTGTAAATACTTCGCAACAACATTTTTTTTGTAACTGAAAATTTTTAAGGAGCTGGCTCTGCAAAAAGATACGTTCTTTTTATGTAAAATTTCAATTTTTACTATTGTCATGCATTTCCTCATTCTGTTTTATTATTAGTGCAATATTTATATGTCAAGCTCAATCTTTCTCTAGTTAGAATGAAGCATTCCATTCTTAATTAGGGTCTCTGTTATCAAACCCTTGCAATTGCAATTGTTATACTTAAACTATTCATTTGAGCACTTATGTGCAATTTTTGTTTAGTGTTACCAATTTGCACTTTAGCATTAAATATTGTTTATCTAACCTTTGATTTTCTGGTGATGTACCTCGATGCCCTCTACCCTTGGGTAGGTTTTTACTTAGAATTAAACTTACCCACAAGGGAAGATGAATAAAGAAGTAAAGGGAAGTGGGTTTCGGACAGAGGAACAAGTGTGGATAATAGGAAGAAAGTCCAACACTAAATACAAACAATTTTAAAGAAGAGTGCCACCGCAAAGCCCGTGAGATCATTTAAGTGAGTGAGGACCTGAACACAGCTAACGGGAAACGCAGCTAGAGCTTGGGCTATTTGCAGGCGAGAATAGGAGGTACCTTCCCTTCCAAGCCAAGATTCGGCTACTATGGGGAAGGGTGGTGCTCTGGCAAAGAAAGAAATGATAAGTTTCCTATGTACCTTTTTAAAGGAGTTTGTTTTAAACAAATATCCTGAAGAATGCAAATAATTTGAATAAGCCGTGATGTTTTGGTTCTTGAAATTGTAGAATTTCTAAAAAGCGACAGAATGTTTCCAAGAAGGATAGGGATGAAGAAATTATACCCTTGAGAATAATTTTGGTAAGAGAACCAATAGTTGCATTTAGGAATGACTAAGCTTTTACCCAGCAAGGAGCCGACTAAAAGTTTAGACAATGAGAAAAAACTTAAATTTTGAAAACCAACCATAAGTTGTAGAGAGAATCACAACAAGCAGGAAGCTGGCGTAGCGAGCTATGCTTGCCTTGCTGGACAGTTAGAATTAGCTATCAAAGCTAAGAGAGACTTTAATAAGTTAATAACTAAGAGTTCTTGCTCAAATGCAACAAGTAGTGCAAACCTTATCAATGGATTTATTTTTATTAAAGAGGGCATAAGCCTAGGAAGAGTCAGGGAAGACAGGATCTTGGCTAACCGTTATTTCAGAGAAAAGATAAAGCAAAAGGAAAAATTCAAATGCATTTAACAATGCAAAAAGGTATAATGAATTTAAGACATATATAATTTGAGTTTACAAATAATTGGGGTCGCAGACCTCCGAAAAGATTTAAATCATGCGCCAGGCAATTGATAATTTTTTGGTTTTAAACCTTTTATATGAGCTAAAACCTTCGTAAGATTTTGAAATAGTGCTAAGATAATTAACGTAATTAAGGTTAAACAATAAATCAAGTACAAGTTGTGTACTTTTAGGATTTCTAGATAGGTATCTTAGAAATATGAACAAATAACAACTTCGAAAGTAACAAGAAAAAAACAGGAAGAAATGAAATAGAAGTTTCTATAAGTTCTTGTATTAATACAGAACTAAGTTCAGAGATTATACAAATAGGGCAGGTCACTTATTGTGAAACCTGAAGAGAAAAATTGAAAGGAAGTTTCTAGAACTCCTATGTTTAAGTAGGGATCACGAGAAAAATAGGGCAAATTTCTCTTTCGTGAAACATAGAGATAACTCACTTTTGAGTAGAAAGAGTTGTATTCCCTCATTAGAAGGGAGAAACAATATACTTTAAGGCGTGTACTAGACACGAAGTTTTACAGACATTAATTCGTTATACGTGGAGCAAGTAAGGGAGGGCACTTATGAGAGTGACACCTCATTGAAAAAGACCCGAAGTTACAATTTTATTATTTTAGTTTGTTAGTAAAGGGTTTGGGAAAGATCAAATGGGATTGTGGAAGAGTGTTCATGGCCTTACTTATTGTACTCGGACGAGCGCGACGCGGATGAAAAAGTTGAACAGGCACTGTTTTCACTATAGTCTGTTGATATAGTTGAAAAGTTCACTGGAGTAGCACAAAGAGTTTATCGCAAAGTAATTTATTGCGATGGTGGAAAATGACTAGTTACACTAGATTTGCGAGAGTCTGTTGCTTGAAAAACTTGTAGGTTATAGTTGAATGCACCAGAAAAATCCCAACGGAGGAAGAAAAATTAGATATTGATCAGCAGTTCATAAGGAAGATTCCTTAGTTTGAAAAAGTATTCCCATATGTGAGTGGAAATTACTAGAAGGTTTAACTTGTAGATGAATTGTTCGGCATGGAAAATTCCAGAAGAATCATGACTGAAGAATAGGGCAAAAATTAGTCCAGCGGTGGAACGAGCTAAGTATTCTATAGACAATGGGTAATTCAATGGTGTTCCACGTTGTGAGAAAATCTCTCATTTAATAAGCATAAGAAATGCTGCTTCGTGTTAAGATTGGCTTAGATAGACAAACGCCCAACATAGAAAATCCCGGGAAGGATGATTATTGCCCCACATTTAGAAATCTCACACTGCCTATGAAAGGATCATTAAAAAGCATGTAGCTATTTAAAATCAATTAAAATAAGTTGAAGAACGTAGAAATAGTACTTAGCTCATTTCTGATGAACGGCGATTCCTTGGTGTCCGTTAGTCAGGAATTCACAACATGGCGAAGATTTGAAAGTTTGTCTCTCGAGGTGAGGAGACGAGCTTTTAGTTTAGCTCCGACTGACTAGTTTGACTTCAGACGCACAAGTGAACCCAGCTCAACGAAGCGCGGAGGGACCAGGGAAGGGAAAAGAGTGGGGGTAGGAGACAAAAGAATACACATAAGATTAACCAACATAACAGAAATAAATTATCTTGATGAAATGGTCTTCAAAGAGATGATAACAAGCGTCACTAGTGAAGCCGGGTGGATGAAATAGTAGACGAAGTCCTCTTGATCACGGAGATGATAGCTGGCGATAGCGACGAGATCTGGTGGCCAGATTGGTAAGGAAGTCCTCTTGTACAGGGAAGATTGAGGAACTTCAGAGATTCGCTGCTAGATGACGTTAGGTGAGTCATGGAAGATATATATCTAGAACAGACTCACAGGTGGTGTAAGAAAATAAACCAACAAAGAGAAATCAGGAGATCACTGTTGGTGTTTGCGAAAAAGGGAGGGGATGAACTAAAGCAAAGAGAAGTAAAAGCTTACTCTGTCTTACCGTGTATTCCAAAGAATACACCAAGCTGGGAGGGTAAACACCAACAGAGAACAAAGACAAGAAATAAAGAACATAAAGGTAAAGGAGCAATGAAAGACAATGGTCTTATGATATGCCCATTAGTGGTGAAGATCTTGGCTACCCAAACTCCCCCATCCCTTCCAGGATAACACTCGGTCACTCTACCAGAGATCCAGACCAAGGGAGGAGAGGCATCCCTAACCAGGATCAAGTCCTCCACTTTAATGTCGGGATTTGAAAGAAACCACTTCTGTCTCCGTTGCAAGGAAGTTAAGTATTTCAAATTCCACCTCTTCCAGAAAGAATTACGGAGGGCTTCAAGTTTACGCCAAACAATAGGTAAATTAGAATCCCTGTAAGAGTTGGGAAGGGGAGGAGGGACAGAAAGAGAAGTGCCAATAAGGAAGTGACCAGGTGTGATTGGAAGCAGGTCATCGGGGTCATTGGAAAGCGGAGTTAAAGAGCGAGTATTAACAACACCTTCAATCAGAATAGACAGCGAATTAAATTCTTCACAAGTCAGAATGCGATTACCTAAAACCTTTCTTCGATGACGTTTAGTGAGCTTTACGCAGGATTCCCACCTACCACCGTGATGAGGGGCGTAGGGAGGTATAAAACGCCATTTGAAGCCCTTTGAGTAGGAAAAATTAGAAATCTGTTCCATGGCAGGAGAAGATGTAAGAGCTTTCTTCCACAAGGAAGCTGCGCCTTGAAAAGTGGAAGCGTTATCAGAGAACATCTCAGATGGAACACCACGCCTAGCAGCGAAGCGAGAGACGGCTGACAAAAAGTAAGAAGTGGAGGCATTCGTTACTAGTTCCAAATGGATCGCGCCAGTAACCATGCAAACAAAGAGAGAAACATTGAGCTTACCAAACAATTTGCGTTTAGCTTCAGGGGAATTTCGTTGAAATTGGAACGGACCCATATAGTCCACACCAGTTAAAGCAAAGGGACGTATAGGAGAAGAGCGGAAAGAGGGCAGATCGCTCATTAATTGAGTATTGACTTTAGGTTTCGCTTTGAAGCAAGGAATGCATTTGTGAATTACAGAGGAAACTTCATGAATTCCATTTATGATCCAGTACTTTTCCCTTAAGAGACAAAGCAGTGTGCGTGTACCAACGTGCAGATTACGATAATGAAAGTCACGTATAATTAAAGAAGTTACGTGATGTTTAGAGGGCAAAATATCAGGATGCTTTTCGTCCTCGGAAAGCAAAGATTGCGAAAGCCTACCACCTACCCTGAGTAACCTATTGTCATCAAGGAACGGGGCTAAGGCTCGAAGACGACTAGATTTCGGAAGATCCCTTTTAGCAGAAAGCAAAGACAATTCAGAAGAAAAGGCTTCTTGCTGGGTTAGTTGTAAAACCTTAATGGTAGCGAGATTCAATTCATGATTGGTAAGGTGTGGTTTGGGAAGAAGAGGTTGGTCAACCACAAGATATTTCCATCTGAGAGGATAGGCAACAATTCGAATTAATTTGTGAACTGAAGAATAGCGTGACAATAAGGGATGAGAAACGTTGGAAACAAGACACGAAGCAGTAGATAGAGATACTTTTGCTTCAGGCAAGTTGGAGTTTGTAACTGGAGGTTTAGAAGGCCAGCAAGAAGAGTCTTCGATTAACCACGAGGGCCCATGCCAGTACAACTGAGAAGTTGCCAATTGAGAGGGAGAACATCCATGAGAAATGATGTCGGCGGGGTTGTCAGCGCTGGCCACATGCCTCCATTGACATCCCGAAGAGAGAGTTTGAATTTTGGAAACCCTGTTTGCGACAAAAGTTTGCCAATGAGCGGGGTTTTTAGCAATCCAAGAAAGGGTGATCATGAAATCGCTCCAGAGATAGGTTTGCGAAAATTCGACCTTTAAGACTTCCCGTAATGTCTTAACAAGTTCAGCGGCCATGAGTGCATCACACAATTCAGGCCTAGGCAAAGTGATAGTTTAAGAGGAGCCACCTTCGATTTGGCACAAACAAGATTGGAAACTGAAAATCCATTTAAAGGACCGCGATAAACCAAATATGCACAGCAACAGTAAGCTTTTTCGGAATTGTCTGCAAACACGTGAAGTAAAAAAGATGTATTAGGATGAGCGTTGATTAAATTCCTAGGAATTTCAATAAGGGAAAAATCAAGCAAATTGCTACGAAAAGAGAGCCATTTGTTGAGAAAGAAAAGGGAACAGTTTCGTCCCATTCACATTTGAGAGACCATAGCACTTGCATGAAAAGTTTGGCTATAACAATAACCGAAGCAAGAAATTGAAGCGGATCAAAAATATTTGCAATTTTGGAGAGAATTTGCCTGTTTGTGTTAGGGAGCTCTTCGGCAAGAGAAACTTTATAGATGAGAGTGTCAGTGCTAGTGCACCAATGAACTCCAAGAGTTTTTATGGATTCGGAATTTCCACAAATTTCGACGGAGGAGGGGTCTACATCTTCAATAGGAAACTGGGTGAGAAACTCATGGAAGTTGGAATTCCACTTATGAAGTGGGAATCCTCCATTTTTTAGCAATGCCTGAAGTTCTAGTGACACGAAAGAAGCTTCCTCCAGAGTGGGGAAGGACTGCAAGTAATCGTCAACATAGAATAATGTAGTTAGGGCTTCGGAAGCTTTAGAGTTAAATAAGTTACCATCTAGAGAGGCTAACATGTGTAAGGAGCGAATAGCAAGGAAAGCGGATGGTTTTAAGCCATAAGTGACCGTCTTTAAGAGAAATATCTTAATGGGCTTGCTAATTTCATCGTGCCACAAGATTCATTGGAGATCTTGTTGTTCGGGCTGAATTAAAACTTGACGGTACATCTGTTTTATGTCCGATATAACAGCTATGGGAAATAATCGAAAGTTTAAGAGTATAGCAGATAAATCTGACTGAATAGCGGAACCAGAGTAAAGAGTATCGTTAAGACTCTTGCCATTAACGTCAGGGGATGAACCATTGAAAACGACTCGGATTTTATCCTTTACAAGAGGGTTTTTCCACACGGGATGATGATTTAAGAAAACCGTTTCAAATTGGGTGTTGCAATTCATCATCAGATTTGCTGGCAACTTCCATATGATCCAAGCTTTCATACTCATCCATGAAATCAGTGTACTGTTGTTTAACAAGAGGTTCTTTCTTTAATTTGCTCTCGATAGCAAAGAGAGCTTTTCGAGCCTTGGGTTGAGAATTAATAAGTTTGGGGAGATTGAGTAATCTTGGCATCTGAACAATGAACCGAACTTCAGGAGAACGAGTGGTAGTGTTCAAGAAATGTAGCTCACAGAATTCGTTTTCTGAAGAGGTTACTTTGGGTGAATCAACGCTTTCGAGCCTCCAGAACTGCTCCAAATCAGTATTAGCAAAATAACATTGAGATACGTGTTGGGGGAATAATGAGGAAGTTGACCGGTAACGATCCATCCAAAATTAGTGTCTCTGGCAACCACGTTTGTGGATAACTTACGAACCTGTTTACGAAGGCAATTCCAGAAAACATTGGCACTGAAGAGTATGTCAATGGGGCTTTGTACATTGAACAGAGGGTCGGCTAACCTTAAATGCGAGGGAATGTTTAAAACTGAAATATCGACAGAGTGACTTGGAGTGTCCTCTCTGATACTGTTGAGGATGAGGCAATTAAGTTTCAGAAAATTATTTCTGTGACAAGTGTCTCTTAGGGTTAGCTTTGAAAACTGTAAAGCTTGCGATTTTGAGCTGTTAATGCCTGATACATTGATAGAAGTGAGGTTTACAGGTAGGCCTAATTTTCTAATCAAAGAATTAGACACAAAATCATGAGTTTCCGCTGAATCAAGAAGACCGCAAGCACTGACCCAGTTGCCGAATTTGTCTTGGACTTCGACTTGAACAGTGGATAACAATACTTGAGCACTAGGCAAAGACATAGCGTTTTGAATGTAAGAAGACGCACTAGGATCGCTAGTATTATAATTTTTCTGAGAAGTAAATGCTGCTGATGACCTCGATTGATCATGACGATGCAGTAAAGTGTGGTGCAGTTTTTCACAATGGTAACAAAGTCTTGAAGACTTACAATTAAAAGCAGAATGCCTGGGTGCTAGGCAGTTAAAGCAATGTTTATTCTGGGAAACTAATTTTCTTCTGTCGTCGACTGACAGTTCTTAGAAAGATTTACACAGATACAAGGCGTGGGAATCCTTGCAAAGTATGCACTTTAATGGCTCATTTAAACTTTTACGGGGTTCGCTCTGAGTGTTTAAATCGAGAGAACTAGCAATACGGCGTTCACTTGACCTAGTTGAGTAACCAGTGGCGTTTGACTTTAGTTTAGACGAACTGGATCCAGGTTTTTGGGTACTAGACGCTACATGTTCGGTTTTAGATTTAAGAGACTGTAATTCAAGTTTAGAGCTAGGAGAAGAGGGTTCACTTTGATTAGCTAAAGCAGTTAAGAGTTGGCATCTAGCATTTATGAAGGTGACTAAATGCTCATATGAGTAATTATCGTCTTTGGAAAGTTCCATTTCCCAAGCTTTGAGGGTAGCAACATCGACTTTGGAAACCACTAAATGTATTAGGAACGTGTCCCAGTGATCAGTGGGTTGATCTAATTGGGATAGAGCTTTAACGTGAAGTTGTGTTGTATCGATGAGGGTACGCAGACTAGTGACGTCATTGTGCTGTGACGCAGGCAAATTGAATAAAGCTTTCATGTGGCGTTGAATACGTAGCCGTAAATTACCGTATCTTTCTTTAAACAAGTTAAAGGCAATGGGGTAGTTTTCGGCACTTAATGGGAGTGCTTCAACTAACTGCAGGGCTTGACCTTGTAGAATAGATCGCAAATAATGAAACTTGTAAATGATTTGAATATCTTCATTTTCATGAACTAGAGTACAAAATAGTTCGTAGAAAGAATCCCAAGTAGATTCGTCTCCTGAGAAGTGGGGTAAATTAATCTTAGGTAGAATTGGTTTGGGCTTGTGAGTGCCCTCACGAGAAGAGGTTTGTTGTTCGTGAAGGGAACCAAGAACAGAACCATTCCTTTTCTGCTCTTCCTCAAGTTGGCGAATTATTTTAAAGGCGGAGGCTATACCGTCATAATATTGATTTTCTACCTCTACTCGATCATCAGTTTGATTGAGCATGCAGGTTTCGATTTCGGTTTGGATAGTACAATAGTTTTCATAAGAACGTTCATAGTCCTTTACACGATGTTTTAACAAATCTAATTGCGCTTCTGAGGGATCTAATTCCTTGATGTATTTTAGGAATCGGGTAAGTTGCCCTTTATAAGAAGCTCGTTTGGAAGTAAGTTTTTCATCCTTGCCATCCTTGTCTTTATCTGGAGGAGCCATGACGAAATACAGTAGGTAAATTCAAGTATAACTTACGCGACTGTAGAACCTTGGAAATGCTGTCAGACTGGCAGCAGCAAACAAGTTGAAAGGGAGAAATGCACCAAAGGAGACAGAAGCAATCCCTTTCCACCTCACCAGCTTTGCACTGCGAAGTTATAGCTGAAAAATTCAAAGCAAATATTAATGATTTGCAAAATATTGACACATGGACTTTGACAAATAAAGCCTGATAAGTAAAATGTCATGAATGGACTTTCCCGGGTGTCTGGGACCAAATTTTGGGTAGGTTTTTGCTTTGAATTAACCTTACCCACAAGGGAAGATGAATAAAGAAGTAAAGGGAAGTGGGTTTCGGACAGAGGAACAAGTGTGGTTAATAGGAAGAAAGTCCAACACTAAATACAAACAATTTTAAAGAAGAGTGTCACCGCAAAGCCGGTGAGATCACTAAAGTGAGTGGGGACCTGAACACAGCTAACGGGAAACGCAGCTTTAGCTTGGGCTATTTGCAGGCGAGAATAGGAGGTACCTTCCCTTCCAAGCCAAGATTCGGCTACTATGGGGAAGGGTGGTGGTCTGGCAAAGAAATGATAAGTTTCCTATGTACCTTTTTAAAGGAGTTTGTTTTAAACAAATATTCTGAAGAATGCAAATAATTTGAATAAGCCGTGATGTTTTGGTTCTTGAAATTGTAGAATTTCTAAAAAGTGACAGAATGATTCCAAGGAGGATAGGGATGAAGCAATTATACCCTTGAGAATAATTTTGGTAAGAGAACCAATAGTTGCATTTAGGAATGACTAAGCTTTTACCCAGCAAAGAGCCGACTAAAGGTTTAGACAATGAGAAAAAAACTTAAATTTTGAAAACCAACCATAAGTCGTAGAGAGAATCTCAACAAGCAGGAAGCTGGCGTAGCGAGCTATGCTTGCCTTACTGGCCAGTTAGAATTAGCTATCAAAGCTAAGAGAGACTTTAATAAGTTAATAACTAAGAGTTCTTGCTCAAATGCAACAAGTAGTGCAAACCTTATCAATGGATTTATTTTTATTAAAGAGGGCATGAACCTAGGAAGAGTCAGGGAAGACAGGATCTTGGCTAACCGTTATTTCAGAGAAAAGATAAAGCAAAAGGAAAAATTCAAATTTATTTAACAATGCAAAAAGGTGTAGTGAATTTAAGACATATATAATTTGAGTTTACAAACAATTGGAGTCACAGACCTCCGAAAACATTTAAATCTTGCGCCAGGCAATTGATAATTTTTTGGTTTTAAACCTTTTATATGAGCTAAAATCTTCGTAAGATTTTGAAATAGTGCTATGATAATTAACGTAATTAAGGTTAAACAATATATCAAGTACAAGGTGTGTACTTTAAGGATTTCTAGATAGGTATCTTAGAAATATGAACAAATAACAACTTCGAAAGTAACAAGAAAAAAACAGGAAGAAATGAAATAGAAGTTTCTATAACTTCTTGTATTAACACAGTACTACGTGGGTAGATTATACATAGGAGATTATACAAATTGGGTAGGTCACTTATTGTGAAACCTGAAGATAAAAATTGAAAGGAAGTTTCTAGAACTCCTATGTTTAAGTAGGGATCACGAGAAAAATAGGGCAAATTTCCCTTTCGTGAAACCTAGAGATAACTCACTTTTGAGTAGAAATAATTGGATTCCCTCATTAGAAGGGAGAAACAATATACTTGAAGGCAAGTACTAGACACGAAGTTTTACAGACATTAATTCGTTATACGTGGAGCAAGTAAGGGAGGGCACTTATTGAGAGTGACACCTCAATAAAAAGACCTGAAGTTACAATATTATTATTTTAGTTTGTTAGTAAAGGGTTTGGGAAAGATCAAATTGGATTGTGGAAGAGTGTCCATGGCCGTATCTATTGTACTCGGACGAGCGCGACGGGGATGAAAAAGTTGAACAGGCACTGTTTCACTATCGTCTGTTGATATAGTTGAAAAGTTCACTGTAGTAGCACAAAGAGTTTATGGCATAGAAAGTTATTGCGGTGGTGGAAAATTACTAGTTACACTAGATTTGCGAGAGTCTATTGCTTGAAAAACTTGTAGGTTATAGTTGAATGCACCAGAAAAATCCCAACGGAGGAAGAAAATTAGATATTGATCAGCAGTTCATAAGGAAGATTCCTTAGTTTGAAAAAGTATTCCCATCAGTGAGTGAAGGTACTAGAAGGTTTAACTTGTAGATGAATTGTTCGGCATGGAAAATTCCAGAACAATCATGACTGAAGAATAGGGCAAAAATTAGTCCAGCGGTGGAACGAGCTAAGTATTCTATAGACAGTGGGTAATTCAATGGTGTCCCACGTTGTGAGAAAATCTCTCATTTAATAAGCATAAGAAATGCTGCTTCATGTTAAGATTGGCTTAGATAAACAAAAGCCCAACATAGAAAATCCCGCGAAGGATGATTATTGCCCCACATTTAGAAATCTCACACTGCCTATGAAATGATCATTAAAAAGCATGTAGCTTTTTAAAATCAATTAAAATAAGGTGAAGAACGTAGAAATAGTACTTAGCTCATTTCTGATGAACGGCGATTCTTTGCTGACCGTTAGTCAGGAATTCACAACATGGTGAAGATTTGAAAGTTTGTCTCTCGAGGTGAGGGGACGAGCTTTAGTTAAGCTCTGACTGACTAGTTCGACTTCCGACGCACAAGTGAGGCCAGCTCAACGAAGCGCGGAGGGACCAGGGAAGGGAAAAGAGTGGGGGTAGGAGACAAAAGGAATACACATAACAATAACCAACATAACAGAATTAAATTTTCTTGATGAAATGGTCTTCAAAGAGTTGATAGCAGGCGTCACTAGCGAAGCCGGTTGGGTGAAAAGGTAGACGAAGTCCTCTTGATCACGGAGATGATAGCTGGCGATAGCGATGAGATCTGGTGGTTAGATTGGTAAGGAAGTCCTCTTGTACAGGGAAAATTGAAGAACTTCATTGATTCGCTGCTAGATGACGCTAGGTGAGTCATGGAAGATATACTTCTAGAACAGACTCATAGGTGGTGTAAGAAAATATACCAACAAAGAGAAATCAGGAGATCACTGTTGGTGTTTGCGAAAAAGGGAGGGGATGAACTAAAGCAGAATCAAAATCTTACTCTGTCTTACCGTGTATTCCAAAGAATACACCAACCCTCACTTCACTTTTATAGTTCTTTCACAGTACTTATTTTGGTCAGGTTTGAGCCTACTTCGCGTTCTCCCGTTATGGGAAAGATTAGGGCAGATCTTCTCCATAAGTTGTTGGTGCCTCAAACCCGAGATTTAATCCATCTTTAAATATTGCACACCAGAAATCAAAGGGTTATTATAATTGTCAAACTATTCACAATGTATTAATGCATGCATATATTTCAGCTCTAACTTGAGGCGAGCAGCGACAGAGGGGATTCTGGAGGCGTGCCAATTCTTCCTTCGCTGTTGTTCACTTCAGCTGACGCATGCATTGCAAGTAACATACAGGTGGTGAGTTTGCTTCAGCTTTCAACATGCCTCTTGATACTACGATTATAAACACTCGCGCTTCATATAAGGTTAAATTAACCCGCTTAGAACGTTTCTTTCAGTATTAACAGAGCAAGAAAGTAACTTAGATATTATTTCTCAAAGACTTAAAAATTATGAGCAAGCTTTCTAAAAATACGATGAAATGTAATGCAGCATTGAAATTCAAAGCCCCGAACAACAAGGTGATCGTAATGAAACTGAACGATTATATTATCAAGGCTTTGCCCAAGCTAAAGCTTTACTCAGAACTCTAACACTTGAAGCTAAGAAAGAAGATTCAGCTCCTTTTTCTCTTCGTCCGCCCCAAACCGAACTATTCTCCCTAAAATTGAATTACCCACATTTCGTTGTGATGAAAGTTCCTGGGAACCATTTTTTGAATTGTTTACTTCATTAATTCATGACAATGAAAGTCTTCCGCCGATTCAAAAGTTCCACTACTTGCGCTCAGCCGTTCAAGACCAGCCACTTAAGCTCATCCAGGCATTAGACCTGACGAGTGACAACTACGAGGTCGCTGTAGAATTATTTAAAGATCGCTATGTAAATTCAAGGCTCAGGATTCAAAGACATATACAGGGTTTATTTAATCTTCCTTATATTCAATCTGATAACGTCATAACCCTTCGTAATTTAATTGACACAGCAGAGCTTCACATTCGTGCTTTGACTAATTTAGGTCAGCCTGTGCAATTTTGGGATTTATTCATAATTCATCTGGTTACCAGTAAATTTGATTCTGCTAACCTAAGAGCCTGGGAGATGGAACTATCTCAGCATTCGCAATGCACTTACGAAGCCCTTGTTAAGTTTGTAAAGGCCAGGTGCTAAGTTTTGTCTGCTATAGCCTGTAAAAAAAAGTGCTGTTGTTTCTACTAAAATTCCTTCAAACCAAAAGGTCATTAGTCATGATCAAAGAGTTTTGAGACCTCATGCCTTTGCCGCACATACTCAATCACCTGGTCAGATGCAAGGTTGTATCTTATGCCAACAGTCCCATAACTTATATCAATGTTCCGATTTCAAAGCCTTGTCGGTGGACGAGAGACGCAAAATAATATCCCAACGAAACCATTGTTTTAATTGCCTCTCGAGATCACATTCTTTGAAGAACTGTCTTTCCGAGCGCCTGTGCTTTCATTGCAAGGGCAAGCATCATACCTTATTACACAGACATGAGAAACCACGATCATCAACCGCTAGCTGTTCTTCTCAAAAACCTAATTCTGAAAATCCTTCTAATAGTGCTCAGTCTTTCACTCAAAGTTCCACTTCCCTTAGTAAGGTTCAAGTGTTGCTATCAACTGTGCAAGTCTTATTGAAAAATGCTCATGGCAAATGGATCACCGCCCGCGGGTTACTTGATAATGCTGCCACTAATAATTTCATCACTGAGCGTTTAATTCATAAATTAGGTCTGCAAAGGCATCCCACTTCAATTGAAGTCACTGGAATTAATCGTTCCAAGTCCAAATCTTTAAGTTTCGTCAAGGTCGACTTAAAGGACTCTCATAATTTTGGTACTCGTTTTCAACTGGATTGCCTAGCGATTGATTCCATAGGCAATGAAACTCCCAGTTCCTTTTTTCCAGTTCATGAATGGCATATTCCGCATTTTATAAAATTTTCTGATCCACGTTTCAACGAAAGACTGCCCGTTGACATTCTTCTCAGATATAGCATTTTCTGGCAGTGTTTGCACTCTGAGAAGGTCAAGGTTGCCCCTAGCTTTGGATGGATCGCTACTGGACAAATACATCGCAGTCCTGTTCAGTCTGTCTCAACTTGTTATCATGTTCATGCTGATTTGGGCCATGACCTGACAAAATTTTGGGATATAGAAAATGTCCAAACTGTAACTTCTTCTTCCTCGAGCAACGAAATTTGCGAAAAGCTTTTTCGAGAAAGTACAGTTCGTACCCCTCAAGGTAGATTTATCGTAAATCTTCCTAGAATTTCTGAACCCCCTGTCATTCTTGATTCTTACCCCAGGGCGCTTAAGGCTTTATTTTCTGTAGAAGGCCGCTTCAAGCAAGATAAGGTTATGAAAACTCAGTATACTTCTTTTATGGAGGAATATGAGTCTGCTAATCACATGGAGGTAATTTCCAAAATTGAAGATGAAAATAATCCTTCCAAAAATATAGTTTACTTAAACCATCACGGTGTCTGGAAAAAAAACTTCCAAGAGGGAACAGATAAGAGTGGTATTTAATGGTTCTTCTCCTGACATCAATGGCATTTCACTCAATGACACTTTGCATTCAGGACCCGCAATTCAGAATGATCTCACTTCTGTCTTATTAAATTTTCGTCTTCACCCAATTGCAGTCTTAGCCGACATTAAACAGATGTATCGACAAATCTTAGTAAACCCCCAGCAGCAGGATTTGCAAAGGATTTTGTGGCGAGTCGAACATTCAAAACCCATAAAAATATTTCGCCTAAAAACAGTAACTTATGGTTTGAAACCCTCTTCTTTCCTCGCAATTCGCTCTCTGCATAGGCTGGCTGAGCTAGATGGTCATCAGTACCATCCCTTAGCCTCTGAAATACTTAAAAATTCTTTTTACGTGGATGACTTCCTCTATTCCTTTCGAATTTAACTGATGCTTGTATTATTTCTAAGGATCTTATATCTTTATTGCTTGGAGGTGGTTTTCCGCTCCATAAGTGGAGATCAAATTCAACTGAGTTTTTTGTTAAAGATTTCATCGGATTCGCCCACCACTAGGATAATTGAGCTGCCTACTGAGGAAGCTACCGTGAAAGCCCTAGGTATTTTCTGGTCTCCTTCTTCTGATAATTTTTCCTATAAGGTTCAGTTGTCAAATTTTAATCCTCAAACTAAAAGGGAAGTCTTATCAGAGATAGCCAAGATCTTTGATCCTCTTCAGTACCTAGCCCCTGTTGTAATAACTGCAAAACTCTTTATGCAACGACTTTGGTTATTAAAATCAGGATGGGATGAATTAGTACCCGCTCCCTTTCTGAATGAATGGTTGGAATATCGAAGCAACTTATCTGATCATTCTAAAATTTGTATTCCCCGCCTTTTAATTTCAGATCCCATGTGTCAATCCTTTGAATTGCACATTTTCGCAGACAGCTCCGAGAAAGCCTATGGCTGTTGTGCCTATATAGTAGGACGTCCCCCCACCTCTTCTAGTGGATTCTGAAATTTGTGCTAAGTCAAAAGTAGCTCCGCTTAAGTCAATTTCCATTCCTAGATTGGAATTATGTGCCGCCCTTATGGCTGCCGAATTATCTGTCAAACTAAAAAAAAAATCTGAATGTTCAATTTTCCCGCACATATTTTTGGTGTGACTCTACGGTTGTTTTGGCTTGGCTTTCGAAACCCTCCTCTCATTTGAATACCTTTGTTTCGAATCGTGTCTCCAAAATTTAGGAAATCTCCCACTCAGAGCAGTGGTGTCATGTTTCTGGTAAGCAAATCCCGCGGATATTATATCACGTGGCTGTCCACCTGCAAAATTGGCTTCTTTTGATTTGTACTGGCATGGGCCGCCATGGCTTTTGCAAAATTCCGCATTCTGGCCTCGTCCTTCATGTAGTGTGCTGACAGGAGTACCAGAAACTCGCATTGTTTTCGCTTCCTCTTATGTCGTTTCAATTTCAATTAGTCTTTTTCAGCGCTATGCCTCATTCTCTAAATTAATTCGATTGATGGCATATCTCTTTCGATGGAAATATTTTGTAATCAATCAACCTCTCAAACCTCAAGGTTTTCTCACTGCTGTAGATTGGAATTCGCAACGCGAAGAATTCTACTGTTAACCCAACAAGAAGTGTTTTCTTCCGAAAGGCTAATGCTTTCGAATGGTCAGGAATTACCGAAGTCTAGTCGACTTTCAGCTCTAACTCCCTTCCTTGATCAAGATGGTTTGATAAGAGTAGGAGGTAGATTGTTGTTTTCAAACTATTCTGACGAAAAATTGGCATCCTATAATTCTTCCATCAAAACATCATGTGACTGCTCTCATAATACGGAGGTTTCATTACCAGCATTTACATGCAGGAACTCGTACTTTGTTGTATTTGATTAGAGAACACTACTGGCTTATTAATGGGGCTTATGAAATGGCATCTGTTGTCCGCAAGTGTATACCTTGTTTCAAGGCTAAACCGTGTCTTTCCACTCAGATTATGGGTCAGCTTCCTTCCTTTATATCTGAGCCTAAAAAGCCTTTTGCACTTACCGGTGTTGATTATTCTGGTCCTTATACCTATCAAGTGAATTATCCTACCTCTAAGCGCAAGGTGTTGGGAAAGCTATACATAGCTTTATTCGTTTGCATGGTTACTGGAGCCATTCATCTGGAGTTGGTAACTAATGCATCCACATCATATTTTTTGTCTGCCTTCTCGAGGTTCACTGCTAGACGAGGTGTACCTTCTGAAATATTTTCAGATAATGCGAAAACTTTTATTAGTGCTTCTGATCTTCTAAGAAAGGCACTAACTTCTCCTTCTTCTAAGGAACAACTCTCGAATTTTTCCTACAATAAGGGTTTTAATTGGCATTTCACCCCTCCTTATGTCCCTAATCATGGTGGTCGCTGGGAATCATGCGTGAAGCTTACTAAGAGGCAATTACGTAAAACTCTTGGTCCTTCCGTGCTTTCCTATGAAGAATTTAATTCCCTCATAATTCAAATTGAAGGAATTGTTAATTCTAGACCGCTTACTCCCTTATCCAATGATCCTAAGGATCTTATTTCTTTAACGCCCAGTCATACCGGGCATCTACTGGCCAGTCACTCGCTACCTCAAGCCTCCATACTCCCGTCATATCGTGCATCTACTGGCCAGTCACTCGCTACCTCAAGCCTCCATACTCCCGTCATACCGGGCATCTACTGGCCAGTCACTCGCTACCTCAAGCCTCCATACTCCCGTCATACCGGGCATCTACTGGCCAGTCACTCGCTACCTCAAGCCTCCATACTCCCGTCATACCGTGCATCTACTGGCCAGTCACTCGCTACCTCAAGCCTCCATACTCCCGTCATACCGGGCATCTACTGGCCAGTCACTCGCTACCTCAAGCCTCCATACTCCCGTCATATCGTGCATCTACTGGCCAGTCACTCGCTACCTCAAGCCTCCATACTCCCGTCATACCGGGCATCTACTGGTTGCTCTGCTATCTGGTGAGCGTCAGTGTCGACTGACGTCACCGTGACCTTCGTCCAGCCTATAGCAATACTCGTGAGTCTAGGGTCTGGTGCCGTCTAGATGTTTCTGTGGCCATCTTTTATAAGCCGCTACCTGCTGGCGTTCATCATCCACTCTGATCATCTCTTCACTTGGATCACATCGTCATTCAGATCCACGCAGCAGTCAGATCATCACTCTCTACACGCTACTGCTTCTCATGGCACTATTGCTGCTACTCCTCTCAGTGCCGCATCGCTAACCGCTACGCTACCGAACAGGTACACCATGAGTTCTTCACTCTGACGCAACGACCCAGCTGGCACAAGGAAATACCGGCTGTATTACTCAGCGAGCCACCTCTTAGATGGTGTCTATTTTGATTCATCCTGCAAGGCAACAGCAGTATTCCCGACTGCTAGCAACCTTTAACATTCTTATAAATCATCGCCTGGATACCAAGAGATGGAAGAAGTGTTGGACTTTTCTACTTCTGGCATACCTATTTTAAGGCCATGAACGCCTCCTTCCAAAGGAACTGTAAATACTTCGCAACAACATTTTTTTGGTAACTGAAAATTTTTAAGGAGCTGGCTCGGCAAGAAGATAAGTTCTTTTTATGTAAAATTTCAATTTTTACTATTGTCATGCATTTCCTCATTCTGTTTTATTATTAGCGCAATATTTATATGTCAAGCTCAATCTTTCTCTAGTTAGAATCAAGAATTCCATTCTTAATTAGGGTCTCTGTTACCAAACCCTTGCAATTGCAATTGTTATACTTAAACTATTCATTTGAGCACTTATGTGCACGTTTTGTTTACAGTTACCAATTTGCACTTTAGCAATAAATATTGTTATCTAACCTTTGATTTTCTGTTGATGTACCTCGATGCCCTCTACCCTGACTTCAGTTTTATAGTTCTTTCACAGTACTTATTTTGGTCAGGCTTGAGCCTACTTCGCTTTCTCCCGTTATGGGAAAGATTAGGGCAGATCTTCTCCACCGCGCGTTCTTCAAAGAGTAGGTTCATCAAAGAAAAATAATCCGTGGCCCTTATCCATATGGGCACAATACTCCTGCTATAAATATTTCATAATCAGCATTCAGCTGAATTAAAATACCTGCAACATCAAAGTTATGGATCCCTCCTTTAGCTCTTAACCCACCCCATTCCTGGTATTTAATATTAATTTTACAGTACATACTCACACTCCCACCTTTCATTTCTTCTTGGCAGTAACTACTGGCTAGTATATAATTATATAGATGCATGGTTTTTATTTGTTCCCTCTCACACCAATGTTCACTTTTTGAATTTATCAAGTCATTTAAATGATCTACTTTATTACTTAGATGTTGAACATTCTGATGGTAGATATGCATATTATAATCAATACTGAATCCTTTTCTAGTAACTAGGTAATGCCTGAGCCAACCTTCGGCTAAGTTTGGCTCTGCTTACTAGTTTCCCTGATCATTTATTATACCCTAAAGAATTGCATTTTTCACAGTACCAGAACTAGTTTGGTTAAAATAGCTCTGTACAATTTTACTTATTTTCCTTTTTTCTAGTCTATTAAGATGCAGCCCATTAGTAGTGTAACATTTCCTCTCAAAACTATTGCAGTCAACGGTCTGGGTGTTCCTGAAATGCTTACAGATTTTTACAATAATCTCATTAACCTTATTCACTTCAATGTTTACACGTGAATTTTCCATTAAGTCATACCTGTGAGGGATATTTACTAATATAACCTTGGTGTGTGTTAATTTACACGGTATATTTTTATTTTAGTTGAGAACTTACTTCCAAACCGTTGTTGTGAGCCACGTCATTTGTCCCGCCGGTAATTACAGCCACGTCGTTTCTGCCAAAGTCTCGTGTCTCCTCTTCAATTTTTTCCACAACTTTCCGAATAGGTGCTCCAGGATAGATGATGGCTGATGCTGCAATCTCCTAATTGTGGATGACACCTGCAATTCCCCGGGCTTGGCTGTCTCCAAATATCGCGACTCTTGAAGCTCCTGCCTTCACTATTGCTTGTGTGTTGTAGAGAATTTTAGGCCTAGGATTACCGTTAATTAGGCCTATTGCCCGTTGCATTGCCCTTGTTCGTGTTAATGCTGAACCTGTCTATTTCCTGTTGATTCATAATTATATTAATGGAATCCAATACAGAAAATCGATTAGTTGTTATTACCTGTTCATTTCCTGAGGTCCCTTTCGTGATTTTGTTCCCTCCTTTCACCACTTGAAGATCATCAAGATGGCGTCACAGGGAAAGTGTAGTGAAATTGTAGCTAGGGTAAATATTTGATAAAAGTGGTAAAATATTATAACAGAGGTTTAAAATCTATAAAGTTACTTTCCTTAGATCAAGTGTAATACGGAATATTGATAGTATTTAGAAATTCTTATTGATAATATAATAAACTTAAACTAAGTTGTGGGAACGTGTATCCAAAGATTCGGTGACTTCTTCAATCACTGTTTGAACCAAGTAGAGCAGTGGTGCTTTTACGAGACTTCACCCGATTGGAAGATATACGTATTTCACATTCTTCTTTATTGGTAGGTAATTAGATTAATTCTATTAGGTAGTAATAATTAAAATAAATTTAGTGTAATTTGGTGTAAACATCTAGGCTAACTTAGATCTCTAGTATGACGACAGTAAACAGTGTTAGTGTCTCGTCAGGTAGTGTAACCGTAACGGATTTATGCTCGTCGTGCAAAATAAAAGTAAAAAATGCAAATAAAATCATCACAATATCTCAGGAAAAATTGAATGAGGGGAAAAGTGAAACCGATTGTCGTAATGTAGGCCTACCGCTACCGTCATGCGAATGTCATAACCTGGGAAACGAACTGTCCTCAAAAGACGAAATTATAAAGCTGCTAAAGGAAGATATTGCTAAGTTAATGGAAGAGTTGAATAAATTAAAAGGAAACAGAGAGGAAAGCAAGGAAACTTGGTCGACAGTGATTGCTGGTAAGGTAAGATTGAATAAGCCTAGGCCTATAAATGGAGTACATGTAACTGAAATTCCCGTCTCAAATTCATTTGGAGTGCTTGTCGAAGAAAATGATGACTTTCCTCAAGAAGAAAAGAAGAAAGTGGTAAAGAGAAAATCCAGGTAGATGCGGATATTTGCAGATAGCCACGGGCGAAATGTAGCAGCAAGCGTATTGGAGAGAAGTGGAGAAATGGAGGTCACTTCGACAGTAAAGCCAGGAGCTCAAATTGCAGAGGTCACGAACGGGAAGATAGGAGAGTGTGCGTCCCTTACTGCAAACGACTACGCAGTGATCATCGCTGGAGCAAACGACGTCTATAGAAATGAGAGTAAAAGGTAATCAAAGATTTAAAGGGTACATTGCCATCCATGCAAAAAACAAATGTCATTATTGTAAACATTCCGCAGAGATAAGATTTAATTCCCAAATCATGTGTAAATGTAGAAATAGAGGCTACAAATGGAAACATTCATAACATTTGTAAGATTTTTCCAAATGTCCAAATTGTAGATGTAAGTAAATTAGACAGGAAGTTCCACACTCGGCATGGCCTACACTTAAATAGATTAGGAAAAGAGTATCTTAGTGATGAAATCTTCAAAATTGTAAATTCAAATGGTAAGAATAATTCAAGAGTAATATCATTAGAGTGGAAGCAGGGAAACTGGTAGAAGAAGCCAAACGTGAGGTTTGGCATTCAGATCTTTTGAAGTGAAATTTAACGGGGTGCAACAATGGTATTTCGGATTTGTCTAGCAACAATAATAATAACAATTATGATAATTATAATGTAAATAAATCACCAACACAAGCTTGCAAAAGTAACAAATTTAAAATTTACCACCAGAATGTCCAGTCTATAATAAAATTGATTACATAAATCTAATGCTTAAAAATGAACTTAAAGACTCTCAGCACTAAGTATTTCAGAACATTGGCTGAAAGAGGAACAACTCGAATTAATTCAATTCCCAGGGTTTATACAAGCTAGTAAATACTCTAGATCTAATATTAGCCATGGTGGTACTTGCATCTTCTTAAGAAATAATTTAGATCATGAATAGATAACAGCTTATGATTATCTAATTATGGAACAGGATTTTGAATTCTCTGCCGTAAAAGTACAACAGTTTAAGATAATAATTGTATGCGTATACCGTTCTCCGTCAGGAAAGTTTCCTTTATTTATAGATAAATTAGGATTGTTACTCAATAACATGAGCAAAGTAAATTCCGATATAATAATTTGTGTGGATGTAAATGTGGATTTCTTAAAATTTGATAGAAATTGTGAATTATTAACACAGTTACTAATTTCCTAAGGACTGAAACCTACAGTAAATACCCCAAACAAGAATAACAAAATTTAGTAAAACCACTCCTGATCAAATTTTTATAAATACAGATAAATATCACCATTCAATAGAAGTCTATTGTCCGGGTTTTAGTGACCACCATGGACAAATACTGAGTTTCTAAGTATCCGAAACAATCAATAATAATGATAATGGAGTAAAATCAAAGTGCAGGTCATTCACTGAATCAAATGTTACATATTTCAATGACTTATTAAATAAGGAAACATGGTCAGAAATGTATGAACTAGAAAATGTAAATGATAAATTTAATGCATTTAACAGTACCCTAAAACACTATTTTGAAATAGCATTCCCCTTTAAACGAAGAACTGTTCAAAATAACAAAACTAGCAATTGGATAACAACAGGGATTATAAATTCATGTCAAAGAAAGAAATTTCTACACAAATTATATAAACAATACCACAAAACACCTGAATTCAATTTATACTACAAAAAATACACTAGCATATTAAATAAGGTAATAAGACTGGCAAAGAAAATGCATAATGATAATTTTATTTCCCAATCATCTAATAAAAACAGGGCTATGTGGTCCGTGATATAGAAAGAAACTGGAAAAAATGCTAAAATACAAAGGAACAGTACACTGACCAGAAATAATAAAGTGATTAATAATCCGAAGGAAATAGCAAACACTTTTAAAGACTATTTTCTGGAAATTCCACAAAAATTATTAAATAAATCACAGGTAAATACACTAAATTCTAATAATAAAATAAATATATGCAGTAATTGTTTATTTATAAATCATGTCACAAGTGAAGAGATAAGAATAGTTATAAAAGTGCTAAAAAATAAATTCTGTGCTGGCATTGATGGCATCCCTGATGCAATTTTAAAGAAATGTGCAGAAAATATAATAAATCCACTTACGCACTTAATAAACAGTTCAATTCTCTCAGGAACTTACCCGGATATTTTGAAGTTATCAAAAGTAATTCCAGTGCACAAAAACGGTTCAAAAGATGAATTAGATAACTATCGTCCTATTACCTTACCAACTGGTATTGCAAAAATCGTGGAAAAAATTATGTATAAGAGACTGATAAGTTTCATAGAAAAAATAAAATATTATCAAACTCACAACATGGATTCAGAACGGAAAAATCTACACAGACAGCAATTTACGAATGTAGTAATTGTATACTGAAATTAATTGACATTAAGGAACATGTAACTGGCCTATTCTTGGATTTATCGAAAGCATTTGATTTTGTTGAACATAAAATCCTCCTTACCAAACTAAATCAATATGGTATTAGAGGTCTAGCTAATAAATGGATAAAGTCTTATTTAACAAGGCGTAAACAAATAGTAAGCTTGAGACACAAGGATGATGGAACCAAATTACTTAATGAAACATTGTCCAATGAGGGAATTATTGAATTTGGAGTACCCCAGGGATCGGTTTTGGGCCCACTACTCTTTCTTCTATATATCAATGATATAACACAGAACGTTCATTCACATAAGGAAATTTTGTTTGCGGACGATACAACACTCGAAATAAAAGGTGAAACTAAACAGGTCATACAGCAGTCTGCTGACTCCGTTACAGGAGAGTTAACCAAATGGTCACAAGATAATCGCCTCATAATAAACTATAAAAAAAACAGTGTGTCTAAATTTCCACACTATACAGAATAGGAATGCTGCGAAGCCCAATATAACATTAAATGGTCATCAAATAGAAAATAAATCAGAAACAATGTTTTTAGGACTATGGATACAACAAGACTTGAAATGGAATAAACATATACAATATCTGAATACAAAACTGAACTCGATGTGCTTTGCGTTACGTACTTTGAAAACCTGCACAAGCATGCACACATTAAGAAATACTTATTTTGCTTATTTCCATTCATACTTAAGATATGGGGTCATATTTTGGGGTATGTCGCCAGATGTACTAAGCACGTTTAGGATACAAAAGAGGGCGATCAGAATTATGGCAAATGTAAACTCTAGAGAATCATGTAGACCACTGTTTAAAGATTTAAACATTCTCCCAATGCCCTGCATATATATCTTAGAAAGTATTATTTTTTTTAAAAGAATTTAATGAATAAAGATGTTTTTCTTAAAACAAACAATGATGTTCTTAGGCATAACACAAGACAAAATCAAAACATTCATATTTCACACACACACACACTCAAGCATATATTAAAAAGGAACTTTTCACACTGGAGTTAAATTATACAATAAACTACCCCAGTATATAAAACTGGCCCCGAAAATAAAAACCTTTGATAGAATGTTGAAAGCTTACCTGCAGTGCCATTGTTTTTACTCAGTAGTTGAATATCTTAGCGTATAGGAGCGATGAAATCTATAATTATATTTTACTTTTTTAATTTAATTGTAATACCTAACTGTATGTTGTTGTATTTATAGAATTAAGTTTTCATATTATGATAATAGAGTGAGGTGTAAATAGTTGTGCAATAAGATTGTATCTATTAAGATTTGCTATTATAATAAGTTATAAATAGTTATAATATTAGTAATATATACCTGTTAGTTCTTTTATTTTATAGATGTAAATTATGACGTGTCCTGTATCAAAAATGTATTGAATGCATGTATTTGATCAAATGGAATTAATAAAAATCTATCTATCTATCTATCTTGAGACCATGTTACCGATTCGTCCATGTTGCAATTGGCTTCACTTGCTAACTTTATTTCAAGCGATCTCACTTTGTCTTTCAATATCTCGTTTTCCCCTTTTAAGTCCTGAATATCCTGTTGTAATAAGGTTAAAATCACTAATACATTTTCCTACTTATTTCATTGTCCAATTCCATCGTAGACATAATTTCTGAGACGCCGGTGCTCGACTTGCTACATTCGCATGTCAAAAATTCGTCAATTTCACTTTCACTAACTGCATTCATGCATTCTAAATGATACCAAACTAGACTTTTGGAACTCTGAATTCCACTCTTCACGCGCTTTTAATTTAAACCACACTTATTATCGTCTAATTTACACAAATATCGGGACCTAGTATCTAGTGGAGGCGCCATTCTAATAAGATATGTATTGCCATGTCCTAATCTGTGGTATAAAGTGCAATGTGGTCACAATCTTGTTCTTGGTGTTTCACTTTCTACAATCAGTACAGCAACTACCGGCAGGCAATGTTCTTTTAAAGAAGCTTTCAAATACAGAAACAAACATTTCTCTGACAACCTGTGTTTTGGTGATCTCTGGAATTGTGTGTGTGATTTTGAAATTAAGGCGGAGAAACTCCACACTCTGTCCTTTTTTAACTCACGAGGCCTAGTGTACCCCATTCTAACACTGAGACCAGAAATAAATTTCTTGAATGAATCGTGAATCGAACCCTGACCTCATGGGAGACAGCTAAATATGCTAGCCACTACACTAGAAAGTGATAATAATGATTTTTTTTATTTATTTAATAATTATTAGATACAACCATGAAAAGGTCATTTTACACTAATATTTTAACAATTTCAAATAATAATAACAAGAACAACAACAACAACAATAACAGGTAACAATTGGCAGTGACGGCAGAAAGGATAAATCTCGGGAAGGACGCAGGGAGTGATTGGGGTAGTGAGTGATTAGGAGGGCGAGGGGTTAGGAAAAGAGGGTGAAAGGTATCTTCTAATGTTATGTTTGAATGTTCGATAGGGAGAGAATATGTCAATGTTTGGAAGGGAGTTGCTAAGGGTAGGTAGACGGTGGAAAATAGAGCGCTTCTGTACTTCAAGACGTGGGCGAGGTACGTGGTGTAAATGGTTCTGGCGTGTTGAACGGGAGGGAACATGAAGTGGGAAGTAGCTTAAGAGCATGTTACATTTTGTGTAACCATTCATAATTTTATGTAAGAAACACAGGTCAGTAAATTGTAGACGGCTTCTCAGGTCGAGTACATTGAGCTGGTTTAGAATATCGGATTTGGCGAAGTGCCTTAGTGAAGGATTGCGAGCTTTGACTACTGATATGAAGAAATTAAAGACACTGTTCAATTTAGAAATATTGGTTATAGCCGAAGTAGACCAGATTGGAGAAGAGAAATCTAGGATAGGGAGAACATATGTGGTGAAGTATAATTTAAGTGCAGTGAGGTCTTTAATTTCTGTGAATCTGTATAAAATGCCGAGACTGCGCATTGCGCGAGATTTGATATGGTCAATGTGGGGAGAGAATGTCAGTTTATCATCGTGAATAATACCTAAATCTCTCACCTGAGAAACAGTATCCAATTTATTTCCACATATTTTATAGTCCGCCTGATTTCCAGATTTCAGTAGTGAGAAAGACACATTGAAGCACTTTTTCGGATTTGGGGATAACTTCCATTTGTTGAACCAATCAGTACAAGTATTCACTGCTTCCTGGAGGTCAGCGTGGTCGTCAGAATTGGAAATTTTTCTGAATATCTTGAGGTCATCAGCGTATAGAAGAAGGGAACACGGAGAATTTTGCACACATGTGTTTATATCGTCCATATACAGCACGAAGAGAAGGGGTCCCAGGATACTGCCCTGAGTTACTCCTGATAAGACTGGGAGCCAGGACGGTACAGACCCTGGAAGCACTACCCGTTGTTGCCTATTGGACAGGAAGCTTTGTATTAGGGATAGGAAGGATCCATGTACGTTGTATCGTGAAGCAAGCTTGTGGAGGAGAAGGAAATGGTTCACGGAATCAAATGCTTTGGCCAGGTCGACGTAGATTACATCTAGCTGAGATTTTTGATCTATTGAAGAAATTATGTGATGGTTCAGAACAGTCAGATTTGTTAAACATGATTTTCCAGGGACGAAGCCATGTTGTTCTTCTGAGAGGTGTGGTTTGGTGACGGTGAGGAGACGGCAATGTATTATTCTTTCGAAGACTGAAGAGAGTATAGGGACGATAGATATAGGTCTGTATGAGGAAATTTCATGCTTGCTGCCTGATTTAAAGACAGGTGTGACATCAGCTCTTTTCCATGAGTCAGGAAAAGTGCCGGAAGTCATGCACCAGTTGAGTATCATGGATAAGGGGATGCTGAGAGATGCAGAGGTGTTTTTCAGGAATATAGGGCTTATGTCTGATGGTCCGGTAGATCTGTTTGCGAGCAGACTTTTTAAAATATTTTGAATTTCATCGGGGGTCGTTGAAATTTGAGACAGTGAATCAGATCAGACGCTAGTAAGCTGAGGGGGACTGGGGATTGGCACGGGAACTAAAAAGGTTGAATGGAAATATTCATTGAAATGTGTGGACCTCAATTCAAATGGGATTTCTTCATTATGGAGGTTTAGGTTAAGTGGAATTCTGGGAGACTTTCTACGGGATGATATAAGTGTCCAGAACTTCTTCGGGTTATTCTTGAGATTTCCTGTTATGGAAGAAATGTAGCAGTTGTAATCTTCTGTCATATGAACTCTTGAAATTTTCCGTAGGTGAATAAATACATTGCGTGTATGAGGATTAGGAACTGATTTCCACAGTGACCACGCTCGAGTTTTATTTTGGAGAAGGAGTTTGGTGTTTTGACTTAGCCAGTGCGGGTATTTGTTGGATTTGGGTACGGAGAAGGGAACGTGTTGTTTAATGGCCGAGTAAAGTAAATCCTCAAACAAGGTCACTGCGCTGTTTACGTCTCTCTCAACTGTTAGCAGGCACCAGGGTAGAGATGATAAATCTGTATTTCTATTACGATCCCTACCTTATAAAGGGTCCATGTAGCATTGTTACTCAGACCATCGCCGTCAGCTATGCTCGAACGCCTTCCTATTTCTCTCCAAACAGCGAACATGCAGGAGTTCTCCACCACTTACCTCGCAGCGCTAGCTGGTCGCTTGTATCTCTTGTTGTCGTCTATACTCGAAGAATCTTCCAACTTGTTGGCTTTCAGGTATTTAACATGTTCAAATCGCTCTGTCATTTCACACGCGATCTTACCAAGATATGCTGGTATTGCAATTTTACAAATCAACTTACTTGGCACTTCGTTGCGGCCGCTGTCAGACGATGATTCGCACATCATCAAGAGGGACTTACTCAAATTAGGCAAAACAATTGCAGTCACATATTCGGGTGGACATAAACTTTGCAACAGCACACACGAACTGAAGAAGTGTTGTCATACTCCACCCTAGTTGTTCACTCGGATAATGCAGCTTATCCCTCTTGTAAATTAAATCCGTCAGTGGGGAGCTAATTTTCCTTCTTCCAACCAGCTGATATAATTCGAACTGAATTTCCTTTTGGACTTGTTGCACTATAAATCCTCCGATGTACGTCATCGATGCTTGTTCCATTGTGACAAATCCAAGACCTGAAAGTTTATGTAATTAATAAATGCGTTCATTTTTTTTAATATAATAAAATATTTATAAAAAATACTGTAAAATACTAAAATAAACAATGGCCAAGCAGGGGTTGGCCTCATATTGAGTAGGAAACTTGGACAGCGGGTGGAATATTATGAGCAATATAGTGAACGGATTATTGTAGCAAAAATCAATACAAAACCTACCTGCACTACAGTGGTACAAGTCTATATTGAACCCGCTGAGCTATGGTTCATGTGATATTTTTTAATGACAGAGCATTTATGATGGGATGTTGTACTTTTGAACACACCCAGGAAGCCACGTGAAGCTGAGAGATCACGCGATACTTTGAAGTAGCGGTGAATCGCACTTTTGACTTAGGTGTAAACTGCTAATTATTATCTGAGGTCTTATTAATTATTTTTATCTTCCCTACGAGACTCAGAATATTCCATTTCGTCATGCTGCATTATTAAAACATTTTGGAGAATGTTTATTTTTACTTTAGGTAAGGTAATACCCTTGCCGATACGCAAAAAGGAACGTAAGTAGTCGCTCAACGTTTTCGTTTTGACGACCTACTTTCTAGAGACACCCAGTACCGGAGCACTGCGTCTTGAGAATCCGCCTTGTGTAGGCGTGGAATTACATTTGTCCTACGAGACGTAGAAGAATATCCGCTGTTTAGCGTTAAAAGTGATTATAAAGTGCCATCGAGCAAGCAAATACTAATATCCACTGTCGATGAAGTCCAGTGAATTAAATAAGAAGCTTGGGAAATAATTATTGGCAAGTATAGTGTATTGCACAATATTGCTGTGATATCACATATTACCCACGCGTATGTGGAGGGCAGATGCCTAGTGGAAATATACAGGTAATAGTGTTACAATTATCCTGAATAAGTGTGATTATAATTGTACGAGATATTTAAATTGCCAAAGTGGAAATTTCATCTTTGAAACGTCGTATAATTCACGGATGCTGCGTGATACAAAAGTAGCATCACTAGCACGTGCAGCATTATAAAATAGTGTTAGCTCACATGCTAATCCACATCTGCAAGATTAAGGCTGTGTCGTATTTTATAATTGAAGCCTAGAATAGTCACGACGGACATTATAATTTTGGAAGTGAGAGGATGAATAATCACGCAACTTATTTCGTTACCCACGTGATTGGACTTTTATTCACCATGGTTGAAGCAGTCACCATGGGCTAATACCATCCCGGTATGGGGGGGTGACGTTTCTACAGGAACCCGCATGATGGTGGAACTTCCAGAACGATGAACGAGAGGGAAGGAGCCAAAATGCCATTTCCAGGCATATCCACGAAGATGTCGACAGGGACAAATCGAACCCTGGTCTTTGGGGGAGTCCAGATGGGAATCCTGATGAGGAGGATACCGATCCAGAGAGCCAGAGAGGTTTATGTACAACCCTTGTTGTGGAATAGAGAGCCGAGTGAGAGCTCCTCCATTTCGTGAGTTTTTGTCACACCCCTTCTTTGTTCTAGTTTCTGGTGGTATAGTAGTTTTAATGTAGTTTGTGAATCAACCACACTCAGTGTCAGCCATTTTTCTAGGTAGGGATGTAACTAGATTAGTTAGATGTCATTTATTTCAGTTTAGAGTGAGACACCCTTGGAGTCAGACATTTTGGTCAGCCCTGGTGCAGCTTGGTGAACGTCGTGGAACGTCAATGCCTACCTTTTTGCTGAACCTGATCGTAGTCATTTTGAGGCTATTTTGTTCAACCCTACTTGGGGTAATTTTCAAGTCTTTGCTGACTGTAGTTATGGCAATCAGATGCCTTGGTTATTAATTGACTGCATTCTTCGCAGCCATCCTTTGTTACACCCCTGACTGTCGTTAGAACGGTCGTATCATTTGGGTAGTCGACAGTAACTACCAGTTTGTAAATGCATTATATTTCATTTTGAATAAGCTCAGAAGCTATTCTTGGTCATGTTTGAACCTAACAACTAGAAGGAATGTTTCGTTGCCTAGCATCGAACGCGGTTCCCAACGTATCATTAAGCAGATCTAGTGTGTGAATCTGTGCCACATTTATCATATTTTTCTTGTGTCGTGTGAGACACGTTTTTATTTGATGTTCTAGCAACTACTGAGTTGCATTTTTAAAGCAAAGAGCTTCAGTTATTGTAAGTTTACTTTCATTTAGACGTCTTTGGTAGAAAGACGGAAGTGTATTAATATACTCAGATTTATAGCGTGCGTTTGATACACGGACTCTGTAGAGATCCGTAACCTATGGTAGAGTTTTTTATGAACCGGCCAAGTGCAGGTTTTGTATTGATTAAATCGCCGGCCTTGAATAAACTGGTTATGTAACCCAGTGACCTAGAGCACGCCTGCTTCTTTGTGAGACAAAACTACTATAGACGAGGACAGAGTACAATTTGTATTCGCTTTTCCTTTCATTGCTATTTTGCTTATGGAAATCAGTTTCCACTCTTGTATTTGATCACTTGTTTTATGGATCGGTTTTTGTTAGTTTTACGCTCTGTTGCGTGTATTGTCGTATGACAGGTACAGTTATGTAAGGTTTTCTATAGGATGGTGAAGTCTACCCTGTTATAGCAGGATGTTATTGTATGCTTTGTCCGGGGATGATCCCGTTGACCAGATGTTATATGGAAGGTAACTGTTGTACAGGCCTATCCCAGAGTTATTGAACGCGAGCTTAGCGCCGCTGGTAACCCGTGTTATTGTGTGTCCGAGTTGTTATACTCGTTGATTATATTCCGACTGTTGAGTCGAGGCTTTTTGGTGGAGAATGATCTCAGTTGGAGACACTCCGTGCCCAGGCTATTGTCAATGTTATTCGCCATAAACCTACGATAAACCTATAAACCGACATTCTAATAATAAGACGCATAATTGTTGTAAAACAAGCCTAACTAACGATTCTTTCTATCTAACTTTGTTCTTTGCATTCTGGAACTGTTGACATAGCCGTGCAGTTGAAGATAATTTCCTTGTGAGGAAATGACTAGGACAGTTGACATTTTTGTAGCGACCTGAAGCATGTGCGAACCTAGAGTTCGTAGCTTGTGGAGCTCAGGCCATGCGATGTCAGACGTGGTCTCAACTGCGCATTCGTCACCGTAACCATACACATTAGATGACTATGGTTTACAAAGAGTAAACCAAGGTGTAGGCAGGAATTTTTAATAAAAACTACTGTGTCTATTTCGTTATTAATTTATGATGTCAAGTGTATTAAACCCTACGTGTTACTTTATTGTGTGCTGTTAGCACATAGTTATTAAGCATAATTAAATTGTTTGTTTTTCATGGCTGTACACTTAGCTTTTGGATGTAATTGTTTTCTTTTACGGACGTCATCGCCGTAAATTTTGTTAATTGATAGGACTTAGCTAGTTGAATTAATGTTAAATTTAAATGTCGAAATGGTACCATCCTAACCTAGATTTGTTTTGCTACCCTGTTAAATGTAAATTCAGATATTAGCTTGATCTTGTAACTTGAACTAGGGACTTGCGTCGTACCATATTCCTAGCGTTGCTGTTGTTGCTTTATCATTGTGAGTTAGATCTTTCGCGAGGGTTTTCAGTAACTTCTCAGGTAGGGGACCTGTTCTTTATCTTTGTTTATTTATTAACTTGCGGACTAGCCGATTATAACCCTCCGAACTAGGCTAGGGGCTTGTGAATTTTAATAAATTTTCACGGTGTTTTACATGAGTCTGGATGTTTATTTTCTCAGTCTAGTTTTAAGGTGAACCTTTCCTTAGGCGGTCTATGACCATCGTCACCATGTACCACGATCCCTGTGGACTACGGACTCTCGTGCCGCTTTAGCCTTTATGGAAGGTCACCTGATTCTCACGGTACATTTTATTTGATTTATGTGTCGTTAGTTGAGTCATCGTGGTTGTTGACATCAACTAAACGGTCTCATAAAATGGCGCCCAACTCATGTGCCGACGTTAACGTGGTGACCCTCAGTACCATGTTATTTTTTTTGAGGATCCTAATGTTGATTAATGGTAAATTGACAGGACTGGGACGAACTTAGAAAGTCGTACTGCAGATCAATTGACCGCATGGCATTCATGTTTGATAGAAGTCCATGGGGTGAGGCTTTAGTGTTGGATAAATGAAGGATAGGATTTTCTTTGATGATGCCTCATCCTAAGTAAATGTAATACTTTGCTTTGCTCACCGTTGTCTTTGTAAATGTAGAAGCACTTAGTTTGCATACTCCAGCTGTACTCGTGATATTTATATAAATGAAGCAAGCTTTATACCACCAAGTAACTAATCATAGCTGTAAGTTCCAGTAGAAATTGATCCCTCACTTTCTCATATATTTCTTATCTATGGATGAGGAAACTATTCGTCGTGTGTTTGGAGAGATGATGGCAGGTGTGAATGCCAATCTTCAACAGATTACTGCTGACTTAGGTCAGAATACTCAGGCTGTAAATACTGTAAGTGGTCATGTGGACCAGGTTAGACAGGAAGTCAACAATGTCAGTGGTCATGTGGACCAGGTTAGACAGGAAGTCAACAATGTAAGACAGGACTTAGAAATTAACACTCACTCTGTAAATAATGTTAGGGCTGATTTAACTCAAGTCAGGGCAGACATGGACACATATAGGATCGAAGCGAAAAATGATCTGACGACAGGTTTAGCAGCTGTTAGGGTTGATGTCATACGACACCATCAGGAGGCTAACCAGCGCGTAGATTGCTTAACCGACCAGATGAATAGAGCTAGGGAGGAGGTGCAAAACCGATTGGAGGAGCACACAGCTCAAATTCAGACAACCTTGAATAAAGTCCAGATAGACATGAGAGCAGATCTGGAACATACCAGGGAAGAATTCGGGACTCGACTAGATCACGTCGAGGGATTTATCGGAAATGTGAAGAAGGACATGGCAACCATGAACGTTGGTTTAATCTTGATGAGAGGAGCTGCCAATGCCGTTAATAACAACGTGAAGACTATCGTTGATGGCATGATGGAGATTAAAGAGGAACTTAACACCAACAGGAGAAACATTTCTGAATTGACGGAAACCGTAGCCAGTCTACGCGAGACAGTTGATGTTCATCATGAGGAACACAAAATTGACCTCATGTTATTGAGAGGTGACCTCAACGAACACGAAGCTACCGTCAAGGCTAAGGTAGCCGAGGTTAGAGACGATGTGGGTAAAATCCAAGAAAATATGTCCAGAGTTGAAGGAGATATCGATTCCTTACAAAAGAGATTTGAGGAAGTCGCGGTGACCGAGAGGTTAGACCTCAGTTATAACCTTAGGACGGCCATACGCGAGGTAGACACAAACCTCAAGGGAAAGGTTGACAGGATCGAGCTGCAATTGAACGACTTAGGCAACAAAGTCGCAGCCAGAACCATCCCAGGTCTTGAAGTAATAGAAAGACGCCTGGACAGACTCGAGACGACTCCAAGAGAGAGACACGTACACCCACAGATGGGAGAATCTCAGGAAACGCCTATATCTCAATCAGGAGGAATGATGCCTACCCATTTCCAACCCAGCGCGCCTATGGAATCGCAACCGTCACAATTCACTAATTTAGCGCAAGGTCAGACCTTGAACTTTAACGCTCACCCGTTTCAACCAGCATCTAATCGAATTAGTCATGAGACTAACACTCCTACGCAGAGTTACATGCAAAATACTTTCAGACCCGCGAATACGCAGGGAAATGTCACCATAATTCGTTCAAGAGAGGAGCAACCAGCTCGCTTCTCGGGAACTGGGAGCGGTGTTACTCCAGTGGAATTCCTAGCAAATGTCGAAAGCTACTTACGTGATACTATGGTAACTCCAGAGAGGGAACTAAGAGTTATAGAGCGACTGCTTGAGGGACAAGCCGGTACCTGGTTCAGAGCATTCCGATACTCATTTACAGGCTACCAAGACTTTAAGGAAGCGTTATTGAGAACATATTGGTCGAGCGACATCCAGCAGAGTATCCGAGCTGAGATGTACACTCGAAGGTACAGTTCCAATACACCTACTCGTTATGCGAATTACTTCGCAATACAGCTCGCGAAGCTCCGTTGTCTTCAGCCTCCGTTGTCCGAACAAGATTTGGTGAACACAATTGTTTGGCAGTACCCTGCGGATGTACAACGAGTGTTAATCGCTGCAGGGGCATCCACTTTCCAGCAGTGTGACCAGATACTGCGAAGGTTGGACGCTAACACAGAACAGTTTCCTACACACCGTCAGCAGAAGGCTGATAGGCGCGAGGATAGACATATGAATCTGACGACTGTTGATAAAGTGAGCCAGACGCCACAACAATCACAAACCACAGAGGATTCTGGGCGACGTGATAACAATTACAGTTATAACAGGAGAGAATGGAACAACACTCCGTATACTCGAGATCAACATGATGACCGGCGAAGTCATTGGGACCGGCGATTCGACCGAAGGACGGACGACAACCGACGTCATGAAAACAACCGCCGAGGGAATGAAGGAAGAAATCAGCAACACGGACGTATCCGTAGAGACTATCGATATAGTGGGGGTTACGACAGAAATCGAGACCCTAGATACCAGCCAGACAGGGATTGGAAAGGAAGAGCGCGGGAGAGCCGTGAGTACCTCCAACAATTGAGAGAATTGCAGATCCAAGAAGAGGGAGAACGGAACCCTACTTCCAGGGAAAATAGACATTCGGCGCAGGAGACGGAGCAGAACCAGCCCAGTACTTCTCGCCATGACAGAAAAAAAAAACTCCGAAAAATCAATAGATTCTTGTTTGGTTGAGCACCGAGTAACTGCCTCTATATTACTCTGGGAGCCAATCCAAGAAGACTTGTTGGACGAACGACGAACGACGAACCACAATTATGAATTAACACGTCTACCCAAGATTGTAGCCACCTTGAATGAAGTCAGTGTAGTCATACTCATCGACACTGGAGCGATGATTAGTGTAATTTCCGCCGATTGCCATGCCAGACTTAGAGCAAACTCTGAGGTGACGGAGTTGCCCATTTCAGCTATAAGAGTCAGAGGTGTCATACCTGACCGCGTTGTAACGTGCAAAATCCAGATTTTGTGTACTGTGAAGATTTCGAGCCACGTGTACTTGCACGAATTTCTCGTAATGAAGGGCCTGCATCATGATGCCATTTTAGGCGCAGACTTCATTACAAAATATGATGGAATCATTGACATGGGACGGAATACGGTAGAGTTCAAGCCGAACGAACCCATTCAGATGAGCCTAATTGAAGAAGAACCGGAATTCCTATCCGAAGTAGACGTAGTCGAAGCATTAAAGGGCAAGGAAATTGAGGCGACACTAGATGCCGACGAAGAGGCAGAATCGTTATCAGCACTCACACATGAGGATCTTGACGCAATACTGAACGAATACAGGGATATATTCGACACCACACCTGGTGAGATATTAGACTACGAGTATGATCTTGTATTACTGGACGATTCCCCATTCCAGAAAAGGATCTATCCGATTGCCGAGAAACATCTCGAAGAAGCTGCTAAGAAGATCCATGAGATGGAAGCAGCAGGTACAATCAAGAAATCACCGACTCCTTTCTTGAATCCCATAATACCTGTGGTTAAGGTAGATGGAAGCTTGAGACTTTGTCTTGATGCCAGAGCCTTGAATGAACGCCTAGCTCCTGAGCACGACAGACCGCCCAAGATTAGGGACATTCTCAGGAAGTTCAAAGGAAAAAGGATATTGTCATCATTAGACTTGGTTCAGTCTTATTACCATATCAGATTATCTGAGCATACTCAGAAATATACTGGATTCTTGTTTGATCAGACTACTTATGTATTCCAAAAACTATCATTTGGATTGAAAAATGCCGGAGCCGCATTAATCAGAGCACTTGATGCCAAGCTGACTCATGAAGTGAAGCAGAAAGTAATATGTTATGTGGATGACATAATCATAGCTTCGGGAACAGAAGAAGAGCATTTAAAGACATTGTGCCTTGTTTTTGAGAATCTCCGACAGGCAAATTTTAAGGTCAAGTTTGACAAGTGTCGATTTTTTCAGGAAGAAGTGAAATTCGTAGGACACATAATCAATGGAGAAGGATATAGACCGAATCCGGCAAAGATTAGGACTGTTGCTGCATTTCCAACACCAACCCGTGTGAAACACGTGAGACAATTCTTAGGAATTCTCCAATTCTTTGCTGCTCATTGTGAGAAGTATTCCGAAACTGTTGCACCACTGCAAGGATTATTGAAAAAGAACTGCAGGTGGAACTGGAATGATGAATGCGAGATAGCTTTCAGGAGAGCTAAACAGATGCTTGTGGACTCAATTCAGTTAGAATATCCAGATTACTCTCGGAACTTTATTCTAGAAACTGATGCATCTGCCATTGGTATAGGAGCCATTTTACTGCAGGAAGATGATGAGAAGAAACGTCATTACATTGCTTTCTTAAGCCGACGTTTAAGAGCACATGAATCTCACTACTTCACGACCGAGATAGAAGCACTTGCAATTGTTTACGCACTTGAATACTGGCAGAAACTTCTGTTAGGTCATAGGATTATTGTGAGAACCGATCATCATGCGTTGACCTTCATCTTGAGAACAAGACTGGCAAGCGACAGGATCACACGTTGGACGCTGTTTCTCCAACAGTTCGATTTGGAAATAGTTTATCGACCAGGCAGAGAGAATGTGTTGGCCGACATCCTCAGCCGGAATCCTGAAGCTACTGTTAATGCCATAGACATCGAGGGAGAATGCGAGGAACACCTTCGCCGACTTCGTCATTTACCTGAAGGACAGCGACGTGAGGAGGAACTCAGACATATTATCCGTTTCCTAGAACGAAGAATGGATCCACAGGATGATCATTATGCAAGGATTGCTGCTGTTGCAGATGATTATTTGATTTATCATCGTGTCTTATACAAGTTTGTAGACGAGGACCACACTCAACTGCGTGCAGTTATTCCTAGGAGATACCAAGAATCTGTTATTCTTATGGTACATGTATCCATTGGACATGGTGGAACAGACAAAACCATTGCAACTATCAAGGAGTCTTTCACATGGAAAGGGTTAGGAGCCACCGTTAGACAGTGTTTACGTGCTTGCGACGCATGCCAGCGGAACAAGTACACGTCACACTTGCTGAAGGAACAACCTAGACCAATACTACCAACTCAACCTAGAGAGTTGTATGCACAGGACCTGTATGGCCCAATACCTAAGGCTCGTCGTGGGAATCGATACATCGTTGTAACGGTGGATGTGTTCACGAAATATACGATGCTTCATCCAATTCAAAAAGCTACTGCACATCAGATTATTCAGAGGATTAGACGTCAAGTGATACCGGAGGCAGGAAAGCCACAATTCTTGTTGACTGATCACGGATCACAGTACACCTCAGCAGAATTTGCCAATGCCATGAATGAGCTTGAAATAGGTCATGTTTTATCATCTATTCGACATCCAGAGAGCAACCCAGCAGAATGCGTGATGTCTATTATCGCAAAATTCTGTCGATTTTTATTGTCAAGAAGAACACTGGCGATGGACTGAAGTCCTTGTTATTATGACAAAATGTATTAATTCAACAGTACATGAAAGCACTGGTCAAATACCTATGGTCTTGCATTTGAACCAGATGCCGCTGAGAATATGGGATCGTGTGATTGTAAATCCACCTTGTTTACAACCAACACATGCCAGCAGACTTTTAGCTGCGAGAGAGACTGTGGACAGACAAGCTGCCAAGCGCTTGAGAAGAACTAGACGCCAGAGGTTTAGAGAACCACTAGTAGAAGGAGACCGTATCCTTATAAGGAGACCCGGAATTTCTAGTCCTATAGACCACATATATGGGAAATTTCTATCCTTGTATTATGGCCCTAGTCGTATCCGACAGCCTTTAAACAATGGAAGTTATGTGATAGAAGACATTAGGACAGGAGAGCGCATTGGAACCTTTAATGCAGCCAATCTAAAAAATATCACTCTTGAATGAATTTCAAAGCAAATAAAAATGTTATCCCAACATTTTATTTGAAACGACAGAGAGGCAGATGAACCCGCTGAGCTATGGTTCATGTGATATTTTTTAATGACAGAGCATTTATGATGGGATGTTGTACTTTTGAACACACCCAGGAAGCCACGTGAAGCTGAGAGATCACGCGATACTTTGAAGTAGCGGTGAATCGCACTTTTGACTTCGATGTAAACTGCTAATTATTATCTGAGGTCTTATTAATTATTTTTTTCTTTCCTACGAGACTCAGAATATTCCATTTCGTCATGCTGCATTATTAAAACATTTTGGAGAATGTTTATTTTTACTTTAGGTAAGGTAATACCCTTGCAGATACGCAAAAAGGAACGTAAGTAGTCGCTCAACGTTTTCGTTTTGACGACCTACTTTCTAGAGACACCCAGTACCGGAGCACTGCGTCTTGAGAATCCGCCTTGTGTAGGCGTGGAATTACATTTGTCCTACAAGACGTAGAAGAATATCCGCTGTTTAGCGTTAAAAGTGATTATAAAGTGCCATCGAGCAAGCAAATACTAATATCCACTGTCGATGAAGTCCAGTGAATTAAATAAGAAGCTTGGGAAATAATTATTGGCAAGTATAGTGTATTGCACAACATTGCTGTGACATCACATATTACCCACGCGTATGTGGAGGGCAGATGCCTAGTGGAAATATACAGGTAATAGTGTTACAATTATCCTGAATAAGTGTGATTATAATTGTACGAGATATTTAAATTGCCAAAGTGGAAATTTCATCTTTGAAACGTCGTATAATTCACGGATGCTGCGTGATACAAAAGTAGCGTCACTAGCACGTGCAGCATTATAAAATAGTGTTAGCTCACATGCTAATCCACATCTGCAAGATTAAGGCTGTGTCGTATTTTATAATTGAAGCCTAGAATAGTCACGACGGACATTATAATTTTGGAAGTGAGAGGATGAATAATCACGCAACTTATTTCGTTACCCACGTGATTGGACTTTTATTCACCATGGTTGACGCAGTCACCATGGGCTAATACCATCCCGGTATGGGGGGGTGACGTTTCTACAGGAACCCGCATGATGGTGGAACTTCCAGAACGATGAACGAGAGGGAAGGAGCCAAAATGCCATTTCCAGGCATATCCACGAAGATGTCGACAGGGACAAATCGAACCCTGGTTTTTGGGGGAGTCCAGATGGGAATCCTGATGAGGAGGATACCGATCCAGAGAGCCAGAGAGGTTTATGTACAACCCTTGTTGTGGAATAGAGAGCCGAGTGAGAGCTCCTCCATTTCGTGAGTTTTTGTCACACCCCTTCTTTGTTCTAGTTTCTGGTGGTATAGTAGTTTTAATGTAGTTTGTGAATCAACCACACTCAGTGTCAGCCATTTTTCTAGGTAGGGATGTAACTAGATTAGTTAGATGTCATTTATTTCAGTTTAGAGTGAGACACCCTTGGGGTCAGACATTTTGGTCAGCCCTGGTGCAGCTTGGTGAACGTCGTGGAACGTCAATGCCTACCTTTTTGCTGAACCTGATCGTAGTCATTTTGAGGCTATTTTGTTCAACCCTACTTGGGGTAATTTTCAAGTCTTTGCTGACTGTAGTTATGGCAATCAGATGCCTTGGTTATTAATTGACTGCATTCTTCGCAGCCATCCTTTGTTACACCCCTGACTGTCGTTAGAACGGTCGTATCATTTGGGTAGTCGACAGTAACTACCAGTTTGTAAATGCATTATATTTCATTTTGAATAAGCTCAGAAGCTATTCTTGGTCATGTTTGAACCTAACAACTAGAAGGAATGTTTCGTTGCCTAGCATCGAACGCGGTTCCCAACGTATCATTAAGCAGATCTAGTGTGTGAATCTGTGCCACATTTATCATATTTTTCTTGTGTCGTGTGAGACACGTTTTTATTTGATGTTCTAGCAACTACTGAGTTGCATTTTTAAAGCAAAGAGCTTCAGTTATTGTAAGTTTACTTTCATTTAGACGTCTTTGGTAGAAAGACGGAAGTGTATTAATATACTCAGATTTATAGCGTGCGTTTGATACACGGACTCTGTAGAGATCCGTAACCTATGGTAGAGTTTTTTATGAACCGGCCAAGTGCAGGTTTTGTATTGATTAAATCGCCGGCCTTGAATAAACTGGTTATGTAACCCAGTGACCTAGAGCACGCCTGCTTCTTTGTGAGACAAAACTACTATAGACGAGGACAGAGTACAATTTGTATTCGCTTTTCCTTTCATTGCTATTTTGCTTATGGAAATCAGTTTCCACTCTTGTATTTGATCACTTGTTTTATGGATCGGTTTTTGTTAGTTTTACGCTCTGTTGCGTGTATTGTCGTATGACAGGTACAGTTATGTAAGGTTTTCTATAGGATGGTGAAGTCTACCCTGTTATAGCAGGATGTTATTGTATGCTTTGTCCGGGGATGATCCCGTTGACCAGATGTTATATGGAAGGTAACTGTTGTACAGGCCTATCCCAGAGTTATTGAACGCGAGCTTAGCGCCGCTGGTAACCCGTGTTATTGTGTGTCCGAGTTGTTATACTCGTTGATTATATTCCGACTGTTGAGTCGAGGCTTTTTGGTGGAGAATGATCTCAGTTGGAGACACTCCGTGCCCAGGCTATTGTCAATGTTATTCGCCATAAACCTACGATAAACCTATAAACCGACATTCTAATAATAAGACGCATAATTGTTGTAAAACAAGCCTAACTAACGATTCTTTCTATCTAACTTTGTTCTTTGCATTCTGGAACTGTTGACATAGCCGTGCAGTTGAAGATAATTTCCTTGTGAGGAAATGACTAGGACAGTTGACATTTTTGTAGCGACCTGAAGCATGTGCGAACCTAGAGTTCGTAGCTTGTGGAGCTCAGGCCATGCGATGTCAGACGTGGTCTCAACTGCGCATTCGTCACCGTAACCATACACATTAGATGACTATGGTTTACAAAGAGTAAACCAAGGTGTAGGCAGGAATTTTTAATAAAAACTACTGTGTCTATTTCGTTATTAATTTATGATGTCAAGTGTATTAAACCCTACGTGTTACTTTATTGTGTGCTGTTAGCACATAGTTATTAAGCATAATTAAATTGTTTGTTTTTCATGGCTGTACACTTAGCTTTTGGATGTAATTGTTTTCTTTTACGGACGTCATCGCCGTAAATTTTGTTAATTGATAGGACTTAGCTAGTTGAATTAATGTTAAATTTAAATGTCGAAATGGCACCATCCTAACCTAGATTTGTTTTGCTACCCTGTTAAATGTAAATTCAGATATTAGCTTGATCTTGTAACTTGAACTAGGGACTTGCGTCGTACCATATTCCTAGCGTTGCTGTTGTTGCTTTATCATTGTGAGTTAGATCTTTCGCGAGGGTTTTCAGTAACTTCTCAGGTAGGGGACCTGTTCTTTATCTTTGTTTATTTATTAACTTGCGGACTAGCCGATTATAACCCTCCGAACTAGGCTAGGGGCTTGTGAATTTTAATAAATTTTCACGGTGTTTTACATGAGTCTGGATGTTTATTTTCTCAGTCTAGTTTTAAGGTGAACCTTTCCTTAGGTGGTCTATGACCATCGTCACCATGTACCACGATCCCTGTGGACTACGGACTCTCGTGCCGCTTTAGCCTTTATGGAAGGTCACCTGATTCTCACGGTACATTTTATTTGATTTATGTGTCGTTAGTTGAGTCATCGTGGTTGTTGACATCAACTAAACGGTCTCATAAAATTTAAATATCTCGTACAATTATAATCACACTTATTCAGGATAATTGTAACACTATTACCTGTATATTTCCACTAGGCATCTGCCCTCCACATACGCGTGGGTAATATGTGATGTCACAGCAATGTTGTGCAATACACTATACTTGCCAATAATTATTTCCCAAGCTTCTTATTTAATTCACTGGACTTCATCGACAGTGGATATTAGTATTTGCTTGCTCGATGGCACTTTATAATCACTTTTAACGCTAAACAGCGGATATTCTTCTACGTCTCGCAGGACAAATGTAATTCCACGCCTACACAAGGCGGATTCTCAAGACACAGTGCTCCGGTACTGGGTGTCTCTAGAAAGTAGGTCGTCAAAACGAAAACGTTGAGCGACTACTTACGTTCCTTTTTGCGTATCTGCAAGGGTATTACCTTACCTAAAGTAAAAATAAACATTCTCCAAAATGTTTTGATAATGCAGCATGACGAAATGGAATATTCTGAGTCTCGTAGGAAAGATAAAAATAATTAATAAGACCTCAGATAATAATTAGCAGTTTACACCAAAGTCAAAAGTGAGATTCACCGCTACTTCAAAGTATCGCGTGATCTCTCAGCTTCACGTGGCTTCCTGGGTGTGTTCAAAAGTACAACATCCCATCATAAATGCTCTGTCATTAAAAAATATCACATGAACCATAGCTCAGCGGGTTCATCTGCCTCTCTGTCGTTTCAAATAAAATGTTGGGATAACATTTTTATTTGCTTTGAAATTCATTCAAGAGTGATATTTTTTAGATTGGCTGCATTAAAGGTTCCAATGCGCTCTCCTGTCCTAATGTCTTCTATCACATAACTTCCATTGTTTAAAGGCTGTCGGATACGACTAGGGCCATAATACAAGGATAGAAATTTCCCATATATGTGGTCTATAGGACTAGAAATTCCGGGTCTCCTTATAAGGATAAGGTCTCCTTCTACTAGTGGTTCTCTAAACCTCTGGCGTCTAGTTCTTCTCAAGCGCTTGGCAGCTTGTCTGTCCATAGTCCCTCTCGCAGCTAAAAGTCTGCTGGCATGTGATGGTTGTAAACAAGGTGGATTTACAATCACACGATCCCATATTCTCAGCGGCATCTGGTTCAAATGCAAGACCATAGGTATTTGACCAGTGCTTTCATGTACTGTTGAATTAATACATTTTGTCATAATAACAAGGACTTCAGTCCATCGCCAGTGTTCTTCCTGACAATATAATCGACAGAATTTTGCGATAATAGACATCACGCATTCTGCTGGGTTGCTCTCTGGATGTCGAATAGATGATAAAACATGACCTATTTCAAGCTCATTCATGGCATTGGCAAATTCTGCTGAGGTGTACTGTGATCCGTGATCAGTCAACAAGAATTGTGGCTTTCCTGCCTCCGGTATCACTTGACGTCTAATCCTCTGAATAATCTGATGTGCAGTAGCTTTTTGAATTGGATGAAGCATCGTATATTTCGTGAACACATCCACCGTTACAACGATGTATCGATTCCCACGACGAACCTTTCCTTAGGCGGTCTATGACCATCGTCACCATGTACCACGATCCCTGTGGACTACGGACTCTCGTGCCGCTTTAGCCTTTATGGAAGGTCACCTGATCCTCACGGTACTTTTTATCTGATTTATGTGTCGTTAGTTGAGTCATCGTGGTTGTTGACATCAACTAAACGGTCACAGTATGCCTACCAGTCAAGCTGATGATGAGGATGTTGAAAAGGTCTACGAAGAAATAGACGAAATTCTGAGGTATATCAAGGGTGATGAAAATGTTATAGTAATGGGAGATTGGAATGCTGTGGTAGGAAAAGGGAGAGAAGAGAAGATAGTAGGAGATTTCGGATTAGGTGAAAGGAATGATCGAGGAAGCAGGCTGGTAGAATTCTGCACCGAGCATGAATTGGTCATAGCTAACACCTTATTCAATAACCACAATAGAAGAATATAAACAAGGATGAGACCAGGAGATATAGGGCGTTACCAAATCGACTTCATTATGGTCAAGCAGAGGTTTCGAAACCAGATTTTGGATTGTAAAACATATCCTGGTGCTGACATAAACTCTGATCACAATCTGGTTGTAATGAAATGCAGATTAAAGTTGAAGAAACTGAAGAAAAGTCAAAAGCCAAAAAGGTGGGCAATAGACAGACTGAAAGTAAAGGATGTAAACGAAAGATTCAAGAAGAGTATAAAGGAAGGACTAATGAAAAACCCTAAACAAACTTCAATTTCAGACGAATGGGCACTTTTGAAGAATGAAATAACAAAATCCGCAGAAGAAAACATTGGTAGGAAAGAAAGAATAGGTAGAAAACCGTGGATCACTCAGGATATACTAGAATTGATGGATGAAAGGCGGAAACACAAGAATGCAAGAGATGAAAAGGGGAAAGCAGAATACAGACGTCTGAGAGTTGAGGTTAACAAGAAGTGCAAGGAAGCGAAAGAAGAATGGTTGAAAGAGAAATGTGCAGATATAGAAAATTGTCTGAAATTAGGTAAAGTAGACACAGCTTATCGAAGGATTAAGAATACTTTTGGGGAAAAGAAGACTAAGTGCTGTAATATTAAGGACACAAATGGAAAGCCTCTAAGAGATAGGGAAGAAAAGGTTGAGAGATGGAAAGCTTACATAGAGAGTGTGTATAAGGGAAAGGAGATTGAGAATCATGTAATGGAAAGGGAGAAGGAAATTGATGAGGATGCGAAAGGAGATTTAATATTGAGATCAGAATTTGATAGAGCTTTAGAAGACTTAAGCAGGAACAAAGCACCAGGCATAGATGATATACCGATTGAGTTGCTACGCTGCATAGGAGAGGAAGGTCTGATCAGGTTATTTCACTTGGTGTGTAGGATTTATGAGACAGGTGAGGTACCCCCTGATTTCAAGAAGAATGCAATCATCCCTATACCAAAGAAAGTGGGAGCTGACAGATGTGAAGATTACCGTACAATCAGCTTGATTACTCATGCTTCAAAGATCCTGTCTAGAATAATTTACAAGAGGATTGAAAGCCAGATAGAAACGGAGTTGGGTGAAGACCAGTTTGGTTTCAGGAGAAATGTAGGAACAAGGGAAGCTGTACTAAGTCTTAGGCTGATTTTAGAAGGTAGAATAAGGAAAGATAAGAGAACGTTCATGGCTTTTGTAGACTTCGAAAAGGCTTTTGATAACGTTGATTGGACTAAATTGTTTGACATTTTGAAATCAATTGGAATAAAGTACAGGGATAGGAGGGTGATATACAATCTGTACAGAAACCAGACAGCAGTCATTCGAGTTGAAGGACATGAGAAAGAAGCTGGTATTCAGAATGGTGTAAGGCAAGGCTGCAACTTATCACCCATACTTTTCAATCTTTACATTGATCAAGCAATGAAGGAAATTAGAGAAAAATTTATAGTGGGAGTGAAGATTCAAGGAGAAATAATTTCAACTCTGAGATTTGCTGATGACATCGTCATCTTGGCCGACAAGCCTGAGGTTTTGAATGAGTTTTTGAATGGTATGGACTCCGTCTTACGGAAAGAATTCATGATGAAAATAAATAAATGTAAAACAAAAATACTGGAATGCAGCCGAAATAAATCAGAAACCGCTATGGAGATCAAATTGGCAGGTGAAAAGCTGGAGGAAGTAGGAGACTTCTGTTACTTAGGAAGCAGAATAACCAGTGAAGGACGAAGCAAAGAGGATATTAAAAGTAGGTTGGCTCAGGCAAAGAAAGCATTTCTACAAAAAAGGAATCTGCTGACATCGAATATAGATTTAGGTATTAGGAAGTCATTTTTGAACTCTTTTGTCTGGAGCGTGGCGCTCTATGGAAGTGAAACTTGGACGATTGGTGCAGCAGAAAAGAGGAGAATTGAAGCATTTGAAATGTGGTGTTACAGGAGAATGATGAAGATCAGATGGGTAGATAGGGTTACAAACAAAGAGGTATTAAGACGAGTGGGAGAGGAGAGATGTTTCTGGCGACTGCTAATGAAGAGAAGAGATAGGTTGGTAGGACACATACTAAGACACCCAGGAATAGCAAGCTTAGTTATGGAAGGAAGGGTCGAGGACAAAAACTGTAGGGGTAGACCAAGGTTAGAATATGTTAAACAGATTGCCTCCGATGTAGGGTGTCGGAGCTATGTAGAGATGAAACGATTAGCTCAGGATAGGGAGGCATGGAGAGCTGCATCAAACCAGTCAAAAGACTGAATACTCAAACACACACACTGTAAAATTTCGACTTACGTGGTGGTTAACTGAGGTTGTTTAATATACTCTTGAGATAATCAGGAATAGAATTCTGCTCTATATCAGGTCTCTACAGGTCCTAACTGGATATAACCGTGGTCGTTGGGCCTTCTTTGTTTCTTCGTGTATGGGATGAGAGGGAATGAAAGTCGATTTTCAATATTCGGTTCAAGCTGAATATTACAGCCATACAATCTAGCATGTCATTGCTTCCCGAGATATGTCTCAATTTGCTTAAGAAGTTCTCTATTGAGTCACTGTCGAATGCCCTTGTCGGTACGAAATGAAATCCAGAAGACAGAAGACACAACGGTCGAAGAAGTAGTCAGTAGAATAGCTTCATAAATTTCTTTACTGAAAAATCGCATGGCCTTTTCATGACTCGATTCCTTGATCTTAGCTAGATACGACGGAAATTCCTTGTCTAGCCATAACATTCTCACGTCGCTCATGTCGAAGAAATGCATTTTATCGCGATACTGACTAAGGTTTGTACAACTTATATCGTGAATTCCAAACCATTTATTAATTACATTCAAAAAGTAATAGTTGCACTGCTGTTCTGAAAGGCGTGTGCTTTAAATGAGAAGAATTGTCCTTCAGGCTTTCCAAAGCAGTTATGACTTCCGTAGAAAATAGACTACTTGAATGAATGAAAATCCACAACCTGCTTCCAGTCTCCGACCGGGTCAGGAATGGAATGAATAAAGCCCCCATCTAGCGGCGAGGATATGGACTGTGCCGGCTGCCGAGGCCTGACGCACTCCTATGGGGCAATGATTAAATGAATGATAGATGAAATGAAATGATAGTGGAGAGTGTTGCTGGAATGAAAGTTTTGACAGGGAAAACCAGAGTACCCGGAGAAAAACCTGTATGCCTCCGTTTTGTCCAGCACAGATCTCACATGGAGTGACCGGGATTTGAACCACGGACCCAGCGGTGAGAGGCCAGCGTGCTGTCGCCTAAGCCACGGAGGCTTAGAAAATAGACTACTTATATTGCCCTTTTTACGTTCATTTTCTCAAAGTTGGTCGGTGCAACATGCCGTCTTGTAAGGAAGGGGACGGGTTTGATTATTTCCTTGGACTTCAGTTTATATAAATTTTCTGCATACTCTCCAGTTATTTATTTATCGTGGAAAGACACACCAGGGGTAGACATATACTAGATGTTTTCCTCATTAAGCCTGTGGACAATCTGATCAGTGTTGAAAATATTTCGGGAATTAGTGACCACCAGGCTGTCGAAATGTTATTCCATTGGGAACTGGAACGCAGCCAAGATATTAAAGAAATGTTTGTTTGGAAATACAATAAGGCGGACACTTTAGGTTTTCAAAATTACTTAAAAGTAAATTTTCCTCGATGGGCATCGACTGGCGCTAGCGTTGAAGAAGTGTGGTTAAATTTCAAAAATATTATTCACACGGGCCAATCGCTATACGTTCCAAAATATAGAGTGAAGGGAAACCAGGATCAGGAATACTACAATTCACGTGTTAGAATTCTTAAGAGAAAAGCTAGAAAAATACACAACAGACTAAAATCAAATAGGAACTATTACAGACAATACCAACTAATTATCAAGGAATTGAACACAGAAAAATGTAAAGCACACGATTATTATATGAAGACTATACTAAAACCGGGAAATACTAATACTTTTTATAATTATCTTAGGAGACGGAAAAAGAACAGAGATGACATTAAGTCTCTGAGGGACTCAGAAGGAAATCTTGTCACAGGAAACCCACAAAAAGCAGAAGTGCTAAATGAGTGGTATTGTAGCGTTTTACTGCGAAAGCTAGCGTGTCCGTTTCTTCAAAATTAAAGGAAAATACATTTAAACCATTCACTATTCATAACAGGAAGGTTAGAAAAAACCTGAAGAAAATCAAAAAAATCAAGTCAGTAGGACTTGATGAGGTGTCTGGCGACATTCTCAAGATAGGCGGAGAACAAATAATTCCCTTCCTTGGGGTATTGTTCACAGTCTCTCTGAACAATAGGTCTGTCCCGTCTGACTGGAAGAAAGCTATTGTAGTTCCAATTTATAAAGGAGGGGACAGAACCATGCCGGGTAACTATAGACCAGTGAGTCTGACAGCAGTAGTTTGTAAACAAATGGAACAAATAATTGCAGATTATACAAGGGAATTTTGGGAGAAAAATAACTGGTTGTATGATAGACAACATGGATTCAGGAAAGGATATTCATGTGAATCACTGGTGGTGGGTTATGTCAAGATATAGCAGAAGTCATGGACACAGGAGGCCAGGTGGACAGTATAATCATTGACTTAGCTAAGGCTTTTGACATGGTTCCACATGACCTCCTGTTACATAAGCTTGCAAATTTGGGTCTTGATGAAAGAGTGGTATTATAGATCCGGGACTTTCCCCAAAACAGAACCCAAACAGTCAAAGTTGAGGGAGTATTTTCGAAAGAGACAAAAGTCACCTCTGGAATTCCACAAGGAAGTGTAGTTGGGCCATTGTTGTTTCTTCTATATAAAACGACCTGGCAGAATATGTTAAATCGGACGTCAGACTATTCGCTGATGACTGTGTAATATATAGAAAAGTCAATAATCAAGTTGACACTGCGCTCCTCCAACAAGACTTGGAACGTATAGAATGCTGGGTTATCCGAAATAACATGAGGATAAGTGCAGAAAAAATTAAATGCCTGTCTTTTACTAACAGCAGAAAAGGGACAATAGCTGATTATAAATTAGGAAACAAAATTATTCCTCGAGTGGAATCATGCAGCTATCTCGGGATTGCCATAAATAATAGGTTACACTGGGGTCAGCACATTGAGAGCGTTGCTAATAAGGCGCAAAAGTCATTATACTTTGTTATCAGAAACATGAAGGGTAGCAGTATTTAGACCAAAGAACTGGCTTACAAATGTCTCGTGATAACAATTTTGGAATACGCCACGAGTGTATGGGAGCCCTACCAATCAACTCTAACGAACAAATTGGAGATGGTGCAAAGGAAAGCTGCAAGATCCGTACTTGGCAGATTCTCCCAAACTGACAGTGTCTCTGACATGTTTAAGTCATTGGGTTGGGAATCCCCACACAACAGAAGACATAAAAGAAGACTCCAGGAGATGTAAAGAGCATACACAGGGGAGCCGGCCAGGAATGAGTTGCGAAACAGAATGCATGAGCCAGATTATATGGGTAGGAGAGATCACGAATACAAAATTAGGCCCATCATTCAAAAAACAAACTTAACTAAGTATTCTTTTATAAACAGGGGTATTCAAACATGGAATGAGTTACCTGAAGAAGTCTTAGAACCTTTTCCTAACAGTTTAAAAGCTTTCAAGAAGAAATTAAATGTTGCATTCAGGGAACCCAGAGACATTATGGAGAGAAATTGAGTTATAAGCAGCATGTAAATATCTTGTTTTCACCAGGTTTTGCCTAACTGTAACAGTACCTATTAATAAATAAATAAAAATCTGTGATGGACTTCTCTAGGAGACTGTTTCTTACATTCTTTAAAATGTGACACTTTTTTTAGCGTATGGCTTTTAGTGCCTGGAGTGTCCGAGGACATGTTCGGCTCAACTGTTTTTGTAGCTGCTTCGAGACGGACTCCCAATGGGTGAGCTACAAGTACCGTTGGGGAGGAAAGTTGGAATGGAAGTTCGAGGAGTTGGAAGGTAGCGGCTGTGGCCTATAGTTGGGGACCAACCCCGGCATTTGCCTGGAAGGAAGATGGGAAACCACAGAAGACCATCTTCAAGGTTGCCGGCGGGAGGATTCGGACCTCCTTGCCTCCCGGATGTGAGCGACTGCCAGCAGTCATGCCGTAACGACCACGGTTAACTCACCCGGTATTGTGACACTGATCGAATGCCAGAAATAAAGGTCTGTTTTGATTTTCAGGATGGCATATCTGTGGCTTTATTTTTCCGACTCAACAGCTTCTCAACATATATACATTAGTTTTATGATTATCAGTAACTAATCTTAAAATCACAAAGCCGCTTTTTTCCACCTCTTTTATTACTGACAGAGTTGGAGCGTAAAGTTCCAATCCCGAAAGTCTTTTAGAGAAGAAATATGCCGCAGGAATTCCGTAGCTGGTAGATAAGCCAAATATCAGGAAACACAGTAAGTTGTTTGCAAAAACCATCAGATTTTCTGTTGCATCTGACGGATTGGAACTGTTTTCACACCTGAAAGCGTCGGCATGAGTAGAGGTGTCCTGGCGACCGAAAAAGTGTCGAGCTTCTTTCGTACTGCAACTGCTGCTTGATTGACATCTCATCAATAATTAGAGAGCACATTTTTTGGACTTCGTTCAACCTTTCAGTCTCTAGCAAAATAAGTTTTTCACTAAATCTGTTACTCCTGTTTCACATGAAGTGTCCCCTATATAACGGCTATGTGTGCTCTTCGATGGTAATTTAAATAAATTAATTCTGGCGAAATTGTATCCCTTAGGTGAAATGAATTCCAATATTACACATTGCTTACTGAAATTTCAGTCCATCTGGGTGATTTCTTGTTATAGTTTACAATTTACTCTAAAATGAATGAACATTTGGAATTGGAAGGGTCACGCTCGTTAATATTTAGTATAAATTATAAAGATGCATGGTATTGATTATCATACTGGTGTAGTTGTTTCTTTTGGGATTCTAGTTCCATTTCCATTTTCTTTTATTTTGTTATTGGCACGCCACAGTTTTGCTCTAAGTGAAGAAAAATGTCTTCCAGCGTCAGCGAATTTATTACGTCCGTGACTATCTGTCTGAACTTCAACAGACTTGTTACCATGACCTCGCAATCCAGAAACTTGGTCATGGTAAGGGATATATGTTGGAGTTGGTAGTTAACATTTTAAGTTGGCAGCATGAATTTATATTTTAATATTCCTTGTGTTGTTTGTACTTTGAAAAATAATGGACGTGTAAAGATACGATCTGCTATTTCGTTAATAAATGAATATCAGTTAACAACAGGTTATGGACCCAGAGCAATGCGAAGTAACTAGATCAGAACGTGAGTGACGGATTGTTGAGACTGAGAAGAAATCTGAATTTTAGAAGATTGCGAGTGTTTGTGACTGAACCGGCGAACGTTACAGCGACAGCACCAAGATGGCTGACGGAGATGACAAATACCTCGTTTCCATTCCAAAGCTAGCAAATGGAAACTACTTCGCCTGGAAACTGAGATTGAAGGCGCAAATGATCGATAAGAACAGTTGGGTGGCGATTGAACCAGGCTTCGATGAGAACGAGTTGAATGTGGTCCAGGCACGCTTAAATAGGAAAGTTTTGTCGGTGTTATACAAGTTCGTTGGGGATGATTTCTTGTTAGATGTGGAATATTGTATTAGAGCGAAGCATGCTTGGGAATTTCTGTCTCTTCTACCAAGTTTAATGCACTTCAGTCCTCGAAAGAAATGACAAATATTACGAAGACACCAAATATGTTGATGCAAGAGTATGCGGACAGTATCCAGAGATTGAACAAGAAAATTGCAGGGGTGGCGTAATATTCGACGACGAGATGATGACCAACTTCCTGCTAGTCAGGCCAGCGATGGGAGAGTACGAGACCTTCGTTCAAAATCTACTGAGGGAGCCGGATCTTACAACACGGAAGGTTAAAGGACGACTTCTACACGAGGAGCGACGCCGAACCCAGTCAGAAGCCGTGCAGGAGACTTCCGCATCAAGTGCACTCTTCTCCAAGAAAGGCAAGAATGACAAGTTACTGTTCAAACCTAGTAAGAGTGGAAAAACAGGTGATAGTAATAGTGTTAAATGTTACAAATATCAGAGGTTAGGGCATATTAGCAAGTATTGTCCAGAAGTTAAATGTTTTAACTGTCACGAGTAAGGTCATTGGGCATCAGATTGTACCAAAACAAAAACAAATAATGGGAACAGGGACGACAATGGAAATTCCAATAAAACATGGAACACTATAGCCTGTATCAGTGTGTTCACAATGGTGTCAATGAACAGTTCTGATGTTTGGTACTGCGCTCGAAATTAGGTCTAGTCAAGACAATATCACCGGACGAGGTACGAACCGAGAGCATCAGAGGAAAATAGTGTATAAAATTTTCGAGATATGAATCTTATTTTCACTCAGGAAGAGAGATTATGCATCAACAAGCCATTGGTAAAATTTTAGCCAGAAGAAATAATTGTATTTGGAGATGGAATGGAAATTTTATTACTTGATACATTTTAACCAAGCATAAATGATTTGAGACAAGTCCAGCATAGTGCACAGTTTTATCAGTGTTAGCTGCGAGAAACCTGTTTTTGATACGAGGGGTCATGGCAAGGATAAGCAGAGGTCGAAGGTGACCCAGAGGAGAGAGAAGTGGGGACAACGCGTGATCAGCGCGCGCCATAAAGAGTCGACAGCCAATCAGATAAAAGATTGATTACAGAGGAACTGATAAATATTAAATACATTATTTTAATATTATAAAGGATTGTGACATATAAAATTCACCAGGGAAGAAAAAGGAATTTAATAGGCAATACGGAAATTAAATTGAATACGTGAGAGAGGAGATATAAGTGAAGGAGTGAATTTTCAGAGCGGAGTGAGGCTAGTTCAGTGAATTTACGAGGGAAATCGAACGGAGGAGGCTACCGAACGCCATGTAACGAGGCTATTTCTACTTGAACTTTCAAGGAGACAACACGTACAACAATTCACTCTCTAATCTACAAGTGGTAATGACTTGGGAAATATTAGACTTCAAGATGAAGAAGCATAGTAGAAACATGGAACAACAAGTATGAATAAGCTGATAATACAATTCAGAAGAAGTATTTAGCAGAAACAACGAGAGATATAAGTCGTGAAGATATACTTTGTAGCAGTACATCGAAACTTCGAACGCAAGACTACGCAGAAGAGAAGCCAAAGGCATTGTCATACTTCAAGGAAGAAACACATCACACTATACAAGATGTATAATGAATTAGGTCGAAGGGGGAGAGATTACGACTACTTATTATTTAGAAGGAAGGAGAATGTTTTAATTTTCCACTATGAAGGGAAAGTAAAGCTATACTAACAAGCGAGATCTAGATATGACCATGACAACATAACTAATGGGAGCGAGCTGCGTCGACATCTGCAGTTCGTTCGAATGAACGCAACAATCTACAACAATGGAGAGAAATTCACAAGCTGAGGTGATTTCTCGTGTTAAGAAAGCACATTGCAACACTGCCGACATCCAAGAACATCCAGAGATGGGCAGAAAGAAGATGGACTCAAGAATGAAACGTGAGGAGTGTCTAGGTCATCGGGCCGAGAAGAGTGAAACGCTGCGGAGGAGCGAGGTCAACGGCACGGACGGGGGGAGACTGCCAGTCGAGTCCCAGCTGATTACCGGTTTTACTCACCCCATTGCTGTACTAGCCCATCGGTCTACACGGAAGTGGCGTGACTCATGCAGACCGGATGGCAGGCAAGCGTCACATTCCCGAAGGCGCGTGGGAGAAATTCCACAGATACCAACATCATCAGATCTTACCAGCGGCCACAGTTTTGAAGGTAGACAAGTGCAATTTTACACACCTATGTAGTTAGAACTTGTACACGATATTCCAGTGTAATGACCAACATTTTATCTTATATTAATAGCCCATGTTATTATTTTGTCTAGAATATATAACTTTTGGTAGAAATCTTCATACGTCATTTGGACGTATTTTGAACGTTTATTGGTGATATTCGTCACCGTAATTATTTTGCAGTTTATTAGAATGCTTTGAATTTTTGCTTGAAGATAAATCCTTTGCGATAACAAAGTATATTTCGTAGATATTGTTGTAACTTCAGAGAAAACGGTAATAAGTATGTCAAATAGATATTGTTGTAACATCAGAGAAAACGGTAATAAGTATGTCAAATAGATATTGTTGTAACATCAGAGAAAACGGCAATAAGTGTGTCAAATAGATATTGTTGTAACATCAGAGGAAACGGTAATAAGTATGTTAAATAAATGTTGTAACAGTGGAGAGAAAGTAGTCATGAATTTTTGACAAGCGTAAATTTGTACATGTGATACAAGAGAAGGATAGGACATGATGATCCTAAGTATATGGAGCTAATTCGTCTCAGGAACGAAATTATCTATATATATGAAGCACAATGTTTGTCTGTTATGTATACAAATCTACACCGTTTCACCGATCTGAACCAAAATTTGTATACTTACCCTTTGGAACTCTCCGGGTAACCCTGTCAACTTTTCATTTCGGACAGACCCCCCCCCCATTCCCTGCATTTAGGCCCTTTTGCACAAATCTACACCATTTCACCGATCAGAACCAAAATTTGCATTCTTACACTTTGGTACGTTGCGAGTAAAACTAGCTACTTGAAATTGCGGACAGACCACTCCTTTCCCTGCATTTAGGCCCTTTGGCACAAATCTACACGTTTCACCGATCTGAACCAAAATGTGAAACCCTGCGAGTAACACTGTCAGCTAGAAATTGCGGACAGACTACTCCATTCCCTGCATTTAGGCCCTTTGTCCCAAATCTACACCGTTTCACCGATCTCAACCAAAATTTGTATATTTACCCTTTGGAACACTGCAACTAACACTGTCTGCTTTAAATTGCGGAGAGGATACTCCATCCCCTGCATTTAGGCCCTTTGACAGAAATCTACACCGCTTCACCGATCTGAACCAACATTTGTATACTTACCCTTTTGAACCCTGCGAGTAACACTGTCCACTTGAAATTTCGGACAGACCACCCCATTCCCTGCATTTTGGCCCTTTGGCACAAATCTACACCGTTTCACCGATCTGAACCAAAATTTGTATTCTTACCCTTTGGAACCCTGCGGGTAACCCTGGCCACTTGAAATTTCGGACGGACCACCCCACGACCTGGATTTAGGCCCTTTTGCACGAATCTACACCGTTTCTCCGATCCGTACCAAAATTTGTATACTTGCCCTTTGGAACCCTGCGAGTAACACTGTCCGCTTAAAATTTCGGACAGACCACCCCATTCCCTCCATTCAGGCCCTTCGGTCCAAATCCACACCGTTTCACCGATCAGAACCAAAATTCGCATTCCTACCCTTTGGTACCCTGCGAGTAACACTGTCTGCTTGAAATTGCGGACAGACCACTCCATTCCCTGCATTTAGGCCCTGTGGCACAAATCTACACCGTTTCACTGATCAGAACCAAAATTTGTATTATTACCCTTTGGTACCCTGCGAGTAACACTGTCTGCTTGAAATTGCGGACAGACCACTCCATTCCCTGCATATAGGCGCTTTGGCCCAAATCCACACCGTTTCACCGATCAGAACCAATATTCGGATACTTACACTTTGGTACCCTGCGAGTAATACTGTCTGCTTGAAATTGCGGACAGACCACTCCATTCCCTTCATATAGACGCTTTGGCACAAATCTACACCGTTTCACCGATATGACCCAAATTTTACTTACCTACCCTTTGGAACGCGACAAGTAACACTGTTCACTTTAAATTTCGCACAGAACACACTATTCCTGCTTTTCGGCCCTTTGGCACAAAACTACACCGTTTCACCGACCTCAAATAATTACCCTTTGGAACTCGACGAGTAACACTGCCCACTCGAAATTTCGGACAGACCACTCCATTCTCCGCATTTAGGCCCTTTGGCACAAATCTACATCGTTCACCGATCGAAAAAAAAAGTATATACTTACCCTTTGGAACCCGATGAGTAACAATGTCCACTTGAAATTTCGGACAGACTACTCCATTCCCTGCAATTAGACCCTTTTGCACATATCTACATCGTTTCACCGATCTGAACATAAATTTGTATACTTACCCTTTGGAACCCGACGAGTAACACTGTCCACTTAAAACTTTGGACAGACCACTCCATTCCCTGCATTTAGGCCCTTTGGCAAAAATCTACCCTGTATCACCGATCCGAACAAATTTTTCATACTCACCCTTTGGAACCCGACGTGTAACACTGTCTAAATGAAATTTCGGATAGGCAATTCCATTTACTGCATTTAGGCTCTTTGGCAAAAATCTACATAATTTCACCCATCTCGACCAATCTTTATGTAAGTTACTTACCTTTTGAACCCGACCAGTGATTTTTAAAATATTTATTTTTATTACAGTACATTGTGTACATTATAAGTTGAAGTGTCAATTCAATACAGGTAGTAGTTTCCCTTATCTTCCTCATCATAAGGGAAAATGACCTAGATGTTACGCCCATTACACCATTAATCACCACACACGTTAAGTCTTCCTCGCCTGTGAATTTTGAAATATGTATTTCTATTACGGTAGTTTGTAAGTTTGACGTGTCAATTAAACAGTAGTTTTCATTATCATCCCTATCAAGAGGGCAACTGATCTAGATATTACGCCCTCATTGTCTTTGGGGGGCAAATGACCTAGATTTTAAATCCATTATATTTCTAAGGAGACTTTGATACATTATCATCATTCCACCAGGCGAAGCCGAGTAATACTGCTAGTGATGTATAAAACCGTAATTATCGACAGGAGTATTCAATATTTGCATTGAAGGAACTCCATTGTCTGAGAAGATGATATTGTAAAACCCAGAAGTTTATTTTGAACGAAAGAACAGTATGCGTATTTTAAAGGCATAGCTGAATGATGAAAACGAAATTATAAAGTATTGTAGATCAATATTTGTTATGAAAAGAACTTGTAAAATGGAAGGAAGGATATTAAGTATCTATTGTAAGGAAAGACGGGAGGTAAAGATATTTTTATTTGAATGACAAACGCGAGCAGATTAAAGAATCAGAGCAAAGCTATAAATTGTAACAGAAGAGTATTTAAAGCAGAGAGAAGAAATACGGCATGATTTATGGAAGAGAGAATGTGAAGAGGTTTGCGGTAATAAAATTTGTGAGAGATGTATAGATGAAATATAACACAGAATTTTAAAATCGATAGAAGATTATGTCGGAGGAGGAGTAGTGAATTCATGAAAGGTGTTACATTCGTAATATCTAGAAGGAATTCTGAATATCTTACTTTGTTGAAAGTATTTGATATGGTTCATAGAAGTTTGTGAAAGTTCTAAGAGGAGAATATATACCACAAGCAAATATGTCGAAGGAAGAGTAATAAGGAGGAGATAATCTGTTTATGAAGTGTGTGAGATAAAGAATGTATGATGGAAAGATGTGATATACTATGTGTCAGTTAAGTAAAGCCGTAATATGTATTTTTGGAGAATCACGAGTGTGAGCAGTGAGGGTTAATGCCATGCACACTTACATTTTTATTTTGGAAGCTTATCTGAAAATCATGCGTCGCAAGTTTGTAATATTATTGATTATTAACTACCGGATTTGTATATTTAAGTGAATAGTCATGAACTTAACTGTTTGTAACAATAATTCACATTGGTTAGGTGTGCGTTATGTGTGTTCAGGGTTCCCTAGTCATTAGTCCGGTATTTTGACATCCCTACGGTCTTTTTTCCATCTGCGCAGATTTGGGACTGTGACCTAGAGGAATCCGGGCGCAGTACCTTGACTCGGCAGCGTCGGGACATACGACGTCTAAAAGAGAGTTGTTTTCCCCCTATTCAGAGTGTAAGGGTTATATTAAGATAGGCCAAGGGCAACTCCCAGTTAGTGGAACAGGTGTTGTCAAGTTTGCATTATCTGATAAATGTGTTGGTAATGTAATTGAGATGAGAAATGTTTAGCACGATCCAGATTTAGCATTCAATTTGATTTCAGTTGGGCGCTTAGTCATGAATGATATATTTGTTCACTTTAAGAAAGAAGGTGCTAAAGGTATGTATAATGATGAGTGCGTGTTTACAAGTTGTATTTGTTGGAACCTAATCACAGTGTAGCTTGTATATCGAATGCTGATGTCAGTGATGAATTGAAGCTGTAGCCTTGCGATCAGTGAGTTCAGATTTGTGGCATGTAAGAGTAGAGCATCCATATGAAGCTGCTATGCAGAAAATTCCATATTTGTCAGGTTTAATGAGTGAGAATAAGAGTTGTGATGTGTGTGTTCTGGGGAAGATGACTAATTGCAGAAGAGTGAACGCCAATGCAGTAAACCACTGGAATTGGTACATAGTGATTTGTTAACACCTCCTGTTAAGTCAAATGGTGGTCATAAATAAATGATGAGTTTTGTAGATGATTATTCCACATTTACAATCGTTAAATTCTTGAAAACTAAAGGTGAAGCTTTCACAAAGTTTTTGTAGTATCAAGCTGAAGTAGAGAGAATGCATGACTTCAAATTTAAATGCTTTCAAACAGATGGAGGTGGCGAATATTGTGGTGATATATTTTAGACCTATTTGAAAGGGAATGGCATAAGTCATAGAAAGACGGCAGCTTATACTCCAGAACAAAATAGTATAGCTGAGAGCTTTAATAGGATTGCAAAAGATAAGATAAGGTGTTTGATAGTGCAGTCAGGTTTGTCAGATTCGTTTTGGACTAAAGCAGCCAACACTGCTTGCCTTTCTAGGAACCTTTGTCCATCTAGGGCTATTGGGAATCAGATCCCATATGAAATGTGGAAGGGAGAGAGTACTGAAAAAGAATATCCAAGGTTACGTGCATTTGGCTGTAAAGCTTCGTTATTTCAGAAATAGGTAAATTTCAGCCCCGAGCAGTCAGATGTATATTCATAGGTTATGAAAACATTGTGAAAGGGTATAAATTGTTTAATCTTGAGACTAAATCATTTGTGATTGGATATCATGTAAAATTTTATGAAAGTGTATTTTCCATGGTAGATCAGGTTAGGCATACTTTTAAGCATGTTCAAACTGATGTTATGGTAAGAAGTTATTGTAGTGATGAGTCCGAGATTAAGATTGAAACAATGTCCAAGAGAATGATCAAAATGTGAATGAGGCGGAAAATAATGAGTACGTTTTGAGAAGGTGTGAAAGTTTAAGGAAGTGCAAAGTATGTTCTTGCTGTAATTTGACGATGTATTTTGATGATTATATCGAAGAACCATTGAGTGTGAGTGAGGCATTGAATGGGGAGGTATCCGATGAATGGAGGGATGCAATGAAAAGCCAGTTAGACAGTATCCAACGTAAAAGGACATTTATTTTGGTTGACAGGCCTTCTGGTAGAAATGTGTTGGTTGTAAGTGGGTTTTGAAACTTAAGAGAAATCCAGATGGTATAGTTAACAGATTTAAGACAAGATTGGTAGCACAAGGTTTTTCCCAAGTGCAAGGGGTAGACTTCAATGAAACTCATGCTCCAGTAATTAAAAGAAAAAAAAAACCAATTCGACTGATGATGGATTTAACTGTCATTAATGGGTGGGTTCAGGATCAAATTGATGTGCTCACAGCATACTTGCACACTGAGTTGAATGAGTAAGTTTTCATGGAACAACCTAAATACTTTGAGGTGGATAAAAATAAAATGTGTAAATAGCTCAAAAGCTTGTATGGGCTTAAACAAAATGCTATGGAATGGCACTCGACCTTGTATATGAATTTGGCAGAATTAGGTTTGAAACCTCTAGTGAAGGATCCATGTGTGTTTGTTAACAAAGATAAGGATCTGATCATTGGTGTTTATGTTGATGACTTGGCATGCTAGGGAAAAACAGAACGGCTTGAATGGTTCAAGGAAGAGTTGGAAATTAGATTGGAGATTAAGAAGTTCACCAAACTGGCTATATTAAAAGGGTATTGAAAGAATTCAAACTTCAAGATGGGAAGGGTAGGTCAGTTCCTTTAGAAATAAATAGAGATGATGGACAATTGTCAGGTGATGAGAAACATGATGAGTACGAGTACAAAAAAGCAGTGGGTATGTTACTATATCTGGCTACAATGGCTTGGCCAGATATTACTTTTGCAGTGTGTAAAGTGAGCAAGAAAAATTGTTCACCTACAAAGAGAGATTGGCAAGATGTAAAGCACATTATGTTGTAACCTACTTGAAGAAAACATGTAATGTAAAACTGTTTTTTGAAAAATCTGATGTACATGTCCGAATGTATTGTGATGCAGATTTTCGAATATGTTCCAAGTAACGAGAATGTTGCTGACTTGTTTACGAAGGCATTGAATGGGCCAAAGACCCAGAGTTTCATAAAGATCCTCAATTTGGTTTAGTTTGCAACAGGAACTGTGTTTTGTATTATTGTTGAATTAAATGATTGTCATTGTTTGAGGTCAACTACCAGGGGAAGTGCTGGAGTTCGTAGTTAACAATTTAAGTTGGCAGCATTGATTTATATTTTAGTATTCCTTGTGTTGTCTGTACCTTGAAAAATAATGGACGTGTAAATATACGATCTACTATTTCGTTAACAAACTCTCGTTATTTCTACTGAAATGAATATCAGTTACTATGTAACGGCTAAGTGTGCTCTTCGATGGTAATTTAAATAAATTAATTCTGGCAAAATTGTATCCCTTAGGTGAAATGAATTCCCATATTACACATTGCTGTACTGAATCTTCTGTCCATCTGGGTGATTTCTTGTTATAGTTTACAATTTGCTCTACAAAGAATGAACATTTGGAATTTGAAGGGTCACGCCCTTTAATATTTAGTTCGGTATAGATTTTGAAGTTGCATGGTATTGATTATCATACTGGTGTGGTTGTTTCTTTTGGGATTCTAGTTCCAATTCCATTTTCTTTTTATTTCGTTATTGGCACGCCACAATTTTGCTCTAAGTGAAGATAAATGTCTACCAGCGACAGCGAATTTATTACGTGCGACTCTAGTAGGATATAAAGACCGGTTCTGGCACAGGGGCTAATGGGCAAGATGGCCGCCGCGCGCAATTAGTCCTATGTTATTCTTATGGAGGGGTTAGTCAGAGCTGGCACAGGGGCTAATGGGCAATATGGCTGCCAAGCCCTGAGACCGTGTATGACGTCACAGGGAGAGGTCGGCCGTGTAGTTGTTAAATGGAATATTTATTATTATTATTATTATTATTATTATTATTATTATTAGGTAATTATTGATTGATAGCTTGCCACGGTGGGTGAGTGGTTATCGTGTCGGACTACCAACCCCAAGCTTGCAGGTTCGCTCTTGGTCGTGGTAAGTGATTTTTGAAAATTGGCAAAAATTAAGACACGCATGTCATACGATGTAGGCATGTAAAAGAACCCAGGGAGAGGTCGGCTATGTAGTTGCTAAATGGAATATTTATTATTATTATTAGGTAATTATTGATTGATCATGTACAATCAAGACCAGCCTTATATTCCCCCCCACTTTATGGTGTAGTGGCTAGCATTTTTTGGCTGTTACTGTGGAGGCTCGGGTTCGAGTCCTGGCTCTGTCAAGACATTTAATTCTAGGCTGAGGGTTGGAATGGGGTACACTCAACCTTGTGAGGCAAAACTGACAGAAGCTGGCTTTTGATTCATACCGCTGCCATTCTGCCTAACCCAACTTCACTTAACCTAATTTAACCTAACCTTACCTAACCTAACCAGATCCCACCTTACCTTACCTAACCTAACCTAACCTAACTTAACTTCAAAGTCAGAAGGTAGGCTACAATACATTTATTGTTTTTTATACCCTCATTAATTAGATATAGAGAATGTCCACTACGATTTAGATCCTCGAGCACATTTTTCTGACATATATCATTAAAACGTGTAGAAAGGAATGTCTGATAATTTTCATATAGGTAAGAAACGGGGCATACTATACTTTCAACTACACTAGTTTCAACTACTTTTCAAGGTCACTCTCTCGAACATTGCCGAAGACTGCCGAAGGTTATTTTTTTGTTTCGTCATACGACAAGATAAATCTTGTTCGAGTTCCAATCGTTAACCTTCGGCAGTCTCCGGCAATGTTCGAGAGAGTGACCTTGAAAAGTAGTTGAAACTAGTGTAGTTGAAAGTACAGTATGCCCCGTTTCTTACCTATATGAAGAGAGAAAGAAATATGTATTGCTCATAATACATGTATAGCTGAGGACTGTACATAGGACTGTAGGTTAAGTACAACAAGAGTAAATAAATAAATACAAGACACACAGGTTCACACAACATGTAATTTATTAATCCAAGAATTAAAGGCTGAGCTAAATCCCAACCATTTTACATATAGTTTATTTCCTTTTTGTTTCAACACTTTTTCCACAAGGTAATGTTTAGGAAACGCTGTCTTTTGAAGTTCTTGAAGATAAAACCTGCCTTTTATGGGTTGATGGTTGAGGTCCTCGAGTAAATAGGTGACTGGACTGTTCAGGTTGACTTGACGAATTCGAAATAGTTCAGTCCCCCAATTTGGTGTGTAGCCCTTGTCGAAGACGGACTTGAATTTGCTCACACGAACATGGTCCCCAATGTTAAGGCGATGACGTTTAGGGTCTGCTGTTTTTATGGGGTTAAACAGTTTACCCAGTTGTGGAATATTTTTAGTTACAAGTCGTGGCTTGGTCCCAATGGTTCTGTGTTTGGTGTCGTTGTAACGTGACACTAACTCAGGTAACAAGTCCAACCAGCGATAAGTGCCCTGAGCGGTAAACGCTTTCCACATATGGGTTTTCAATGTTCGGTTGAACCGCTCGACCACGCTGGCTTTGAGATTGCTGTACGTGGTGTAATGGTGAATATCCTTAGATTTGAGAAAACTGGAGAAATCTTTGTTGAAAAATTCTTTTCCCTGGTCGGTTTGTAGCAGCTGAGGTTGACGTTTGGATTGTTGAATAATATGTTGAAAGGCTTTGGTAACTAGTGGACTAGACTTGCGACGCACAGGTTCAACAAACGCCATTTTGGAATAAACATCAATGACCGTCAACATATAGCGTACACCATCGTTAACGCTAGCATAGGGAATCATTTCAACCAAGTCTGCTTGCCAAAGTTCATCCACACCCTGTGAAATCACCTTGAGTCGCTGATAGTGACGTCTAGCTGGACGATGCAACTCGTGAGCAATACCCATTTTAATGGGTGAGGGCTTAAACAATAATTTTGGCATTTCGAAGTTCTTCCTCAATTTCTTGAATTTCCCAATCGTGACCAGTATGGCCGGCTTGACGTGAAGCATGCAACAGCTGTAGTCGCTGGACGAGTTTATTTGGATTGTGCCAGTAGGTAACATCCACAAGGGGTTTTAATGGTTTAAATGTCACCCCTGAAGCGGACACTTTACGACGACCACGTTGACTAGTGGGGAACATTTTTGCAATGATGGTTTTATATTTTTGGGATATATTAGCATTCACTTGTTGAGTGGGATCATACTGTCTTTTGTGAGCATGGGTATCCAATAAAATGGATTTATATTTACTAAGGTCCTCTGACGTATAATCTTGAGGTGAGGGAGTCCTAGAGAATAGTAGCTTTAACAGTCCTGATGTTAATGTATAGTTGATCTTTTTAATGACAGCTTTAGTACGACTAAATTTAATCGATGAATCACCAATTTTAAAACTATCATTCTCATAGCGAACGCCATATGTGGTATCTGTGTTTCCAACAAATAGATTGGTGAAATAGGGTTCCAGTGTTGATCCATAATATTTTATTAAAATGTTTTTCAGTTGAGCTTTATGTTGAGGAGTGGCCAAGATTTGTGAAAATGGAGACGATCTGGAAGGGCAAGGGGTTTCGACCATGGCCAAGGATTTCCTTTTTCTTAAAAACTCTGCAAGGGGTGATGCCTTTTTTTGAGGCGTAAACACTTGTTCCTCATTATCCTCAACTTCGCTAACACTAGTTAAATCTTCCTGTTCCTCTTCATCTTCCTCTTTCTCTTCCTCAGAGTCCTCGTGGTGGGTCTGACTGGCTTGTGAAACGGTAGGTAGCGTTTCAGATGGCTTGATAGAGGGTTTCAACATAGCTTTTAGCGGAGGTGCTAAATGTTGTTGAATAAACAAAGCATGATCCGCACGCGATCGTTTCAATTGACGAAACTTTTGGCGAATAGTATTTTTTGCTCTAATAATATGCTTTTTCAATTGACCCTCTGCTAACGCCATGATGTCGCGACAAATGACTTGAGAGGGAATGATACAGTGCCTTAAATAGCAATAAAATGATCAAACCCTAAGCGATACCGCCCTTGGTTGAGTTCACTTTGTTTGTCAATCACTAAACAGGCATGACGTTGTGTGTTCCAGCACTTGCCACACAATTCTGTAAACATTTGAAAGGTCATATCCGGATTCACATGTTCATTATAAATGTAACGACTGTTCCTCTCGTCCTGGCGAAATAAAACAATGACATTGGCATTGTCACGAATCAACTGTTTGGACATTTTAGAATACGTTTGTCCAAGATAGAAGCAATCGATATGTTTGTGTCGACCCATGCTGAAATAGCTTTGAATGATACCTTGTCGTTCAGTGGATACATCATCGAAAATCATGAGTGAATCAGGCTTTACCTCATCCGGTGAAATAACATTTTCTTGCGTGGAAAATGTAAAATACCCCATATTCTCCTTTTTTAATCCAGACATGACTTGATCCAGAAACACGTAGAGCGGTTGGTAGAGAGATTTTGCGAAAATATAAATATTTTGAAAACACAGACCATTGGGCGCTGTAATAAGTGTCAGCAAAAGATTGGTCTTTCCACAGCCGGAAGGTCCCACAATGATGCAGCGAATGGAAGATGGAAACAGTGAACCATGGCGTTGTTCACGTGATGTGGGGCAGAGATGGGAAACCATGTCCCTCACAGGGAATGACTCTTGCTGCTTAATTAGCTTCATTTCAACTAAGGCTTAGACAGGCTAGCAGGCTGTCTATATACATCGCACCGAGCCTTGTCATAGAAACAGTAGACTCGTACTACAGGTTGACGATGGATGTCTTTGGACGTGCGTTGATGGCCAAAGCTAGGTCTGTTCCCATACATGATCCTAAACAAGAAACAGATCCTGCTAATAAACACTATGTGGATAGGTCAGTAGTGCCACGCACAAAACAAGGAGATTATGACTTTAAAGGAAAGCGGTTAACTCATGTAAAACATCCTCAAGTGTCTACAGACGTTACTACAAAAAAGTATGTGGATAACAAGGTGTATGAGTTTTATGATAAAGTGCCTCAGCTTACGGTGAATGGCTATAGCGCTAATCATCACCGCATTATTCACGTGGAAGACCCACAAGAAGATAATGATGTCTGTACCAAGCGATACGTGACCTATGAAATGAAAAGGCTTTATAAATTTATCCCATCTGTATTTTTAGTGCATTTGACAAATGTAAAACCTGTGAATGAGAGAAACCATATACCGCTAGTTCATGACCAGCACTTGACCTATGTGCTTGCTTCGGGTTTAAGCCACTATCGACTACACTATAATGGAACCATTCACATCAAATATGCCATACCTGATGAGAACCATTTACAAATAGAGATAAATGGTCATAGGGTGTTGGTCCATAACCATGAAATGGTCAATGCAGGAGACGAATTATCCTTTCATCTCCTGTTGACATGGAATGAAAAGCAAGCTGGAAAAACCATAAATGATTTCCCACTTTATGTAGAATTGGAATATACAGCCATGAAATAACAATCTAATGTTAGTTGTGACTTAAACTTTCTTGTGAAAGGTTGTTGGTCATCATCACCATCATGGTGAAACAAAGATATGTGGTGAGAAAGACAAAAAATATGAGCCTGTCCTTGGCAAAGCCTGGGCTTATGACATTCGTGGACAAGCCCTTACGAAAGAAAAAAAGAAAAAATAATGTGTTGACCATAAGGAAAGCTCTTCGAGTAGCACAGAGACATGTCATTCCAAAACGTCAGCGACAGGGTTCAAAACAAGGGCGAGTGATCCCCGTCCCCAAAAGAGCGGGATTTTTACCTGCATTATTCGCCGGTCTGGCTGCTCTAGGTTCACTTTTAGGCGGCGCCAGTGCAGTGGCAAAAACCATTAAAGCCGTGCAACAGGGCAAGCAACAACTCAATGAAAGTCAGCGACACAATGAAACAATGGAGGCCATTGCTATGGGGGCTAGAAATGTCAATTTGAAGCCAGCCTTTTATCAACAAGGATTTGGAATTTCACCTTTTCGAAATAAAAAAAAACATCTTTAACCTCAACCATAGCAAGACATGCCCTGACGCATCAGCAAGTGGAAAGCTATGCTAAACAACTGAAGCTTTCTCATTTTCGAGGTGTGTTTATGCGAAACCAATTACCCTCACAACCCGGGAAACATGAATGTGCTGTTATCAATTTGGATGATCACCGAGGACCTGGAACACATTATGTAGCTTATGTCAAAGAGGGATCTACTGTATGGTACTTTGACAGTTTTGGGAATTTACCCCCGCCCATGGAACTAGTGGCCTATTTTGGAAACAGGATCAAAATATATTATAATGTGAAACGTGAGCAAACGTTTAACAGCCAACAGTGTGGACGTTTGTGTTTAATTTTTTTATATAAGACGCAACATAAGCAAAAACGTCAACAGTATGTCGGCGGAAAGTAAGACGTTTACACTGCATGGACGTGGACCTGAAGTGAGTCTAGACTTTTACCCAACTATCGAATTGAGTGAAAAACCTTATGGTTTAGGACTTGTTTCTCTTGAAACGTACAATCGAATATACAACATACGTGAAAATGTGAACAACAAGTTTTACTATGATGATTCTGTGCTCACCCTGAACTCTGGTGGATATACGATAGATGACATTTATGAACACATTTATGTGGTGTTGATCAATGAATATGGTTTAAAGTCATTTCTCGATGGAACGCGCAAGTTTGAACTTGTAGGAAATACCAACACTCATCACTGCAGTATTTTTTCTACATTCAAAATTGACTTTAAAACTCACCCCGATTCCATTGGTCCATTACTAGGATTTAAACCACGTGTGTTAGAGCCCAACAAAAAACATGAATCAGACCATGAAGTGAAATTCATTGAGGACCATCATGTGTCGGTGACGTGTAATATTATTAGTCAAGTGTACACCAATCAAGAACCGTCGCATTCGCTTTATGACTTTATTATAACATCGCCCAATGGTTATATTATTCGTGAAAACCCTCCAGTGGTGCTTTTTCACTCTGTGGCTGTCGATGGTATTAGTAATATAACATTAAGACTGATCAATAGAGAGCAACAACTCATTGATCTAGATTCTACCACACCAGTGACTTACAAGTTGGTGCTAAAACCACTATGAAGTTTGTATATAAAGCAACAGCACCGTCTAGGAATGGTGTTAGTTGTTTACCACGTGAATACACGTTAACATCTCAGAACAAGCAGATTTTACAGCATTTGGGTTACCACATTAACCCCAGCGATGAATTCTATTCTAGAGGTAGCGAACCACATCGAGGAGCAACCAGGAGTGGTAAGAATTGATCTGCATTCATTCTTATCAAGCTCAAACACCTGGACTCAATAACAATGATGAAATTCAATTTGTTATCAACAACCAAGATATTTACACCCTACCGCATGAAAGTGTTATTCAGATTGAAGGTCGACTCACCAAAGCCGATGGTTCTACACCCACTACATCCAAGTTAGCCAACCATGCTTTTGCCTTCCTGTTTTCTGAAGTACGATATGTCATTAACGATATCGTGGTGGATAGCACTCGAAATGTGGGTAATTCCAGTGTCATGAAACTATATCCCTCTTATAGTGAGGAAGAAGCTAAAACACTTTGCATGGCGGGTTGGTGCCCTGACTCGACCAATGACTGGATGGTACACACCGATGGCACCTTCACTGGATATTTACCTCTTAAACTGATTTTAGGCTTTGCTGAAGATCACCAGCGCATTGTGGTCAACGCAAGACAAGTGCTTTATCTAGTGAGAGACAGGAGTGATAATAATGCACTCAAGGGAGTCGACAATGCCCCCATTGATTCAAAAATTCAACTACAACGCCTGCTATGGAAAGTGCCTCATGTGACCCTTAACGATAGCAAAAAACTGGACATACTCAAAATGGTAAAGAGAGATATACCTCTACCCATGGAATTTAGAAGCTGGGCACTCCATGAGTACCCGTTATTGCCCACCACCAACACACACAGTTGGTCTATAAAAACAGCCCGCTATACAGAGAGACCTCTCTACATGATTGTGGGTTTTCAAACGAATCGCAAGTATCAACAAACCAAAGATGTCACGCAATTTGATCACCTGCAATTGAGAAATGCACGTCTTTTCCTCAACGGTGCTGTGTTTCCCTATGAAGGGCTGGATTTAGATTTTTCAAAAAATAAGTTTGCCCCCCTGTACGACTTGTTTTCTAAATTTAGATGGTCGTATTATCAAAAAGAGAATTGTCCAATGTTGTCACCCCAAGCTTTTAAGACAAGGGCGCCACTGATTGTCTTTGACTGTTCCTACTTGGAAGAGTCTGTCAAACCATCCAATATTGACATTCGACTAGATTTTGAAACGCATGACAATGTTCCAGCCAATACCACGGCCTACTGTTTGATTATTCATCACAAACATGTCAACTATTATCCACTGTCCAACCAAGTGACAAGTGTATAAATAGCAGGTCAACACACATCAAACCACTCAGTCATGTCTTGCTTTCAAGCCTCAAGAGAAGTTACATCCATGAATTTAAAATCTGAGGAACAACGTTTCAAGACCTTTGCGACGTGGCCGGTGCCTTTTATAAACCCTCAAGCCTTAGCAGCCGCTGGATTCTACTATTTAAAAAGAAGAGATGAAGTGAAATGTGTGTTTTGTCCCATCATCTTAGACCAATGGCAAGAGAGTGATGAACCCATGCAGGAACATCAGCGCTGGTCACCTGCCTGCCCCTACCTGTGCAGAATGGAGGTGGGTAATATACCCTGTCATTCAAGTTACCCCTCACTCATGCCTCTGAGTGATGAAAAAAGGTATGATACGTGTGGACTTTATGGTGCCGGCAGTGCTTCAGTGAGCAGCTCACAGTCAAAAACATCCAGTTTAGAGACATTGGGATATCATCGGTGTTATGGACACTATAAACACAAAATACTTTTTTGTTGTATGAGATGGTACCGCCTCTATCCTAGAATGAAAAAAGAATGTAAAACTTGTTATGCTAATAAAATAATGAAATAAAAAAAAATGGTTGTTGTTGTTGTTATATTATTATTTCTTATGCCCCTCTGTCATATCCTAACCTCTATAGTGACTACTCGATGTTTTTCTTTTCTTTTACTAGAATGGAATGTAAGTAAATGACATGGGTACACCTTACTGAACAATTGTCAGTCTGTAGTCAGTTGGACTTGATCCAGACAAGAGTGAACATGTTGCGTACACTGTTTGTCGACTGTCAAGGGTTTAAAATTGGAGATAACAAATTTATATTTAAAGAAGTGGCCATCATCGATTGTTCCACTTTTTGGATATCACAAGCTACTCATTTGGTGTTTAAACCACCTTATGCGTTTGATTTGTTGTGTGATAAAGACCGTAAACAAACCCAGTGGATTGAAACTCATATGCAACTAGACTGGAAGCGAGGAACCATTTCATATAAGCACCTGGACATGGTCATGAAAGCCCACTTGTCTTCTGCCCATGTAATATTTGTGAAAGGTAGTGAAAAACGTCAATGGCTACAACCATTTTTAGCGTCTTACTGTCAATGTATCGATTTAATGGACATGGGCTGTCCATCGCTGCAAACACTCATGGATCGCTGCCCCTGTGACAATATTACCCATAAAGCCTTGGCACAGGTGTGGCAATTGTTTCATTGGCTATCCACCAATGCCTGCTGGGAGTTGTTAAATAAAATTAAAACTAAAGGTTTACCTGTGAATGACACCAGTGAGATTTCTACAAGCGACGTGTAAACATCAACGTGATACCATGGAGAAAGGGGATGCTACCGATAAAGCGATTGGAAAGTTCTTTGTGTGTAAAAAGAAACTAGACAGTTTTACTAAAGAAGAATTATTGGCTCTTCCAAAATCATTCATTTATTATGTCGCAGCAAATGCAGTGAAAGAAATCTGGCAACATGTACCAAAATCATGGACTCAAGACCCTGTGTTAAGTGAATTGCAACCATGTACAGATTATGATCACCATAAGCAAGTGGCTATGGCAAAAATACCCTCTATGCGACAGTGTGCTACTTGTCAGCTAGTCAAACTGTATCATGGTCATAAAAGTCAGTGTAAAGACTTTGTTTCCTCATACCACGGGAGTAATGAAGAAAAAAAGCAACAACAACAAACATCATCCACAGAAGAGGAGGAAGATCAAACCTTTTTACCATCGATGGAAAAGGATATGCCAGACCTGTACTGGCAATGGCATCATTAACAAAGTAATTCAATACTTGACTTTCGAAATCTACCTACCTGGTTATTATTTGTGTAGTCTTGGAACTTGTCTTGAAGAACCTTTGCAGCATAGTGATATACCTATTAATCCTTTGGATCAAGCATGCACCTTTCTTATCACCACAGTCATTCTGCATTAAGACGTGTAGCGGATAAAGTATCGTTGAAAAGCTAAACAACTTTTGACATTCTGTGATGTCTCAGTGGGAGAGAGGTTGGCAGTCGTCATTGTGATTAGTGTTATAAAAGGAAAGTTGATAATGAGTGGACATGGACATTGAAAAGGATTGAGGAATTGGTATTTTCTTTGTATTCTATTTTTGTAAAGCTCTATTTTTTGTGAAATAAAAACAAGGTTTACAAGATCACAATGTCTTTTATTTTATAAAATGGTGATAGCCATTTCATTTTTTTCACACATGAATATTTACAATTTCCACTTTACACTTTTTTACATTCCCCTTGTTTAGTTTAAACATTCTGTACATTTTTGTTGTTGTGAAATAAAAAACAAGGTTTACCAGATCACAATGTCTTTTAATTCTAAAAATGGTGATAGTCATTTCTTCATTTTCATTTTTTCACACATGAATATTTACAATTTCCACTTTACATTTTTTTACATTCCCCTTGTTTAGTTCACACATTCTGTACATTTTTTTGTGAAATAAATATAAGGTTCACTGAATCACTATATCTTTTAATTTTTAAAAATGGTGATAGCCATTTCATTTTTCACACATGAATATTTACAATTTCCACTTTTCATTTTTTACATTCCCTTGTTTGGTTTACACATTCTATACATTTTAGTTCTTGTGAAATAAAAAACAAGGTTTACCAGATTACAATGTCTTTTTAATTTTAAAATGGTGCTAGCCATTTCACTTTTTCACACATGGATATTTACAATTTCCACTTTACATTTTTTACATTCCCCTTGTTTAGTTCACTCATTCAGTAAATTTTTTAAAAGCATTTTTGTAATATACAAAAGCAAAATATTTTACACTAAAATGTATTACTTATCTTATTTTTACTAAACTACTGTAGCCTAACATTATACATTCTACTTACAGTTTTTACAAAAAAAAATATTACAATATAAAACACACTACAAATATTACAATATAGTGATCATTAGACTTAAGTAAAGTAATAGTCGTCAATACGACTGTTTCCCCAAGCAAGAGTATTAAATGTGTTGGGTATAATGAATCGTTTGTTGTCTTCATTACCTAAAGCAACTTTGTTCAACAAATTGGTATGTAGCTGATGATTTTTACTTCTAAATACACACATTTTCTTATATAATACAGGTGGGTTACTAACTATACAGTTCTTATAATCACTTATATCTAACTCTTTACTAACAACATTCTTTTTCACTCCTTTTAATTTTTTTACTACTACATCATCAATTGTCATATAGCTGTATGATGTAGATTTTGTGCCTACAAAGGTGTCTATAATAACACCAGCACATTCATCCTTAAATTTCCCAAGAACCTTTTTGTTTACTAGAGGTAAATGGTAAATATTATCCTCTGGATAGTCACTTGTATCAAACCTATTTAGCTCAGTTTTGATATCATCATAAAAATCATCAGTTTTAAACTCATAAATAAAAGAATCTGTGTCTGTGTAGAGTAATTTAGCATTATCAAGATAGTTTTTCTTTACATAATCATAGTGAAATTCATACATAAGTGTTTTTGACAATTCCAGAATGGTGTATCCCACATATATGGGTTTGTTGTAAGTTACTTTAAGACGATTCATTTGTATTACAACTAAATCCTCATGAATAATTGAACAGCTATGAAAGTTAGGCTTGCTTATTAAGTTGCTCGCACCATACCTTTTACCATCATTCTCCCACTTTGTTATCAGCTTTACATCAACTCGTTTATCAACATTCTCCATAGTCTTTCCAAAAACACTATTATTCATGAGTTTATAAAAATCCTTTTCAAACGCGTTTTTTGACTGTGTTCTTAAATTATTGTTTAGATCAATATACGGTTTGAGCCATGCTGACTGTTGAAATTGCAATACGCGATGAATTTTAGTTAATTTTAATCCATGCTGTAGACACTGTTTCAAGTTTTGATAATGTATTACATATTTACATTTATCATTTACATTAGCAATTAACATTTTTGTTCGTGATGAAATGTATGGAGATTTCATATTCTCAGGACAAAATGGTAAATCATTATGATCATCATGTAACTCTTTAGGGTACTCAAGATTTACCTCTAAAATATATCCTTTATCATCGTTATCATTAAGAGTGTCAACATGTAAGACATCAATTTCAGGTTGTGTCAGCCAGCGAAAATCTTTCAGTGGTAGATATTGACTCATAGCCCAACCATATTGGTTATTTGAATCGAGGTAGACAATATACTTTGACTCTTCACAAGGGTTGTAGCTAGGCATGTATTTATTATTCGCTTTAGAGTACCGTCCACTACATTGGCTTAATCCACCTCGAATTGATGATTTTATAAAATTGATCATGTCTATATCAGTCATTAATTCTAAATTTACTTTCGTTTTTTTCAGCATTGAACTGAAACTTAACCCAGGAGCAGTGAAATACTGACAAGGATCAAGGTCATAAGTTTTCATACAAACATTTCGAAAATTTTCAAAAACATCTGCTAATAATAACACATCTGTCTTCAAATATATGTCTGAAAATTCTCCTAAAGTTTGAATGTGGAACTGTGTCCATACACGTTGTGCATGTAAATATTCCTGATCACTGATATGACTTGTCTTTAAGGAACTGTAAAATGCATCTTTCGGTGGTAAACAACACTCCTCAAGACGTTCCACACAGTTAATATATTCATAAGGGAATATACCCTTTTGACGAATCAAATTAAAATCATCTTCTTTAGGAAAGACACGATGAATTTCATGAAACTGATCTGATTTTAAATTACTAGCCAGCTTATCAAGACTACTCGGCATAAAGCGGAATGAATCTAAAAATCGCAGTTTAATGGTTTTGTTATTGCTAGTTTTGATGTATTTTGTGAACGATATGTATTGTTCCTTATTATTCGCAATCACATCAATTTTCACATCTGAAGCTCCAAATTCTTTAACGATAAAGTGGTTATCGTATTTGCTACCGTTGTGTAGAATGACCGGAATGAATTTACTTACTCTATAATTTAAATTACATTCTTGGTTAGCAGCACCACGATATTTTCCTGTTAAATGGTCATGATCGCGAACCCTGTCTGAATATAAACATTCACCACATATAAAACAATTAGTTTCAGTTTCAAAATTCATTTGCTCTGAGGAAGTTAGTGACTCCATTGGAATGATCGTATTTAAAATAGAGGATATACGAATGGCATCTTTCTCAAGCCTTTCCATAAAAACTTTAGTTGCATCAGGTCCTCTATAGAGCTCAAACTTATTTAAAGAGTCATCATAACTACATTTAATATAATATGCAAAGCTAAAAGGTTCATGAATGTGAGTTGTGTTGGTGAAAGGTTGGGCTGGATTTGATGAACATGTATTAAATGGTTTTAGCAAAGCCTCGAAGTCAGCATATATAACAAATGGTACTCGAAGCTGTTTCTCATAATCCTTAAATTTTAGAATGTTATTTTTAGGAGTCGGTAATACCGTACGAACATGATTACACCCCCATTTTTGATGTTGAGTTAGTTGGTCCTCTTTTCTGAAATAGAGCAAACAGCCATCACACAACCACTTCTTAGATTCATGTTTTGATACTTGACTACCAACAAGTCTACTTAAATGTTTTATCCAACAATAGTGGGCGTTTTCACCTTCAGTTATGTATAGTAAATTTACATGAGCATCCTTTTTTTCCTGAGTATAATATAGAGGGCCTACTATACTCTTATTTTCAATTTCATAAACATTAATACTTACATTGTTCAGCTCTTCAAAACGTTGAATGTCTTTTATCGCCATAGGAAATTCTATTTCTTTTAAATCTAACACTGAAGAATAGTGAGGATAAGATGACGTTCTCTCCAAATGTCCCACTGCTGGATGGAGAGCTGAGGTTACAGCCCATGCAAAGCATGCGTCATCATTATTCATAACGTTTACACAAGCGTGCTTACGTTTGATCCATCCTGGCAAATCAACGTATGATGATGCTCGAAGGGGATTATATTTATTCATGTTGGTTTCTAAATAAAGTACTTCAACCAACGCCCAGCCTGACTCCCTTTCCTGGAACTCTTCACTCTTCACGATGATGGCACTTGAAATATTTTGATATATATCACTAATATTAGTTGATTCGCTAACAATTATGTTTTTTGTATTAAAAGATTTGATATCTGTAATTTCACCTTCGCTCCCAGTTTTTACATAGAGGCCAAAAAGTTCAAAATTCATTTTAATTGTTTTATGCTCTAATAAAACATTTTCTACTAAGCCAAACACAGTAGGTTGAACATTTTTTAAAAATGATTCAATACTTTGAGTTTTTTCTTTACTATAAAGTCTATAACTAGCAATTCGACTTTTAAATGCACTACCAATTTGTTGAACATTTCCAGAATTTCTTTCATGGCAAGCGTTATTTTTACGTTGAATACTGCGTAAATGTCCATGAATGATTGAAGAAGTTATATCAATATTACATACATCACAATGTGTTATTGAAGGTTCACCATTCTTTTTTCTTTTTGTTGCACAACTATTTTCACAATCTTGAGAACGTTTACGCTTTTGAGCATCACATTCATTTAAAGGTTCCGTGCTAGTTGATGGTTTTACAGATTTCAATTCCTGTTGTTCTCCATGCACTTCAACCATGTGGAATTGATATCGCTTTACAGCAGAAAAACCAAGTTCGCAAACTGAACACGAAAAAGGTGCTGAACTGACATGCATTAAATTTACATGACGTGCAAGATTATCTTGTCTGTTAAATGTTGTAGCACAATGACTGCACACAAACATTTTCTGATTATGTTTTGTACTTGCATGACGTTGAAGGTTGTCAGGTCTTGAGAACTGTTTCTTACAGTCACCACACTTGAACATGATGATTACTTTCCAAGTTATCTATAAAAGAAAGAAATAATCAATGTTAGTAAAAGATAAAACAAAATTTACAATATAAATAGTTTAATTATATTCCAGTCAATGGTTATAGCAGGGTATTTAAATCGATCATCTGTGAACTCCTAGCAAGTCTAACTTCATGTAGTTCTAACTGGGGGTTACTATATACCTCTGTCACTGACACCTAGCGGTGAAAATTGGAACATGATAGAGTGATAGAAACCAGTGATCACCAGTTAAGTGAGCTAAGTGTGACGTCATAACCAATCTTAAAACAAGTCTAAACTTGTAGAACATGTCACGTGATAGAAACCAGCGATCACTAGTTAAGTGAGCTAAGTGTGACGTCATAGTCAGTCTTAAAACAAGTCTAAGCTTGTAGAACATGTCACATATTGGAAACCAGCGATCGCCAGTTAAGTGATCTAAGTGTGACGTCATAGTCAGTCTTAAAACAAGTTTAAACTTGTAAAACATGTCACATGACAAGGTTAAGTTAGGTAAAGTTAAGTGAACTGAGGTTAAGACTTTAAATATTCCCTCTGTCACTGACACCTAGCAATGAACATTCGAACTTAATAGAGTGGTAATCAAAATCTAACCTACAAAATTAGCTTTACACATCATGGTCAAGTAGTTCCAACGGTTGACTGCCAAATATACCATTTTCACTGACATGTAGTGGTGAACATTGGAAAATATCACTCTAACTGTTTAAAAGTTATTAGAGGGGCG